>JALAZF010000162.1:5412500-6805000 GCA_022829125.1 Lathyrus tuberosus | reverse complement strand
ATGAGGGCAAGTCAACCTATGTGTAATACCTAGTTCAGCTAGAAATTTGGTGAAAAGCCTAAATTCCCCACCAAAATCAGACTGCACTGATTTAATGGTTAGATTAAATTTTGTTTGAACAAATTTATGTAAAAGTTTGAAAGCTCCTAGGGCCTCAGATTTCTGTTTGAGAAAGTAGAGTCATGTATATCTAGTGTGGACATCTACAAAAGCAATATAGTATCTAAAACCAGAACTTGAATGTGATGGAGATGGGCCCTATAGATCAGTATAGATAACATCAAAGGCTTTATTGTACACACTATGAGTTAGAGGAGCATGTAATCTATGAGCTTTACCAAGATTGCAAGATGTACAAAAGAAATTTTGTTTATTTGAACTAGGAATATTACATAATTTGAGTATATGGGCAATTGAAGATAAATTAGCATGGCCTAATCTATGGTGCAATAGCATACTAGTATTACACTTATTTGCTTTATGAACATCAGACTGAATACTTGATAACGCGAAATTATATCGTGTATTTGACTTGACATGCATGAATTTATATTGTGTTTTTAATTGGTTTTTCCCGATTTATGTTTCATTCTACCCGTATTTGTTTATGTTTTTCAGGCATTCAAGTCGAACCGGAATTTAATGGAAAAATGAAGATTTATTGAAGAAAATTAAAAGAAAAAAAAAGAAAAGAAAAGAAAACGGAAGAAAATGAAGAGAAGAGAAAGGAAATGGAAAGAAATACAAAGGAAAGAAAAAGGAGGAAAGAAAAGAAAAAAAATATATAGGGTGGGCCCACCACCACACATATGGCGCAAGCCAAATTGTGGGTGGCGCCCACCACCAGCATGAAAAGTGGCGCAAGCCACATCTTTGAGGAAGGATGAGGTGGCGCCCGCCACCTATTTTTGGGGAGAGGAAAATTCACTTCTCCTATTTTCCCTAGGTTTCAACCGTCCATGCATTTTTTTCGCAAGCAATTTCCACACGACTGGAACGAAATTTTCTCAACTGCCAAGCCTCTATAAATTGAACTGAAGACCTCCATTTAGGGGGTCGGCGAATTTTTGAAGAGAGCTCTGAGCGAATTAGTTTTTCTGCAGTTATTTTCAATTAAACAGTTCCTAGTCTTAGATTTTTTTCCCTGCACTTCTGCATTTCCATTTCTTTGTTTTTCCTCGTGTAAGCACTGTGTTGGATCAGCTTCAAGTTTGTACCAAGGAACCGTTTGCAAGTTATTTAAATTCCAGGTTTTTATTATATGCTTTATTCTGTTATTATTTACAGCATGATGAATAGTAGTTATATACATATTGTTAGCATGTTTTCAATTCCAACCATGTCTGGCTAAATATCTGGTATCAGTATGTAAACAAATTATTCACATGGGATTAAGTAATAATCGGTGCTATATTTTTACAAATTAGTTTTTAGGCCGTGGTTTCTTATTTTTAATCAAGTAGTTTTTTTTACGAAAGTAAAAAGACATTTAAGGTTAAGGTCAAGATAAACGAGAGTTTGAGAGTTTAACCAGATAGCTGAAACTAGGCATTGATTTTAAACACAGCGGAAGCACTTTAGAATCGATTAGGACTTATTCATTTTCAAAAAGTATTTTTAAATGCAAATGATACAGCGAGAGCGCTCATTCTGATTTAACGGTATAGTCCAAATCAATAAACACGAGAGTGTGAGATAAGGTCTTTTAAATGAGTATTTTCTACTGAAAAGTAATTTGACACTTAACCCTGCACCGATGACTTATAAAATTCCAGACGATTAATGTGTTACATACTGATATCTCGTTATTGATTATTTTTTTATTAAAAGTTAGTACTCTTAATTTAATTTCTGTCGCCTTATTTCCCTTAGAAAAAAAATTTGCCTTAGCTAAACATAGTAACATCCTGATAGCACTAGTTTGATTATCAGTCCTTGTGGGATCGATATCTTTTTAAAACTACGCGATAGACTGTGCGCTTGCAGTTAGTAACCCCGTTCGACTCATAAAGTCGCGATCAAGTTTTTGGCGCCGTTGCCGGGGAATTTGATTTAGTCATTAGTGCGATTCATTTGTTGCGTAGTATAGACTAAGGCAACAAATTTTATTTTCCTTGTTTTTCTCGATTGTATGCCAAGTACTCGCTCACAAAGCGAAGACTTGCAACCCCCAATCTCCGAACTAGAGCGTTTCTTACATTTAAGACGCAGACTACTTGAGTATCAACGCAAGTATAATATTCCTGATCTCCCTGCTTACCCCCCTGAACCAGTAAAGGAACAAAACATGGGTGAGAGACCACAAAACCGTCTTCTTAAGTTCTATGCCACCCCGTCTGAGCAAGAACCACATAGTAGCATTGTTGCCCCTGCTATCAACCGAAACGATTTCGAGTTGAAACCTTCATTGCTGTCAGCCGTACAACAACATCAGTTTTCTGGAAACCCTACAGAAGATCCCAACGAACATCTGACCAAGTTTGTGCAGTACGCAGACACAGTAAAGGCAAATGGTGTAACTGCAGACGCAATAAGACTACGTCTTTTTCCTTTCTCATTAAGAGGCAGAGCTTGGGCTTGGTTGCAATCCTTGCCATCAAACTCTGTTACTACGTGGGATGAGTTGAAAAAGGTATTCTTAGCACGATATTTCCCCCCGAGCAAAACAGCTATGTTGAGAGCCCAAATTAATAGTTTTCGACAGAAGGATAACGAATCTCTTTACGATGCATGGGAAAGATATAAAGACATGATGAGGATGTGCCCGCATCACGGTCTTGAAGATTGGTTAATCATCCATACATTTTACAATGGTCTCTTGTACAATACAAGATTGACAATAGATGCCGCCGCTGGTGGTATGCTTATGGATAAACCATATGAAGAAGCCCACCAACTGATCGAGAGCATGGCTCAAAACCACTACCAATGGGGAGGAGAAAGAACTGCAGTGGAAAAATCCCAAACAAAAGGTGGAATGTACGAGGTAAGTAGCCTTGATCATGTCAATGCTAAGGTAGATGCCCTTGCCCAAAAGATTGATAACTTGACCATAACACCTGCAGCCACCGTGGCTGCTGTAGCTCAAAACTGCGAATTATGCGGAAACCTGGACATGCTGCCACTGAATGTCAAATTTTGGCAGAAGTCTCCAATGACCAAGTAAATTATGCTCAAGGAAACCCTTATGCAAATACCTACAATCCGGGATGGAAGAACCACCCAAACTTCTCTTATAAAAACAACAATGCATTATATGCACCTGGTCAGGCACCTGCTGCGCCACCAGGCTACCAAAAGGCTGTTGCAACTGCCCTTAATGTTCCTAGGAAGTCCAACCTTGAACTACTGATGGAAAACTTTATAGCTACCCAGGCTCAAACAAACAAAGACTTCCTGAATCAAAATATACACACTAGTGAGCAAATTAAGCAATTAGCAAACAAAGTAGACGCTTTAGCCACCCACAACAAAATGCTTGAAACCCAAATTTCGCAAGTGGCACAACAACAAGCACCTACTGCCGCCCCTGCAGGAACATTTCCTGGACAGCCACAACCTAACCCGAAAGGACATGCAAATGTCGTTATATTGAGAAGTGGTAAAGAACTAGAAGGAACCGTTGATCCAAGACTTCAGAATCCGCCCATGTACCAAAAGCCTAATACTGAGAAGGAGAATGAATCCAAGGAAAAGGAAGATAATGACCAAGAGGCCGTGGAGAAGCCTTATGTGCCTCCACCACCATATAAACCACCGATTCCGTATCCTCAAAGATTCGCAAATTTTAAAACTGCAGGGCAATTTAAGAAATTTGTTGAACTTCTGAAACAATTAAACATCACAATACCTTTTATAGAAGCTATCACTCAGATGCCCTCATATGCTAAGTTTCTTAAAGAAATCCTATCTAATAAGAAAAAGATTGAGGATAACGAAACAGTTACACTTACTGCTGAGTGTAGCGCAATAATCCAAAACAACATGCCTCCTAAGCTGAAAGACCCAGGTAGTTTCTCCATACCCTGTGTAATTGGAAAGTTCGTCATAGACAAGGCTCTGTGCGACTTAGGTGCCAGTATCAGTGTAATGCCCTTATCCATATGCAAAAAGCTTGATATGGGAGAATTAAGACCAACTAAGATGTCCGTTCAATTAGCCGACCACTCTATTAAATATCCCGTTGGTATACTAGAGAATGTTCCAGTTCGAATCGGACAATTCTATATTCCTACCGATTTTATAATCATGGACATTAAAGAAGACTCCACTACGCCTATCATATTAGGGAGACCATTCTTAGCTACCGCCGGAGCTATTATAGACGTAAAAAGAGGTAAGCTAACCTTTGAAGTCGGTGAGGAAAAGGTTGAATTTATCCTGACACAGTTCTTACAAGCACCAGCTATAGAGGACACATGTTATCTATTAGATGTCATAGATGAGTGCGTAAGAGAAATGGAAATGGAACCGACCATATACTCAGATATTATAAAAATTCCAATACCTCCGATTTTTAAAGATGATAATTTGCGTGAACCATACCAAGATGATAGCCTAAGCGAATGTTTAGCACTTACACCCGATCATTTTCCTTGCCCAAAGAAACCAGCGTTAGAACTGAAAACATTACCCGATAGTTTGAGGTACGAATTTCTAGACACAGAACTCGAACAACCTGTGATAGTCAATGCAGACTTAGGACAACCCGAAACCAAGAAACTTTTAGATGTCTTAAGAAAATATCCAACTGCGTTGGGCTACAACATCGCTGACCTTAAAGGAATAAGTCCTTCTATCTGTATGCATCGCATTATGCTAGAGGAAGACTGTAAGACCTCTAGAGAACACCAGAGAAGGATTAATCCAATCCTAAGTACTGTAGTTAAGGATGAAGTGAAAAAGCATTTAGATGCGGGAATTATATACCCGATATCAGACAGTAAATGGGTTAGCCCAGTACATGTCGTACCTAAGAAGGGAGGTGTTACAGTTGTTAAGAACTCAAAAGGTGAATCTATAACGCAAAGAGTCGTAACTGGAAGTAGGATGTGTATCGATTATAGAAAATTGAACAAAGCTACTCGTAAAGATCATTTTCCATTACCATTCATTGACCAAATGTTGGAACGATTGGCAAAACATTCTTACTTCTGCTATTTAGACGGTTATTCAGGATTCTTTCAAATCCCTATTCATCCTGATGACCAAGAAAAGACAACTTTCACATGTCCCTATGGTACATTTGCTTACCGACGAATGCCGTTTGGACTATGTAACGCTCCCGCAACATTCCAAAGATGCATGATGTCGATTTTCGCTGACTTTATAGACGACATTATGGAAGTGTTTATGGACGATTTTTCTGTTTGCGGGCAGAGTTTTGAAGGATGTCTATCGAACCTAGAAATGGTACTTGAAAGATGTGTAAAAGTCAACCTCGTACTAAACTGGGAGAAATGCCATTTTATGGTCAATCAAGGAATCGTGCTTGGACACGTAGTATCTGATAGAGGGATTGAAGTTGATAAAGCAAAGATAGAGATTATAGAAAACCTTCAACCTCCAAAATCCGTACGAGAAATAAGAAGTTTCTTAGGACACGCGGGTTTCTACCGACGATTCATTAAAGATTTCTCGAAAATTACCAAACCACTGACAGGTTTATTAATGAAAGACGCTGAATTTATCTTCGATGAGAAATGCCTAAAAGCGTTTGAGCAATTAAAAACGGCTCTCGTTACCGCACCTATCATGCAACCACCTGATTGGAGATTACCATTTGAAATCATGTGTGATGCGAGTGACTATGCCGTAGGCGCGGTCTTAGGACAAAGAAAGGACAGAAAGCTCCATGCAATTTACTATGCAAGTAGAACCTTAGATCCTGCCCAAATGAACTACGCCACCACTGAAAAGGAACTCCTAGCTGTCGTGTTCGCTCTGGATAAATTCTGATCCTACTTGGTAGGAGCGAAAATCATTATCTATACCGATCATGCTGCGATAAGATACCTATTAAGTAAGAAAGATGTCAAACCTAGACTTTTAAGATGGATCCTACTCTTACAAGAATTTGACCTAGAGATAAAGGATAAAAAGGGCACCGAAAATGTAGTCGCAGACCATTTATCAAGAATTGAAGGTATTAAGCCTGAGCAAGTGCCTATTAATGATGACTTCCCATATGAGCGACTGATAGCCCAATTGGAAAGCAATATGTCTGAATTAACCTTGAACGATACCAGACCAAAGGAATTAGTGGAAGAAATTCAAACGAACACAACACTGCCATGGTATGCTGACTTTGTTAACTACCTAGCTGCTGGGGTACTTCCACCAGATCTAACTTACCAACAAAAGAAGAAATTCTTTCATGACCTTAAACAATATTATTGGGATGAGCCCCTACTTTTTAAGAGGGGTGCCGATGGAATTTTCCGTCGATGTGTACCCGAAGATGAAATAGAAAACATCATCTCACATTGTCACTCTGCTCCTTATCGCGGACACGCAAGCACTTCAAAAACTTGCGCTAAGATCTTACAATCTGGCCTATTCTGGCCTAATCTATGGAAAGATGTCCATATCGCGATATTAAACTGCGACAGGTGCCAACGCATCGGTAACATCTCCAGACGCGATGAGATGCCACAAAAGGGTATTTTAGAAGTGGAAGTTTTTGATGTGTGGGGGATTGACTTCATGGGACCATTCCCATCTTCTTTTGGTAATAAGTATATACTCGTTGCTGTTGATTACGTTTCAAAATGGATCGAGGTTGTAGCTTCTCCAACAAATGACACACGAGTAGTAATCAAGCTTTTCAAGAACATAATCTTCCCTAGATTCGGTGTGCCCAGACTTGTCATCAGTGACGGAGGCTCCCATTTTATATCTAAGATATTTGAAAAACTTCTACTGAAGTATGGAGTCCGACACCGTGTAGCAACACCGTATCATCCACAAACAAGTGGACAAGTCGAAGTCTCGAACAGAGAAATCAAACAAATCTTAGAAAAGACTGTTGCAACCTCTAGAAAAGACTGGTCATCGAAATTACACGAAGCTCTGTGGGCATATAGGACAACTTATAAAACCCCGATAGGAACCACACCTTTTAAGTTAGTCTACGGAAAATCATGCCATCTCCCTGTAGAATTAGAGCACAAAGCTTACTGGGCCATTAAGACCCTCAACTTAGACCATAATGCCGCAGGTGAGAAAAGAATCTTAGACATTCACGAACTAGAAGAACTTCGACTAGACGCATACGAGAATGCTAGGATATATAAAGAAAGAACTAAAAAATGGCATGACAAACGCATTTCCCGTAAAGAATTTAATGAAGGCGACGTAGTGCTCCTGTTTAATTCACGCCTTAAACTCTTTCCAGGAAAACTTAGATCTAGATGGTCAGGACCCTTCATAATAAGTAAGGTTTTCCCAAGTGGTGCCGTAGAAATAAAAAGTAGATCTAGCCAACCATTTATAGTAAACGGACAGCGTTTAAAACATTATCACTGCGTAGAAAATAGAGATTACTCAGCTAGTCTAAAGCTCCTAGAGCTGCCCGTTCACTCTGACAACTGACTTTGCACTAGAACTATGTCAGGCTTAAGACGTTAAAAACAGCGCTTGGTGGGAGGCAACCCACGTATTTTTTTAAAAAAAACCCGAGTTTTAAAGTTTTATTTTATTTCCTTTCTATTTTATTTTATTTTCTTTTATTTCTCGTTTAGTTCTTATTTTTTATTGCATTTTTGTTTTGTTTCCTCTCCTTCTCCCCATTTCTTAATGCCATAATTAACATGTTCGTCACTAACTTTGCATGATTCTCTACTTATTTACAGGCTAACTTAGCTTAGTTAGTAACTAACTTTCAAGATGCAACAAGTAGATTACATGAACATTGTTTTCAGAGGCAGAGCTCAGAGGAGGAGATTTGAGATGTTAGCTCAGAGAGATATGGCTTTAACTATTTACTATGATGGACCTACCATGGCTGAGTTAGGTATCAGGGACAGCATCCTGTTTCTGTTTAGCCAGCTGGGGTGGGAGACTGCTTCTATCAGACGAAGGTTTACTTCTTATCGTAGGCTGACACTTGAGTTCCTTAGCTCCCTTACTCACATACCTAACCATGGCTACGGATTCCATAGAGGGCTGGTTACTTTTAGACTGTTTGATAATGACTATACCTATAACCATAGAGAACTTGCTGAACTCCTAGGATTTCCTAATGGACCTGATGTGATTACCGCATACCAAGATGAAGTGCTCATTGACCTTGACTTGAACTACTTTTGGGGAAACATAACTGGTAATTATAATCCTGAACCCTTTGGCATGTTTTCTGAGAGTATCCACAACCCAGCCATCCGGTATTTTCACAAAATCCTAGCCCATACCATTTTCGGTAAGGAAGAAAATGACACCTCTGTATCCAGAACTGAGCTTTACATTTTGTATTGTGCTTCACAGGGCCGCCCAGTAAATGGTGCTACCTTTATGATCACTAATTTGGTGAGTCTTATACTGGATGCTCGAACCCCTATCATAGTAGGAGGTTTAGTCACTATGATAGCAAATGCCATAGGACTGAGGCAACCTCTGATCAGGTTTAACCCTCTTGGTACCTTCCGATCTATGAACCTTAACTTCTGCTTTAACCGCCGTATCATAGGAAACCTCGGGCCGGATACCTTTGAATACCTAATTAATAATGAGGTTGTCCGTCTTTTCACTTTACCTAACCATGAGCACACCAGTGTCCACAATAGAAACAATTGGTTTTATGACTTGACCGACCCACTTCCTGCTCCACCATCACCACCTGATACACCACAGATTTATGAATTTGATGCAGACTATATTTCTGATGCTGAATCTCACACCCCTACTATAGCTCCTATAGCTCCTCCTCCACCAATTAATTTCACTACTGCCATAACAGCCTTGGAAAACCGAGTGACTGACCTTCAAACAGAATTCACCACTATTCGCACTGAATTTCATGGATTTATGGATATAGTGGTAGAACAATTGGATCATTTTCATCAGCAACTATTTTCTAGAGGACTTGCTAATAATCCAAATCAACGTGGCTAGGGCAGTACTTGCTTCACATCCGAGCTTCTGCATTTAACAGTGAGGACACAGTTAATTCTAAGTGTGGGAGACGGAAGCTAACTTTTCATTCAGTTTTTTCTCATTTCCGTAATTCAATTCAGTTTTTCCAATTCCGTAATTTAATTTTTACTGTTACAAATTTTTCATTTCAGTTGCACTTGGGTTTAATGTATTTTGGTTTAAATTGACTAAAGTTTCAAGTTTCAATTGCTTTCAGTATATTGTTTTGCTTTGGCTACATTTATTGTTTTCCTTTGGTTGCATTTATTTTTATTCAGTTCAAGCATGTGAATCTGACTGCTATTTCATTGATTTTTCTGCTATTTCATTATTCATATGTTTTCTGTATCATCTATCATCACTCTGCTCTATAATTCAATACTGATAAAAGGACATGCATGGTCTTGATAAAAATCTAGTAGCCTGCTAGCATGATAAATCTTATCACATGCAGAAAATTATCACATGCAGAAAAGAAACAAAATTGAAGGAATCTCTGCATGTGAAGTGTGGAATTTGAAGTTAAAAAAAACGAAACAAAAAAATATTATGTTTTAAAAGTGGCTCCCGCCACCCATTGGCAATGTGGCTCCCGCCACACTTTAGTGGACGTGGCTCTCGCCACTTTGTAATCATGTGGCTCTCGCCACTCTAGTGAATGTGGCTCCCGCCACTTTGCAAAGATGTGGCTTCCGCCACTTTGTACTTTGTGGCCCCCGCCACCTATAATTTAACCCCTGCATGTTCACATGCATGTGCATGTGGGACACTTATTCCCCACGTACAATGCATGCAGAGCACATGGCCTTCCTTTGACCAATTTATTCCACACTAATCTGCAACTATTTCACACCTTCCTCTATTTAAACTGATAACTACATTGCTCGGCCACTCACTCGCAAATAACCATTCCTCTTCATAAACACACTAAAAAGTTCTGTGAGTTTTGCACTGCACCATATTCAGAAAATGGAACCAGCAGCAACAGTACAAGGGTTTACATTACTTTGCAGAGATCAAAACCAAGCAGCTCTTCTCCAGTCGCTTAGACAACGCGAGATCGAGCCAACAAGGTATGCGGATACTAATTGTTTAGAAGTTTTAGGACTTACCGAAAGCGTAGACTTTTTATTGAAAAGAGTAAATTTGCAACAATTTTTGTCTAATAGAGACCCCGTCTATGTCCCGCTTACCTTAGAATTTCTTAGCTCTTTTATTTATGACCCCGAAGGGACGGTCCAGTGTCGAATGTTTAATATTGAATTTAATTTCACTTTTGATGAACTGGCCGCTAAACTAAATTTTCCAGTAGGAGACAATGTATGGTATAGTATCCCGTGTGGATCTGACTGGGTTCACAGTTACAAGTGTCTTTGGAGAGGTCTAACGGGCACTCATATGCAAAGTTGTGAAGGAAATAAGGCCACTCTCATTCAAAACCCGGCTTTTCGTTATTTTCGCCAACTATTGGCCACTACAATTTTCGGCCGGTCTAATTCAAACAAAGTAAACGAGAAGGAGTTTTTCTATTTACTTAGCGCCTTTGCAGACCGCCGAATAAACCATATTCCGTTCATGTTTAACCATATGTGCTCCATTACCGCCGCGAACAAAGGTTCTATCACATTCGGCGGTCTAATAACAACTATAGCTCGAGCCCTTGGGCTCGAAGCCCATCTCGCAGCCTTAACACCACTTCCTTCTCTTACCATTGATTTGAAAATGACTGAACGTATGAAGCTGGTTAAGAAAAGAGAAGACGGTATATATGATCTGCTGATTGACAATAAAGTTTTCCCAAATTTTACACTTCCTAACCCAAGTCGCACAGATGTGCAGCGAGAGGAAAACTATTGTTATACTGATAACCCAGGCCCCGCGCACATTCCTGAGAATGTTGCTGCTGGCGGGGACGAAACTAACTCACAAGCACACACCGCACCCTCCTCCTCTAATTTTGTTGCAGGTACATCATCCAGACGCAGGCCTAGGAGACGAGAGGAAGAACCATCCAGAAATCTAGAAAGCATATACGCTGAGGTGATGAGACAGAGTGAAGCAAACGCACTCCGCGACCAAACCATACAAAGCATCGCAGCTCAGCAAGCTCAAATGATGGCTCAGCAAACCCAGATGTACAACCAACAAGCGGAGATGATCCAGGTTTTACAACGAATGCAGCAAGGCCAGGACGACATGGCAGAGCTGATCCAAGGGATGGCCGGTATGAATGTGCAAGCACATGAACAACATCAGGATCTGGGTGCTTCAAAACATCAAACCAGAAACACCAGACGAGCACGGACTCGAGGAAGAGGCCGCTAGCAGGCCGTTTTTTTTTCCAGGTTTCTCCTTCCTTTTTCACCTTACGTTGTTGCATTAGGGACAATGCTCAATTTAAGTGTGGGGGAGGAAGTTTTATCGCTTTCATTTAAATTATTTTGTTTATTTACCGCTTTTCTAGGTAGATTTAAAATTTTCCATGCTTATTTCCCTTTCGATAAAAGAAATTCATGTGTTGTCGAGTCTCTACACATAGTTTCTGCTATTACTTAGATTCTCCCAACATTCTTGAGCCATAACAAAAAATTTTATTTTAGTTTGATACATGACATGGCACTTTAAAAGCTTAGAAGGCTAAGTTAGGAAGACTTGGGAAAGTGTTAAAAAAATCGGTACTGTTTTAACACCTTGAACCTCCGAATATACAGATGAATCTGAGTACTTATTATGCCGAGGCCTGAAATTTTAAAATAACCTCTTGATTAGTTTATACTAGCAGTCAGCACCATCCTAAGGCACAAACTAAGTAATAAACTGATGCAAATATGTGTTCGATCTCAAAAAGGGAAGTAAATGAGTTAATAAAAAAGGAGAATAAAAGACATGTTCCCTCTAAGTTAGGTGGTCCTCGCCCGACCATTTAGCCCAACGGATCGGACTCTGGAAATTCGAAACTAAAAGAAAATTTTTTGCAAAAGATTTGGAAAATGAGATCACTGAACACTAACAGGTTTACTTACCATGAGCGTGCGTGGATAACGGGCTTAATGTGATTACGCGAGAATGAAAAAGAGGTGAAAGAGAATAGGTCGAGTTATAATACCATGATTCAGATCTGTCTGTATAAGGTGGGAGTTTTTTATTACATGATGTAATTTTGTGTCATTACGGTATCCTTGGTGTTGATATTTAGTACCTATCTTTCTGACAAGGCTTAGCATCATTGTATGATCTGTGTCGTGTTTTTGTTTCAAACCCGTGTTTAGATGTTTCATTTGCTTGAGGACAAGCAAAGGTTCAAGTGTGGGGGAGTTTGATAACGCGAAATTATATCGTGTATTTGACTTGACATGCATGAATTTATATTGTGTTTTTAATTGGTTTTTCCCGATTTATGTTTCATTCTACCCGTATTTGTTTATGTTTTTCAGGCATTCAAGTCGAACCGGAATTTAATGGAAAAATGAAGATTTATTGAAGAAAATTAAAAGAAAAAAAAGAAAAGAAAAGAAAACGGAAGAAAATGAAGAGAAGAGAAAGGAAATGGAAAGAAATACAAAGGAAAGAAAAAGGAGGAAAGAAAAGAAAAAAAATATATAGGGTGGGCCCACCACCACACATATGGCGCAAGCCACATTGTGGGTGGCGCCCACCACCAGCATGAAAAGTGGCGCAAGCCACATCTTTGAGGAAGGATGAGGTGGCGCCCGCCACCTATTTTTGGGGAGAGGAAAATTCACTTCTCCTATTTTCCCTAGGTTTCAACCGTCTATGCATTTTTTTCGCAAGCAATTTCCACACGATTGGAACGAAATTTTCTCAACTGCCAAGCCTCTATAAATTGAACTGAAGACCTCCATTTAGGGGGTCGGCGAATTTTTGAAGAGAGCTCTGAGCGAATTAGTTTTTCTGCAGTTATTTTCAATTAAACAGTTCCTAGTCTTAGATTTTTTTCTCTGCACTTCTGCATTTCCATTTCTTTGTTTTTCCTCGTGTAAGCACTGTGTTGGATCAGCTTCAAGTTTGTACCAAGGAACCGTTTGCAAGTTATTTAAATTCCAGGTTTTTATTATATGCTTTATTCTGTTATTATTTACAGCATGATGAATAGTAGTTATATACATATTGTTAGCATGTTTTCAATTCCAACCATGTTTGGCTAAATATCTGGTATCAGTATGTAAACAAATTATTCACATGGGATTAAGTAATAATCGGTGCTATATTTTTACAAATTAGTTTTTAGGCCGTGGTTTCTTATTTTTAATCAAGTAGTTTTTCTTACGAAAGTAAAAAGACATTTAAGGTTAAGGTCAAGATAAACGGGAGTTTGAGAGTTTAACCAGATAGCTGAAACTAGGCATTGATTTTAAACACAGCGGAAGCACTTTAGAATCGATTAGGACTTATTCATTTTCAAAAAGTATTTTTAAATGCAAATGATACAGCGAGAGCGCTCATTCTGATTTAACGGTATAGTCCAAATCAATAAACACGAGAGTGTGAGATAAGGTCTTTTAAATGAGTATTTTCTACTGAAAAGTAATTTGACACTTAACCCTGCACCGATGACTTATAAAATTCCAGACGATTAATGCGTTACATACTGATATCTCGTTATTGATTATTTTTTTATTAAAAGTTAGTACTCTTAATTTAATTTCTGTCGCCTTATTTCCCTTAGAAAAAAATTTTGCCTTAGCTAAACATAGTAACATCCTGATAGCACTAGTTTGATTATCAGTCCTTGTGGGATCGATATCTTTTTAAAACTACGCGATAGACTGTGCGCTTGCAGTTAGTAACCCCGTTCGACTCATAAAGTCGCGATCAATACTAGAACTAGATTGAAAACAATGTAACTTTGAACATTCTTTTGATGGTTCAAGTTGGTATTCAAATTGTGTGACCTGGAAGACTCCAATGACAGAAGTGGAAAGCAGTAGAGGCCACTAGCATCTAGGACTCCTTCAACAAGAACTTGTTTAGAAGCCCGAGATTTAATGTAACACTTGTCAGACAAAAATTCAAAACTAACATTGTTATAATGTGAGAATTTTGAAACAAACTGAAGGTTCCTAGTAATAGCAGGTACATATAGTATATTAGTGAGTATCAATTTATGATTTGGTGCAAGTTTAGAGCAAAATTGAGTGGAACATATAGGTTTTATGGTGAGAGTGTGGCCATTCCCTACATAGACTTTGTTAGAGCCTATATATAACTTAGAGTTTTGTAAATGAAAGGCATAAGGAGTTAGGTGGTGGGAAGCACCTGAATCAACAAACCATGCTTGAGATTCTAGTTCTGCAGGGAGAGAGTACTCCTCAGTGGTACCAAAAGGTCGTCCAGTGGAAGCCATCATAGTCACAGCCTGAGAGTTTTGTAAGTTGTCTGTTGGTTTTTCTTGGCTTGCACTTGTACTGCCACCAAATTTATCTTGAGCATTGTTAGCATTTGGGGGCATAAAGTTCTCATCAAACTAATGCCAGCACGTTGAAACAACATGACCATATTTTCCACACAACTAACACGTAGGTCGATTACTAGAGGGATGCCTAGCTCTGCCCCTGCCACGCCCTCGAGTGTACCTGTTTCCTCTGCCAGTGTTGCCTAAAAATCCACCTCTAGAGCTACTATTGTCAAGACTCGTGTGAGCTAAATTAGCAGCAATGTTGGAACCTGAAAGTTCTTGACAAAATTTATCCAATTGTGCTTCTTGAACATAAAGAAGTGCTTCAACATCACAAAGAGATAGTGACACGGGATTACCATATATTTGCATCACTAAGGGGTTATACTCCTCAGGAAGACCATCCAAGATAACATCAATTTGGTCTTGTTCAGTGATTGTATCACCAACAACTAATAGTGAATTGGCTATGGCTTTGATTTTTAGTACAAATTCTGTGATGGTATTATTCCCTTTCTTGGTGGATTTGAGTTCAACTCTCAATTGTCTAACCCTAGCCTTCATCTGCGCTGTGAAGTATTGATGGATCTTGTCCCAAACTTCATAGGCGTGTTTGCACGCAAGTACCCGAGGCAAGATATATTCAGATATGGTGGAAAGCAGCCAGATAAACACAACTTGATCCTGAATGATCCAAGCTTCATACTCATCAGAAAGCGTACCTGTGATGCGATCCTGAGTCGAGTTGTATTTCTGCGGAATCTGAGGGTTGACCACAACTCTGTGCATCTTTTGTGTCAAGATGACTCCTTCCACTTGCTGATTCCTGAGGAGTTGTTTTCTTGCAGCTTGATAGAGAGTTTTGGTCCAAACATATTATTGGATTTCACGAAAGCAAAGTCTGTGGCAAATTCTTGAGACTGAGGAGGATCTTTGATCCCTGATTCTTGATTTTCACCGGAATCCATTGATGAACCTAGAAGAAGCTTGATGAAACTCAGCTACTGCAAACAACACAGAGTAACACAAAGCACATAGAGAAAATGAGCGAATAACGGTGAATCAGAGAGAACGGAAGCGTCAGGAATCGTTTCCTGCAAATGATACCATGTTAGAAGAGGTGAAGATGAACATAGAAGTTCATCTATGATTTAACAAAATACAGTTACAAGTGAGAGAATAGAAGAAAGGGAAAAATAAGATTTGGATATTACGTTACATATTGAGAGAGTTACATGTAGCAAGCTATATATACACACAGGCTATGCTTGGCAAATATACATATTAAGCTTGGGTTTAATAACTAAGTTAACTGAGTTAACTTGTACTATTATTACTAGTGGCTTTATCTTCAATACAGACTCTTTTCAGAAGTGTGTAAATGACTGCAAGCTGGAGGATATTAAGTTCACATGGAACAACAAGCAACAAGGAGAAGATAGACAGAGTTTTGGCTAATCAAGAATGGCTAGATACGTATAACCTGGCGGAAGTTCATTTTCCAAATGAAGGAAGTTGGTTTTTTTAACCTGCTATACTCACAGTCTTCCCTATCCTAGCAGGTGGAAAGAAACCTTTCAAGTATTTCCGTATGTGGGTACAAAAATTCCTCAATGGGAATACCAATGAAACTCACTCATAGATACCTGCTGAAAAGAAATGCATTAGACATTGATGTTTCCTCGCCAAGTTGTCCAACAAGAAATACAAAGCAAATAATAAACAAGATAATGACACCATAAATAAAGGCCAGTTCCACACATTGGTAGGGGTCAACACCACCATTGGTAGGGGGTCATTGCCATGCCGTAATGGACAACCACAAAGAAAACTCCACACACTGAGACACACAACCCAAAACACATGATAAAAGAAAGAGAAGAACTTACCAATGATGTTTGCACTAGAACGATGCAAAATCAAATAGTTGGTGGAATCTTACCCAAAAAAACAATAGAGAGGGCAACACACCAAAAAAAATTTGAACCTAGAATGTAGAAAAAAATAAAATGAAAAAGACATAAATGAATGAGGAAATTCCTGTAGGAAACCAACCATAGAAAGCCACCAGAACTGAAATCATTACGGCTATGCATTCTCACACCTAATTCTGCCTAGACACGTGGGTAAATATAATTATTTGCTCCTCGTACCTAGAATCACTAGCGCGGTGGAACTTGACATAAACTGATGAGGGGCCAAATACTCCTTCCGTCTCATAAAAAGTGTCTCATTTGTATTTTTTCTTTGTCTCAAAATAATTGTCCATTTACATTACCAATGTTGTAATTATTACTATTTTTTCACTACTATATCCCTATTCATTAAATTTCATTTTATTCAACTACTTTATCAATTACATTTAATAGGGGTATTTTAGTAAATGACATTAACTTTTTCACTACAACCAACACATCTAATCATTTTCTTAAGAACCGCGCATTGCTTAAATAAGACACTTAGAGTTTAAAATAATTTTATTCATTCAATATAAATTCATAAATTTGTCATATCACACCATTATCTTTAAATTTACGGTAAGATATAGTGGAATACATAAAAGATGATTGAATGACAGTGTAAAATTATTTTATAGTATCAATATGTATTTTATTTTCTCTAAATGATATTATTAATTAATAAATTTTTATTTATAATAATAATAATAATTAAATATAGTTATTTTAACTATTGTAATTATACTATAGAACCTTTTGATGGTGTAGTAGTTACACTTTTTGTGTTATTAATCACAAAACCGAATTAAACATTTGAATTGCACATTTTTATCTTAAAAATTAGAAGATAAATACTTATTCACCACTAGGCAAACATGAATTTTTAGTTAAATTTATAACATTTATATTAATATAATTTAATAAAAAAAATTATTATAACATTAATATTGATATATTTTAATAACACAAATTGTATGCCACAATATTATAATAAAAAAGTTTAAGTTAATTTATAAATAAAGATCAAAAACTATATTTATTATAACAAAGAATTATACAAATTCATTTTTGATGTAGTGATAATTTTAGTTATGTTAAGGTTGTGGGTTAAATCCTTGGTTTCTACATTGATACCATGAACTTTTGAAAGTGCAGAAAAAAATATAACCATCGGGCCAACATAGACATAAGTGTATATCTTTCCCATGCAATAGTATATATAAATATATATTATTTTATAAATGTGAGATTTTGGGTCGAACTCTAACTCAGTCGAAAAATAGCTTTCATGTGTTTCGACAAGAGATGAGCATGAAGTCGAAGTTGGGTCACATGCTGATGTCGAAAGGTTGCATACTATAGTCGAAGATAGTTCTAGTATGTAATGTCGAAATATATATTGTTGACTTATTATGTCGAATTGGGCCTTGTGTTAAGGATCCAATTGTTTAGTTAGCTTGTAATGTAAGTTAGCTAGTTAGTCTATAAATAGGCTAGACCACTCAGGCTGTTGAGTGAGGCCAATTGTGATATTCATTTGTAATCATATGTAAACCCTTATGAGAAAGTGAATAGTAAAAAATTTGCCCTAATCCTTCTTCTTCTTTCCTCTTTATCCTTTCTTCTTTCTCTCTTTGTTCTAACCGTTTTTCCATTGCTCACCCAAGAAATCTGTTTTCTCAATCTTTATTTGTTGAAAGGTATCATTTGTGATCACAACAAACTGGTGCGGTGAGCGTGGATAAGATGCCGTCAACAAAGTTTGAAATTGAGAAGTTCATCGGAGTTAATGATTTCAGTTTATGGCGTTTGAAGATGCGAGCCCTTCTTGTTCAACAGGATTTGCTAGACGCGTTAAAGGGATGAGATGCCATGGCTGTTGCACTGACGGAGAAGGAAAAGACAACGATGACCGAGAAAGTCCACAACGCAATTGTTCTGAGTCTTGGTGATAAGGTTCTCAGGCAGGTTTCGAAGGAGACGACAGCAGCTGGTGTTTGGCTGAAACTCGAAGGATTGTATATGACAAAATCCTTGGTGAATCGTTTGTACTTGAAGCAAACTTTGTATTCATACAAGATGACTGAAGATAAAGTATTGATGGAGCAGCTGGATGTGTTCAGCAAGCTGATTCTTGATCTTGAAAATATTGGTGTTACCATCAATGATGAAGATCAAGCGTTGTTATTGTTGTGTTCTTTACCTAAGTCCCATGCTCACTTCAAAGAAACCCTATTGTATGGAAGAGAGACCCTGACCTTTGAAGAAGTTCAAGCAGTCTTATATTTGAAGGATTTGAACGAAAGAAAGGAGAAGAAACCATCATCATCAGTTGGCGAAGGGTTGTTTGTGAAGGGGAAATGCTCGAAGAGAGATGGTAGGTTTGAGAAGAAGAAAGGTAAAACTCAACAGAAGTCTTATGGTGGTGATATTCTGGGATTAAGTGTTATCACTGTAAGAAGAAGGGTCACACAAGAAAGATGTGCCCTGAGCGCCTGAATAATCATGGAGGTAAGGACAATGACAATGCAGCTATTATGCAAGATGATTATGAATCATCTGATGTCCTTGTGGTGTCGATTAGCAACTCTTGTAAGGGTTATGGATTCTGGATGTACTTGGCATATGACCCCAAACAAGAATGTGTTTGAAGAATTATGTGATCAAGATAGTGGATCAGTGTTGTTGGGAAACAATAAGCTTGCAAGATTGCAGGTATTGGATCTGTGAGATTCAAGCTCCATGATGAGTCAATAAGGCTATTGACTGGGGTTAGGTATGTACCTGGCCTTAAGAGGAATTTGATTTCTCTTGGTGAATTCGACAAGAAAGGATATGTCTTCAAAGGAGAGCAATGTATCCTGAAAGTCATGAAGGGGTCAAAGGAAGTCTTGAGAGGCGTGAAGAAACAATGCTTGTATACCCTTGAGGTTGAGGTTGTAAGTGGTTCGACAAATATTGCATCCATGAAACCTGTGTCGAAGATAGAATTATGGCACATTAGATTGGGCCATGTCAGCGAAAAAGGCCTGGTCGAATTGGGGAAACAGAACCTGTTAGATGGTGACAAAGTCGAGAAGTTGGAGTTTTGTGAACCTTGTGTATTTGGCAAATCCTGTAGGGCAAAGTTTAACAAAGGTAAACAAAGAACACATGGATCCCTTGATTACATCCATGCTGATCTTTGGGGGCCTGCAAGGAATCCTTCACATGCAGGTGCAAGGTATTTTTTATCCATAGTTGATGACTATTCCAGAAAATTATAGGTATTCATTCAGAAGACTAAGGATGAAACTTTTGAGAATTTCAAAAGTTGGAAGGTTCTGGTCGAAACTCAAACTGGCATAAAGGTTAAGAGGTTGAGAACCGACAATGGCCTTGAGTTCTACAATGAAGCTTTCGACAGTTACTGTGTCGAGTCTGGGATTGCAAGGCATAAGACTGTAGCAGGTACTCCTTAACAAAATGGCTTAGTTGAAAGATTCAATCGAATAATCCTTGAAAGGGTTAGATGCATGTTGGTTAGTGTTGGATTAAAGAAGGTGTTTTGGGCGAAGGCTGTTTTGACAGCAGCTTATCTGATAAATAGATGTCCCTCGACTGCCTTGGAAATGAAGACACCTGGAGAAGTTTGGTTGGGTCAACCACCAGATCTCGACAAACTGAGAGTATTTGGCTATTTAGCCTATGCTCACATTAGGCAAGACAAGGTCGAACCTAGAGCTCTAAGATGTATGTTCCTCGAATATCCTGAGGGAGTCAAGGGTTATAGGCTATGGTGCCTAGAACCAGGTCGTAGAAGATGTATCACAAGTCGTGATGTAGTTTTCAATGAAGTCGAGATGGCATTCAAGAAAACTAGTGATGCTGGTTAAAGTGCAGAAATCTCTGAAGAGGAGATGGAACAGGTAGAGATTCCTGTTGAGGTGGGGCATAGTGATGCTGAAGTGCATAACCCAGATGAAGTCGAAGAAGAAGAGTAAGACACTGAAGAGACTGAGGAAACTGTCGATGACTACCTACTGGCAAGAGATAGGTCGAGAAGAGTCATCAATCCACCTCAGAGACTTGGTTATGCAGATCTTATAGCTTTTGCCTTAATCTCTGGAAGTGAGGTACTTGAGGAAGAACCTAGAGATTACAAGGAAGCTATGAGGAGTCGAAATCATACTGAATGGCGAAAAGCCATGGATGACGAGATGAAATCTCTTCATGATAATAACACTTAGGAGCTAATTGAGAAACCTGCAGGAGCAAGGTTAGTCAGTTGTAAGTGGATTTTCAAGGTCAAGGAAGGAAGGAGTGATGTCGAAGTGCTTTAAGGAAAGGCAGGTTGCTAGGGGGTTCATTCAGAAAGAAGGTGTCAACTTCAATGATGTGTTCTCACCTGTTGCAAAGCATAGATCCATTAGAATGTTGCTGGCCATGGTGGCGAAGTTCGACTTGGAACTTGAGCAAATGGATGTGAAGACAACATTTCTGTATGGTGACCTCGACCTGGAAACTCACTTGTTACTTTGTTGCTTTATGTGGATGATATCCTCATAGCTAGTAACAGTGTTGAGGATGTAATAGAGGTGAAGGCTGAACTCAGTAAGGAGTTCGAAATGAAGGATCTAGGAGCTGCCACCAGGATTCTTGGGATTGACATCCGTAGAGATAAAAAGTAGTCGAAGTTGTGCTTATCTCAAGAGACATACCTACGTAAGCTTCTCGACAAGTTGGGTATATCGAATTCAAAGCCTGTTGTGACTCCGACAAATCCTCAGTTTAAGCTTAGTACTACTCAAAGTCCGAGTACTGAAGCTGAAAGAATCTATATGAGTAGCATCCCATATGCTAGTGTGGTAGGTTCTTTGATATATGTTATGGTCTGCATGAGGCCAGACATAGCGTATGGTGTGAGCCTTGTAAGCAGGTATATAGCCAATCATGGAAAGGCGCATTGACAAGCATTGAAGTGGATTCTCAGGTACATAAATGGGTCTCTGAAAAGAGTCTTGATTTATGGTGGAGCCTGTGGTGATGATAGCAAAGCCGAAATCAAAGGATTTGTCGACTCTGATTATGCAGGTTGTATGGATTCCAGAAAGTCTATTTCTGGATATGTGTTCACTATGTTCGGCACAGCAATCAGTTGGAAAGCAACACTTCAGAAGGTTGTTGCCTTATCAACCATTGAAGCAAAATATATTGCCCTCACTGGAGCTGTGAAAGAAGCATTATGGCTTGAAGTTTTTGCAAAGGAGCTGAACCTTCAAGGTTGAAGTATCACTGTTAAATGTGATAGTCAAAGTGCAATACACCTGTCAAAAAACTCAGCCTATCATGAGCGAACAAAGCACATCGATGTGAGGTTGCACTTTGTTAGAGAGATAATCGAGCATGGTGAAGTCCAGGTGCTGAAGGTTTCGACTGATGACAATGTTGCTGATATGATCACCAAGACGTTGTCGAGTTGCAAGTTTTTCCACTGTATGCAGTTGATAAAGCTGCATGATGAAAGCTAGTTTATTCCCTGGTGTTTGTAGAGTTAGATCCAAGGTGGAGATTTGTGAGATTTTGGGTCGAACTCTAGCTCAGTCGAGAAATAGCTTTCATGTGTTTCGATAGGAGACGAGCATGAAGTCGAAGCTGGGTCACATGCTGATGTCGAAGGGTTGCATACTGTAGTCGAAGCTAGTTCTAGTATGTAATGTCGAAATATATATTGTTAACTTATGATCGTGAAGGCTGGATTAGATCCTGTAGAATCAGGCCGCCAAGTGCGTCAGGGATGCTGGTCGTATGGAGAGGAGGGGGTGTACCTGTAAGGTACTCCGACGCTCAAGTAAGAAAGGGTCGGAGAAAAGGAGCAAGTACAAAGTATGAATTCTTAGGGTGAATATTGGATACCTGACCCTCTCAAGCGAGAGGGTTTATATAGAGCCCCCAGCGCGTGGCCAACTGTCCTATTTTCGGGGCGAAATAACCGTTTTCCCCAAAGAATAGGTAACTACCCAAACTAGCCGTTATGTCGGGCAGGGTGTCCAAAACTAGCCGTTATGCCGGGCATAAGCGTGGTTTCGGGCACCTGCCCTTAGTTGTTCGGGGAGCAGTGAGGCCGTGTGTAACGAGCAGTAATTCCAGGGAAGAACGTTGCATTCCTTGCCCGGTTGGAGGGGCAGAAAGGTAACTTTTTCCCCTCTGTGGATTGGACTTAGGCAATTTGGGCCGCTCTGGAGTAGAAGCGGATTGAGTCAATTCTAACCATTGGTCCATCCAGAACAGGAGCCCCCCCAAGTCGTTGCTCCCGAGCATGGGAGTGATGACTTAAGGACTGCTCGTTGCTCCGGGGAGCCAGTATGGAGTCGTCATTTGAGGACGAGGAGGATTGTCTCAAAGTGCTCGTGACCCCAGATGTTCGTGAGATTCGGGGTCGTGACATCATTGCCCGGTGTTCGGGGAGACTAATGGTCAGACGGAATTGGAAACGTTGGGACGCCACGTGTGCCTAGAGCTCCGTGTAGCAGTTAATAGGCAATGATGGCTAGTGGATAGTCATAATGGCCTACGGGCACGTGTTTGCACGTGCCCCTTTGTATAAAAGGGGGAAATCGTTCCATTTGGAACTTTCTCTTTCTGATTTCTCTTCACCGCCTTCAAGTTCTTGCCCGTCACCGTGTTCTGCCTTTCCGACCACCGCGCCAAGCTTCGAGCAGCTTCTTTCTTCTACTTAAATCAAGTAAGTTTTCAGATCCTTTGCTTGCTTTGCTTCTGTTTGTTGTTAGTGGTAGAATACATGTGGTTAGGGCTAGTTTTAGAGGACAAAATAGGTGCATTTCTGGTGACTGTTGGTGGTGAACGGTGGTCGTGCCATTTTTCCACTTTTGACATGCCGTCGGACGTGTCTGTATGCTCCGGTTAGGAGGGAGGTTGACGGCGTCGTCGCGATGGCGACGTTTGCGTAACCGTCGTGATCTTTTGTCTTTTGAGCGAATGATGAGTTTTCCGGCGGAACACCCCCAGATTTCGGTGAAGCCTTGTAATTTCCGGCGGAGCTTCGAACGAAAACTGGGATTGAGTGCGGGGAAGCTCCTCGCTAGGGGATGATATGTTTCGAGCATCTCCTCGCAGGGAGGTCCCAACCTTTCCTTTGATGTTAGGGCTTAGGCCGGGGACGTTGTCCTTATCCCTTTGCGCGCCCTTTCACTTGACTTAGTAGTGGAAGGGTGGATTTGATTTGCTGTCGAATTCACATTCTTCTCTGCTTTTTAGGTGATTGTAATGGCGACGGGGCCAGATAGAGAAGTTATTATAGATACATCCGAGGAAGAGACGGGTTCCGAAGATAGGAGCAGCTCGATGACCTCTAGTTCGGCGACTTCGAGTTCTTCTAGCAATGTCGGGGAGGAGGAAGAGTTGGATGTCATGGAGGAGGACGTCGACGGGTTCTCCGCGGAGGAGTGGGAGGTGGCCGAACCTTCCGAGCATGTGTCCACGTTCGCAAAGTCCTTGGTGGACGTTTTCACGGAGGTAGGACCGGAAGGGGAGTGGAAGGTGCACTTCCCTTCCGAGGACGATCGTGTCTGCACGCACTTCGGGGACCATTTTACCATGTACGAATATGCTTTTAAGGAGCTGGGCTTGAGGTTGCCGTTTACTAATTTTCAGCGGTCAGTGTTCGAGCATTTGAAGTTAGCCCCTACACAACTGCACCCTAATTCGTTGGCCTTCATCCGGGCCTTCGAGTTGGTATGCCAGCATATTTCCTTGGGGGCTACTCTCCCTATGTTCTTCACTGTTTTCCATCTCCAAAGGCAGCTGACGGGGAGAAAGTACGGCTGGGTTTCTTTGAAGCAGCCCCGAAAGCTGTTCAAGCCATTTTCGGAGTCAATCCGGACATTCAAGGAACGGTACTACGTCATTGAGCCCGTGTCCGAGGTTTCCCAGGACAGTACATATGTTTGGGAGATCGAGGTTGACGAGGATGGGAACGAGCTGCACGATGAGGAGGGGAGGTATATTGGGCGGAGGCTCTACAAGTTCCCCCTCCATTGGGCACCCGACCATTTTGCTAAGAAGCCCAATGACTATGTCTTTCAGCCGAGCGACCTACGCGGGCAGGACGTCGCGGCGTACGAGGTGCTGGTGAAGTGGGTCAACTCCTTCCGGATTGCTGAGTGCTGGACGAGCAAGGGCAACCCGATCTTCGAGGAAGATGGTAGTCAGAGGGTCGAGCATCGATTCATCAACGTTAAGGCACTGCTGGAGTACAAGACTCCCGCGGACGCTGAGAAGCTGCTCGGTAGTCATAGTTATTTAGATTTTGTTCATGTCATTTCTTTTCCTCGTATCTAACATGTTCGCATTTTGTTTGTGCAGGTGAGATGCCTCAGGCGCATGACAGGGTTGTAAGGAACGCCCTCGCGAGGAATAAGGCCGGGGCGGCTCCTCCGAAATCCCGGTTTGCTGGTGCCCGTGCTCCTCCTCTTGTTCAAACTGCTGCGGGGACCTCTTCTTCTCCTACTTCTGCTCCTCGGGGGTCTCCTCTGTCCTTGACCGGGCGAGCGAAGCGGCCAAGGGTAGCTGACGCCGTGGACCTTACTCGGGTGCCGGAGAAAGGGAAGTTCGAGCTTCCTCCCTATATCCTTGATAGGAGGTTTTTTGAAGGCAACTCTTTGGTCGTTCCCTGGGTGGAATCTCTTCGCTTGGAAGGTATGGATCGCCCGAGCAAGAGGGCGCTGGTGGCCCAAGACGCTTCTACCTTGGTCAGGATGCTAGAGATGGTGGCTGTTTACGCTGAAGGGGACTCTGCAACTGAGTCCGAACTCAATGTTGCCCGTGCTTCTGTGGCGTCCCTTAAAGAATAGGTCAAGAGTGCCGGCGAGGCTCGGAAGAAGGCTGAAGAGGAGGCGTCCAGGCTGAAGGAGGAGAACTCCATGCTGGCAGCGGAGAAGAAAGCTGCCGAGGAGCTGATCAGGGAGCTGAGGGCGGTCACTGCCCCGGGTGTCGACGAGCCGGACGATGTGAAAAACTTGAAGACTAGGTCCGAGTTGGTTGCTGCATGCTGCTGGCCGAAGACGACGGTATTGTCGTCGCGGAGGAGTCCTTCAAAAATGTCGTGGCTCAATTGCGGGTGGTGAACCCTGAGCTCGATTTTTCTGTCGAGGGTACTCACTACCTGGCGCATGTAGAAGATGGCCGTATTGTCGTGCCCGACGGTCTCCTTGAAAGTACTCCTGAGGATCAGCCCGCAGAGGACCAGGGACCCCAGCCAGAGCCTGCCGAGCATGCTGACGAATGAGGAGTTTGTATTTTTGATGTTGTTGTAATCTGTTCGGCCTGCGTGCCGTGGAATCATTGTAATTTATTTTCTTTTCGGGGGGGGGGGGGGGCATGGCCCCTGTTTGATGTAACTAAGTACAATTGTGGCCCTTGTGGCCACCCATTATGTTAACTTATTATATTTTTGGCTTCATCATCTGCATGATTTTACTTGCGTTTATTTTTGCTAAGTGTTGTATGCATGCTCGCTGTGAATGTATGTCTGCCCGTGATAGGGGGTATTTGACTTGTGTGAATATTTTGGGGGAATTGCTCGTAATAGATGTGTTCGGCAGTGTGGGGAACTGGTCGAACTGCCGGGGAATACCCTGGCCGGGGAGCGAAGCTCAGGTCGCGCTTGAGGCCTGAGTTCGTGGCGTGAACGTCCCATCGCAAGCTGGGGTTCTGCCAATCATGGTACTTTGACGACGCGATGCTCGATCGAGGACCGCTGTCGAGCAGTTGCCCAACCCGTTACTGAGCGGGGTTGTACTTTAATCGTATACGACGCTTGTACCTAGACGCGCATAGTGGTCGGTAGCTGACGCTCGTCGTTGCGATAGGTCGAACCGAGAATTTAGCTGTAATATTGTTTTAGCTTTTCAGCGTTCCATGGTCGAGCAAGTTCTTCCCCAGAGAGATGCTCTAGGTAGTAGGCCCTATTTTTCATTTTTGCTCGGACATGATAGGGTCCTTCCCAGTTGGCTGCTAGTTTACCTTCGCGAGAGTCTTTGTGGTTTCTTCTTAGAACAAGGCATCCCACGTCGAACTCTCGCCGTATCACCTTGCCGTTGTGCCTGATGGTAATTTTTTGTTTTAGTGAGGCTTCGCGAAGGGTTGCCCCGGTTCGGATTTCCTCGACGAGGTCTAGCTCTTCTCTCAACGATTCGTCGTTCATCTCCTCGTCTAAGGGCGACTCTGTCGGCCTAGAGGGCACGTGAACTTCGACGGGAATTACAGCCTCGGTCCCGTATGCTAAACAGAAAGGTGTTTCCCAGGTCGTTGAGTGCGGAGTTGTGCGGTATGCCTACAGTATGCTGTGCAGTTCCTCGACCCATGCCTTCTTCATTTCGTCCAGCCTTCACTTGAGGCCTCGAAGGATGACTCGGTTGGCTGCTTCAGCCTTCCCGTTTGTTTGAGGGTGCTCCACGGATGCGAAGTGCTGCTTCGTGCCCAGTTGGGCGTCGAAGTCCTGGAACTTCCTGTCCGTGAATTGCGTCCCGTTGTCCGTTACTATCACTTGGGGAATACCGAAACGTGCGAGGATATTTCGTTTGTAGAAACGCAGGATATTGAGGGCAGTTATTTTGGCTAGAGCTTCTGCCTCTATCCATTTTGTGAAATAGTCCACGCCCACTATGAGATATTTGTTCTGACTTGATCCTACCACGAAGGGTCCTAGGATGTCTAGGCCCCACCAGGCGAATGGCCACGGGGAGGACATAGCCTTGAGCTCGTTAGGCGGAGCCAGGTACATGTCCCCGTGCCGTTGGCATTTGTCGCATTTCTTCACGTGTTCTTTCGCGTCATTTTGCATGGTCGGCCATTAGTATCCTGCACGGAGAGCCTTTCGAGAAAGGGACCTTCCGCCTAGATGTTGGGCGTTGATTCCTTCGTGGATTTCGCACAAGATGCGTGCGACCATTTCCTCCTCGACACATTTGAGCAGCGGAATGGAGAATCCCCGTCTGTAGAGTTTATCTTCAACCAAGACATAAGAGCAGGCTCTTCGCCTGACTATGCTGGCCTCCTTTGGGTCGGATGGGAGTTCGTCTTTGGCAAGATAGTTGTAGACTGGGGTTATCCAACAGTTGTTGTCGCCGATCACCTGCACGTCGAGTGTCGCGGAGGCCTTCTCGATGTTGGGTCGAGGAAGTACCTCCTGTATGATGGATTTGTTTCCGCCTTTCTTCTTCGTGCTGGCTAGTTTGGATAGCACGTCTGCTCGTACGTTATGTTTGCGGGGAACGTGTTTCACTTTCACTGTTGTGAACTTCGCCATTTCCTTCTTTACCAGGGCCAAGTATTCGGTCAGGTTGTCATTTTTGGCTTGGTATTCTCCCCTGACCTGGAGGGCCACGAGTTATGAATCTGTGCAAATGATGACTTCCTCTGCGCCTAGGTCCTCGGCAAGGCGTAGCCCAGCGAGGAAGGCTTCGTATTCAGCCTGGTTATTGGAGGTTGGGAAAGACAGTGTGAGTGATACCTCGACGATAATTCCTTCGTCGCTCTCTAGTATGATGCCCGCGCCACTTCCTGCAGAGCTTGAGGCACCGTCGACGAAGATGGTCCATTTGCGTGCTTCGCTAGCGGGGGAGTCTGCGAACTCATCTCCGCGACGAAGTCGGCCAGAGCTTGGGCCTTGAGGGCTTTTCTGCCTTCGTATTGGATGTCGAATTCGGACAGTTCCAGCGACTATTTGAGCATTCAGCCGGCCATATCCGGCCGTCCGAGCAGCTGCTTTATGGGCTGATATGTTTGAACCACGATCGTGTGAGCCAGGAAGTAGTGTCTTAACCTCCTGGCTGCGTTAATAAGGGCCAGCGCCACCTTCTCTATCTGTTGGTATCTTAACTCTGGTCCTTGCAGCGCTTTGCTCGTGAAATAAATGGGCTTCTGCCCGTCAGGCGTCTCGCGGATGAGAGTGGCACTCACTGCTTCGGTTGCTACGGCCAGGTATAGGTACAACGTTTCGCCGTTGTCCGGGCAAGAGAGGGCCGGTGGCTCTGAGAGTGCCCGTTTCAGATGGAGAAGGGCCTTGTCGCACTCCTCGGTCCATTCGAATGCTACCTCTTTGCGGAGGAGTTTGAAGAATGGTAGGGCGTGCTGGGCGGACTTGGCCATGAAACGAGATAGTGACGCGAGCATCCCGTTGAGGGACTGGATGGATTTTTTGGACTTGGGCGTAGGAAACTCGGAGAATGCCCGGCATTTGTCGGGGTTGGCCTCGATTCCTCGTTCTGTCAAGTAGAACCCGAGGAATTTGCCTGCCCGGACACCGAACGTGCACTTCTCCAGATTAAAACGTATTTTGTATTTCCTGGCCTGTTCGAAGACCTTCCTCAAATGGGCGGTATGATCGGTTTCCTCGTGGGATTTTACGATCATGTCGTCCATGTAGACTTCGAGCATGTCGCCTATTTCTCCCCGAAACACTTTGTTCATCATTCGTTGGTACGTTGCTCCGGCGTTCTTCAGGCCGAAGAGCATTATGTTGTAGTAATAGTTTCCCGATTCGGTCATGACGGCCGTATATTTTTTGTCGGACATTGCCATTGGGATTTGATTGTAGCCCGAGTAGGCGTCCATGAACGATAAAAGTTTAAAACCAGCAGAATTATCAACAAGTTTATCAATATTGGGGAGGGGGTAGGCATCATTCGGGCATGCCTTATTGAGATTGGTATAATCAATGCACATGCGCCATTTCCATTAGATTTTTTAACTAATACAACGTTGGACAGCCAAGTTGTGTACTTGGCTTCCGAAATAAATTTGGCCTCGAGGAGGTCCTTTACATCTTTTTCAACAGCCTCCGTTTTCTCTGGAGACTGCTTCCTCCTACGTTGTTCTACGGCCTTGACGGCCGGGTCGATGGTCAGCTGGTGACAAGCTACGGATGGATCCAAGCCGGGCATTTCCGCGGCGCTCCATACGAAAAGGTCAGCATTCTCTCGGAGGCATGCTTTGAGCTGCTTCCTCGCAATGTCAGGCAGGTCTGCTCCAATCTTCACTCCCCGTTGGGGGTCTTCGCCGAACAGTACTATCTCGAAGTTACCATCCGGGATTGGGCGCATCGAATGGGAGCTGCTGCTGGACGACGTGGGCGGGCGGGCTGAAGCTGCTCGTTCCTCCTGTTGGTCCTCGGGGAAGCGACTGTCGAGGTCGATAGAGTCGACCTGGGGCAGGGGCTTGGCCTCCTCGAAGCTGCTTGGCAGTGCTGGCTTGCTCGACACTTTCGACTTGGGCGCAATGGTGTTGAGTCCCTTTGTAGCTGCTTCGAAACACCGTCGACAAGCTTTTATATCGCCGTGGAGGGTGGAGACCATCCCTTTAGAAGTGTAATACTTCATCTTCAGGTGGACGGTTGAGGGCACTGCTACCAACTCGGCAAGAGTTAGCCTTCTGAAAATGCATTGGTAAAGCAACGGGCAGTCGATTTACCAAAAATTGCACCTTGATGGATCTGGTCGTTTCAGCTGATCCGAAGGTCACGATCATCTCGACGTATCCCCACGGATTGGTTACAAACCCGTTGAATCCCTGTAAATCGGACCCTACGTAGGGGGTAAGGTGCGATTCGTCCAGCTGAAGTGTTGAAAACAGCTGAGAGTACATGATGTCGACCGAGCTTCCCTGGTCGACGAGTATCCTGCGAACGTCGAAGTTCGCCATCCGGGCTCTGATGAGCAATGGTATGCTTGAGTTTGGGGAGCCGCCGAGGAGTTCCTCCCGGTAGAAGGAGATGGGGACGGAGCCCTTCTGTGCCCGATCAAGCGTGGTCACTTTGTTGGAGCTTGTGTTGATCAGGTGTTCGAACTTCTGTTTCACGGAGCCCACAGTGACTTTGTTGAAACCCCCACCAGAGATGACCATGGCGGAGGGAAATGTCTCCCACGGGTTGTGGGCCGCGAAATATGCAGGGGCGCTGAGCCCGTCCGGGACGTTGAATTCCTCGGGTCGCGATATGGACATAACGACCTGTATATTGGCGTCTTCCGAGGAGGGTACCTCCTCCTCGACCTTCTTGGACTCCTGGGCGTCCTGCCGAGGAGTGTCCTTCTTCTTCGCGAACTGCTTCAGGTGGCCGTCCCTGATCAGTATTTCAATGGCATCCTTCAGATGGATGCAGTCCTCCGTAGTATGGTCGTGACTTTTGTGGAAACGGCAGTATTTTGATTTGTCCACGTTTGGTCTGTTCGAAAGTTGTTTGGGGAAGTGGACCCCAGCCTGTTTGAACTCCGAATTGGCACATTCGGACAAGATCTTCTCCCTAGAAACGGTCAGGGGAGTGTAGTCATGGAACCGCCCGGAGGGGTCCTTGCTGTCACGGGAATCACGAGGACGGTCCTCACGCCTCCGTTCACCTCGACGAGATGTCGAAGCTTATTCTCCTCTGGACGCCCGAGCGTTCTCCTGATGGCGTGATGCTCGGACGTTGCTGGCCGCAACCTTCTCTTTATACTGAATGTGTGATTGGGCTTTGAGGAGGAGGGCGTCTAAGTTCCTCGGTGGCGCGAAGCCAATGGCTTTAGAAAACTCGGAGCCTGGGCGGAGCCCCTGCTCGAGCAAAAACTTCTTCATTTCGTCTGTCGTCGGGACTTGCACTGCTTCTTTGTTGAACCTCTCGATATATGCGCGGAGAGGTTCGTCTTTGCCCTGGATTATGGCTCCAAGAGAGGCCTCAGTTTTGGGGTGGCGGCAAGATGCTGTAAAGTGCCGCGAGAACATCCTGCCCAGCTGTCTCCACGAGGTAATGGACTCCTCGGGCAGTTTCTTATACCATGTCATTGCTCCCTTCCGAAGGGTGGTCGAGAATAGTCTGCATTTGATGGCGCCCCGTACGCCGCGGTAGTCTAACAGCGCATCAATGTTCTCAATGTGCTCGTCAGGGTCGGTGGTCCCGTCGTACGTGCCAAGTGACGGGGGTTTCTCCAAGCCTTTTGGGAGACGGGTAGCTAAGATCTCCTGGGACAATGGGCCGCGAGGCTCGTCGTCGTCGCTAGAATTGCTGTATGATGGGGATCGAACGGGATGCTCGCGACGTCGGTTCCTTCGCGGAGAAGGTGAGCGGTTCCTTCGAGGAGAATGCGAGCGGTTCCTTCACGGGGAAGGTGAGCGGTTCCTTCGCGGGGAAGGTGAGCGGTCCCGTCCTTTAGACTTGATTGGGGGAGATCTGGTCGCGCTTCCGGGCTACGCGAGGATCAGGTTCTTGGCGCAGCCTTTGGTCGATTTCTCTCCGGGGCTGCGGGCTTCTTGATCGTTGTTGGTTCCTCCGCGTAGGAGGGGATCTCGGACGGTGGGACTCTTCTAGTGCCCCGATCCTCTCGTTCTGCTGCAGGATCAGGGTGTTGGTTTTGTTGATCGCCTCCAGGAGGGCTGCCACGGCCGGGTCGACATTGGGCGGAACAAGAACGGGCTAGACGTCAAGTAATGGTTGATCGTTGTTGCGATCAACAGGGGTGGGGGAAGGAGAAGCAGTGGCTCCATCCCTGAGGAAACGGGCATCTCGGAGTAGAGATGACTGGCCGTCAACGTCAGATTTGTTGACGGGGAGGATGGTGGTTTGGAGAGCATCTTTGGTGGGATCTTGGGAGGCCATGATCGTGATGAATTTTGAGAATTGTTTTGATCTTCGATTTTTTAGGAGAGAAAGATGGGGAGAACAAAAGTTCCCACAGACGGCGCCACTGATCGTGAAGGCTAGATCAGATCTTGTAGAATCAGGCCGCCAAGTGCGTCAGGGATGTTGGTCGTATGGAGAGGAGGGGGTGTACCTGCAAGGTACTCCGACGCTCAACTAAGAAAGGATGGGAGAAAAGGAGCAAGTACAAAGTATGAATTCTTAGGGTGAATATTGGATACCTGACCCTCTCAAGCGAGAGGGTTTATATAAAGCCCCCAGCGCGTGGCCAACGGTCCTATTTTCAGGGCGAAATAACCGTTTTCCCCAAAGAATAGATAACTACCCAAACTAGCCGTTATGTCGGGCAGGGTGTCCAAAACTAGCCGTTATATCGGGCATAAGCGTGGTTTCGGGCACCTGCCCTTAGTTGTTCGGGGAGCAGTGAGGCCGTGCGTAACGGGCAGTAATTCCAGGGAGGAACATTGCATTCCTTGCCCGGTTGGAGGGGCAGAAAGGTAACTTTTGCCCCTCTGTGGATTAGACTTAGGCAATTTGGGCCGCTCTGGAGTAAAAGCAGATTGGGCTAATTCTAGCCATTGGTCCAGTCCAGAACAGCTTATTATGTCGAATTGGGACTTGTGTTAAGGATCCAATTATTTAGTTAGCTAGTTAGTCTTTAAATAGGCTAGATCACTCAGGCTGTTGAGTGAGGCCAATTGTGATATTCATTTGTAATTATTTGTAAACCCTTATGAGAAAGTGAATAGTAAACAATTTGCCTTAATCCTTCTTCTTCTTTCCTCTTTATCCTTTCTTCTTTCTCTCTTTGTTCTAACAGTTTTTCCATTGTTCACCCAAGAACTCCGTTTTCTCAATCTTTATTTGTTGAAAAGTATTGTTTGTGATCACAACAATAAATTACTCCCTCTGTTACAAAATAAAAGTCTTTTTAGCTAAAAAAAATTGTCCCAAAATAAGAGTCTTTTTACGTTTTCAAGACAACAATAATTAATTTTTACCAACTTTACCCCTAATAAATACTGTCTACACAACTTTCAAGATATTACATTACACCTTTAAGACAATCAATAGTAATTAAGGGAAGTTTTCTAAAATTGTTATATTTAATTATTCAATCATTATTTTTCTTAATTTATGTGCAACAACCTTAAAAGACTTTTATTTTAAGACGGAGAGAGCATATATTGTACCTAGATTTTAAGAAAGTAATGAAAACTTTGGCCACCCCCTATCCTAAGGATGGTCCACCTCTTAACACTAGGAAGACATGTCACATAAAGATACTAAGAGTCAAGATTTGAATAACCCAAAATAACCTAAACCAATGTAAAACTTCTCACACAAAAATCATGCCCGGATCAATACGGTCAAGACCATATATATCAAGGATAATCAACCCATGACCATTCCTCAAAACCATACTTCCTTCGTCCCATAATGAGTGACCCGATTGACCATTTCACACATATTAAGAAAAAGGAATAATTGAAAGAGAGAAAATGATATTTTTAGCAAAGTACCCTTATCATGTATTGAGAATGATGAAAGTAACATTAATTAGAGGGTAAAATTGGAAAAGATGCATTGGAAATTGAAATGGGTCACTCATTTTGGGACACTCTTTTATTTCAAATGAGTAACTCATTGTGGGACGGAGGGAGTAAAGGCTAACTTCAACTCGGTCTCACTAAGCTAGGCTTCGAGGGCTACTATTCTATCCTAGATAGAAGACCCATAAACAATCATGGTTTAGGCCAAATATGAAATCCCATTGATGCTACATCTTTTTGAGAAACCAATTGATCGTCCTATCAAGAGCAAGAAGAGTTCTAATGTTGATTAATGTGAGGTCCCACCAAGGACATCTCCTTTCAAACTATGGTTCGAAGGAAGGTTCTAAGACCTTATAACAAGCATGAACCTGCTCTAGGAAAATATATGATCAATGCAAATGATGGGATGCAGATCATCAAACCACAAAACAAATAATATTCAAACAATTATCTCTTTTAAAATAGCTATTCTCCTCAAAAGTTCTATGTTCCCAAAATCCTAAGAACTTTCTACAAAAAAAAGTAAACATCAAATCAAAACTCACACAATTTTACTTTAAAAATACTTCTCACTATAGAAGATAACTTCAATTCAGGTGTGATCAAGGTGTATATTTTTTACTAATGAAATTAAATGTATATATTTTGTACAAATATGATGTATTCTTCTATAGACAACTTATTATAAGTGAATAAAAGTAAAAATATAATCTTTAAAATATATCATCGAAGATACCCTAAGGACTAAGGACTGATCAGATGCATCACATGCTATTTTTACATACACAAAAATGAAATTGAGTTTAACTTTATTATAAACTAAAATTTTAGATAACACAAAAAATGAAATCAATCGAGTTTGTGTTGAATTGTAATTCTTTGTGTCTAAGCAGTATTTTTGACAGAGTCTGTTGTCGTCGAAATATTGGGTGTCGAAATTGTGTGAGTGCCAAAACGTCGAAGGAGTGTACCTCAACAAGAATTTCGACTTAGGTCTAATTTTGTAGTGTTAACAGAATCAGGTATTTTGGGCCTTTTTGTTTTTAGGCTATGCTTAGGGAGTAACCCCTATTTTGTAAACACAACAGAAACGCAGTTACACAGTTGAATAGTATTTTTCAGTTTAAGAAGCAGAGAGAAAACTATACAGAAATTCTTCTTCTTCCCTATTTTCGTGAAAACCCTAAACCCCTTCTTCTTCACAACTCAATTTTATTTTCTTGTTTTCATCACCATTGTGCAGCAATACAATCTTGCAACCAAGGTTGGTTGATTCACTCGATTGAGGAGTGAAGAGAAAGAGGGAATTCAATAGGTGTGATTGAATCTTGTTCATCAAGATTGATTCAAAATTACACAAAGTCTTGGGTTTAATTACAACAACTGGTATCTAGAGCACTGGCTGAGCGATTCGTGGGAAGCAAAACACGATGGTGATGAATCAACCGAACGAGCATTTTCCAGCGAGTCTCTTAATTCTGAAGGGTCGAAATTATGAGAATTAGTGCAAACAGATGAATGTAGTTTTCTGTTATCAAGATCTTTGGGATCTTGTGAAGGAAGGAGTAACACCACTTGCAGAAAACGTGTCGGATCAAGAAAAAGCTTCATACAAAGAATTAAAGAAGAAAGATTATAAATCTCTATTTATACTTCATCAATGTATTGATCCAGACAATTTCGAAAAGGAAAGTGATGTAGAACCAACGAAAGAAGCATGAGAAATCTTGGAGAAATCGTTTGGAGGCGCAGAGAAGGTGAAAGAGGTGAGGTTATAAATTCACAAAATATGAATTGCTTTATATGGAAGAAAGTGAAAGCATAACATATTTTTTCACTAGGGTTACAAAATTGGTGAATCAAATCAAGATATGTGGAGAAATGTTGACATCAAGATTAGTTATTGCAAGGATCTTGAGGTCATTGGCTCCAAATTTTGACCACGTGGTAGTAGCCATAGAAGAGTCGAAAGATTTGTCAACATTGACAAAGGAAGAGCTTTAAGGGACGCTTGAATCTCATGAACAAATAATGGCTAAAAAGTTGCAAGCAAGTCGTAAAGTGATGCGGCTTTACAGGAGCAATCGGCAAGAGAAAAGAAATGCAAGGGGAAGTTGTTCGACAATAAAGGTAGAGGAGGCTACAACAATTCGGCTAGTCGAAGTCAGCAAGAAGGAGGATGGTTGAATCATAGAAAGTCCTCATACCAAAGCAACCAAAGAGGTGGTGCTGCAGGTAGAGGAAAGGTGGTGGTAAAAAACTTGACAAAAGTCACATTCGGTGTTTCAATTGTCAGAAGTATGGTTACTACTCTAGTGATTGTCGTGAGAGACATAAGAGTTAAGATAATGATGCAAAGTTTGCAAAGCATGAAGAAAAAGAGATGTTATTGAAGGTCACAACAAGAGATGAAGAAAGATTCCAGGACCAATGGTACTTGGACTCGGGATGCTCATCACACATGACTGGTAGGAAGGATTGGTTTGTCAAAATAAAACCCTCAATGAAGAACATGGTGAAATTTTTAAATGACAATACACTAGAAGCTGAAGTTATTGATGATGTTCTGATTATGAGGAAAGATAGCAAAAAGTCAGTAATTTCTAATGTATTGTACATACCATGCATGAAGATTAATTTGCTCAGCATAGGGCAGTTGGTCGAAAAGAACTACAAAGTGTCGATTGAAGACAAGATGATGAGAGTTCTTGACTCAGGTGAAAGGTTAATCTTAAAGGCTCCTATGTCTAAAATAGAACCTTCGGGATTGAACTTAATGCTATGAACCACAAGTGCTTTACAAATGCAGCTAACAGGGATGAATGGATATGGCATTATAGACTTGGCCATCTCAATTTTCAAGACATCAGAGATCTGAAAAGATGAAATATGGTTTCGGGGTTACCAGAAATCGACATTCCAAATGAAGTTTGTGAAAAATGTGTACAGTCGAAGCAGCACGAGAACAACTTCAACAAGGATGCATGAAGCAAGTCAAAGGAAATTCTTGAAGTCAATATACTATGATGTATGTTGTCCTATCTAGGTGGATTCGATTGGAGGTAACAAATACTTTGTCACATCCATACATGATTTCAGTAGAAAATCGTGGACTTACCTGATCAAGAAGAAAAGTGAAGTGATAGAGGTATTTTCCAAGTTTAAATCTACGGTTGAAAGACAAAGCAATCGAAAGCTCAAGATTCTGAGGATTGATGGTGTGAAGAATATGTGTCGAAAGACTTCGATACATTATGTGAGAAAGAAGGGATTGTGCGTGAGGTGGTGCCACCCTACACTCCACAAAAAAATGGAACTGCAGAAAGGAAGAATAGAACCATCATGAATATGGTGAAAAGTATGTTGAAAGGCAAGCATCTACCTAAAGAATTATGGGGAGAAGTTGTGTCGACTGCAACATACATACTAGACAGATGTTCGATGAAGAAGCTAGAAGGAATTACGCCAGAAGAATGTTGGTCTGGTGTCAATCCTAACTTCAGTCATATGAAGGTATTTGGATCTATAAGACATATACATGTGCCAAATCAGTTGATAAGAAAATTTGATGACAAGTCGAGTCAAATGATCCTAATAGGATATCATTCGAATGGAGGATACGAGTTGTTCGACCAAGTGAACAAGCAAGTAATGATCAGCATGGACATGATCATAGATGAGCTTAAGGAATGAGATTGGACTGAAAATGTAAAGAAGGATTAATGAGAATCTTATGTGAAGAACCAACAAGTGAAGTCGAAAGAGAAGTTCAACAGGAAGAAGTCAGAGACCAAGCAAGCACAAGCAAGTCTCAAAGAACAACACACATGCCTGCAAGGTTGCAAGAATGTGTGATTACATCAGATGATGTGGTCGATGATGAAGGTGAGTTGGTACTTTATGCTTTTTATGCAGATGTCAAACCAGTCAATACAGTTGAGGCATTGAAGGATTCGAAGTGGATGAAAGCAATGAATGAGGAACTGAAGTCCATCGAAGTCAACAGCACTTGGTAACTTGTCGAATTTCCTCAAGACAAGAAGGCAGTCAATGTGAAGTGGGTATACAAGGTGAAGATAAATCCCAAAGGAGAAGTAACTTAACACAAGGCAAGACTTGTGGTGAAAGTATTTCTTTAGAAAGAAGAAATCGACTTCGATGAAGTTTTTACACCTGTCGCTAGGATCGAAACAATTAGGTTGGTTGTTTGTCTAGCAAATATGAACAATTGGCACATATGTCAAATGAATGTGAAATATGCATTTCTGAATGGTCCCTTAGATGAAGAAGTTTATGTTTCACAACCAGCTGGGTTTGTGAAACAAGGTGAAGAAAGCAAGGTATTAAGGCTACATACATCCATGTATGGACTTAAGCAAGCTCCAAGAGCTTGGAATAAGAAGATAGATAGATTTCTAAGGGAGAAGGAATTTGTGAAGTGTACTACTGAGCATGGAGTATATGTAAGAAGAAGCAATAATGAATTGCTTATACCATGTCTCAATGTCGATGACCTGTTGATAACAGGGAGCTGCAAGAAGGAGATTGAAAATTTCAAACATCACTTAAGTGAGGAGTTTGAAATGTCAGACTTGGGAAATCTCTCATACTTCCTTGGTATCAAATTCTACAAGACTAGTAGAGGTTTGATGATACACCAAAGAAGATGTGCATATGAAATACTCAAGAGATGTGAGATGCAAGATTGCAACCCAACTTCAACTCTAGCTGAGCCCAGAATGCAACTGTCAAAAGACACACATAAAGATGATGTCGATCCAACACAATACAGAAGACTCATTGGATCACCTCGATACCTTTGTCACACAAGGCCTGATCTAGCATATAGTGTAGGTATGGTGAACAGATTCATGCAGAAGCCATAGGTATCACACCTAGTAGCGACGAAGAGGATACTAAGGTATCTGAAAGGAACTTTCGACTATGGCATTTTGTTTCCAACAGCCGATGAAGGAAAAGAATGAAAATTAGTGGAATACATCGACTCAAGTTGGTGTAGTGATGTTGAGGATAGAAAATTCACAGTTGGTTATGTGTTTATGCTAGGTGGTGCACCAGTTGCTTGGAGTTCAAGAAAAGAACTAGTCGTAGCTCTATCATCATGTGAAGCTGAGTACATAGCTTCTTCTATTTGTGCATGTCAAGCAACGTGAATGGTGAATTTGGTCGAAGATATTACATGGAAGAATCATGGAGCAATTACCATGAAGACCGACAACATATCTGCTATCAATCTACCGAAGAATCCAATAGCACATGGACGAAGCAAGCACATCGAAATGAGGTTACATTATCTTCGAGAGCGAGTAGCAGATGGGAAGGTGAACTTAGAACACTGCAGAACTGAGAATCAGATTGCAGATATCATGACGAAAGGAGTGTAGGTCGAAGTGTTCAAGAAGTTAAGGTCTATGATGAATATAGATACCTTAGACACAATGAATTAAATGGTGTGTTGAATTGTAATTCTTTGTGTCAAGGCAACATTTTCGACAGAGTCTGCTGTCATCGAAATGTTGTGTGTCGAAATTGTGTGAGTGTCGAAACGTAGGAGTGTACCTCGACAGTAATTTCGACTTAGGTCTAATTTTGTAGTGTTAAAAGAATTAGGTATTTTGGGCCTTTTGTTTTTGGGTTTTGCTTAGGGAGCAAGCAAGCTAAATCTATAAATAGGGAGTAACCCCTATTTTGTAAACACAACAGAAGTGCAGTTGTATATTTGAATAATATTTCTCAGTTTGAAAAGCAGAGAGAAACTCTGCAGAAATTCTTCTTCTTCCCTATTTTCGTGAAGGCAATTTCTTAATACACCACCCATGTTTCTTAGACACCACGCAAAATTCCGTTTTTGCCCCCAGTTTCCGGATGTGCACATCAGGACGCACCATTTTTTTTTTAAAAACGTTGATTTGTTCCGGATGTACAAATCAGGAAAAATTCCTGATCTGCAGATCTAGAAAAAATCAAAAGAATTCCATAAAATCATTTCCTGATCTGCAGATCCGGATAAAATCAAAAGTATTCCATAAAATCATTTACTTCTAAATATAATTAAATTCATTATAATTAAATCCAATATAGAAGTAAATCATTATATTGAAAAAAAATCATTTAGAAGTAAATACCATATTAATCATTTAGAAAAAAAATCATATTAATTTTAATTATATTGGATTTTAATTATATTGGATTTAATTATATTGGAAAAAAATCATTTAGAAGTAAATACCATATTAATCATTTAGAAAAAAAATCATATTAATTTTAATTATATTGGATTTTAATTATATTGGATTTAATTATATTGAAAAAAATCATTTAGAAGTAAATACCATATTAATCATTTAGAAAAAAAAAATCATATTAATTTTAATTATATTGGATTTTAATTATATTTGATTTAATTATATTGGATTTAATTATATTGAAAAACAATCATTTAGAAGTAAATACCATATTAATCATTTAGAAAAAAAAATCATATTAATTTTAACTATGTTGGATTTTAATTATATTGGATTTAATTATATTGAAAAAAAAAATCATTTAGAAGTAAATACCATATTAATCATTTAGAAAAAAAAAATCATATTAATTTTAATTTGGGGACAACTTCGTTACCCATCACAAAAAGTTGGGTAGTCTATTTTCAACCAATCCACTAATGCCATATCATTTTATTATACTTAATTATTTATTTAATGATTTAAATTTTGTAGATTTCCAATGCAATGTAGCCAAATTTACTCTATGGGTAACTCTGCCAAACTTTTTGAAGTGGGTAGATAAGAATTCACCTTTTAATTTTATTGGATTTCAATTATATTGGATTTAATTATATTGGATTTAATTATATTTAGAAGTAAATGATTTTATGGAATATTTTTTATTTTATCCCGATCTGCCGATCAAGAAATGATTTTATGAATTTTTTTTTTTTTTTTCAGATCTGCGGATCAGGAATTTTTTTTTATTTGCACATCCGGAACAAATCAACGTTTTTTTAGAAAATGGTGCGTCCTGATGTGCACATCCAGAAATTGGGGGCAAAAACAAAATTTTGCGTGGTGTCTAAGAAACATGGATGATGTATTAAGAAATGTCCTTTCGTGAAAACCCTAAACCTCTTCTTCTTCCCAATTCAATTTTCTTTTCTTGTTTTCATCACCATTGTGCAGCAATACAATCTTGCAATCAAGGTTGGTTTATTCACTCAAGTGAAGAGTGCAGAACAAGAGAAAATTCTATCAATGTAATTGAATCTTATTCATCAAGATTAATTCGAAATTACTTAAAGTCTTGGATTTAATTCCAACAATTTACTTAACTGGACTCGCACTAAACTAGAAATTTTAAGTTAACTCAGAGAGAATATTTAAATGAGTTTATTTTATCAGTTTCATTTTCATCTCAAATTTCACATCCAGATACTTTTCTTTTTTTCAATTTCATTTTAATCGTGTTTTTTTAGTAGTTGAGTTTAAAATTTAAATTATCAATGTATATATTATTTTTCACATGCACCTCTCATAGTAGCTTCAATTAAAGTTTACAAATATGCTAAAACGCCTTTCAACAATTAACATACTTTCATATTATTTATCTTTTGACATTTTTAAATTTCAACTTTTATATCATTTATCTTTGACATTTTTTATTTTCTTACATCAAAAACAGTTAATCTTTTACAGAGTTCAAAGATTTATAAATAGCAATGTTTGTATCACTAGTTCTATGAATGTAATTTTTAAAATGATTGATTTTGCAATTAAAAAAAAAATAACACCGCAGCTTGTTTTCCATTTGCCTTCTACTTCTACTTTTGTATTGGTGTTAATAAAAAAGGCATGGCTCATTCTAAATTATAAAATGTTGTTAGCAACATCTTACAATATTTAGTTCGAATTAGTTAAACTACCTCTCTTCAATGTGAGTTAAACTAAACTAATACAAGTATAAATGTCAAATTTACAAGAGTTTGGATTTAACAATCTTGCACCTATAAAAATGATGTAACTTGCTATGTCTAGAAAAAGTCAAGTGAGTGTAGCAAATGTACATTTTTCATAAAACCACAGTTTTTGAACGGCTCATAAAAACTGTATCAAACCATTTTGCCCTTAGTTTGGAATTTACAGAATGAAAATCAATTCAAGCCCTTTTTGTCAAATGTTATTCACACTCAAATAAACACAACCGTATTTCAAACCTAGGTATAGTGTTTATCTTTACAACATGAATGTTGCAGTGTGGTAAATGTTGATAATAATGCAGACCAATGTCTTATAAACAATGTAGCCAGCCAGCCAGCCAATGAAGGCATCAATCACGCATTTTCGTACTCATAGTCACCACTGACATCAACGTCGATTTCCTCGTCATCTTCAATGTTCCTTGAACCGGAACCAGCTTGGCCACCTTCGCCAACTTTCGATCCCGGTCCCGGTACACTTGCCTCTTGTATGATCCTCATGATTTCTTCCACACTTTGGCTTGGTTGATCCTTCTTTGTTTCCACATAACCTTTTCTTTCAGCCTCAATGATATCTTTAGGCAAGTTCTTTAAAAACCAAGGGTTATGCTTTATCTCTTGGAGACTGATCCTCTTTAACAATGAACATAAATAATTAGTTCAAAAAAGCGAGCATGATACAATATCTAAATCGACTTGAAATACCTTGGCAGGATCGGCAACAAAGATGCGAGATAGAAGATTCCTACACTCTGCAGAAACTCGTACATAGTCGGGAATGGAGTACTGAACACCTATTATTCTCTACCAAACCAGAGAATCAAAGTTCAAATTCTTTGATATTAGAGATTACTCATAATCAATGGCATTTTGAAGTTGAAGTTAAATAAAAGCTTACCCCAATAGTCTTTCTGAAATTCCTAGGATCTTCTGGTTCTTCAAATGGATATGCACCAACTAGCATGACATAAAGAGTCACACCACATGACCAAACATCTGCAGTCTATACCAAAGAGCCAAAAACACTTGCTGAATTGACCATTTTGGACTAAACGATGAACTTTTCAATCGATATGAGACTATACTATTACTATATGTCAAATGTTAAACCGTGATTGTTAATACTTAATAGCCATAACATTAACATGTGGTTTGAAATATGGTTTTTAAGGCTCTTGAAAAAATCTCAGGTACCTTTCCGTCGTATTCCTTTCGTGACAGAACCTCTGGAGCAATGTATGCAGGAGTTCCAACTGTTGACTTTGGTATAGAGTGCAATAGCGCAGACTGCAATTGAGTATTGAATTAAATGGGAAAAATAAACAAATACTATTAACCTCGGATATAAAATAAGATACAATACATGATATATCTCCAGAAATGCTCAATTAGGTGAAATAGTATTAACCTTGGAGTAACCGAAGTCGCAAATTTTAAGCCGAGGAGATGGATTTCCGTCCAAGAGCGTGTTTTCCAATTTCAGATCTCTATGACAAATTTCCTATAGCACGAAGCATAATATAAGACACGAGTTTGTAATGGAAAATACAACAGATTCTGAGTGCACGCATACCATTGAATGACAGTAGCTAACACCAGATATTAGCTGTTGGAAGAAATATCTTGCCTGTAATAATATAAGAAAATCATTCACGCGATAAACTTCAATGTGAATAGCTTATTCGCGTATACAAATGTTTCAAAAGGAAAAACAGAAGTTCAATTCAACGACGTTAATTCTATAACCTCGTCTTCACTAAATCGGCCAGCGGTACATATCCTCTCGAAGAGTTCACCACCAGCAGCATATTCCAAGACAATGGCTAAATGAGAAGGTGTCAGCATGACCTGCAGAACAGATACCTCATTCATCATTTTACTATAACTTCTGAAAGCTCCGAATACCACAACTTAGAATCGCGCACACTGATTGAACACAAACGATTATGACCTTTTTTAAAGTAATGATGCACTACATCATATAACTTTTTGCGCATTATAATCCAATATCGATTAGGCGTTACATAAAGAATGCTCCTCTAAACCTAATGAAGAAACAGTTAAAGAAAGTAAAACTGTTACCTCTTTGAATCTGATAATATTAGGATGCCTTAACGATCTGTGGTTAATTATCTCCCTCTGGACATTCTCATCAATCTGATATCACAATCAAACTCACTCAGAACAAACACATATCAGAAAGAATTTGAATAAAAAAATTAAACATCCCTAATCCAAAGTTTAAGCTAATTAAGCTTTGATAATACACTACACATCTCCATAGTTTAAGCTAATTCAATTTATTCTGAAAAATTGAAACATTCAAGATTTTGAAATAACACAAATCAATCTAGCAATTACAGTAAATTACAAAATTGACAAAACTAATTTCCAAAAAAAAAAAAACATGAACCAAGAAAAATCATGTATCAGCAAGCATCAGAAATTTTCAAGAGAAAGTTACAAGAATACTCAAGAAAACAAGAATGGAAAAACAAAGAAATTGACCTTTTTGCCCCTTTCAATGTATTTGAGAGCAACAAGTTCACCAGTGTTTTTGTCTTTAGCCAACCTAGCAACAGCAAAATTTCCAGAACCAAGTTCCTTTAACGGTTCATATCTTTCTTCCATGTCAACCCTCTAAACCAAAACTCTCAAAAACAGAAAAGAAAATTCCAAACTATATGATAAAAATATGTGTAAGGAGGCTAAGTATAATATTATTTTGGTTATGATGATAATGTTTTGTAATGTAATATGTGAAAGAGACAGAGGAGGGACCCAATGGAAAGAGAATCAAAAGAGAGGGAGTGGACAATAGTTACATTTATAACTGAAAGCTTACCTCAACAAAGTTATTTATGGGATGTTTTTAGTGTGTTATAAAGTTAGGGATGGAATGGTATTTTAATTAATAGAATAAGTTGCTTTCATGGATATTGTTTTAAAATATGAATGATGTAAGGTATAGTGTTGGTAAGGTGGAGAGGTAATAATTGGATTGAACTTTGGAGGTTGTGATGAACTTGCTTGCGTGTAATGTAATATCCATCTAACACTACACGACAATTATAATACAAATTCATTTCTTTATTTGTGTATGTCGTAGTCAAGGGAGATAAAGTAAAATAAAAGTCTCATCTTTTCTTTTCCTTTCATGCTTAATTGCAATTTTCATCTCTAAATATCATGATTATGTAGTTTTACCCTACTTATTTTTTTTAGTAATATTTACCTTTGCATTTTTTTCATTTATGAATCGTATTCTCCTCCTAATTTTTTTATAGAGGGTCTTCCATTCAAGAATCAGAATTGTTGTGTTAATAGTGAATGATTTTAAATAGGCAGTGTTGATCTCCGATATAGCGATGTGAGGTGGACCTGTAAAATTATCACTCTAATGCCCTAGTTAATTCTGGATTCAAGATGAGTGTAATAAAAATAGAGATCAGAATAGTGTACCTTGAATATCGTATGTGATGGCATTTATACGTTAGGTCGTTCATAGTGGATTGGTATTGGATTGGGCATTGGCCTTTTTGGGGTTTGGGTCGACCTGGAACAATTTCCCATGAGGCTTGTGAGGCGGATATTAGTCGGGAAAGTCTTTAGAAGTCAGGGCAATCCTTTGAGGATGATATTCACTTTAGGTCAGAAGTGGAATGAGATGACAAAAATAGCGAGGAACACACACATTAAATGTTTTTCCATTAATGAAATGTTTCGCGGCTCTTCCCTGACGCGTGGCATGAGATGACAAGTTAGGGTAAGGTGTTGCTTATAGTGTACTCAAGTGCACTTGAGTTTTTTTACGTTTCCTAGGAAAAATACAACCGTGGATCTTGTAACCTCCCGCTTCCGTTGATCTGGTTTGTTGTTTGCCTTCGCCTATATGTATAAGTTTTCGAGTGTCGATGGAACTTTTTGCAATCCTTAAGAGTCAGTTTCTATTTGTGATTACATTTTTTTCTTTTCCTTTCTTGGATTATTTACTAGAGAGAATGTTGTCCTTTGCACAAAGCTTCCATTCTTCCCCATTAAACTGTGATTTCTCGTCATATTCTACTTTACCAGGTACCCTCCTTACCTCTAGCTTTTCATATCTTCAGCATTTCGTTTAAATTAGTCAACATGAGCAATAGTCTCATTCGTTTTTCTAACCATTCTAAGAGCGACGAATCTCCCACAGTTAGGGCGGGGGTATCTTTTGGTTCGAACTCTTCCCCCTTTGTTAATGATCATGTGGTCCCTAAGATCATATATATTCGATTATTCTGATTCGGAGAGATTATCTAGAGGTTCTTAGAAAAAAAGAGATTCCTTTAGGGGTTTCTCTTTCAATGCTCTTTTCTCTAAATACGAAGTTGAAGGTGATCATGTGACTGCTTTCATGCCCATTTCTTCTCATGCTGCAGGAACTTTGAATTATCTTGATTTGTTGACTCTGGTAATTGAGGTTGCTAGTCTGAGGAGGAAGCGTACTAGAGACTAGGTCAAGGCCTATCAGAAAACCTATAATCGAGACCTCATCAATAATAATATCAAGGATCATTCAGAGTGTGGGGCCCGACTAGACGAAGTTTGTTGGATTAAACCCTCAGAGCATTATAAGGCCAATGAATTATCCCTGAAAGGGGTTGCGTTAGTTAAGTCGGCTGACGCGCACCAATATAATTGGGTGGATGCATAGATAATGGGGACTCCCTCAGTTTTAAGTACTCATGCGGCGGTAGATGCGGTAAACACCGTGATCGGAAGCCCTTCTGATTGGTCGGTCCTTCTGGTGGATCCGGTGAAAAGGGTATGCAAAGCCTTTGAAGGGTGTTCAGTCCCTTTTTTAATGTGTGTTCACAAGGATAAATTTGCGGCTCCCTCTATCAAAATTTGAGGTGATAGTGTTGAAGTACTTGAAAGTTGCCCTCTCATAGTCGTAGCTAGACTCCTTGGATTATATAAAGATGTTCCAATTTTGTCGAGTATCGGTCTTAAAAACCTTTTCCTCGACTATTTTTCAATTTGTTCCATGATGTACATACTTCTCATGATTATATCCAAGATTAGGGGCTTGTTGAGCATCGTCGGCAGCTTCCCTTGCTCGGCACTTTCACTAAGGACTGGGGTGATTTTTTGAGGTACTTTGTGCTGGTGAGTCCCCGTACTCAGAAGGTTCACTTTGCCTTATGCTCTAGCCATGTTGAATCCTCTCGCTATTGCAAGAGCAGGTTCCTGAAATACTAGTCCTTACCTTATTTCCGATATAAGCCTCATTCTTACAACATCAAACTGGATTCCCTCTCAGCTGAAGAAGTCATGATGAAAAGGGGTCTAGAGTTTTATTATCAAGGGCTTGGTTATAAAGAGGGGTCCGATCCCGACAAAGTGTCATCTTCCTTTCAGAGGAAAAATTTAATTGATATTGCGTTATGGTGAGTGTGGTCGATCGCTCGGAAAGGAAAAAAATATATGGTGGAAGCGAAGTTCTCTCTTTCTTTTTACATGTGTGTATGCATTTTACAAATAAAATGGATGGTTTGTAAAAGCCTTAGACTATTGCCTCTGCTCATGGCGTTAAACCTGATCCTATTGGCCAGGCTGTTACGCCTCATCCTAAAACTCCTCTCGTATCATCTGGTGTCGAGGCTACTGCAACTGCCCTAGAGGCTGGCCAGCTTATTTTTGTCATTTTTTCTCTGACTGTGGAAACATGTCGGGATCAGGACCAAAGTTCTCTCTTGGAGGAAGATACCCCTAAATGGGCTCGTCTTTCTGGGAGTTATTGTTCAAGATCGGCTACTCATTTTCTCAGATTGTCTGTTATTCTTCTTGTCGGGATTCCCCGTACTCCCGAGGAAGCTAATGTTAATATGTCCGCGGATGATATGTCCTTCGTTCAAAATATCTCTAAGGAGGAAAAGATTAAGCTTTTCTCTAAGGCCACCTACTACACTTATTGGGCGGCTTCTTTGTTTTCATTAGCTGTTGTTGGTCGGGTAGACGTCTATGATATGGGTATTTCTTCTAAGGAGAGGGATACCTAGAGAGAGAATATGAAGATATGAAACGAAAATGCTCTAAATGTTATGATGATACAACTTCTCTCCAAGATAAAATTTGTCATGATGAGGCTTTTAAGGAGGAAGCGAATGTCTACAACTCTCCTTCCACCTTGGTTGCTCGTGTTTCTGAGTTGGAGCCTTCCTTAGAAGCAGAGAAAAATCTTCTTCTAGAGATAGATGTTGTTGTTACGAAGGCTAATTGTCGCACTGAGGAGGCTTAGAAAACTCTTCAATAGGAGAAGGAGTCTTGTGTTGGAGACTGGATGGTTCATGATGTCCAGGTGCTTGATCTAAAAGAGAGAGTTCGGGAGTCTCTTCAGCATACTTTGAAGAACGTGTATGGAGCCCTCGACTAGGAAGTGGTCCAATCTAAAGAATTCTTTCCAGACATTCATATTCCCAACATGGAATTGGACCCTTTCAAAGTTGTTTAGGATTGCGCTTTGGTGGACAACCGTGGGGCAGCGTCTCAGATCGAGGAAGCTTGATCATGATGTTTTTTTTTACTTTCCTGTAATGTTAGTTGGGCTTTTATGAATTTTCAAAGATAAAAATATTTACGTATTTACCTTTACACTTGGTGCCTTTATTTTGATTTTTATGCTTGATATATTTATTTCTTATTTGCAGTGCTTTGCCCCCCCCCCCTGTATGGGTTACTGGCCCTTACGCTTTGGGTCGATTGGTGAGTTTTTGTTGCATAAAGACTTTCTTATCGTGTGTGTATCTTTGAATTTGTTTGTCTTGTGTGCGCCACCAATGTTGGGAGTGTCTACCGTACTTTGTGGTCTTAACCAGAGTTTTGTTGTTACTAGCTCCAACCGGGAAGAGTTAGTGTCATTTTACATCATCACTAGGATTCGTCCCTAACCAAATGTAAGGTTATCGTCCCTGCCCCCAGGTTTTACCTGGTTCAAGGTGGACGTTCCCAGACTCCATCACCTACGCTCTTGGAATAGCTAGTTCCTAAGAGGGGTGCACCATCTACGCTTGAAGTGTGTTCACCGAGTGTGGGATATGCTTCAGAAGAGTGGCTCACACCATCCTGCAAAGGGTTATTAAACCCCTTGTGTTTGCAATATATCATAGTTAGCAAATTAACTATTGAAATTGTGTAAAACTTTACAGAATACCTAATTAGAGGAAGTCACAACATAAGTATATTTTACTACTTTTTTTACTTGCTTTTCTGCTGAATATGCATTTGGGGGATTTGCAGTGGATGCATCTATTGATCTGCTTCGCTTTACAAGGAATTGTCTTTGGTGTCAAGAACGTGGTCTTTCTCTTTAGGTGCCTGATGGATTCGTCAGCCTCACAAAGGTCGTATCTGTGTATCTTTGTTCGAGAGCGATGTAGAGCGGCCAACACGTTTGTGACTATATTGCTTATCCATGCCCGTGGAGGTCAGACCATCTCTAGGCGCTTGCCTTTGACTATCTCTTAAGGACGGTCAACTGAGTTATTTTTCCCTTTCGTCTCTTTACTATTACAGTCAGCTTGATGACTTTATTAGAAAGTGTACTAATACGGTCAAATTAATAAAAATAAATTTGTCTCCACATAGATTGCAAATTTAACAAGATATTAATCGTTTGGTTTTTAAAGTAACAATGGGGGTTTCAGATTGATTTTTTTGGAAAATAATAACGCGAATAAAACTTAAGAAAAATTATGATAATGAAAAGGCTATTAGATTTTATTCGAATCCCTTAATTTTTCCCTGTTGATGATGTTGCATTACTTGAATAGAACTGACTCTAAAATTTTACGTCGAATTAACAATATCACTGCACCAAATTTCTTGGTGTATAACTCACTAATTTAGACGACAACTTTCTAATTCCTTAGGTGAAATCGAAGTAAAACTAGGTGATCTACATGTGTTAATTCTCTAGCCACGCCTTATAATTACATATTCCTAGTTAATTACTAAGTTGAACAATTACTCTATGTCTGATCAGTAGAGTTAGTGTGAACAATCCCTACTCATCTAAATTCGATTTGTGCGCTCGTCATCACACAAAGACTATTAAGAATATAAGTAATTGAATATAAATTATAAATTCAAAACATTCAAATAACATCAAACAATCATATGATCCAACACAGTAAAACCATATTCATCTCCTAAGACCTAATCAAGATATATCTAGCTACTCATCGATAAACAATGAATTACCATAAGTTGATATAAAAAGTACATGAAAATCAATGAAGAAATATGTCTCCAGTGTCTCAAAAGCTCCTCAAGTTCATATTGGAAAATCCATTGTCATCACTTTCTCGCATAGAATTTTGAACCCATTTTTATCCTCCTTTTCTCCTATAAATAACAAAACATGTGTTGCAGAAAAAGCGAGCCATCAGGACCGTGACGCATGTCGTCATTGTCACGATTTTTCTAGTAGCTTGATATTTTATTAAGCATTCTTTTGAAAAAAAGTATCTTCTCAATCCGAGTTACAAAACTCCATATATGATCAAGTTACTAGTCAGACGTAATGATGTAAGTCGTGCTGAAAAATGCTCGTTTCTACACAATTTCTTGGTTTTGCTTTGTTTCTTTAATTTATTCAATTTATTCCTATTTCTTCATAAAACTCAAACATAAAGTACTAAAAATCATCAAAAACATATGTAAATGCTTACTAAAATTACATGATGATGGAGTGTCATCATTTATTCAACGTTCTTTTTCTTCGACCGACTCTATTTCTTGATGCATCACCTCGAAACCAACTACTTTTCCGGTCTAAGTAATGAGAAAAAATGCACTAGAACTGGCCTACAAATTGCTAACAATTTTGCAATGGAATCTCGATCTGCCGAACCTAGTTTGAGGAGATCTTAATTCAGCGGTTGGAGATCCCTTGGTACATATAAGAGGCACTCTATTACCATATCTACAACAGGCATTAAATATGAACTCGTTGTATCTTTGATTTCACCGTGATAAGTATCACATCGGCAGCGGGAGACAGACGCATTGTTAGATCGTGAATCTTTGGCATGGTCTTCAAGGAAATTGCCTTCACTTTTTGATAATTTCACTATAAATCTGGATTTCGATTTAGGATCTTTTCTTCTTTTACTTTGCGGAGTTCATGAGGGAATCATATTTCTATAAATCTGATGAATCGTCGCTGAAATGATAACTAACTGGATCGAATACGACATATCACTATGCTTGATTCTAAATGCTCTTGATTTAGTGATCCCAAGTAGGTTACAAACTGGTAAATTAGATATTGGATTTGAAATCGTGGAAATCACAGGCCTTGGCTCTTTAGGCCTTTGGCCGGCCCAAAACAAAAGGATATGGTATTTCATTACTGATAATTTTATCAATATCTTCAGGAGTGAGATATTTGTTAGAAGGATGCAAAAAATAAGGATATGTGCATGTAGCAATCCTCTCTTTTGGAACTCAATGGTGTACATATTACAAAAGAAAAATGAAACTAAATTATCATTATGAAAGAGTTGATTATATAAGAATATATATGAAAGACGATTGAAAATGATGAGTTAAATTTCATCACGTACATGCAAGAACTTTGCCTAAAATACTCTTAGTTAAATTTGATAGAAGTTAATCAAACTTCATTTTAAAGATTCTGGAAATGATATATGGTCTATCTTGGGGTTTCAAGTGAAGAGTTCCAAGCACTCTTTGTATCTTAGGCCAATTTGGATTGCATTTAAAAGTGATGAACCAATCTGGAAACCCAATCTTACTACAAATTTCTATCCCATCATAATAGAGTTGATCCATAAACCTTCGACTTCCAACATATGATGATGAAAAAACTACTATCTTCCCTGTGCTTGAACCTAATGTTTGACTTTGATCACCTTCTTCATTTTGAGACTTGTATTTTGACACTTTTAGCGTTGCTTGGTTCTTATGTAGCCATGTCAACCTTTCATATTCTAACATTGTGTAACCATCAACTAAGAACTGTTGAAATAATTCATAATAATTTTTTTCATCTTTCGATCTACATTGAATCTGAAATGAAAGCCACTCTCAAATTGTAAGTTTATCACGTTTGTTATCATCAAATATTTCCAAGTCTCCATGGGCCATATTAGATCTATAACCATCTTCATCATAGAGAAAAATCAAAGGATATTGGTAGGCTAGGTAACTTACATGAAACTCATTTATTCTTTGAAGTTGTCCACCTTTTGTTTGCATTATAATGTTCCTTTCCTCAGTCGTGTCAACATCACCAACACTTAATGCTGCAACCTCTGAAACAGTTGGTTGATTGTATATCCTCCCACCAGCGGTTCTATCCGAGATTAGCCTCAATTTTAAGTTATGGACATTACCATCATTCATTCATTCCTTAACCATTTGAAAACTTCTTGCATGTGTATTATGTTTTTACAACATATCAGACAACTTTTTTGACAATGGCAGGTTCAATATTTATTATTTTCCTAAAGATGAAATTTAAAATAGACATTAGGCTAGCAAAGAGATATCATAAAAATGACAAAAAGAGTGGAGTACATATTTAATTACTTGAGGTCATTCATTCCATTATGCACTTCATTTGTGTTGGGGTAAAAATAAGGAGCGGAATTTTCGTAAATGTTGGACCACAATATTGTGTATTCAATGTAAGTTTGTTATTCATTTGTGTAGTAAGAGTTATTCGGTTTATTCCTTGTGGTTTGTAAAAGGAATTTCTAAAAATAAATCATATTAGAAGGAAGTGAATGTTACTTCCTCTAATCTTATTTATAAGAGAAAGTTGACTTTTTAGATTTATTGAATAATCATTGTATCTGACCCATGATACATTTTAGATACATTGATTATTCAATGAATCTAAAAAGTAAATTTTCTATTATAAATAAGATTGGAGGTAGTATTTAGAATATAGATATGTATATGAAATGAAATAATTTAAACTTCATATAGAAGTGTGAATGAGGAATTATCATTCTTAATATCATTGGATTCATTTGTACCTTGATCATGACCTTTGAGGTTGTGATATTAGGTTTAGTAATAAATTAGGCATTCCAAGTGATTTACGCTGTTGTTAGGACTAGGAGAAATCGATAAAACAAACATAAACACCTATAGTTAGAGATATTCCCATAAAGTACATAAATATGTGGACATGTGAATGTATATGACATACTTTCATACATGTTAATCAAAGAATAAATGTATCAAAACACCTTACATATGCATATTTGAAGAAGACTCTACTTCAAAAAATGGTTGTGGGTTTGTTGTTGTGTGGACATCACTTGGATTTTTTGTAGGGCGTCACGACCTCGTTTGCATGAAATCTTTTCTATTGAGTTTTGATCGGTTCCATAGGTGATATTAGTATAGAACTTTTCCATTAAGCTTGTTCCGAAAGATTGAACATTATAACACTTTTTTGGTCCCTTAAAACTATGGTAGCTTTGGCAATATTGTGAATGATCAAACATAGCACCTAGAGCTCTCCCTTATACAACAACTTGGTCAATAATAGTTTGGTTAGCGATTGATGGTAATATTTCAACCATGGACCTTCTTACAAATTTGGTGATTGGTGTGAACATGTTATCTTCCATAGAAGTTGGAATTCAAGAACTAAATATTTGATGTTTAGAGTGTTTTTGTTTTTTAGTAAATATCTTCGTGCTCGTGCTTGTTTAGATTCTGCACACCATTAGAATTTTTATTTGCTAGTGTACATAATATAACAATCGGGCCCATTGTTATTCATCAATTAAGAGAATCTAAGGCATGTATAAAAGTACATTAGAGTAAATATCCAATATAGAGTATATAAAATTGAAAAATACAAACTGCATTCATGTTAATTTCAGAGAACTTGAATATGGCCTAAATAAAAATTTGTCTGCATTGTAGTTTTTGATTTTGAGGTTTTGATAATTTGGCAGTTATGAAAAATGGGAAATGTAGAGATATATGAAATTGGAATACCTAGAGAATGAGGTTGGAATTTGTAATACCCTGTATTATCTAAATGCTCAATTGAATATCGGATGAGATCAGATCTATGTGCTCTATCTTTGGTAAATTGGATTAATAGAATCCTCTAAGTGTTTTAAGTGTTATCAATTGGGATCAATAGATCAACTAGTGAACTCTGAAGAGATCAATTATTTTAATTTGGGAAAAGATTTTAAGGTAACTCTAATAATTGATCAATTGAGTTGAGATGATAAAATATCAATTTGAGATATTTTACTCTATTGGATTATATTATATAATAATAGTATTATATATATATATATATATATATATATATATATATATATATATATATATATATATATATATATATATATATATATATATATATATATTTGTAAAGAGAAAGAAAAGAAAAAGATAGAAAAGAAGAAGAGGAAAGGAAAGGAAGAAAAGGAAAGAAGAGAAAGAGAGAAAGTGGAGAAAGATGAAGAAGAGAAGTTCATGGATCATCATCATCTTCTTCAAACTCCTCTTCGATTATCAGGTGGGTTCTAGTTAGAAACTCTAAGTTCTAGAAATCAATGATTTGAACTTAGGGTAGTTTTGAGAGAAAATGATTAAACGGATAAATCAATGAAATCTAACGGTTGATTTGTCTTATAAATTGTGTAGTATGATCAATATATGTGTGGAATCATCTGTTGATAATTGTTAAGATGTTTGGTATTGATTGGAATGAGTTGGAAAGGGAAAGGGTTTATTTTTCTGCATATCGCAGTGCGCGCTTAGCGCGGGTCTGGAGAATTTCCACCCCTTCCAGGCAGCGAGGAGCGCGCTTAGCGCGGTTGGGGCCTGCTTAGCACGACTTGGAACAAAAAGAAAAGCTATTTTCAAAAATTCATAACTTTTGATCCGTAACTCGGATCGGGACGTTCTTGGTACCGCTGGAAAGCTGGAACGACCCTTTGAATGATAACAATGTTATGTGATATGTTGAAATCCATATCTTTTGGATCGTAAATCCGATCGAGGCATAATGATAGCCGATGTAAAGCTGTGAAAATATCTTACGGGATAAAAGTGAAAAATATTGATTTTGGTACCCGATTAAATGAATCGGAGGGAACCCGAAAGGGGTGTTTTATGTGATGAATCATTATATGTGATTCTATTATACAATTGTAATGTGCTTTTGTATAACTTGTGATGAAATTATTATATGTTATTCAAAATGTGCAATTGTAATATGTTTTGCCTAATACTAATGTTAACATGATAAGAGAATATGCATGCTTAAAATGAATTAGGAAGAGTGAGGAAACTTTACCCCAAAACAAATGGCATAGTTAAGATTGTTATAATTCTAGGTTGTCAATAGAATTGTGATAAACTCTGGATGGCGACGCTCGTGCATTCATTGACGAGTTCTGGCCTAGAGTAGGAAACTTAACAACAACGCTCGTGCATGAGAGGCCGAGGCGTGTGTCCATTACCGAATGGTATAGAATGAGTGAAACTCTAGTATGGAACATGTGTAATTGTTATGTTTTATTGTTAAAGGCAAAAGAGGCCTAAAGACATGAGAGGCCTAAAGGCTAATGTGGCCTAGTGATTGTCGAATACAATCACGCTTATGTATATGATCACATAATCATAACCATTTTCTTTTGAGTTGCCCTTAAGAGGAATTCATGAGTCTCGAGCTCCTCTGAAATGCAGGCAGAATTATTTGGCAGGTTTGATTCCCAATGTTATAGTACGAATGGAACCTACGGGTAGAGACTTGTGATGGCATGAGAGGCCATGTGAAGTGACGAATTAAGGAGATAATGCGTCCCTTAATTCCGAATCCATTTCGTATGCCAAGTAACTATAAGGATCCAAGACTCAGGTCGACTTCAATTTGCGGTTTATATTTTGCAAACCAAATCAAACTGCATTATGTTACAACCCAAATTTCAATTAACTCACATTCAACCCAAACTTAAACATATTATGCCTTAACCTTATAATTATGAATGATTTTCTCTTCCTCACACTTAAGGTTTCATTTTCAGCCATCTCAAATCTCTCCTAGCAATATCACACATTCTTCACCAGGTATATCTTGCCTCTTTTTCTCTACTCTCTACTCTCTTATATTCTTTATTTTTCACCTTCTCATTTTTATGCTATTGTTCTCTCTTTCAATTTAATTTTTATCGCACCTCTTCTTCTCTAATCTTTCCTCTCTTATGTTCTTACTTTTTCATCTTTACTAATCTCCCATCTCCTCTATTTTTTTTTTCATTACAATGCTTTTGATATTGTTTTATACTATTGTTTTATGTTTATTATTCCATTTTTGTCCTCTATTAAGTTGTTGTCCAAATATAATTAATTTTATTGGCATTTGGTAGTGTATGAATAATTAAATACAAATTTATATTTTCATCTATATGTGTATGTATGACTCAATAAATTTTTTGTAAAAATCAAACTAAACCAAACCACATTGGTTTGGTTTGGTTTGGCTTTATTTCTAAGATCCAACCGAACCAAACCAAACCACACACTTTTTCTCTTGCTGTTTCGATGACTTTTAACGTAAAAATAGTCCAAATCGTACCGCGAACACCCAAAAAAAATACATAATGAATGAGTTACTATATGAAGTCCATGTGAGTCCGCCCTTACTTTAAGCACTGTTATATGAATATTGTGAAATTTTTACCATAATAACCAACTTTTCCAACTTAAACACCAAACTAACCAACTTTCCACTATAAATTCCAATATATTCATGTTTCAAACAAAACAAAAAAACAAACTCGTACATGGGACTTTAAATGTATTGGCGCCCGCATATAAAAGATAGAGGAGACTTGAAACCTATTGGCGCCTCCATATAAAATATAAAGGGGGCTTAAAACATATTGGTGCCCCTTTCAAATTGAATTATTTATTTAATTTTTAATTTTTAATTTTTAATTTTCCCTCTTATTGAGTTATTTATTTAATTTTTAATATATATTATATAATATAATTATATAATATTTAATATTATTTTTTAGTAGGAATTTTGTATAAAAAAGTTGTGCATTCTATCATTTTCTTCACACCTTTTTTTTATTTTCTGACTATTTTCTTCATTTGTTCTAACATGTATATTAAAAGAAATGAGCATGTTTTTTATTCGAGAACCAAGCCTTCAATGAATATGCATTTTTGGAACATCCAAAGTTTTGAGAAACTTGAGAGGAACTTGAATTATTGGTTAGACAGAGAGAATATTGACGATGAAAGAATTAGAAGTATTCAGAGGCTTGCTTCTTACATCTCTATTGCAGAAGACAATAATGGTATCCAACATATGTTGGTGCGAGTTAAAGATAACAATGATGTTTGCACCAGATGATATTGTTTTGATTATTGTAATCTCTTAGTTATTTTGCAATGTTAATCATTTTTTATTTATTGTTTGTATTATTTTTTTAGACGTGTTGGTGTTGGTTGTCCTGTAACCAAAAGTTATTATCCATATTAAATTTGAATGTTGCAACAATTTATCAACATAATTAAATCTCATCTAGAACTTGTTGCAACATTGGGACAACGTTTTCGTGTGTGATCAGCAAGACGACATATTCCACACAATCTTTCTGTTTTCGCAATTGTATCCATTTCGGTTCTAATTTCTGTGCTGGTGGGGCAACCATTTTTGTATTTTATTTTTTTCGATGTGAAAAATTAAGTACCCTTGATACGTAGGTCAATATTCCTCAAAAGAGTTTAATGTGTTGATATTGTTTTTGTTTGACGATAAGTGTTCAGATGGTCGAGAACTACATCTCTTATCCTAAATCTCGGGAGCTCGTCACCTACACCATGTTCCTTTTTCATCTTACTTATGAAAGAGTTTGATATTTTTAGGTATTTTTGGCTTTATTTGAGAAAATGCACTCTATGTTGATCGATGTTTGATTTGCGTTACAGAAAGATTTGAAATGAAATGAGTGTCGCTCCCAGGATTTTCATCCAGGTACAAACGCGAGAGTGGCGCGGAAAAACAGAGTCGCCAGCCGTGTAAATTTATCCCAAGAGAGGGAAAGGGAACACCGCATAAACCTTAGGAAGAGGGAAAGGAATGGTCATCGCAACCATACCCTGGGTTCGGGAGTCGGTTATGCGAGGGGAAGGTGCTAGCACCCCACGCGTCCATCGTACTCGATGGGATCCACACTTGTTGTCTATTCTAAGGGTGAGTTATACTATCATCTAAGGCTGTACTAAACGGAGAGGGAAAGACAAAGACCGACTCGGTAGGACATCGACGTCCTAGGCCTACGTACCCCCTTTGTACAATGGGGAATTCAGAGTCAACGTAGTTCGGACCAAGTTCTTTTTGTGTTTTTTATGAGCGACGTTAAGTTCGCGTCCGGCAGTTAGGGTCGATGCCTGTTTGCGACTCAGACGGAAAGGTAACGTGCCCTTTTTGTAAATAGCCTTTAAGTTGAAGGTCCCGAAGGACAAAAAAGTTTGAAGTTGGTTCGTGTTTTTTTTAGGACAGAAGTGGCTTAAGTTAGTTCCTAAGCTGCATTGCACCAAAGTCTAGGGCACAGGGGCGAATGCTTAACGCATCGTCCCAAGACAGGACGCTCGCTAAGCACTCTAGAAAGATGAGAGGAAGCCCCTCATTTCTCATTCCCCATACTTAAGGCTCGTGCGCAATACACCTTATTATTATTAAGTGTTTTAAAGAAATTTGAGATGAGAAGAGAGAAGACACAAGGGTAACTCTAAGGGGGACTATGAATCCTAAAGTTATCATGCATGGGTGACCTACAGTTAGTGAGGTTTGAAGACAACCTAATCCCTAAAGAGAGAAGATGAGAGAAGGAAAAAGTAAGGGTGACCATGGATACCTATCCATACCCTTAAAGAACTTACCTTAGACCCTGCATAAAAGATTAGCACAGAATAGACACGAGTAAGAGAGATGAGGTGAATGAAAATCAAGCAAAGGCAAACAACAATGATAATAATCCAAACATGAACTCAAAGAAACAAAGGAGAGCCCTAAAGCAAATGGCACAAGTGCCTTTTCAAACAGATAATCACACAAAGTCAAAGATGTGCCTGCAAGAAAATCTCAAGTGAAAACAAATCAGATAATTAGAAAAAATGACTCCTAAAATTCCCAAATTAAACGTTAAAGTTCCTCAACCAGAGGCAAACAACATCTCAAAAGTCCCTGCAAAAAATCAAGATATTAGTCATTCAAATGGTTAGGTAGAGCTCAGGTGGGAATTAGGGTTCAGTGGGCAAAAGGGAAGGACCTAAATGCAATATGAAATAAATTTAAAAATGAAAGAAAAATATTTTTAAGTACTTTAGAATGTTAATGAATGAATGCAAAAGGAACGGATAAAAAATATTTTTCGAATGCCGAGAAATAAAATAAACAAATTGAGTATGCATGAAATGTGTAATGCAAAAAGGAAATTAAGAAAATAATTAATTAGGATGATGAAAATAAAATTTGTAAAAATTTTATAAAATGATAAACATAATGCATGAATTTTATGAGAATTTTAAAATGCAATTTACTATTTTTAAATAATTAAAATATGAAATAATAATTGAAAATAAAATAAAATAAGAAACGGGCTGGGGGGTGTGATCAGTAAAAACTACGTTGGAAATGTGGTTGGGCCAAAGGGTGGGGGGTGCGCATAGCATTCTGAAGCCCAAGTCCACAGCGCTGGTGATCTGGTGTGGTTGAGGCCCATGAAAGTCCAAGGTTTGACTCAATCCTAGCCTTTAGATGAGTCTTTACAGGAGGATCAGGAAAGTCATGTGATCATGTGGTTTATAAAAGCGCGCGCATGGTGAACCTAAGTCAACTCACCACACCAAATCCATTTACTCAGAATATAACGTAGCCGTTGGATCCAACTCACATCAACGGTCCAGATTGAAACTGGGGAGGGGGCTAGGGTTTACTGTAGCTACCGGCCGGAGAAGACTCCGATCGTCTTCTCCGGCGAGACTCCGGTCACCTGTACAAAAATATCTCCAGAAAATACAAAGGAGGACATCATTTTGTCCAGAATTTCATGAGGATCTCAGATGTACAACTCAAATCATCAAATGATCAACATATAAATCAAATCGAAGAGAAACATAAATGCGCCAAAAATTTCAGATCAATGATTCAAGCAATTTACACGTCCAAAATCAAAACCAAATATATCATGATGATCAGCAGGCATATCACGTCATTATGCATATCCAAAAGAAAGGTTTTGTGACCACGAAAAAAACGACAAACCTGAGATGGCACTGCCTTTATCCTTGCTTTTAGCTTCAAGCGACGGTTGGTTTTTGTCCCAGGGATCCCCAGGGTTGAGTTTGTGGAAGAATTTTGTAATGAAACCTCCTGAGTCGTGAGTTTTGATGAAGAATCCTCTTTTTAGGGTTTTCTTGAGAGCTCCTCAAATTTCACGTGCATGAACCCTAACCAATGCATGAATGGGTTTATATAAGCTAGGGTTTTCAGTTGAATACGAATTGGGCCTGGGTAATTCCATGTTTAATGATTTTTGAATTATTTTGGAATTTTGCATTATGTTGAATAAGTGAAAAATACATCCATTCCATGCCCTTGAATTCATGATGGATCACTTGTATCTGAGTTACTAATCACACCACTTTTAACTTGGGCCTTGAAAATAAATGGTTTATGAGTTTTAGGCATTTTGGGAAATTTGAATAATGGAAAAAAAGTGGATAATAATCCATGGAATTTCTTCAGTCTTGGGTCAAAAATAATCCTCAAGGCATGTCCTTTAATATTGGAATGTGGCATGAAGCAATGGAATTGATTATAGGTCACTATGCCCAAAATTGTGAAAATGGCATCATGAAAAACCCTAAAAACCACTTTACCTTCTTTTGATCATAACTGAAGTTTCACAAATAATATGGAGACCCTCTAGTACTTGTTGAAAAGAGGAGAAAATTATCTTCAACTTTCATGTTGGAGAAAAATTCATTTGAAGCTTTCTTGATGGTGTAAAGTTAAGTTGAAGGTGGTGTAGAAACTTGCCAAAAATGGAAACTTTTCATTATAGGTCACTTTCCAAATTTGGAAACTTTGCACCAACTCCTGATTCCTGACAAATATGTATGAAACTTGACCCCTGGGGACCATATGAGGATGTGAGACCTTGAAATCCCTGAAAAGAATCTCAGAATTTCACAGTTGACTTTTCTCCTTTCACTGTTGACTTTTCCCTAAATTCAACTGATTTTCAATCCATTGGCCAATTGAACTTCTCCTGAACCAAACTGATGGACAGTCTTCCATTCCTAGATACTTAGGGACCCAAAGAATACCATGGAATCAAGTCTTGCCCAAAAAATCAGAAATAAACTGACTTTATAGCAAACCCTAGTTTTGGTACCCTCAGTCTAGGAGGAAATAACACAGTCTCCAAATCCAAATTCCTCTGAATATGATGTGTATCTTCTCCAACAAAGATAAGATATACCATTTGTTGATGATAAAAACCCAAGGAGCTTGCCCATTGGAGCAATAAACCCAAGAATCTCAAAACCCTAATTCATGCACTGGTTAGGAGAGAGTGATCCACTTGAGATCCCTTGCCACCTGTGAACCCTTGATGATGTGATGGACCAGATAAGACCTTCTTGAGCTGCCTCAAGCACCTTGACCCCATGCTAATGATATGCATACATGATGATGCAAAAATGAAATGAAACATAAGCCAGTTAGTACTAAAGTAACGAGGGCAAATTTTGGGGTGCAACAATGAGGTGATTGGATTTTAAAATGGAAACTTAGTGTTGACCAAGTTGATTTTTGAAAATGAAGCTTGGCGTTGACAAAGTGTTTTTATTTTAGAAAAGGTTGATTGTATTTTTTACTGATTATTTAATTAGTTCATTTAACTAACTATCTAAAGGAAATAATAAAATCAATCAACTAACTAAAAATTATAACCAAAGGGATTAGGTAAATAATAATAATACTTTAAAACCAACAAATCAAAATAAAATCAAAACCAAACAAGAAAATAAATGATGGTGCAAGCATGAATATGTGATGCAAACCATTGTGTGGAGTAAAGAAATGCAATGGGCTTAAAGCCCAATCTAATAAAAACCTTATTCATAAAATAATAATCATAAAATAAAATAAAAACAAAAGAAAAAGAAAAATGTTGGTGTTGGAGAGAGGGGGTGGTACACTCATGACTTCTATTTTCATTTTTTTGTTTGAAATTTCACCTACAACTTATCACATTAATACAAATGGCAAGGCTTTTATGTATAAAAAAACAAAAAATCATAAACAAAACAAATCTGTCTAATTACAGTAATATAATGTCTCTCTCTCCAAAGACTAATTCCTCTTTCGCAGGCGTGATTACAAGAGTGGGCGGCTGGCCGGCCAACTCTGCGGCGGCAACGACGGTGCCCCATTTCAATTCAGCATCCTTTTTCATCCTCTTTGTTCATATCCTCTCTCATTTTTATTTTATTTTTGTTCCATATCTCTCAGTTGGAAACGATATCTAGGTGACAACAAGAACTCGCCTCTCTCGATCTCTCAATTTTTATCTTCTTCCTCACTAAAAAAATTTCTTTCAATAAAACCAACAGATCAATTCCTAAAAAAAAAACAATCATACACAATAAGAACAAATAATGGAAACAAAAGGAACAAAGGTTATCGGCTACGATGGACGACGAGTGCGCGATGAGCTTCTTTGGAAGGATGGCCCTATCGAAAATGTGTGTGCATGGGTTGGAGGATTTCTTGGCGATGGTGGTGATGCTCCATATTTGGCCGGAAATAAAGTGAGTATTCTACGTGTGGATTTGTGTTTATTTTGTGGAAGGGTGTATTTTGCGTGATTAATACCTTTGTAAAGGAAAATAGGTGTGAGATGAAAATGTGGTTTTGAGGTATTTGTTACTGTTGGAGTTTTAAGGTATGGTTTGGTTGTGTTGAGGTATGGCTTGTGTTTTGTGAAGGTCTTGATGTGTGGTTCTATTTGCTGTGAAGATGGACGAAGAAGAAAAAATTTAATGTAAGGTTAGTGTTTAGTAGGATAATGTGTATAAAGGTGTTTAGTGGTAGATGGGCTTGGTCAATGAAAAGTGAGTTTATGATTTTTGGTGATGGAGGTTGTGAGTTTAATTGTTGTTAGAATAAGATGGAAGATGATATATGGTTTTGTTATGGTTTTTTACATGTGATAAATGTAGTGAGGGTGGAGTTATGTTGGTGTAGTATTGAAGTGACGGAGGTGTGGTGTAGAGATGGGTGGAGTATAGGTTTGTGAGTTATGTGGAGGAACTGTTGGAAGAGTGTGATAAAATTTTGTGAAGGTGAAATGAAGGTTTATTGTTGTGAATTAGGATGTCTTTAAACAAAGTATAAAGAGTTTCTTTATGATCAAGAAACACACAAGGGTTAGGGTTATAGGAAATACATGGGAAAAACAATAAGAGGAAACAACAAGGATTGGTTATAAACTGATATTCTTTCCTTTCTCCTTCAAACAAGGTTACAAGTATACAAGAATAACAAATAACCTATCTCACTTGAATTAGGATTTTATCTTCCTATTTTTCCTTATATTCAAGATGAGAGACTAGCATGTTATTTATAAGAAAACTAACACACTAACCTAATGGGCTTTTTAACAATTACCCATTACAAGCTAACTTAGGGTACAAGCTAACTTAAATAATTGGATCTTTAACACAAGTCCCAATTCAACATGCTAACAAACCTAGCAATATTGAATAATGCATGTTAGAAAAAACTTCGACTGCAACACGCATTACTCTGACAGCAGCATGCAAACAGTCTTCGACCTCATGCTTAATTCCTGTCGAACCTGAAGTTACCCTTCGACCATACTAGAGTTTGATCCAATATCTCATAAATCTACACCTTAGAACAAACTCTATAACATCAAGGAATAAACTAGCTTTCTTCATGCGGCTTTATCAACTGCATACAGTAGAAAAACTTGCAACTGGGCAACGTCTTGGTGATCATATTAGCAGCATTATGATCTGTCGAAACCTTCAGCACTTGGACTTCTCCACGCTCGATTACCCCTCTGACAAAATGCAACCTCACATCAATGTGCTTGATTCACTCATCATAGGCTGAATTCTTCGACAGGTATATTGCACTTTGACTATCACATTTAACAGTGATAACTGGACCTTGAAGTTTCAGCTCCTTTGCAAAACCTTTAAGCCGCAATGCTTCCTTTACAGCTTCAGTTAGGGCGATCTATTCTGCTTCAGTGGTTGATAAGGCAACAAACTTCTGAAGTGTTGCTTTCCAACTGATTGATGTCCTAAACATAGTGAACACATCCAGAAATAGATTTTCTGGAATCCATACAACTTGCATAATCAGAGTCGACATATCCTTCGATTGCTATTTTACTATCTTCACCCAAGGCTCCGCCATAAATTAGGACTCTATTCAGAGACCTATTTATGTACCTTAAAATCCACTTCAATGCTTGCCAGTGTGCCTTTCCAGGATTCGTCGTGTACCTGCTTACAAGACTTACTGCATATGTTATGTCAGGTCTAGTACAGACCATAGCATACATCAAAGAAACCACTATATTAGCATATGAAATGCTATTCATATAAGCTCTTTCGACATCAGTACTAGGATACTGATCTATACTCAGCTTGAATTGAGGGTTTGTCGGAGTCACAACAGGCTTTGAATTCGATATACCATACTTTTCGAGAATCTTCCGTAGGTTTGCCTCTTGAGATAAGCATAATTTCGACTACTTCCTATCTCTTCGGATGTCAATCCCATGAATCCTGGACGCAACTCCCAGATCCTTCATGTCGAACTCCTTATTGAGTTCATCCTTCACCCTCATTACATCTTCGACATTGTTGATTACTATTAGAATATCATCCACATAAAGCAACAAAATAACAAATGAATTACCAGGTCGAAATCTGAAGTAAACACATTGGTCGAACTGAATTCTAATGAAACTTATGCGTACCATGAACTTGCCGAATCTCCTATTCCATTGTCGAGGAGATTGTTTCAGTCCAAAGAAATATCTCTTCACTTTGCACACATAATCTTCCTTCCCATTTTCGACACACCCTTCAGGTTGCCTCATCAGGATTGTTTCATCTAGATCACCATACAAGAACGCAGTCTTCACATCCATCTGTTCCAGTTCAAGGTTGAACTGTGCCACCATGGCAAGCAACATTCTAATGGATCTGTGCTTCACAACAGGAGATAACACATCATTGAAGTCGACACCTTCTTTCTGAGTGAACCCCCTAGCGACCAATCTTGCCTTGTATCTCTTCGACGCCACCCCTTCGATTCCTTCCTTAACTTTGAAAATCCATTTACAGCTGACTAACCTAGCTCCAGCAGGTTTCTTGATCAGTTCCCATGTGTTGTTATCATGAAGAGATTTCATCTCATCATCCTGTTAGCTTCTAATTTCGATGCCTGATATTGGATTAAGAATTTCATTCTAAGAAATAGGATTTCTAAAGTTTCGGAGACTTCGACAGGAATGGTACTCCTAGAAGATTTAGTCGAAGACGTCTTCATGCAAGAGGGAAGTTTTTTAGGGACTTAGAAATATTTCTAACAATTTGGAGATTTTCTTCGACAGAAGGTTGATGGGTGTCATACGATTCAAGGATTCAAATTTAAATAATGGAAGGTGTAACACCCCAAACCCCCGCGACAATTTAATCGTAATTTATCAGAGTAAAATAGAACACAGGGATTTAGGATGCTACTTCTACTACTCAACTTAACATGCACACAATAATATTACGGTGATATTAAATTAAACATAGCATTTCAACAGTTATGCACTGCGGAAAAGTCAACGCAAAAGAAACATGTTTGGTTACACATAAGGTCCTTAATGAAAATAGTAATAACATATAACGGGAATTAAAAGACTCTAGCATTCTGACACCCCCGGTGTTACAAACTCAGAGTAGATGCGACTCGATAACTCGCACCAGAAGACCTCGTCTTCTCCACTCCACCTACGAACTACTCCTGCTTATCTGCACGTTACCCGTGTAGAGGTAACATTCAAACTGAAGGGGTGAGATTCTTAAATTAACGAAAGATAGAGAGATTATATAAATAGAAAAGCATACATCATCAAGTTATTCACCATATCATAACATCCAACAAGAATCACACACCTCAAATTATGCACAGGCAATCATCGATAATTATACCAACCATCATGCAACACAACCAACAACAGAATGCAAAGGAGACTCGACTAGACTCAATGCATATGGTACCAAAATCGATCCCTGTTTCATGATAACAGTTCCCTTCGGAAATCTCGACCCCTATTTCATGGTCAAGTATGACCCCTATTTCATGATCGCACCAACGACCCCTATTTCATGGTCACCCCAACAACTGTGATTGTTTACTCCCCATCTGGGCACACAATCACGCCAACAACAACGATTCCATCAAGGAATTCGGATAGACGATAACACCCCACCTGGGCACGCCATCCCACAACTATGCACATGCCATGCACCATCAATGACAGCATGCAACAACGACTTATGCATACACATAGTATACTCATTTTCATACCAACATCATTTAACAATCAACATGCATTCATCGAAACATACATCATTGCACCAATACAACAACTACACATCTTTGCATCATTCAATCATGCATTTCACATTATCACATCAACATTAACAAAACAAACACGTAACACCTCAATACATGCCCACCATACAACAGCAACAACACAGCATCAATATAATGTAAAACAGATATTTTCCATGAATTTTAAGTAATTAAAATAATATTTTTTAGTCCCAAGTCGAGCTAAGCGCGCTACTCACTGCCTCGAAGAGGCGAAATTTCTCCAGACCGCGCTAAACGGACTTTGCGATTTTGGCAGAAAAACCCTGCGATAACAGCATCTCCCAACTGCGATTTTCTGCACTCAAACTGATTTTTAACAGCAATTGTTCACAGATTTTTCACCAATAGCCTATATCTAACATTTACAATTTAACCAAACAAATCAAACAAGGCTAATTCATTAGTTCCAATCATATTATCACAAAATCTTCCTAAAACCCTCACTCAATCCTATGGATTCTAACTTAGTGATTTCTACTTCAATACCTACATCATTTAACCCTTGAGAGATGAAAGAAATCCCACCCTTACCTTAGGATTCTTGATTTCTTCTTCCACAATTTCTCCTTCTCTGACCTAGCTTTCTCTGCTCTTCCTTTTCTTTTCAAAACACGTACTGACCACCTCTTCCTTTCCTAACCCTTTTCTTTTATATTTTCCTTATTATCGAAATATTATTTTCTAATATTATTATTACTATTATTTAGATATTATTATTATTATTATTTCACCGACTCAAATAATAACAACAATATCCTCAATAACTCAAATAATAATATTAACCAACTAACCCTTCATCCAACATCTTATCCTTCATAATTCTAAAGGTACTACCCCCACCCTAAGGGTGCCCCAACTTGGCCAAAAGACACCAACACACAATACATACAACAATATTCAATTTAATCATGAAAAATAATTAAATTAAATCGGGGTGTTACAACTCTCCCCCACTTAGAACATTTTCGTCCTCGAAAATTTACCTTAAGCGAACAACTCCGGATACGACTCTCGCATCCTGCTCTCCAATTCCCATGTCATGTTCCCACCGGAACCACCTCCCCATACTACCTTCACAAGAACAATCTCCTTGCCCTTCAACTGCTTCACCTCGCGATCATCAATACGTTCTGGCAAGCCCTCGATTGTGAGATTATCTCTCACTTCCACATCATCCATCGGAATCACATGCGACGGATCCGAAACATACTTCTTAAGCTGCCAAACATGGAACACATCAGGCAAATTCGACAAACGCAGCGGCAACGCCACTCTATATGCAACAGGTCAAACTCTTACAGATATTTGATACGGACCAATAATCTGAGGAGTAAGCTTCCTCGGCTTCAACGCACGACCAACACCGGTCACTGGAGTGACTCTCAAGAACACATGGTCTCCTTCTTGAAACTCAAGATTCTTCCTCCTCTTATCATGGTAACTTTTCTGCCTACTCTGCGAAGCTTTCATCTTTTCCCATATCAACTTCACCGTTTCAGTAGTTATCTGAATAATCTCAAGTCCAAGCACCACACTCTCACCAGATTCGTGCCAACACAAAGGCGTCCGACATCTCCGACCATACAACGCTTCAAAAGGTGCCATTCCAATACTGGAATGATAACTATTATTATAAGTGAATTCAATCAACGTCAAATGACTATCCCAAGCACCTCCTTGTTCAAGCACACAAGCCCTCAACAAATCTTCTAAAGACTGGATATTTCTTTCCGTCTGACCATCCGTCTGCGGATGATAAGCCGAACTCAATCTTAGCTTTGATCCCAAAGCTTCCTGCAAACTTTCCCAAAATCTGGAAGTGAACCTTGGATCTCGATCCGACATAATACTCAACGGAATTCCATGCAACTTCACAATCACCTGAATATAAATCTCTGCCAACTTCTGCAAAGGAAAACTGATATTAATCGGAATAAAATATGCCGACTTCGTCAGTCAATCCACTACCAACCAAATAGAATCATGTCCTTTCGGCGTATTATGCAACCCTGTCACAAAATCCATAGAAATATTGTCCCACTTCCACTCTGGAATATCTAACGGTCGCATCTTACCAGCAGGTTTCTAGTGTTCCACTTTCGACTTCTGACAAGTCAAACAAGCATACACAAACTGAGCCACATCGCGTTTCAATCCAGGCCACCAAAATATCTTCTTCAAGTCTTGATACATCTTCGTAGCTCCTAGATGGATACTCAAACTACTCCGATTACCTTCTTCTAAGATCATTCTCTTCAACTCCGTATTATTAGGAATACAAATCCTGTCACGGAATTGCAACACACCTTGTTCGTCCACCCTGTACTCATTACCTTCTGCTTGGTTATCTCCAATCATCAAATCCACTAGCTTCACATCCAACTTCTGACTGTCTCTGATATTATTAAGAAATTCATTATTAATCGTCAGTATACCCAACATTACACTATGTGGTGTATGTTCACAAACCAAACTCATATCTCTGAACTGTTCAATCAATTCCAACTCTTTAACCATCATAGCAGACATATGCAAAGATTTTCGACTCAGAGCATCAGCCACGACATTAGCTTTGTCGGGATGATGGTTCAAGCCAAAATCATAGTCCTTCAAGAATTCTAACCATCTTCTTTGCCTCATATTCAATTCCTTCTGATCAAACAGATACCTCAAGCTCTTATGATCATTGTACACGTCAAATCTGGAACCGTAGAGATAATGCCTCCAAATCTTCAATACGAAAACCACTGCAGCTAACTCTAAATCATGAGTCGGATAATTCCTCTCATGTACTCTCAACTGTCGTGAAGCATAAGCCACAACCTTACCACCCTACATTAGCACACCTCCTAGCCCCATCAAAGAAGCATCATAATACACCACGAACGGTTCATTTGGTTCAGGTAGAACCAACACTGGAGCCCTAGTCAACCTCTTCTTCAACTCAACGAAACTCTTATCACAATGAACATCCCACACAAATGTTTTCCCCTTGCACGTCAATTGAGTTAACGGAAGTGCCAACTTCGAAAACCCTTCAATAAACCTTCGGTAATAACCAGCCAAACCTAAGAAACTTCTAATCTCGGTCACCGACTTCGGAGTCTCCCATTGTAGAACAGCGTCTACCTTGGATGGGTCTACAGAAATACCATCACCAGAAATAACATGACCAAGAAAACTTACCTCTCTCAACCAGAATTCACACTTAGACAACTTAGCGTAGAGCTGCTTCTCTTTCAGCACTTGCAACACAATCCGCAAATGTTCCGCGTGTTCTGCTTCTGACTTGGAATAGATCAGAATATCGTCAATAAAGACAACCACAAACTGATCCAAGTACTCATGAAAGATATGATTCATATATTCCATGAATACACCAGGTGCATTAGTAACTCCGAACGGCATCACCACATACTCATAATGTCCATATCGAGTTCCGAAAACCGTCTTCTGAATGTCTTCGTCTTTTACTCGTATCTGATGATAACCCGACCTCAAGTCAATCTTGCTAAACACACGAGCACCCACTAATTGGTCCATCAAGTCGTCTATTCTTGGAAGCGGATACTTATTCTTAATTGTTACTTTATTCAGCTGTCTGTAATCGATCCACAACCTCATACTACCGTCCTTTTTCTTTACCAACAACACTGGAGCTCCCCAAGGCGATACACTTGGTCTCACAAATTTCTTCTCTAACAAGTCTTCCAGTTGCTTCTTCAGTTCTGACAATTCTGATGCCGACATCCTGTATGGTGCCATAGAAATAGGTCTGGTACCAAGGACAAGATCAATAGCAAATTCTACTTCCCTCTCTGGTGGCACATCAGCAATGTCATCCGGAAACACTTTCGGGAATTCACACACTACTTGCAATTCATTAATCACTGAATTACTCTCTACTGACAAAGATGCAAACAATGCGAGCACCTGAGCTTCTTCTTCTAAGAGCTCCTTCAACTTTCTAGCAGACAGAAAACCATCTTCTCCCTCTTCCTTAGGAGCAAGAAATCGAACCAACTTATTAAAATAGTTAATATGAACATGGTTGAACTCCAACCAGTTCATACCCAAAATCACGTCGAGACCTCCCAACGGTAAATAAATCAGATCCACACCGAAGTCCTTACCAAAGATTGACAATGGACAATTCATACAGACTAAAGAAGTAGTCACCGATCTCTTAGCAGGAGTTTCGATAACCATCTCTCCCTTCATAGGAAAAACAACAAGGCCTAGACTCCTTACACAATCAGCAGCAATAAAATAGTGAGTAGCACCAGTATCAATAATAGCAATCAAAGGCGTATTATTAACATAACATGTACCTCTGATCAATCTGTCCTCGCTGGAAGTCTGAGTCCCTGTCAAAGCGAACACTTTTCCTCCAGTCGAAGCTTGCTTTGGTTTCTGACAACGAGTACTAATATGGACCTGTTCCCCACAATTGTAACAAGTAACCACATTATCTTTGCAGTCAGCAATCAGATGTCCTGCCTGTCCATATTTGAAGCACTTCTTCACATCGCTCGTGCACTCACTGACACGATGTCCCAACTCGCCACACCTGTAACACTTCAGAGGAGCAGAAGCACCTCCCCCCTTGGTTTCTTGCCATCCACATGTTTCTGTTTACCTTTCTCATCTGGAGCTACATAAGGCTTCCCACGATTCACCGGTTGTTTCCCTCTTCTCTCGGCCAGCCCCTTATAGCGAGCCGATCGAGCCTTGCTATCCTCCTCAAATATCTTGCAACAGTCCACTAAATCAGGAAATCTTCTGATGAGTTGATACCCAATTGCCTGTTTGATCTCAGCCCTCAAACTGTTCTCAAACTTGACACACTTCGAGAACTCTGCAGTTGCCGCACTATAGTGAGGATAAAACTTAGCCAAATCTGAGAATTTAGCAGCATACTCTGTAACTGTCATATTACCCTGCTTTAGTTCCAAAACCCAATCTCCTTATTTCCTCGGACATCTTCAGGGAAATACTTCCTTAAGAACTCTCTACTGAACATAACCTAAGTAATTGCCTCACCTGCTGCTCCCAACACTTGACGAGTACTAACCGACCAGTCATCAGCCTCCTCAGCCAACATATGAGTACCTAACTGCACCTTCTGTGCTTCAGGACACTCCATGACCCAAAAGATTCTCTCAATCTCCTTTAGCCAAGTCTGTGCTCCATCCGTATCATATCTTCCCTTGAAAGTAGGCGGGTTGTTCTTCCGAAACTCATTATTCTCGTTAGCACGCGGCAGATTCTGTATTGCTTGAGCCATAGCTTGCAAAGCAGCAGCAAGAGCAGCATCATTCCTTCCAGCCATTCTAAATCTGTCACACACCAACAACAGAACACAATGGTTAAGGAACCGACACCGACACTAAATAACTAGCACACGACAAGGATTCGACAACTTGGTCGGACAGACCAACCTGCTCTGATACCACTTTGTAACACCCCAAACCCCCGCGATAATTTAATCGTAATTTATCAGAGTAAAATAGAACACATGGATTTCAGATGCTACTTCTACTACTCAACTTAACATGCACACAATAATATTACGATGATATTAAATTAAACATAGCATTTCAACAGTTATGCACAGCGGAAAAGTCAACGCAAAAGAAACATGTTTGGTTACACATAAGGTCCTTAATGAAAACAGTAATAACATATAACATGAATTAAAAGACTCTAGTGTTCCGACACCCTCAGTGTTACAAACTCAGAACAGACGCGACTCGATAACTCGCACCAGAAGACCCCGTCTTCTCCACTCCACCTGCGAACTACTCCTGCTTATCTGCACGTTACCCACGTAGAGGTAACATTCAAACAGAAGGGATAAGATTCTTAAATCAACGAAAAAGAGAGATGATATAAATAGAAAAGCATACATCATCAAGTTATTCACCATATCATAACATCCAACAAGAATCACACACCTCAAATTATGCACAGACAATCATCGATAATTATACCAACCATCATGCAACACAACCAACAATAGAATGCAAAGGAGACTCGACTAGATTGAATGCATGTGGTACCAAAATCGATCCCTGTTTCATGATCACAGTTCCCGTCGGAACTCTTGACCCCTGTTTCATGGTCAAGTATTACCCCTATTTCATGATCACACCAACGACCCCTATTTCATGGTCACCCCAACAACTGTGACTGCTTACACCCCATATGGGCACACAATCACGCCAACAACAACGATTCCATCAAGGAATTCGGATAGACGATAACACCCCACCTGGGCACGCCATCCCGCAACTATGCACATGCCATGCACCATCAATGACAACATGCAACAACGACTCATGCATACACATAGTATACTCATTTTCATACCAACATCATTTAACAATCAACATGCATTCATCGAAACATACATCATTGCACCAATACAACAATTACACATCTTTGCATCATTGAATCATGCATTTCACATTATCACATCAACATCAACAAAACAAGCACATAACACCTCAATACATGCCCACCATACAACAGCAACAACACAACATCAATATAATGTAAAACAGATATTTTCAATGAATTTTAAGTAATTAAAATATTATTTTTTCAGTCCCAGGTCGTGCTTAGCACGCCCCTATCCGCGCTAAGCGCGCTACTCACTGCCTCGAAGAGGCAAAATTTCTCCAAACCGCGCTAAGCAGGCTCTGCGATTTTGGCAGAAAAACCCTGCGATAACAGCATCTCCCAATTGCGATTTTCTGCACTCAAACTGATTTTTAACAGCAATTGTTCACAGATTTTTCACCAATAGCCTATATCTAACATTTTCAATTCAACCAAACAAATCAAACAAGGCTAATTCATTAGTTCCAATTATATTATCACAAAATCTTCCTAAAACCCTCACTCAACCCTATGGATTCTAACTTAGTGATTTCTACTTCAATACCTACATCATTTAACCCTTGAGAGATGAAAGAAATCCCACCCTTACCTTAGGATTCTTGATTTTTTCTTCCACAATTTCTCCTTCTCTGACCTAGCTTTCTCTGCTCTTCCTTTTCTTTTCAAAACACGTACTGACCACCTCTTCCTTTCCTAACCCTTTTCTTTTATATTTTCCTTATTATCCAGATATTATTTTATAATATTATTATTACTATTATTTAGATATTCTTATTATTATTATTATTATTATTTCACCGACTCAAATAATAACAACAATATCCTCAATAACTCAAATAATAATATTAACCAACTAACCCTTCATCCAACACCTTATCTTTCATAATTCTAAGGGTACTACCCCCACCCTAAGGGTACCCCAACTTGGCCAAAATACACCAACACATAATACATACAACAATATTCAATTTAATCACAAAAAATAATTAAATTTAATCGGGGTGTTACAGAAGGAACTTTGTCCTTATCCATTTGATAGAAAGAGACACGTGGTGAACATCTAAAGAATGAAGACATGCAGAATGTCATGTGTTTAGCTCTGATTAGTAGACCGTTAGTGGGTTGTTATTTTTTACCATTATAAATAGCAAGTCTTAGTATTGGGATTGATGTGTGAAAGTGGTACAAATTTCTCAAAGTTACTGAAAGTATCCGTGTGTAGCGAGAAAAGAGTTTTCTGAAGAAATGTGCGTGTTATGTAACACCATTATTCTATTTCAATGCAATCCAATTAATTTTCACTCAGAAGTTTACCTTCTTTCCTTTATTTTGTTAAGTTACTTTCTAATGCACTTTTAATTATTTCCTCGTAATACCTTCCTTTTAAGTATTGTCGAAATGCCTGTGTTTCCAAATATGAACGTAGTCGAAATGTTCAACGTTATTTCCATATCTTTTTAAACCGTTTTAGCACATGTCCTAGGATCTAGTTTGGTCGATCCTGCAAGCCACTCATTTTTTTTATAAAATTGATAGACCAGAGGTTGTTTACTATTTTTCCCAGTAAACAAATTGGCACGCCCAGTGGGACAAGTGCTAAACGAATTTCTTGTGTTTTTAAAAGAAATTTAAAATTCTATATTTTTTATTATCTCTTCTCTATAAAAAACTACGTTGTATGCTATTAAAAAGTGGTAAAATAGCAACCACAAACGAAGATAGACCAAGGAGGAGATATACGAGGAAAATGGCAAGTACTAATCAGCCAAATAGTTTGAATCCTCAAACTACGTCTAGTATCAATGTAGAACGGATCCCAGGGTTTTCAACTGGAGGACCCACGGTTTCTGCGCCCGTATCTGAAACCATACCATCTATGGCAAGTTCGATCCCTATGCATTCAATCGCTCATACTCAACCCATTCTGAGTTATGTTGGATCAAGGGGTCCACCAAGGACTCCCCCACTAGTGGGAAATGCTAACTACCAACCATTTTCCCTATTGGATTTTCTATGCCTTTGCCAAGTCGAGACCCGCCTTATGGGCTGCCAACTTCAATGATGGCAAATTTACATAATGCTCCTCCAATATTTACAGAACCCATAGTGACTTCACCTTTACAAGGGTCAAGCTCCAGGGTTAACATGGGTCAAAATAACCAGTCCTTAGGAATGGGATATTCAACCCAAATGCCAGGTTTGACAAATACTACTACAGCATATTTAAGGCAACAAATGGATGAAAGTAACCATCAAATAGTCCAAATGATGTCCCAAACTATGGGAGAAATCTTTCAGCCTCTAATCCAAAATACCACCCAGACTAATCAGCAAACGGCTGCGCAGATGACGCACCTTGAAGATTTCTTTGGTGTACCAAACCCTCCTCGACACCCTCAGAGGGAGTATATCACAGGAAACCAAGGGGCAGTGTTCGAGGAGGATCCCACTATTAACCAGGGCTAACAAAACCCAAGAAATCTACCTCAGGCAAATTTAGTAAACCAGGGAGTAGTCGAACCCCCTAAGAATCAACCACAAATTCTAGTAGGAGAACAACCAAGGGTGGTTTTGGTAAATAGAAACCAGAATGCTGACAACGTTATACAACAGGTTCGATGTCATGACGTGGCAGCAGATAATAATTTGGCAGCCATGGTCGAAAAGATTATGGCCCAGAATGGAGTCAACTTTGGCCTTCGAAGGCCAAATTATGCATCTCTACTGTCAAAATATATTCTCCAGTCGGAGTTACCCCCTAGAACAAAAGTCCCTAAGTTCACTAAGTTTTCTGGGGACGCCAGTGAGTCCACTGTCAAACACGTGGCTAGATATATGATAGAGGCTGGAGAAATTGCGAATAATGAGAATCTTAGGATAAAATACTTCCCAAGTTCTCTGACGAAGAATGCTTTCACGTGATTCACAACTTTGCCACTAAATTCGATCCACAATTGGACCCAGTTGGAACGGCTATTTCATGAGCAGTTCTATATGGGACAAACGAAGATCAGTCTGAAGGAGTTGGCTAGTATAAAACGAAAATTCACTAACCCAACAGATGACTACTTGAACATATTCTGACTGCTCAAGGTTAGATGCTTTACATAAGTGCCGAAACATGAGTTAGTCGAAATGGCCGCTGGAGGCCTCAATTATTCCATTAGTAAGAAATTGGATACCCAATATTTAAGAGATATGGCTCAATTGGCTGATAGAGTTCGACAACTAGAACGCTTAAAGGAAGAGAAAGGTAGGGCAAATAACAATAAAAGGGTAGCCTACGTCGAAGTCAATGACAAAGACAAAAAATACTATGATGACCCAGTAAGTTTCGACGAAGGCGGGATTGATCTTGCTGAGTTGAAACAAGGCCCACCTTATTCTTGTAAGTTGTTGGCCCCTTCGAATGGAAAAAATTCGGTTGAACCAGAAAAGAATGATAAATTTCCTAAGAAAACTTACACTTTCTACGTTACTAAGTGTGACAAAATTTTCGATTTGTTAGTTAAGGATGGTCAAATGATAGTGCCTCCTGGTGCTAAAATGTCTCCTTTAGAACAGAGAAAAAGAGAGGTTTTTGTAAGTATCACAATTTCCTGGGCCATAAAACTTCTCAATGTTTTCTTTTCAGGGATCTTGTTCAGAATGCTATCCAAGAAGGAAGGCTCAAGTTCGGTGAGAAATCTAAAAGCCAAATAAAGATTGATGTTGATCCCTTACCGGTGGCTGATGCTCACTACACAGAGACAACGGAGGTTAACATGATCGAGGTCGTTGAAGGTCTCGACAACAATATCAACATGGTCGAAGTTACTGATGACTTCAACAATGGAGCAGTCATGGTCAGGATCACTGAAGGTCTCGACCAAGAATTCATAAAGATTTTTACTAGCGGGGTTGTCGAAAGTTTCACAAAAGACACTACTAATGATGTCGATATAGGGGTTACTGAAGACGCCGACGAAGGAATCACTGAGGATTCCCAGTGGATGATGATATCCAAAGAAACCGCTGATGGTTTCATTCAGATGGACAAGGCTGCTGAGGGCCTTCAGATAGAATTATGTAAGCTTGATATCACTAAGGATGTCAAAATGGAAATCAACATGGTGGAGATTTCGTAAGAGACGCCCATGGAGGTGGATGATGAACGTCGACAGGAAGAATACAAAAAGTTGGCCTTCCCAAAAGAGGAGGAGAATCTGATTGACTTTATACACAGGTGTCAAAAGAAGAGGTCAGAAGTTATGTTGTGTCCCAGATGTAGCGCTGTATTTGACAAAAAGGAAGCGCAAAATTTCGAAGGAGTTCGAAAGGCCAAACAAAGGCGTGAGGAGAAAGTCTTTCATGGCCAGCGGGGTTTCGACCCAAGGAAGTCTGCTTCGAAGCAAGAACAGCTGAAGACTAGAGTTCCAGGGGCAAGGCCCACTACTTTTAAACCATTTGCAGAACTTTCCAACGGCAAGTGGGTAAAACTGAATGAAAATAAGGAAAAGAGCCAACAGAAATGACAGAGTTTTGATGTAGAAAGAGGCACTTCGATGGCCTCAAAGAAACCAGCTTACGTCTCAGAGAACTACAAAGGGAAAACCCCCATGTCTAGGTCCCAGTGGAGGAGGGAACAAAGACAAAGGAAAGCCCAGAGAGAAGCTGAGGCGAAAGCAAAATCCAGCACCAACGTGCCAGTCGAAAGGAAAGAGCCAAAACCTATCAAAAAAGCGCCTACTACTACACCAGAATGAGCAGGCAAGGAAGAGCATGATCAAAAGGTTGCTGAGGATGAATTGATCACTGATAATTTTGATTCAAGATCAAAGCAGTCTCTCGACATTTTGATCAACATGGTATCTGTTCTACTGAGGGAGTTCGACCAGGTATGTGAGGTCGAAGATACGGCGGATAACATTGATATAGAAATGGCCTCACATAGGCCAGTTTGCTATTATGTGATGAATAACGGGTGTGTCGAAGAGCAAAATACATTCTTAGAAAGGCCCAGTGAAGCTATGAAAAGCCATATGAAGCCTCTCTTCATCACTGGGAAGATTTAAGACATACCAATTAACAAAATTCTGGTGGATTGCGGCGCTACCGTAAACTTGATGACGCACTTCATGTTGAGGAAGATAGGGAAGTTCGATACTTACACCAAACCCCAAAACATGGTGTTATCTAATTACAAAGGGAAAGTTGGCATGGGGTAATCCAAGTTGAACTGACGGTAGGGACAGTCACAAGGTCAACCATGTTTATGGTTATAGAGACAAAGGCCAACTACAACTTTGATGCACCATGTTTATGATGGGACGATAATGGATCCACGAAATAGGAGTTGTGTCATCTTTGATGCACCAGAGAATCACCATTTAGCGAAAAGATGGTATTGTTGAGAACATTGAAGCCAATCAGAGCTATTTTTTGGCTTCGCTAACCATGTCGATAGTCGAAACTTCGACGGGAATTTGGCTAACATCGCTCCATGTAACCCAACCAATTTTGCGTTCACTCCAGACGACAACGCGTACTGTTCACTGTACCTACATCCAACAAATGGGTTTCAGTGGGATCGGGAAGTTGTAGGAGAAGATGACTTCGCTTATGAAGGGACATCCGGAGTTAACCCCACAGGGTGGGGAAGTGAATTCGACGATGACGCCTGAGTTTGAGGCGCTCGAAAGGATTTCGGCTTACATAGCCGAAAACAAATTGCAAGCGGCCCTGGAGGCTGAAGTTAAACATATGGTTGTTAAAGCCAGTGAAGAAGTAAATCAAGAAGGTTCTGGTAAGGACTTTGATCCAGAACCACCTGATAAGGTTCAGGACGAAATACAAAGCCAGGGGCTCGATGCCATTTATGATGACGAGCCTTTGGGTTTCGAGAAGGATTTGTTGGCAGCCAACATCAAAATGCTAGCGCAAGATCCTTTGGAAGAAATCGACTTGGGAGAAAGGGCAACGAAAAGACCAACATATATCAGTGCAAATATCAGCCCACAACTCAAGGTCGAAGTGATCCAGTTGTTAAAGGAGTTTAAAGACTGATTTGCTTGGGATTATGATGAGATTCCTGGCTTGAGCAAAGATTTGGTCAAGCTGAAGCTGCCAATTAAATCTGGAAAGAAGCCAATCAAGCAGAATCCAAGGCGGTTTGCACCAGCAATTCTCTCGAAGATCAAGGAGGAAGTCGAAAGGCTTCTTCATTGCAAATTCATTCGAATGGCCAGGTATGTCAAATGGCTAGCAAATATTGTGCCTGTTATAAAAAAGAATGGTACTTTGAGGGATTGTATAGAATTTAGAGATCTAAATGCTGCGACCCCAAAGGACGAATACTCAATGCCTGTGGCGGAAATGCTAGTCGACTCTGCCGCTGGTCATGAATACCTTAGCATGCTCGACGAGTATTCTGGGTATAACCAAATATTCATTGCTGAAGAGGATGTCTCTAAAACGGTGTTTCGATGCCCTGGGGCCTTAGGCACTTACGAGTGGGTAGTTATGCCTTTTGGCCTAAAAAATGTTGGGGCAACATATCAAAGAGCAATGAATACAACCTTCCATGATTACATAGAGACTTTTATGCAAATTTACATTAACGATATTGTTGTAAGGTCTGTTTCAGGGAAGAATCATATTGACCATCTTCGACAATCATTTGAAAGGATGTGAAGACATGGTCTCAAAATGAATCCTCTCAAATGTGCTTTTTATGTGCAGGCGGGAGATTTCTTAGGATTTGTGGTCCATAAAAAGGGAATCAAAATAAATCAGAATAAGACCAAGACCATTATGGAGGCGAAAGCGCCATCAACAAAGAAGGAACTGCATTCCCTGTTGGGAAATATCAATTTCTTAAGGAGATTTATCTCGAACCTCAGCGGGAGAACTCAAGCCTTCTCACCTCTACTCCAACTAAACAGTGAGGGATTCGAATGAGGGCAAGCTCAACAGGAAGCTTTCAACAAAATCAAAGAGTATTTGAGTCATCCTCTAATTCTAGCACCACCTTGTAGAAATAGGAGCATGAGACTGTACATATCTGCGTCGGACAAAACTTTAGGGAGCATGTTGGCTCAAGAGGATGAAAATGGCGTCGAAAGAGCCATTTACTACCTTAGTAGGGTTTTGAACGATGCAGAAACTAGGTATAGCATAGTTGAAAAATTATGTTTATGTTTGCATTTTTCTTGTAAAAAGTTAAAGCATTATATAAAACCAGTTGATGTTTATGTTTCGTCTCATTTCGATATCATTAAACACATGTTGTCTAAGCCAATTTTGCATAGTCGAATTGGTAAATGGGCATTGGCTTTAACTGAATATTCCCTAACGTATATGCCTTTAAAGGTTGTTAAGGGACAAGTGGTAGCTGACTTCATTGTCGACCACTCTATAAACGTAAACATGTCAAACTAACTTGAACTTGAACCTTGGAAATTGTATTTCGACGGTTCTAGTCATAAAGATGGTACAGGTGTAGGACTCCTGATCATTTCTCCTAATAGAATTCCAACAAAATTCAAGTATAAAGTCGAAGGTATTTGTTCAAATAATGAGGCTGAATATGAGGCCTTAATAGCCGGACTTGAGATATTGTTGGAATTGGGGGGCAACTCGAGTCGAAATAATGGGAGACTCAGAGTTAGTCATAAAAAAAATTACAAGGGAGTACAAATGTGTTAAAGAGAATCTCATTATGTACTTCGTAATAGCTAATCGATTACTGAAAAAGTTCGAAGTAGTGCATATTCGACACATACCTCAATTGGAAAATCAAGTGGAAAATGACCTGGCTCAGATTACTTCTGGATATAAGGTGTCGAGGGAAAAGTTATAGGATGCAATTGAAGTCAGAGGAAGGGTTGTATCAGCCAGATTGTCCCCATCAGATTTGGAAACGACGAAGCTTGGATACGCGGATAAAGAAAATTTCGAAATTTTAGTGGTAGATAGCCCGACAGACGAAGATTAAAGAAAACCAATAGTTGAATATCTGCAGAACCCAACGGCGTCCACTGGTCAAAAAAATCAGGTATCGAGCTTTAAGTTACGTTCTTTTGGGTAATGAGTTATTTAAAAAGACTCCTGAGGGAGTTTTGCTTAAGTGCCTTAGTGAGTCAGAAGTGTACTTAGCCCTGTTAACTGTTCATAGTGGGCCATGTGATGCTCATCAGGTAGGCCACAAGATGAAATGGCTTTTATTCTGGAAAGGGATGTACCGACCTACTATATTAAAGGATTGCATTGAATTCGCTAAGGGATGCCAAGAGTGCCAAGTACATGCAGGTGTACAACATGTCCCTACAAGCGAACTACACTCCATAGTCAAACCATGGCCCTTTAGAGGTTGGGCTTTGGATTTGGTTGGTGAGATTCGACCAGCGTCATCTAAAAATCAAAGGTACATTTTGGTAGGCATTGACTATTTTACGAAATGGATCGAAGCTGTGCCATTACCAAATGTTGACCAAGAAGACGTGATAGAGTTTATTAAAAAATACATTATTTATAGGTTTGGAATCCCATAAACCATTACGACAGATCAAGGATCAGTGTTTACTGGTCGGAAAATGCAAGAATTTGCTAAAGAAATGGGTTTTAAACTCTTAACCTCTACGCCTTATTACGCTCAGGCTAATGGTCAGGTCGAAGCAGCAAATAAAGTGAGGATTAGCCTAATTAAGAAGCATGTGGGAAAGAAGGCTAGGAATTGGCACAAAATGTTGGACCAAGTTCTTTGGGCATGTCGAACCTCCTCCAAAGAGGCGACTAATTCCACACCTTTTCGATTGACCTTTGGCCATGATGCAGTATTACCAGTTGAAATTTATCTTCAGTCGGCAAGAATCCAGAGGCATCATGAGATCCCATATGAGTTATATTGGAATATGATGTTAGAAGAATTGGTGGACTTAGATGAGGAAAGGCTTAATGCTTTAGAGTTGTTGAAAAGGCAGAAGAAGATAGTGGAACAGTCTTATAATAAGAAAGTTAAAATTAAGACTTTTTCGCCTGAAGAATTGGTTCGAAAAGTAGTTTTGCCTATGGATAGAAAGGATAGGTCTTTGGGAAAATGGTCTCCTAAGTGGGAAGGTCCTTTTCAAATCATACAAGTTTTTTTCGAATGGTGCTTATGAGATCGAAGAATTAGATCAAGATAAGAGAATTTTGAGGGTAAATGGGAAGTACTTAAAGAAGTACAAGCCTGCACTTCAAGAAGTAAAAATAGCTAGAGAATAATCACGCATGCAAAACAATCGAAGCTAATATGGCAAAATAAAACGTAGTGCCAAAATGGCTAAATTCGTTACATCAAAAAGTAAAATAATCATTACAGAATCCAAGGAATAATGATGAAGTTAAACAAAAAAAAATAAGTCTTTGGAATTAGAATGGCAGGTTGTCTTTCATATTGGAGTACTTTGCCTTCAACAGTTCTAGCCGCCTCTCACAGAGGGATTGGTTTGACCTCATGGTTTCCAGTTCTGCTTCTAGTCTCTGAGCTTTATCAGCAAAATCTAGACCTACGTTAAGCTCTTTCGCCACCTGAGAGTTGTCAAACTTTTCGAGCTCAGTGTTCTGCTTCTTGGTGTTTGAAATCTTTGTTTGCAGCTTTTTAATCTGTGTCTCCCAGGAGCTAATACTTTGGTTATTGGCTTCGACTTGATTCTTGTTTTGTTCTTGGGTTTGCTCAAAACTAGCCAGTCGATTGGTAGATTCCAAAGCAGCATCCCATGCAGCCGCAACTGAGCCAGTTTGATTTTCAATATCTTTTGAGATTTGTTTGATTTTGGCAAGATCAGCAGCAATTCGATCGATCATTGAGGTCAGCTCCAAGATGATATTGGCAATTTCTGGAGAAGCAGTTAGAATATCAACCTCATTGAGAAGATTCTTCAAAACAATTAGAGAAGTGGAGTCAGACTCAATGAGTCGAAATAAGTCACCCTTAAAAACCTTTTCTTTGATCTTTGACAATATCTGGCTGGAAGGATCAGAAGTGGATTGACCGCCAGATACAGAGGGCGAACTGAGGTTTTTGTCAGACGAACTTCCCCTAGAACCAAGTAAAACTTTTAAGTACTCACGGGGGTTGTTCTTTTTCAGAGCCTCTAGTTCTTCTGCAGAAAGTGTCATGGAGGCTTTGCTCGAATCCTTCACAGTTGACAAGTTAGGGTTAGGAGTTGTTTCGGCAATTATCTCTTCATGAATGTCTTCTTCCTCTTCTTCATTTTGGTCATTGCCCCCTTTTTAAATCGTTTTAGCACATGTCCTAGGATCTAGTTTGGTGGATCCTGCAAGTCACTCATTTTTTATTATAAAATTGATAGACCGGAGGTTGTTTACTATTTTTCCCAGTAAACACATCCATGGCCTTCAGCCATTCAGTCTTCTTTCGACTCATCATAACTTCCTTATAGTCTCTAGGTTCTTCGTCAAGAACCTCACTTACAGAGATTAAGGCATAAGTTATAAGATCTGCATACCCAAGTCTCTGAGGTGTCTTGATGACTCTCCTCGACCTGTCTCTTTCTAGCAGGTAGTCATTATCAGTCTCCTCATCTTCGACAGCATCTTCTGCTTCTTCTTCGACTTCATCTGGGATACGCAATTCAGCATCAACATGCTCCACCTCAACAGGAATCTCTCCCTGTTCCAGCTCTTCGTCAGCATCATCAGTTTTCTTGAAAGCCATCTCAGCTTCATTGAAAACTACATCTCGACTGGTGATACACCTCCTATGACCTGGCTCTAGGCACCATAGCCTATAAGCTTTGACTCCTTCAGGGTATCCCACGAACATGCATTTCAGAGCTCTAGGTTCGACCTTGTCTTGCCTAATGTGAGTATAGGTCACACGGCCAAATACTTTCAGTCTGTCGAGACTAGGTGGATGTCCCGACCAAACTTTTCAGGTGTCTTCATTCCCAAGGCAGTCGAGGGACATCTATTTATCAGATAAGCTGTTGTCGAAACAGCCTCTGCCCAAAACACCTTCTTCAATCCAACACTAACCAACATGCATCTAACTCTTTCAAGGATTGTTCGATTGAATCTCTCAGCTAAGACATTATGTTGAGGAGTACTTGCTACAGTTTTATGCCTTGCAATCCCAGACTCAACACAGTAACTGTCAAATGCTTCGTTGCAGAACTCAAGGCCATTGTCGATTCTCAACCTCTAAACTTTTCTGCCAGCTTGAGTTTCGACCAGAACCTTCCAACTTTTGAAATTCTCAAAAGTTTCATACTTTGTCTTCTGAATGAATACCCATAACTTTCTGGAATAGTCATCAATGATGGATTAAAAATACCTTGCACCTGAGTGTGAAGGATTCCTTGCAGGCCCCCAAAGATCAGTATGAATGTAATCTAGGGATCCATGTGTTCTTTGCTTGCCTTTGTTAAAATTCGCCCTACAGGATTTACCAAATACACAAGATTCACAAAACTCCGACTTTTCGACTTTGTCACCACCTAGCAGGTTCTGCTTCCCCAATTCGACCAGGCCTCTTTCGCTGACATGGCCTAATCTCATGTGCCATAATTTTGTCTTCGACACAGGTTTCGTGGATGCAATATTTGTCGAACCACTTACAACCTCATCCTCAAGGGTATATAAGCCTTATTTCTTCATGCCTCTCAAGACTTCCTTCGACCCCTTCATGACTCTTAGGATACTTTTCTCTCCTTGGAAAACATATCCCTTTCTGTCGAATTCACCAAGAGAAGTTAAATTTCTCTTTAAATCATGTACATACCTGACTTTAGTCAATTACCTTATTGACTCATCATGGAGCTTGAATCTCACAGATCCAATACCTATAATTTTACAAGATTTTTTGTTTCCCAGCAGCACCGATCCACCATCTTGATCACATAGCTCCTCGAACAATTCTCTGTTTGGAGTCATGTGCCAAGTACAACCTAAATCCATAATCCACTCTTTTCTTGAGTCGCCGCTTGAAACTACAAGGACATCAGATAAGTCGAAGTCATCTTGAACAATGGCTGCGTTTCCATTATCCTTACCTCCATGATCTTTTAGGCGTTCAGGGCGCACCTTTCTTGTGTGACCCTCCTTCTTACAGTAATAACATCGAATACCAGATGTTTTGCCACTATAAGACTTCGGCTGACTTTTACCTTTCTTCTTGTCGAACTTACCATCCTTTCGCAAAAAATTTCCCTTAACAGCCAAACCTTCACCAACCGTCGAAGGTTTATGCTCCTTTCGTTCGTTCAGGTCCTTAGAATACAAGGTTGATTGAACTTCTTCAAAGCTTAGGGACTCCCTTCCATACAAGAGAGTTTCTTTGAAGTGAGCATGTGTTCTAGGCAAAGCACACAACAACAAAAACAGTGCTTGATCTTCATCATCGATCTTCACATCAATATTTTCAAGATCAAGAATCAGCTTGTTGAACATATCCAACTACTCAGCCAAAACTTTGTCTTCACTCATCTTGAATAAATACAAAGCTTGCTTCAGGTAGAGTCGATTCACCAGAGATTTGGTCATGTACAAACTTTCAAGTTTCAACCATAACATCGATGTTGTAGTCTCCTTTGATACCTGTTGAAGAACCTTATCACCAAGGCTCAATAATATTGCGTTGTGGGCTTTCTCTATCATGGTCGTCTTTTCTTTTTCCGTTAACGCAACATCCATGGCTGCCTCTCCCTTCAACGCTTCTAAACAACCTTGCTGAACCAGTAGGGCTTTCATCTTCAAGCGCCATAGACCGAAATCATTCACTCCAGTGAACTTTTCAATCTCATACTTTGTTGAAGGCATCTTCTCCATGCTCACCGCACCAATTTGTTGTGAATTAGGATGTCTTTAAACAAAGTATAAACAGTTTCTTTATGATCAAGAAACACACAAGGGTTAGGGTTAAAGGAAATACAAGGGAAAAACAACAAGAGGAAACAACAAGGATTGGTTATAAACTGCTATTCTTTCCTTTCTCCTTCAAACAAGGTTACAAGTATACAAGAATAACAAATAACCTCTCTCACTTGAATTAGGATTTTATCTTCCTATTTTTCCTTATATTCAAGATGAGAGACTAGCATGCTATTTATAAGAAAAGTAACATACTAACTTAATGGACTTTTTAACAATTACCCATTACAAGCTAACTTAGGGTACAAGCTAAATTAAACAATTGGATCCTTAACACAAGGTCCAATTCAACATGCTAACAAGCCTAGCAATATTGACTAATGCATGTTAGAACAAACTTCGACTACAACGCGCATTACTCCGACAGCAGCATGCGAACAGTCTTCGACCTCATGCTTAATTCCTGTCGAACCTGAAGCTACCCTTCGGCCATACTAGAGTTCGATCAAATATCTCACATTTATGTTGATGAAGAGCAAGTGAATGGGATTTTTTATGTGTAGCTCCCTCTTCTGCTATGCTGAAATTTTCATTCCTTATAGTGTAAACTCTTCTTCAAAATTGTCATTTTATTTATCCTTTTGGGCATTTTCAAGATCCGCTAGTTGTTGGATTTTACTGAGTGGATTGTGAGTGGATGAAATCAAATTTGTTACAATGAAAATTTGAAATAGAATGAGAGTGTTACGTGGGAGAGAGGGATCAAATTAGTGAATGAGAGAAAAGATATTTTAGATACTTGTCTTTTAGTGCCAATTAATCACCTTGTATTAATTGAAAGAAAAAAAAACAAAATATATTAACCAATAAAAAATAAATAAGTTAAATTTTACATGAAAATTAATATTTTTTGTTTTAATTAAATGGGAAAAAAAAGGAATAAAAGAATAAAATTGGGCAAACGCGAACATGCAATTAATGCGAAAAAAATAAAATGAACGCGTTAAAATGATTAATGCGAAATAAAGTTCCGGAAAACAGGCAGATGCGGATTAAATCTCGCAGTGAAAAATACTCGGTTGAAAAGGCTCAGGCTGATAAAAAAGCGAACTTAAATTGAACCGAAAAAATTAAACGAGAACGTCAGGTTAAACTACGCGAACCGTGGATCAATAAAATTGACAGTTGCGGTCCTGGTCTTAAATTCTTTTGCCCGGTAAGTTTACGCACAATTGAGAATCGATACAACCAGTCTGCTTGTAGAACCGAAATTTTATTCTGGTAGGCTTTTTAAGCACTATGCTGGAAAAAACGCATTACATGATATGTAGATGATGCAAATTTTATGATGAATGTATCGATTTATTAATCTAGTGGGTAAATTGGGGTATGACAGTTGCCCCTATTTAAATATCTTCGACCAGAGAATATGAAAAAGGTCACTCTTCATATGATCGCGGTGGGAGATAATTAAATACTAAAGGACCCAAATTTTGTCCCTTGATGTAATGAAATGAAATGCCATGAGATGTTATGAACTTATGAGAATTCGTTTTTCTTTTGCTAGGGATATGATGTGATATGATATGAAATGCAGTGTGGTTAGGAAAATAACTAAATTAGGATGGGAGACAAGATCAACATTAATTCAGGGTTTAACATTTGGTATAAAAAAACAACAATTAGTGTCGACTTGGGGGTCAAAAATAAGGACAAGGTGTTAACTCGGGGGTAACAACATATCTACTCAGAGTTGAGAAAATAAAGACAATATCGACTCTGGGGTCAAGAAAAAATCAAAACAACAAATCAACTCAAGGGTTGTGAAAATAAAGACAATATCGACTCAGGGGTCGAGAACAAATCAACTCGGGTATTGAGAAAATAAAGACAACAATATCGACTAAGGGGTCGAGAAAATAAAGACAATATCAACTCAGGGGTCGAGAAAATAAAGACAATATTGACTCAGGGGTCGAGAACTAATCAACACAACAAATCAACTCAGGGTTGAGAAAATAAAGACAACAATATCATCTCGGGGGTCGAGAAAATAAAGACAATATCGACTCAGAGGTTGAGAATTAATAAACTTGGGGGTTGAAAAAGTAAATACAAGACATCGACTCAGGGTTCGATAACATATCAACTCGGGTGTTAAGGAAATATAAAGACAACAACATTAACTCGGGGGTCAATAAGATATCAACTCGAGGGTTGAGGAAATGTAAAGACAATATCGACTCGGGGTTCGAGAAAATAAAGATGACATTGACTCAGGGTTCAAGAAAATAAAGATGACATTGACTCAGGAGTCGATAACAAATCAAAAGATTACGTTATCATCCTCAACTTGGGGTCGACATTTAGATGAAAAATATGAAGGCAAAGAAAACAATGTCAACTCGAGGGTCGAGAGACATTGATAGCCGGTAGTGAAAACATCCCAGAAAGAACTTCCTTGGGAGAAGATTTATTGGGGAAAGCTCTGCAGAGGAAAAATTTTAAACGAGACGTTTAGGTATGTTTGCCGATTAGCATTGGACTTTCAGGGGTGTCAAACAAGGTTGAACTTTTATTTTTGTTCATTTTACACGGCTGCATGTTAAGGGAATATGCCTTATGCATGCGACGATATGCATGGCACAATGCTAGATAAATGCAAACATGATTGATGAATGATGATGATGATTCGTGCAATGAATTGAATGGTTCTTTTGCAACAAGGTTTCTTTGTCGAGGGAAAAGGTTATTTGATGGGTGGTCATTTCCAGCATGATTTCTCGACACTCGTTTCAAAATCAACGGTTATTGATGCATTGTAATACTTTTGCTTAAGCAGCTTGAAGGTCTAGAGAGGATTTACCCTTTTGTAGCTTTCTTGCCCCAGTCTGCTGGTTTTGTTTTAAAGAAATTGGCCTTGAAAGGAGTTGGGACGTAACTTGCCATAATATGACCTTGAGATGACTTGCCCCAAAGTTTTAAACCTTTAAGTGGTCCTTAACTAAACAACTCTTGGAGTGGTTTACCTCTGATCGATTGATCTCTAGAGGGTCGACTTCACTGCACTTTTTTAGGTTTGCCCTAGTCTGAGTCTTGAAGAGATTTGCTATTGAATACCTGACTCTTAGGGTGATTGGCTCGAATTTACTGACTCTCGAAGTGATTTGCCTCTGATTGGACTTCTTTCACATGATCAAGTTCCTCAACTAACTACATATTGTTGGAACTTTCTTGATGTTAAGCGCCAACTTAAAGATAAAACTATTCCTTCAAAATGGTAATTTCAATGCAATGCTCATGCAAATTTTGAAATCAAAGTTTATTGAGATCAATACAGTCAATGGGTCAATGATTAGAACATAATGTTGATCTAGACCTTAAAAGTGTGTAAGGTGATGTGATCAATACAAATGATTAGCAAAGATCTTTTGGAGTTAGTTTAACACAACCTTGTTGTAATGTGCTTTCAGAATAAACTTTGCCTCAATTAGGTCTTTTAAGGGTCATAACGTAGTCTGGTTTAGTGTTTTTTAACAAAAGGATATAAGGCTTAAAATTTAATTTTAACCCACCCGTTCTTCTTATGACCTTCACTTCTACGTTCAATTAATTTGATACACGCATTTAACTTCCAACAGGATTCAAAGGTGTAAGGGTGAAGATGAAGATTCAAGATGAGATTTTCTTGAAATGGCAGTCACCTTATTTGTTTTTGTCAAGGATTTTGTTGACCCTTTGATTCTTGATATGGTGGTCACCAAATTTTGTTTTTTTTTTGCTGAGGATTTACACGATCTCTTCTGATTGATTTTTTTTGCTTTTATCCCTAATTTTTTCCTTGACCACTTCTTTGAAGCTTTCCGTTCCATCGGGATTCTCTGATTTTTGCCTAAGTCGCCTTTTCTAGTATTCGACTTAGCGGATTTTGTTACATTATTTTTTATTTGGAACAACTTTAAGGGAATTTGTTCTTTTAATTTAAAAGTCTTGTGACTGTCATGTTATTGGTTATTGAGGAATAACCATCATAACTGTTGGGTTTTTTCATTATTTCTTCGACACTTCAGGGCGTGTGCAAAAAAGGGCATGTGGTTGATCCTCATATGGGATGTTCCCACTTGTAATTTGAATGTATAGTTATATTAATTTAACAAAACTACCCTGCCCCTGGTTAAGCATAAGGGTATTTATTTCTGAAAGAAACACCAACTTCTACGATCAAAGTGGTTGCCTAGGGACTAACTTATTATCTCTTCGGTGTTTTGGAATTTGGAAAAATGTCTAACATCATCAGCAAAATTTTCTTTGAAAGCATACCGTCAGCAATTTGGGTATCCGTTTTTTGTCATGCTCCCTCCAATCTTTGCTTGCACAAAAGCTTGATAAAGAAAATGAGGTGGAGAAATATTTGTTTTTGTTTTTTTTTTTTGCAATAAATGATTAAAAATGCGTGAATACGAAAGGATTCGTTCAAAACATGCATGCTAATTTCATTAATTATACTATTAACAAACAACAATGTTTAACAGCAAACATCATTTAACAAAAAGAGAAATTACAAGAATGCAAAATAATGATATGGCCTAATGATTTCCAGCATTGAGGAGCTGAGCTATCCTTTCTTGATTTACTGTTGGGCTAGCCTTTTCCAGAATTGGAGGTCATTCCGCTCATTGAGACCAGTATGATGGTCACCTCTCACCTACTCTCGGCAACTTCTTCCACAACATTGGTTGATGGTCCATCATGACTAGGTAAAGGGTTGTTGTTGATACAAGGTCTCGTATGCGTAAATGAAAATATTTTGGAGTCAAACAGATTATGTACACTGCTCTTGAGTACTATATATTCCTTGGCTGAATGTCCTGGTGTATCGGCGTGGAAGTCACATCGGGCATTGGCGTCAAATCCTAGTGGGTATGAAGGAGGCGTATGATTTAGTTCCTTCGACACTAGTAGTCCAGTGTTAATCAAATATGGAAGTATTTGACTCGATGGATTTGGAAAAGAATCAAACTGCCTCTTTAGCCTTTGAGTGTACTAGCGTTGTCGTTGCGGAGCGTGCTGCCATTGGCATGGCTGTTACTATGAAATTTGCGGTTGATGCTGAGGGGAGCCTCGATTTCCATTAAGATATTGACCATGTAGGGGGGAATGGCATCTGATATAGAGACCCATAAGGTTGCTAACTCTGAACAACTAATATGTATGTGTACTGATGATAAGGCGCTGAAGGTGGAGCTTACAGAGCTTGGTGATTTTCCTCGATTGAATCGGTTTTATACCCCTCTTCCTCTTGGGAATTTCTAAGTAATTCACTCTCACTACTCTAGTTACCCGATGCGCCTTGGATTTTTTCACTTTTGAGGATGCTCTCGATGCGTTCTCCAATTATCACCAAGCCAGAGAAGCCTGATGACGCACTGCATATCATCATTCCAAAGTATGGGTCTCGCAGGGTATCTATAAACAAGTCAACCAGTTATTTCTCTAAGAGTGGTGGTTGAACATGAGCTTCAAACTCTCTCCATCTTTACGCGTACTTTTTGAACAAATCATCACTCTTTTGAGTTAGATTTTGTAATTGAGTACGGTTTGAAGCCATATCAGTGTTGTATTGGTAATGCTTCGGGAATGCCTTGGACAAGTCTTTCAGGGTGTGGACATGAATTTGCTCTAGCTGCATATATCATTCTAATGATGCCCCATTGAGACTGTCTTGAAAATAATGGATGAGCAACTTGTCATCGCGAGAGTACCCGACCATCTTCTTACAATACATTTTCAAATGAATCTTTGGACAACTAACCCCTTTGTACTTTTCGAAGTTCGGTGTCTTGAACTTTGGAGGTATTATCCTATCTGTGACTAAGCACTTGCCTAAAGCATCAGGACAAAAAACATCTTGCCCCTTTATGGGTCCTTGGTTTTCATCACCAGGGTTACCCCTTGGGTATTTAGCACGGATTAAGCAAAAATATGATACTCAATAGCATTATGAGGTGAGGAATGCCCATCTCGGATAATGATATGCTCTTGCACAGTAGGGGCCTTAACTGGCATCCACATAGAGTGAGGTTGAACAGGACCGTTTACTTAAGGTGGAATGACATTTACAACAACTGCAGTCAGTTAAATATTGTCCTCTTTTTGTGCCAAAGCTGACATGGCCTCCATGAGTTGGTCAAACTTATTTTTCATCAATTCAACATCTTCTTTTAACACAATCTGGTTTTGCTCCACAGGGTCGATAATCTTTCGAGAGCTACTTCAGGTCCGATATGGGTGCCGGGAAATCAGCTGGCTGGTTATAGACATAGGATGAATGAGTTTTTTTTGTTAGAAATTATATGCATGAATGATAATAGATGCATATGCAATTGAATGTGAATGAACGCAATGAGATTCCATGTGTTTTTTTTTGTTTTTTCATGTACATGGGTTCATAGGTCTGAGGTGAGGATGAATCCAGCTGCTTTGTTCACATAGAGTTCTCACCGTGTATGATCTAGGGTTCACAAAGGTTCCTAGAGTCATAGATTCACAAGAATGATTGTCGATTACGACAACTATATGCTGGGTGTCAATTCCTTCAAGGGAATCTATTCTTAGTAAGGTTCTCGTGCCGACCCTAACTAGAACTACATCTCGCGGACCTGCACTACGCAACCATTGTCCTAGTAGTCCAAAAAGGTTAAAGGTTCTATAAAGGTTCTTAGAGTTACTGATCCTTATGAAAACATTGAAGCTTACGACAACTACATGTCGAGCAACAACACTTTCAAGAGGATATACACTAAGTGAGGTTTTCATGCCAACCCTAATGAGAACTACATCTCACGGACCCGCACTATGATACCATCATCCTATCTTATGTTTATACTCTGGACCCAGGTATAAAGATTTTTCCACAATGTGTTTCCAATCAGAGTATCCAAATACCAACAGCCCAAGGAAGCCAACAACAGACAAGGATAACAATAATATATAAAACAAATGAAATAACAAAATCACAAGATAAGGAAAGTCAAACAAATAAAGCAAACAAACACGCACAACAAACCAAAATAAGTTTGACTCTCTTGAGGAAACAGGTTTCCCAACAGAGTCGTCATCTGTCGCATCTCGAAAAAAAATACGACCTTCACGAGGCGTGTTGCACGCTCGTGGAATGACTACCAGAGTCACCACCTAAATTTATTTATTCCCAAAAAGGGAAAGGGAAAATATCAATCACACCCCGAAAAGATGACAATGATATGGTCGTCGCAACCAAATCGGGTTTGGGAGTCGATTATGCAATGGGAAGGAATTAACACCTCTCACATTCGTTGTGCTCAACAGGAACCATTTAGCTAGTTTGTGCATAAGTGTTAGCTTAAAAATGTTTGGCTTTCTTGAGTTATTAAAATGGAGAAAGAAAAAGAAAGGGGTCGCAAAAACGTTTTTTATTAATGTGCCTAACAAGATCGCGGGTCTCGCTCTAATGTATCTCCAGAGCAATTGAGAACTTAAGGTTATGTAGTTCTGGGTATAAAATGTTTATTTGTTGGTCGATTTTAGCGAAAGCTTTTTTACCACAATTGACAGAAAAACATTGCTTATCCAAAACAGTTAGAGGAATGGACATTTGCATCACACTGAATGGATTTCTAAATACCAACATTCATGGGAAAATGACACTTATCTCACTCACACATATGTGGATGAGGCGTTGTTTTGCATCGCCTTGAGATGAAACATATTTCGTTTGTGAAAAGGGTTTTTGATCACGTGGGGGCGAGAAAAAGAGTTTGATGTGTTGAGATTGTTTTTGTTTGATGACGAGCGTTCAGATGGTCGAGAACTACATCTCGTATTCTAACTCTCGGGAGTTCGTGACCTACACCACAATCCTTTTTCATCTTATTTATGAAAGGGTTTGATATTTGTAGGTAATTTTTATTTTATTTGAGAAAATGCACTCAATGTTGATCGAGGTTTAATTTGCGTTGCAGAAAGATTTGAATTGAATTGAGGTGATTGGATTTTGAAATGGAAACTTGGTGTTGACCAAGTTGATTTTTGAAAATGAAGTTTGGTGTTGACAAAGTGTTTTCATTTTAGAAAAGGTTGATTTTATTTTAGACTGATTATTTAATTAGTTCATTTAACTAACTATATAAAGGCAATAATAAAAGCAAACATTTAAATAAAAATTACAACCAAAAGGATTAATGTACATTTGTCATTTGGAAAATAAATAAAAATAAGGCAAATAATAATAATACTATAAAACAAACAAATCTAAATAAAATCAAAACCAAAAGAGAAAATAAATGGTGGTGCAAGCATGAATATGAGTGTGCAAACCATTGTGTGGGGTAAAGAAACACTATGGGCTTAATTCCCAATCTAATAAAAATCATAATTATAAAATTCTAATAATATAATAAAATAACAAAAGAAAAAGAAAAATGTTGGTGTTGGAGAGAGGGGACGGTACACTCATCCACTATTTTCATTTTTTTTGAAATATCACCAACAACCTATAACAGAATGACACATGGCAAGGCTTTTATTAAAAAAACAAATCACAATCACAAGAAAATATTTCGAATTTTTTTTAATATAACTTGTTTTTTCAAAAAAAATACTAAAAAAACCATTTTTTCAAAAAAATTTCCAAAATGACATGGATTGGAAGGGACCCATAAGGGTGGCGCCATATGGGATGACGCCTCAGTTAGAGGCCAGTAGCCATCCCAAATGGTGCCTCTGGCCATTTAAAATTGAAAAAAAAAATCGACTGAGAGTCGCCATCCCAGATGGCGCCTCAGTTCAAGTCTTTTTTTTTTTTAATTTTAAAATGTTAACTATTCATTCACATGCCTCTAGACTGATGAATTTGCAGCCCTATACTCTGCATATACTATTCATTCGCATGCCTCTGCTCCATTATTTTTGTTTCAGGCCACGTTGACATGACTACACAAGCATGCCTACACTTGGCAGACTGCAAAGGCTAAGAAGCATGCAAGATAACACATGCCTATACATGGTAGACTGCAAAGACTAAGAAGCATGCAAGAGAACACATGCAAGAGAAGTCATGTGACTCCCCCTTTACACCATTATAAAAACCCTCTCAGCATGTCATAATTTTCATCTCATCCCAAACTACTCTTCTTCTTCTCTTATTTTCTGTTCAAACATTTGCATCCATTCCAAAAAAATCATCACCAGTTACGAAAATGGCTTTACTCATAATGGGAAGCAACCACCGAGGAACGTCGGAAAACATTGAAGACTTCGTAAGTTTTCCTGTATTATTATTTTTGTACAATATTAAACCCTGATGTCTTTTATGGTCTTAGTAATGTTACTGGTTTTTTTTGTTCATGAAGTTTCAAGGTTCCGTTGTCGTGGGCACGCATACTTCCCTCACGACCCTATCACTGAACCATATCTAACAACATGTGGATTTGGAGATGTGATTAAAATCCCATCATACCATGTAGACCCAAAGTTCATTCTAGCCTTACTAGAAAGATGGAGGCCGGAGACCCACACATTTCATCTTCCTTTTGGTGAATGCACGGTCACCCTCCAAGACGTGTATATGTTACTGGGGCGCCACATAGATGGCATAGCCGTCAACGGCCCCGTAAATATAAATAGCCAAGTATGCTTCGATTTGTTGGGCACCCCCTAGAGATTGAACAAGCCGAGCCTTCACCCGACGGTAGGTGTAGGGGGCAAGGTGTTAACTTAAAACGCCTTAGGGAATACCATGACTCCATCGTATTAGACGAGGATTCCCTCCCCTTACACATAATACAAAAAACTAGATGTTATTTATTGCTATTGTTCGGTCGTTTTTTGTTTCCAGAGAGCACTGGAAACAATGTAAATATTATGTATCTCCCGTTGTTGTTTAACATTAACAGTGTGCACGAATATAGTTGGGGTTCAGTTGTCCTGGTACATCTGTATAGTGCACTCTGCAAAAATGCCAAAAAAATGCGTCTACATTTTATGGTTGCGCCTATCTCCTTCAGGCGTGGGGTTGGTCGAGAATGCCAACACTAACTCCAATAAATCGGAACCCCTTCACATTCCCCTACACATTACGGTAATTCTATACACATCTCTGCGCCTATGGCCTATACTGATATGTTCAGGTGTAACTAATTCATTTACTAACCCCTTCACATTTTCAGGTGGGCAGTTCCGAAAATGAACTACGATAGAAACCCCAGGAACGCCATAACAGTCTACCGCAACCTGCTAGACCACATTGGCCCTGACGACGTATATTTTCCTACATCTTTTGTAACATTTCTTCCATAGATATTTCTTACATTTTGTATACTTACTCATTAAACAATTTTTCTTGTAGTTTATCTGGAGGCCTTGCGACGATCTCGACCACCAGCCCAGCGCAAATGATTCTGCTGTGTGGACTTCGAAAACACCAATAATTCGGTTCACAACTGTTGAGATGCACCAAAACGACCGAGTGAAACTACAATTCGGTATGCATCAGGACATTCCGGTGGATCCTACCAATTTGGGAAAGTGGCACCTGCGCAGAGTCGACACGCAGTGGAAGGATGGTGTGTGGACCAACTTTGCAGCAGTGTTGTGTCACCAGTGGGAGATGCGACGCCAGCTCGTATTGGGGACAGATGCTGCAGAATTTGTCTCATGCTCCGGGGCCATCGTCTGATGCGTCGGGGCCATCTGAACAAACACAGAGACCAGTCACGCCTCAACAACCTCGTGGTGCTAGACAGAGACGTCAAACAAGAGCCCCTGATTGTGGGACCGGTGGTCGATTAAATAGGCACAATCATTGATTTTTTTTTGTATCCAACTATTGTACTATTGTACTAAATATTAAAAAAAAATTAATGTTGTTTTTTTTCCCTTCTTAAAATAAAATAAATTAAAAAAAAAAAAGGAAGCACAACTAAGGCGCCATCTGGGATGGCGCCACCCTTAAAAAATTTTGGAAAAAATTAGGGCAATTTTAAATGGCTTGAGGCGCCATTTGGGATGGCTACTGGCCTCTAACTGAGGCGTCATCCCATATGGCGCCACCCTTATTGGTCCTTTCCAAATCACGCCATTTTGAAAAAAAAATTGAAAAAATTGTTTTTTTAGTATTTTTTTTTTTTGAAAAAACAAGTTATATTAAAAAAAATTCAAATCTTTCTAATTATAGTAATATAATGTATTTTTCTCCAAAGACTCCTTCGTCTTTCGCATGCGTGATTGCTATTGAGGGTGGTCGGCTGGCCAGCTCAGCAGCGGCAGCGACGCCCCCTTTCAATTCATCATCCTCTCTCATTCTCTTTGTTTATATCGTCTCTCATTTCAATTTTTGATTTTCATTTCATTCCATCTCTCTCACTTAGAATCGATATCCAGGTGACAACAACAACTTGCCCCTTTCGATCTCTCAGTTTCTATCTTCTTCCTCACTAAAACAATTTCTTTCAATAAAACCAACAAACCAGACCTAAAAAAACACACAATAAAACACAATAAGAACAAATCATTGAAACAAAAATAACAAAGGTTGTCGGTTGTGGCGGAGAGGGTACGATGGCTGGCGAGTGCGCTGTGAGCTTCTTTATCAGGGTAGTGCTGTCAAAAATGTGTGTGCTTAGCTGGGAGGCTTTCGTGGTGACGGTGGCGATTCTCCACATTTGGCTGGAAATGATGGTGAGTATTTTACGTGTTGATTTGCATTTTTATTTGGTGGAAGGATGTATTTCACGTGAAAAAGCACTTGTCATTGTGTCAAGTAGAGTGTGAACTTTGTAAAGGAAAATAGATATGAGTTGAAAACGTGGTTTTGAGGTATTTTTTGTTGTTGGAGTTTTGATGTATGGTTTGGTTATGTTGATGTATGGATTGTGTTTTGTGAAGGTTTTAATGTGTGGTTTTGGTTTGCAGTGAAGATGAATGAAGAAGAAAAAAGTTGATGTGAGGTTAGTGTTTAGTAGGATAGTGTGTATGAAGGTTTTTAGTGATAGATGGGCTTAGTGAAAGAAAAGTGAGTTTATGATTTTTGGTGATGGAGGTTGTGAGATTATTTGTTGTTAGAATAAGACGGAGGGTGATATATGGTTTGTTATGGTTTTTTACATATGATAAATGTCGTGATGGGTAAAGTTTTGTAGGTGTAATGTTGAAGTGATGGAGGTGTGGTGTAGAGATAGGTGGAGTGTAGGTTTATGACTTATGTGGAGGCACTGTTGGAAGATTGTGATGAAATTTTTTAAGGTGAAATGAAGGTTTGTGTTGATGAAGAGCAACTGAATGGGATTTTTCGTGTGAAGATCTCTCCTTTGCTATGCTGAAATTTTCATTCCTTATAGTGTAAACTCTTCTTCCGAATTGTTATCTTTGTCCTTTTGTGCATTTTCAAGATTTACTATTTGTGGGAATTAGTTAGTGGATTGTGAGTGGAAGGAATCAAATTTGTTACATTGGTGCAAAAAAAAAATTTGAAAAATGGCTCCCACTGAGCCTTCTGGGTGGACAAGGGTTAGAAGAAAGGGGTACCAGAAATTTGAAAGAGGAGCAGGATATATTTATCCTAGAGGGGGAGGACGAAGGAGTTATGGTGTAGGAGTGAATGTTATTACTTTCTTTTACTTTTTGGAGTTTTCTGAGAAGATGACAACGAAGGAGATTTTCAAGGTTTTCAGTAGCTATGGTGAAGTTTTGGAGAAAGTCATTCCTCGTAAAAGGAACAAGTTCGGGAAAAGATTCGGCTTTGCTAGGTTCCGGGAAGTGAGGGATGATAGGTTGATGGCGGTTACGTTGGACAACATATGGATTGAGGGAAGGAAGATTCATGTCAATATTCCAAGGTTCAATAGAACAGTTAAGAGAGGTCTTGAAGAGGAAGTCAGGAGAGAGGGTGTGCGTGTCGAAAAAGGGAAGATTAAGGATACTTATGGCTACAAGGAAGTAGGTGGAGTCTCAACAACTTCCGTCAGAGGTAGAAGGGGATAGGGTGTTGTTAGGGGCACCTACGCAGAAGTTGTGACTTCTAAGGCTAAGGAGGTTCCATCAAGCAAGTCTGTTTCGGTCCTGAACTTTGAAGCTGAGGAAGTGATGATGAAGAGGTTCAAGGTTGCGTATGTAGGGGTAGTCGTTAATCCCGGTATGTCTTATAATATCCAAAATAGCTTCGAGTTGGAGGGTTATTTTTCCATTAAAGTAACCCCTTTAGGAGCCAATCTCTGTCTTTTGGAAGAATCTGAAGAGGGAGAAATCAATGACTTGATTCGGGAAGGTGAGACTTGGTGGAGACAATGGTTTTATGAGATTCGTGAGTGGAGGGATGAAGATGTGGATGGGGAAAGGATGTTATGGATTAGATGCTTTGGTATTCCATGTCATGCATGGAACTTTGAGTTCTTTGATATGCTGGCGAAGACGGTGGGAACACACGTTTGTGTGGACGAGAATACTCTTAAAGGAGAGTGTATGGATGTTGCGAGAATCCTGGTTCGTACCCGGTGTTCCATTATTCTTAATGAGTTTTTATCTATTTCGATTAATGGGGTGGAGTTTAGGATTAAGATGGTAGAAGATATTCAGGGCCCTTTTCGTATTTCTTTGGGCATGGATGGTTCCAAGAAAGACGTGATTTCGTCTTCGTCAGTTTCTGAAAGTGTTTGGAGTAGGTTGAATATGGAAGACAAGGAAGAGTCTTGGATTGGGGAAGATGAAGGAGATCTTGTACGTAATGGTGATGTGTTTGGTTCAGATCAAACTAAAATTGATGAAGAACTGGTTCATGTTGGACCAGATGTGGACTTAGAGGCTGATAAGAATTCACCTAACAAAACTGTTGAATCAGTCCCTAGGGTCTTGGAATTCGATGCGGCGTTGGTGGCAGCAAAGTAGACTATAGTTCAAGACAAGGTGACACGCCTTGATTTGGAAAGGCTACCTTTGTCGGATTGCCCTTTTGAGAAGACGGATGATGAGGTCGTTGTTTTGTTCGAGAAAGAAAAGGTTAAGGAAAGAGGGAGGTTGAAAGTTATTAGGAAAAAGTCTAAAATTAAAAAAATGGTGGATTTGAGTGGGCCAAGTAATAGAGTTAAGCCCAAGTCCAAATCTAAAAAGGTGGGTCGGGTGTTACGTTCGATTTCGGGCCATACGGAGGATCCGATTGAACAATTTTCTAATCAAATGGGATCAGATGGTCTTTTGGTTAGGGATTTGGATGTTCCTACTAGCTCATTCTTGTCTCACCAGCTGGTGGATTTTGAGAACATTTCCGCAGGAGCTGTTTTGTGTTGCGAATCATTAATGGATTCTGATGTTCTTAATTACAACTCTAGGTTGGTCGAGAATCTGGATTCAAACGTAGGTGCAAAGGTGTGGAAGACCATTTCTAAATTGGGGGTGAAGGCTAAGGATGGGCTGAAGGATTTCTCGAATCACATCTTGGAATTGGAAGCAAGAGACAGAGGAATGAAAAGAGGAAAGAAGGCGAATTCAAAAGGTTTTCAATGATTTTAGGGTCATTAAACATCAGAGGGAGTGGAAACCTTTCAAAAAGAAAAAGGTTGGCTTTTCTCATTAGGGCAGGTAACGCTGACATTTTCTTTGTTCAAGAATCAAAATTGAGTTGTGTGGACAAAAATTTTGTGTATGGGTTATGGATGCAAGGTGATGTAGGGTGGTCGTATAGTAAAGCTAATGGTTTTTCTAGTGGTATTATAACCATGTGGAATGCTGGTATGTTCAAGTCGGAATTTTCCTTCAAGGGGGAGGGCTATCTTGGCGTTAAACTCAAGTGGAAGCAGGAAACGTATTATGTAGTTAATGTTTATTCTGGATGTACTCTGTCATCAAAACATAAGCTTTGGGAGAGATTGAGAAGATTGAAAGAGACTTGGCAGGACAGAATATGGATAGTGGGGGGATTTTAACGCCACTGTTGTTGCTGAGGAGAGAAAGGGTGTTTCCAAAGCTTCCTCTTCGGTTGAAAATATAGAGTTTGCAGCTTTTATTGAAGCTTTAGGGATGGTAGATCTTCCTATTTTGGGCAAGAAGTTTTCTTGATTTAGTGGGGATGGTAAGAAGATGAACAGGTTGGATAGGTTTTTAGTGGATGTTCCTTTTCTTAATAAGTGGGGAATGATTGGTCAATCGATTGGCAATCGGGATATCTCCGATCATTGCCCCATTTGGTTGAGGGTTTGCTCGATTGATTGGGGCCCCAAACCTTTCAAGTCGAATGACTGCTGGTTTGAGCATGAGCTGTTTTTCAGGTTTGTAAAAGAAAAGTGGTTGAGTTACAAAGTTCCTGGGAGAAGCGACTTTGTAGTTAAGGAGAAGTTTAAGCTGTTAAGGAGAGATTTGAGACAATGGAGCAAGGACGTTTTCGGGTGGTATGATCTTAAAGTAGAGGAAGAGGTGGAGGCTTTGAACGGATTGGATTATGCTTTGATTTCTGCTGTGAAATAAGATGTTGATTCTTTGGTGGAGCGAAGGTCAGAAGCTTGCTGTGCATTGTGGCGGAATCTTCATATTAAAGAGAACATGTATCTGCAGAAGTCGAGGGTTTGATGGCTCAGTAAGGGTGATGTTAATTCTAGAGTTTTCCAAAGATGGGTGAAGGGTAGAAGTAAGAGTCTTCATATTGGGGTTGTTCTTTCTGAAGTTGGAGTTGTGGATTCTGTTCACGAAGTGAAGCAGGCTGTGAGAGATTATTTCTTTAATAAGTACGCCGAAGGAGATTTGGTTAGGCCCATGTTTGATGAGGTTAATTTCAACAGGTTGTCAACAGAAGATATTTATTTGCTCGAAGCACCTTTCTTAGATGAAGAGATTAGAAATGTTGTGTGAAGTTGTGAGGGTTCTAAGAGCCCTGGCCCAGACGGTTTTATTTTGGGTTTTGTGAAGAAGTGTTGGGACATTTTAGGTGAAGATATTTGATGTTTCGTCAAGGATTTTCATTCAAATGCTTTCTTGCCTAAGGCAATCAATTCCTCGTTCCTTATCTTAATTCCAAAAGTGTCTAACCCTATGGAGCTTAAGGATTATAGGCCAATTTGCTTGGTTTCCATCCTTTATAAAATCATTGTGAAGCTTCTTGCAAATAGATTGAAAAAAGTGGTGGGGAGTTTGGTGTCTCAGAATCAAACGGCATTTGTGCCAGGAAGGTGTTTGTTGGATGGAGTAGTTGTGGCAAATGAGGTTATCGACTTAGCTTACAAGGAGAATAAGGAGTGTGTTTTATTTAAGATCGATTTTAAAAAGGCGTATGATAGTGTTAATTGGGACTTTCTTATATTTGTAATGAAGAAGATGGGTTTCGGTACTAAATGGATGAGGTGGATGGAAGCTTATGTCTTTAAGGGTTTTATTTTGATTTTTGTTAACGGAAGTCCTACTGCAGATTTCGAGATCAAGAGAGGATTGATGCAAGGGGATCCACTCTCTCATTTTCTCTTTGTTTTAGTGGAGGAGGGGTTAACTAGAATGATCTATAAAGTCGTGGATTTGAATGTTTTCAATGGTTTCAAAGTTAATGATGTTACGTCGATGGAAGTTGTCCAATTCGCTGACGATACTTTAATGGTGGGCGAGGGAGGGTGGAAGAATATATGGGGTCTAAAGGTGATTCTGAGGGGATTTGAATTAATTTCAGGTTTGGGTGTGAATTATCACAAGTGTAAAATTATTGGTATTAATGTCAGTCAACATTTCATTTTAGCTGCAGCTAATTTCCTTTTTTGTAAAGTCGATTCGTCGTGTTTTACTTTCCTGGGGATTCCTGTTGGTTGCGATCCTAGGCGTGTGACTACTTGGAAACCGGTTATAGATAAGATCAGATTTAAGCTTTATAATTGGAATGGTAGGTTGTTGAACATAGCAGGCAGGTTAGCCCTTATCAGTTCTATTTTATCTAGTCTACCTGTTTTTCTGTTCTCTTTCTACAAAGCGCCGACATCAGTTTGTAATGAGATTGATAAGATTCATAGAAGGTTTCTGTGGGATGGTTGTAGTGTTGATCGAAAAATTTTGTGGTTAAGTTGGGAGGTGGTGAGTAGCAAGAAAGAGGTTGGAGGTTTAGGGATTAGAAGGATGAAAGAATTTAACTTGGCTCTGCTCAACAAGTGGAAATGGAAGATCATGTCGGGGTCGGATGATTTACGGATAAAAGTGCTTAGAGCTAGGCATGGTAATTTAGAGTATTGGATTTTGCAAGATTCTTTTCAGAGGAAGAAGGGTTGTTCAGGTTGGTGCCTTGACTTGTTGAAGTTGGCTGATAGTTCAAAGTTGGGTGCTTGTGCTCTTTCCTTCGCTGACAGTTTGAATTTTTGCGTTGGGGACGGTTCCAAGACCTCATTTTGGATGGAAAACTGGTCTAATTGTGTTCCCTTGGTTGTTAGTTTTTATGATTTGTATTGTTTGAGTAGTTTCAAACAGGCGAGCATTGTTGAGATGGGCTTTTGGGAGGGAGATGAGTGGGTCTGGGGCTGTTTTGGTGTTCCAGATGACCTGCAGGTTTCCAACAGGATTAGGATAATGGAGCTGATTGAGGGTTTGAATGGTTTCAAGCCTAGTCTGGTTGGGAATGACGTCGTGCAATGGGTTGGTTGCGATCATTTCTCCTATGAAGTTAAAGAGGTTTATAAGCAATTCTCGGAAGCGGTTTGGAAGAAGACGACACATGAACAAGACAGGGGGTTTTCTTTGCTATGGATTCTTAAGGTTCCTGAGAAGGTTAAGGTTTTTGGCTGGAAGACATTGTGGTGTAGGTTTCCTTCCCGTGTTGAGCTTAGGAAGAGGGGTCTCGATGTCGACCCTTTTTGTTTGTTCTGTTCTGAGTATGAGGAGGAATGCACGCATCTGCTTTTTTCTTGCATTTTTTCTGTCAATGTGTGGCGGACATTTGGAAATTGGTTAGGAGTTGGGGTTGAATTTAATGGAGATATTAACAAGTTTTTATTAAGGTGGTGTGCAGGAGGAGGTAGAAAGATAGGGAGAGGTGTTGTTTGGTTATCGGTCATTTGGGCGTTATGGACGGAGCGTAATAATCGAATTTTCAAATCGGTAGCTTCTTCTGTAGATGATGTGTGTTGGTTTGTTAAAATTTTAGCATGGAGGTGGGGGTCTATTAGAAATATTCTCTATTCCAAGTCTAGTTTTTTAGGATTTTGTAGTGACCCTTTTCAATTTTCCTGATTAGACTTGGTAGGGAATCTTTCTTCATTGTGTAAGGGCTTGAATACCCCTTGTATTCTCATCAATATATTGCTTTTCAAAAAAAAGTGTTACGTGGGAGAGAGGAATCAAATTGGTGGATGAGAGAAAATATGTTTTAGATACTTGTCTTTTAGTGCCAATTAGTCACCTTATTAATTAAAAGAAAAAAAACAAAACATATTAACCAATGAAAATAAACAATTTTTATTTTACATGAAAATTAATATTTTTGTTTTAATTAAATGGGTAAAATAAGGGATAAAAGAATAAAACCGGGTAGACGCGAAATGTAGATCAATAAAACTGACAGTTGTAGTCCCAATCTCGAAATTTTTTTCCTACTAAGTTTACGCATAATTGAGAATTTATTCAACCAGTATGTCTGAAGAATAGAAATTTTATTTTGGTCGACTTTTTAAGCACTATGCTAGAAGAAATGCATGGCATGATATGCAGATGATGCAAATTTCATGATGAATGTATCAATTTATTGATTTAGGAGAAAAATTAGGGTATGACAGACCTTGTAAACGTCAGACATATGCAAGAATGGGTCTTGTCAAACACTGAAAAATGTCGTAATGACATGAGAACAAGACATACAAGAGGCTTGAAACTTTACGCAGTCGCACCAACCTTTATGTATTTCGACCCAATATTATCTCATTGGTCTCCCCTCAATATGGTCCTACGTCTCCTCGACACTGAAGATGTAATCATGACAATCAAATTTTGTGACGCGATGTGTGTTAGCTTTCATAGTTTCTTGCTTCATTAATTTCATGCAAGTTTCATTGAATAACTGCCCTAATTCTAACACTGAGTTCCACTTTTTACCTCTGGCAGCAAACAGTGATACCAAACTATAATAGGTTTATCTCACCAACACAGTTATGGGTAGGTTTCTAGTGGCCTTAAAGACGTCGTTGATGGATTCCACAAGGTTTGTTGTCTTGTAGCCCCATCACCATCCTTCGCCAAATGTCCTGGTCCACTTCTCCAATGTAATGTTATCTAACCACCTTAATGCCTCCGCATTTGACAATTTTATTTCGTCGCGGTAGTGCATGAGTGATGGTTGGTTTAATGCACACCACTGTTCACAAAAAATTTCCAAAGATTTATGTCTTTGATTTCCTGCATGAAGTTTTGTGCAATGTGTCTAATGCAGTTGGCATTCGAAGAAAGAAGATTTTGCGCTCTTAATAGATGCATGTTTGTCTAAAATCAAACATGTGTTAGGTTGTTGAGCGACATGTGTTTTGATATTCTAGAGAAAAAAACTGCAACCTCCGCCTGTCTCACCTTCAACTAGAGAAAAGACAATTGGAAAGATATTACTATTTTTTCTTTAGCTAAATTCTTGAGAAAACTAATTTTTTGAAGTATCTTTAGCTAAATAGATTGATCTACAACCCATTAAAGCATTTAATTGAGTTGCAGGCTCAATATTTTTTGCAGGAGGATTTCTTTTTGTACCATATGGACTTCTTACACACCATATGAGTTTCCTTATATGCCCATAGATTCCGAAGATATATCTTCGGACGCACCGAAATTCAATTGAACGTTAAAATGTTCTGGAGATATATCTCCTAACGTACCAAAACTTAAATGTACATTGAAATATTTCGGAGATATATCTCCGAAACAAACAGATAAACCTACAGAAGTATATTTGTCATTCCATAACAACAATAAACAATCTCAATAATACACTTACCTTCCTTACATTGCATCCACCCATTTTTCAATGGAATTTTTTTTGGATATTCTTGTATTTAATCCTCTTCTACCTTGAATGCCTGAAAAGCTATCGCCATTCGCACATTCAGGTACAAGATGATTAAATATGAGCAGTTGTCATACCCTAAAATTTCCTTACCTTTTTTCATTTTTATCTACCTCATGATCCTCACTTCATATGCATATTCATAATCATTTAGGGCATTCATTTACAATTGCATTTTTGAATAAGAATCATTTATTCAAGGGTTTTGTTATTTATGATACAAAGATGTGGATCAAGCTTGTGGATCTCATGTTACGTCTTGACTAGGTTGGCACAACAACTAGTGGTTGATCTTTCTCTTGGATTCTAATATGGGTATATGACATTTTTTTATCATTATGGACTGCATCATTGGATTTTGAGGTTACTTAGTGATTATCTTGAGCTTTGATTTTGTTTGATTCATGACATGATACTTCTTTCAAGTGGTCAAGAGCATTCAAATTCAAGGTTCAAACTCAAGATTCATATTCAAATTCAGTGAAAGGTTCAATAACAATTCAAGTTCAAATATTCAAACAAGATCAAGACTTGGAGAGAAAAAATACTTGCTTGGAACATAAATCACAATTCAATTGACATGTCCATTTTTCATTACAAAATCATCAAATCACATTACAAATCCAAGATTACAAAATTCTACACAAAACTACATCTTTTGACCTACAGCTGACTTTTGATCAACAATTGACTTTTTGGTCAAACTGTTGACCAAAGTCAACCAATCCTAAACCCTGTCCTATTTTTTCCTTCATTTACAAACCATCCCTTCTTTGTGATTCTATAAGCATCCAAGTCCTCAAACTTCTTTATGAATCTTGATGTTTTCCAAATTTCCATCTTGATATGCCATGATCTGCCATACATCTTCATGACCAAAGTGCCATGCCAAACCTTCATATGTGCATAATGGCTACCTGCAGCAAACAAAGCCAAGTTCAACATGATTACACCAACATACACATAATGCCACAATCCAACAAGTCATGCCATACATATTATCACAACCAAAATTAACCACTCAAAGTCATGAAGTCACAAGCCACCAAACCAAATTAGGCATACATCAAGGTCTAGATCATGTTATATCCAATAATAGCTAATAGCATCTTAATTTATTTTACTAGTAGGATTTGAATATCTCAATTTGCTATAACTACTAACTAGCATTTAGTATTGCATTTGTAACACTGGAAGTGAACTAATTAGCTTAGCATCCTCAACCAACACTTGACCATAACAAATTTGGAATCAACATTCAACACCAATTAATCTTAAAAATCAATTAACATTCAAGAACAGTAAGCCAGCCAAAGCAGCTAGTGTGCTTTTCAATTGATTTCAAGGTATCACAAACCTTGGCATAAACATTCTAACATCCATCAAAACAACAATAATTGCTAATTTCCACCCCAATCATTATTGAGTTCATTCTACTAACACACTAACCATTACTTCAATAATCCAAAGGCATTGCAAAATCAATTCCAAGTCAGTTAAATTGCATAGCAATATCAATCCTAGTTCAAAGAGGCATAGCGTACTAAGTGCAAGTTATTGAAGTTACTATTGATAATGCTAGCATCAAAACAATTCATTCACAAGCAGTTCACTAAACTAACCTCACTTCAATTAATCAATAATCAAGCCAACTGTTTTCACTAAACTTCAAACTAAATTTTAATTCAAACTCTAACTGTAAAATTTCTTAACAAACTCATTAACTTCCAATTCAACCTAACTGTCAACATAACATTCACTAACTTTGATTTTGTTTCATAACTCTATACTAAAAGGAGGTGTGAAATGAGCTTTACTAAAAGAGTACTTCTGCCTTGGCCTTGGCAAGTTGGGCCTCAGCACTAGGCCCATGGCTCTTTTACTGAAACAGATCCTATTTTCCTCATACACCCCTTGTTGATTGAGAATAGCTACTACAGTGTATCATTAGGCTTCCACCATTAAGCCCAACGCCTTTACTTTGGCCACACACCCCCTGCAGACTTATGTTTTTTAGTTAATTATTAATATACCTTTTTTTTTTTAATTCTTTTAGTGACATTTTTCTATACTTTGAAAATACACATTTTAAAAAACATTTTAGTAAACAAATTAATTGTTGATCACATTCAAAAATAATACATGATTAGATTTTAATTAGGAATTAATTGGATTTAGTTCTTAGATATTTTTCTTTTAATTTTCAATTTAATTTCATTAGAAATTAGGATATTCATGAAAATTCCAATTTTTAATGCTTTTAGTCTTTCAAATAAATCCACGTGCTTAATATGTCCTTAGCATGGCCATTACCCTCTGATCGGTTGATCAAGTTCATTCTTGATCAATTGATTACACTTGTCTTAGACTTACCTTAAACCATTGCATGCTTCTCCTATCCATTCAAGTGATCATAAGTCCCTTGATCACTTGATTGAGTTAGACCTTGATAATTGCAATGCACTGGATCTCTCAAGTCAACTCAAGACTTCACATACATGACTCTAAAGACTCTGGACATCAAGACTTTGATCACTGCTAAGCCTTATCCTTCAAACTCACCAAAAAGACTCTTTATTCCTTCAGACACTTGTCAGTTATGATGCGAATTGCACGCCACGATCAATAAGCAGTGGAGAAGGAATAAGAGAGAGTATTTCTATCCTTATTCTGAATATCTTTAGATATGGGACACCTAACCCAGTTGTTCAAAGTATTCACCTTCACTCATAGACTTTAGTAGAATTCAAATCAAATAACTTTCAAGTTTTCTTCCCCCACAGACAACACTACAACAATCAATATCCACAATACCTGTCTCTTTGGATCGAAACGACTAACGTCTACACACTTCTAGGATACGATAATAACGGTTTCCTAAAAGCAACCAACACATACTTATTTTCTACCATGAACTAAAAAGCTCTAATTTTCTTATTACACACTATGAGATTACGTAGGCATGAAGGTTTGAGTCCTCGGCGAGCACATTAATTAAAAAACCCCCCCTTAATTAAAACTAATTGCAATTAACCTTTAGATAACTAAAACTAATTGCAAAGAACAATAAAAACGGACCCCGTTGAGTACAACGAATGTGAGGGGTGCTAATACCTTCCCCTCACAAAACTGACTCACTTACCCATTTCTCTTTCACCTGGGTTTTATGGATATTTTCTCATTCCTTTAGAATAAATAAAGTTTGGTGGCAACTTTGTTGTAATATTTGAGTGTGCGATGTGCTCGGGTATTTTTTGCGTCGCGGTAACTGAAATAATAACATGATGTACAATCAACACTACCAATTATTCTCAAGCTTATAGAATTAGTTTCTTGGAACAAAACTTTACAACTCCACTAACAAACCAAAGTATATGACTTATGATGTGAATGGAGTCGCTAAAGTGGTTCACAAAAATAACACGAACAAAGATTTAAAAGATAAACCCTAACACAAGGAATCTTAAAAACATGCGCACCTCAAACTTGAGGTTTGAGTCTCCTTAAATAGCATATCATAGATGGGATTTTCTCCTTGGATATAGCATTTGTCAGAACAAAGGCACTGTGATAAACACACAGTTAATGCGCAACAAGATTGTAATTGCAAGATGAAAGTAGTAGCACACACACACACACACACACACACACTTCAATGTTTTAACATCTTGGAAGACATCTTGGAGGAGAAGAAGAAATAAAGAAAGAGAATAGAGATGATTCTCATTCATTTTATTTTCACGTTACAAACTGTTATTTATATGTGTTACACAATAGTTTGCTAAGCAAGTCATCAATACACAAAGTAACTAACGAACTTGTACACAAGACAGTTATGGATTAACATTCAACACTCCCCCTTAATTCATAATTGTTGAACACTCATAACACCAAGTTTCTTTCTCAAAAACTCAAATCTGTTAAGCTTTAGAGCCTTTGTAAAACCATCTGTCGGCTGCATTTCAGGATAAATGCAGCTTTGTTGGTTCTCTTCATTGTATACTGGCTCCTCTTCCCATTTCCATTTCTCAGCCTCATTCACAATCACATCTCTACTGACATGAACCTTTTGAGTTAAAGGATTATAAAGCTTATAGTCACCTGTTGGATGATAACATATAAGTATCATAATCTCACCCTTATCTTCAAGCTTGCTTCTTCTAACATCTGGTACGTGTTTGTAGCACAAAGAGCCAAAAATCTTGAAATGCTTCACGGTAGGCTTTCTTCCACGCCAAGCTTCCTCTAGTACCTTCAAATTCAGCTTCTTTATAGGACATTTATTCAGAATGTAAGCACCTGTAGTGACTGTTTCACCCCCAAAACTTGCGTGGTAGGTTTTTCTACTTGATCATGCTTCTTGCCATATTCGGTAGAGTTTGATTCCTTCTCTCAGCATGTCCATTATGCTAAGGTGTATAGGGAGTTGTTACTTCATGCATAATACCTTGATTGACACAAAAAGCTTCAAATTCTTTTGAGGTGTATTCCCCTCCACCTTCCATTCTCAAGATCTTAATAGATTTATCACTCTCTTTTCTATTAAGATTTTAAATCTTTTGAATACATCTAAAGCTTCACACGTAAGCTTGATTGTATACAGCAATATCGTTCTTGTAAATTCATCAACAAATGTGATGAAGTATCTACTTCCTCCCAATGAAGATACTTCAAAAGGTCCACATATATCAGAGCGAACTACTTGCAGTGCTACACTAGCTATTTTAGGCGCTTCAGAAACAAAATAAAGCCTACTTTGCTTGCTCTTTACACATACTTCACAAATGGCTTTTCTGACATTCAGTTTTGGTAAGCCATACACCAATTCTTTAGAATTTAAATCACTAAGACTTCTAAAGTTTAGGTGACCATACCTCTTATGCCATAGATCTTCAACATCTTCACTTACTGCTGCAGACAGACACATCATCTTTTCACTTAAGATGTTACATCTGTATGTTTTATTCTTTGACATGTTTGATTTAAGCACCAAATTCTTCTTTACGTCAAACAGCTTCAAAGACTCACCATCCATAGTCACTAAGAATCCCTTCTCCACCAGTTGACCACTGCTCATGATATTTCACTTCATCTCAGGAACATACATCACATCTTCAATAATGATTCTCTTGCCATCATTGCTTCTGGTCACTATATTTCCACTACCTTCAGCTGCAAGTTCTCTACTGTCAGTCAATTTGATGCTTGTTTTCTTGCTAGCATCAAAACTTGTCAACCATTTTCTATGTGATGTCATGTGATTTGGGCATCCAGAATCAAGAAACCACTCTTCATTCTTAATCTTTTCTTCACTGGTAGTAGCCATTATCAACACTGTACTGAATCATCTCCATGAGCCAAATTTGCTTCTTCATCAGTCTTTTGACCTTTCTTGAACCAACATTCATCAGCAAAATGCCCATACTTCTCACAGTTGAAGCATTGCACCTTACTTTTATCAAAGTTCTTCTTCTTGTTCTGACATCTGCCAAAGCCTTCTCTCTTTGAAGATTCAGCTTTTTCTTCACTCTTGTTCTTTTCATTGTTGGACCAAGTTGCTTTGCTTTTTCCCTTCTTGAAATTCTTCTGATTTCCCTCCTTCTTGGAAGTTTAAACTTGAAATGCTTGTTGAACTGATCTCTCAGAACTTCTATCAAGCACCAGGAGCTCATGTGCTTCCAATGTATTTTACAACTCTTTAATTTTCATAGTTTTCACATCCTTTGCTTCTTGGATAGCTACAACTATGAAATCAAACTTTGGACTCAAAGATCTCAGCACCTTTTCTACTACCATTTGATCTGTAATGCTCTCACCACAAGTTTACATCTGATTAACAGTGGCTATTAATTTTGAAAAGAAATCACTTACTTTCTGATCTTCTTCCATCTGCATCATCTCTTACTTTCTTATATGGGATTGTAGCTTCACTTGCTTCACCTTTTCTCCACCGGTGTGATAATTTTCTAAAATGTCCCATGCTTCTTTGGACCTTGTCGCCTTAGAAATCTTCTCAAAGTGTTGATTGTCAACATTTTACTGAATGTAGAACAAAGCTTTGCAGTCTTTCTTCTTGGCTTTCTTGAATGTAGTTCTATGTGCATCAGTTGGATTCGCCACCAGATCCTCATAGCCATTTTGTACAATTTCACTCAATTCTTGCGCTCCAAATAAAGACTTCATCAAATCACTCCATCGATCCTAATTCTTGCCATCAAGAACCAAAATATTTGATCCAAAACCATTGCTATTCATCTTGCCTATCAAGAAACTATCACTCAGTGTTTCCCTTGGATTGAACCCCTCATTTTTCACCCATATTTCCCTTGGATTGAACCAGACTCTAGATGCCAATTGTTAAAACAAAGACACTGTGATGAACACACGGTTAACGCGCAGTAAGATTATAATTGCAAGATGAAAGTAGTAGCAGACACACACACACACACTTTAATGTTTTGACATCTTGGGATACATCTTGGAGGAGAAGAAGAAAGAAAGAAAGAGAATAGAGACGATTCTCATTCATTTGATTTTCACAATACAAACTGTTATTTACATGTGTTACACAATAGCTTGCTAAGCAAGTCATCAATACACAAAGTAACTAACTAACTTGTACACAAGACAGCTATGGATTAACATTCAACAGCATTGATCTCATCCAGATTTAGTGGAGATTTAATTGATATTTGTTTCTCCAAAACAACTCCACTTAAAATATTTGAATTCAAATTTAAATCTCCATGATTTAAATTTGATCTAATTAAATAATCAAATAAATCAAATTGATAAAAGATAGAAACAACCCTTCTTGCAAAAGTAAAAGATAATGTTTGATTTGATTTTCTCCACAAAATTTTCCAACAAAATATATGACTTATTTTTTATTAAAATTCAAATTTGAATCTCTATTTAAATTGATTTGATCTTCAACCAACTGGAAAACATGTCACATAAAAGTATTGATAAATAATAACAACAAATCTGATTAAAATCAATCAAAATTTACGCACCAAACAACATCCATCATGGCCTGTTGACCATGGACATATGTTGCACTGCACACATACTGGAACATCGTGTTCCACATGTTGCACCAGAACATCTAAATTAAATATTCTCCATAAATTGTAGATCTTCTTTGTAGAGTGAATCTTGGATATAATAAATCAAAACCAATATTGCAATAACACATGTTTGTTGTTATAGACCAGATATTGTAGCACACATGTTAGAACATCTTATTCCACATGTGTCCCTTTTGTATCAGAAACAACTTGAACATACTCCAAGTTGTTTTGCATAATGCAGCTAATCCAAAAGGAACAATAATTCCCCTCTTTTGGCAAATTTTGGCAGAACAATTCTTCAAGCAAAAACACAAATGAGTATCAAAGGTATCCCATACTTAGAACAAATATTAGCAACAGTAGAAGCACAAACATCAGAGCATAGTAGGTGCTACACATCAATTAGTTAATGTACAAAGATGCTCCCATAAACAATTAACATGCAACCATTCTTGAAAAGTCTGTCATGCATGCACACACAGTTAGTATACAGTAATCAAAGTTCAGAAGCTACTACTAACACACAAAGATATCATCACACAAAGTTACACAAGGTTGAGGTCCAGATGTCAGGCCAGAATATGGGAAAAAAAAGGTGAGTAATGGTGTGTGGGTGTGTAATGGAGTAGAATAATTACTGAATTGACTACTGACTTTTATGGTGTATGAAGATATATCTTATTGTGCTTAGTACTGATTAATGACTAGTACTAACTGATGTGTTCTGATTCCTATGTGCACACATGCTGAAGCATCTGGAATGGCATCTGGCCCTCAACCATGTGTATTAGCCAAGAGCACAGTCAATGACCTTGCCAGTCAAGAGCACACACATTTCCAATAATAACCATGAGCACAAATGTTGAATAGAAAGTTAGAACATCAGGACTTAAGCTAGAACATCTCTTGATGAAACAAAATTAACCCAAAATTCATGATCATTTGAGTAGGTTTCTTCTTCAATGCAAATACAATCTTCCAAATCTTCTTAATTTATCAAAATCTTTCTTTCAAAGCAACTACAACAGAACCTTGGACTTGAAAAAAATTGAAACAATATTGAAGTGCATGTGAATCCAACCAGTATAGTACGCACGCCAAGATGTCACATAACATGGTCCAGACATCTTGCTATCCATTTTTCGTAAAACAAGACTAATGACATATGACCACCATCAAATAACCCAGCAGTAGATCTTGCAGACATACTTGATACTACACACATTCTCCCAGTCATTCTTCAGATAACTGCAACACACAACTACTTATGAGAAACATCCTTTCTTGAGTATCACTATATCATCATATCCCCCTAAGTACTAGATAATAAGAACCTAATACCACATGCCACAAACTTCTAGTAGAACCAACAACAAGTTGAGGTGAAAAAGGTCCAACATTTCTCCATCAAAAATCAAATTAATTTCATCAACTGGCGCACGAATGTTAGACACAATATCTGATACATCTTTCCCAACATTCAAAATGTCACTCAAATTCAGTAATCCAAGAGAAATACCATTATTCAACATTGTCTTCAAATACTGAGCATTACTAAGGAGCTCCATAATTTCATAATATTTCAGTGCTTCAACATAATGTTCTTTTTCAAGAGCCATTTTCTTATGATTCCTTTTCTTTTTTACTGATATGGAATATTGCGGAGAACAATGTCTAGGACATATTTCTTGACATATAACTTACATCCGAGATTCAACACACCAAGAGGAACACCCATTTTAACTTCATCGAACACAATACCTTGATTTTGAATAGTAAAAATTCAAGAATTATGATAAGGAACCACAATAGTAAGAATTATGTCATAACCACTAATCTTATTTAGCTTTTTCTTCTGAAACACTGTTAGTTGATTAATGTTGGGAAGACCTCCAGCCTGACCATCAACTTTCCTTTCAATGAAAACTCCTTACATGATTCTCATAAAGTCCATAAGTGGTAATTCATAAGCATGAGTTAAATGTTGAAGCATCTTATATGACATCTTGGTTTACTTCCTAATTTGACACTCTCCACAAATTTTGCCTTCATCAATCATGAGAATTGGAAATCCCTTGACATCATCTTTAGATATGATATCCTCCATGCTCTTAACCTTGGATGAGGGATGAAAGATACACATATAATAGTTGTCTTTAGATCTTGAACCCTTCATTAACACCTCTTAATCTTTACTAGAGATAATACAATTATACTTGTTATAGCTAACATTTAGACGTTGATCACATAGTTGACTTATGCTGATCAAGTTAGCAGTTACTCCTTATACCAACAACACATTATCAAGACAATGAAAATCTGGAATAATCAGTTTGCCTATGCCTTTGATTCTTCCTCTAGCTCCATTACGAAGGTTAACATAACTATTAGAGTTGAGCTTTAACTCTTCAAGATAGCTCTTTTCATCAGTCACGTGCCTTGAGTACCCACAATAAAAATACCAATCTTCTCTTGAGGGAAATCTAAGAGATGTATGAGCTATAAAACAAGTGACAGTTTCCTTTGGTTTCCACACTTTCTTTGCTCGAGTTTTCTTCCCTTTCCTTCTATTTAACTTTGGGTGACTATAAGATTGAGGATAATCATACAATCTATATCAAAATGGTCTTATATGGCAATATCTACCACATTAGTGACACCTCCAAGATAATTTCTTGTTGCCTTTTTTATGGGGTACACATGTTGAGCAGGATGTTGAGACATGTTGTCCTTCATCAGAAACTCAGTTTTCTTTTCAGCCCCAACAAAATTCTTAGTCGGAACTTTGACCTTGTTGGTCATGGAACTGTAGTCAAAACCTATAGCCTTCTTCTCCAAGATTTCATCTAACATATCACAAGATTACTCAACATACGTATAAATTTTGTCATATTGTCAAGTTTAGACTTTAACAATGTGACTTCCTCTGCCAAAAGTGCAATGGTTGAACCAAGCTTCTCCTTTTCCATGAGTAGAACACTTATGGTCTTCTTTTTTTCTCTTTTCTCATACAATATTCCTTCCATTGAGTTACCAACTCTCTATAAGTCTCAGCAAGTTCTTCTACTGGCATCTCTTCATCACTAGACTCACTGCAAGAGTCATATTTTCTAGTAAAAGCCATCACTTTATTAGCTATTTCTTCTTCACATTCATCATCATACTCAGACCAAATGATTGATAATCCCTTTATCTGGTTCTTTTGAAAAGTAGGGCATTCAACTTTAATGTGGCTAAACCCTTCACATTTATAACATTAAGCTCCTTTGTCTTTGTTATCTTTGAAGTCATATTTGCTCTTGTTCAGGGGACTTATGTCTGGCCTTTTGTCTGGGACATTTGTCATCCATATTTTATCCAACCTTCTTAAACTTTGTTGAACTTTATTCCAAAATATGCTATAACATCATAAAATATTTCTTCATTATCCTCCACACTTTGATCTTCATTCTCTTGAGTGTTGGATACAAAGGCCACACGTTTGTTCTTCTTTTTTTATCTTCAATTTATAGAAACTTCAAAGGTTTATAGAAAGCCAATTAATTCATCCACCATCAAGGTGATTAAGTATTGAGCTTCTTCAATGGTTGTTACCTTCATGTCAAACTTTTGAGGAAAAGATCTGAGGATCTTTCTGACCATCTTTTCTTCTGACATCTTCTCTCCCGAGGTAAACAAATTGTCGGCTATATCATGAAGTCTGATGTTGAAATCAGATATGGATTCATCTTCCATCACTCTTAGATTCTCAAACTCATTCGTGAGAAGTTGCAGCCTAGACATACGTACTTCAGATGTGCCTTTGTGAGCAATCTTGAGGACCTCTCAAGCTTCCTTAGCTTCAATACAAGTGTTGATGAGTTTGAACATTTTTTTTGTCAACACCATTGAATATAGCATTCAATGCTTTGTCATTTAATAGCGATCCATCATCATCATCCTTGGATCAATTATCTTCAGGCTTCAAACTTATTGTACCATCTTGAATAGTAACCACAAGATGTTTCCACCCTTTATTCACAATCTTACAAGTTTTGTTGTCTATGGATTTGAGAAAAGCCATCATTTTGGCTTTCAAATAATCATAATTTGTGTCATCCAAAATAGGTGGTCTGTTTATAAACCTTTCATCCTTTGTGTTTTCCATAATAATAGAAAATATCTCCCTGGAGCTCACATAAACAGAACAGGGTGTTTGATCTGATTCCAATTGAAAATTCTATTCCTCAAGGCACAGATGTTGAGAGAAGTTATCCAACTTTTAAAACCAATTTAAGATTGTTTGACATCAATAATAAACAATGCAGAAAGTTGTAAATAACACAAGAGATTGGTAACCTAATTTGGTGAAACTACACCTACGTCTAAGGGGCACTCTACCCAAGAAAGGAAATTCACTACTTTGAATTAGAATAATTAGTCTTATAAGAACCTCAAAGCATATGATGTTTTATGCCTCCCCCTAATCCTAGTGGTTTTCTATTTAGGTCCCCCCCTAAATATGAGAACCTTCCTCATTTTCTTTTAATCACTAATCCTAAGTGACAAACTCAATAAACAAAATACATCATAATGTTGAATACAACTCAACTAAACAATATTAAAACTATGCCATGTGACTGAAGCAATCGCATGATATACAATCAACACAACCACTTTGTTCTCAAGCTTATAGAATTAGTGTCTTAGAATAAAGCTTAACAACTCAACTAACAAACCAAACTCTGTGTCTTAGGATCTGAATAGAGGTGCTAGAGTGGTGCACAAAAATAACAAAAACAATTACTCAAAAGATTAACTCTAGCACAAGGAATATTCAAAAGATGCACACCTCAAACTTGAGGTTTGAGTCTCCTTAAACAGCAATCTATAGTTTGGCTTTTCTACTTATATATAGTAGTGATCTCATCCAAATTTAGTGGAGATTTAGTTGAGATTATAGCCCCACTTAAAAGATTTGATTTGATTTGAATTCAAATTTAAATCTCCATGATTTATATTTTATCTAATTAGATAATCAAACAAATTAGATTGCTAAAAGATATCAAAAATCCTTGTTGCACAAGTAACAGATAATGTTGGATCCGTTGACACAAGGTATAAGTTTAAATTCTTATACCAAATCCTAACCATTGATAGGAATGAATCAAAACATCATTTCTTTTTCCTAAAAATAGGCAGTTTCTTAGGGTAAAGAAATACAATTTTTTATTTAATTTTATATTACCATTTGATTTATTTCTATTAACGGTTGAGATTTAACATAAGACTTTTAGACTTAAACCTAGTGTTAATGGATCCTGACTCTCTCTCTCTCTCTCTCTCTCTCTCTCTCTCTCTCTCTCTCTCTCTCTCTCTTTCTCTCTATCTCTCTCTCGCTCTCTCTCTCTCACACACACACACACACACACACCATACAGGAAGGTGGCTTCCACATCCATCTGCTCAAGTTCGAGGTGAAACTTTGCCACCATGGCTAACAACATTCTAATGGATCTATGTTTTATAACACGTGTGAACACATCATTGAAGTCGACTCCTTCTTTCTTAGTGAACCCCATAGAAACCAACCTTGCATAAAATATCTTCGACATCACCCCTTCGATTTCTTCCTTAACCTTGAAAATCCACTTACAACTGACTAACTGGGCTCCTGCAAGTTTCTCGATAAGCTTCCAAGTGTTATTATCAAGAAGAGATTTGATCTTCATTATCAATCTTGACCTCGATATTCTCAAGATTAAGAATTAACTTGTTCAACATATCCAGTTGCTAAGCCGAGACTTTGTCTTCACTAATCTTGAATGGATACAAAGCTTACTTTAGGCAAAGACAATTGACCAATTATTTGGTCATATATAAACCCTCGTTGTAGTTTTATCCTTTGAAACCTGCCCAGAACCTTATCACCAAGACTCAAGATGATTGCATTGAGGGATTTCTCCACCATCTGTGTCTTGTCCTTCTCCGTTAGGGAAACATCTATCTTCTCTAATCCTTTCAACGCTTTTAACAAATCCTGATGAACCAGTTGGGCTTGCATCTTCAAGCGCCACAAACTAAAATCATCCACACTAGTGAATTTTTCAATCGCATACATTGTTGAAGGCATCTTGATCCACGTTCACCGCACCAGTTTATTGTGAGAAATGTCGCACCATGAATGAACAAAGCAATGAGAAAGACTGATTTTTTGGGAAAAAAATACAAGAAACCCTTTTTATTTTTAAGAGAGAGAGAGAGAGAGAGAGAGAGAGAGAGAGAGAGAGAGAGAGAGAGAGAGAGAGAGAGAGAGGAGAACAACAAAAATTGGTTAAAACTGTTTTACTATTTACTTTCACAATTAGGGCAAATTGTTTGCAAGCAAATATCAACCAACATTGACCCTCTCTCAACAACTTGAGAGAGCTTCATATTTATAGACTACAATCTAACTTAACCAACAAGTTAACTTAATCACTAAGCTAACTTAACCAATAAGTTAACTTATACACCTGCATGCTAAAACAAGCTTCGAATACAACACGCACATCTTCGATTCCTGCATACTTGTACAAACTTTGACTACAACATGCACAACTCCTGTTGAAACATGAAGTTATCTCTGTCGATACTAGAGTTTGATATATATATATATATATATATATATATATATATATATATATATATGTTTAATGGTGATGCACTGACAGTGTAAAAATGTTTTACACTGTCATCCAATGAGAATATATTATTTTGACATATCATACAAGTATTTTAAATTTTTCAGTGTGACTTGGCGGGATGCATCGTCGTCATTGGTTGACAGTGTAAAATTAATTTACACTGTCAGTGCATAACCCCTTCTCTCTCTCTCTCTCTCTCTCTCTCTCTCTCTCTCTCTATATATATATATATATATATATATATATATATATATATATATATATTGAAATGTTTTACAAATATTTTTTTTCTTCTTTTAAGTTTATAAAATGTAAATATTATATTGTGATATATTTTACAAATATTAGATTGGATTCTAATATAATATGTTTTTACGAAGTAGAGTTTTGAATTTGATTTGGGAATTATATGGTAAAAATTTGAATATTTTTTTTAGAAGAAAAGTATTTGTTAAAAATTTTGGTTTACTTTGGAGATGTGTTATTTGATATACGTTATGTTAAATATATTTAGAATGACACATATGGTTATGGTGGATGTTTAAGAATCATAATATCTACATTTTTTTTTTAAAAAGGATTATGATTCTCAACATTTTATTTGTGGTGGTAAATATTTTTTTTAAATATATATATTTATATAAATTATTTGGATGCGATAAATATTGAATTTGAATTTTATTTTAATGATTTGGTCATTTATTTTTAATAGACTTATTTTAATAATCAAATATTTCTATATGATTTAATTTTCAAATTCTTTTTCTTTAAAATTTGATTCACATGAAATTTGCACCTATACTTATATTTTGAGAGATAAGACAAATAAAATTTGTTTAATATATACTTAGTTATTATATATATATATATATATATATATATATATATATATATATATATATATATATATATATATATATATATATATTAAATGTATCTTTTGAATAATCTTAAAATATAAGGCAAAATTAAATATTTGAATCTTTAAATTTTGAATATTTTTTATTTTAGAATTGTTTTCGTTGATTTTAAAATTATTTATTTAAAGAATTATTTGATGTGTATGTGAATTTATTGTAAAACTTTTTAGATATATAAATACTTCATTTGATGTTGTTCTGGACCGGCCATAGACTCAATTGACCAAGATCTAACCCTTTTCAAATCCATTATACTTGACCCAAAGTATAAAAACAGTTCACATGCTAAAAGTAAGGTAAAAACTCTGATCTCCACTTTCATTATACTTATCTTGAATCTTGAACTGACTTGGGTATTTGAATTCTAACCATGCAAGTCCACCCCGCACCATCGTGAAGAAGACTAGAGATACCATTTAAGATCACCCATTATCCAACTGTCTTCGTTTATGGTTCCTTCGTGGAGCTAGATCCTCTATTTCTGGTTTCCGAACGGAACAGTGGCGTCGTATGTGAGAATTGACGTCGAATTCCCAATAACTTTAATCTTCCGGAAAATCAAAATCAGATCTGTAACCATAACAGGAGAATCGAAGATAGTAATTATGGTAGACATGACTAGAATTATCAATACATCTCCTGAATTAACTGTTTACCTGGCACCACCGATTAGCGAATTATGTGATAGTGCATCACCTAGCATTTATCCTTCAGCGGATCACTTTGTGATTGATGCAAACACTCGGCAAAGGGAAGATCGATTAGAATTAGGATTTCTATATTGAGATAAGATTGGCGAACTTCCAAATGTTAATCTACCTTTAATTCGTGCCATAGTTGATCGCAATCTAACTAAATTACTTCTTGACAATGGATGTTTGGGCAATGTCCTTTATTCATATACGGTGGATTATATAGGAATCCAACAAGCAGGTCTAAGTACGTATGGACGAGGATATCTACTAGCATTTAACAATTCAATAACCCATCCTCAAGGAGATGTGGACCTGGCAGTGACTGTGGGGAAAGGAGATTGCGAAAGAAAAATGATCCTTAATTTTCTTATAATACCATGATGGGGAACTTTCAATGGTATTCTAGGGAGATCTTTCCTAGAGAGAATAGATGTACTGGCATCTTTGGTCCATATGAAAGTGATTTACCACAACACAGAAAGAAAGTCGGTCTCAATGACCGCTGGTGTAAATGAAGTAAAACAAATTAAAGAAATCATCTAAAAGGATCTTTTGGCATCAGCCATAACCTTGGAAGAAAAAGTAGAAGGAGAACAATAGAGTCCTAGCGCGATCTACCTAGATGCTCGTGAAGATGAGGTTCGACTGGTGCCACATAGTGAGTTAGAGTCAATCTAGATCGGGGAAGACCCGGTCAGGCCAGTCAAAGTAGGCACCCAACTTCCTTTACAAGTTAAAGCAACACTAATTAAATGCCTCCAGAATAATGTCGACCTCTTCGTTGTAAGGCCGCATGAGATTCCCGACATTAATCCTAATATAGCATACCACCAGCTGAATGTGGACGTCGGCGCTCGTTATGTCTCCCAGATTCAGAGAAGACAATCTCCAAAAAAAATATAAGGCCACTGCTAGCATGGTTAAGTGCTTATTAGACACCTATTTCATTTCAAAAACTAGGTATACATAGTCGTTGTCCAATGTAGTGTTGGTAAAGAAGGCCTCGGGGAGATGGAGGGCGTACATTGATTATACAGATCTTAACAGAGCTTACCTAAAAGATTCTTACTCGTTCCCAAACATTGATAAACTAGTGGTTAATTCAGCGGGGTATCGATTACTTTTATTTATAAACACATATTCGGGGTACAATCATATACCTATGACTGATGTGACCAAATAAAGACAGTCTTTATGACCAAACATGCCAACTATCAATACAATTTCATGCCATTGAGATTAAAGAATTTTGGCATTACCTATCAGAGAATGATGAACAAGATCTTACAAGACGTGATAGGAGAAATGCTAGAGGTATACATGGATCATATGATCATAAAGTATGGTCAAGAGAAGCTTCATGCTCAACACCTTCAACAGGTGTTCAAGAGGGTCCGACAATATAATATGCGCCTCAACCCGGAGAAATGGACCTTTGGGGTAAGGGCGGGAAAATTCTTGGGTTTTAATTTGACCAAGTGAGGGATCAAAGCAAACCCGAAAAATTGTGATACGGTGATTCAAATGAACTTGTCAACTTTGAAGAAGGAGGTTCATAGGTTAAATGACATCTTGACTGCTTTGAATAGATTTATTTCAAAGTCAGCACAACATGATTTACCTTTTTACTGACTATTGAAGAAAAATACCGATTTTAAGTGGAAACTAATTGCGAATAAGCATTTAAATCTTTGAAGAAAACCTTAGCCACACCCCCGGTACTTACCCAACCATCTCTGGGGGAAAGTCTTATATTTGTACTTGGTTGTTGCTGAAGAAGCTGTAAATGTTGTAATTATTAGAGAATTTGACACCCACTAGAGGTCGTTCTATTTCATTTGCGAAGCATTGGAAGGGACAGAAACACGATATCAGAAGATCAAAAAGGCAGCCTTGGTGTTGATAACAACATCGTGCAAGTTGTAACGATACTTCCTCGCACATTCCATTGTAGTCCAAAAAGGTCTGCCTCTAAAGCATGTGCTTTACCTACCAGATCTAGTCAGGTGTATGACAATGTGGGCCATTTAGTTATCTGATTTCAAGGTCTCTTTTGAAGCAAGGAAAGCTTTGAAAGCACAATTGTTCGCTGACATCTTAGCAGAAATGAATCCCATACCCCCAAAGCCAGATTGTACATGGGTGGTCTGATGAGTCCAAGCCTTTGAGGTTATCATCAATTTTGGTAAAACTAACTTAGTAGAAAGATGTTGGACAAGATGTCCTGACATGATGAATTAACTGCAAGTTAAGGTGTCAGACAAGATGTCCTATCATGTTGATTCAACATCTTTGTCTGTTACAGTTTGGAATAACTGTATCTGTTTTCCAGGTGTGATTGGAATAAGATTTGGTCCTAGGTGGCATCTGAGATTAAGGAATCAGAGATTCTGATTCTAAAAGGAATATGCGGTTTCCAAGTAATGAGACATTTTTGGACACTTGGGATTGAAGAAAATAATAGGTCGCAGATTCTTTGGAGTTGGATTGCTACGATTTGGAATCCCAAATCCAGTTCTGTTTTGCAATATAAATAGGATAGATTTAACCTAGAATACGTGTGGAAGTTTACAGCTGTTATAGAGTATTAGGGTTTGTACTTTTGTGAGCCTCTCGTGTATTGCGTGAATACCTGAGTAGGACAGTTTCTTGAGTTATAATTTTCAGTCACAGCTGTGATTGAAAGGGAATTGAGAAGGGTCTCATACCTAGGAGTGTCTTAGGTAGAAATCTAGGAATGGTAGTTTCTAGGTGCTAAGTTGTAAACGTTGGAGTTTAGCTTAGAACCAATTCTACTTAGTTGATTTCTTTCCTAGCTTGGTAGCCCCTAGACGTAGGTGTTGTTGATCACCGAATTGGGTTAATAATTCTTGTGTGTTGTTTTCTTTCTGCTGTTTATTTTATTCTTATTTAATCTTTGTGAGAAGCAGAGATCAAGTGTCACGACATCCTGTCTGACATCTTAGTGATCTGCTTAACCAAAATTTCAATTAGTATCAGAGCAGGCATCCTGCTCTATATCTGGGTGAGATTTAAGGATGATACTTTCTGGTTCGATGGATAAAGAAGGAGGAATTCTAAATAGACCACCCATACTTGATGGTTCCAATTATGAATATTGGAAAGTGCGAATGGCGGCGTTTATCAAGTCCATGGATGGTAAAGCTTGGAAGTCTGTGGTTAAAGGGTAGGATCCACCAAAGATCAAAGACAAAGATGGGAAGCTCACTGATGAGCTGAAACCTGAGGAAGACTAGGATGATGAAGATGATAAGCTTGCTCAAGGAAATTCTAAAGCCTTGAATGCCTTGTTCAATGGTGTGGACAAGAACATCTTCAGACTCATCAAGAACTGCACTGTTGCAAAGAATGCTTGGGAAATCTTGAAGACTGCTCATGAAGGTACTTCTCGAGTTAAATCTTCAAGACTTCAGCTTCTCACCACTAAGTTTGAGAACTTGAGGATGAGAGAGGATGAAAGTTTACATGACTTTCACATGAACATTGTTGATATTGCCAACACATCTAGTGACCTTGGAGAGAAAAATCCTAAAGCCAAGTTGGTTCAGAAAATTTTAAGGTCTCTTCCTAAAAGGTTTGATATGAAAGTGACAGCTATTGAGGAAGCTCAGGACATAAATACTATGAAAGTAGATGAGCTCATGGGATCACTCCAAACTTTTGAGATAGTTATCAACGAAAAGGATGAGAAGAAGAAAAGTCTTGCCTTGGTAACCAACCAAGAAGAGGGTGACTCCAATGAGGATATGTCCAAAGCTGTAGGATTTCTTGAAAAACAATATCATCAACTGGTGAAGAAGCTGAATGAGAAGTCTAAGACCAATGTCAAGGCTCAGACTTCCGACATCTATAGATCAAGAAACTTTGGAAGAAGACCTAGCTATGATAAGAAACCTAACCGTGGAAAGGGAATTCAATGCTTTGAGTGTGGGGGTTTTGGACACACAAGAGGTGAATATCCCACCTTCCACAAGAAGGAGAAAAAAGGCCTATCCACCTCGTGGTCTGAGGATGACTCCTCGAGCAATGGAGAGTCTGCTAAAAAGGTGTCTGCAATGACTGGAGTTTACGATTCTGACAAGGAATCAGATACTAGATATCTCAACCCTGGTGATCTTGCTGAATTGTGTCAATTAGGACAAGATCAGCAGAATCTTATTTCCCAACTTTATGATGAAAGACTAAATCATTTGGAGATGATCTATGATCTAGAGGATGAAGTGGTGTTGTTAAACTCCAAACTTAACAACATGACCAAGTACATAAGGTTGATGAACAATAACTCAGATGTGCTAGATGAAATCCTGATGTCAGGAAGAAATACTGGAAGTGGAAGAGGTCTCGGCTACTATGATCAGGTTGAGATCAAAGGACAGAGGACTTGAAGGAACTCAACCCACGTGATGTCAAGAAAAATGTCTCAACATCATCAAAGGCCTCAAAACATTTCTCCAGGAAAACAAAAACAGGACAAGCAGTGCTATTACTGTGGGAAGTTCGGCTACATAAAGGCTCACTGTTATAAGTTAAATGGTTATCCTAAACCATCAACACGATCCAGAAGAAGAAAGAAGGTTCCTAAAGGGAAGAAGAAGTGGATCCCTAAGGATCAAAATGTAGCCTTCATAGCTCATACCTCCTTGAGAGCCTCTACCAAAGAAAACTGGTATTTTGACAGTGGCTGCTCTAAACACATGACAGGTGTCAAGAAGTTCTTGGTTGACATCAAACCTCATTCCACTGGTCATGTCACCTTTCGAGATGGTTCAAAACAAGAGATAAAAGGTGTTGGCAAGTTAAAGTATGACGGACAGCTTAGCCTTGATTGGGTCTTGTATGTCAAAGGATTGACTACAAACCTAATGAGCATTAGCCAATTGTGTGACCAAGGTCTTAAGGTTAACTTTTCTGAATCTGAATGCCTCGTAACAAACGACAAAGAGGAACTTATCATGAAAGGTACCAGATCTAAGGATAAATATTATTTATGGGCTCCTCATGAAACTAAGTGTCCTTCCACATGCATGGTGTCAAGGGAAGATGAAGTGAAGATATGGCATCAGAAATTTGGTCATCTGTACTTAAAAGGAATGAAAGAAGTCATATCCAAGGAGGCTGTCAGAGGGTTTCCTAATCTGAAGATAGATAAAGGCAAGATATGTGGGGAATTCCAAATTGGCAAACAAACTAGAATGTCACATAAAAGGCTTCAACATCAGACCACCTCAAAAAATTTAGAGCTTCTCCACATGGATTTAATGGGACCTATGCAGGTTGAAAGCCTTGGTGGAAAAAGGTATGCTTATATTGTTGTAGATGATTTCTCTAGGTACACTTGGGTGCATTTTATCAAAGAAAAGTCATAGGTATTTGAAGTTTTCAAAGGATTGTGTCAGAAACTTCAAAGAGAAAAGGACAGTGGGATTGTTGAATCAGAAGCGACCATAGGAAAGAGTTTGAGAACAGTAAGTTTAATGAGTTATGCTCTTCTGAAGGAATCAGTCTTGAGTTCTCTTCACCCATTACTCCTCAACAGAATGGTGTGGTTGAGAGAAAGAATATAACTACTCAAGAATGTGCAAGGGTCATGCTTCATGCAAAAAAACTTCCTTATCACTTTTGGCCTAAAGAAATGAACACAACTTACTACATCTTAAATAGAGGAGGAAGATGTCACAGAGGATGTTGAAACACCCCAAGATAACTCTGAAGGTGCTGCAATATTCAATGATGACAATCATGAACCTACTGTGACTGAGTGGGTTGACAAGGGACCCTCCATCAAAATTCAGAAAGATCACCCCAAGGAACTCATAATAGGGGACCCAAATGGAGGAAGGATGACCAGATCCCGAGATGTTGTTGCAAGTGTCTATTTTGTGTCAAAGATGGAACCCAAAAATGTCAAGGAGGCCTTGACAGATGAATTTTGGATTAATACGATGCAAGAAGAGCTATGGTAGTTTAAGAGGCATGAGGTATGGGATCTTGTACCCAAACCAGAAGGATCAAATGTGATTGGACCAAAATGGGTGTTTAAGAACAAGGTTGATGAACACGGTGTAGTCATAAGAAACAAGGTCAGACTTGTTGCACAAGGGTACACTCAGATAGAGGGAGTGGATTTTGATGAAACTTTTGCTCCTGTAGCTAGACTGGAGTCTGTAAGACTGTTACTTGGAATAGCCTGTCTGCTGAAATTCAAGCTTTTTCAAATGGATGTCAAGAGTGCATTTCTGAACGGATATCTCAATGAAGAAGTCTATGTGGAACAACTCAAAGGATTTGTTGATCCAACATTTCCAGATCATGTTTACAAGCTGAAGAAAGCCTTATATGGGTTGAAACAAGCTCCAAGGGCCTGGTATGAAAGACTCACTGACTTCCTTGTTGCAAATGGATATAGAAAGGGAGGAATTGATAAAACTCTCTTTGTCAGAGAAAGGGAAGGCAATCTCATGATAGCACAAATTTATGTTGATGATATCGTCTTTGGAGGAATGTCAGAAGAGATGGTTCAACATTTTGTTAAGCAAATGCAATCTAAGTTTGAAATGTGTCTAGTTGGAGAATTAACTTACTTCCTTGGTCTCCAAGTCAAATAAATGGATGATTCCATATTTCTCTGTCAAGGGAAATATGCCAAGAATATTGTTAAAAAGTTTGGCTTGGAAAATGCAAAACACAAGAGGACTCCCGCTCATACTCATCTGAAATTGTCTAGAGACTAGAAAGGAATAAGTGTTGATCAGAGTCTCTATAGAAGCATGATTGGAAGTCTTTTATACCTGACAGCTAGCAGACCTGATATAACATTTGCAGTAAGAGTCTATGCAAGGTATCAGATTGAACCCAAAGTTAGCCATATTAATCAGGTCAAGAGAATTCTGAAATATGTAAATGGTACATGTGACTATGGATAACTCTATACACACAGCTCTGACTCTGTATTAATAGGATATTGTGATGCTGACTGGGCTGGAAATACAGACGATAGAAAAAGCACTTCTGGTGGATGTTTTTTTCTAGGGAACAATTTAATCTCTTAGTTCAGTAAAAAGAAAAACTGTGTCTCCTTGTCTACTGCAGAAGCTGAATACATTGCAGCAGGGAGCAGCTATTCTCAAACGATGTGGATGAAGCAAATGTTGACTGGATATAATGTCAAGAAAGATGTTATGACACTCTTCTGTGACAACTTGAGTGCGATAAATATTTCAAAGAATCCCATTCATCACAGCCGAACTAAACACATTGACATCAGGCACCACTTCATTCGAGACCTTGTGGAGGACAAAATCATAACTCTAGAGCATGTTGCCACAGAAAATCAACTAGCTGACATTTTTACTAAGGCTTTGGATGCAAATCAATTTGAAGTATTAAGAGGCAAGCTTGGAGTTTTCCTATCTGAAGAGGCATAACATTCCACTGGATGTGTGAATGATATTCAAATATCTGAATATGTATTCCCATCAGTGTTGAGAGGATTGTCCAGAATTCTCTCAAGTTCAAGTTTTTACTTTATGTTTTATGTTTTTTGTTTCTTGGTTGTGTAAGGGTTGAATTCCCAGGATAATTTTTACTTTTAGGTGTGTACTTTAATTACTATATATTGTTTAATTGGTTTTGAGTTAGTCCTTCTGCCTTTGTCATATTGTGGCTAAAATGGGGGAGTAACACTAACCACTGCTGATACTGCTGATATGCTACTAACCATTGAGGGGGAGTAGCATTGTTGCTACTTACAGAAGGTACTGGTTGAGGGGGAGATAAAGTGGTGTTTCCGTTGTTGTTCTGATGATGGTCTCCCTGTTCTGTTTGCTGTCTACAGGTTAATTGAAGTTAGTTTTAGCCAAAATCTGCCAAAGAGGGAGATTGATGAGTCCAAGCCTTTGAGGTTGGCATCAATTTTGGTAAAACTAACTTAGCAGAAAGATGTTGGACAAGATGTCCTGACATGATGAACTAACTGCGGGTTAAGGTGTCAGACAAGATGTCCTATCATGTTGATTTAACATCTTTGTCTGTTACAGTTTGGAATAACTGTATCTGTTTTCCAGGTGTGATTGGAATAAGATTTGGTCCTAGGTGGCATCTGAGATTAAGGAATCAGAGATTCTGATTATAAAAGGAGTATGTGGTTTCCATGTAATGAGACATTTTTAGAAACTTGGGATTGAAGAAAATAATAGGTCGCAGATTCTTTGGAGTTGGATTGCTGTGATTTGGAAGCCCAGATCCAGTTCTGTTATGCAATATACTCCCTCCGGTCACTATTATAAGTAAAAAAAACACCTTAAATCTTGGTCACTATTATAAGCAAAAATCATTAAATTTTAGACTAATTAATACTTGTATTACTATTATACCCTTAATTTAATTTAAAAGCATTTAATGTTGAAAGTTGATTCATCAAATAAACTAAGGATATTATCGTAAATTTTACTTTGATTGTACATGAAATCAAGAAAATTAATTATACTTAACTAACTTTCTTAAAACCTGTGAAAGTAGTTATTTTGGCTTATAATTGTGACCGGAGGGAGTAAATATGATGGATTTAACCTATAATACGTATAGAAGTTTACAGCTGTTATAGAGGACTAGGGTTTGTACTTTTGTGAGCCTCTCGTGTATTGCATGAATACCTGAGTAGCACAGTTTATTGAGTTATAATTTTCAGTCACAACTATGAATGAAAGGGAATTGAGAAGGGTCTCATACCTAGGAGTGTCTTAGGTAGAAATCTTGAAAGGGTAGTTTCTAGGTGCTAAGTTATAAACGTTGGAGTTTAGCTTAGAACCAATTCTACTTAGTTGATTTCTTTCCTGGCTTGGTAGCCCCCAGACGTAGGTGTTGTTGATCATCGAAATGGGTTAACAATTCTTGTGTGTTGTTTTCTTTCTGCTATTTATTTTGTTCTTCTTTAATCCTTGTGAGGAGCAGAGATCAAGTGTCACGACATCCTGTCTGACATCTTAGTGATCTGCTTAACCAGAATTTCATGGTCTTTATTGACGGGTCATCCTACACCAAAGGGGCGGTGCATGTGTGATCTTTGAAAATAATTTTGATTTAGTAGTTGATGTGTCGGTAAGATTCAAGTTACTAACAAATAACAATTAAGCCAGTACTAAAATCCCCATAATCAAGCATTCTTTCATTCAGGAAACCAAGAAAAAAACCTAGCATCAAAATGAAAGGGAAATCAATAACAGTAGTAAACGACACAGTTCCACCCTCATGGATCACCCCGATTCAGCTGTATATTGAGTCCATAATCCTTATAATACATCCAGCCGACGTGATATTGGTAAAAAAATATGATCAGGGGGTACACTGTGGTCGGAGAAACTTTCAACAAAAGATGCTTATATGGGCCATTACCAAGGTGCTTTGGGAAATAAGAGGCTGATTACGCCCTTCTGGAAGTGCATGAATGAATTTTCGGGAAACACCTAGGGGAAAAAGCATTGGCTAAAAAGGTTTTGAGAGTGGGATACTACTAGCATTCCATGGTTCATTACGCCCAGGAGTATGTGAAAAAATGCGACCAATGCCAAAGGCACGATACGTCCTCAATGCCCCGTCCACTGAACTACACATATAAATGTCACCTTGGCCATTCATGCAGTGGGAATGGATATTCTCGGCCCTTTTCGCTTTGGCATTAGGGTAGCTCAGATATCTTATTATTATTGTTGACTATTTCACCAAATGGATCAAAGCTAGAGCATTAGTTAATATCACTGTAATGAACATCATAAATTTATTTAAGAAAAACATATTTACCAGGTTCAGAGTGCCCCAAGACACTATTACAGATAATGGAACACAGTTCATAGACAAAAGGTTAAAAAGCCTCCTCGAAGAATTGAGAATCAAATAATATTTTGCATCAGTAGAGCATCCATAAACAAACGATCAGGCCAAGGCTACCTACTGAGTAATAGTAAAAGGCTTGAAGCATAAGTAGGAAGAAGCCAAAGGAAATTGGGCTGATGAACTACCGATGGCTTATGGGCTTACCATAGTACACCATATTATATCACAAGAGAAACTCCTTTCCATTTAAAATATGGGATAGAGGCTATTATTTTGGTAGAGATCAAAGAGTTGAGTTAAGGGATAGCCAATCCGTTGCAACAGAAAGCAACGGAAAAGCTATCAGAGAGGAAATCAAAAATCTACTCTTTAGAAGAAAAGGGAATGATAGTTGCCTTCACTAGCACTATTGTTAAACAAAACACGACTTCAGAGTATAACCGTCGCGCCCGGTCCCGAGAATTCCAACATGAGGATTTGGTACTTTGGAGGGAAGACATTATAAAGAAAAATGCCAGAGATGGTAAATTAACTGCTCATTAGGAAGGCATATACCTAGTGCGAGCTGGCATTGGGAGAGGGGCGCATCTCCTAGAATCCCTCAAAGGAGAACGAGTATCGGGCATGAAACATTGCTAAGTTAAAGTAATATTATAATTAATGATTCATTTTAATTCAATTTCTATGAAACTAATTGAATCTGGTATGAATAAAAATATTTGCATGTTATTGTTTTCCTATTGCGATCTTTTCTTTTTCTCATATCGCAGAAAAATAGAAGATGGAAATAACTTGCACTTTTGTGTATCCGATACTGACTAAACACAATATTGTATATATCATGTGACTTAAAACGCATTACACACATTCATGTGTATCCGATACAGACTAAATGTGTTATTGCGTATCAGATACGACTTAAAAATGCATTACATGCATTGATGCGTAACTCACATACCCCCCTTTGGATCTAGCCAATCCAAGGGTGTTAGGTTATGGAGCTTAGAGACTTAGACCTAGATCTGAGTCATACCTTGGAGGCAGGGACAAGGGTCCTACCCTTGGCCAGGGAACAATCCTCTATGACGCGGTGCGCAGTTCAAAGGTATAACCAAATTTCGATGGATATGAGCTTCACTATTGGGTGAAGTGGCATAAAAAAATGCTAACTATAACAAACCAAGTACAACAAAGCGAACGACAAAACAAAAGTCATTTAATATATTAAAACTACAAGTTACACAAAAATTATATTAAAGAGAAGGAATTGTGAAATGCCCGGAGGCCTGGTAATAGGGATTCCACTTAACTCAAAACATTTTATAAGACAACCTCTTTCAAGTCATCACCAAATACATTCTGTAGTTGGTTACTCAGGGTGTCCTGTTCTTCTTGGAGGGTCCCTAGGTCCTTAGCCTGGCCGATTTTCTTCTCCTCAAGTTCCCATATGAGGTTCTGGATCATGGGAGACAAAACTTCTTACTCAAGTTCTTTCTATAGGTCACCGCAGACCTTCTCTTCAAGTAACTTCTCAAGTTCAGTTATGCGACCAGCCAAGGTAACAGGAGATCCAGATTGCTTCACTTCTTTTCAGAAGAGAAGAAACTCAATTCAAGCAAGTACACAACACAAAACATTCCCTCTAGAAGATAACCACTTTAGCCTCGTCCAAGTCATAGAAAACCTTCGAATCCTCGGTTTCTCGTGGTTAGAAATGAGAAAATAGAAGATCCATACGACCGGCCGCGAGCTAAGTCAGAAGGGGAATAACTTTGAGGACTTGATAAGTCAATTTTGCCAGCAAATTAGATTTTCCAATAGTGGAAATCTAACGAATCTGCTCATAGTCATCAACCGACATACACCTCTTCATCTCCTCTTCACTTCGAGGCAAGTGATCAACCATCATGGAGGGCAAAAGAGTTAGAGTGTCCCCCAAATGGATACCTAGAGCATGACCAAACTATTCTAACCATTCTTATGTATATCGTCACATCAAGTAAAATCTATCATTGCTAGACTTAAGTTAACAAGTCTATATGCGTAGTGGTTGTTTTGCAGATGTGGATAACCAAAAAGCATATTGAAATTATGGTTTAAGCAGATCACTAAAATGTCAGACAGAATGTCGTGACACTTGATTTCTGCTTCTCACAAGGATTAAGGAAGAACAGAAATAAACAGCAGTAAGAAAAACAACACACAGAAATTGTTAACCCAGTTCAGTGATCAACAACACCTACGTCTGGGGGCTAACAAGCCAAGAATGAAATCAACTAAGTAGAATTGGTTCTAAGCTAAACTCCAACGTTTACAACTTAGTACCTTGAAACTATCCTTCCTAGATTTCTACCTAAGACACTCCTAGGTATGAGATCCTTCTCAATTTCCTTCCAATCACAGCAATGACTGAAGATATTACAACTCAATAAACCGTCCTTCTCTGGTATTCACATAATACACGAGAGGCTCACAAAAGTATAAACCCCAGTACTCTATAACAACTGCAATATTCAACCAACAATACTAGGTTAAATCCATCCTATTTATATTGCAAAATAGAACTGGATTTGGGCTTCAAAAACGCAGCAATTCTGCTCCATAGAATCTGGGACCTATTCTTTTCTTCAATCCCAAGTTTCCAAAAATGTCTCCTTGCATGGAAACCGCATATTCCAGTTAGAATCAGAATCTCTGATTCCTCAATCTCATATGCCACCTGGGATCTAGTCATATTCCAATGACACCTGGAACCTAAGTACAGTTATTCCAAAACTGTAACAGACAAAGATGTCGAATCCACCTGATAGGACATCTTGTCTAACATCTTTAACCTACAGTTAAATCATCATGTCAGGACATCTTGTCCAACATCTTTCTGCTAAGTTAGTTTTACCAAAATTGATGCCAACCTCAAGGGCGTGGACTCATCAATCTCCCCCTTTGGCAGATTTTGGCTAAAACTAACTTTCATTTATCTGCAGAAGTATATCAGGGAGACCACCATCAGAACAGCAGCGGAAACATAACTTTGTCTCCCCCTCAATCAGTACCTCTTGCAAGCAGTACATATCTACTCCCCCTCAGTGGTTAGTAGAATATCAGTGGTTAGTGATGTTAGTATTTCTCCCCATTTTTAGCCACAATATGACAAAGGCAGAATGACTAACTCTAAAACCAATTAAACAGTTCATAGTAGTTAAATTACACACCCAACAAAAATAAAAATTATCCTGGGCATTCATCCCTTACACAACCAAAAACAAAAACCATAAAAAAAGAAAGGACAACTATCAGAAGGCATATTCTATTTCCTCAGCATCTTCTTCTTCTCCTACACTTCTACCATAACCATTATCAGCATCTTCTTCACCTGCATCACTGTTCTCCTTAGCTGCCATCTCAGCATCGCCAGTGTTGACTCCAATATCCTTGTTTTGCTCAGCAAACAAGGCTTGTATCAGTTTTTCTAGCTTCTCCTTTCTGGCAGTGCTGGTCTTGATAATGTCACCAAGCTCCTTACATGTGTTTTTGAGCTGAGCTATAGTTTTCTCTTTTGTAGTTGTTGTAGCAGATGTCGGTGCAAATGTTGAAGCAATATCTGGTACATGGTTACCAGTAAACAATTTATAGTGCAGAGTCAAGGGAGATGCCATTTTCATTACATGATCTGTGGCGACTAGAAGGCTTGGGAACTGATTCAGAATTATCCCACAAATGAGTGAAGGAAAGCATATAGGGAGTTTCACTGCAGTTGATGTAGATTGCTTCAAAATTTGATTGAAGATGTGAGTTCCAAAGTCAAACCATCTTTCTTTGCCAATCATATAGATAAATCTGCCTAGACTCGCAGAGATGGTTAAAGTATGATTGGTGGGCACCCAGTTGATGGTACCAATTCTATGCAGAATTGCATACTTCACACTCAGTTTCCCGGCTGAGAGTTTCCCATTGCTAGGCCACTGTTTCACAGTGTTGCAGGTGAGCTCTTGACAAACTTGGTCATCAGTGTGTCCACATTCAGACTGAGACTCTTCAGATATTTCCAGAAACCTATTAATCATTGTGGGAGAAAATGTCACAGCATTTCCTCTGACATACACTGTCCTGTTGGTTGCATCATTACAGTGGTCAGGAATGTTTACTACAAATTCCTTCACCAGCTTTTCATAATAATTTCCAAGATTGGTAATTGTCCTTGTTAGCCCAGAGTCATTGATCAGTTTCATTATTTCATGGCACTCTAATGCATCCTTCCCTAGCTCCCTTTCCAATGTTATTCTTCTTTGGTACACATATGGCCATCTGTGTACATACTCAGGAGCATGGAAGGAGATACTATCCAAGGGAGCTTTAAGAATACTAACAGTCTTTTTCTTTACCCCAGGAGCCTTTGGAGGTATGATGTCTTGATCATCATCTGTGACATCATAGTCTGACTCAGTGTCAGACTTAGCCTTTCTTTTCTTAGATACAATTGCAACCTTGCTCCAAGGTTTCTGAGGTCCAACTACAGATGTAATGTTTCTTCTGATATTATTGTTTTCAGTATCCACATTTTTCCTTTTTCTTGTCTTCAAACTCTTGATCACATTAGCAATGATCTCATCATCAGAAGATAGGGATGTTCCACTATCTGGTCCATCATTTTTCTGACTGGTTTCAACACAGATGTGGTGATTCTCTTCAGTACCTTGTCAGTCACCTCTTTATCAACACCCCCTAGACCCTGTTCAATTGATTCCTCTAGAGATAGGGATGTTCCACTATCTAGTCCATCATTTTTTTTGACTGGTTTCAACAGAGATGTGGTGATTCTCTTCTGACAATGTTTTACCATCTCTTTCATTATTATCTCTAACACCTTCTTGTTCCTCAACAGGAGCGAATGTGATTGGCATATCCCCATCAGTATTCAGTTTACTTCTTATATTTAATTATGCAGCTACAATTTTCCTTATTCTCTTGTTCGTTTCAACAATTTCTTTCCTATTTTTAGGATCATAAAGAGCATTAATAGGTTCAGAAGTATTACCTGCAAGGAGAATTCTAGCTCTTCGTGTAGGAAATTTCTCAGGCTTGCATGGCACCATAGAAAGGGGGACAACATTGATCGCATTTCCAGTAGACCCCTTCCCTGGTTTTTCCCTAACAACAGAAGATGCAGAGGTCTCCTTCACTCCTATTTCAATTGAGGATTGTTGTTGAGACATCATAAAAGGTACACGGTTGGATTTTTCTTTACACCGGATGAACGAGGTTATTGTGACGAGGATAGTAGATTGAGAGCAGTTTAAGTTGATTTGAAATGATCGTTTTTGAATCCCTCCTTTCGTTTGTTGAAAATAATCACCTACTTGACCAGTATCCTTACAGGTTAATCCCTTTAGGCCCCTGGTTATGTAAAGTCCTATTTTACCCTTCAGTTTCCCAAACTTATTTTTAAGGACATCAAGAGCTCTCAGGTTATCATGGGAGAATGTCACAACATTTTCTGCGACATTTTCCCTTGTTGGCATCTGCATCATTCATGGGTACTGACAGCTGCTGAATGTGGTAGCAGGGTAATCACTTTCTGTAGTCGAGTCAATAGTGGCTATAAAAGCACATCTTCTTTCTTCCAGATCATTTATCATAGACGCCTTATGAAGCAGATCCTGAATCCTTAATATGGTCTTTATGTGTGTCACCTTGGTTAATCTACCAATTTCCCACTTATCAAGGTTTAGTTCTGAGGGGAATTTTTGATGTTCTCTAATTGTTGTTGAGGAACACTCTATTAGTAAGGGGGTCCATACATTGCAATTATTTTTTGCTCTGACACCCTTCATGAGTACTTTATTTTTATCATTTACGACTAAATATTCAGATTTTGTAAAGTTAACCTTCAGGCCTTGATCACAGAGTTGACTAATACTAATTAGATTAGTAGTTAGTCCTTCAACATACAGAACATTGTCAAGCCTAGGATTTCCTGCTTGAACCATTCTCCCAACTCCTTTAATCTTTCCTTTGGATCCATCTCCAAAAGTGACATAGTTGGAGGAATGAAACTTTATATTCACCAGATAGTTTTTTACACCAGTCATGTGTCTCGAACATCCGCTATCAAAGTACCACTTCTCTTCAGTGTATTCCTTTTGAGTGGAATGAGCCATCAGAGCCATAGACTCATTCTTGGAACTTCTTTTCTTTCCAGCAATCCTACCCTTGGGATATCCATGTAGTTTGTAACAATAACGTTTAATGTGGCCATACTTGCCACAATAATAACATTTCCAGTCTTGTTTCCTCTGGTGTTTATAATGATGTTGTGACATTCTGTTAGACATCTTTTGTCTTCTTTCAAGATTGTATCTAGGTTCTCTCCTCTTACTTTGATTATTATACCCAAGTTCCCGTAGTATCTTGTCAGATCTGCTGTTGACCTTATCCGATTTGGATTTGAGTAGAGCAATTTCCTCTTGAAGATCAGATATGATGCCAAGATGCTTCAATCTTTCAACCTCAAGGAGCATGATAATCTTATGTTGATCTTCTCCTAGATGACAGATTTCTGCACTTCTTGTGTACAACTCCCTGTAAGAGTTTACTAGAGCATCATGAGAAAGATCTGCAATGTCTGATCCTACAATAGTGTCAAGCACTCCTGTGAGTGCAGAAACCTGCTTCGGTGATTCTCCATCACTAGCAGAGTCATCTTCAGACCAGGATATATGGAGGCCTTTCCTTTCTTTCTTGAGAAATGTGGGACACTCTGATTTAATATGTCCAAATCCCTCACATTCTAGACATTTGGTCCCCTTTTCTTTACTAATTCTCTCTTTATAATAAGAATTCCTTCCATAATGGTTCCTTTTTAAGTTGCTGGGCATCTGAGTCTTGGCACTATTTTTCGACTCTCCCTCAATCATTTTTTGTAATTGGATGTACTTTTTTCCCAGGAACACAACTGCCTTAGACATCTCTATCTTGGAGTTTGTCTTACCTTCATCAGACACCAAGGCTAAGCTTTTCTTATTCTCAATCATTTCATTTAGTGCCATTTCAAAGGTTTGAAGAGATCCCATAAGCTCTTCAACTTTCATAGTAGCTATATCCTGAGCTTCCTCTATAGCAGTCAGTCACCTTCATGTCAAATCTCTTGGGAATAGACCTTAGAATTTTCTGGACCAACTTGGCTTCAGGAATTTTCTCTCCAAGGTCACTAGATGTGTTGGCAATATCAATAATGTTCATGTGAAAGTCATGTATACTTTCATCTTCTCTCATTCTCAAGTTCTCAAACTTAGTGGTGAGAAGCTAAAGTCTTGAAGATTTAACCCGAGATGTACCTTCATGAGCAGTCTTCAAGATTTCCCAAGCATCCTTAGCAACTGTGCAGTTCTTGATGAGTCTGAAGATGTTCTTGTCCACCCCAATGAACAAGGCATTCAAGGATTTTGGGTTTCCTTGAGCAAGCTTATCATCTTCATCATCTCATTCTTCCTCCGGTTTCAGCTTATCAGTGAGCTTCCCATCTTTGTCTTTGATCTTTGGTGGATCCCACCCTTTAACCACAGACTTTCAAGCTTTACTATCCATGGACTTGATAAACGCCACCATGTGTACTTTCCAATATTCATAATTGGAACCATTAAGTATAGGTGATCTATTCAGAATTCCTCCTTCTTTATCCATCGAACCAGAAAGTAACATCCCTGAATCTAACCCAGATACAGAGCAGGATGCCTGCTCTGATACCAATTGAAATTCTAGTTTAAGCAGATCACTAAGATGTCAGACAGGATGCCGTGACACTTGATATCTGCTTCTCACAAGGATTAAAGAAGAACAGAAACAAACAGCAGTAATAAAAAAAACACACAGAAATTGTTAACCCAGTTCGGTGATCAACAACACCTACGTCTAGGGGCTACCATGTAACGCCCCGATTTGTTTAATTGTATTTATTTATTTCATTTTGGGAATTTTGTGAAATGTGTGAGTTTATTGTATTTACCAGCTAATTGAGTTAATTGTTTAATTTCCCTGATAGGTAAAATATTTGCAATAAATTATAATTTCTTTTCAACTTTTATTTCCCGAAATATATTTCATCGATATTTATGTTTTATTGCATTCTGAGAGCGTTTGAGAGATATTTGAGCGTAAGGGTAAAATGGTCAATTGATTAGTTAGATATTTTAGAAAAAAGTAGTTATTTTATAAATAGAAAGTGGAGAGAAAAAGAGAGAAAAGAAAAAGAAGAGAAGGAAAAGGAGAAGAAAGAAAGAGAGAAGAGGAGAAAGAGGAAAATCAAGAAAACTCCGTTTCAATCGCGATTAATCGGGTAAGGGTGAAAAGTTTCGATTATATCTTGCTTGTATATGTATATGTATGTGTTGTGGTATGTTTTGGTTGTTAAATATATGTTTTTACTTTGGTTGAGATTGTGATCAATTCGATAGAAATCGATGTTTTAACGGTTAGAATGCGGAATAGTTCGTGTAGAATAGTCGGGAAATGATAGGATTTAGTCGGGAATACTTGTCGGTATGATCGGGAGGTTTAAGGATGAGTTTGGGGGGTTTTTGCATCATAAAATTCTGGTTTTTTTCCCCTGCGCTGCGAGTAACCGGTTAACACCCGGTGAGTAACCGGTTACCACTGTTAGTTTCAGAAAAATATTATTTTCAAAAATTCATAACTTTTGAACCGTAAGTCGGTTTTGGTCCCCGTTCGAAGCGTTGGAAAGCTAATGAAATATTATTTCTATTAAAAATGGTTTGGAGGGAAGTAGATAAATTATTTAAGTCGTGGTTTTGTAAAAGTGTTGGGTTGTCGGGTTTTTATCGCGTTAAATGCGTGCGGTTGGTGTTTTACCGTGTGTTGTGTTATTGTTATATAACGTGGAGCTTTTATGTGTTTTATATGATGTTGATGCATGTGATAATTATGTTGTTGTGTGGTAAAATACATTGTTTGATTGAATATCAATATATGTTGTTATGATGTTTTGTGGAATTGTTGTGGCTTATGGATTATGATGAAATGCATTGTTTGAATTGATTTCTAATGCATGAATAATGATGATGAGATAATCCATATTGTTGATTTGTGAAGATGAATTTGATTGTCATGAGTCCTTGTATGCCAAGCATCATGATATGCATCTTGTGATGTCGTGTGCCCTAGTGGGTGTGAGCGACGAAATGGTTCCAGAGGGAATCCGCTGTAACATCGTGTGCCTTATACAAAGAGGTGTGAGCGATGATTATAGATGATCGTGTGCCTTATATAAAGAGGTGTGAGCGATCGGGTCGTGTGACTTATACAAAGAGGTGTGAGCGATCCATAAACGTCGTGTGCCTTATACAAAGAGGTGTGAGTGACGGGGAACATCGTTTGCCCGACGAGGAGTTACACTAAGTAACAAGCGATGATTCCAATAGTTCCTGAGTGAACTGATGATGAGAATGATGGATGGATGGTACCGCATTTGAATAGAGTCGTTGTGTCGGTCTTTTTGCATTTGCATAAATCATGAATGGATTGATTATGTGTGGAAAATCATGAATGGATTGATTATTTGTGGAAAATCATGAATGGATTGATTATGTGTGGAAAATCATGAATGGATTAAGTATGTGTTGAGATTTATGTTTGAATTTGTGAATTGATGTGCATATGTGATAAATGCATTGGTTGTGGATAATATGTTTTATGCATAGACATATGTTATGTGATGTGGTGGGGTGTTTCCATATGTTATGACTTTGGTGTGCCTTATGTGTGAATATGTGATTAGGTTGGTGTAATTGATATATCCTATGATGTTGGATTATCAGAAATATGTTATGTATCTATGGCACGCTATATGTATTAGTATGTGATGCTTGTGGTGAGAATAATTATGCATGTGAATTTGTATGTGTTCGCATATTATTATGCAATCTTGATTTAGTTGTTATTTCTCACCCATCTGATGTGGTTTGTTGCTCTATGAGGCAATTGCAGATTAGTGTCTTGGAGGCTTTTGTGAAGATTAGTTCTCCATCCTTTTGTCGGTCTGTCTGCTCTGATACGTAACACAGGAGTCGGGGAACACTTTTGTTATATATGTATACATTTGTTGGATATATTTTGTATTACCTTTGTATAAATATTTTGATGTTATAAAACAATTTATTTTGTAAAACAAGTCAGTTATGGATCTTTCCGCTTTATTCCATAATTGAACTTTCCTTTTTGTTGGAAAAAGTTTCCCTTTTAGGTTTATTCCACTTTGTGTTATGTATCAAATTTATGAGCAAGGATTGTGTTTTCGTTCTTTAAATGTGGCATCCTTGTTTCTGTCTAAGAAATAAATTTTTATTTACTCTGATTTATTTATGTATTATTTAGCGCGATGGGAATTAGGGTGTTACATTAGTGGTATCAGAGCAGGTCGGTCCGTTCGGCCAAGTTGTTGAGTCAGTTGGTGTAACAGTTGAATATTGTCGATGTTGTTTGTACCTTAGTACGTGATATGTGTGTGAAACACTGTCAGTGCTTTCTGGTTTCCTAATCCTTTATATTCAGGTGTGAGAATGAGATAAGTGGGGGAGAAGCTGGTGCTTCTACAAGTTGCTTCAGTTGTGGAGCATTGGCTTGGTGTGTCGCTGTTTGCCAGATTGTAAGTGTTGTTTGGACAGTGTTGTTCCTGGTTCTGGAGGGAATGCGGAGGTAAGGTTTATGTCAACTAAGGATTTGTGCCTTAGGTAGTTGTGTGCACAAGATGCAAGAAATGCTATTATAGTTTGGTAAAGACGGTTTACGCCCCATCATGATTGTCGGATGTCTATTGACAAATTGAGGAACTGATCACCCTTAATCTCTTGTTGATAGTAGACAGAATTATGTTGGATGGGATAGATGTGTCTTTCCGACTTTGATAGTGTGTGTAATGAATTGTTTGGAATTTGAAAATGTGTTGGTTTTGAAAAGTTGGATTTTGAGGTGTGGAAACCATGAAAAATGAGCAGAAAATTCTGCTTCTGGTGCGATTCGCTAGGCGAATCAGGAATCGCCAGGCGAATGGGTCTCGCCATTGGATCGCCGGGCGAAGTGCTGGCGAAGAGGGATTCGCCAGGCGGAATTATGATTCGCCAGGCGAAATTCAAGAGACAGAACATGTGTAGCTACTGGAAGTTTGGGTTTTCAGAAAAATCAGGTTTCGTCGCTGGTTCGCCAGGAGAAGGGTTGTCGAAGAGGTATTCGTCAGGCAAAATCCTTACTCGCTAGGCGGATCTGGCTGTTTTCCAATAATTGACTTTCCTTCAAAAAAATTCATAACTTTTGACTCGGGGGTCCGATTTAAGCGTTCTTTATATCGATATGAAGCTATGAAAGTGTTCTATGCCGTGGAAAGTGAAATTATTGTGTATGAGACGGATTAGAGGTTTTGGTATGTTGGTCCAGTTGGGAAGTCATTGAGAGAGAATGTTTGGGTATCGTTAATAGTTGTTCTCAGAGAGTAGAGTGTGAACTCAAATTTGACGAAGGTGAAGATCTGAGGCTTGGATCTGCTAAGTGAGTAGAAAACTCTTAGGCGATGAAACCAAGGTGTTTGTTATATTTGTGATAATAGTGTTTTGGAATTGACAGGAAAGCCACAGTGAAGGGCTGTCAGTTGTGCGTGATTTCCAGATGTGTTTCCGGATGGAATATTGGATGTGGGTGGTAGAATTACCCAGTGAAGAATTTTGCAAAAACTTTAAGAATTTATATCTTTTGGAATTTGGTTGGAACGTTCGATAAGAGTGGTGAATTTTGTGAGTTGAGACTTTGATCGATTTCATGTGATTGGTTAGGTTTGTTATCATCGGAATATGTTGTTATTTACTCGATTAAGCTTGTATGTGAGTCTGGACAAGTTTGGATGAGGGTTGGTTTGGTTGGCCATTACAATGTACAGTGATGTTGTTGGGTGTTAGTAATGCGTCTGGAATGTTTATGGAGTATATGAATCGTATCTTCCATATTTATTTGGATAAGTTCGTAATGGCTTTGATTGAGGATATTCGGATCTGTTATAAACTCAGAGGAAGAACAGGTAGAGTGTTTGAGATTTGAATTACAAGTGTTGAAAAGAGACGAAGTTTTATGCTAAGTTATTCAAGTGAGAATTTGGGTTGAAAAGGGTTATTTTCTTGGATATGTTATTTCGGATGAAAGTATGGTTAATGGATCCATCGGGAGTAGACGTAGTTCTACAATGAGAGACTCCGAAGTCGGTTAAGGAGATTGGAAATTTTTGGGCTTAGTTGGTTGTTACTGCAGGCTATGGAATACTTTGCTAAGTTCGTACTTCTGGTATCTCAGTTGACTTGCAAAGGGTGAGTCGTTTGTTTTGGATGTTCGTTGTGAGTGAGTTTTGGTGAGCTGAAGTAGAAATTGTCTACGGCTCCAGTTTTGATTCTGTGTGATCCTAATAGACCGTTTGTGAGGTATTGTGATGTGTTCTTGATGAGCTTAGTCAGTGTGTTAATGCAAGATAGTAAAGTTGTGGCTGATGCTTTACGACAATTGAGGATTCATAAGAGGATCTATACCATTCAAGATTTGGAATTGGTTGCGGTTGTATTGTGTTGGAAAATTTGGAGGTATTATTTTTATGGTTCTAGGTTCGAAGTGTTTAGTAATCACAAGAGTTTTGATTACTTGTTTGGTCTGAAGGAATAGAGTATGAGACAACGAGGAGGGTTGGAATTCGTGACGAGTTATGAATTTGGCTTGGATTATCCTTCGGGAAAAGCTAAGGTTGTGCCTGAAGAGTTAAGTCGAAAGTTTTTGTGCATGTCTGTTTTGATGGTCAGAGAATTAAAATTAATTGAGCAATTCCGAGACTTGTGTCTGGTGTGGGAGATAACACAGTAGAGTGTGAGGTTGGGTATATTAAAAATGAACAGTGATTTTTGGTGAATATGAGAAAGAGTTAGACTTTGGACGTGAGATTAGTAGCTTTGATGGTTACGAGTAATCAGAGTGCGCGGCGGAAGCGTGATGTGGCACATTTTGTATTTGCGTGTGGGACTTGTAAGAGTTCATAGGTTGAACATTGGGAACATGTAGGAATGGTGAGACTATTGGACGTTTTAGAATGGAAGTGTTAGGCGAAAGGTTTAAATATTATTCATGGGCTACTATGTAGATGGATGTTTTGGTTGTATGTTCGATTGGTGAATCGTAGCATTGTTGTAATATTGTTGTGTGACAAGGATATTGGTATTGTGGTTATGTAGAGGTTGTTGAAACGATGTTGGGTCGTGGAACTTTGGGTTCTTGTCTTTGTTGTTGCCTCGTTTCCATGGTGCTGGTTCGAGTGCGAGTAGCTAATTCCTATGTGGGGGATTAGGGGAGTGTTACCTGGGTGTTGGTAACTTGGGTATTCTGCGAGTTGTGAGTTGGTCGTCAAGTGCATTGTATGGGCATTACATCTTGTCGTTGTAGTTGTCGTCGTTGTCGTGTCGTTGTTGTAGCTGCTGTTAGCAAGGTGGTTTGTCAGTTTGTGTTATTCGTGGTGTGCCTTTTGTTGGCATGATAATTTGTTAGTTGGATGCGAGAGTCGTATCCGGAGTTGTTCGTATCAGTTATATTTTCGAGGACGAAAATGTCTAAGTGGGGGAGAATTGTAACGCCCCGATTTGTTTAATTGTATTTATTTATTTCATTTTTGTGAATTTTGTGAAATGTGTGAGTTTATTGTATTTACATGCTAATTGAGTTAATTGGTTAATTTCCCTGATAGGTAAAATATTTGCAATAAATTATAATTTCTTTTCAACTTTTATTTCCCGAAATATATTTCATCGATGTTTATGTTTTATCGCATTCTGAGAGCGTTTGAGAGATATTTGAGCGTAAGGGTAAAATGGTCAATTGATTAGTTAGATATTTTAGAAAAAGTAGATATTTTATAAATAGAAAGTGGAGAGAAAAAGAGAGAAAAGAAAAAGAAGAGAAGGAAAAGGAGAAGAAAGAAAGAGAGAAGAGGAGAAAGAGGAAAATCGAGAAAACTCTGTTTCAATCGCGATTAATCGGGTAAGGGTGAGAAGTTTCGATTATATCTTGCTTGTATATGTATATGTATGTGTTGTGGTATGTTTTGGTTGTTAAATATATTTTTTTACTTTGGTTGAGATTGTGATCAATTCGATAGAAATCGATGTTTTAACGGTTAGAATGCGGAATAGTTCGTGTGGAATAGTCGGGAAATGATAGGATTTAGTCGGGAATACTTGTCGGTATGATCAGGAGGTTTAAGGATGAGTTTGGGGGGGTTTTTGCATCATAAAATTCTGGTTTTTTCCCCTGCGCTGCGAGTAACCGGTTAACACCCGGTGAGTAACCGGTTACCACTGTTAGTTTCAGAAAAATATTATTTTCAAAAATCCATAACTTTTGAACCGTAAGTCGGTTTTGGTTCTCGTTCGAAGCGTTGGAAAGATAATGAAATATTATTTCTATTAAAAATGGTTTGGAGGGCAGTAGATAAATTATTTAAGTCGTGGTTTTGTAAAAGTGTTGGGTTGTCGGGTTTTTATCGCGTTAAATGCGTGCGGTTGATGTTTTACCGTGTGTTGTGCTATTGTTATATAACGTGGAGCTTTTATGTGGTTTATACGATGTTGATGCATGTGATAATTATGTTGTTGTGTGGTAAAATACTTTGTTTGATTGAATATCAATGTATGTTGTTATGATGTTTTGTGGAATTGTTGTGGCTTGTGGATTATGATGAAATGCATTGTTTGAATTGATTTCCAATGCATGAATAATGATGATGAGATAATCCAAATTGTTGATTTGTGAAGATGAATTTGATTGTCATAAGTCCTTGTATGCCAAGCATCATGATATGCATCTTGTGATGTCGTGTGCCCTAGTGGGTGTGAGCGACGAAACGGTTCCAGAGGGAATCCGCTATAACATCGTGTGCCTTATACAAAGAGGTGTGAGCGATCGGGTCGTGTGCCTTATACAAAGAGGTGTGAGTGATCCATAAACGTCGTGTGCCTTATACAAAGAGGTGTAAGCGACGGGGAACATGGTTTGCCTGACGGGGAGTTACACTAAGTAACAAGCGATGATTCCAATAGTTCCTGAGTGAACTGATGATGAGAATGATGGATGGATGGTACCGCATTTGCATAGAGTCGTTGTGTCGGTCTCTTTGCATTTGCATAAATCATGAATGGATTGATTATGTGTGGAAAATCATGAATGGATTGAGTATGTGTTGAGATTTATGTTTGAATTTGTGAATTGATGTGCATATGTGATAAATGCATTGGTTGTGGATAATATGTTTTATGCATGGACATATGCTATGTGATGTGGTGGGGTGTTTCCATATGTTATGACTTTGGTGTGCCTTATGTGTGAATATGTGATTAGGTTGGTGTAATTGATATATGCTATGATGTTGGATTATCAGAAATATGTTATGTATCTGTGGCACGTTGTGGTGAGAATAATTATGCATGTGAATTTGTATGTGTTCGCATATTATTATGCAATCTTGATTTAGTTGTTATTTCTCACCCTTCTGCTGTGGCTTGTTGCTCTATGAGGCAATTGCAGATTAGTGTCTTGGAGGCTTTTGTGAAGATTAGTTCTCCATCCTTTTGTCGGTCTGTCTGCTCTGATACGTAACACGGGAGTCGGAGAACGCTTTTGTTATATATGTATACATTTGTTGGATATATTTTGTATTACCTTTGTATAAATATTTTGATGTTATAAAACAATTTATTTTGTAAAACAAGTCTGTTATGGATCTTTCCGCTTTATTGCATAATTGAACTTTCCTTTTTGTTGGAAAAAGTTTCCCTTTTAGGTTTATTCCACTTTGTGTTATGTATCAAATTTATGAGCAGGGATTGTGTTTTCGTTCTTTAAATGTGGCATCCTTGTTTCTGTCTAAGAAATAAATTTTTATTTACTCTGATTTATTTATGTATTATTTAGCGCGATGAGAATTGGGGTGTTACATACCATGCCAGGAATGAAATCAACTAAGTAGAATTAGTTCTAAGCTAAACTCCAACATTTACAACTTAGTACCTAGAAACTACCCTTCCTAGATTTCTACCTAAGACACTCCTAGGTATGAGACCCTTCTCAATTCCCTTCCAATCACAGTAGTGACTGAAAATATTACAACTCAATAAATTGTCCTTCTCTGGTATTCGCACAATACACGAGAGGCTCACAAAAGTGCAAACCCTAGTACTCTATAACAGCTGCAATATTCAACCAAAAATACTAGGTTAAATCCATCCTATTTATATTGCAAAACAGAACTGGATTTGGGCTTCAAAAACGTAGCAATTCTGCTCCACAGAATCTGCGACCTATTCTTTTCTTCAATCCCAAGTTTCCAAAAATGTCTCCTTGCATGGAAACTGCATATTCCAGTTAGAATCAGAATCTCTGATTCCTCAATCTCAGATGCGACCTGGGATCTAGTCATATTCCAATCACACTTGGAACCTAAATACAGTTATTCCAAAACTGTTACAGACAAAGATGTCGAATCCATCTGATAGGACATCTTGTCTAACATCTTTAACCTGCAGTTAAATCATCATGTCAGGACATCTTGTCCAACATCTTTCTGCTAAGTTAGTTTTACCAAAATTAATGTCAACCTTATGGGCTTGGACTCATCACATATAGACCTCATGCCTATTAAACAGTTTCCCCCATATTCTTTATACGTCAAGGAACAAGTGATTATTTGTAACAAGCCAACACCACAAGGTTTATAACTAGAAATTGGTCCACTTCATTGAAATAACATGCTCCATTGTTAAAATAGCTCTCATTAGCTTTGCAAACAGTGCATTACCAGACCCCACATTACAAGAAAAACTACCAAAGTGATTAACATCAGGGTCCCTAAAAATACCTCCACACGATGCAAAAGAATGTATGTCCTATGAAGTGCCATCAATATTGACTTTTATCCAATTGATTAAAGGAGAATCCATAAGACTTCCCTAATAGTAGGTAAAGTAGGTGGATAAATCTCCACTTTGAATTCTTTAAAAACCAGGAAGTCATACATGGCAATATTGGAAGCCTTCTTGGTTGAAGAACCAAAAAAAGGTAAACCAGAGACAGAATATAGGAAAATGATGATCTCCAAGGTATGGAGACATATCATCGAATCTTGTTAGGTTTATCCCCTTCCAAATACCATCAAAGATGTTTATTATGGCTGCTAACAGAATCACAAAACATTGCTTGGATCAAGGGTGCTTGAGCAGTTCCCAACAATCTTCCATCAACTTTATAGACGGACTTAAATTCACAATAGAAGCTAGCCAATCCCAAATTCTTTTGGAGTAGTTACAGAGGAAGAATAAGTGCTCTAAAGTTTCTGCATTATTGTGGCAAATGTTACACACAGAGGTCACTTGAACCCTCTAGACTAACAATATCCATTTTGATTTCCATGTTGTAGATAATTTACTGCTACCTTCTGGCCAGACGATTCTCCCAAGGAGATTGTGTTTGGGAGATTTTACCCTCATTTGATACTCATCTTCAGGTATGAAAATTGCAATCTTATCCCTTTGAACATGTGACGTAGGAAATTGATTGAGCGGTATATCACAGACATTGTTCACTGCCTCAGTGAATGATTTTTGCTGCTTCAGAATGCTCTCCTCCACTTTGGGTTGATATCTAATAACAACATGGCACTATTGGAGTCTCTATTGAACGTTCTAGCAATGTGCTAACTTGTTATGTCAACAATGTAAGTCACCATTGACAATCATCAATATAAGTCTGTCTTTTGTTTTAAAAAATAGTTTAGGTATGTAATTGGTCAATGCAATTTTATCACCTTTTGATTCTATTCCTTATAATTTTATTATTTGATTTGGATACTTGTAAATATTTTTTTATTTTACTTTTGATTCATTATTTTGTTTTAGTATTGGTAAAATTGAATTTATTAAAAAATTATGGAAAAAAACTTTATGAGACAAATCATTTTTGTAAATTGTGTGTTTGTTTCAGTTTTTTTAAAATGATTTTTATAGTGTTATATATTATTGTGTTAAAATATTTTATAAAGAGAAACTTTCATATTTCAAATGAAATTTTGGTATAAATAGTTTTTCTTAAAGTATTATTTTAGATATTTTATTATTTTATTGAATTTTTTGTTTTTGATATCAAAATTTCAAAAAAAAAAACATTTAAATTTGAAATTATTTTAAATGGCTTTTAAAAAAATCGTTATTGAAATACAATTTTTAAAAAAAATTACGATTTTGAATATGTTTTAATCTTTAATATTATTTTAGGATTTTTTTTCCCACTCGTGACAGTAATGTCAAAAACTCGTGAAGTGGACCTGACCATAAACATCTGCAGCTATATATATATATATATTTCCATCAAGTAAAATCTATCATTGTTAGACTTAAGTTAGCAAGTCTATATGCGGAATGGTTGTCCTCTTTGAAGATATGGAAAACCAAAAAGCATATAGACCTCTAGACTAACAATTTATGTTAAGAAATTAGCTCAAATAAACTAATCTAAAAGGACAATACACTCAATATGCATTTAAGGGGACAATACACTCAATATCAAAGTCACTTGTGGTGACTTGCATCAATTAATTATCATGTGATTAGGTATTTATATTATTGCTATTTAATATTAGGATCTGTTCGATTAGTATATAATCATAGTAATATTTTATCAATACAATTCAGTTCACCCAACCTATTCCTTTGTCATATTCATAATGTTTAACGGGTAGTAACATTAATAGTTGTATTAGGATGTTTTTGGATCTAACGTATTGTTTCATGCGAGTACTTCTTATGCCAATGGTTATTATTATACCAAATGAAATGTTATTTTTGCTTGGCAAAAAAATGTTGATGAACTATTATTTATATTATGTTATTAGATGATAATAATGGAACTTGAATCGAATGATATGTACATTTTTGTAATATTGTAGAGAACATTACAAAAATTCACAATCTTTTTAATGTTTAATACATAATAGTTAATCTCTGAGTTTGTTTTATATATTTGTGATTTAATTAAGATCTTTCGAAGCGAATAAACTCTTATATTTGTATACTACTAAGTGGAACAAATAATAATTGTGTGCTTTTTCAAGAGGAAATTTTATGGAAACAACAAAAAATATATATTAGCTTCGTGACAGCGACCATAATACTAAGTTCTTTCACATGTCAACAACAGCGAGAAGGAATTTCAAGAAAATTGATATGCCTATTAATGAAAACGCAGTGGAAGTGTATAATCAAGTTGGTATGTGCGAAGTTGTTAAGAATTATTTAAAAAAATTGTTTGCAGTAAAAGATGGTATGAATGAATCAGTTCTAGCTGTCGATTTCAAGAGCAGACAATGCCAAGTTGGTCGCACCAGTTATAAAGGAGGAGTTGTACGAGGCTCTCATTCATATGCATCCCGATAAGTCTCTGGGACCCAATGGTTTTAACCTGGCTTTCCACCTGAAGCTTTGGGACATGTGTGATGATGACATATTTGGTGTTGTTACTCATTGGTTGGAGAGAGGGTTCTTCCCTTCGTCTCTTAATGATATGAACATTTGTCTCATTCCAAAGTGGGTGAAGTCTAATAATATGAAGGAACTGAGATCTATTTCGCTTCGTAATGTGGTTTTATAAGATGGTATCAAAGCTTCTAACTAATCGAATGAAATAGTATTTGTCTAAATGCGTGTCTGAGGAGCAGTCGGCTTTTGTGGAAGGTCGTTCTATTCTTGATAATGCTTTATAGCCATTGAAATTATTCATGCATTAAAGAGGAAGACAAAAGGAATTAAAGGAGAGTCGCCTCTTAAAATTGACATTAGTAAAACATATGATAGAGTGGATTGGAGCTTTTTGAAAGATGTGTTAGCCGTATGGGATTTGTAGAGAGGTGGATTCATTGGGTAATGATGTGTGTTACATCAATTCATTATTCAGTTCTAGTTAATACGGATAGATTCGGTCCTACTCAGCCAGGGAGAGGTTTGTGACAAGGGGACTCACGGTCTCCTTATCTTTGCATTTAAGTAGCAGAAGGCCTTTCCGCTCTTATCAATAGAGTTGTGGCTAGAAGAGATATCCATGGTGTTCAAATAGATAGAGGGGCACCTAGAGTGTCCCATCTAATTTTTGTTGACGATTGTTTTCTGTTTTGAAGGGCTAATTTAATACAGGTGACACATCTTATGGAGTTGTTTTAAGTATATGCAGAAGCGTCAGGTCAGGAGATAAATATGACTAAGTATGAAGTGTTTTTAAGTCGTAACATTAGTAGACTTCTAGCTCATATTATGGGAGTCCGTCATGTGTTAGGTACTGGAACGTATTTGGGATTACCATCGATGAATGATAGAAGTAAAAAGGCTACTTTTGCTTTCATCAAGGGTTGAATTTGGAAGAGAATAAAGTTTTGGAGGGGTAGGTCGTTGTCAAAGGTAGGGGAGGAGGTTATGATGAATTCAATGCTTTAAGTAATACCCTCTTATATTATGAGTGTTTTTGTCATCCCAGATGCTATTGTGAATGATATTGAGAAGATGTTGAACACTTTCTAGTGGGAAGGAGGTATTAATAATAAGGGTATAAGGTGGCTTGCATAGGAGAAGTTAATATGTACTAAGATGGAGGGGGGTTTGGTTTCAGAGACTTCAAAGCTTTCAACATGGCTATGGTTGCTAAACAAGGTTGTCATATGATGACAAAACCAAAGACGTTGGTAGCTAGAGTATTCAAAGCAAGGTATTATCCCAGAACCTCTTTTTTGAAGCTAATCTTGGTATTAACCCGATTTTTGTTTGTAGAAGTTTATGGAAAGTAGGGAATTCCCTTACTCTTGGTTTCAGATGAAGTATTGGTGATGAGAGTAAAATTAAAGTGATGTCCGAGCCATGGCTAAGAGGTAAAGGAGGGGGTTGCTTAGGAGGCTCACAAGGACAAGGCGTGTATGATATTACTGTTAATAATCTTACGTTGGCAAATGTTAAATAGTTGGATGTTCAGAAAATAAGACATTTGTTTACCCATTAAGTTTCTAACAATATTCTAAAGGTACCGCTTGTGGAATAAGTGTTAGAAGATTATATGGTTTAGAAAGAAGAACTGAATGGAGATTATAGTGTCAAAACTGGTTATAGGTTTGTGAGGAGTTTCCAAACAAATCAGTTAAATCACAGTGTGTAGAGGGATTGGTGTAGCTTGTGGAACATTATAGCGCCACCTAGAGCCAAACATTTATTGTTTCAGATTTGTAGGGGCTGCCTTCCAACTCGAATTAAGCTTTGTCAACATTTTGTTCAGTGTCCTCCAAATTGTCAATTGTGTGAGAATATTGAGGAAGATGAATGACATGTGTTCTTTGGTTCTATAACTACTAATCAAATCTGAAGGGAAACAGGTTTGTCTTCTATTATAGAACCTTGATTACATAATTTTAACGTTGCTAAGGTTCTTATTCTTCTTATTTGTAGTAAAGAGAATAAGAGGACTGCATGGAGAGTTACAGTTTTGATTTGGACGCTTTGGAATAATATAAATAATGTGACATGGAACAATGAAATAATTGAGGTGTTGAAGTTAGGTATGCAATCTTATCATACTTGGCACGATTGGTTTAAAGCACAAGATCTCCATGTTAGTGATAATGAAGCTCACAACTACCAAACAGTTTGGATTCCGCCAAATGTAGGGTGGCTAAAGTGTAATATTGATGCGAGATGCAATAATCAAATAGGGACAACAAATAGAGGTTGGTGTGTAAGAGATTGTTTTGGTAGATTCATCATTGGAGGTATCACATGGGATTTTAGTCTTAACTCGATTATTGAAGCATAAGCCATGGCCATGAAAGAAGTGATTCAGGAAGCCATCCAGATGCAATTAGATTATGTTATATTTGAAAGTGATTCTCAAATGGTGGTTCAAGCAATCCACACTAACTATGGTGGTAGCTCTGAATTTAGTTTAATCATTATGTCTATTAAGAGTTAATTAAAACGTTATCCCAACTTTGAGGTAAAGTTTGTTAAGTGGCAAGTGAATTTGGTTGCCCACTTGTTAGCTAAAGCGAGCAATTCTTGGACTAGGTGTAGTACTTTTAATTTGACTCCTCCTTGTATTGAGCAATAGTTGTTAAATGAAATGTGTTAAGTTTGTTTGTGTCAAAGAAAAGGAACCGAAAAAGAATGCCTAAACAAGAATGATATACATATTGTCTCAAAGAAACAGAAAAAGGAATTGAGCAGCCTAAAGCGGTGGAACATGAGAAAGAAGAAGATAACAATTGTGAAAAGGGGAAGGTTGAAAGTCGAGCTGCAGTGGACAATCTTCTTTTGACTTGGAAAATCTATAATGATTTTCAAATCAATAATCTTCTTGGATACATTATTAATCACACTTTCAAGTACTTTGACACAAAGAAAAGTGGTAATATCATTGTTGTCAAAAGAGTTTGTGGTAAATTTTGCATTTATCCCAACTTCCGTTCGAAAGTTATTTGTGAAATGCATGTGCATCCTCCGTCACTCGTACAGTGAGGTAATATCTTTTCAACTTTAGCTTTTTATGGAATTTCTTTCTTTTACCTGGTTATTTTTCAATGCTTATTCTTCTTCTAGTTCAAATTTATGTCGACGATATTATTTTTGGATCCACTAACATGCAACTTGTATAAGAGTTTTCTAAGCGTATGCATGGTAAGTTTGAGATGATCCTTATGGGGAGTTGAATTACTTCATTGGTCTCCAAATCAAATAACTCAAGAAGGGAATTAGGGATACTTGATATCTCAAATATTGCCTAAAATGTGATTTTTTGCATGCACTTTATGTACTTTTGCTATAAATTACATAAGTGTGCATCTTTCATTAACTCATAAGAGAGGTAATATTATTCAATTTTCCTCTTTGAATGTAAGCTTTTACTTTTGCATGTTGTTTATGTTCCAATTAATTGATATTCTTGATATATGAGATAGTTCATGATTATTCACTTCCAAAAATTTCTATTGATGTATGTCAATTGTATACTTATAGTGATGTTGTGTTATTCCATCTATATGCTTGGAATATACTCTTGGTGCATTGGCTTGTTATGTATTCTTTCATGAAATATGGTTGAACAAGTTGCAATGTTAGCAAAATTCTTGTTGTGTGTCATTGTTATAATAACATCTCTGTTTTTAGTTTGAGTGATGATGAGTCGTATATCGCCTTGCTAGAGCACATGCGTGTGCAGTATTTCGAGAGCACCAAAGGCATATGTCACGTAATCGTGTCGCTTTTGTAGCAAACTTAAGAGTTTTTTTTATTACATTGTATCCTTCATGTTTCATATGTGTGTTATGTTATTTGGCATAAAGTGTAACAATTATGTTTTATTGTTGCTTGATATGCTTGTATTTATGTTTAGACATTCTTGTTCAATATGTATATCATTTTATGTGAGTTTTATCATATTGATACTCTAATCTTTGCAAATTGTCTCTGTATAGTATTTTGGGTTATATGTGAATTAAGATACTTCTCATGGTTTGCTTGTTTTCTTTTTTATTTTGTCAAAGGGGGAGAAGTATACAAGATGAAGTTAGATGCATATCTTTAGGGGGGAGTCTTCATGAAGACACAAAACTTCGCAAAATGCATCATCTCAAGTTTTACCATCATCAAAAAGTGGGAGGATGTGAGTGCAACTTTTTGTTCGATGTGTTTTGAATGATGTCAAAACTAGGATAGCTTAGCATTAGTGTATATTGGACGGTATCCTCTGATTCTAGATGTGCATCTTAGCATTAAGAAGCATGAAAACATTTTGGAAATAATTTATAAATGATTTAGAAAAGGTTTCATGCATTAAAAATGATTTAAAAAAGGTTTCATGCATTAAAAACTATTTAGAAAAGGTTTCATGTGAAAAACGGGTCTATAGGTTGGCTTGTACGAGTTTCAGGTTGACCTATGTAACTCATTCTTAAAGCATGTTTTATGTGCTAACTGCATAGGTCGGCACATAACTTTTATAGGTTGGCCTATAGAAAAATGTCTACAGTATAGGTCGACGCATGCAGTTTATAGGTTGACGCATACGCTGTAGTATTAAAGCCTGTAGGTTCTGTTCCATGTGTTGGCTGGTTCAGGTCGACCTAATACCTTTATATGTCGCCCTAAGACCTTTATAGGTCGACATATTGACCTGAAAACTTGAATTTTTGCATTCTTTTCATTTCTTTTTGCATTCCTTTTGCTTCCAAACTTGCATACTTTTAAATACTTGATACATGCATCATTTCTAAGTGTGTGTGTGTGGGGGGGGGGGGGGGGGTTCTAGTAAGGTACTAGTGTAGAACCTAAACGAAACCAAAATTACAAAGCATTCACGTCATCTTCAACATCTCTTCTATGCATACACACAATCAAACTACACATAATCATTTTTTGATTGGGTGACTATCTAGATTAGGGTTGATAACATCCAATTAGGTTGGTGTAACCAAGAATATTGGGTGGGATCTTTGTGTGTTTCAAATAAGAAAACCAAGTTGGGGTTTTCCTTCAAGATCATTGTGATTTAAAGTTTTGAACAAGATCACGCAAATACGGATTCGACTGAGTGAAGGCCTTGGGACAAGGTGGTTCCTTGCAAGAGAGTAGCGCGAGACAGTGAATTATGTTCTTGAATCTTGGGTTCTACAAGTGCGTGCTAGGGATTAATCCGGCCGAGTGAAAACCTTGAAGACAAGGAGGTTTTGCAAGCAAGTAGTCAAGAAATGGTGGATTATAGTAGTATTGTTAGTGACTTGATCAAACTTTGATCAAGGGTTTGGAGTTGGTAGAATCAACAACAAACTATAGGGTTTGTGGGGTTAGAGTTCTTCATCTCTTGTATAAACATTTTTGCAAAGATAAGGTTAATTGCAACTATCACAATTCGATTTCGAAATGTGGGCAGACGTACCCATAGCGAGGTCGTTTATTGAAATACCTAAAAAAATCTTTGTGTGTGTCTCTCTATCTCTTTATATTGTTCTTGCAAATTATCGAGTTCATTGTTGTTTTGATCAATTTGATTGGAAATTGTTTTTCAATTGTCTTTTAAAATGTTTTTGTCGATATAATCATAATCACTTTGATTGTGATTGGTTTTTAACATCAACAAAACAAATTGAATTTCCAAACATTATCGATCGCACACAAAGTGTTCAATAAGTTGCCTTTGAGTATTTTAATTGATTTTTGTTCATTGGAAATAAGCTCAACGAGTAGCTTAACATTTAATTGATTTGTGAATTAATCGTTGTTGAACAATTTGTGTTCATTTAAAGACTCTAAAGACAAGGTTTTACTGAACAAAGTTCTGAAGACTCTGAAGACTTAAGTTTCTGAAGACTAAGTGCTAAAGAATCTGAAGACAAGGTTCTGCTGAACAAAGTTCTGAAGACTCTGAAGACTTAAGTTTCTAAAGACTAAGGGTTCTGAAGACTAGGTGCTAAAGATTTTGAAGACAAGGTTCTAGTGAACAAGTTCTGAATACTCTAAAGACCCAGTGATCAACTCTTCTACTCATGCTTCAAAAATCCCTATCCAGAAGCCTCTGATGTACAGAAGATAAGATCAAAATTTTACGAGGGAAATAGTACATAGTACATATCAAAAAGTTCCATTCCACTACCCTAATTTTGTGGTGAAAAGGACAATTTTTGTGTACGGTTGTCATCCCTACGTAACGAAATTCTTTCAATTCGCCAGCTCACTCAAGGATATTCCTAATTTCCCCTCCAACGGATCTTTTATTGGCTATATAAGGACTTGATAACTTAAAGAAAATAGTGAAAAACTACACCACAACAACGCAAGAACACAACGAAAAATTCATATTGTGTGCAAATTTTCTTTAAGTATTTTTAAGATATTCATTGTATTTATATCTGCTTGAGTAGAAGCATTTCATTGTAAACATTTATCTTTCACAAACTGTTGTTTGTAGTTCCTTAAGGGAGCAGTTAGGTCAGAATCCTTAAGAAGACTTAGACAGTTAGTCTTTGTGGTTGTTAGTCACCAGCGGTTGCTAGTGCAGATTGTAATCAATTGATTATATTGGATTAAGTCCTTGGGTATAAGGCAAAATCACCTTGGCGGGTGGACTGGATTAGCTTGATAGTTTTCAAGTGAACCAGGATATATCGTGTGTCTTTCTCTCTAGTTTAGTTTCTTTGTGATTTTTGTTTGAGTTTCATAAAAATATTTTATTTTTGAAAACCCAATTCAATCCCCCATTTCTTGTGTTTTTCTCACACCTTCAATTGGCATCAGAGCTCCAGTTCTGATTGTGATAAAAGTTTTATCAACATTTCACCGTGTTCAGTACTGATCCAGTATTTGTGTGAGACATCATGGCTGCCGCTAATCCTATTCCAGAAGAGAAAGATCACTACAGTGCCAAACCACCAATTTTTTATGGTGAAAAGTTTGATTACTGGAAAGATAGAATTGAAAGTTTCTTTCTTGGCTACGACTTAGATCTTTCGGATCTTGTAGTTGATGGCTACACTCACCCAGTTAATGCTGCAGGAGAAAAAGTGTCAAGAAGTGCTATGACTAATCAACAAAAGAAAGATTACAAGAATCATCACAAGGCAAGAACTATACTGCTAAATGCTATTTCTTATAGTGAGTATGAGAAAATAACAGATAGAGAAACTGGCAAGTCCATTTTTTATTCACTACAAATGACTCATGAAGGAAATGCTCAAGTAAAGGAGACAAAGGCTATTGCCCTAATATAGAAATATGAAGCTTTCAAGATGGATAATGATGAATCTATAGAAACTATGTTTTCAAGATTTCAGATGCTGGTAGTAGGACTCAAAGTGCTAAACAAAGGATATTCAACTGATGATCATGTCAAGATGATTATCAGAAGTTTTCCCAAGAAATGGAGACCTATGGTAACTACTCTAAAGCTATCTAAAGATCTGAACAGTATAATTCTTGAAGAACTTATTAGTTCTTTAAGAAGTCATGAGATAGAGCTGGAGGAAGATGAACCTCAGAAGAAGAGTAAATCAGTTGCTCTTAAGTCTAAACCTGAAAAGGCAAAAGCTTGATTGAGGCCCTATTCCTTGAGATTTTGATCCAAAATGAAACATCCATCATGACATGTCTCATTGATGAGTTAAGGTATGAGAAATCAAGTTTTAAGAAGTTTCTTGCAAAGGAAGTAAGGTTTGGTTCATGAAACTTTTCAAATGTGGAGATTTCACTACTTGTGCCAAATTTGAAACAGTCATAACTTTCAAACCACACATCCAATTTGAGTGAATCAAAGCTCAAATGGAAGCTCTTTCCATGATCTTCAAAACATATTAGAGGACCCTCTTCCAAAAAATGCATGGTTTTTAAGTTATAAGAGATGGGAGATAAATCACCCTTGGGGACTTAGTGAAATTTCAGCTTTTTCACCTAAGTTTTCACACGACTTCAACTCAATTCTTCACCTAGTTCCAAGCTTCAAATAAAAAATCTTTGGAAATGAAAGTTGTTCCTCGTTCTTCAAGCTTTCCAAGCATGTGTAGAACTCCTCATTTGGATAAACCAATCTTAAGTTATGATGTGTTAAAGTTAGGTGTTTCAAGTTGTAATTTTTTTCATAACTTAGAATTTTTTCTAAGTTTCTTGGACAGCTCTTCATACCAAACTTCATGGACGATTTGCTAATGATTCCAGACCTCATTTCAAGAATCTTTCAACATGAAATTTGTTCTATCAAATGTCTATTTTGCAAAGGATCAAAAATCTCACAATTTGGATGCATGGTTACTAAGTTGTGGTGCACTAAAATGGGCATGTTGGCATTTTGTCTTGCACTTAGAAAAGTCAAAAATCACCAAATACACCACAAATCTGAATGCTAAAGGCAAGGATAGATTGAGTAGGACCTCTGCCACGATTCACTCAAGTGGTAACATTAGAATAACTTAGTTTTATTCAACTTGGTGCAAGTAGATTTGATGTGAGAGAAACTTTTCAAAGATAAAGACATTGTTTATTCTTTTTTCTCTCCTTGGGCCTTGGTCTAATCCCATCAGTACACTACATCAGACCTTACCCTATGCTGATCATCCATCATAACTCTTGGGGACTGATGAAGAAAGTCCAACTCACACGATAGACAATCCTCCAAGGAGGGAAAACTTGGCATTTGTTCCACTTCTGGCCATGCTTCAAATCCTCAACATTTTCCTATAAATAGGGCTTGGTTCCACTCTAAAACGACATCAACACTTCACTTAAGAATCTAGAAAAGTCTTTAGATTCTAGCTTGGCAAGTGTAGGAGCTTTGAGAAAGTTGGAGTAAGGCTACTGCAAGGGGAAAGGAATCTTGTTCTGTTGAAACCTTAAGAGTGCATTGCTTCACCAGGTATCTCTCCTTCTTGTTCTTTCATTCCATATCATGACCATGCTACCATTTAATGTTTTTTTTATATAAGATGAATGAGAGTGTGATAAATTCGTGTGAATCTTCTGTTGCACTGGCAGTTCTTGTGTTAGCATGATTTTGTTTGATTTCCACATTAATCATGTTGATGGAACCTAGACAATGTTGTTGCCTACATGTTATGTTTTGAACCTGCCAGTGGGAAGGGTTGATGTTAAAGTCAGGTGAAATTCTTGCACTATCAGTTTCTAGTAGTGTAAAACTAATTTGGTCGTGTGTTGGCATAAGTTGGTTGGTTTCATTATATGCCTCTAACCTTGACCATCTGCTTATGATTGTCATAGTTAGGAGTTTTCTTTGGTATATTGCTATCATGTTTAAATGCTATTTCTATATTATATAAGTTTGATATTATAAAAGCCAATGCAAATTAATACGGATATCTTAATGCAAGAAAAGGTGTTGAATGAGTGAAACCTTTGCACTGTCATAATGAGAATTGTGATACATATGGTGTGTATTGTCGTTTCTCAAGATCAAGTAGAATAGCATGTAATGTGTTTGTGGTTTTCGTCAGTACGTATGCATGGAGAGGTTTCAGTGTATATAATGCTTATCTAGTTGTTTTTTTATTAGCTTAGAGATAGGATTTAATCTTTGCTCTAACTGAAGAAACATATTATTTAGACTCATATTGCAAACTCCCTCACGCTGCTATATTGGTTTCAATATCAACTGTCATTTACTTGCGTGGATCTTTGTTTTCATGTACATAGGTTTAAGCACTCTACATTTGGTTATCATGGATATACATGTATATGTTTTAGTTTAGTTTAGGAATAGGAAGAGTTTTGAGCTCATGTTAGCATAGTGGCCATGATGAAGATTTAGTTTCAGAACCAAGGACCCCTGTTCCACACTTTTTTTTACTCTGATTGTGCTTTTGAGAATGGTTGTTTAAGGCTCCATGTTATTTCTTGTTCTATGAAACTACAACCTTTTTCTTTCATGAAATTTATGTTTGTTTGCTGGACGAAACCGATCAAGCAAGTGAGAAGCGTACCATGATTGCTTCTTGGTTTCATTCATGATTTTCTCATGTTTCATTTTCGTTTGCATGGAGGGCGACACGCTGGCAACTTGTGGTTGGGTGCATCTTGTTTTTTGTCTTCTTGTGACTTAAAAGTAAGTTATTTATTGATAACAATTCCCTGAACATTTAAAGTCATGTGTTTGTTTTATGTCAATGTAAGACACCTGATGGTTTAAGTGTTATCAGGGGTGGCTTATACACCGGATGTATAGCCACCCCAGTGGTAAGTGAGGCGCCTTTGCAACCTTGGGGACTGGGGTTCGAATCCCCCTCGCCCCAGTCCCCTTTTATTTTGTTAATTCTTTTTTTTCTTTTAGTTTTGAATTTGATTTGGACCCGGGAATTTGCTAACCGTACCCCTGCTTGCAGGCCCAACTTCACTTGTTAATATAATCAGTTCATTTTCTTTTACTAATACACCCCCTTTTATTTTCTTTTCAAATGTTTTAATTTTATTTTCATTTTCAATTCTGTTTTATTAAAAATAGTTGTTGTTAATAAAAAATTCCAAAAATATTCATGTTAACATTTCAATGTTTAATTTAATTTTCTAATATTTTTATTTTCATTTTTATTTTATTTTTAATAATTATTTCTTATTTTCTAAAATTAAGAGTAATTTGGACCTAGATTTTGAACCTCTTTTGAAAAATCCCTTTGCTCTTTACTTTCTTGAGCTAAAATTCCAAAGTGCCTTAAGACACATTAGAGGGATATTTGAGGACTAACTTGTGACCTTGAATAAGGTCTTTTGCTTAGGTTTATTGCATTATTCAATCCTCGATTCTTTGACCTAAAACCTTTGTCACGCACCTTGGAATTTGATTCTTGAGAAGTACCATTGTGCCACACTTTTATGACACTTCACACACATTCTTAAATGTTATAACTTGAAGTAGGCCTTGCTTTTGGTCTTGTCTTGGTTTGTTTACCTTGATTTCTCTTGATGTTATTCATGCTTAATTGTTGTGCATCCCCTTTGAGTTCATACACTCATTTTATTCATGTAAATATCTTTACAAACTTCTTGCCCGTAAGAATTGCTATTCTCCCGAAAAGTCTCTCTATTGACCGCAAGGTCATAGATAGTTCATTACCCTTTTAACCTAGCCTTCCCAAGAGATAGCCATTAATCTCTTATAAACCTTTCTTTAACCTTCATAAGAGATAGCCATTAATATTTTCTCCTTCACGACGGTCTAACCCTTCACAATCCCTTTATAAGAGATAACCATTAATCTCTTCTCCCAAACAATCAATCCTCATAAGCTTTGCTTTCAAGCTTTTCACCCTACTTTCCCTTGGAACCTTGACCACAGTCAAGAAGTTCCTCACCCCCTTTGGGGGGAACTACGGACACTCTGATTTCTCAAGTTCTTCTTGAGAACACATAGGCATAGGATTGCGAGATCCTAGCGAGCTACCTTTTTCTTTTTCCACCATTTTTTTCCTTTACATCCGATGTCTTCTCGGATTCTATATTTTCTTTTTACACCTTTTTACCCCGTACTGAGGGGAACTACGAATGCTCTAATTCCACTCCCGTCAGGATACGTAGGCATGAGATGCGATGTCTTGGCGAGCATACTTAGTGTATATACCCTTAGGTTTTTCTTTACCTTAGCACATTTCCCTTTAGCAAGAAACTTTAGCATAACACAAATACTAACAAGAGGTTCATGTAGAGTACTACAGATACTTAGGGTGTTAATACCTTCCCTTAGTATAACCAACCCCCGAACCTTAGATTTCTAGCTGTGTTCCTACATAGCGCACTTAGGGTTTTTCGATCTTGACCCTTTCCTTTGGATAAATCAAAGCTCGGTGGTGAATTTCAATCTTTTGTGATGCAAGTTAATTAATAGCTTGTTATCTGATTCTCACCGCAACAGAAAATGGCGACTTCACTGGGGAATCCCCTAAGAGGGTTAAGCCCACCTTGTTTGTATTTGTGTTATATCTATGCTTGGTTGCTTGTATATCTGTATATATTTATATCTGTATATGCCTGTTGTGCTTGAGTTTTCTGTGTGGAGGGTTGTTACTTTGAGTGGTGAGATAAATCCTAACCCGGATTTGAGCATACGCTTATGATAGGATTGTGGTGTAATCAATAGTCGGTTGTTAGGAGTAGTCCTAACAATTTATGGCATATGATGACCATGCTCAGTTGAGGCCCTTTGGGATTGTTGATGTCTGATGTGAGCAATCGCATTAATGACACTCTTCCCGATTTGAGCCAATGATTCTGAGGACCGTAGTTACCTTCACCCCACTTGGCCTTTTAGGACGTAGTTCGATGGCTATGAGGGAGTAGTCCCAAATAGTTGTTACGCGATACTACACTCAGACGAGTTTATCTTGAGAATATTATTAGCCCGCGTGAGTAGTCACGTAGGCTGATAATATCCGAAGGATTTACGTAGACTTTGGGAATTTTTAGAACCCTGTTCTACAGTTGATAAACCCTAGTACACACTCTGTGGTTGGTTCTTTACCCAGACTCCATGATGTGATCTCGAACCCTTGATCCTGTTGCATGTGTTTTGCATCCTGTTTGCATTGCATATCATTTGCATCTTTGCATATTTCATTGCATATGTCTGTTTGTCCAGTGGCTCATTTCCAGCTGTCTCTATCTTCCAGTGTCATCTGTGAGTCGTCAAGCTGATTCCTCGACACCGATATTGGACTAGAGCTAATTACAGACGCAAAATGTCAAAGCAAGAGGCACACAATGCTGAGGTCCGAATGGAAATCGATGACCTAAAGTCGAGTATGACTAAACTAACTGAGATGCTTCAAGTTTTGATTGCTAGAGAAGAACCTCCCCAAAGGACCGTCATCCAGGAAGTTTCAAGTGCTGATCCTCCACCGGTTCAAATACCACCTTCAACTTAGCCCGAGTTTGGTTTGCCACACAACTATTCTCCGCCGATTGTATCTACTGTTATGCCTGTATTTCAAGCTCCTGTTTTTGCTGAGCCTAGACCTACAGTCCATGCCGTTCCACAGACTGTTCGAGCTCCCTTTGAGAATCCCCTCTTTGAGTACAATGTTGCCAGTGCTCAGGGTGAAGACTGTGAAGACTTTGTTGAACTTGAAGTTGTCCGTGAGCAGTTACAGACTTTAGACAAAAGACTCAAAGTTGTTGAGGGTACTGACTTTTTCAATGTGGATGCAGACAACATGTGCTTAGTGTCTGATCTTGTTATGCCTGCTAAGTTCAAAACTCCAAAATTTGTGAAGTATAAGGGGCACTCTTGCCCAAGGGCTCATTTGGTCATGTATTGTCGCAAGATGGCTGCTTATACAAAAAATCAGAAGCTGCTTATCCACTGTTTTCAGGATAGCTTGAGTGGAGCATCACTCAAATGGTATATAGGTCTCGAGCAAAACTCCATCCACTGCTTCCAAGATCTTGTAAATGCCTTCATGAAACAATATAAGTATAACCTTGACATGGCTTCTGATCGTCGCCAACTGCAAAATATGACTCAACATGAGAAGGAATCTTTTAAGGAGTATGCTCAGCGCTGGAAGGAGTTGGCTTCCCAAGTTGAACCTCCTTTGGCTAAGAAAGAGTTGACTGGAATGTTCATGGATACCTTGTCCCCGTTCTATTGGGAGAAGATGATTGGAAGTGTATCCTCCAATTTCACTGATTTGGTTACTATTGGCCAAAGACTTGAGGAAGGTCTTAAGAAAGGAAAAGTGTCAAAAGTTGCTGAATCTTCCAATGGTGTGAAGAAATCCTATGGGAACTTTCAGAGGAAAAGGGAAGATCAGACTAACACTATAATGGTTGAAGTGAGAAGGCCTCATCCCTAACCTCAGTATGCTATTCACCCTAGTGTTATTGCTGTCACTCCCGTGGTTACTTCTCCACGGCCAACTCAAGCTTCCCATCATCCAACTGCAGGACAGAACCAGTACCGTAATAGGAATCAATTTGATCCTATTCCTATGACTTACACCGAGCTTTATCCTGGTTTGGTTAAACAAGGTTTGATTACCACAAGGTCTTTGCCTCCTTCTCCAAATCCTCTTCCAGCCGGCTATAGGGCTGATCTTCATTGTGAATACCATTAAGGTGGTGAGGGCCATAACTTGGAAGGTTGCTTTGCATTGAAGACTAAAGTACAAGAGCTGATGAGAAACAAAATCCTCTCCTTTAAGGGCAATCCCAATGTTCAGAAAAACCCTCTGCCAGGACACGCCAAGTGAAGCTTCAGTCGACTTTAGCCCAGCTACTTCTTAAAGACAGGACAACTCATCCTTGTGTTTGATTAGTCACTAGGCCGTGTTTCTTGTTGTTTACATCTTCCTTATTTTGTAATAGTTGTTTGCTTTCAAATTATGTTTGTATTTTCAAAATTAATGAAATGAGCATTGTAACTTTTGATTCAATTCATTTGTGTTTGCTATTTACTTCTTAATGCTTTTTATTTCAAGAAAAATAAAAGAATTCACTTAATTATGCAAAGATTGGAGGGAGGATGATGATACATTATACTCATAATTGTTGTGGTATGATTCAAATCAAAACTTTGCTGGCGATGTAAGGTATTGTTTCAATCCCTAAACACATGAGAAATAAGGAAGATAATCCCTCGTTAACCCCTTCGAGCCTAGAAGTAGGAGTTTTTATTTCCTTACAAAAAACCCTTAAATCTCAACCTTGGGGCAGGGTAGTTCTCAGTTTAACTTGGTTATGCATTCTAACGCAAGTGCTTCATGCAAGATGCCAGTCAGCTCTCTCGAATCAAATGACAATAAAAAAAGAAGAGGTCTCATAACCTCAACAAAGACAAGAAGAGGCCTCAAAACCTATAAAAAAAAGAGGTCTCAAAACCTCAGCCAAGAAGAAAAGGTCTCAAAACCTTAGCCAAGAAGAAAAGGTCTCAAAACCTCAAACAAAGACAAGAAGAAGTCTCGAAATCTCAGCAATAAAGGACAACAAAATGTTGTAAGGGAGTAATGACAACCCAAGGTGTTTGAATCATTATCAACTATCATCGGATTAATTCCTAGCCTATAGGAATCTGAATGTATATCATGTGTTAACTGAGCTTAGGATTGGAAGTTCATCACGTAGATTGGGTGGGTCACAAATAAAGTTTGAGCCTTTATAATTTGTTTCTTAAACCGTGAACCAGACCACATTACAACCCTCAAAAGACCTAATTAAAACAAGGTTATTTTGAAAGCATGCTACAGCAAGGTTGCGTAAACTGACTCCCAAAGATCTTTACAGGTCACTACCCTTGTGCTTCACCTTTCACTTTTAAATGTCTTGAACCGCCGTGTTCAGACCAATGACTCATTTTGTTTTGCATCTTTCAAAAAAAATGACTTGATTTCAAAAGTTGCATGAACTCTACATTTACCATGTTAGTACAAATACTTTTGTTTGCAAACTGGATTTCCTCTCAAGGAATTTTCAAACAATTAAGAAACTTGGTCGGTGATCCTATCAGGGGCAAGTTCTTTCCAAATCCTGTTGAAGAATCAGTTTAAGAGTTGTGGTTTAGTACAAGTTCTTCTTAGAATTGGTTTATACATAAGACTTTTCAAGACTCATACTAGGGCGAGCTTTCCAAGAGCACCATAAACAATCATGTCAAGACTCAGACAAACTGAAGCAATGATCAGTTCATCTATAACAGTCAGCTAATTTGGGGCAAGTTACTTGAAGAATCCCCAAGCAGCACTTCATCCTTTCTACAAGGATCATCAACTTGATACAGTTTACTAGTGTAGCAATTATGTGTTCAACAGTTAGCATCTCTAGTCCCCAAGCAGAATGGCAGTGATCTCCGTGTTGAGGAATTAATCTTCCAATCTTGTCTTCTCCCAAAAGAGTCGAGTTGTGTCGTCAGCATCTGCATTTGATCATATATCATCTGCATAATTCATAACCATATACATATCATGAGTGTTTCATCCTTATTTGCATTTCTCCCGAGGTCGTTATCCACGTCTTACCTTGTGGTCAAATTCCAATTTACTTGGCGCCTACCAAAACGTTATCCGTCCTTTCATTCAGTGCCATTCCTGAATGATGTTGCTTCCTTAGGCATCTAATCCTGTTGATAGATGTTTGTCTTCTCTCATTCCAGTGATATCCTGGATCTTTATACTCTCTCACTCCAGTGCCATTCCTGGATGTCCATCTCTTGTGATCTCTAGTGCCATTCCTGGATATCTTGTTCCTCTTGTTTCTCCCAGTGCTATTCCTGGAAGTTTTGCCTCTCTTCTATAATCCTCATAAAATTTGCCTGGATATCTTTCAATGTCATTCCTGAAAGTCTTATCTGTTCATTCAGTGCCATTCTTGGATGTCTTTCTCACTATCATTCGATACCCTTCCTGAATATAGTGATTTGCCTTTACTTTCAGTACCATTCCTGAAAGTTCACAGTCATTCAAAGTTGTCTTGGATATTGTGATTCCTGTTATCCAATGCTTTCTTGGATATTGTAATTCGTTTTATCCAATGCTTTCTTGTATATTGTAATTCCTTTTATCCAATGCTTTCTTGGGTATCCCCTTGTTCTTATTCGTTCAATACTTTCTTGGACGTTGTGGTTTCTTTTTATCCAATGCCTTCTTGGATTTCACCTTTTGTCTCATTTGCATCTGATGCCTTCTCAGATATTATGAGTTTACCTTTCATCCAAAGCCATTATTGATGATCGGTTTCTTTGCATCCAATGCTGTCTTGGACCTCGGTTTATTCACTTTTATCTAAAGCCATTATTAGATATTATGATTTGCACCTCTCATTCAAAGCCATTATTGGATGACTAATGTCTTTTTATCCAATGCTTTCTTGGATCTCTATCTTTCTCACTTTCATCTGATGTCTTCTCAGATATTATGATTATACCTTCCATTCAAAGCCATTATTGGATGACTGGTGTCCTTTTATCCAATGCTTTCTTGGATCTCTACCTTTCTCACTTTCATCTGATGCCTTCTCAGTTATTGTGATTATACCTTCCATTCAAAGCCATTATTGGATGACTGGTTTCTTTGCATCCAATGCCTCTTGGATCCCTGCTTTGTTCACTTTATCTAAAGCCATTATTAGATATTGTGATTTATACCTTTCATTCAAAGCCATTATTGGATGTCTGTTTTCTCTACCATCTGATGCCTTTCCAGATGTGTCTCTCTTTCTGATGTTTTTCCAGATCGAGTCTTTGTTCACTTTTATCTAAAGCCATTATTAGATATTGTGATTTATACCTTTCATTCAAAGCCATTATTGGATGTCCGGTTTCTCTACCATCCGATGCCTTTCCGGATGTGTCTCTCTTTCTAATGTTTTTCCAGATCGAGTCTTTGTTCACTTTTATCAAAAGCCATTATTATATATTGTGAGTTATACCTTTCATTTAAAGCCATTGTTGGATGTCTGGTTTCTCTACCATCTGATGCCTTTCAGGATGTCTCTCTCTTTCTAATGTTTTTCCAGATCGAGTCTTTGTTCACTTTTATCTAAAGCCATTATTAGATATTGTGAGTTACACCTTTCATTCAAAGCCATTATTGGATGTCTGGTTTCTCTACCATCTGATGCCTTTCTGGATGTGTCTCTCTATCTGATGTTTTTCCAGATCGAGTCTTTGTTCACATTCATCTAAAGTCATTATTAGATATTGTGATTTGTACCTTTCGTTCAAAGCCATTATTGGATAATTGTTTTCTTTGCATTCAATGCCATTCTTGAATGTAGTCTCTGTTCACATTCATCTAAAGCCATTATTAGATATTGTGATTTGTACCTTTCATTCAAAGCCATTATTGAATGTCTGGTGTCTGACTGTCCAATGCTTTCTTGGATCCTTGTTTGCTCACTTTCATCTGATGCCTTCTCAGATTTAACATTTTATCTCATTCTTATCTAATGTTTTCTCAGATATTATGATTTGTACCCTTCATTCAAAGCCATTATTGGATGACTGGTTTCTTTGCATCCAATGCTTTCTTGGATCCCTGCTTTGTTCATTTTTATCTAAAGCCATTATTAGAAATGGTGATTTGTACCTTTCATTCAAAGCCATTATTGGATGTCTAGTTTCTTTTGCCATCTTATGTTTTTCTGGATGCGCCTTTCTCTGTCTTTTCTGGCTTTTCTTGAAGATCCCGTTTGAACTCTTCAGTATAAGAAAATCCCAGAAAATCTTTTGTTGATGTCTATCCTTTTATTTCAAATTGATCTCCAGAAGAGATATGTCTTCTTTCTGGTTTCATGCCCAATAAAGAGTGTGCTTTTATTTTCCCCAATGTTTCCTCAGATTCTCCCCATTGAGTCTCTTATGTTGGTTAGTCTGTATCCCCAGTGAGTTTTTCCTCATGGATACTAACCATCATCCTTTCCCAGTAAGCTCTCTGTGGTGGTTTGCTCTTTATCTCCGGTGTCTGGTCTGTCTGCACCTTTGCATCTATCATGACATCATATCATCATACTAGAAGTTCTTGGCATGTCAGCATTTGCATGTCTGTTATTTGTCCTTACCATCTGCATTCCATCTAAGGAGAAAATTTTTGGTTTGCTATATTTAAACACCTTTCACCTTGATGCCCCGAGGATTTCCATTCCTCGTGCCATCCGGTAAAGCTATTTAAATAGGGGCAACTGTTGTACCCCAAATTTTACCCCTTAGATGTCATAACATTTTGCACTTGACATCTAGATTCAATCATCTATGCATTGTTAACTAACCCTTTCATTTTGCTAGTTTATTTCTTTTGTGAAAGTCAGGACTTACACAGAAAGAGGGCAAGGCCTCCTAAGCCAAGCTCTCATCTGATTCAAAGAGAGAAAGACAGTTAAGGATCCAAATACAACCATGTGAGCTCATCTACAAGAAATCAAGACCATCTGACTTTCATCACAAGTAGCTTGAGCCACAAGTTCACCTACCTCCAATTAGGGTTTTGTCAAGACAAGTTAATCATAGCCTTGGATTTTGATCAAGAGTGGTACTCAAGCCCTGGGACTTGACTCCATGAGATAATAGGAATCCCTAAGGACCATATATGAGCTTTAGATGTGATGGAAGAAGCAAGATCATCAGAAATCATTCCAGTGCATTCACAGTTAAAATTAGGGTTTTGACTGAGGCCCTATTCCTTGAGATTTTGATCCAAAATGAAACATCCAAGGCCTCAATCCATCATGACATATCTCATTGATGAGTTAAGGTATGAGAAATCAAGTTTTAAGAAGTTTCTTGCAAAGGAAGTAAGGTTTGGTTCATGAAACTTTTCAAATGTGGAGATTTCACTACTTGTGCCAAATTTGAAACAGTCATAACTTTCAAACCACACATCCAATTTGAGTGAATCAAATCTCAAATGGAAACTCTTTCCATGATATTCAAAACATATTAGAGGACCCTCTTCCAAAAAATGCATGGTTTTTAAGTTATAACACATGGGAGATAAATCACCCTTGGGGACTTAGTGAAATTTCAGCTTTTTCACCTTAGTTTTCACACGACTTCAACTCAATTCTTCACCTACTTCCAAGCTTCAAATAAAAAATCTTTGGACATGAAAGTTGTTCCTTGTTCTTCAAGCTTTCCAAGAATGTGTAGAATTCCTCATTTGAATAAATCAATCTCAAGTTATGATGTGTTAAAGTTAGGTGTTTCAAGTTGTAATTTTTTTCGTAACTTAGAATTTTTTCTAAGTTTCTTGGACAGCTCTTCATACCAAACTTCATGGACGATTTGCTAATGATTCCAGGCCTCATTTCAAGAATATTTCAACATGAAATTTGTTCTATCAAATGTCTATTTTGCAAAGGATCAAAAATCTCATAATTTGGATGCATGGTTACTAAGTTGTGGTGCACTAAAATGGGCATGTTGGCATTTTGTCTTGCACTTAGAAAAGTAAAAAATCACCAAATACACCACAAATCTGAATGCTAAAGGCAAGGACAGATTGAGTAGGGCCTATTCCACGATTCACTCAAGTGGTAACATTAGAATAACTTAGTTTTATTCAACTTGGTGCAAGTAGATTTGATGTGGGAGAAACTTTTCACAGATAAAGGCATTGTTTATTCTTTTTTCTCTCCTTGAGCCTTGGTCCAATCCCATCAGTGCACTACATCAGACCTTACCCTATGCTGATCATCCATCATAACTCTTGAGAACTGTTGAAGAAAGTCCAGCTTACACGATGGATAATCCTCCAAGGAGGGCAAACTAGGCATTTGTTCCACTTCTGGCCATGCTTCAAATCCTCAACATTTTCCTATAAATAGGGCTTGGTTCCACTCTAAAAAGACATCAACACATCACTTAAGAATCCAGAAAAGTCTTTAGATTCTAGCTTGGCAAGTGAAGGAGCTTTGAGAAAGTTGGAGTAAGGCTACTGCAAGGGGAAAGGAATCTTGTTCTGTTGAAACATTAAGAGTGCATTGCTTCACCAGGTATCTCTCCTTCTTGTTATTTCATTCCATATCATGACCATACTACCATTTTATGTTTTTTATATAAGATGAATGAGAGTGTGATAAATTCGTGTGAATCTTCTGTTGCACTGGCAGTTCTTGTGTTAGCATGATTTTGTTTGATTTCCACATTAATCATGCTGATGGAACCTAGACAATGTTGTTGCCTACATGTTGTGTTTTGAACCTGCCAGTGGGGAGGGTTGATGCTAAAGTCGGGTGAGATTCTTGCACTATCAGTTCCTAGTAGTGTAAAACTAATTTGGTCGTATGTTGGCATAAGTTGGTTGGTTTCATTCTATGTCTCTCACCTTGACCATCTGCTTATGATTGTCATAGTTAGGAGTTTTCTTTGGTATATTGCTATCATGTTTAAATGTTATTTCTATATTATATAAGTTTGATATTATAAAAGCCAATGCAAGTTAATACGGATATCTTAATGCAAGAAAAGGTGTTGAATGAGTGAAACCTTTGCACTATCATAATGAGAATTGTGATACATATGGTGTGTATTGTCGTTTCTCAAGATCAAGTAGAATAGCATGTAATGTGTTTGTGGTTTTCGTCAGTATGTATGCATGGAGAGGTTTCAGTATATATAATGCTTATCTAGTTGTTTTTTTATTAGCTTAGAGATAGGATTTAATCTTTGCTTTAACTGAAGAAACATATTATTTAGACTCATATTGCAAACTCCCTCACGCTGCTATGTTGGTTTCAATATCAACTGTCATTTACTTGCGTGGATCTTTGTTTTCATGTACATAGGTTTAAGCACTCTACATTTGGTTATCATGGATATACATGTATATGTTTTAGTTTAGTTTAGGAATAGGAAGAGTTTTGAGCTCATGTTAGCATGGTGGCCATGATGAAGATTTAGTTTTAGAACCAAGGACCCCTGTTCCACGCTTTTTTTTACTCTGATTGTGCTTTTGAGAATGGTTGTTTAAGGCTCCGTGTTATTTCTTGTTCTATGAAACTACAACCTTTTTCTTTCATGAAATTTATGTTTGTTTGCTGGACAAAACCGATCAAGCAAGTGAGAAGCGTACCATGATTGCTTCCTGGTTTCATTCATGATTTTCTCATGTTTCATTTTGGTTTGCATGAAGGGCGACACGCTGGCAACTTGTGGTTGGGTGCATCTTGTTTTTTGTCTTCTTGTGACTTAAAATTAAGTGATTTATTGATATCAATTCCCTGAACGTTTAAAGTCATGTGTTTTTTTTATGTCAATGTAAGACACCTGATGGTTTAAGTGTTATCAGGGGTGGCTTATACACCGGATGTATAGCCACCCCAGTGGTAAGTGAGGTGCCTTTGCAACCTTGGGGACTGGAGTTCGAATCCCCCTCGCCCCAGTCCACTTTTATTTTGTTAATTCTTTTTTTTTCTTTCAGTTTTGAATTTGATTTGGGCCCGTGAATTTGCTAACCGTACCCCTGCTTGCAGGCCCAACTTCACTTGTTAATATAATCAGTTCATTTTCTTTTACTAATACACCCCCTTTTATTTTATTTTCAAATGTTTTAATTTTATTTTCATTTTCAATTCTGTTTTATTAAAAATAGTTGTTATTAATCAAAAATTCCAAAAATGTTCATGTTAACATTTCAATGTTTAATTTAATTTTCTAATATTTTTATTTTCATTTTTATTTTATTTTTAATAATTATTTCTTATTTTCAAAAATTAAGAATAATTTGGACCTAGATTTTGAACCTCTTTGAAAAATCTCTTTGCTCTTTACTTTCTTGAGCTAAAATTCCAAAGTGCCTTAGGACACATTAGATGGATATTTGAGGACTAACTTGTGACCTTGAATAAGGTCTTTTGCTTAGGTTTATTGCATTATTCTATCCTCAATTCTTAGACCTAAAACCTTTGTCACGCACCTTGGAATTTGAATCTTGAGAAGTACCATTGTGCCACACTTTTATGACACTTCAGACACATTCTTAAATGTTATACCTTGAAGTAGGCCTTGCTTTTGGTCTTGTCTTGGTTTGTTTACCTTGATTTCTCTTGATGTTATTCATGCTTAATTGTTGTGCATCCCATTTGAGTTCTTACACTCATTTTATTCATGTAAATATTTTTACAGACTTCTTGCCCATAAGAATTGCTATTCTCCCAGAAAGTCTCTCTATTGACCGCAAGGTCATAGATAGTTCATTACCCTTTTAACCTATCCTTCCCAAGAGATAGCCATTAATCTCTTATAAACCTTTCTTTAACCTTCACAAGAGATAGCCATTAATCTCTTCTCCTTCACGACGGTCTAACCCTTCACAATCCCTTTATAAGAGATAGCCATTAATCTCTTCTTCCAAATAATCAATCCTCACAAGCTTTGCTTTCAAGCTTTTCACCTTACTTTCCCTTGGAACCTTGACCACATTCAAGAAGTTCCTCACCCCCTTTGGGGGGAACTACGGACGCTCTGATTTCTCAAGTTCTTCTTGAGAATACGTAGGCATAGGATTGCGAGATCCTAGCGAGCTACCTTTTTCTTTTTCCACCATTTTTTGCCTTTACATCCGATTCCTTCTCGGATTCTATATTTTCTTTTTACACCTTTTTACCCCGTACTGAGGGGAACTACGAATGCTCTGATTCCACTCCCGTCAGGATACGTAGGCACGAGATGCGATGTCTTGGCGAGCATACTTAGTGTATATACCCCTAGGTATTTCTTTACCTTAGCACATTTCCCTTTAGCAAGGAACTTTAGCATAACACAAATACTAACAAGAGGTTCATGTAGAGTACTACAGATACTTAGGGTGCTAATACCTTCCCTTAGTATAACCAACCCCCGAACCTTAGATCTCTAGCTGTGTTCCTACATAGCGCACTTAGGGTTTTTCGATATTTACCCTTTCCTTTGGATAATTCAAAGCTCGATGGTGAATTTCAAAGTTTTGTGATGAAAGTTAATTAATAGCTTGTTATCCGATTCTCACCGCAACATCATGTCTTTCAGAAATAATGGAAAGATATCAGAGTCTTCAAAGTAAATACAAGGACCTTAAACAAATCCATGTAATTACTTCTGAAGCTAGAGATAAACTTGAACAAAATAATTCTTCTCTGAATGAAAATATTTTTTCTTTAAAAAATATTAACTGTGCTTTGAAAAGAAAAATTTCTAAACTAGAAGAAGAATTAGTCTCTAATATCTCTGATACTAATTGTGTCAACAAGTATGATAGAGCATTCCAGCACTTTCTGGCTAAAAACATAGATAGAAGCAAAATGGCTTCCATGATCTATGGAGTTCGCAGAAATGGAAAGAAAGGTTTGGGGTGTACAAAAACATCTAAATTTGATGAAAGTCAGCCTGTAAAACCAAAATCTCTCTATGATCATTTCGTGCCTTCTGGAAATATGCTTGATTGTTCTGAGCTCATACAAGCACCTTCACAGACACAGAAATCTGATCTTAAACCAAAGTATCGTGCACAAATTCCACTTGATTATCCTGTTGCACAAAAACCCAAAGTTGTGAGAAACTCTGGGAAAACTAACAAAAAAAGGACCTAGAAAGTGTGTACCTAAGGATGAGATAATCTACGTTGCAGATATCCTTAGCAAATCATTTGAAACACCAATCATGGTACCCGGACAGTGGTTGGTCAAGACACATGACGGGAAGAAGGCATATGTTCCAAAGTTTGGAACTTAAGCCTGGAGGCTTCGTTGGTTTCGGAGGAAACCAAAAGGGTAAGATCATTGGCTCGAGAACTATTGGTAATGGTGAACTTCATTCTATTACTGATGTTCTTCTGGCCGATGGTTTGATGTATAACTTATTGTCAATTAGCCAACTTAGTGACAATGGTTATGATATCATTTTCAATCAAAAGTCCTGTAAGGCTATTAGTCAGAAGGATGGCTCAATTATTTTTAATGGAAAGAGGAAAAACAACATTTACAAAATCATACTTTCTGATCTTAAGGACTAGAATGTTAAATGCTTAATGTCTGTAAATGAGGAGCAATGGGTATGGCATAGACGTTTGGGCCATGTTAGCATGAGAAAGATCTCTCAGCTAAATAAGCTTGAATTAGTCAGAGGCTTACTAAAGCTGAAGTATTCTTCAGATGCTCTTTGTGAAGCATGTCAGAAAGGCAAGTTTTCCAAAACTTCTTTTAAAGCGAAAAATGTTGTTTCTACCTCCATACCATTAGAACTTCTGCACATTGATCTTTTTGGTCCAGTGAAAACTACCTCAATCAATGGTAAGAAATATGGATTAGTCATTGTAGATGACTACAGTCGTTGGACATGGGTAAAATTCTTGAAACACACGGATGAGTCACATTCTGTGTTCTCTACCTTTTGCTCACAAGTACAAACAGAGAAGGATTGCAAATCGTCAGAGTCATAAGTGATCATGGTGGAGAATTTGAGAACAGATACTTTGAGAATCTTCTTTATTCCCATGGCATTTCCCATGATTTCTCTTGTCCTAGAACTCCACAACATAATGGAGTAGTGGAAAGGAAGAATAGGACTTTGCAAGAAATGGCTCGTACCATGATCCAAGAAACTGACATGGCTAAGCACTTCAGAGCAGAGGCAGTAAACACAACATGTTATATTCAGAAAAGGATTTCTATCAGACCTATTCTAGGTAAGACTCCTTATGAATTGTGGAAGAATAGAAAAGCCAACATCTCTTATTTTCATCCTTTTGGCTATATTTGTTTTATGTTGAACACTAAAGAGAATCTTGACAAGTTTGATTCCAAAGCTCAAAAGTGTTTATTGTTGGGATACTCTGAATGCTCTAAAGGCTACATAATCTATAACACAGAAACACAGATTGTTGAGGAATCAATTCATATTAGTTCGATGATAAGCTTGACCCTGAAAAGTCAAAGCTAGTTGAAAAACTTGCAGATTTGAAGATTACTTTATCAGAATCCAATGAGGAAGATTCTAAAGAAGAAGACAAAGCTGCAGAAACTATAGACTTAGATACAACTTCACCAGAAACAATGACTAGTCCATCTCATCGGAAGAAGAATAGACTAAGGACTTCTCATTCTGAAGAATTGATTCTGGGAGAAAAAGATGATCCATCAGAACTCGTTCATCATTCAAACCTTCTGAAGAAACTCTTCTGGGTTTGGTGTCACTTATAGAGCCAACATCAGTTGATGAAGCTCTTCTGGAGAATGAGTGGATTCTGGCCATGCAAGAAGAATTGAATCAGTTCACCAGAAACGATGTTTGGAATTTTGTTCAGAAACCAAAAGGTGTCCACGTCATTGGAACAAAATGGGTATTCAGAAACAAGCTTAATGAGAAAGGTGAGACCGTAAGAAACAAAGCTCGACTGGTTGCACAAGGCTATAGTTAGCAAGAAGGGATAGACTATACTGAAACTTTTTCACCAGTTGCCAGGTTAGAATCTATTCGCTTATTAGTTTCTTTTGCTGTTAATCATAACATCATTCTTTATCAGATGGATGTTAAGACTGCATTCTTAAATGGGTATATTTCTGAAGAAGTGTATGTACATTAACCCTCTGGCTTTGAAAATTCCTAGAAATCAGATTATGTATTTAAACTGAAGAAATCATTATACGGTCTGAAACAAGCTTCCAGAGCTTGGTATGACAGACTCAGTAATTTCCTTTTGGAAAATGATTTTACCAGAGGGAAAGTAGACACTGCACTCTTTTGTAAAACCTTTCAGAATGATATCCTGGTTGTGCAAATTTATGTAGATGATATTATTTTTGGTGCTGCTAATCCTTCTTTGTGCAACGAATTTTCTAAGTTAATGCAGGAAAAATTTGAAATGAGTCTAATGGGAGAGCTCAGATTCTTTCTGGGAATTCAAATTGATCAACATCCAGAAGAAACGTATATTCATCAGAGCAAATATGCACGAGAACTTCTGAAGAAGTTTGAGATGTCAGATAGTAAACCTGTAAAAACTCCCATGCATCCTACATGCATTATGAAGAAAGAAGAAGTAAGTAAAAAGGTTTGTCATAAGCTCTATCGTGGTATGATAGGCTCTCTTCTGTATTTGACTGCTTCTCGTCCAGATATTTTGTTTAGTGTATGTCTGTGTGCTTGTTTCCAATCAGATCCAAGGGAAACTCACTTAATAGTTGTTAAGAGAATCCTAAGGTATCTAAAGGGAACAACTAACCTTGGCTTGATGTATAAAGAAAAAGTACTTTTGGATGCAGAGTACAAGTTATCTAGTTATTGTGATGCAGATTATGCTGGAGACAGATTAGAAAGAAAAAGTACTTTTGGAAACTGTCAGTTTCTGGGTAACAACCTCGTATCTTGGGCAAGCAAAAGGCAATCAACCATTGTACTATCTACTGCAGAAGCAGAATACATCTCAACGTCACTTTGTAGTACCCAGATGCTCAGGATGAAGAATCAACTAGAATATTTTCAGATTCACAAGGGTAATATTCCTCTCTTCTGTGAAAACACATATGCTATTTGCCTAAGTAAGAATCTTATTTTACATTCTCGAGCTAAAAACATTGAAATTAAACATCATTTCATCAAAGACTATGTTTAGAAAGGTATTTTAACTCTAAAATTTATAGATACAGATCATCAGTGGGATGATATTTTTACAAAACCCATAGCTGAAGATAGATTTAAGTTCATTCTGAAAAAATTAAATATGGATTTTTGTCCAGAATGAATTTTATCATAATATGTTTAATCTCCTTCTGTAAAAAGAGATTCTGACATTAAGCAAATATTTTTGATTTATTTGTCTTTCTGAATAAAGATACTTCTACATGTTAGAAGATGACATGATCAGAAACGTGTCTAGTCAGATACCTCTTGGTATTCTTGCCTTTGGGAACATCAAACGTGTTCACTTAAACAGACAACTATGATTTCTTGTGACATTTGTCCAATATCAAATCATACCTTACCGTTGAAGTGACACCTCGAGCATTGTGATTTTTCTATACTAGGTTTTAAAATAATTACTCCCTATTACTCCCTATTTTTTTGTAATCATCAACTTCTCTCTTTAAATACTCATTATCTCACTATCGCACACTACACTACTCTTTCACTTCCCACACTTTTTTCTTTGAAACCATAAAAACCCTTTGTGTTCCGTAACTTCATCATCTTCATCAATGGATCCTCAACAACAAAGTGTGTACAATTTCTCTCAACAATCACAACATGCAGAATCATCTCAAATGGTTTCTACTACTGCTCAAACTGCTTCGATGTCGCTACATAAATTGTTATCTACCTTCCAAAAACCAGTTGAAGTTCGTATTGTGGATCATCCACCTCACATTCATATCTCGACTCCTTTTGAAGAATTGGAAGTTCTTTGTGAATGGTTGGTAGATTTTGATAACCTGTTTGAAAATGGAATAGATTTGTTTAGGGAACTGAATGCTCAAGGTTGGAGAAATTACTTTGATCATCTCTACGGTCCCATCTTCCCTAACCTAATCAAGAAATTTTAGAGATTTGCTAATGCTGATGATCATTTCATTGTGTCACATGTTTTGGGAAACAAATTTGTCATCACAGAGAAATCTATCGCTACCTTACTTAGAATGGAGAACACTGGTGGAAAGCGTATCTATAAAATGAATTCAAAGTCAAAGTTTATTTCTGAAGTGATAAACCCATCCATCTTCACTCAATCATCTGATGGAAAGCCAACCTTTAAGAATCAGGATCTATTTAAAGAGCTTCGCGTCTAGCTCAGGATTATTCTGGGTTGTATCCATCATAGACCTTTATCAAGCTCATCTGACTTCATCAACACTGATCAGAAATACATGTTGTATTATCTGGTGAAAGGTGAAAAAATCTGCCTTCCTTCCATTCTCTTTAAATATCTCAGAGATTCTGTAAGAGAAACCAAAAATGATGCAAAGAAGCTTAAAAACTACATTCCTCTTGGTAGACTTATCTCAGTTATTCTGATTGAAAGTGGTATGGTTGATCATCTGGCAAAATTGAATTTCAAAGAAGAATTAAAAATTATAATTGAAACACCTCTGAATAGCAGAAATCTGAAGCGGATGCAAATTATAAACGAGATAAGAGTTGAACCAAGTATGGCTACAGATTGGGACAGTTTGAAGTTAAGGAGAATGATAATCGATGGATTTCCTCTGTTCACCAAGATTGACTCTATAGAAGCTATAATGAAGTACATTAAGATGCGTGAAGCTGAAGGATATGATATGTCTGGATTCTTGTTTGAAGATCTACCAGATACAGTTCCTGATCTGATGAGGAAGAAGAGACCCCATAACAAGACCCCTCGGAAGAAGATTGTTAAGAAGCAAAAGAAAGGTTTACATCTAGGTGAAGCTAGCACGAAGGATACTTCACTGACATCCTATCCAGAACCGACAAGTAAGTCTTCTGACTCTTCTGTGACTACATCTGTTCTTACCAATAGAAATGTGTCTTCATCTATTCCAACACCACCTCCAATATTTTCAACCATAGTTACTACCTCATCCATACCTCTTTCTGAACCACCATCATCTCAGATATTTCCATCTTTTGCACCATCTACATAACCTCTTTTTCAAACCACTTCCACTCAATTAACTCCCACCATATCTTTACCATTAACTCCCACCATATCTTTACCATTATCTTCTAACTTCATCACTCAACCCATTTTTGGAGAAATTCCTACAGAACCTATTCAAACAACCAACCCCCAATCACCCACATCCTCAACCTCTCCACACATTAATCCAATAACCATCTCTAATAATCCTGACCCTTCATCACCAGAAACAAACTCTGATTCAGACTCTGACTAAACACTTTCCAATCTAGTTGTTTCTAATGAAGAAACCCAAACACTTCCTGAACATCAACCTTCTGATCGTCCCCCTCCTAACCTTGATGAAGTCATTTCTATTTTTAAAAACAATGCATTTAGGAGAGTCAAGAAACGTTCTAATGAATCAAGTTCTAGCGCTGACCCTTCTGCTCTAGGTGCTACCTGGAATCGATTCAATCGATGGATGTCTTTGGAGTTTCTAAAGATAAAAAATCTCTATACTTAAACGAAAGAACACTTTATCCAGAAAGCAGAAGAAGGATTGGAAGCTCAGGGAGAAGCTGAAGAAAAGTTAGTTGCAGAAAGAGAATTAGCTGAAAGACAAGCTAAGGAAGCTCTTGAGAGAGAAGCTGCAATGAAGAATCATGAAGATGTTCTGAACATTGTTGAACGCTCTGATAACCCTACTTCTAATCCAGTGTTGAAGACTCTGGAAAGCATTCAGAAGGAACAAGATGAAGGTGCAAGAAAGACACAAGAAAAGGGGGGGGGTTGAATTGTGTTTTAACTCTTTAAAATCTTTTCGCCTCTTATCGTTAAAGCGCTAAGAGAATATCAGAGTTGCATTGAGAGACTGTGACTTGTGATGTGTCATTCAGAATATACTATGCATTAAGCATACGTAATAAGTAGAATCTGAATAAGCGATACAAGACTCAGACTTGCAATGCGGAAGCTTATCAGAGTTAGGTTGCAAGGTTCTGATTTGCTATGCTAGGTTCTAATCATAGATACAGAAACATAAATAATAAATCAAAGCATATGCAAGAGTAAAGAACACACGATATATCCTGGTTCACCTGAGCAACTCTCAAGCTAATCCAGTCCACCCTTCCAAGGTGATTTCTCCTTGAACACAAGGACTTAATCCACTATAACTAAATCCAATTATAGATGCACGAGCTAATGCCTGTGACTAACAACCTGCACAACCGCAGCTGTGACTAACCCACAATGAACCGTTCAGGGATCCAAGTTAATGGATATAACGAACATTGACCCAATAGGTTCCAATCTCGCAAGATCTACTATCAGGATTTCACAGCTAAACATTCAGGGATCCCAGTTAATGGATATAACGTTTATTGACTATTCTTCTAGGATTTTCAATGAGTTCCATCAGTGATCTCACAAGAGTCTGACCCAACATTGGTCCTCTTGAGATATGACAATCATTTACCATATTTTAGGATTTCCACAATGACACCAAGTCAATGTCTTCTCAAGTCTCTGATCACACTAATCACTTGAGGAATCCTAATTCACATAGAATTAGTTTGTTAGAGGTTACAAGAATGCTTCTTAACAAGCAGAGTTCTCTTAAGTTTAAGTACAAATTATTAGTTCTTGGATTGGCTAGAATTTTGGTAAAATAAAGTTGTTCAATGTTGATGTCACATGGGTGATGTCTTAACATTGAGTCTTAACATTGGATAATGTTAAGTGTTTAAGTTGTTGAAGTTTTGAAGTCTGATGTCACATGCGATGTCATGACATCAGATATGCGGATCATTAAAACATCAGGTTTGAGATGTTTTTAGGGTTAAGCGTATTAGCTGGATTTTGGGAGAGCTGTTAGAGTTATTGGATGCGAATATCTTAGAGGAGATATTTTCTGTTGCAAACAGATTTGATGCAGATTTGTAGGAGTGTTTAAAGGCTGAAGATTTAAGAAGATTTTGAGAGAGAAAATCTGTTTTGAAGATTCAGTTTTAAATAACAAATCAGGTCAGATATTGTAGCAGGTCCAAGCCCAATTCAAATAGCCATATAAAGCGCATCAATCCTGAAGAAAAAGTACAGAAGATAGAGAGCATAGACTGAGTGTCAATCATTGTCTTTGTACGAGTATTTTGTAAACCATTCTAGGTTGAATTGGTGAGTTGTAAGGTGTACTCTCTTAGAGCTGTGAAGCAAGAGAGTGTTGTTACTTGATCAAAGCTTGTAAGCAGGATCAAGGTGATTCTCAAAGTGTGATCTTTGAGGTGTTTTAGGAAGTGAGTAGTGTTCTCATACCTAAGTGGTCTTTTAGGTAGAAAGTTCATTAGGTAGAGATTAAGTTTAGGAGATGTCAACTGGGTTGTTGAGTCTGTAAATTAATTCTACTGATAGTGAAATTCCTTCCTGGCTTAGTAGCCCCTAGAGTAAGTTGTTTAACTGAACTGGGTGAACAATTCTTTGTGTACTCTTCTGTTGGTTTACATTGTCCATTGCAGAGTGTGTTGTTGTGACATCACATGTAACATCACATAATTGGTACCAGAATTTCAATTGGTATCAGAGCAGGCGTCCTGCTCTGCATTTGGGTGAGATCTAGGGCTGATACTTTCTGGTAAGATGGACAAGGAAGTTGGTGGATTTGTGAATAGACCCCTTATTTTGGATGGCTCTAATTATGATTATTCGAAACCAAGGATGATTACCTTTTTGAAATCCTTGGATAGCAGGGCTTGGAAGGCTATCATAAAAGAATGGAAAGCACCTGTTGTTGTTGAGAAAGATGATGTTGGGAAAGAAAAAGAAGGCAGCTCAAAACTGAAACCTGAAGAAGAATGGACCAAGGAAGAAGATGAGCTTGCCCTTGGTAATTCCAAAGCTTTAAATGTTATTTTCAATGGAGTTGATAAGAACATATTTAGGTTGATCAATACCTGTGAAGTTGCTAAGGAAGCTTGGGACATCTTGAAGACTACTCATGAAGGAACTTCAAAGGTTAAGATGTCAAGACTTCAACTTCTGACATCAAAGTTTGAAAGTCTAAAGATAAAGGAAGATGAAACTATTCATGACTTTCATATGAGTATTCTTGAGCTGTCTAATGCCTCTAGTGCTCTTGGAGAGAAGATGACTGAAGAAAAGTTGGTGAGGAAAATCCTTAGATCCCTTCCCAAGAGGTATAAGATGAAGGCGACTGCAATTGAAGAAGCTCAAGACATCAGCAAAATGAGGGTTGATGAGCTTATTGGATCTCTTCAAACTTTTGAGTTAGGGCTGAATGAGGAGGAACCTGAAAAGAAGACCAAGAGTATAGCCTTGGTATCCAATACTCAAGAAGAGAAGAAAGGGAATGGTGCTGAATCTCAGGAGGAGCTGTCTCAGGCCATTGCTATGCTGGGAAGACGGTTTAACAAGGTTTTCAAGAGGATGAATAAGAACTACAAACCTAATGTTAAGAACATCTCCTCTGACATCAGCAAGTCAAAAGAGAAGGACGAAGAGAAGACTGCTCAAGACAAAGGGATTCAATGCTTTGAGTGTGAAGGTTATGGACATGTCAAGAAAGAATGTCCTACATTCCTTAAGAAGCAGAAGAAGGGCATGACTGTTTCCTGGTCCAATACTGACAGTGAAAGTGAAGAAGAGTCAGCCAAGCATGTCAGAGCATTGATAGGGACATGTGTGTCTGATGGAGAATCAAGTGATGAGGAACTGACTTTTGAGGAGTTAGCAGCCTCCTATCAAGAGTTATGTCTGAAGAGTGCAGAGGTTTGTCAAGAAAGTGAGAAACAAAAGAAACAAATTGTTCAGTTTGAGACTGTTAAAGCTGATCTTGAAAATGAAGTCTTGTTGGTTAAATCTCAACTTGATCAAATGACAAAATCTGTTAGAATGTTGAACAGTGGATCTGATACTCTTGATAAGATCCTTCAGGAAGAAAAGGTAGCAGGAGACAAATCAGGCTTAGGATTTGTTGAGGAGAAGGTTTCTACTGAAGCTAGTACTTCAGGAACCAAAAAGGACATGTCTCAACCAATGTCTCAACATAACAAAAAGAGACATAATCCTAAACCTAAGCAGGTTGCTCACCAACAGCCTCAAAATGTTGGGAAAAGGTATGCTCATGGTCCTCATCAAGGGAAGGTACATACTTATGGAGCTAGGCAGTATATGCTTCCTCAATACCATAGGAGCATGCAGGCTTCTAGGTTTAAACAAAACATGTTTCATCAGATGTCTCAACATCAAGGGAATATGTATGGCTTTGAATATAATAATGTTGTGACTCATTATTATGGAAGAAGGAAGCCACATCACCATAGAAGACAGCCTAAGAGACAGAATCCTCACTACAGGAGACAGACAACTATGGAAGAAAACAACACCAGTACTATAGATGGCAGCCACAACAGTTTCATCATCAAGGTGGCAGGAAGTTTAACAACTTCAGAGAAGAAAGAGTAAGGTGCTTCTATTGTGGAAGATTTGGCCATATGCAATTTTCTTGCTTCAAGCTTCATGGTTATCCCAAGTCTATCCCTCAACCTAGACAGAAGGATAACAGGCCCAAGGTTGTTAAACAGTGGGTTCCTAAAGCTGAGGTTACATGTCTATTGGCTCACATTTCAGATAGACACTCTGCTAAGGATGGATGGTACTTTGACAGTGGTTGTTCAAAGCACATGACTGGATTCAAACACCAATTGGTGGATGTCAATTCTTGCTCGTCAATTGATGTTACTTTTGGAAATGAAGAGAAAGGGGTGGTAAAAGGTGTTGGAAAAGTGAAGTGTCATGATAGACCTGATCTTGACAATGTGTTTCTTGTCAAAGGTTTGAGTGCTAATTTGATTAGCATAAGTCAGCTTTGTGATGAAGGATACAAAGTCAGCTACACTAAAGATGAGTGTTTGGTGACTAATGAGAAGAATGAGGTTGTTATGAAGGGAGTCAGATCCAGAGATAATTGTTATCAATGGGTACCTCAAGAGGTCAGCTCATCTAATGATGTTAAGGTTGATGTTGTGACATCAGACTGTAACATTAAGTGTGAAAGTCTGAGCATGTTGAAAGGTCAATTAGGGTTAATAACTTATGGTGTGAATCCTTTTAAAAATTTAAAAGGAAAGTTATTTTGGAGGGAGAAACTCATTGATTGGCGTTTAAGTGATCCACAAAATCAGGCTCCATACTTTGGGCCATCATTTCCTATTATAGCCATCTCACGCTTCATCAAACTTCATATCCCTAATATGTTCATCTCTTTCTCCTTCAACAGAAATTGCCATTCATCTCTGAATCTAAAGTGCTTCACAGGAACAATGTCAAAACATATATCATCTCCATCTAAGAAATCTGCTTCACATAGTTCATCGCGCGAAAAAGCTAGGGTTTCTACAAAAGAGGGCTCTGCAAAAGAAGCTTTGAATGTAGCACCTATCTCCATGATGGTTCCTGAATCTGGTAAGTCAAGACCTTCCAAACTTCAACCAAAAAGAACTGCAACTAAATTTAATGATAATGAAACTAAGAGGCTAGTCACTAGTGTACTTTTTAGCGATAAATCTGCATATAGGTCATCTACATCTCAAGCTGTTGAAGAGAGGTTTGATGTTGATCGCAGTCTTAATCAGATTGCCACCAAAATTTTGGATAAGGGTTTGTCTGTAAAAGGCATTTCTGTTCCCCTTAGACAAATGCCTGTTGAAAAGAAGGACATGCAAAGTGCTGAAGCAAATCTTCACAGATTGGCTATGTCTGTCATTGAAGATGCTGAAGTAGGTGGTGAAGAAGAAGGGGTTCATGAGGAAGCTGATGTTGAAACAAATGTCAGAACATCGCCTGAAAGGAATGTTGAAACTAGCCCTGGTGGAAAGAAGAATGAAGATGTGGTAAATGTTGTTGACCTGTCTGATGATGAAGTGATTGGAAATGTTGTTCCTAGTCTTGCCAAGAGACTAAAAACAAGGAAAGGAAAGAATGTGGAATCTTCTCCAAAGAAGTCAACTGAAGGAAAGAAGAAAAAGACTTCTATTGTTGGTCCTACAAAAACATGGAGCAAAGTTGATGTGAATCCCAGAAAGAGGAAGCTAGTGGAAGAATCTGAATCAGAGTATGATGTTGAGGATGATGTTCAAGACATCACCCCTGTGATAAAGTCAATCTTGAAGATAATTGCTGACAAGATACCTGATGTTCCTGTTGACAACATTTCATTCCATTATACAAGCAGTGCTTCCATGTGGAAATTTGTTTGTCAAAGAAGACTTGCTCTTGAAAGAGAGATTGGCAAAGAGGCTATAGAAATTAAAGAAGTCATAGAGGTGATAAAGGTTACTGGATTGATGAAGACTGTGTGTGGGTTCTCCAAGTGTTATGATAGTCTGGTTAAGGAATTTATGGTTAACATTATTATGAATATTTCTAACAAAAGAAGTACGGATTTCATGAAAGTGTTTGTTAGAGGCAAATGTTTTAAGTTCTCTCCGGAGGTTATCAACAATTACCTAGGAAGAAAAGAAGAAGAGTTTACAGAGTTAGAAGTTACTAATAATGATGTCTGCAAGGAGATAACTGCTGGTCAAGTAAAGGTGTGGCCCTTGAAAGGAAAATTGTCAACTAGCAAACTTAGTGTTAAGTATGCTATCTTGCACAGAATTGGAGCTGCAAATTGGGTGCCTACTAATCATAAAACCACAACAGTTGTGGGATTAGGAAGGTTCATTTATGTTGTTGGCACTAAGAAGAAATTTGACTATGGATCATATATTTTTGAACATACTGTGAAACATGCCACCACTAATGCTATCAAAATGCCTATAGCATTTCCATCTCTCATTTGTGGAGTAATTCTGAAACAACATCCTGGCATATTGACAAGTTCAGACACAGCCTGCAAGAGGGAGTCTACATTATCTCTGCATCCAAAATTATTTGTTGGGAGTCATGTTCCAGACATTGTCTCAACATCAGATGCTGGTAACAAGAAGAAAAGTACTAAGACTGATTTGCTTGCAGGATTGAAGGCTACTTGCAAGGATCTGGATGTTGTGATCAGTACCAGCATGACTAGAAAAAAGGAGATTGAGAAGCTGATCCAGTCCTTGGAACAAGATGATAATGATGATGTTCATGAAGGTGTCAATTCTGAGGAAAATGATGAGGGTGATGAAGATGGGCCTAGCTCTGATGAAGGTTAAGTTTCTTTTGTTGTTTCTGCTAGACAATAGTTTTTTTTTGCTTTTGTTATTTTGCACTTAATGTGTTTGGTTTGTAACCTGAATATTATGTTTTAAGCACTTTTATGTTTTTGTTCTATGATTTGTCTTGTCTTGAATGCTGACTTTAGACTGACAATGAGAGCTAGCTTAGGACTAACTGGTAGTTAGTAGGTGTTTGTCCAATTATGGCTAAAAAGGGGGAGAGTTAGCCAAGCCAAGGTGTGGTTGTGAATCCTGCTTCTGAGGTGGTGCAGAAGTTGAGGGGGAGAATGTTTGTGCAGCTGTTTGCTGGTTCTGGTTTTGAGGGGGAGTTTGCCCTTTGCTGAGCTGATGGAGTATGTGCAGCATTTTGAAGTAAGAGCTGTTTTGAAGGAGTGCTGCTAGGAGCTTTTAATTTTTATCTGCTGCTGAAGTCTCTGATGTTACAGAGATTGTTTTAGCCAAAATTAGCCAAAGGGGGAGATTGTTAGTTCTTGGATTGGCTAGAATTTTGGTAAAACAAAGTTGTTCAATGTTGATGTCACATGGGTGATGTCTTAACATTGAGTCTTAACATTGGATAATGTTAAGTGTTTAAGTTGTTGAAGTTTTGAAGTCTGATGTCACATGCGATGTCATGACATCAGATATGCAGATCATTAAAACATCAGGTTTGAGATGTTTTTAGGGTTAAACGTATTAGCTGGATTTTGGGAGAGCTGTTAGAATTATTGGATGCGAATATCTTGGAGGAGATATTTTCTGTTGCAAACAGATTTGATGCAGATTTGTAGGAGTGTTTAACGGCTGAAGATTTAAGAAGATTTTGAGAGAGAAAGTCTGTTTTGAAGATTCAGTTTTAAATAACAAATCAGGTCAGATATTGTAGCAGGTCCAAGCCCAATTCAAATAGCCATATAAAGCGCATCAATCCTGAAGAAAAAGTACAGAAGATAGAGAGCATAGATTGAGTGTCAATCATTGTCTTTGTACGAGTATTTTGTAAACCATTCTAGGTTGAATTGGTGAGTTGTAAGGTGTACTCTCTTAGAGCTGTGAAGCAAGAGAGTGTTGTTACTTGATCAAAGCTTGTAAGCAGGATCAAGGTGATTCTCAAAGTGTGATCTTTGAGGTGTTTTAGGAAGTGAGTAGTGTTCTCATACCTAAGTGGTCTCTTAGGTAGAAAGTTCATTAGGTAGAGATTAAGTTTAGGAGATGTCAACTGGGTTGTTGAGTCTGTAAATTAATTCTACTGATAGTGAAATTCCTTCCTGGCTTGGTAGCCCCCAGAGTAAGTTGTTTAACTGAACTGGGTGAACAATTCTTTATGTACTCTTCTGTTGGTTTACATTGTCCATTGCAAAGTGTGTTGTTGTGACATCACACGTAACATCACATAACTGGTACTAGAATTTCACAAATGAACACATAGTGTTCTAGCAAGATATGAGCAACAGCTCCTTGCAAACTACATGATTCTAACAAGATGTATATGATTTGACAGTTGAATAACATCTTGAGAGTTCTTCATCTTCTTCGTTGAGCAAGCTTCGAGCAACAACTCCCTTGCTTTTGATCTTTGATTGCAGAGATGATGTAGTTGGTTGATGACTTTACTGATTTGTAATGTTGTCTTGTTCATCAACAGCTTCTGTTCCAATTGATTATTGTTGTGTTGAATGATGATCTTTGAGCTTCAACAACAATGGTCGTGTTTTAATGGTGATAGCTTTGAATGTTAAGTGTAACAACAAAAACTGATCGTTGCGACTATCATCACATCGACGCCTATAGAAATGCATTCTCCTTTCCTTTAAATAGCCAAGTAAAATATAGTCGTTGAAGCAATGTTAGTTGTTTGAAAATAGTCGTTATGCAATGATGAAAGTTGTACTGCCATATCTTCTTTTTACTGTAGAAGAAGTGACGGGATAGATCTTTTCAGTACGGTGTACAGTCATTGCCAACGGTAACATTTGTCTTCAAATCTTCAGAGGCTTCTGATGGTAATTAATTGAAGCATGAGTAGAGACTTTATAACTGGGTCTCTTCAAGTCTTCAGTATTCAGAACTTGTCCATTAGGAACCTGTCTTCAGAGCTTCAGCACTTGTCTAGAAACCTGTTATCTTCACTGATTCAAGTCTTCAGAGTCTTTAGAACTTGTCCATTAGGAATCTGTCTTCAGAGTCTTCAGCACTTGACTTTTAGAACCAAAATCTTCAGAACTCATAAGTCTTCAGAATCTTTCTGCACTTGGTCTTCAGAGCCTTCAGCCTTCAGAACTTCAAGTCATCAGAATCTTCAGCACTTCGGTTCTCCAGAAGATTATCTCTTCAGAAGCTTCGCTATCTTCATAATCATAACCACTTTCAGAACAACATCCACAAGAGCATTGCAACAGCAATATCGGCATCCTTGGATCTTTTTTATTATGATCAGATATAGAAGCATACTTGTTTTTTGCGACTTGTGTTACACATAGTAACACGCATATGAACATATACGCACATTTTGTTGGTGCTTGTTGGATTTGATATCTTCTATGATTGTGATCTGCACACAACACACATTAGAACATAAAATAGTTCTTTCACAAATACTCATTGTTATCATCAAAACATAGAGATGACTTGCTGAGACAACTCTTGCTCTAACAAACTCCCCCTTTTTTATGATGACAAAACCATGTATTTTGATTGAACATTTTATACAAGGTAATCACCAAAGATAACATATTTAGAGTCCGGAACAACGGCTCCCCCCGAATGTGTTAACCCCAAATTTTTATTTGTGATCATCTAGAATCTTCTACGATCCAAAGACTCACAAAATAACAATTTTGAGTTGTCAGAACATATAATAGAGAAGGATTACTTCCCTATCTGTCTTGAGGAGACAAAATTCTTCAGCATCTGGACTTGTTCATCAGAACTTCTGTCTTCAGATCTTTAGAACTTAGTTCTTTTGGACGTCGTATCAGAGATCATAATCTTTAGAGTCTTCTGAAGCAATTTCTACTTTTCAGCAGAACCATTTTTGCACTGAGATAGAACAATTCTCTTCTAATAACTTAGCCACGCTATTTATCAGAATTGAACTTGTCTTTTGACGTAAGAAACTCCCTCTGAGTTTTAGACTTGATGATCTTCAGATTATTGATTTGGTCATACCGGTTCTGATCATCGATTAAGATCTTGACTATTCAGAGTTTGACTTGAACACATGCCTTCATCTCAGAACCTTGTTACTGTCACAACTCAGTGGTTCATCAAAGCTTGATTCTTGATCTGATTGATAGATATTTTGTGATCAATGGAAGCTTGATTCTGAATCTGATACCAAAGTTGCTGAGTTTGATACCAATGAAGGTATTTAAGAACAGTTTACAGCTTAACTAAGTCTGATACCAATTGTAGATTGAGTCTGATACCAATTCATTTTCTTTTTAGTTGACTTCTTGGTTTATCAGAACTTCTTCTTCTTTGATCTTCTATCCAGATCTTCAGACAGTCTTTGACTTCTGATTTGCTCAGTTCTTTTGAAGAGCATCTTTAAATGAAGACTTTGTCTTGACAACTTTTAGGAAGATTTCTTCTTCTGATTCTTATGTTCTGAATATCATATTCTCATACAATTTACAAATTCTGAACAAGATGATACCAAAATCACAATAACTTTGACATTTAGAAAGTTCTCAACTTCTGAACAGTACTGGGTTAATCTGATTCTGAACATATGTTCACGAAGTGTACAACTTCGATGATATGAACAAACATATTTATTCTTTCTTAAACCTGTTCTAAGAATGCCTAGTGAACTTGTTCAGAGTTCCTCGGTAAAACATCAAACAAACGTTAGTGGTAAACACATTTTACACCATTGATTTACTTGTTTGAGTTTTGCATTCTTTTAACATATATATCAAAATCATATTTCTATTTCTCCCCCTTTTTGACATCATAAAAAAGTTAGAGCATTTAAGCATTTTAAATATGATCAATATGATAGTGAATCTCAAACGATAGAATAGTGTTGCTATAGGTATAAATAATAGAACATAAGTCAACACATACTTCATTAATTTAATCCCAAACACCACAGATACATGCACTTAATAAACCATTACAAACCGATAACTTAGCCTAGTTCTAACAAACAATCATCTTGTTTTATGAGAACCATCTGCTGTCGAAGGTTTCACAAAATTTTCTATCAAGAGCAGTGTTTGGACCACCTCGAACTCTGCAAATCGTTTGCACGATTCCTGCTCTGAAGAGAACTTCTGATAAGGCTCTCACATAAGGAATGAATGATTTGTTCATAGTTCTTGACAGAAGAATCGAATCTTTAAGATGGTAAAAGATTACTTGGGACAAATCTATAGGAGTTGGCTTAAGAAGACACATGATGAGAAGCTTATCCTCATGATATAGAAAGTCTTTGTTAGTATTGCAAGGACAAAGATTTGTCAGAATGAACTTAAACCATCCTTTTGCAGTAGGCAGAAGTTTTTTCGGATTTGTGGGTTCAAAGGCAGAGCCTTTATCGAACATGTAATGCATTTCAGCATTGGAAGTGCATCGAATAGAGTCGTGAATGGTTGTGATACCCCCTTTTGGACAGTCAATGGCTTCAGCAATGTTTATAGAATTGAAGGAAACTGGAAGACCATAGATGTTTGAAGAAATAGACAGACCATCATTACTGACAGAGGCATTGATCCAAAAGGATTTTACAATGTTTGTATATATTGAACCTCTTAACATAGATAGGTATCCATTCCAATTTTTAAAATGAATCCCAAGATGAAAGTCTCGACCATCACCAGCTGGATTTGTTAGTTGTTTTTCATTGATGACTTATAAGAGATCATCGTTGCCATGAAAGGTTCTTGGAGTCATTTTTGGTGTTTTAGGATTTCAAGAAGGTTTTGAACAAGGGATAATGAAGAACTATAGTGTAGCGAGCGATTTTGGACGCGGTTCTTAAGCGCTGGTCGTTCTCTGCGGTTTGAGCTTTGACTACAGGTCGATTCATTTTTTATCCTATTGTGAGCTGAATAAGGAAGGGAAATAGATGTCTCCAATTAACCCTGCTTGCATACTGAGTTTAAACAGCGGTCTGTTAGGTTACGAATGCTATCAATGTGGGGGGCCTTTGTACTGGTTATTTGTATTTTCGCCAATACGGTTTTCTTTCTTTCTAGGACTTTCTAGCGGGGAACAAGGGTTAGGATGTTAGGACTGATGCTTTTGAATTACTGCTTTTGATTGATAGAGATATGGGATTTGGGTTTTTTGTTGATTGCGCTCGCTAAGATTTTTCTTTCAATCTTATGCCTACGTATTCCCGTTTACCGAAACAGGGAAATCAGAGCGTTCGTAGTTCCTCCTAGTCTATGGGAGGAAATGGGTGTTTTTGGTGTCTTGTTCAAAGCCCAAGACGTGAGGCGAAAGATGGTTTGTATCTTGTTCAAAGCCCAAGATGTGAAGATGAAAAGTCTATTTGTGTCTTGTTCAAAGCCCAAGACGTGAAGCTGAAGGACCTCGGCTTTAGAGAGAATTTGTCATCTCTAAAGAAGGGTTTGTCTGTCACAACTGTTGGGTGACTGGTTATAAAGGAGAATTACTTTAACCGGGATACGCGGATCCTAGCAATGCCATAATTTCCTTTAAAGGGGATTTTAACCTGAAGGAGAAGACTTTAACTCAGTGTAGAGCAATGCTATCTTTCCTTAGGAATTTCTCATGCTAAAAGAGGGACAGTGGCATGGATGTAGATGATCCAGAGGCTTGCCGCTTACAGCGATTAGATAAAGGGAAAAGAGTTGTTGATGTTTGTGTACTATGAACGAGGCACGGCTTTGATGCTAAAAGGTTGATTGGATCAACCAGTGGTTTTCTTATAAAAAGCCTAAGAGGAGGCTATTGGCCCAACAAGAGGGAGTTTTTATGTGTCTCGTACGAAGCCCGAGAGAGAGGCTAAAAGGGTTGACTTAATAGGAGAATCTTTTATACTCAACAAGAGAGTGTTTTTGTATCTCGTACGAAGCCCGAGATGGAGGCTAAAAGTTTTTGACTTAACAAGAGAGTCTTTGTATCTCGTACGAAGCCCGAGATGGAGGCGAAAGGGGTAATTGACTCAACGAGGGAGCCTCTTATGTGTCTCGTACAAAGCCCGAGAGAGAGGCTAAATGTTGTTTGACTCCGCTGGGGAGAATTTTGGTATCTCGTACGAAGCCCGAGATGGAGGCTAAACGTTTGCTTCGCTGGGAAGAATCATTGAACAAAGCCCAAGAGGAGGCTATTGTAACTGTTTCAGTTGAGTGACAGATCCAATATACTGATTTTAAAAGAGAAAATCAGTTCTTATATGAGTAACATTATACTCAGGGATTTGATTTGAGGATCAGGGATATTTCCCTCTCTTTGAGGAAACGGGAAATCCAAAGGGTATTGAGACTGTCCGAGTCTACGGGTTTCCTTCCTATTTAACGAAGGGGTCACTTGATAATGTCTTTGAGACTCAAGGAGATTAGACTGTCCATGTCTAGAGTTTCATCTTTTGTACTATGTTTTGAGAAACAGTAGTAGACTCTATGAAAGGACTGTTCTATGAGAATGACTAGGTTCTGTTCCTATACCTCTAGGAGGTCGTCGGGACAATTTGTACGAAGCCCAAGAGGAGGCTAGAAACTTTTAAGAAGCCGACGGGTCCTTGTACTAAGCCCAAGAGGAGGCTATCATTCCCGGAGGAAGAGATCATTATACGAAGCCTAAGAGGAGACTGTGAATACTTCTAAGAAGCCGTAGGGTCCTTGTACGAAGCCCAAGAGGAGGCGGGGTTGCTTTGAGGAAGCCTGTGGGTCATTGTACGATGCCCAAGAGGAGGCAGATGCTTTTAGGAAGCCCGTGGGTCCCCAAACCCCGAGAAATTCAAGGCAATGCTATTCACCGAGAATAGATCAAAGTCAGGAAAGTTCGAGAATTTGGAAGAAACTCAAAGATACCATTCACGGAGAAGACATTCATCTTTGGGAGTAGAGTTCCTTGACAATTCCTAATGAGGACAGTCGAAGAGAAGACTGTATCTGGTGATCCTATTGGGGATCTAGTTGTCTATTTCTACGAATAAACGAAACGGCGTCACTTAGTTCTAGACCTAGTTGCCGGGGAAACTCTAAATATCTATACTATTATTACATAGTTGATATGAGTTTATGAAAGAAGACTTACAGCGAAACATCCCCACAATACAGTTATATACATATGAGTTTGTGAAAGGAGACTTACAGTGAAACAGCCCCACAATACAGTTATATACATATGAAAGCGGTAAATGAAAGCGGGTAAACACTTACTCGGTTGTAGAGCTTCCATGCTGTTTGGTTAGTTGTTCAACAAAGAAAAATTGAAAACAACAGTATATTCAAAATCAAAGGAGAAAGTTCTTTGAAAAAGAAAGATTTGGGGCTTACAGCTCAAGGAGAGGCCCAGGGTTTTATCAGTGAGCGCACTGTTGAATTTGTACAGAGGGACTTATACAAGTGACTGAGGCCCAAGAAAGGTTTTTTGTACAAAGGGATGGGTCTTACACTCTATCAAGAGGCCCAAGTGAGTTTTAAGAAAAGAAATGGGTCTTACTACTCGAGGGTAGGCCCAATGGTTAATTTTGAAAAAAGGCGACGGTCGCGCCGAGGTTTTGGAAACACCGTGGGACTTATACAAGTGACTGAGGCCCAAAATTTTGGTATTTACAAAGGGATTGGGTCTTACACTCTATTAGAGGCCCAAAGAGTTTAAAGAAAAGAAATAGGGCTTACAACACGAGGGGAGGCCCATAGTCTTTATTTTCAAGATGAATATTCACTTTTAAAATGCTTAAAAACAATTAAAAATGAATTTATTCACAAAAATACCAACTATATTAAATAAATAATATAAATTTGATTTTTTTTTTGTAGAATAAAATATTTTACTATTTTTGTGATTTTTCAGAAAAAGAACCAATCAAAAATAATCAAAATTGAAGGAGTTATTAATTTTCCAAATTATTAAAAAATAATAAGAAAATATAAAAAAGAGGGGTTGGGTCTTATACTCTATTAGAGGCCCAAAGTGTATTTTTGTACAAAATATGGGGCTTACAACTCAGGGAGAGGCCCAAAATATTTTTAGTTTGAAAATGGCGATCGCGCCGAGATTTTTAACGTATCGGGACTTATACAATAGCTGAGGCCCAAAATTGTTTTGGTTAAAAGGGGATTGGGTCTTACACTCTAATAGAGGCCCAAAAGTTTTGAATGGGTCTTATAGCTCGAGGAGAGGCCCAAGGTTAATTCTTAAAAAGGCGACGATCGCGCCGTTTGTTTTTGACGGTATCGGGGCTTATACAATGAATGAGGCCCAAAAATGATTTGGTCAAAAAAGTATTGGGTCTTACACTCTATTAGAGGCCCAAAAAGTGTTTGAAAATCAATTTTGAAAGTTGAATTAATCAAAAACCCTAATTTTAATCTTTAAAAGTAAATATTTAAAGAAAATCAAACAAAATTCAAAATAAATTTGAATAATCCATTTATGATTTTGTTTAAGGTTTGAAAAAAAATGAGGGATAATCACAAGGAATATTTAAACTCATTAGGTTTTGATTTTCAAAGTAAATATTCACTTTTAGAATGTTTAAAAACAATTAAAAATGAATTTATTCACAAAAATACTAATTATATTAAATAAATAATATAAATCTAATTTTTTGGTGGAATAAAATATTTCAACATTTTTGTGAATTGTTGCAAAAAGAACCAATAAAAAATGATAAAAATTGAAGGAGTTATTAATTTTTCAAATCATTAAAAATAATAATATGAAAAATAACAAAATAAACAAGTGATAAAAAAGAAGTCTGGGGCGAGGGGGATTCGAACCCCAGACCTCTCGCTTGCCAATACACACAAAACCAGCTGATGAACCGCTGGGGCGCAATGCCAATTCAAATATAACATGGCAAGGGAAAAATATATAGAGAACTTGTTGGATTTTCTGAGAATGGCGCCATGGCCATCTTCTTCCTCGAGCTCGTGCGTGAAGCACCATATCTCACTCATCTCTCAACCATTCGACATCATTCAAACACCAAACTCACGCATTTTTTCACAAGGAAGAAGATGGCAATACCCAATTTTATTCATTTTCAGTGTATAACAAATTATATCATTGTGGCCGTATGAACCCTAATTTTGCAAAAGCAATCGAGTAGGCATGATTATAAGTGCAATGATCAACTTTTTTGAGGGAAAACAATCAGCATATAATGGCAAGCAATTGGCAAAAATAGCATGCGAGGAAATATGCATGGATCATGGAGTTTGAGTTGTGAGGCTTACCTTGATGCAAGCTGAAATGGAACTCTGCACAAACTTTGTTCCAGTCGTGAACTGATGATCCCTACAACTTCAATGGATGTTATGGAGTGTGTTACAAACTTTGGAACACTTTGAAACTCTTTGGATCAAGCTGGAGACCTCCACCTGCATAATTGAGGTATAATGGCTTGGTTGAAGGGTGATTTTGAGCCTGAGGAGTTACAGTCAGTGTTTAAGTGTTTGGACACCTCAAATACATCATATATGATGTGTTTGAGCAATTGGAATTGATTTCCTAAAGCTGCAACTCAAAACCCGATAGTGGTTACTCAAAAACCAAAAAACTTGAGGTTCAAGGAAGAATGAGAGAAATCAGTGCTGTAACTGGCTTTGGTGTGAGTTGAATGATCCATTGGGACCTCTATTTATAGGTGATCAACTTTTGTTTTGGAGGAATAGTGAATGGCTGCTGGATCAGATCACATTTGTATGGATTGGCTTGGAGGATTTCTTCTCAAGCAAGGCAAGCTAGCCATTCCCAAGAGCAGGGCTATGCCTTGACCAAAATCACATTCCTCAGATGTTTTTATTGTTGTTTAATCAGAGACCTTGACTGAGTAGGGTAGCTACCTTGACAATGCACTATTCCACATTAATGCACTTTGAATTCAAGGCAAAATGTGCCAAAGTGGATGAATTTCAAGTTGGAAGATTCCTTGGCCTTTTGACTCAGATTTATCAGTTGGATCAAATGCAATGTGATTGGTTTGAATACATGTGGCATGCTGATCCTCAGTCTTTGGTTCAAAATCGTGTGTGGCAAGCAAACATGCAAACTGATTTTTTTCAAAACAGCTTGCAGCAGCATGACTTTGGGCATGGATTTCTCTTGGCTCAAGTTGAATCAATTCATGCTGTTAAGCTCTTTAAATTCTTGGCAACATATGCAACAACATTGATGTTTAACTTTGGACTTGATTCAGCTTGCATCTATGTGAAAAGATCTCACAAGTTTTGGTGTTTCAACACAAAATCTGCCTTGCCCAGAATTTTTCTAAGTGTTGGAAAATGGTGTACTTTCATATTTTCAGCCATTTTGGCTCACTCATAGCTCAAAATCCACAATGAATTGGAGTTAGGTCTAGTTGAAGTTTTTGTAGAGGGCAATGAGATCTACAAATCAAGCTTTGGATGGAAAAAAATGACCTTGTGGTTTAGGAGTTATGATCCTCCAAAGTTGGTACCCTTGTTACTTTATTTTTAACTTAGAAAATTTTCTAAGTTTTTTTATGGTTACCCCTTTTACAAGTTATCCAACTTTTCTTAATTTTTCTTGATGAATGATGATTCAAATCATACATTAACATCATTTTAGGGTTAAAAATCCATTTTGGTGAAAAATCTCAAAAAGTCAAAGTTGACTTTTGTGCACAGTTGACTTTTTATCAAATGAATTCCAAACTGTGCAATTCTTCATGAAATCATGTCCTTGACCTAAATCAAACTTGATGGATATGTTCCATGGGTGTTATAGGGTATATTGGTGCATGTCATAGGGCTTGGGAGCATGTCCTGGTCAAAAGTCAAAGTTACAGTTGACTTTTTCCTTAAAACCCTAATTGTGGTGCAGATGAAATTGAGACTTGTTGCTCAAACTTCTTGGATTAATCCATTGTTCCAAATGGATCAATATGGCATATTGGAGACCCTCAAATCCTCTCTTGAGGTCTTGGCTCATGACTTGCCCTAAAAGTCAACTTAGGGGTGAATTATGTCAAGAAACCCTAATTCCTGATTTTTGATGAATGCATCCCCTGAGGCAAAACTGACTTGATGATTGGGTCCATGAGGTCCCATGAAGTATATTAGGTTATGTTTTGGATCATTGGCTTGTGCCCAGATGAAAAATTTCCATCTGGAGGCCCCTGGTCGACCAAAACCCTAATTTGGTGATACTGTCGATCTTGAGACTTGATCCACCTAGAAGGGAGCAACCTTGTGCTTGATCCTTGAAGTGGGAGTCCTTTTGATCCTTTGTAGTTACTTGAGAGGTTAGACAAGTTGAAGATCATGTCATTCCTTGATTGATCCTTTGTCTAAGGCTCTGAGAGGGCTTGAAACCCTAATTTTGATTGTAGTGGATGCTCACCCATCTTTGGGGAGACTGATGAAGTATGATGGTTCCTCCATATTGTGATGATGATTTTCACAATGATGGGAAATCTTAGTGGTCAAAATTTGGGGTATGACATATAGGAATAAGATATGACTTTTAATAGACAATAGAAGAGACTTAGAGTGAAAGGGTTAATATCTGAGAAGACTGATTCATTATTGCCTAGACTCTAGAGTAGGTATGTATAGTATAAGAGACAAGCATAAAGTATAAAATTCACTTATCCTAGGGTGTGCCAAAGGATCACACATACGATTACTTTATTTACTTTTTGACAGGCTGCTGACGTGAATTGGTACTTTGAACATTGAGTGAAGTGACAACAGAGAAACGCATTGCATATGAGAGAGTTCACAGATATAGGGTTAAGCAATCACGTTTATTTACATGACTACACAGGGTCAGTAGTTGTAGATTTCGATTATGACTGGGTGACAGGCTACTATAGACAAAAATAACACACTTGCCATATTCGCACTCAAGCAAGTGGCACTCATATGCATGTTTCAAGGAGACTTGAAAGAGCTGAGGGATCTATGAATATAGAAAAAGAGTTTTTCATATCTGAGATTGTTGGGAATAGGTTCTCCTATGTATATAGAGAAAGTGAGATGACTTACTAGCAAAGTTAAGACATTATTATCAAGGATCAATGAACTAGAGCATTTAAGCAATGTAACATTTTAGAGTATGATAATGATTTTCATGCAATTCTTTTTAAGAATAAAATCCTAAGGTAAAACCATTCATGATCTTAGATTCAAAGGATATTTCATTCATTATCTTGAAGAGAGTACATAGTGCAAGAAACAAAACTGTGAGTAAAACAAACAACCATAACCCTATTCTATGATCCTTCAGGGATTCCCAAAAAATTCTACATAATTCATAGGTGAACATTCTACGGTTGCCCTAATGTTTTCTAACCTAGTGATCACATCTTGAATTTCAAGGACACGAGATATGACCCTTCCATAAGGAATACTGAAAGAAGACTTATCTTTAGATAAGAGGATTTGTTCTTGCAAGTAATTGAACATGGTTTGAGGGAGGTTTATTTTTCTTCTGTAGACCAGAAAGAAAATAAATTGTCGGTCAGAGTGAGACAGTAATCCTGCTCCTAATTCTCTAGGTCGTAAGTTTGTTTCTATGATCTTATGCCAGACTTTAGCTTAGGGAGTGAGTGTGGAGGCACAGTTGGAAGGAGCATTTCTGCAATGAATTTTGTGAATGAGATCAGTGAAGATATCTCTTTCTTTGTAATCTTCGGTGGTGTCACCGATTTCATCACACTTGATGGCTTGTGTAATGACAGAGGGGTTAATCAATACAGGGATTCCGGAGATGACTGACTGAATTATGTGTTGATTATATGTGTTTGAAAAGACACCAGCATTTGCCTAGAATTATTTGACTAGGTCAGTGTAAATAAGGCCTGGAAGCATGTTGAGATAACCCTCCCATTTCTGACATCGTAACTCAGACGAAGTTCTTATCATACCATGTTCTTTGAGTGAACTGGCGTCCACAGTAAGTTCATTAGCAGCTTTTGGATGTGAGTTAGACGTTTTGGAGGTGAGAGGATATGAGAGAGAGATACTAACTGAGATGGGCTGGAATGATGGATAAAGAAGTGAACATGGTGCCTTAAGTAGGCGACGAATAGAGTGAGTTAATAAATGCTTGTGACTTCAAACGACAGGTTCATCATATCCAAGACATTAGACTAGATATGAATAAGGTAAGGGATGGATAATAGCACTAAGTCTAACAGTCTCTCATTCTTGGGAAAACCAAGAGATCAAGCATAGAATTTTTTAGTTAATTCTTGACAGGAGTTAAAAACTCGCAATAAATGCATATGTATGAGTGGCATTTGAAAACATTATCTCGGAGTGAAAATCGATAGACACAATACCTAGTTTCAAGAGGTTTTATTTACATATCTAATGAGTGCACAAATATAGAGGTGAGCATAAAGATTTTTTACTATTTTCAACAGGAGAGCGAATCCTAGTTTGTCAGTTCATGATCACGCCTGGTTAGTAGATGCGAAGATTTTAAGGCAAAAACCAAGGTTACACGCATTGGAGATAATTTCAGGAAGGTCTTTGTTTCCTAGAAGGTTAGTGGAGGCATGATGGTAAATGGAAGACATAATTTAGACACTAATGGTTTAATGATAGAAGGATTTGAATGTGATATCTCTTGATATGAAGGGGTGACTTATATACATCTAAATGGATAAAATGAGTTGTGCCTAACCTAGGGATGATATAAATCAAGTACACATTAAGTAACACGAATTTAGATGATGTGAACAGACTTTGTAAAAAGTAAAGTACTATTTAGATTTCGGATAAGAATTTAAATAAGCATCTAGAGATAGCAAAACAGAAACTGACATAAGGATATTAATTGGAATTGCTTTTGTTATACGAAAGATGTTTAGCTCATTTTCGAGAGAAAACTTATATGATAATTACTCAAGATTCGCAATTATGACTAAGGTCACATAGATTGCACACATAGTCCAAAGATTTGATCAAAAGATTTTCTCTTGGAAAGAGAGAATATTTCACATCATGAATATTTTTGCTTATCAGAAAATTCAAAATTTGGACTTGCACTTATTATTTAATCAGTCATAGTTAAGAAGAAGCATACCTTAGAGATTCTGAAATCTTTTTCACAGCGATTTTATATCTGAGTGTTTTCCATTCTGACATGAGCTGTATTAAGTTTAGGCTTCTGACTTTTCTCAGATTATCTTCATTCTAGTTTCTCATGTGTCTGAAAGAAGCATCCTTTGTAAAGCTTCTGGTCAACCATGTTCTGTATCTGCTTTCTTCAGAGTGATTCATAAGAGACTCTGACTGTGTTTCTTTTAGTTTTTCATTTTCTTCAAGAATTATCATCTTGCTGTTGAAGAAAATGAGTATATTCTGAATTCTGATCATTAGTCTGAAAACTAGAATCAATTTTCTCTTCAGATGATCTTTTCCCTTTTTCGTTTAGAAACACTCATCTGACTTCTGAGAGCAAACTTCAGATACAGATATTCTGACCAACAGAACATCTTTCTTCCATCAAGGTCTCTCTTGAGCCAATGCTTGCTTATGGAAGATCAGTAATTCCTTAGCTTGAACATAAAATGCTAAGAGATTATGTGCAAGAGAGAATTGATTGACATCTTATAATATCTTCTGACTCTGTTTCTTCGAACAGATGCAAAGCTTGTTCAGATACAAGTATCATCAAACAAGTGTGTAACATATGACATAGTTTGCATGACACTCTTGTTCTTACAATGCTGATCTAACTTGTTTAGAGTTAGTCTGTCAAGGATTAACAGCATATCAGCTTCTGAAAAGAATGTCTACTGATTTCTTCATTCTGAAAAACATCAGTAACATAAATCCTTTTTGGCTTCGAGTAGATGACTTCTGTCTTTGCATCTAGTCAAGCATCTTCTAATTCCAGAATTTGTACAACATGAAATTCTGAGAGAATTAACAGATGACATTCTGACCAAATACAGTTGGTTCAACTGAGATAGAATCTCAAGTTAACATAACTCAATCGTCTATGTTATTTCAACCAAGACGCAGAAATCATCCTAAATCAGATTCTGATGAACGTTCTTCGGTTTTCTGCAAAGCTTCTCAAGGAACCAACATTCAATTGAATCTTTTAACTGCTTGATTAGTTGAGCTTCAGATGTTGAATCACTTCTAAGAACTTGAATTCTTCAGTTCCTGGTTTCTTCTGCAGACTTCATACTGAAGTTCAAAATCATAGAACAACAATCTCTCTTCTTTACATGAAGAAATTCTTAATGAGCTCTAATGAGAAAGTCAAGGGTGGACTAATCCGTTTCTTGAAAACATCTCAAAAACTCATAAAGAAATAATCTTCAGCAAACAAGATTTCTTGTTTTCTGATGATTTAATCTTGAGCAAATACATGGTTTATCCAGGCGTATTTTCTAAGATAAGCATTCAACAAATACTACTACTTATCTGATGAATCTATCTTATCAGTTGATTCTTCAATCTTCTTCCAAGCTTCAGCGTAAAAGATTCTTGTTGTTGACAATTACAAAACTTCAAGAATCAGTGACTTTCTCAAGTAATTCGTTTGATTACAATTTAGTACACAGTCAACTTCTAAACTGATACTGAAATTGTAAGTGGATTGAAATCTCACCCATAGTATTTCTACACACCATAGCTGGATCTTTTTCTGACACTGTTAAGTGTTTGATATCCATCAATAACAGAACCTGAGCTCTGATACCAATTGAAGGTGCGAGAAAGATACAAGAAATGGGGGTTTGAATTGTGTTTTAACTCCTTAAAATCTTTTCGCCTCTTATCGTTAAAGCGCTAAGAGAATATCAGAGTTGTATTGAGAGACTCTGGCTTGTGATGTGTCATTCAGACTATACTATGCATTAAGCATACGTAACAAGTAGAATTTGAATAAGCGATACATGACTCAGACTTATAATGCGGAAGCTTATCAGAGTTAGGTTGCAAGGTTCTTATTTGCTATGCTAGGTTCTGATAATAGATACAAAAACATAAACAATAAATCAAAGCATAGGCAAGAGTAAAGAACACACGATATATCCTGGTTCACCTGAGCAACTCTCAAGCTAATCCAGTCCACCCTTCCAAGGTGATTTCGCCTTGAACGCAAGGACTTAATCCACTATAACCAAATCCGATTACAGATGCACGGGCTAACGCCGGTGACTAACAACCTGCACAATCACAGCTGTGACTAACCCACAATGAACCGTTCAGGGATCCAAGTTAATGGATATAACGAACATTGACCCAATAGGTTCCAATCTCGCAAGATCTACTATAAGGATTTCACAGCTAAACGTTCAGGGATCCCAGTTAACGGATATAACGTTTACTGACCATTCTTCCAGGATTTTCAATGAGTTCCATCAGTGATCTCACAAGAGTCTGACCCAACATTGGTTCTCTTGAGATATGACTATCATTGACCATATTTCAGGATTTCCACAATGACACCAAGTCAATGTTTTCGCAAGTCTCTGATCACACTGATCACTTGAGGAATCCTAATTCACATAAAATTAGTTTGTTGGAGGTTACAAGAATGCTTCTTAACAAGCAGAGTTCTCCTAAGTTTAATTACAAATGAACACACAGTGTTTTAGCAAGATATGAGCAACAACTCCTTACAAACTACATGATTCTAACAAGATGTACATGATTTAACAGTTGAATAACATCTTGAGAATTCTTCATCTTCTTCGTTGAGCAAGCTTCGAGCAATAACTCCCTTGCTTTTAATCTTTGATTGTAGAGATAATGTAGTTGGTTGATGACTTGACTGATTTGTAATGTTGTCTTGTTCATCAACAACTTCTATTCCAATTGATTATTTTTGTGTTGAATGATGATCTTTGAGCTTCAACAACAATGGTCGTGTGTTAATGGTGATAACTTTGAATGTTAAGTGTAATAACGAAAACTGATCGTTGCGACTATCATCACATCGACACCTACAGAAGTGCATTCTCCTTTCCTTTAAATAGCCAAGTAAAATATAGTCGTTGAAGCATTGTTGGCTGTTTGAAAAGAGTCGTTATGTAATGATGAAAGTTGTACTGCCACATCTTCTTTTTACTGTAGAAGAAGTGACAGGATAGATCTTGATAGTTCCTGGATTGGCTGGAATTTTGGTAAAACAAAGGTTATTCAATGTTGATGTCAAGGTGCTGATGTTGTAACATTGAAGTCTTAACACTGGGCTGTGTTAAGTATTTAATTGCTGAAGTTGGATGTCTGATGTCACGCAGGTGATGTTGTAACATCAGACCTGCAGAATTAACAACAGCAGGTTATTAGGGCACGCGTATTAGCTGGAATTGTGGAGAGTGGTTGACTCATTGGATGAGAATATCTTGGGATAGATATTTTCTGTTACATGGGAGATTTGATTGCAGGTCTGTTGGAGAATTAAAAGGTTGAAGATTTAAAAAGATTTTGGGGATAAAATCTGTTTTGAAGATTCAGTTTTAATTAACAAATCTGATCAAATATTGTGACAAGTCCAAGCCCAATTCAGGAGCTATATAAAGCGCACAAGACCAAAGGAAAAAGTACAGAAATACGGAGAGAAGATCAAGAGCAGAGGCTGAGTGTCTTGAGCATTTTGTACGAGGTGTATAACCAGAATTCTAGGGTGAATTGCTGTGTCGTTTTCTGTCCTCTCTAAAGCTGTGAAGCAAAGAGAGTTGTATGACTTGATCGAAGCTAGGAAGCAAGATCAAGGTTTCTCAAAGAGGTTGTTCTTTGAGTGGTTTTAGGGATTGAGTAGTGTTCTAATATCTAAGTGGTTTCTTAGGTAGAAAGTCACTAGTAGGAATTAAGATTAGGAGATTGTCAACTGGGTTGTTGAGTCTGTAATTTAATTCTACAAGTAGTGAAATTCATCCCTGGCTTGGTAGCCCCCAGACGTAGGTAGTTAGACCGAACTGAGTGAACAAATCATTGTGTTGATTTATTTACTGTTATTGCTGTCCATTATGCAGAGTGTGTTGTTGTGACATCGCACCTTAACATCACACGTCTTGTACCAGAATTTCAATTGGTATCAGAGCAGGCATCCTGTCTGGCTCTGGGTGAGATCTGGGGAAGATACTTTCTGGTGTGAAGATGGACAAAGAGGTTGGAGGATTTGTCAACAGACCCCCTATATTGGATGGCTCAAACTATGAGTATTGGAAGCCTAGAATGACTACTTTCTTAAAGTCATTGGACAACAGAGCTTGGAAGGCTGTCATTAAAGAATGGAAAGCTCCTGTGGTGTTTGAAAAAGATGATGCTGGCAAAGATAAAGAGGGCACCTCAAAGCTGAAGCCGGAAGAAGAATGGACCAAGGAAGAAGATGAGCTTTCCCTTGGAAATTCCAAAGCTTTAAATGCAATCTTCAATGGAGTGGATAAGAATATTTTCAGGTTAATTAATACCTGTGAGGTTGCTAAGAAAGCATGGGATATTTTGAAGGCCACTCATGAAGGAACATCTAGAGTTAAGATGTCAAGACTCCAGCTTCTAACATCGAAGTTTGAGAGTCTGAAGATGAAGGAAGAGGAGACTATCCATGACTTTCATATGAGTGTGCTTGAGCTGGCTAATGCATCCAGTGCCATTGGAGAAAAGATGTCAGAAGAAAAGCTTGTAAGGAAAATCCTGAGGTCTCTTCCTAAGAAGTACAAGATGAAGGTAACTGTCATTGAAGAATCACAAGTCATCAGCAAGATGAGGGTTGATGAGCTCATTGGATCTCTTCAAAATTTTGAGCTTGGGTTGAACGAGGAAGAACCAGAAAAGAAGCCAAAAAGTATAGCCTTGGTGTCAAATGATGCAGAAGAAAAAGGAAAGAGTTCTGAATCGTAGGAGGATCTATCTCAGGCCATAGTTATATTGGGAAGACAGTTCACCAAAGTATTCAAGAGAATGAATAATAACTCCAGGCCTAATGTCAAGAACATGACTTCTGACACCAGCAAGAAGGATGAAGAGAAAACTACCCAAGATAAAGGAGTTCAGTGCTTTGAGTGTGAAGGGTATGGACATGTCAAGAAAGAATGTCCCACTTTCTTGAAAAAGTAGAAGAAGGGCATGACAGTTTCCTGGTCTGACTCTGATAGTGAAAGTGAAGGCGAGTCAGCAAAGCATGTGAGAGCTTTAACAGGAGCTGTGGTTTCTGATGATGATTCTAGTGATGGAGAAGTAACTTATGAGGAGTTAGCATCTACCTATCAAGAGCTGTGTTTAAAGTGTGCTGAGATTTATTAAGAAAATAAGTGCCACAAGCAACAGATTGCTCAGCTAGAGAATGACAAAGCTGAATTGGAAAAAGAAGTCTTATGTGTCAAAGCTCATCTTAATCATGTGACTAAATCTGTTAGAATGTTGAACAGTGGGACAACCACTCTTGACAAGATACTACAGTCAGAAAAAGCTGCTGGAGACAAAGCTGGAATAAGTTATGTGGCTGAGGATAAGGGAACTTCAGAAGCAAGCACTTCAGGTTCAAAGAAGGAAGTGTCACAACCTTTGTCTCAACATTAGCCAAAGAAGCAGGATCCTACAACTAAGAAAGCTGATGTTTCACAACCTAAGAAGATTGAGAAGAAGACTGGTCCTAATCAGAAGAGAAAGCAGCCACAAGGAGCTAGTCAGTATATGCCCCCACAACACCACAAGAGCATGCAAGCTGCTCAGTTCAAAAAGCACATGTCTTATCAGGTGTCTCAACATCAGGGGTATGGTTACACCAATATTGTTCCTCATATCTATGGAAGAAGAAAGCCACACCATCATGGGAGACAATCCAGGAAACAACATTCTCAGCCTCCTAATGGAAGAAGATACCAGCATAATAGAAGGCAGGCCAGTTATGGTAGGAGGAGATCACATTATGGAGGGCAGCCTAAGCAATCTCATCATGGCAGAAGATTCAGAGATGAAAGGGTGAGATGCTTTTATTGTGGAAGGTTTGGACATATGCAGTACTCTTGCTACAAGCTGCATGGATACCCTCAGCCTCAAAACAGATGGAGAGAGTACAGGCCCAAAGTTGTTAAACAATGGGTACCTAAGGAGAAGGTGAAGTGCTTATTGGTTCACATGGCTGACAAAGAGTTTAAAGAAGGAACATGGTATTTTGACAGTGGGTGTTCCAAACACATGTCTGGATATAGATCCATGTTTGCTGAATTTAGCCCTTGCCCTTCTCTTGAAGTTATTTTTGGTAAGGGGAATAAAGAAGTTGTTGAAGGTATTGGAAAAGTACAAGGACCTGAACTTGACAATGTCTATCTTGTCAATGGTTTGAATGCAAATCTGATAAGCATCAGCCAATTATGTGATGATGGTTACTTAGTCAGCTATACCAAAGATAAATGTGTTGTAACTAATGAGAAGGGTGAGGCTGTAATGACTGGGGCAAGATCTAAAGACAATTGCTATCAGTGGATTCCTCAAACTGAAAGCCAGTCTGGTGATGATGAAGTCAATGATGTTACATTAGATGGTGACATCAAGTGTGAAAGTATGGTGAAAAGTCAACCTGGGTTAATGACTTATGGTGCTGGTACTCCTAAGATTGATGATGTGTTAAAAGCCAACTTGAGTAGTCAGTTATATGAGCAAGATGAAGGAGTCAACAATGCTGATGGAAGGATCAAAAGTTGTGACCTTAGGAAGTGTTGGGAGCTGAATACTTACAAGGCCAAGAAAGATGACAACCTGACTAATGACTCCTATAGTTCAGAAGAAAAATTTCACAAGTTGACAATCCGTAGGTTGGTAGATGCAGATGCTAGAGCTGATGTTAAAACATCTCAAGTCAAGAAAGGTACTTCTAGCCTTAAAATAAAGAAGAGTGATGATGAACTAATTGCAAAAGTGGTTCATAGGGTTGCTAAACGACTGAAATCAAGGAAGAGGAAAGCTATTGAGTCACCTCCAAAGATGAGAACTGATAAGCAGAAGATCTATGTGGATGGTACTACAAAATCCAGGAGTAAAGTGTTCATCTCTTCCAGAAATAGGAAGATCAGAGATAAGTATGATGAAAATGTCCAGGATATCTCTCAAATAAAGGAAGCCGTTGGTGTTAGAACTTCTGAGAAAATTCAAAAGGCCATACTAGATAACATTCTTGTGCTTTTCATAAAATGGTGGAAGTATGTTCTGGAAAAAGAATTTGGTATAGATACTCTGGATATGGTTGAGTTTGCTAGGATATGGTTCAGAGAGGGTGTGGGAACTTATGGTATTCAGGTGTGTATGTTAACCTGACTAAGCTGCTTTGACTGTGTTTTTTTTGGGAGCTTCTTGAAGGACTTCTTTGTGCAATGAGTCCTTTGGATGGTGAAGCTGATGTCCCAAAAGATGTTGTAACATCACGTTTGCTGGTGGTTATATCTAGAAGATGATTAAGATTGGACATGTGGAAGAAGTGTTTCTGTTTATGTGAATTAGAATGTGAAGTTTAGCATGACTACTGATTTTGAAGACTTCACTAGTATCAATAACTACTGGTGGATGTAATGGTAGAGGTATTGTGATCTGATCATTATCTCTTGAAGAGTCTGGATCTCAGTAAAGCTTTTAAGTAAGCTGAGAATTTGTGGAGTTTGTGACACAGTGTTGAGTTTGGATTATTTTGATAGTAAATCCAGTAGTGGAGCATATGTAATACCCTGGTGTCAAGAGTGTCAAGAGTATCCTTGGTGAAGGATGTCTTTGTTCTGGATCTGAAGCTTAGTGCTTACATTATATCTAGGGAGCATCTGCATAGTCATACGGGAGAATGATGAAGTAGAAGGTTTGCCTTGGATGGAGAATGTAGAGAAGACTGAAGTTGATTAGGAAGTCTGAAGATGAAGATTATGATAGGGAATGACTGTCTGTGGAAAAAGGGACAGTGGTACCAAAATGAATGTGCTCAGCAAGTGTGCTCAAATGTTCATATTCATCTAGAGCATTTGTTAATCATGACAGGGGGAGTACTTGTCCATGGATTTTGCAGCAAAGGGTGTCATAGGACTTACTTGTTGAGGTTTGTCAAATTGTGGCTAAAAAGGGGGAGAAATAGCCAAGAGAGTCAAGAGTATCAAAGAAGGTCAAGTGCTGCTAGTTGTGATGCAGAAGTACAGTTATTGAGGGGGAGTTTAGACTGAGCTGCTAGTGAAGATATCATAGCATTTGAAGAGTGCAGCCAGGCAGACAACAATGGGGAGAAGTGCTGCACATTGTGAGCTACTGAACAGCTGTGATACTGGTTCATGTTTTTGAGGGGGAGCACCAATTGGCTGTTGTCAATAATGAAGATGGTGCTGCAGCAGATCAAGTGATGAAGACTATGAAGATTGTCAAACTGCTGCTAATGAGTTTCAAATGATTGAAGATTATTCCGCTGCTGAAATCCCTGAAGGTGCAGAGTGCAGAGATTGTTTTAGCCAAAATTAGCCAAAGGGGGAGATTGATAGTTCCTGGATTGGATGGAATTTTGGTAAAACAAAGGTTATTCAATGTTGATGTCAAGGTGCTGATGTTGTAACATTGAAGTCTTAACACTGGGCTGTGTTAAGTATTTAATTGCTGAAGTTGGATGTCTGATGTCACACAGGTGATGTTGTAACATCAGACCTGCAGAATTAACAACAGCAGGTTATTAGGGCACGCGTATTAGCTGGAATTGTGGAGAGTGGTTGACTCATTGGATGAGAATATTTTGGGATAGATATTTTCTGTTACATGGGAGATTTGATTGCAGGTCTGTTGGAGAATTAAAAGGTTGAAGATTTAAAAAGATTTTGGGGATAAAATCTGTTTTGAAGATTCAGTTTTAATTAAAAAATCTGATCAAATATTGGTGCAAGTCCAAGCCCAATTCAGGAGCTATATAAAGCGCACAAGACCAAAAGAAAAAGTACAGAAATATGGAGAGAAGATCAAGAGCAGAGGCTGAGTGTCTTGAGTATTTTGTACGAGGTGTATAACTAGAATTCTAGGGTGAATTACTGTGTCGTTTTCTGTCCTCTCTAAAGCTGTGAAGCAAAGAGAGTTGTGTGACTTGATCGAAGCTAGGAAGCAAGATCAAGGTTTCTCAAAGAGGTTGTTCTTTGAGTGGTTTTAGGGATTGAGTAGTGTTCTCATATCTAAGTGGTTTCTTAGGTAGAAAGTCACTAGTAGGAATTAAGATTAGGAGATTGTCAACTGGGTTGTTGAGTCTGTAATTTAATTCTACAAGTAGTGAAATTCATCCCTGGCTTGGTAGCCCCCAGACGTAGGTAGTTAGACCGAACTGGGTGAACAAATCATTGTGTTGATTTATTTACTGTTATTGCTGTCCATTATGCAGAGTGTGTTATTGTGACATCGCACCTTAACATCACACGTCTGGTACCAGAATTTCAGATCTTTTCAGTATGGTGTACAGTCATTGCCAACGGTAACATTTGTCTTCAAATCTTCAGAGGCTTCTGATGATAATTAATTGAAGCATGAGTAGAGACTTTATAACTGGGTCTTATGAATCTTCAAGTCTTCAGTCTTCAGAACTTGTCCATTAGGAATCTATCTTCAGAGCTTCAGCACTTGTCTAGAAACCCATTATCTTCACTGCTTCAAGTCTTCAGAGTCTTTAGAACTTGTCCATTAGGAATTTGTCTTCAGAGTCTTCGGCACTTGACTTTTAGAACCAAAATCTTCATAACTCATAAGTCTTCAGAATCTTTCTGCACTTGGTCTTCAGAGCCTTCAGCCTTCAGAACTTCAAGTCATCAGAATCTTCAGCACTTCGGTTCTCCAAAAGATTATCTCTTCAGAAGCTTCGCTATCTTCAAAATCATAACCACTTTCAGAACAACATCCACAAGAGCATTGCAACAGAAATATTGGCATCCTTGGATCTTTCTGATTATGATCAGATACAGAAGCATACTTGCTTCTTGCGACTTGTGTTACACATAGTAACACGCATATGAACATTTACGCACATCTTGCTGGTGCTTGTTGGATCTGATATCTTCTATGATTATGATCTGCACACAACACACATTAGAACATAAAATAGTTCTTTCACAAATACTCATTGTTATCATCAAAACATAGAGATGACTTGCAGAGACAACTCTTGCTCTAACAAAAGAGTTATCCAGAACTAGAATTGATAAGCAAGATGAAGTTATATCCAACATTCAGAATATGCTTGCTCAGATTCTTCAGAGGCTCCCTCCTCCTCAACCTTAGAAACTTTCTAGGCTACCCCTTAGTTATTTTGTTTTTGTTTTGTTTACCTTTTTTATTATGACAAAAAGGGGGAGTAGTAATGAGAAGAAATTATTTTGATAAAAATATATTGTTCTATGAATCATAATTCTGACATTCTAACATAATAAATGCACACAATCCTTAGAATGTTTTTCAAGAACGATATTGAAACTTTGGCAATCATGACTATATGATGCATCTGATAAGAATCAGCTCTGATAAAATATTCAAAAAAACTTAGTCAGAAATTATTCTGGATTTGATAAGACCAATCAGACTCTGTTATCCCAAATACGATAAGATTTTTATAAGTCTTAGATTCAGGAGGAGCTTGATAAAGGGAAGTTATTTCTAAATGTATCTCTGTCATCACTTATTGATTATTTTTGTATGAAACTGTTTAATCAAAATACATTGTTTTGTCATTATCAAAAAGGGGGAGATTGTTAGAACAAGATTTAGTTCTGCTGGTTATATGAGTTTTGATAATAACAAGGTAGTATTTGTGTGAAAACAATTTTGGTACTCTAACAGTTTGTTATTTTGAAGTTTTAACAAACAGGTTCTGACTCTGTTAGAGACCATATGCAACGTCATTCTGGTATGACAAAAGTCGCTTCTGCGCTAAAGAAGCAAGTCTGCTTCTGTACCTACTCACATTTAGAAAGATTCTAAGAAGACAATATGTTGTTGCTGCAATACTCTATTGGATTCTGCCTCTGAGCGTGACTCTGATGATTTACTTCTGAAGGCTTCCTAGCTTCTGAAGTTGTTATCTTCTGAAGACTAAGTGCTAAAGACTATGAAGACAAGGTTCTGCTGAACAAAGTTCTGAAGACTCTGAAGGCTTAAGTTTCTGAAGGTTAAGGATTCTGAAGACTAAGTGCTAAAGATTCTGAAGACAAGGTTCTGGTGAACAAGTTCTGAAGACTCTGAAGACTTAAGACTCTGAAGACCCAGTGATCAACTCTTCTACTCATGCTTCAAACATCTCTATCCAGAAGCCTCTGATGTACAGAAGATAAGATCAAAAGTTTACGAGGGAAATAATACATAGTACATATCAAAACGTTCCATTCCACTACCATTTTACTACCCTGGTTTTTATGGTAAAAATGACAACTTTTGTGTACGATTTTCATCCATACGTAACGACATTCTTTCAAGTCGCCGACTCACTCAAGGATATTCCTGATCTGCCATCCAACGGATCTTTTACTGGCTATATAAGAACTTGATAACTTGAAGAAAATAGTGAATAACTACACCACAACAACGAAAAATTCATACTGTGTGCAAATTTTCTTTAAGTCTTTTTAAGATATTCATTGTGTTTATATCTGCTTGAGTAGAAGCATTTCATTGTAAACATTTATCTTTTACAAACTGTTGTTTGTAATTTCTTAAGGGACCATTTAGATCAGAATCCTTAAGAAGACTTAGACAATTAGTCTTTGTGGTTGTTAGTCACCAGCGGTTGCTAATGCAGATTGTAATCAGTTGATTATATTGGATTAAGTCCTTGGGTATAAGGCAAAATCACCTTGGCGGATGGACTTGATTAGCTTGATAGTTTTCAAGTGAATCAGGATATATCGTGTGTCTTTCTCTCTTGTTTAGTTTATTTGTGATTTCTGTTTGAGTTTCATAAAAAAAATTCATTTTTGAAAACTCAATTCAAACCCCATCCTCCCTTTCTTATGTTTTTCTCACACCTTCAACAACATGTGATAAAGTTTATATACATCGCTTGGTTGAAAATGTCTCCATCTAATCAAACTTGTGATGTAAAAATTTATCAGATCATATCCAATAACAAAAGATATTTGAGAGATTGAGATTAAATATCTGAGTCTCGAGAAAGCTCCCCTTATCTATTTGTCCTACTCTAACAAAGTTTTAAATTGAGTTTTGATAATTAAAAAAAAGCCGAATCACATTCTCCAGGCATACTAATCTTAAAATCATGTGGGAGGATGTTAGATGTTAAAATTTCTAGAGTTTTAGTGCACTTGTAGTGATGCAAACATCACATAATAATTTTATCATATTAATTTTTTTTGGTTACTTTATCATATTAATTTGATTAAACGGCATGGTGTAGTAAAATTTATATTATTTAATTTAATATATACAACACATAGAACTAGCCTCTATGTTAAAAAAAAAAAAAGTAGTATTTTAAAATCGATATCCTTGCACAGATATTAATATTCAAGAGCACTCAAAAGAAAAACTAACCTCTTAAGAAAAAATGTAATTTCTTAAAAAAGAAAATATCATAGCAACAATATGAAAACACGTTACCTGAATTAAAGCTTTGACAATAAGATTGAAATGATGGGAAAAAAATCAAGATGAAGGCGTAATCCACGCTGGGCAATTATTAAACATAAACACGTGCATTTTTCTTGTTAGAATATTCCAACTCACGTTCAAAGATTCTAGGTAAATTATTTATGCACCGAATTATAAATATTTATAAAAAAAAAACCTATAATATAAGTCCGATTACAATCATAAAATACTATTTTCTCATTTTTTATTTTTTATTTTTATTTTTTAAAATATTTATTTTTAATATCCTTAATAAAAAACAAATCATCTCATAATTTTTCTTTATCATATAAAATTAATTATATTTTTAAACTATATAATAATAAAAATAATATATAATTTAAACTAAAGTAAATATAAAATTGTGAAATATTTATTTAAAAATTGTAGATGAGTTAGTTCAGTTTTAATTGAATTAAATGAGTTTTTTTTTTTTTTTTTTGGTTTAATGTGACAATATCATTTATTAATATTTATGCATTAATTTAGACCTATATATAAATATAAAATTAAAAATTCATAATAATATATTAAAAATGATAATTTATTTATTAATTACATCTCCAATAAGGTATCTAACTGTACAGAAAAATCTATATGTTCAGAAAGTAGTGTAGTTCAAAAAAAAAATACCATATATTAGTACCCATATTTTAAGAGTAAATGTTAAGAAACAAAAATAAACAAAATAGAGAAATATTATTTTGGATATTAAAATATTAAAACTAGTAATGTTTCTAATAAAAAGTTTGAACTTTTTTTGATATGTGTACTTAAGAATTAAGAAATAAAAAAAAAATAAAAAAATAAAAAAGAAAGAAAGATATAATTTAGTTAAATTCCTTGTGCCACCACACCACACAACAACACAAGACACACCAACCAAGTTCGCCGTTTCCAACTTTACTTCAATTTTAGGACAAACAACATCGTGAATCTCGATATATAAAGTGTTCCTCCCCGCCACCCGAACTTCAACTTCAAACTACATTTCATTTTCATTACACTGCGTGAGTTTCTCTCTTTCTCTCTATCTCTTTCTTTAAAGCTTCGTTTCAATTTTGGTGTGTATTTCATGCTGAAAACGGGTTGAAATTATCTTGATTCCGAGTCAACTTTTTTATTTCTTACTATTTCCTATTTGCCCTTTCATTCGCCAATTTGTTTTAAAAAAATGATTTTTAACAGTTTTAAATAGTTCTGACTATGATCAATTATTGATTTCTGACATACGGTATTGAATTCTTACGACTGCAGATATTATTTTAATTTTCTTGTATTTTTTTATAATTTTTTTGTCGGGTTGAGTTTATGTGAATTTCTAGGGTTGATTTGTTTACTTATTATAGATTTTTTTTTGTTGTTAATTATTATATTATGTTATATGTTATGGTGTTTCAATTTGGGTTTGGATTGGAAGGATAATAACATCCTCTTAATGATATATTTATATTTATATTTAAATCAGGTCAGCCCTAGCAGTGGTTCTCTACCGAGCTGCCTTGCCAACCTCTGTAAATGGGCTGTTTCAACTCTAAGCCGACAACACAGTTTCCTGTGAAGGAGGATCCTGTGACTCTTGCATCACAGACTGCTTGTAAGTTGATTGGTTTTTCTGTTAATATGTTATGCTTTTGTTTTTGTATTGGTATTTGATTGACTGTTGTTAAGAAAGATCTCGAGATTAATGATTTGAACAGAAACATGGTTCTGTGTAGAACATTATGGCGGATGTTGATTCATGTAGCTGATTCAATTTAGTGGGATAAGGCTTGGTTGTTGTTGTATTAGATTGTTGGTTGTGGTGATTGGATCTGTTTACCGAATTCTGAGTATAGTGTGAATTTAAATTTGGTCTTGCACTCTTGCTGAATGAATCTTAAAAGCATATAATAATGATATAAAACTAAGGTTGTATTTTCTTCATGAAAACTTTTCTAAAATTTATGTTCATTTTAAATTGTTAACAAGGAGATAGAAGACTCGTGTAGTAACAATTGTGATAGAGAGGATATGGGAGATAAGCTTGAAAGAATTCATTTTCGTAAACAAACGGAAACAATGTTTTGACATTTTCAAAATTTGGAAAATGTCAGATTTGTTTTAGAAAGTTATAAAAGTTGATGTATCTGTATTCTCTTGTTATTGCCAGTTTGCAAAACAGATCACATGATATATCTCAACACAGGCAATATGAAGGAAAATGAATTTCACTGTGTTTCATAAATATAGGCTGTGTGCTATCTGTGGTTATATAAATGTTGGGCACAGTTTTAATTTCATTTCTTCTTCTCGTTGTGGAAGTAAATCATAGAACATTGTATTTGCTCATTCGTTCTGTTTGCGTGCGTGCAATCCATTATTTTCCATCCTGTCACCGTGTCAACCTGAAAAGGCTGCTTTCCCTCCCATTTGCTACAAGACTTTACTTGTTTTGACCAAGTTTTAGATTTATGCATTCAGCAAGCTCTGCTAGTTTAAGAAACAAAAACGAGACATGTCGGTTGATCAATTGAAATCGATGGGAGTTGGGACAATTGTACTTTTAGTTTTGTTTGTTATTAAGAAAAATGTTTCCATCTTGAGACAGATTTGTTATGGAGTTACTCTCTCTATCTTTGTCAAGCACTGAAAGTTTCTGTAGTTTAAACTTGTGTGTCAATTTTTGGTTTTACAGTCACTGTCAGCGAGGTCGAAGCATTATTCGAGCTTTTTAAAAGCATCAGCAGTTCTGTTGTTGATGATGGACTAATAAGCAAGGTACTACATAGAACTCTACCTAAGATATTTTGGGAGTCTATGAAAATAAGCTGAAAACAATTTAATAATATATCATAAGCTATTGCCATAAGCTTTTGCAAACACTTATATATGCTATTGCGATAAGATAAGCCCAAATAAGCTCTTCCAAATGCCTCCCCTAATCCAGATGTTATTTATTGTTCATATTGAACTTGTAGCCTGTAATTTGATTATGGGTGTTCTTTCTTTGCAGGAAGAATTTCAATTGGCAATCTTCAAGAATAAGAAAAAAGAAAACATCTTTGCAAATCGGGTACTATATATAATTCTTTTACTTTCTTAATAACTAACTGCCATAATTGCTTGTTTCAATTTTTTGCAAGTTTATGTTGTTTCTTTCCTTTTTTTTTCTTCTAGAAGAAACTCAATACTTCTTTTAAAATGAACAAGAATTATAATTGTTGTGAACCATTTGAATGGACCCAGTACATGTCAACTTTATACATGTAGATTATTTTTCTCATCTCCCGATTTCCTTTGAAGATAGAAACCAATGTTTGATTAGCCTTGCAACTTTCTTAATTATTTGCTGATCAACATTACTCCCTCCGGTCACTATTATAAGCAAAAAAATGGCTTTAAATTTTGGTCATTATTATAAACAAAAGTCATTAACTTTCAAAGTAATTAATGTTTGTATTACTAATATACCCCTAATTTAATTCAATAGCATTTAATGTTGGTAGTTGATTCATCAAATATAACTAAGGATATTATAGTACATTTTACTCAAATTGTATATGAAACCAAGAAAATTAATTACACTTAACTAATTTTCTTAATTAGTGTGAAAGTAGTTATTTTTGCTTATAATTCTGACCGGAGGGAGTATATGTCATTCTCGTGAAATAACCTTTTCAATTGGCTGGATATCTATTGATACGATGTCAGAATTTTATACTTACAGATCTTTGATCTATTTGATGTCAAGAAGAAGGGAGTTATTGATTTTGATGACTTCGTTAGATCTCTCAACGTCTTCCACCCAAATGCAGCAATAGAAGACAAGATAGAATGTGAGTTAAAAATTGAATCCTCAACTTGTTGTGGTTTACCTTAAATTTCTCACTTTGATCCGGCTGTTCTGATATAATATTTTTGGGATTTTCCCTGCAGTCTCATTTAGGCTCTATGATTTGCACAATACTGGTTTTATAGAGCGTCAAGAGGTAAGACGGGGATTATTTGTTCATATATGTCTTCAATGAAAATGAAGTGTTTGCTAATCCACCAAGAGTTATGTTCACTGATATCCTTTTAATTTGACATTGCTTTTCTTTCCCTTTTTGTGGTGATGTCTGACAGGTCAAGCAAATGTTGATCGCACTTCTTTTCGAATCTGAAATGAAGTTGGCTGATGACGTGATAGAAACAATTCTCGACAAGGTATGTTTGTAAAACTAGTAGATAATAATTGAATGGTACATACGAAAGTCCGTCTGCAGACCAAATATTGTTCTTCTAAATAGAATCTGTGTTGTAGGATGTAACCTCTTTTTCATCTTCAACTTTAGCTTGACGTAGTGTTTTTCTGGCCAGACTTTCTTGGACGCCGACCTGAACCAAGATGGCAAAATAGACATGGTCGAGTGGCGAAAATTTGTTTCTGAAAATCCATCGCTGCTCAAAATCATGACCCTACCCTACCTAAGGTATGTGCAGAATCATTTTCATGATACATATGATATGAATCTACTTTTATCCTTTAATCTGTTATTTTTGTGATTGATGCAGGGACATAACAACTTCTTTTCCGAGTTTTGTATTTAATTCTAACGTGGATGAAATTGTTGCTTGAGAACATACAAATATAGGCTTTGCAATTATTGAGAGAACACAGCATTAGGTTCTCAATTATTTAGAGAATTGGACGTGTTTGTAAGAAGAGTTCAAACAGAAGTGAATAGATGACATGCTTATTATAGTTAGCCTTTCTCATTGAGTTGCAATTTGTATGTAAATCACATTCTCATTGAAATTTGAGTCAGGTTTCCAAGTTGATGTGTTTTCCTTGTAATTTAATTTATTTATGAAGCATAGTAAGGAAATACATATTCGAAACATAACTCATGCAAAGCATAGATTTAAGATAAAGTTTCTTTGGAAAGATCACAATAAACTTCTCATCTATGAAGAAACAAAAAAAAAAAGGGAATAACTTTGTCTGGTTGAATGCAAGTCAAGCTTATTGCATTGATACGTAGAATCACATTCTTGTGTTGAATAAGGAAAGAAAATGCAGAAGTCATTATTGAAGTAGATTGGAATAAAATACTAGGACGCCACATGGAAAGAAATTTTAAAAATAAAAGTGTCTATAAAAATATAATTTGCTCAATAATGGCTTGTAAATTAGATTCTAAAGTATACTTTTTATACTAATTGATGTGACTTACAAAAATTATTTAAAAAATAAAATAGTGCCTAATAGTCGGTGTCACAATGAATGTGTTACTGCTAAAATTAACATTTTTCTTACCAGAAACTAGGATCTAGGAAAATGTGTTGTTTGGACAAGACTTTAGGTCTTGAGAATAGGTGGGTGTTAAATTGGCTAACGGTCGATATCCGAATATAAGAGAAATTTTTAATCTATCCTAAATCTTTTTACTGTATTATGTAAATTTTTACAAATATTTTTTGTTTTCGGAGATATATTTTCAGACGTATGTATTGTACACTTAAATAAATTTATTTTGAGAGGCGTCTCATATAGTGAGTTATTTTTATTCTGGAGATATATTTCCGGAACATTTTAAGAAAGAACTTAATTATTTATCAGTTTAGTAGGTATTTCAGAGATGCATTTCCGAAATTATGGACGACATTTAAAAAATTTATGGCACCTTTGTGTGTCAGATATTTTCGAAGATGCATTTTCGAAAATATTTGATATAGAAACCAGCTGCATGATCACATAACCATTGTTGACAGACTTGGTTTTCAACCAAACCCTTCACCCTAAAAATCCTTCATTCTTAATCCATTTTTTCACTTCAAATCTCCATCCTTTTGGTTCATCACATCATAGGGAGTAAAAGAAGATAAAATTTAGGTAAAGATTCTTCTTTTCCCTCTGCATTGCTCACATTAATCTTCCCCTTTTCCTGAAAAAAGTTACATCATGTCCGAAAATGTATCTCTGAAACATATATGAACTTGTACGGAAGCATTTCCGAAAGTTGTGTGTTCATTTTTGAAGTCATTCTGCAGCAGTAGTAGCGCTTATGTTATGTTATTGTTTTAATTATTTTCATTAGATATGGTGTACCCCAATGTTTTCCCAAAACAAGTTGTTTCTTTGAATGTCCAAAGTGTGGTTGTTTCTCCGAATGTACAAAGTGTGGTTGTTTCTCTGAATGTTCAAGGTGTTGTTGTGAAAGCGGTAGATGTTGGCAACGACTTTAACAACAAGCAAGAGCCTGAATTTCGTGATAAAATGCTTCAATGGATTCGTATGGAGGTCTCTAAACTTGGATTTGGTGTGGTTATCGGAAGGTCCGATAATAATTCGGATAGAAGATGCACCTTTGTGACAATGACGTGCGAAAGAAACAGAAAATATCGAACTCCTCTCTGAAATTCTAAAAGACACGACACCAATACAAGAAAATGTGAGTGTCCGTTTAAGGTTAGTGGTTACATGTTGGAAAACAAAAGTTGGAGATTTAATGTGGTATGTGATTTGCATAATCATGGTTTGTGTTTAAAATTAGTCGGCCTTCCTACTGTCTGTCGGCTCAAGCCGGAAGAGAAGAAACGTGTTGCTGACATGACCTTGAATCTTGTTCAACTGAAAAATATACTTGCAACATTGAAACGGAAACGACCCGACAATATATCAAATATCAAGCAAGTGTATAATATTTAGTACCTCACTAATAAATCACTTAGGGGGGATATAACTGAGATGCAATAACTCTTGAAACTGTTGGATGATAATAGTTATGTGTCTAGGTACCGAACATGCGATGATGGAGTTACTGTTAGAGATATTTTTTGGACTCATCCTAATTCTATAAAGTTCTTCAACACGTTTCCTACGATGCTCATACGTGATTCAACCTACAAGACCAACAAGTATAGACTTCCATTATTTGATATGGTTGGTGTTACCTCAACTAAGAAGATATATTCTGTTGGTTTTGCATTTCTTAAATGTGAAAAAGACAACAATTTTATTTGGGAATTAGAGGTGTGTCGGTCACTGTTGAAGGTCCAAGGTGAGATACATAAAACAATTATTACCGACCGCAATACCGCATTGATGAATTCGGTTGCAAAGGTATTTCCTTCTTCTTATGTCTTACTTTGTAGGTATCACATAACAAAGAATGTGAGAAGTCGGGTTAAACCCGCGGTAGGATGAAACAAATAGAGTCCGAAGATGGAAAATGGTGAAGGCGGATGTGGTTGCGAAAAAAATAATGGTTGAATGGAATCGTATAATAAATTCTTCCACAAAAGAACTATATGTCAATTCCGTTATTCATTTCAGGAAAGTGTGTGAAAAGTATCCAGATTTATTGAAATATGTTGAAAGCACAATTATTGACCAGGTGAAGGAGAAGATAGTTTTTGCGTGGACTGATAATGTTAGACACCTTGAAAATACAACGATTAACAGAGTTGAGTCTGCCCATGTTACTTTGAAAAATTGGTTGGGAAATAGTAAGAGAGATTTGTGTAGAGACTGAGACTCTATGAACCACATTATTTTAAATCATCACAATGAGATACAAATAACATTTGGTCAGAGCATCACAATTTTGGAACACAGATTTAAAGACAACACTCTATATTCTCAGTTGGTTGCTAACATTTCTCGGGTGGGTTTGAACTATATTTTTCACGAGACTAAACGAGCTACTCCCTCCGTTCCATATTATAAGCAAATTTCACTTTTTAGATACATTTAATAATTAATGTATCTGGTCTATATATAGACCAAATACATTAATTATTCAATGTATCTAAAAAGTAAAATTTGCTTATAATATGAAACAGAGGGAGTAATAATGTAGGCTCTGATAGCGCAAAGTGTGAATGCACAATTGTGAAAACATATGATTTTTCATGTGCTTGTGTTATTGCTAAAAAAATGAAACTTGGTGAACCAATAAGAATGGACGAGGTTTGCATTCATTGGAAAAGACTTATGTTTGATGATGATGAATGTATGGATAACGGTAAATCGAATATCTCTATTCAAATAATAATAATATTTTTTTTCTTCAATAGCCTAGTATAGAGGAATAAGTGGCATGTCATAGATTTGAACACGCGATCTTACAATTGATGTTTCTACATAACAACCAACTGAACTATCTTAAAACATAATATTCTATCTGTTTCAAAATAACCGTCGTTTTTTTAACAAATAAATTTTGTTTCAAAATGATTGTCATTTATTAATCTGTACATTATTTTCAATACTTTAATAAAATTAATTTAATAAAAATATAATATTTTATAATAATATTATTATATTATTTAATCTATGTGGTAAAAATTTTAAAGAACTCATTTTGAAATGAAGAGATTCAACAGAGGAATAATTTAAAATGTTGTTTTTTACTTTGTAATTTGAAGTGACTGAATTTCATTAGGGTTTACACTGGCATTTCTAATTCTCCCATCTTTATGCTTAAGCAATTCTCCAAATTCCTCTCAGAAAACTTCCAATCTCAGAAAACCTCAAGCAACACAGGCATGGTGGCATGGTGCTTCCTTTTTCCAAATACATTCTACTACAAACCCCCTTTCTCGCAAAGCTTTCACCTTTGCAAACCATTCTTCGAGGGCATGTATGCTTCCACCAATTGAATCCTTTTCCGCAAAAGTTTTTAACTTCTAGCTCCGACCACTGTAAGAGATTATCATGGGAACGTTCCACCCAAGAAATTCTACTGGAAAAGCTTAAATTTGCTTTGAGGAATCACCAATCACAAGAAGCATTGGAAACATTTCATGATTTTAGAAGACTTTATGGTTACCCTGAGGTTCAATTATTGAATCAGGTTATTGTTCACTTGTGTTATTCTTCAAATCATGTTTTGGTGAGAAAATCATTTGATTTGTCTTTGAAAATTGTTCAAGAGAATTCACGTTTTATCCATGTTGATACGTTTACCAAACTTGCTTTGTCTTTGGCTAGAATGCAAATGTCATCGCCTGCATCGGTTATACTTAGGTTAATGCTTGAGAAAGGGTTTGTGCCGTCTATGCAATTTTTGTCCTTGATTGTTTTTCATATGGTGAAGACAGAAATTGGAACGCAGATTGTAGCTAATTATCTGTTTCAAGTTTGTGATTCTTATAATTGTTTGAAGGATAAAAAAGTGCAACATGCAATCGTGTTGAAGCCGGATACTTTGGTGTTTAACCTTGTTCTTGATGCTTGTGTGAGGTTTAAGTTGGCTTTGAAAGGCTTGTGTTTGATTGAATTAATGCCTCTGATTGGGATAGTGGCTGATGCACATTCAATTGTGATAATTTCACAGATATTAGAGATGAATGGTTTGAGAGATGAAATGATGGAATTGAAATGTCATATTGACGGAGTTTCGGCTGCTTATGTTTGGCATTATCGTCAATTCTATGATAGTTTGTTGAGCTTACACTTCAAATTTAACGATATTGATGCTGCGGCTAAGCTTGTTTTGGATATGAATAGCTCACATAATTGTCACAATAATGAAGAATGTAGGAATCAGTTACAAAAGCCTTGCTTTATCGCGATTGGATCGCCTAACCTTAAGAATGCATTAAAGATACATATAGAGCCTGAGGTATTGCAGAAGGACTCTGTGCTTAAATTGGAAGGTAGAGAAGGTCTTGTTTTTTACAAGGGTGGGAAACTTGTTCTTAGTAATAGAGCTTTGGCTAAGTTTATTATTGGTTGCAAGAAAGATGGAAGAATTAGTGAACTTTCAAAACTTTTAATTAGCATTCAAGGGGAACAATATTCAGTGGCAGGGTCCAGCTTGTCTTCAGATGTGATCGCTGCTTGCATTCAGATGGGATGGCTCGAGTCTGCTCATGACATTTTGGACGATGTAGAGGCTGCAGGGTCGTCGATGGGCCGCGATTCATATATGTTACTCTTGTCGGCTTATCAGAAAAATGGAATGCAGAGAGAAGCTAAAACATTGCTAAAACAAATGAAGAAGATTAATTTGCACAATGAATTATCTGATGATGCTATCCACAAACACACCCTTTGTGAAGAAACATCAAATTCCGTTGGTAAATCAGATTTGGCGGTCGCCTTGGCTCATGTACTCAAAGATGAGAATCAGACGGTTATTCCTTTGGTTTATAACTTCAACTCTTCGATCTTCTTTTTTTGCAAGGCAAGAATGATAGAGGATGCTATGAGGGCATATAGAAGAATGTGTGAAATGAAAATTCGACCGACAAGCCAAACTTTTGCTCATCTCGTGCGCGGATATTCTTCCCTCGGTATGTATCGCGAGATTACATTCTTGTGGGGGGATATTAAGAGATTCATGAAGAGCAGCCATTTGGTAGTAGATAGAGATCTATATGAGTTACTGCTGCTAAACTTCATTCAAGGTGGTTACTTTGAGAGAGTGATGGAGGTCATTGGCCATATGAATGACCATAACATGTATATCGACAAGTTGATGTACAAAAGCGAGTTCCTTAGACTTCATAAGAATCTTTATAGGAGTTTAAAAGCGTCGGATTCGAGAACAGAAGCACAGAGCAAAAGGCTTGAGCATGTTCAGGAATTTAGGAGATGGGCTGGTATTAATTAAATGTCCCGTGAATATTCGCGTGCCGATTATGTGTCTGCATCTTTTCCAGCATTGTGAATGTTGTGTCTGCTTAGGCTGTGGTTATGGCTCATATTTAGCATTTTGGCTAAGATCCTTTCTCCTAGATTCATGCTTATGCTTCTTTGATTCTTGTTTCTTTTTTCCCTTCTTTTTTAGTTTCTTTTGTTAAAAATTACATTGAGAACTTGGCTTATCCAAAAATGTACACTTTGTAACATCTAGTCAAACAATTAGTAAATCTCTTAGTTAAATTGTTTCATCCCTGCCGTTTTTAAAAAATTAAGTTGGCCAAATTATCTTGAATTTTATTTCAAACTTTTAAATTTTATTCAAACAAACTTGGCTTGAGTTTAGGTAAGCATTCTTGAACTAAGATTGCTTTATAGTACGTGAATAGAATTTGAGTAAGATCTTATACTCAATTTTTTTTTGACACTACATAAAAGTGTTTTTATTTTATTTTTTTATAAACGACATAAAGTATGTGAATCGAGTTTGCATAAGATATACGTGTGTTATGAGTTTAAAATACCTAACTCAAATATATTACCACCAAGAAATTTCACTATTTTGAAAACAGCCCAATAACCAGGTTCAAATGTATAGAGAAGAGAAATACCATACCTACATCTCTAGAAATTTACCCCTGAAAATTTGAAAATGTCTTTTCTATATTCGGAGATGAGATATGCTAGATAAGATGTGCAATCTTGACAGAGGAGATATAGCTTACCATTATAAAATTGTTGACTAGGAAGGTCCTCCAAATCAGTCGTGTTTGGATAGTCGGGTCAAATATTCTAAAACGAATAGGAAGTCTGTATTATTCCAGTTGGTATGTCTTTTCGATTTCATAGATATCAGAGGCTATTTCATCATATCTCCAATTTCCATTTTTTAGCTGTACTGAAAATGGATTTAACTTCCTAGGGTTTGCCACATAGTTATCTTCTATGTAGTATGCAAGGATGGAATCCCTATCATATAGTAGTTCTCTTCCTCGAACCCAAGAAACTCTTGTCAATCGTGGTTCATCAGTCGCTTTGGTGTTGGCGTAAAACTCCTTCATTGTTTCCATATTCACAAACTCATCAGGAGTAGTCATAATATCCCAACCCCATGAATTAATTTCTTGCACCACATCAGACTACTCCCCAAGATCTTCCAACTCAACGGTCTTTTCTTGAACCAAGTTCCTGGTTTCTGACTTAGTATAATATTGTTCATGGATGAAACTTTTAAACCTTTGCTCATCATTTAGTATAGCAGATGAACAAATGTTATAGATTTGTTTATTTTTTCTTCCAATGCTTGATCTTTTATAAGCCATTTGAATAATTAATAAACAACATATATGAAATTTCGACATGTTAGCATAATGTGAGATAATATTTAGATTCATAATTTTGATGGATATGTTGTGACAAAGAAACATTTAGGTATACATTACATATGCAATGAATAATTTTTCTTCATCTAAATTCCTCGTGTACCTATTTGTCTCTAACATGCAAAATTTTTCCTCATTGTCCATCCTATTATTCAATTGCAAAGTTTAAGCAAATCATTTCTACCATATCCTAAGTTATCACCACGGAACGATAAAGTTTACCTAATTTTAACCTAAATTAGAGCATTTATAACAATTTTATAGCAAAGTCCATAATGAATAAAATTTTAAGCAAAATAGATTAGAATGACATACCTGAGCAATCTCTGTACTAGATTAAAGTTCAAATCAGTGAAAATTTTGTTTTTGGATGATGTTCTCTAGTGTGTGCTAGGATTTTTTTTCCGCAAATGGGATAAGTGAAATGTGTGATAAAAATTGATTGTGGAAGTTTAAATTTAACTATGTCTAGATTTTCCAAGGTTCTGAAACATGTCTCACGCTAGGCGAGCTAGGTCTCGATAGTCGAGAGCTCGTGTTCTTAACTTTTGGTTTTCCCCTAGTAATGTTGGGTAAGAAATGGCTTGGACACTCTGGAATTAGCGAGCCCACATTTTTGTGGCTTGGCGTGTTGTTTTTTTTTATCAAAGTGATTGGATTGAAATTACCTAATTAAAGCCTAATTCTAAAGATAATCATAAAATGTGGTTGAGTTATCTCCCTATAAGCGCTTGTTTAATGTCAGTAGCTTGACAATGCTCAATGTTACGTGACATCAATTAACTTGTAACTTACCTCATGATCTTTGATTCTTATATTTCCTTCTCATTTGTCAAAAACCACGAGCATCCTCGCATTTTCCATGAAAGGCCTTCCTAAGATAAGAGGTATCTTTAGGCCTGCCTTGAAATCCAGTATTATAAAGTATATAGGAAATGAGAACTTGTTTATCAGTATTAACACATCTTTGACTACTCCCAATAATTTCCTGCATGTCTTTTGTGTCATTTGCAGTTCTTTTGCATACGGATCTATTGTGTCTCTTGTCTATCAATTCTTTTGCATACTGATAGTAAAATAATATTGACACTTGCACCTAAGTCAGTAAGTGCATTTTCTATTTTCATATTACATATAGAGACATGTAATACAACTACTATAGGGACAACTTCTTTCTTGGATAGGTCCTTCTGATAATCTATGCAGGCTTCATCCTGTAATCTTTTTTCCTCTAGTATTTCCTTGGCTTTAACAACAAGGTTGTTATCCTTAAGAACAACACTGCATTTTCTTTGTGGATTGTTCTTCGTGTTTGCACTGAATGTATTGCATGGGGAGATCTAAGAGCTATTTGACAATTGACCCACCTGCATTTTAAGGTTTTTAATGGAGGCTTCAATATTTTTGTGTCTGACCATAGACACATGCATAAATTAATTAAGTGTATCCTTCAGCTTTGTTACTATGTCTTGTTGTAGAAGTGCTTATGTGCAATGCTGAAAAGGTTGTCTATTGGATGGACAAACCTCAAATTTCCATCCTTGATTGAAATAGTTATTATATGGGAAGTTGTTATTCTGATATTGCCCAAGCTTTTGATTGTCTACTTAATTTATTTCCCCGTCAGTAAGGGAAAAAATTCGGTAGGATGGTCTCCGTTACAGAGTTCAAAAAATGCAATATGCATTTGTTGAGGTACTTTGTAACACCCCAATTCCCATCGCGAATAAATAATACATAATTAAATCAGAGTAAATAAAAATTTATTTTTTCCGACAGAAACAAGGATGCCACATTTAAGTAAATAAAACACAATCCCTGCTCATAAAGTTTTGATACATAACACAAAATGGAAACACCTCAAAGGGAAACTTTTCCATATAAAATTAAAGTTCAATTATGGAATAAAGCGGAAAGATCCATAACCGATTTGTTTTACAAAGGAATGGTTTTATAACGTCAAAATATACATACAAAAGCAATACAAAATATATTCAACAATTGTATACATATATAACATAATCGTTCCCCGACTCCCGTGCTACGTATCAGAGCAGACACCAAGACCGACAAAAGAATGGAGAACTAATCTTCACAAAAGCCTCCAAGACTACAAATTTGCAATTGCCTCATAGAGAAACAAACCACAGCAGAAGGGTGAGAAATAACAACTAAATCAAGATTGCATAATAATATGCAAACACACATTCAAACACATGTATAAATCATCACACCCATGCCATCACATACTAACACATAAAGCATGTCACAAATACAAAACATATCACAATAATCCAACCACAATTATGACATATGGAACCACACCACCACATCACCACAAAATATAGCATATATCAATTATACCAACATAATAACACATTCACACATAATGCACACCAAAGTTATGACATATGGAAACACATCACCACATTACATAGCACATGCATATACATAAAACATATTATCCACAACCAATGCATTTATCATATATGCACATCAATTCACCAATCCAATCATAAATCTCAACACATACTCAACCAATTCACAATTCCACACATAATCACATAATCAATCCATTCATGATTTATGCAAATGCACAGAGACCGACACAACGACTCTATGCAATGTATATGCGGTACCATCCATCCATCATTCTCATCACCAGTCACTCAGGAACTATTAGAATCATCACTTGTTACTGAGGACCACTCATGTAACACCCCGTCGGGCAAACGATATTCTCCGTCGCTTTAGGTCCTCTTATTTTTTTAAGGCGCACGATGTTATAGCGGATTCCCTCTGGAATCGATTCGTTGCTCACACCCACTAGGGCACACAACACCACAAGATGCATATCATGATGCTTGACACACAAGAACTCGTGACAATCAAATGCATCTTCACAATTCAACCATATGAATTATCTCATCATCATTATTCATGCATTGAAAACACTTCAAACAATGCATTTCAAACCATAAAGGCCACCAAACAACATACATTGAATTTCACATAAACAATGCATTTCATCATAATCCACAAACCACAACAATTAGCACTTTATCAGATACACTCATATCAATTTGCACCAAGAATTACTCACCATCAACCACAACAATCACAACAACTTATCACATGCTTCAACATCATACAAACCACAACAATCCCACAAAACATCATAACAACATACATTGATATTTAATCAAACAATGTATTTTACCACCCCACAACATAATTATCACATCCATCAACATCATATAAACCATATAAAATCTTCACGTTACACAACAATAGCACAACACACAGTAAAACACCAACCGCACGCATTTAACGCGATAAAAACCCGACAACCCGACTATTCTTCAAAAACACGAATTAATTAAATCATCTTTTACCCTCCAAACTATTTTTAACAGAAAGAATATTTCATTAGCTTTCTAACGCTTCGAACGGGAACCAAAACGGACTTACGGATCAAAAGTTATAAATTTTTTAAGTTTTGGAATTTTTCATTTTTGCCCCGACCACGCTGAGCGCGCTACCTGCTGAAACTCAGCCTTAAAAACACCATTTTTAGACTTCCGGACATCCGTTTTCAATTTCGTAAAAAGCTGCGATCTCAGAATTCGACGTACTACAATATTTTCATCATTAAAAGGCCATCCAACACATTTTCCACGGTTGAAATATTTTGAAACATAGTTTTATCAATTTAACCCAATTCCAAACTCGATCAAAATCACTCGAAAACACACAAACAACCATTCCCGATTAAATATCAACCTATACCAATGTTACCAGACATATTCAAACACTTTTACTCGATCACAACATTAATTTGCACAAAAACATCGATATATATCAAAAACGCCAAAGTTACAAATTCAACACAATTCAATCAAACGATCATACTAAATCCCGACCCAACATCACTCAACTCTACTACGCGAGTTATTCCGACTTTCGTCCGTGAAAACATCGATTTCTAATCATTTCTACCATTTCGACCTAAAATGAAAACTAGAAGAAAACAACCAAAACAATCCAAGAAAATATACATATATACATATACAAGCAAGATATAATCGAAACTTCTCACCCTTACCCGATTAATCGCGAGTGAAACGGAGAATCTTCGATTTTCCCCTCTTTTCTTCTTCTCCCTTTCTTTCCTCTCTTTTCTCTTCTTTTCCTTTTCTTTCTCTTCTTTCTCTTTTCTTTCTATTTCTCTCTCTCTATTTCTATTTATAACAAAATATCTAACTACCCAAAATGACCAGTTTGCCCTTACGCTCAAATATCTCCCAAACACTCTCAAAATGCGATAAAACATAAACAGCGATGAAATATATTTTCGGGAAATAAAAGTTGAAAAGAAATTATAATTTATTGAAAATATTTTACCTATCAGAGAAATTAACCAATTAACTCAATTATCAGGTAAAATACAATAAATTCACACATTTCACAAAATTCACAAAAATGAAATAAACAAATAAAATTAAACAAATCGGGGCGTTACAACTCTCCCCTACTAAGACATTTTCGTCCTCGAAAATATCACTGAGACGAACAACACCGGATACGACTCTCGCATCCGACTAACCAATTGACCTGCCAACAAAAGGCACACCACAGATAACACAACTGACAAACCACCTCGCTAACAGCAACTACAACAACGACACGACAACAACGACAACTACAACGACAAGATGTAAAGCCCATACAATGCACTTGACGACTAACTCACAGCTCAAAGAAAACCATGTTACCAACACCCAAGTAACACTCCTCTAATCTCTCACACAGGGATTAACTACTCGCACTCGAACCATCACGATAGAAACGAGGCAACAACAAAGACAAGAACCTAAAGTTCCACGACACCACATCGATTCAACAACCTCTACATAACCATAATACCAACATCCTTGCCACACAACCTTATTACAACAATGCTACGATTCACCAATCGAACATATAACCAAAACATAGCAGCCCATGGATAACATTTAAACCTTTCACCTAACACTTCCATTCTGAAACGTCCAATGGTCTCATCATTCCTTCAAGTTTCCAATGTTCAACCTATAAACTCTTATAAGTCAAACACGCATATACGACTTGTGCCATATCGCGCTTCCGATGTGCACTCTGATTACTCGTAACCATCAACACTACCAATTCCACGTCCAAAGTCTAACTCTTTCTCATATTCGCCAAAACTCACTGTTCACTTTTAATATACCCAACCTCACACTCTCCTGTGTTATCTCACACACCAGACACAAGTCTCTGAACTGCTCAAATAATTTTAATTCTCTGACCATCAAAACTGACATGTATAAAAACTTTCGACTTAGCTCATCACGCACAACCTTAACTTTTCCCGAAGGATAATCCAAGCCAAATTCATAACTCGTCACGAATTCTAACCATCCTCGTTGTCTCATACTTTATTCCTTCAGACCAAACCAGTACTCTAAACTCTTGTGATTACCAAACACTTCGAACCTAGAGCCATAAATATAATACCTCCAAATTTCCCAACACAATACAACCGCAACCAATTCCAAATCCTGAATAGTATAGATCCTTTTTATGAATCCTCAATTGATGTAAAGCATAAGCTACGACTTTACCCTCTTGCATTAACACACTGACTAAACTCATCAAAGACGCATCCCAATACCTCACAATGAACATCCAAAGAAAATGACTTACCTTTGCAAGTCAACTGAAGTAACGGAAACGCTAACTTGGAAAGCCTTCCCTAACCTTCGGTAATAACCAACTAAAGTCCAAAAAGATTCTAATCTCCTTAACCGACTTTGGAGTCTCTCATTGTAGAACTGCATCTACTTTGGATAGATCCACAATAATACCATCATCGGAAATAACATAACCAAGAAAACTAACCTCTTTCAATCAAAATTCTCACTTCGATAATTTAGCAGAAAGCTCCCTCTCTTTCAACCCTTGTAACTCAATCCTCAAATACTCTACATACTCATCCTTTGATTTAAAATAAATCAGAATATCATCCAATAAAGATCACTATGAACTTATCCAAACAAGTATGGAAGATACGATTCATATACTCCACAACCATAACATATACAACCCATAATAAAAGTAATACCATCAAGTAACTTCAAATCGTTCGCGATTCGTCACAATTCAAAACTCAAGCTATCCAGAACACAATTGCAAGTTTCCATACTACTCACTGATTAACACGCAACCTCATGCTATCATCCTTTTCCTTACTAACCATGCTGGACCTCTTCAAGTCGACACACTAATGTTTCATCCAAAAACACATCTGAAAACCATGCACAACTGACAGTCCATCACTATGGCTTCCTGCCAATTTCCAGAACACTATCATCACAAACATGACAAACATCTGAGCTTTACTTCCTAAAAGTTCTTCTACTTACTTAGCAGATCCAAATCTCAAATCTTCACCTTCGTCAAATTTGAGTTCACACTCTACTCTCTGAGAACAACCATTAACGATACCCAATCGTTCTCTCTCAACGACTTCCCAACTGAACCCACATACACAAACCTCGAATCCGCCTCTCCTTCAGATATAAAAATCTTCATCAACTCAACAAAACAATCTGTAATTATCTTCTTAATTCCAAACAATTCATTGCACACACTATCAAATCCGGAAAGACACGTCTATTCCATCCAACATAATTCTGTCCACTATCAACAAGAGATTAAGGGTGATCAGTTCCTCAATTTGTCAATAGATAGCTGACAATCATGATGAGGCATAAACCGTCTTCACCAAACTATAATAGCATTGCCTGCATCTCGTGCACCAAACTACCTAAGGCACAAATCCTTAGTTGACATAAACCTTACCTCCGCATCCCCTCCAGAATTCGGGAACCACACTGTCCAAACAACACTTACAATCTTACAACCAACGACACACAAACGAAGCAACTTTGAGAAGTACAAGCTTCCCCCCCCCCCCCACTTATCTCATTCTCAATCCTGAAGACAAAGGATTAGAAAACCAGAAAGCACTGACAGTGTTTCACACACATATCACGTATTAAGAGACAAACAATAACGACAATATTCAACTGTCACACCAACTGACTCAACAACTTGGCCGGACGGACCGACCTGCTCTGATACCACTAAAGTAACACCCCAATTCCCATCACGAATAAATAATACATAATTAAATCAGAGTAAATAAAAATTTATTTTTTCCGACAGAAACAAGGATGCCACATTTAAGTAAATAAAACACAATCCCTGCTCATAAAGTTTTGATACATAACACAAAATGGAAACACCTCAAAGGGAAACTTTTCCATATAAAATTAAAGTTCAATTATGGAATAAAGCGGAAAGATCCATAACCGACTTGTTTTACAAAGGAATAGTTTTATAACATCAAAATATACATACAAAAGCAATACAAAATATATTCAACAATTGTATACATATATAACATAATCGTTCCCCGACTCCCGTGCTACGTATCAGAGTAGACACCAAGACCGACAAAAGAATGGAGAACTAATCTTCACAAAAGCCTCCAAGACTACAAATCTGCAATTGTCTCATAGAGCAACAAACCACAGCAGAAGGGTGAGAAATAACAACTAAATCAAGATTGCATAATAATATGCAAACACGCATTCAAACACATGTATAAATCATCTCACCCATGCCATCACATACTAAAACATAAAGCATGCCACAAATACAAAACATATCACACATAATCCAACCACAATTATGACATATGGAACCACACCACCACATCACCACAAAATATAGCATATATCAATTATACCAACATAATAACACATTCACACATAATGCACACCAAAGTTATGACATATGGAAACACATCACCACATCACATAGCACGTGCATATACATAAAACATATTATCCACAACCAATGCATTTATCACATATGCACATCAATTCACCAATCCAATCATAAATCTCAACACATACTCAACCAATTCACAATTCCACACATAATCACATCATCAATCCATTCATGATTTATGCAAATGCACATAGACCGATACAACGACTCTATGCAATGCATATGCGGTACCATCCATCCATCATTCTCATCACCAGTTCACTCAGGAACTATTGGAATCATCGCTTGTTACTGAGGACCACTCATGTAACACCCCGTTGGGCAAACGATATTCCCCGTCGCTTTAGGTCCTCTTATTTATTTAAGGCGCGCGATGTTATAGCGGATTCCCTCTGGAATCGATTCGTTGCTCATACCCACTAGGGCACACAACACCACAAGATGCATATCATGATGCTTGACACACAAGAACTCATGACAATCAAATGCATCTTCACAATTCAACCATATGAATTATCTCATCATCATTATTCATGCATTGAAAACACTTCAAACAATGCATTTCAAACCATAAAGGCCACCAAACAACATACATTGAATTTCACATAAACAATGCATTTCATCATAATCCACAAACCACAACAATTAGCACTTTAGCACATACACTCATATCATTTCGCATCAAGAATTACTCACCATCAACCAAAACAATCACAACAACTTATCACATGCTTCAACATCATACAAACCACAACAATCCCACAAAACATCATAACAACATACATTGATATTTAATCAAACAATGTATTTTACCACCCCACAACATAATTATCACATCCATCAACATCATATAAACCATATAAAAGCTCCACGTTACACAACAATAGCACAACACACAGTAAAACACCAACCGCACGCATTTAACGCGATAAAAACCCGACAACCCGACTATTCTTCAAAAACACGAATTAATTAAATCATCTTTTACCCTCCAAACCATTTTTAACAGAAAGAATATTTCATTAGCTTTCCAACGCTTCGAACGGGGACCAAAACGGACTTACGGATCAAAAGTTATGAATTTTTGAAGTTTTGGAATTTTTCATTTTTGCCCCGGCCACGCTGAGCGCGCTACCTGCTGAAACTCAGCCTTAAAAACACCATTTTTAGACTTCTGGACATCCGTTTTCAATTCCGTAAAAAATTACGATCTCATAATTCGACGTACTACAATATTTTCATCATTAAAAGGCCATCCAACACATTTTCCACGGTTGAAATATTTTGAAACATAGTTTTATCAATTTAACCCAATTCCAAACTCGATCAAAATCACTCGAAAACATACAAACAACCATTCCCGATTAAATATCAACCTATACCAATGTTACCAGACATATTCAAACACTTTTACTCGATCACAACATCAATTTGCACAAAAACATCGATATATATCAAAAACGCCAAAGTTATAAATTCAACACAATTCAATCAAACGATCATACTAAATCCCGACCCAACATCACTCGACTCTACTACGCGAGTTATTCCGACTTTCGTCCGTGAAAACATCAATTTCTAATCATTTCTACCATTTCGACCTAAAATGAAAACTAGAAGAAAACAACCAAAACAATCCAAGAAAATATACACATATACATATACAAGCAAGATATAATCGAAACTTCTCACCCTTACCCGATTAATCGCGAGTGAAACGGAGAATCTTCGATTTTCCCCTCTTTTCTTCTTCTCCCTTTCTTTCCTCTCTTTTCTATTCTTTTCCTTTTCTTTCTCTTCTTTCTCTTTTCTTTCTATTTCTCTCTCTCTATTTCTATTTATAACAAAATATCTAACTATCCAAAATGACCATTTTGCCTTTACGCTCAAATATCTCCCAAACGCTCTCAAAATGCGATAAAATATAAACAAGGATGAAATATATTTTCGGGAAATAAAAGTTGAAAAGAAATTATAATTTATTGAAAATATTTTACCTATCAGAGAAATTAACCAATTAACTCAATTAGCAGGTAAAATACAATAAATTCACACATTTCACAAAATTCACATAAATGAAATAAACAAATACAATTAAACAAATCGGGGCGTTACATACTTCATGCATTTCCTTCAGTTGTTGTGATAACTTTGACAATTGTTTGGTCAATTCATCCACAAATTGAGTTAACAACTTATTTTAAGAAAGAATGGCATCATTGTTAAGTTTTATGATAGTGTTCTTCCTTTGGGAGGGGTTTCAGTTGTGTTGGGCTTGATGATCACTGAGTGTTATCCACGCAATGATTGGTGTTGCATTGTTTTCACTTTTGGACATAAGAGAACCCCCAAAAGTAACATCTAGTAGTAACTTTGGTTGTTGTTGAAGTCTATTCTTGAAGATGCGTATCTGTGTGATTTTGTCAAAATCGTGGTTTAGACATCGTCTCAGCACGAACTTGTATCTTTCCCATGCTTCATAGAGCGATTATGTTACGCCTTGGGAAAACATTGTCCTAGCTTCCATGAATTTGTTGTGAAGAAATAATCTATTCAAGCACTTCTCCTCCAACAAGTTCCAGTTTTTCATTATTGACATGGGTTGATCTAGATACCACTCATTTGCCTTGCCAATCAGAGAGTGTGAAAATAATTGTAGGAATACCGACTCTACCTCATTTTCTAGAGCTTCTAACGTACCACCAATTTTATAAAATTTTGTGAGATGCGTGTACGGGTCTTCATAATCTAAACCTGCGAAAGGGTAACATACAAATTTTGCATTAATCACATTTTCATTTCACTTTGTCGAAAAACCCTTTGTGTTCTAGTAAGATGTGTTATACGTTTGTGACTATGTTGACACAATGTGTCACCATTGTTGTTTCCATTGTTATTAGTGTTGTTGTTGATAACTTCAACCATGGTTCTTTTTTTAGACAAAATACTTTTCTAGATCAAATATAGAAGCTAGCAGGATTATACCTGAGTGAATCGCACACTCAAAGATACAACAGAGTCGCCACCAAACTTTATTTAGTCCCAAAGGACAGGGAAAATATCGGTAAAACCCAAGGGGAAGAGAAACGGGTAAGGGGACCGGTTATGCGAAAGGAAGGTACTAGCACCTTACGCATCTGTCATACTTGACGGGAACCATTTCACTTGCTTCAAGGCTTAGATGGGTTATCTATCTAAAGGTTACTAGCTAAAAGACGAAAGGGAAAAGAAAAAAAAAGAGTGCTCGCGGAGGATTGAGGCCCTTGTGCCTACGTATCCTCATAGTGTACTGAGGAAATCAGAGCTCCGTAGTTCTTGGAACCAGGGAAAGAGAAGGAAGTGGAAGAAGGTGGCTCACCAAGATTTTGCAATCTCGTGCCTATGTATCCTCATAGTGCAATGAGGAATTCAAAGCCTACGTAGTTCGGAGAACAAAGACGGGAAAAGGAAAGGAAAATGGTGTCAAAACCAAGAGCAAGAGAAGTAGAAAGATTCCAATGGGGAAAGAAAAATAATTTGGCGTCAAAACCAAGAAGGATAAGCAAATAAAAAGTAGTAACTCTGCTGAGGATAAAACAAATAAATGGTGTCGAAACCAAGAGGATAAGGGAGAAAGGAGAAAATAGTGACTATGGTGGGGACCAGAGGATTGGTGACCCTACTGGGGACTAAACAAAGGGAATGGTGTCGTAACTAAGAAAATAAGAGAAAGGGATATTGAATAGAGACAAAGTAAGATTCACTGAGGATTCGGTATATTAATTGACAGGCAGTGGTTAACCGAAGAAAAAGTGAGTATGACTCTGTGGGGAAAAATGGGGTTGGTGTCAACAGACAGGTTGCGATGAACCAAAAGGAGAGAGTATTGAACTAAGAGAATGTGTTTGACTCTGAAGGGACTTATGTATATTAACTGATAAACAATGGTTAACCGAAAGAACAGGTGTAAAACCAAGTGAAGGTTATGACCCAAAGGACAGGTGTGGAACCAAGCAAAGGTTGTGACCCAAAGGACGGGTGTGGAGCCAAGCCAAAGGTTGTGAACTTAAGGACGGGTGTGGAACCAAGCAAAGGTTGTGACCCAAAGGACGGGTGTGGAACCAAGCAAAGGTTATAACCCACTAGGGATTCGGTGTGAACAAAAGGGTTGTTACGAACCGAAAAGAAATGAGTAATTAACCAAGAGAGGGTGATTAACTCAATAGAAGCTCAGTATGTTAAGAGACAAACTGTGGTTAACTGAGAAAAAGTGCAAATTGGTGTTTTAACTGGCAGGCAGTGTTTGACCAAAGAAAAGGGAGAGAACCATAGAAAGGTTGCGAGCTCCACCAGGGATTCGGTGTTTAACAGGTAAACTGTGATTAACCGAAGAAAAAGATTGCGACTACTGGGGAAAAGAGAATTGGTTTTAACAGTTTGACTGTGATTAACCAAAGAAAGAATGATTACCACTCTGATGGGGAGTGAACAAGCAATGACTGGCCACAAGAAAAGGTGTTGAACTAAAAGGAGTTCGTTAACCCAAAGTGACAAAGATCTTTAACCAAGAAAATGGTGATTGATCAAAAGAGAGATTGAAAGGGGCAAGAGTGATCAAGGATCGACTCGACTGGGAATTGAGATACGCTACAGTCTGGAGATAGAGACGATTATTCCAGGCACAGGGTCCTTCGTCCCTTACCTAAAATAATCAAAATAAGTGTAGGAATTCTCCACTCTCATCCCATCCCTAGCACCAAAGTATAGTGCGGAGATTGAAATCGACATAGTAACAATGCCAATTGTTACAGTGCTCCAGTGCATCGTGCAGACCTCCGGCTCATCATGGGATCAAAGAAGAGGGGATCTAAAAGATCTTAAAGAGAGAAAAGATAGGGAGATTGACTAATCGAAACAAGGTTTCGATCAATCGATAAAGGGAAATTATCAAGCAAACAATCTTCCAAACGGATCGGAAGATCGTTAAAGCAAAGGTGCGGATTACTGATTATACAAGATTAAAACTTGCTCAATGAAGAACAAACTTAATATGATCTAGGATGAAATTGCAAGGCAGTACCAAATGTTAATTAGCATGCTTCACAAATCATGTTATCATGTAAACAAAGGTGTGCAAGATTCAACATGCTCATACAATGTCAACAATGCAAATAGACATGGCAACGGGGCGGGTCGGGGGCGGGTTTGAGCAGCCCCGCACCCGCACCCGCCACCCTGAAACAGATCCGCCCCCGCACCCGCACCCAGTCGGGGGTAAAAAACTACCACCCAGACCCGCCCCCAATGGGGAACGGGTTCCCTGCCCCCGCCCCCGCCCCCACCCGCAAAACTATTTTTTTAAAATAAATATTTTTCATAATAATAAAAATTAATAATTTAAATAAATAATTAATTATTTTAATAATAAACATGTTTTTAAAGAGTAAAATAATTAATAAACATGTTTTTCTAGTAAAACTATTTTTAAAAATTAAAATAACTTTAATAAATATATAATAAAATAATTAAAATAAGATATAAAAGTAAATTAAGGTAGACCGGGGCGGGGGCGGGGCCGGGTGCGGGGCGGGTAGTAGCATCCCCCGCCCCCGCACCCGTAATAAAAAATTGGGTTTTACCCGCACCCGCACCCAGTTAAACCGGGTTTTCCCCGCTAATTTCGGGGCGGGTCCGGCGGGTCTCGGTTTTTTTTGCCATGCCTAAATGCAAACCATTCCACAATCGATAAATCATGCATCGAAAGTTTACATACATGTTTCAAACATAGGTTAAACAGCTCATAAAACATCCATAAATATCAAGTGTATCAAGCCATGGAAGTTAAATGAGGAAAGAAAACCAAACAAACATGAAAAAGTCCAAAAATGGCATTTTGGTTCAGTGTTAATCGGTTGACCATTTGCAAGTGTAAAATGGTTAATAGATTAACCCTTGAAAAATAGTAGAAATTTGCTGAAAATAGAGGCGTTAATCGATTAACCATTTTGCACTAGCAAATGGTTAATCGATTTACCCTGAGACAGTGGCAGAAAAATCAGTTTTCAAAAGCACTTCCAGCAATTATTCACTTATTCAATCATCCACATGTTATGGCATGCATTTGTGCACGAAAATTACATCAAGTAGAAGAAATTAATCATCCATTGGAAGCATTAAACATGGAGATCAAAGATCAAACAATCACATGATTAATCAACATTGAAAAGCTATCGAAACTACATCGTAAATGTACGAAAGTGATCGAAACAGTAAATCGAGCGAGAATTACCAACCTACAAGGCGGAGAATTGCCTTGGTGATTGTTGTGAGTAAAATGTGGTGAAAAGAAACCAAGAAAACCAGAGAATTCCAAGCTTGAGATCAAATCGTAGTGAAACCGATCAAAATGCGATAAAAGCTCCGAAATCGAATTTTCACCTAAACGATTGAATCGATCACTTGAATTGAAGTAGAAGTTGCTGAAATTGCAGAGATCCAAGAAGAAATGCAATGTGATAGAGGTTTAAGCTCAAGAGAAAGAAAATTCAATGTGAAATTTGCTACTCTTCAATGGTGAGAATTTAGCTCTAGTGTGGTTTTGGGAAGAAGATGAAGATGAATGTGAAGAGGTTGCAGAAAATGCAGAGAGAATTGAGAGAAATGAGAGAGTGAAGAGTGAAGAATTGTGAAAATGAATGAAGTTTTTTTTGGATCCCCCTCCACAAATGTGAAGGTTTCTTTATATAGAGGCTAGCTTTGGAGTAGGCTAGGTTTGGAATATGCTTTGGAACTAGCTTTAGAGTTAGTTACACTTAACTCACTGAGTCGGAAGTTGACTCAGTTAGTTATTTGTTAACTCAGTGGAGCAATCCCAACGCAAGTCTAAATCAAATGGTCCTCATGCTTGGAAATGAAGTTACACGGTAGTCTTGATTCAAAGTGATATATTGGAATAAATATCTTGAAGTGTCTTGAAATGTCTTGAAATTTCTAGAAATGTCTAGAATATTCCACACAATGTTAGAACCAAGTAGACCCCAAAGGAGTAGAGGAAAAGTTGTTGTCATGAAAATGCAGCAAAATCTGCCAAAATATAAGGGTTAATCGATTAACCATTTTGCACTAGCAAATGGTTAATCAATTAACACAGCCAAAATTTACCCAATTTGCTTGAGAAAAGGTGTTATGGCCATGGCTCCGATTTCCGACATTTTGTTTTGATGAATATGCATATAAACCCCTATATTTTGCTTGTGTTGATGATGTGATAACCTTGTGAGGGTATAATTAATCAGGATTTGAAAACCTGAATATTCTTGCAACAAAAACACGGAGAAAAATGTGAGTGTGTATGTCAGTGATGAGAATGCACATGCTTATGCAAAAACACAAAATGGGAGGTCAAATTTTGGGTTACGACAGCTGCCCTTATTTAATCCTCTTGAACCTGAATATTCGAATTGCGCCAGCTTTTCGATGATCCATGGTGGAAGGGGGTTAAATAAAATAGTAGCTCGAGAATTTGGCCGACGGCGACAAAAGATGAAAAGGTGAATGTTTTTAGAGTTAATTAAGTGAGAAGTTTGGCTAGATATCTGTTGGGGAGATGAATCAGTCAAATGGGGAAGTATGCTTGATGCATATGCTATGTATGTTTGCTCTTATATGATGCTTGAATATCATGTCATGAAACGATGCAGGTGATGGTATTGTATTGTAGGTAGGCAAGGATTGTAGCAATACGAACTCGACATCCTCGGCAGGGGAAGGACACCACAAATGGCGACGACTCCGCTGGGGAAAGAGCCTAAAGATCTCAGATTTCCAGACTATTACCACTATTGTTGCTGGGGATGAAGAAACTTGGCCGACCTTCAAACCATGACTGACTTAGCTTAGGGGAGTTCCAAGGCTCAGATGATCTTCACTGCTTGGGGAAAACAGGAAACTGAAACATATCGCCGCTGGGGAATGATGGTTTTGACCTGCTGGGAATAATGCGAGGATCTCACTCGTGCTGGGGAAAAGAGGACGAACATGTATCTTCTTGGGGACCAATCATGGTTCTAGCGGGGAAATTATGGCTCTGTTGGGGAAATGAAAGGTAAACAACCTTTCCAATGAACCATAATGGTGCTTGTCGGGGATCAAGCTTGCAATGGAAATTAGTGATCATCCTTTAGGGATTTCTGATAAGGCATGCAATGCATAATACTTTCTCCATTAATTTAGCTTTTTATTTTTCTCAACGCTTTATAGTATTATGTGATCGCAAATAATCGTTTATTTTGCAAACAAAATACTAAAAAGAGACAATTGAGAAATCAAATGATGCACTTTATTGAATATGAAAATTTTTGTACATAAGGTGTGTACAAGGATGCAAAAATCCTTGATGAGGAAATTTGCAATAAAAATTGAAAAAAAAAGGTAAATGGCAAAGGGAACTTATGTTTTGCATTGATTACAACATTGGCTACCATCCACTGCAAGTCTAGGTTCCAACGCCTTGCACCAGTTGATGATGACTTGACTGCTCTGTTACCGTCTGAGGTCCAGCTATGATGAATGTAGGCTCAAGTGTTTACACTCAAATGCCTTTATCCCTAATTTTTGCCTGGACATTTTCCTATTTTTTCCGTCCACCGGGATACCCATTTTTGCCTAAGTCACCTTTTTGGGTTTTCAACTTAGCGGGCTATTATTGTTTTCTTTTATTTTGCATTGTCCCTAACTTTTCCATGGATATTTCTTTTTTTAGTCCATCGGGACACGCATTTTTTCCTAGATTGTCCTTGCGGATGTCAATCTAGCGGGCTCTTTATTCATTTTTTTTCAGGCATAATATTTGTTGACTGCGTCGGAGTTCACGGGCGATTACAGCTCCTCCCCATTCATAGTGGTAAGGATTATGGCTCCACTTGAGAAGGCCTTCTTGACAACAAAGGGTCCTTCATAATTGGGAGTCCACTTACCTCGTGGATCCGAGTGAACAGGAGAATACCTCTTGAGCACGAGCTCGCCTTCTTGGAACGCTCGAGGGAGAACTTTCTTGTCAAAAGCTCGTTTGAGGCGTCTCTGATATAATTAACCATGGAAAACAGTAGTTAGGCGCCTATCTTCGATGAGATTCATCTGGTTGTATTTGGATTAGACCCATTCAGCTTCATCAAGATCTGCTTCCATGATAACTCTGAGCAAAGGAATTTCGACTTCAATGGGCAGAACAACCTCCATACCATACACAAGCGAATACGAAGTTGCCCCAGTAGAAGTACGAACTGAAGTTTTGTAGCCAAGTAGTGCAAAGAAAAGCATTTCATGCAAATCCTTGTAAGTTTTGACCATTTTCTGGACAATCCTCTTGATGTTTTTGTTTGCTGCTCTGACGACACCTTTCATCTTGGGCCGATATGGTGAAGAGTTATGGTGCTCAATCTTCAATTCTTGACACAACTCCTTCATCATTTTGTTGTTCAGGCTGCTTGCGTTGTCAGTGATAATATTGTTAGGAATACCATAGCGACATATTATATTTTTCTTGATAAATCTGGCAACCACTTGTCATGTGACATTTGCATAAGAAGAAGCTTAAACCCACTTGGTGAAGTAGTCGATAGCAACTAGAATGAAGTGATGACCGTTGGAAGCCTTCGGCTCAATCATCCCAATCATATCGATACCCCACATAGAGAAGGGCCAAGGAGAAGTCAAAACATTCAACAGAGCTGGAGGCACGTGGATCTTGTTATCATAGATTTGGCACTTGTAACATCTTTTGGTAAAGTTGTAATAGTCTACCTCCATTATTGTCCAATAATAACCAACTCGAAGGATCTTTTTAGCCATGGCAGGCCCTTTGGGATGTACACCCTAACAACCCTTATGTATGGACCTTATGATCGTGTTTGCTTCGTGTCTATCCACGCATCTGAGCAACACAGAATCATAATTCCTTTTGTATAGTACACCACCAATTAAGAAGAATTTGGCACAAAGCCCTCTAAGAGCTTTCTTATAAGTTATAGTGATACCCACGGGATATTCTTGTTTTTCCAGATATATTTTGATGTCATAGAACCAAGGCTTGTCATCAGACTCGTCCTCGATGGCTAAACAGTGTGCTGGTTCGTTCAAATGATCAATGCGGATAGTCAGAGCTTCATTCTTCCACTTCACTTTGAACATGGATGCCAGAGTGGCAAGAGCATCAGCTAGTTGATTTTCCTCCTTAGGAATTTGATGAAAAGAGATTTCATCAAAGTAGGGAATCAATTTCGCGATGTGCTTTTGGTACGGAACCAACTTGGAATCCCGAGTTACAAAGTCCCCTCTGACTTGGCCAATGACCAGGGCAGAATCTCCATAGACCTCAAGAATCTTGATTCTCATGTCAATTTCCACTTCAATACCGTAAATACATGGTTCGTATTCATCCATATTATTGGTGCATGCGAAACATAATCTGGCGGTGAAGGGAAGATGAAAACCTGTCGGAGAGATGAGGATAACACTAATTCCACGACCTTTAACATTGGAGGCACCATCGAACACGAGCGTCAATCGCGCCCCTGGTTCAAGTCCTATTTCAGGGTCTGGAGTTTCATAATCTTTGATAAACAGAACATCCTCATCGGGAAAGTCAAACTTCATTTGTTGATAACCCTCCACAGGTTTATGAGCAAGGTAGTCAGACAAGACACTCCCTTTTATTGCTTTATGGGTAACATGTTGGATATCATACTCAGTTAACAGCATTTGCCACCGAGCAATTCTTCCAAAGACACTAGGCTTTTCGAATATGTACTTTATCGAATCCATTTTGGATTGCAATAAAGTAGTATGGCAAATCATGTATTGTATTAGGCGTCGAGCGGCCCAGACCAGAGCACAACAAGTTTTCTCCAAGAGTGAGTATCTGTTCTCACAATCGGTGAACTTCTTGCTCAGATAGTAAATTGCATGTTCTTTTCTGCAAGTGTCATCATGCTGACCCAATACACAACACATTGATACATAGAGAACGGTGAGATACATGATTAAAGGCCTACTAGGAACCGACGGTACTAAGATCATTGGTTCTTGCAAATATTATTGTATCTTGTCAAAATCTTCTTGACAATCATTGTTCCATTTAATCGATTGATTTTTTCTTAGTAATTTGAATATCAGCTCACATGTAGTCGTCAAGTGAGAAATGAATCTTGAGATGTAATTAAGTCTGCCCAGAAAGCCACAGACTTCTTTTTCTGTTTTGGGAGGCGGCATGTTCTGAATTGCTCGAACCTTGTCAGGATCAACCTCAATGCCCTCCTGGCTCACAATAAAGCCCAACAATTTACCAGGTCAAACTATGAAGGTGCACTTCACAGGATTCAACTGCAGTCTGAATTTCCGGAGTCTGTCAAATAGTTTTTTCAAATGGACCAAGTGATCATCATCAGTCTTGGACTTGGAAATCATATCATCCACGTAAACCTCAATCTCTTTATGGATCATATCATGAAAGAGGGTTGTCATGGCACGTTGGTATATTGCCCATGCATTCTTCAAACCGAATAGCATGAATTTGTAGCAATATGTACCCCAAGGCGTGATGAAGGTGGCTTTTTCCATATCAGCTGGGGACATCTTGATCTGATTATATCCTGAGAAACCGTCCATGAAGGAAAAGACAAAGAACTGCATCATGTTGTCTACCAAGACATCAATATGAGGCAAAGGGAAATCATCTTTCAGGCTTGCCTTATCGAGATCTCGATAATCCACACACATTCTGACTTTCCCGTCTTTCTTAGGAACCAGGACGATGTAGCAATCCATTCAAGATATTCGGAAATGGCTAGGAACCTAGCATCTAGCTGTTTCTTTACCTCTTCTCTGATTTTAAGTACCATGTCGGGTCTGGTCCTTCTGAGTTTCTGCTTGATAGGAGGACATTCGGGCTTGAGTGGCAAGTGATGTTCAACGATGTTGGTATCCAACCCAGGCATATCTTAATAAGACCAGGCGAAGATATCAGCATACTCTTTCAATAACTTGACCAGCTCGGAGTATACGTGCTTAGCAAGGGATGCCCCAACCTTGACTTCTTTTGTGACTTCATCAGTACCAAGGTTGATAACTTCCACTAGCTCTTTATGTGGCTGAATCTCTTTCTGCTCATGCTCAAGGAGCCTTGCTAGTTCAGCCGGTAATTCACAATCTTCCTCGCCATCTTCTTCAGCTTGGTTGATTGGAATCCTAGAATTAAGATGGATGTTTGCCATGTTGTAATCAATGCATTTATTTGTTCTGCGTGTTTATGAATTTGTTTAGAATGAGCTATTTTAAAAGCTGAAAATAAAAGAAACTTTTGCCATTTGTTTGTGAAAAAGTAAAATAAGAAAGAAAATAGAGTATGATTTGGATGCAAAGAAAACTTTTATTTATTAATCACATAATATTTCAAAAGCGGGAGGCCCGTTACAATCTATCCACTAGTCTCGAGCGAGGACGAGGGAACAAGAAAGTAAAATGCATTACATGTTTGTTGGAAAAACCACGAGAACCACAATAGATGTCCAACTGTTGAGCTTGAATCCAGGCGGGCACTTACGTACAAAGCTTGCACTCTGGTTGCTAGGACCAACATCATCAATGGTCGCCACAATGTCACCCTTCTGGAAATCGGCGTTATTAAACTTGATTAGGTTGCACTGCTTCTGACCACGTGAGCTAGTTTGTTGACTAGGACGATAACCCAATCCAAAGCGCTCATGCTTCTCTACCACATCCAGCACATGCCCCCAGCCAGGCAAGGCACCTCTCTCAATGGTTTCTTTAGCGTTCTTTGTAGATGACAAGGTCATTCTTGGTGATCTACTTTGACTAGTTGAAGCAGAGCTGACATCTTCGAACTCAAGACACTGCAACGACACCTCAGTTATGCCTTCATCTGTCTCAACGTATCAGAAGGATGATATCTCACTTACTAGCAAATCCTATTCACCACAAATGATGACCAGTTTATCATCAATCATGAATTTTAGTTTCTGATGTAATGTGGAAGTAACGACCCCTGCGGCATGGATCCAAGGTCGACCCAATAAGCAACTATATGCAAGATTGATATCCATCACTTGAAAAGTAATGTTAAACAGATGTGGTTCGATCTTAATGGGAAAATCCACCTTGCCAATAACTTGCCTCATGAAACCGTCAAAAGCTCTGACAATTAAAGTGATCGGCCTCATCTTACTTCCTTCTACCAGTAGTTGACTCAACATGCCCTTAGGCATCACATTAAGAGAAGAACCAGTATCCACAAGGACATGAGAAAACAAGGCGTCCATGCAGGTCACTGATATGTGCAAGGCTCGATTGTGGAAAGTTCCTTCAGGAGGAAACTCTGACTCATTGAAACCCAAATACCGACTTGCAGTAATGTTTGCGACCACATCATCAAACTTCTCTACGGGGATGTCGTGCATTATATGAGCGACATTTAAAACTTTCAACAAAGCCAATCTGTGTGCGGGAGAGCTCATGAGCAAGGATAAGATTGAAATCTTTGAGGGTGTTTGCCCCAACTGATCCACAAACTTAAAGTCACTCTTCTTGATCAGCTTGAGAAATTCTTGATCATCGATTGTCTCTTTGCTCTTTGTAACATCCTCATACGGAGTGACTGGCACAGATGTAGTGGTAGATGCCCCTTGTTGAACAATAGGGATTGTTGAAGTAGATTTCTCTTTGGGAGAAACAACAGTTGGAATTTGCACTGGCTTAGATGTGACCTTAAGAGCAAACACTCGCCCACTACGAGTCATGCCTCCAGTAGCAGTTACGTTTACGATCTCGGATTCAAAGAACTGAATTTCTTGACCCCCAGAAAACATGGTAGAACCATACTTCCAAGGTACCTCTTTCGAATTCTGATACGGGAACGAATTTAGACCACAAACAGTGATTGACTGTATCTTCTTCTTAGGAGCTTCCACGGGAACCTTCCTATATATGATCGTGAACGGCTCAATGGTAGCTACCTCATCCACAGACTTGGATCTAGCAAACTGTACCACACATCGGTTCATCAAGATCTGAACACAGCCTTTCAACCTTCGGCACTAATTAGGATTGTCATCACAAATCTGACACTTACTATGAAGACCTTTCAATAACCCTTGCTCATTTAACTTCTTGAACACAACGATCATCGGAGTTTTCACTTCATCGACATCTCGAATTAACTCGGCCCCTTGAATGTCTTCGACCATGTTAACCCCTGGTCCATCATGAGTAGGCTGAGGATTAGTCTGTATGTTAGGCTGATTTTCGGCAAATGTCAGGATTTTCTGATAAATAAGCTCTTGAACCTTGGTCGTTAAAATAATGCAATCTTAGATAGCATGTCCTATGTACCCATAATGGTAAGCACATGATGCATTCAGATTATGCTTTGGGTTGAACGGAGGAATTGTAGGTGCGGTCTCTTTTGGAACAATTGCCCATTGATGAACCAGATAAGGGAAAAACTCTGTATACGGCACAGGAATTTTGTCAAAATTTGGACGCTTGGAGTTGTTCTGATTATTGTTGTTGTTCTGTCTGTTTTGCTGATTACCATTGTTTTGTTGAGATTGTTGACGTTGTGGCTGTTGCTTCTGAGAATTCTGAGCTGGTTGTTGTGGATGATATTAATACAACGGTTGTTGATATTGGGCAGCAGTGATGTAAGGATACAGATAGTATGGCATATGAGCCATAAGAGCCTGTTATTAAGGAGGGACTTTTGCCATCACAACATTTGCCTCGCCTTCTTTCTTCTTCGAATGACTACTTTGAGGTTTCTTGCTGTTTGACTGTTGACTCGTGGAACCAATAATCTTACCAATTTTCAAACCGTTCTCAATTCTTTCACCAATAGTCACAACATCAGGGAAGTTTGAAGAAGAACTTCCCACCAGCTTTTCATAGTACAACCCTTGCAAGATACCTAAAAAAATATCAACCAGCTCAGTGTCAGGAAGCGCAGGTCACACACGAGAGTGTAATACCCTAATTTTTACCCCTAAGATACCACATGTCCTCTTGCATCTCATACCACAAACAAGATCACACATTCGTCCCCTCTTTTGTAGGTTTATGCCTTGCAGGGATCTTTGAGTTTGTGTGTGTTTGTAAGTTGTTTTATTGCTTAATTTGTTTATGCTTACTAACCATTAATTAAAATCTAAAAATATTATGTTTCCTTTCACTAACATTTTCAGGGGAAGAACACGTTAAAAATACCAAAAAAACCAGTCCCGCAGCTCGAATGAATTCCATCTGAACAAAGTCAAAGTTGATCCGCAATTAATTCAAAAAATTATCTGATCAAGAGTTTCCAAGATTTAATTGATTATTGTTCAAGAGACTCCAAGGTTCATGTGTTTATTTCCATGCCTTCTTTGACAAGCAAAAGAATCGAGCCGGAACCACAATAGTGCAACAAAATGCTCATTTTTCACAAATTTTGCACTGAGTAACCGGTTAACAGATATGCTGTAACCGGTTACCCTCGTGAAAATTTGAAAAATGGTGGAAAATTCAAATTCAACAATTGGCACCAATCTCAGCCCTTGATCACATTTGGAATATTCTAGACCACCTCATTTTAATTCCCCTACATCACTTTGATCATTTTCCACCATGCACCTTCACTAATCACCACTCTTCTGATAATTCCCTCCAAATTTGAATTCCAATCCTAATTTTGATCATCCAAGCCTAATTCCAAACCACCAATTTTCCCAAGCCTAAACTCTATAAATAGAGGCTTCATTTCATTCATTCTACAAGCTTTTGATAGCCAACAAACCTCTTGCAAATTCTCTTCCCAACCACAAAATTCACCAAAGCTCATTTTTCTTCTTTTGCAAGTTAACAAGAACTCGCATTGAATCTTGTTCAACTTTGAGCTAAACCTTCATCCATTCTTATTTTTGTTCATCAATTATAGTAGATCAAGGCTTTGGAATTTGGATCTTGAAGCAATTTGAAGAAATGTTCAGATTTGAAGTGGTAATCCATTTTTCACCATTGTTGAAGCTTCATCTTCATCTTCCATAATGCAGATCTTTGGAGATCTTTGTTACTTGATCTTTTAGATCTTGTAATTGTGTTTAATTGCTGGTTTTCACTGTTATTTTACTTTAAATTCCGTGCAATTTCAGTTCCATGATCACAAAGTGTTTGTAAAAAGTTTTGAAAGTGAATCATGCTGAATTTTCCACATTTTTCTGCATTCTGGTGCATAGTAACCGGTTAGCGGATACGTTGTAACCGGTTACTCTGTGTTAATTTTGAAAAATTGTGCCTATTTTGAACTAAGTAACCGGTTAGCAGATATGCTGTAACCGGTTACTTCAAAACAGAATGCATATTTTACCTTGTTTTTTAGGCTGTTTTGGTTTTTCTTCCTCCTTCTTCCCCTTTCTTCTTGTTTTAGCCTTGAAATATGGACTTTGGATATGGTTAAAGTAATTAAACATTCATTAGTTCAAATCTATCTTTTAATGAATTGTTAAATTCATTTAAGGTGCTTTGAATTAGTGATATGTTTTCACACTTAAACTTATCAATTAAAAGTGATTGAACTTGAAGATGAAAGGTTCTTGACTTTGTAATTCAATTGGCCTTCTCTTCATCTATTTCCTTTTTATTTTGATCGATGAAAGTCTTATGGATCTTAGATTTTCTTTGTTGAATTCTTGATCAAGACTAGATCGTTACCTATTTTCTTTTCGTGCGGTATTGCTTTCAGATGACGATCTACATATCGTTCATCAAGCATGCATTAGCACAAAGATCTATTGACCGGCCTCATTGTAGGGTAATTACTCCGTAAATTACTCGGCGATTGCTTAACATAGCGCAACATTTGTCCCTCTTTATCCAATTCGGAATTTGAACTTTCGTGGTCCGGACCTTGATTGGTCGCGTCAACCCAATGGTGATTGATTTTTTGCGTTAGGTCCATAATCTTTGAAACTTGGCATTGTAGAGGCTTTGGTTTTACCAATCTTCTGTCAAGTTCATTAACCTTGGCCTAAGTGCATTGTTTAATCACTATAGTTCAAGACGTGAAACAGAATAATCGGTGAAGGCTTATGTCACTAGAACCTTGTGCTACTAATTATTAACTTCAAACTTCTTTACTTTTCCTTCTCGCTCCCTATCTCTCTTTATTTTTTTATGCTTTATGTCATTTTATCATATCATGTTTATGTTTATGTTATTTTGCTTTTGTCCACTTGGATCATTTTATCTTGTGCTTTTATTTTTCTTTTGTCCATTTTGGACTCAAAAACATTAATAAAGGATTAAACCACTAAAAGACTTGTGCTCTTAATTGTTGGACTATGGCTACTATCCTTTGTATTGGAGGACCTATACTCTTGATTATGGACTTATGGACTTAGAGTTAGGATCTTAACCTATTGCTTGGAAGTTTGTGATGGAAAACCTTGGATTTTGGATACTTGGAGTCCTCTTTTGAAGACTTATTTTGAATCAAGACCAAATCAAAAAGGTAAAAATGCTTATGCTATGGATCTTGTCCATGTGGTTAGATCTTTCTTACCCTCTCTTTTATTTTATGCACTAGGATAATCACTTCTTCTCCGCCACTTCTTTAATTTTCAAAACCTTCTCTCATTTTCAAAACCTTCCTGTTTTCAAACTTGAAACCGCCTTCATAATAAAACCTTGACTTCGGTCAAGCGATTTTTTAAACATTGTTTTCTTTAATAAATGACAATCAATATTAATCATATTTTGACCATTTCATAAAAACATAAAAAATATAAAAACTCATCAATCTCTTTTTGTGCTTTGTGCACTTTTTTCCCTTTTAAACTGTTTCATAAGTTTAGACATGATTCATTTCTTTAAGCGGAATTATTCGCTTGGAAATGACGACTTGTATTTACACTTAAAATCAACCAAAACAAACAAATTCTTTGTTCTTTGTACCACGAACTACGGGGTTTTGATCCTACATTGCACATCGTGGGTACGTAGGCATTAGGCGATAAGTCTCTCCAAACATAAAAAATCTTAAAAAATATCTCTCTTATCATCCCTCCCAATCTCTTTCAAGCAAACCATTTTCAAACCAAAAAACAGTAGATATTTCAAAGGGTTCCTATAGAGTACTATAGACGTTTTGGGTGCTAACACCTTCCCATTGCGTAACCAACCCCCCTTACCCATTCTCTGTTTGTTCTTGTTGTTTTAGAACTCTTTAGATTTTGTTCGCTCTTTTTTACTTTCCTTTTTGGATAAAAATAAAAGTGCGGTGGCGACTCTTGTTTATTTTTGAGTTAAGCTAATCAATAGCTTACACTCACAAATTTCTCCGCTACAAAAAAGTGGCGACTCTGCTGGAGACTAAAATCTCCCTTGAAGGGTTTAGCCTACTTTGATTTATTTACTGCTTTTGGTTTGATTTGCTTGTTACTTGTTTGTTCTGTTTGAGAGTTCCTCTGTGTGTGAGATAGGTCCTATACCCGGACCAGAGTGCACTTTGAGATAGGAGGATAATATAGTCAAGGGAACTTTGAAGGAGTCGAATCCTGAAAAAGAAGAACTTGAGAATCTATCCACTCGGTGGTTGCCTCTTTGGAATTACTGATGTCGATCGAGCGATCGAGAAGGCATTACTTTTTCCATAGAAGCCTATAACACTGAGGACCGTAGTAACCCTTAACCCATCCTAGCCTTTTTAGGATCATAGTGCGGAAGCTATGAAGATGCAAATCTGACTTAGCTATCACGCAATGCTACACTCGGGTTAGATTCTCATGAGGATAACTACCAACCTGTGAGCAAATCGGTGCGCTGGTGTGTCTGATAGTGGATTGTGGACCCTGGGCACTTTGTTAGAACCACTGTTTTCTACAGGTATAATGAAGACAAAAATGTGAGAGCAAGAGTTGTTTCTACAAGTCAATCTATGTTTTGATGATAACAACACGTGTTTGTGAAAGAACCATTTTATGTTCTAACGTGTGTTGTGTGCAGATCATAATTATAGAAAATATCAGATCCAACAAGCACCAACCAGATGAGCGTAATTGATAAATATACGAAGTTACTATGTGTGACACAAGTCGCAAGAAGCAAGAACGCTTATGTATCTGATCGTGATCAGTCAGATCCAAGGATGTCGATATTGCTGATGCAATGCACTTGTGGATGCTCTCTGAAAATGGTCGAGATTCTGAAGATTGCGTAGCTTCTGAAGAAGAGAACCGAAGTGCTGAAGACTCTCATGACTTGAAGTTTTGAAGGCGGAAAGCTCTAAAGACCAAGTGCAGAAAGACTCTGAAGACTTATGTGTTCTGAAGATTAAGGTTCTGAAGATCAAGTATTGAAGACTCTGAAGACAGATTCCTAATGGACAAGTTCTGAAGTTTCAGAAGACTTGAAGAAGTAAAAGATAACGTGCTTAAAGACAAGTGTTGAAGTTCTGAAGACTGATTCCTAATGGACTTCTTCAAATAACTAAAGACTTGACGTATCAGACATCCTGTTAAGAAGACTCTACTCATGCTTCATCAATTAATCATCAGAAGCCTCTGAAGTTCAGAAGTCACATGTTACCATTGTGAGTAACTGTACACGGCACCCAAGAAAGATATATCCTGTCACTTCTCCCATAGCAAAAAGGACATGTGTCAGTACAACTAATTATTACACAACGTCTCTTTTCCAACAGCCAACAGTATTTCAAACGGCTATATTTCTACTGGGCTATTTAAAGGAAAGAGTTATCGCTTCTGAAGGTATCAATTTATTCCATAAAAGATGAATTGATCAAGTCATTGTGTGAAGATAGCAACAACGATGAGTTCTCGTTGTAACACTTAGAATACCAAAAGCTATCACCATTTACACATGGCCATTGTTGTTGGAGCTTAAGATCAACATTCAACACAAAAATAATGAATTGGTATAGAAGTTGTTGATGAAGAAGACAGCATTGAAGATCAGTCAAGTCATCAACCACCTTCTCGTCAGCGCTACATTGAAGATCTGAAGCAAGGAGTTGTTGCTCAAAGCTTGCTCACCCAAGAAGACGAAGAAGAAGAAGATCTACAAGATGTCAACAACTGTCAAATCTTTATACATCTGTGCAGTTTCTTAGAATAGCAAGGAGTTACTGCTCACATCTTGCTTGAACACTTGTGTGTTCTTTTGTACTTAAACTTAGGAGTAATCTGCTTGTTAAGAAGCATCTTAGTAATCTCCTGTTAACTAATTCTTGGTGAATTATGATTCCTTGAGTGGTCAGTGTGACCGGAGACTCGAGAAGACAATGGTGAGATGTCATTGTGGGAAAAGCCTAAAATAGGGTCAGTAGCGTTATATTCATTGCGATGAATCCCTGAACGTCTAGCTGCGAAAGCCTAGCAGTAGATCTTGCGAGATTGGAACCTGCAGGTCAATGTTCATTATATTCATTAAGTTGAATCCCTGAACGGTTCATTGCATGTTAGTCACAGTGCGGCTGTGCAAGTGGTTAGTCACCGGCTGTTGCCCGTGCATCTGTAATCGAGATTGATTATAGTGGATTAAGACCTTGTGTTCAAGGCGAAATCACCTGAGGAGGGTGGACTGGATTAGCCTTTGTGGTGAACCAGGATATATCGTGTGTTCTTTACTCTTATGCTTAATGTCTTAGTTTATCTTTCTATATAGAGTATCAGAACCTTACACACGCAAGTCAGAACCTTGCACCTTAACTCTGATAAGCTTTCGCTCTGCAAGTTCTGAGAAGTGGACCTTATATTTAGACTCTTGTTAGTTCTAAAGCCTCATGCTTAGCAAGTCTGAATGTAACGTTGCCAGTCAGAGTCTCTCAATGAACTCTGATGTAATCCTTAGTGATTCAACAACAAGAAATGAAAAGTAGTCAAAAGAGCAAATACACAATTCAAACCCCCCCTTTCTTGTGTCTTTCTCGCACCTTCAAAAACCTTAGTACATACCTTTGTGGGATTGGTTCTTACCCTTGGCTTCATGCTCGTGACTTGAACCTTGACCTGTGTGCTTTGTGTGATCTTGTTTATGGTTGCCGCATACATGCACTCATGCATTCATGGACATTCTATTTCAGTCAATTTTCAAGGATCTTAGAGATTTTCCTTTTGCAGACATTACAGATAATATTCAATAAAATGAGATTTTTATCAGTATTTAAAAAAAAGTGTTATTTCTTTGTGAAGTTTGCAATTGCTTTATATTTTAAAGATCCTTGAAAGTTGAATGAAACATTTACATTTTGCATTAGCATCAAGCATCATCTTCAGCATTGTTTATTGCCTTTTCCAGGTGTCTTATGTTTCCTTTGGTCTTCATTCAGCCAAGTTGTAGCACCAGTATAATACTCAGGCTAATCTGAAGAAGAAGATGGATCAGATGCAACAAGAGAACCGTGAGCTTCGTGAGGAGGTGACAAATTTGAAGGATAGTTTGGAGAGACTCACTGCTATGATGGAAGCAATGGTTGCTGCTCAGAATCAGCCACCACCACCTCCTCCTCCGCTTTCAACTCCTGTGCAAAGGACAGTCATTTCTGAAATTGTCTCCACGCCCATCTCTGTGGAGCCTACTAGTGTTTCTTAATACTCCATGCCTCCTGGTTTCTCCTGAGGTATGCCTCATAACTTTGTTCCTGAGGGTTATCAACCACCACCACCTCTTGAAATTCCAGTTGTTCCTACCGTTCAACATGTGATGACTGTGCCACCGCCTGTGGTTCATACTGTTCCTTTTGGTGAAGAGCAGATTTTCCATACTGCTCCAAGTGAAAATGCCAGTGCTTATGATAGAATGGAAGAGATTCAAGACCAGTTTCCTGAGATGCAGAAAGAAATCAAAGCTTTGAGGGGTAAGGAGCTATTTGGAAAGAATGCTCATGAGTTATGCTTGGTTCCTAATGTAAAGATCCTGCATAAGTTCAAAGTCCCTGACTTTGAAAAGTATAAGGGTAACTCTTGTCCGATGAGTCACTTGACTATGTATGCTTGTAAGATGTCGGCTCAGAAGGATAATGATCAGCTTCTCGTTCACTACTTTCAAGATAGTTTGTCTGGTGTAGCTTTCAAATGGTATATGGGACTCGACAGTACTCGAGTTCGCACTTTCGAAGATTTGGGTGAGGCTTTTGTAAAGCAGTATAAGTATAATGTGGATATGGATCCTAATCGTGACCACCTTTGGGCAATGGCTCAGAAAGATAAGGAGACATTCAAAGAATACGCGCAAAGGTGGCACGAGATTGCTGCTCAGATTAATCCTCCTTTGGAAGAAAAGGAGATGACCAAGATTTTTCTAAAAACTCTGAGTCCTTTCTATTATGAGCGTATGATTGCTAGTGCCCCAAGTGATTTCACTGAGATGGTTAATATGGGGATAAGATTGGAAGAGGGTGTCCGTGAGGGACGTTTGTCAAAAGATGGCAATTCTACGGGAAGTTCCAAAAAGTATAGTGGAGGATTTGCCAAAAAGAAAGAAGGAGAAACCAATGTCGTTTCTCGAGAAAGGTATAGAAGACCTCACAATAAAAATAATCAGTGTCAGCAACATGTTGCATCTGTTACTCCTGTTATCAATTCAACTCCCGTTGTTCAGGCAGTTCCTGCTCAACAACGTTCTAATCAACAGAACAATCAACGGGACCATTTTCAGAAAGATTTTGATCCGATTCCGATGACCTACATAGAATTGGTTCCTTGTTTAATTAAGAAGAATCTTGTTCAGACCCGTCTACCATCTGCTGTTCCAAAAGATTCACCATGGTAGTATAAGCCTGAAGCTCATTGTGCTTTCCATCAGGGAGGAGATGGGCATGACACTGAGACATGTTATCCATTGAAGATGGAAGTTCAAAGATTGGCTAGGAGTGGTATTTTATCTTTCGAAGATTCCAATCCTAATGTACAATCGAATCCGCTGCCTAATCATGGTAACACGTCTATCAATATGGTTCAAGATTGCCCTAGTGGAGATCTTTCTACGACTGCGATTCTTGAGGATGACCCTGTAGGTTACATCCTATTTGGTTCTGAAGATGATGTCATTCCTGCTGAAGACTGGGAGCCTTATTTGGAAGACCCCGGGTATATGTCCTCGGAGGATGCATATGTGCCTTTTTATTCCCCTCGGAAGAAGTTTAAGGAACCTGAATATGAAGTCAACGCCATTATTGAGGATGATGAAGAGGAAGACCTTCCCAATTTTGTGACACATGGACAGATCTGCCAGAATTGGATAACTATTGATGTTCCCACCGTTATTCATATTTCAAAGTAATTTGTTTTTGTTTCTTTCAAAAATCCTTTCATTCTGCCCAAGGTGAAAGTGAATTTGTGAGGGCTTTGTTTCAAATTTTTATCATCCTCAATAAAATGTTATTTTGTTTATCCATATTATGTTTTTCCCTTTTTGCTTTATTTCTGAAAAATGGTAACATAAAAAACCAAAAATAATAATAATGTGTTAATCGCTTTTATCTGCATAATACTTGCACTTCTTGTTCATATTCTAAAATCAAACATAAATCATTGTGCAGATTGATTGATAAACCCATTGAAAACAATGACCCTATGCCCTCTCCCAACTTTGATTTCCCTGTGTTTGGAGCTGAAGAAGAGGATATTGAGGAGATTCCAGATGAAATTTCTCGATTGTTTGAGCACAAGGAAAAAGCCATTCAGCCTCATGAAGAGCCAGTGGAATTGATTAATTTGGGTTCAGATGATGATAAGAAAAAAGTCAAGATTGGGGCACTGTTTCAGTCAGATGTTAAGAAGAGGATTGTGGAACTTCTTAGAGAATATGTTGATGTGTTTGCTTGGTCTTATCAAGACATGCCTGGTCTTGATACTAATATTGTGGAACATAGATTGCCATTGAAGCCTGAATATCAACTTGTGAAACAGAAATTGAGAAGAACTCATCCCGACATGGCTGTGAAGATCAAAGAGGAGGTTCAAAAGCAGATTGATGCTGGTTTTCTTGTGACTTCTGAGTATCCTCAATGGGTGGCCAATATTGTGCCTGTTCCAAAGAAAGACGAAAAAGTTCGAATGTGCGTTGACTATAGAGATTTGAATAAAGCTAGTCCAAAAATGATTTTCCACTGCCACACATTGATATGCTGGTAGATAATACTGCTAAATTCAGTATCTTTTCTTTTATGGATGGATTTTCTGGTTATAATCAGATAAAGATGGCACCCGAGGATATGGAAAAAACAACATTCATTACACCCTGGGGAACATTTTGTTACAGAGTGATGCCCTTCGATTTGAAAAATGCTGGTGCAACGTACCAGAGAGCTGTGACTACTTTGTTCCATGATATGATGCATAAAGAAATTGAGGTATATGTGGATGATATGATTTGTAAGTCGAAGACTGAAGAAGATCATATTGAGTACTTGTTGAAGTTGTTTCAGTGTTTGAGAAAGTTTAAGCTCCGTTTGAATCCGAATAAATGCACTTTTGGTGTACGTTCTGGAAAATTGTTGGGCTTTATTGTCAGCCAAAAAGGCATTAAAGTTGATCCTGGTAAAGTTAAAGCTATTCAGGAAATGCATGCGCCCAAAACAGAAAAACAAGTAAGAGGATTCTTGGGACGTTTGAATTACATCTCCCGATTTATATCCAATATGACTGCCACATGTGCACCGATCTTCAAGCTTCTTCGCAAAGATCAGGGTTGTGTCTGGACAGAGGATTGTCAGAAAGCTTTTGAAAGAATTAAAGAGTATCTGCTTGAACCTCCAATTTTGTCTCCTCCCATGGAAGAAAGACCTTTGATCATGTATTTGACTGTGCTGGAAGAGTCTATGGGCTGTGTTCTGGGTCAATAAGATGAATATGGTCGAAAAGAATTTGCCATTTATTATTTGAGCAAGAAGTTCACCGATTGTGAGTCTCGGTGTACTCAATGCTTAAAAAGACATGTTGCACTTTATCTTGGGCTGCTAAGCGCCTCCGCCATTATATGTTGAATCATACGACTTGGTTGATATCCAAAATGGATCCAATCAAGTATATCTTTGAAAAGCCTGCTTTAACTGGGAGGATTGCTCGTTGGCATATGTTGTTGTCAGAATATGATATCGAGTACCGAACTCAAAAAGCGATAAAATGAAGTGTTTTGGCTGACCATTTGGCACACCAGCCAATTGATGATTATCAACCTATCAGGTTTGATTTTCCTGACGAGGATGTGATGTATCTAAAGGTTAAAGATTGTGAAGAACCATTACCTGATGAAGGGCCTGAGCCTGGATCCCATTGGGGTTTGATTTTTTATGGAGCTGTTAATGAGTATGACAATGGTATTAGGGCAATAATTGTTACTCATCATGGTTCTCATATTCCTTTTACTGCAAGGTTGATGTTCACTTGCACAAATAATGCGGCTGAGTATGAAGCATGTATTATGGGCCTGGAAGAAGCCATTGATTTAAGAATCAAGATTCTTGATATATACGGAGATTCAACCCTGGTGATTAATTAGATTAAAGGAGAGTGGGAGACACGTCAACCTGATTTGATTCCTTATCGAGATTATGCAAGAAGGTTGTTAACTTTCTTCAATAAGGTTGAGTTTCACCATGTACCCAGAGCAGCAAATCGAATGGCGGATGCTTTAGCCACTATAGCCTCCATGATTGTGGTGAATCGGTGGAATGATGTGCCCAAAATCGATGTTATGCAGTTTGATAGGCCAGCTCATGTATTTGCGGTTGAAGAGGTTGTTGAGGATAAACTGTGGTATTATGATATTAAATGCTTTCTTCAAAATCAAGAGTACCCGCTTGGGGCATCCAAGAAGGATAAGAAGACTTTGAGAAGGTTGGCTGGTAGTTTCTTCTTGAACGATGATGTGCTGTATAAGAGAAATTATGACATGGTCTTGCTCAGATGCGTGGATAGACACGAAGCAGACATGTTGATGAAAGAAATTCATGAAGGATCTTTTGGTACCCATGCCAATGGGCATGCAATGGCTAAGAAGATGTTGAGGGTAGGTTACTATTGGCTGACAATGGAATCTGATTGTTGCAAATTTGTGAAGAAGTTCCATAAGTGCCAGGTTTATGCTGACAAAATTCATGTACCACCAACTCCTCTCAATGTTATTTCTTCTCCGTGGCCTTTCTCCATGCGGGGTATTGATATGATTGGAATGATTGAGCCTAAAGCGTTGAACAGAGACCGTTTTATATTGGTGGCTATTGACTATTTTACCAAGTGGGTTGAAGCGGCATCATATGCCAATGTGACCAAGCAAGTAGTGGTTCGGTTTATCAAGAACCAAATCATCTGTCGGTATGGTATTCCGAGCAAGATTATCACTGATAATGGGTCAAATCTGAATAACAAGATGATGAAGGAATTATTTGATGAGTTTAAGATTGAGCATCATAATTCTTCTCCTTACAGACCTAAGATGAATGGGGCTGTTGAAGCTGCTAATAAAAATATCAAGAAGATTGTTCAGAAGATGGTTGTTACTTACAAGGATTGGCATGAGATGCTCCCTTTTGCTTTACATGGGTATCATACATCTGTCCGCACTTCAACAGGGGCAACCCCTTTCTCTCTTGTTTATGGTATGGAAGCAGTGCTCCCGATAGAAGTTGAAATCCCTTCTGTGAGAGTTTTGATGGAAGCTGAGTTGTCTGAGGCTGAATGGTGTCAGAGTAGATATAATCAATTGAATTTTATTAAAGAGAAAAGAATGACGGCCTTGTGTCATGGCCAATTATATCAACAGAGAATGAAGAAAGCTTTTGATAAGAAGGTTCGACCTCGTGTTTTCAGAGAAGGCGACCTCGTACTCAAAAAGATCTTGACTTTTACCAATGATTCTAGGGGCAAGTGGACTCCTAATTATGAAGGCCCATATGTTGTCAAGAGAGCCTTCTCTGGTGGTGCATTACTTCTTACAACTATGGATGGTGAAGAGTTCACTCGTCCTGTGAATGCCGATGCAGTCAAGAAATACTTCGCCTAAAAAATAAAAGAACAACTCGCTAAGTTGAAAACCCGAAAGGGCGACTTAGGCAAAAATGAGCGTCTCGGTGGGCTGAAAATCCGAAAGGTCGGTCCAGGCAAAAATTAGAGACAATAACAGAAATAATCATCCCGGTAGATTGAAAACCCGAGAGGGAAATCTAGGCAAAAGTTAGGAATTATGGAAATTAATTGCATCTGGCCAGTCTTGATCATTTGAAAGCAACGTTGTCCATCAAGGATTCTGCTTCAATCATCCTCAGCTGAAGTTTTGAGCACAGTGGAATTCAAAGTTGTTAGGGCGAATAGTGGTCATTATATTTCAATGTAACCCTTTCCATGTATTTACCATTTTTCAAACTTTGTAATGATCCATGGAGTTACGCCATTTGCGGACTTCCATTCTATTAATAAAATTTGGGCCTTTGTCCCTTTGTTTGCAATTCTTATTTTGTTTCTAATTGCAAAATTTCATTTATTGCTGATGATGATTTTTGAAACAAAATGTGAATAATTGATTTAAAATTTTGAAAATTATAAAAATATTTTTCTTTGATTTATGAATATATAAAAAAAGAATGTCAACGGTTATTCTAAGAATGGTAGGATCAATGTTTTCCTCAGCAGGGTTCGTTCTCGCTCCTTTGGCAAAATTTACTGACAGATCCCCAATAGAGTTTATTGATATTTCCTCAGCAGAGCTTGTTCCTATGAATGTGATTAGTTGTTGACAAGGTGATGGGTTTGTTATGATGTGTTGAATTCATAAGGTCCAATGCTGTTTGGTTTTTCCCCGGCTAGGTCTTGATCTGAATCCTCTCCAGCTGATTATGTTATGGTCAGGCAGTTAAGTAGTTTTGAGGTCCACTTTTCCTTAATGGTGGTCCCCACGCAGAGATTCATTTTTGATGTCCCCAGCCGAAATCATATAAGGAATCTTCACTCAGAGTTTTACCCTCTAGACATGTTGTTGTTGCTTTGGTTGTCCCCAAACAGAGAGCGATGTTATTCTCTTATAAGAAGCATTGACATGGTGATCGCTTATCGTGTTTCATTTTGTCTTGTGGATGTTTTTCTCTCCAGGTTGTTCTACCCAGGGATTTATCCTTGATGATTCTCCAACGGAGGCAGTGTATTATCATTTCCAATCATAAAGCAATGAGGTTAATTTCTCATTTCCCCCGGCAAGTCCGAGATGTAGTTCTCTCCAGATTGTTTTTCAGAGATTTTATCCTCCTAGTGAAGATTATGCATCACTATTGTGGCTATTCCCCAGTAAAGTCGTTCATGATAACTATATTCAAGGAATATTGATATATTAGTCACTTGTTGGGTTTTCTCTCATTTATGATGAGTATTAATCTAAAATCCCCACAGCTTGACCTTTTGCTGTTTTCCCAACAAGTCCAGGATGCTTTGCTCAGAATTGGTTAATCCTCTAAGAGTGTTCTCGTATCTCCAACAGATCTGCCTTGCTTTCCTAGTGGATTTTGCTTAGATGTCTACAATCCCCAGCAGATTCATTATTTTTTCAGTAGCAGATCTCTTCACCCTTTTGAAATAGAAGTTCCTGTGAATTTTTACGATCCCCAGGAAGAATTAGAAAGTTTGGGTTGTTGTGATTCCCCAACAGCTTCTTGCCATCCACAAAGTAGAGTTTATGTTGTTATCCTCTTTGTGGATCGTTGATGTTAGAAGATTGATATTTGGGTTTCTCCCCAAGCAATATCTTCCTTTCTACAACAAGATTTATTTTCCTTTGATAGCTTTTATTTATCTCTTGCAGGGTTTCTTCAGCTAAATGCCTAGCAGAGTTGTTAATAATATCTCCATCTTATTGAGATTAGTCGAGTATTCGGTGGTTTTGTGATGTTTATTCCACCCTCTGTTTATTCTTCATGTCTGTTTTGTCAGCATATTCATACTCATAAGCATCGCATGCGCATTCATTTGTTGTGCATAGCATGTTTTTATTGCATTGTGCATTTTGCATTTGTGTTGGTGCTTCTTTGCTCCTTGGTGGTGTTATCCCCGTAGAGCGTGTGTGTCCTCTCTCCATTTAGAGTGTCAACCCGTAAGCAAAAAAATGCCTATCTTTGTTAATTCCCCACTGAGTTTATTTCTCGTGGAAGATTTTGATTCAGTTTCCTCTCCAGTGCATTATCTGGATGGAATTAGTCCCTAGTTGAGATATTTCCTCCTTGGGATGAGTCTTGTTTGACCGTTTCTCTCCAGCTTGTTCTTGGATTAAACTTTGGTCCCCTGCAATATTTGTTTGGATCTCTAGGCTGTGAAACCTAGATCGAGAGTGCATTTATTTTGCACCTTTGAGGATTCTGCGCCCTTCAGCTGAAATCTGCGTATGATTCCCCTTTTGGAAGGTTCAATACTGTTTTGTGGCATTCCTTTATTTGAGAAGCCTGAGGCAATATAATTAATACCTTTTGTGACTCCAATGAATGGTAAGTCTCTTCGGTTAGACGGGACGGTTCGTTGTTTGAGATTTTTGTGACTCCAATGAATGGTAAGTCTCTTCGGTTAGACGGGACAGTTCGTTGTTGAGATTTTGTTATTCCGATGAATGGTAAGTCTCTTCGGTTAGACGGGGCAATTCGTTGTTGAGATTTTGTGACTCCAATGAATGGTAAGTCTCTTCGGTTTGATGGGACAATTCGTTGTTGAGATTTTGTGACTTCAATGAATGGTAAGTCTCTTCGGTTTAATGGGACAATTCGTTGTTGAGATTTTTGTGACTCTAATGAATGGTAAGTCTCTTCAGTTAGATGAGACACTTTGTTGTTAAGATTCTTCTACTCCAATGAATGGTAAGTCTCTTCGGTTTGATGGGACAGTTCGTTGTTGAGATTTTGTGACTCCAATGAATGGTAAGTCTCTTAGGTTTGATGAGACAGTTGTTGTTGAGATTTTTTGACTCCAATGAATGGTAAGTCTCTTCGGTTTAATGGGATAGTTCGTTGTTGAAATTTTGTAACTCCAATGAATGGTAAGTCTCTTCGGTTAGACGGGACAGTTCGTTGTTGAGGTTTTCTACTCCGATGGATAGTTAGTCTCTTCAGTATGCTAGAGATAGTTCATTGTTGAGGTATTGATTTTCCCCAGTGGAGCCTTGCTGTGCTAGGTCATCCCTATTGAGTTATATCCTTGTTGTGTTGTGGTTTATTTCCATATACAGTTATCCCCAGTTTGAATCTTTTCCTCAGTTGAGTCCCAATAGTTGTGCGGTGTGTTCCCCGACTAGTCAGTGGTCTCCTGTGATGTGTTTCCCCGGTGGAGTTTCATTCTCCCGTTCTTCTTTTTGTTTATTTCCTGTGGCATATTCTCCCCACCGTGGTCTTGTGTCTGCATATCATTTGCATGATCATATCATCTTGTGGTTTCTTAGGGCCAAAAATTGGGTTTATTGTTATATTTAAGTCTCTTCTATCTCGTCGAGACAAAGATGTCAATTTTTCTTATCTCCGGATGGAAGAAACTTAAATAGGGGAAGCTGTAATACCCTAATTTTTACCCCTAAGATCCCACATGTCCTCTTGCATCTCATACCACAAACAATATCACATATTCGTCCCCTCTTTTGTAGGTTTGTGCCTTGCAGGGATCTTTGAGTTTGTGTGTGTTTGTTAGTTGTTTTATTGCTTAATTTGTTTATGATTACTAACCATTAATTAAAATACAAAAATATTTTGTTTCCTTTCACTAACATTTTCAGGGGAAGAACAGGTTAAAAATGCCAAAAAAATCAGTCTCGCAACTCGAATGAATTCCATCTAAACAAAGTCAAAGTTGATCTGCAATTAATTCAAAAAATTATCTGATCAAGAGTTTCCAAGATTTAATTGATTATTGTTCAATAGACTCCAAGGTCCATGTGTTTATTTCCATGCCTTCTTTGACAAGCAAAAGAATCGAGCCGGAACCACAACAGTGCAACAAAATGCTCATTTTTCACAAATTTTGCACTGAGTAACTGATTAGCAGATATGCTGTAACCGATTACCCTTGTGAAAATTTGAAAAATGGTGGCAAATTCAAATCCATCAATTGGCACCAATCTCAGCCCTTGATCACATTTGGAATATTCTAGACCACCTCATTTTAATTCCCTACATCACTTTGATCATTTCCCACCATGCACCTTCACTAATCACCACACTTTTGATAATTTCCTCCAAATTTGAATTCCAATCCTAATTTTGATCATCCAAGCCTAATTCCAAACCACAAATTTTCCCAAGCCTAAACTCTATAAATAGAGGCTTCATTTCATTCATTCTACAAGCTTTTGATAGCCAACAAACCTCTTGCAAATTCTCTTCCCAACCACAAAATTCACCAAAGCTTACTTTTCTTCTTTTGAAAGTTAACAAGAATTCATATTGAATCTTGTTCAACTTTGAGCTAAACCTTCATTCATTCTTGTTTTTGTTCATCAATTATAGTAGATCAAGGCTTTGGAATTTGGATCTTGAAGCAATTTGAAGGAATTTTCAGATTTGAAGTGGTAATCCATTTTTCACCATTGTTGAAGCTTCATCTTCATCTTCCATAATGTAGATCTTTGGAGATCTTTGTTACTTGATCTTTTAGATCTTGTAATTGTGTTTAATTGCTGGTTTTCACTGTTATTTTACTTTAAATTTCGTGCAATTTCAGTTCCATGATCACAAAGTGTTTGTAAAAAGTTTTGAAAGTGGATCATGCTGAATTTTGCACATTTTTCTGCATTCTGGTGCAGAGTAACCGGTTAGCAGATATGCTGTAACCGGTTACTCTCTGTTAATTTTGAAAAATTGCGCCTATTTTGAACAAAGTAACCGGTTAGCAGATATGCTGTAACCGGTTACTTCAAAATATAATGCATATTTTGCCTTGTTTTTGGGACTGTTTTGGTTTTTCTTCCTCCTTCTTCCCCTTTCTTCTTGTTTTAGCCTTGAAATATATTGTTGAGATTAATTTCTCTTTAATTTCAATGGACTTTGGATATGGTTAAAGTAGTTAAACATTCATTAGTTCAAATCTATCTTTTAATGAATTGTTAAATTCATTTGAGGTGCTTTGAATTAGTGATATGTTTTCACACTTAAACTTATCAATTAAAAGTGATTGAACTTAAAGATGAAAGGTTCTTGACTTTGTAATTTAATTGGCCTTCTCTTCATCTATTTCCTTTTTATTTTGATCGATGAAAGTCTTATGGATCTTAGAATTTCTTTGTTGAATTCTTGATCAAGACTAGATCGTTACCTATTTTCTTTTCGTGCGGTATTGCTTTCGGATGACGATCTACATATCGTTCATCTAGCATGCATTAGCACAAAGATCTATAGACCGACCTCATTGTAGGGTAATTACTCCGTAAATTACTCGGCGATTGCTTAACATAGCGCAACATTTGTCCCTCTTTATCCAATTCGGAATTTGAACTTTCGTGGTCCGGACCTTGATTGGTCGCGTCAACCCAATGGTGATTGATTTTTTGCGTTAGGTCCATAATCTTTGAAACTTGGCATTGTAGAGGCTTTGGTTTTACCAATCTTCTGTCAAGTTCATTAACCTTCACTTAAGTGCATTGTTTAATCACTATAGTTCAAGACATGAAACAGAATAATCGGTGAAGGCTTATGGCACTAGAGCCTTGTGCTACTAATTACTAACTTCTAACTTCTTTACTTTTCCTTCTCGCTCCCTATCTCTCTTTATTTTTTTATGCTTTATGTCATTTTATCATATCATGTTTATGTTTATGTTATTTTGCTTTTGTCCACTTGGACCATTTTATCTTGTGTTTTTATTTTTCTTTTGTCCATTTTGGACTCAAAAACATTAATAAAGGATTAAACCACTAAAAGACTTGTGCTCTTAATTGTTGGACTATGGCCACTATCCTTTGCATTGGAGGACCTATACTTTTGATTATGGACTTATGGACTTAGAGTTAGGATCTTAACCTATTGCTTGGAAGTTTGTGATGGAAAACCTTGGATCTTAACCTATTGCTTGGAAGTTTGTGATGGAAAACCTCGCTTTTATTTTATGCACTAGGATAGTCACTTCTTCTCCACCCCTTCTTTAATTTTCAAAACCTTCTCTCTTTTTCAAAACCTTCCTGTTTTCAAACTTGAAACCGCCTTCATAATAAAACCTTGACTTCGGTCAAGCAATTTTTTAAACTTTGTTTTCTTTAATAAATGACAATCAATATTAATCATATTTTGACCATTTCATAAAAACATAAAAAATATAAAAACTTATCAATCTCTTTTTGTGCTTTGTGCACTTTTTTCCCTTTTAAACTTTTTCATAAGTTTAGACATGATTCATTTCTTTAAGCGGAATTATTCGCTTGGAAATGACGACTTGTATTTACACTTGAAATCAACCAAAACAAACAAATTCTTTGTTCTTTGTACCATGAACTACAGGGTTTTGATCCTACATTGCACATCGTGGGTACGTAGGCATGAGGCGATAAGTCTCTCTAAACACAAAAAATCTTAAAAAATATCTCTCTTCTCATCCCTCCCAATCTCTTTCAAGCAAACCATTTTTAAACCAAAAAGCGGTAGATATTTCAAAGGGTTCCTATAGAGTACTATAGACGTTTTGGGTGCTAACACCTTCCCATTGCGTAACCAACCCCCCTTACTCATTCTCTGTTTGTTCTTGTTGTTTTATAACTCTTTAGGTTTTGTTCACTCTTTTTTCCTTTCCTTTTTGGATAAAAATAAAAGTGCGGTGGCGACTCTTGTTTATTTTTTAGTTAAGCTAATCAATAGCTTGCACTCAAAAATTTCCCCGCTACAGAGAGGCCATCTCATGCCACCTTTGCGCATATTCTTTAAAGGTTTCAGTTGTACGTTGGGATTGGTTATGTAGTTGCAATCTGGTAGGAGCCAAATCAAGATTATACTTGTATTGTTTCAGGAATGCCTCAGATACGTCTCTCCACGAGCGAATCTTGCTACGCTTTAGATCCATGTACCAATCCAAAGAAGCTCCCGACAAGTTATATTGGAAGCAATGCACTAACAGTTCATCATTGTCAATTTAGGATGCCATCTTTTTACAGTACATTGTCACATTACTGCACGGACAACTCAAACCTTTCTACTTTGGCAGTTCTGGAATCTTGAACTTTTGCGGCAGCATAACATTAGGAACCAAACACAGGTCTTTGGCATCCGTTCCAAAAGTGGAATAACCTTCGATAACTCTAATCCTTTCATCCAACAACTTGCAATCAGTAGGTCTGTTATGATCAACAAGTCTAACAAGAGCCTATGGATTTGGAAGTTGTGATGCGGCTAGAGCAGGCACCTGTGGAAAAGCAAACTGAGACGGATATACTAGCCCAAGATTCACCATCTGACCAGAATTCTGACCCATCTGAAAACCATACTGATAACCCATAGGAGGTACCACGTCAACTGAGGATTCCCCAGGATAAGGCATTCCCGAATGAACATTTTGAACAGTGGTTTGGGCAGATTGAGACATAACCGAAACATGAATTGGGGGACCTCTGTAAATATGTTCATCTTTATTATAGGTCTCAACATCAGTAGATACTGGAGTCTCACGAATCTGTGCTTAAGGAATCTCATGATCTTCATTCACCACATGAGGTGGAAGTGGAGTAGGCATGCCCCCATAGGTAAGCAACAGAATTCCCATTGGGCATATGTGCAACAAAAGGTTGGTATGGCACAAAGGTGCTACCACCGGCGATCTGAAGAGTGAAATTCGGGGGCATTCCCCAAGGAAATGCACCAAACATCCGATTCAGCCCAGGTTGAGAGCTTGGAAAGTTGACAGTAGGTTTAACAATAATCTCAACTGGTGGTTCAGCAACAGTAGGAGAAAAAGTAACAATAGAAGGAGGAATCACCATAGGAGTGACAACAGTTTCATCGGTAACAGTTGCAACAACAGAAGTAGCAGCATCAACGTCCTTTTGAACACGAAGGAACTCCATGATAACGTCCATGTTAGTTTGAAACTGATCCATCCGACCTTGAAACTGGGCTAAGGTTTCTTTGTAGGCAGCATTCTCAACTTCGAAATCAGCCATGATCTTAGATTTGCTTGAGCGAGTGAAATAGCGATGTCGAGTCGTCGTCTTGCTACAAAGCGGAGACGAACAATGTAAGCATTTTGTTTTCTGGATGAAGGACATGCATATGTGTGCATGAATGTATGCAATGCATGCAAAAATAAATTTTTTAATTCCAGGTATTCATAAGCTTATTTTTGTTAACAATAATCATAAAGCATAAAAATAAAGGTGCAAAGATAAGATTGGCAATAAACTTCATTCATTCAACAAAAGAAAGAAGTACAAGTCAAGTACAAATCAAATATCTGCCTTTTAGGCTACAACAAGATCAGCCTGAATCCTATAAAAAACTACCCTACAAACAGATAAAAAGTGAAAAACTGCCCAAGGAGTCTTGTGCGGCAGCACATCAGCATATGCATCTCTCAATAACCCTGGCAAGTCCTCCAGTGTGTGCTTAGCAAATATGGCTAGACGGTCGTGTCTCTCACTCCAATACTTCACATTCTTCATGAGGTTGCGCAACAAATAATGATTAGGCCCCTGAAGAAGATCCTGTAGAAAGGCCTCTTTCTGATCCAAGAGGACTTACAGATGACGGCTCTGGCGCTCCCAATGAGTACTTTCCAAGTTGAGCTGATTGATTTCCTCTCGGCTTTGATGTGCTTGATCTTGTAGCTTCTGAATCTCACCAAAGACTTTGTCGAGCTTAGCTTGACATTGAGAAAGGTCATTTGCCAACTGATCAACACGGTCTTGTTCACTTTGCAACTTAGCCTTGTACTCTGATAACTTTCCTCGAAGCTCACCAAGTTGCTTCTTGTAGCTCAACTCATTCTTGTAGGCTTGATATTGCGTGTCAGCGAGTTGTCTCTTCTTTGAGGTAAGACCATTATAGGTACTTTTTAAAGCATCGCCCATTTTCCTCTGCTTGTTTTGTTCAACTTCCACCTCTTTGAGCATGCGCTCTTGCTTCTGATGGAGCTCAGTCTGTAAGCTTTCCTTCTTGGATATCACCCTATCAAGGTTGAGATGAAGATCAGCATTCACCTTCTTCAACATCTCAATAGTCCGCTTGAGTTGGTCAGCTTCAGATGGAGGAACAATGGCAAGTTCAGGAAGCTTGACATTTATGGAAGGCTCATAAGGAAATGGCAACAAGATCTCCTTGACTCGTTCCTTAACCCAGTGTGTGTAGGCTTCTTTTACTATGTAGTTTTTCTTACCCAACTCGGCTCTTCCTTCACGGTGAATCTGAGCCCAGGCAGAACTAAACCTCTTCAGTAATCCCGTGTCATCAACCCTTTCATGAAAGATGAACTCTTCCACTACCTCAGGATCTGGTTTGTCAACCATAGGATACCCCAACTGACGGAAGACGGGTCTCAGATTGTAGTTAATTCCACCCTTTGTACCCAAGAGTGGCACATTGGAAATTTACCACGATGAAGAATTATCTTAGTATCGTCATAGACTCGAGAATACCAAGATATGTCACTAGCAGCAAGAGACATAATCCGTTGAGACCTCTTGAGATTTTCCCTATTCTCGACGAAGGGACCCTTCGGTGGTAGGTGAGACATGAACCAACGGTACAACAGAGGAGCATAACAGACAATAGTTCCCTTCTTTTTTTCATTCCTTGAATGAATAGAATAATAGGTATCAGCAAGAAGTGTAGGAGCAGGGTTCTTAGACAAAAATATACTGATGGCAGCCTGATCTACGACATCCTCCATGTTTGGAAACAAAACGATCCCATATATCAGCAAAGCAAGAACGATGTTGAAAGCCTTCCAGCTTCCAGCTTCAGCAAAAGAGATGACCTTGTCTACCAGAAACTTTGAAGCAAACCCTCGAATACCATTTCCTTTAGTCTTGAGATTTGCTTCCACATCCTTCTTACTAATGCAAAGAGCCTTAACAATAAGGGGAAACTTCGGACAACCGCTGGTGTAGACAAAAGGAATCTGATCCGTGATCTCAACCCCCAAGATATGAGAGTACTCCTCAAGTGTATGTGCCAACTAATAATCCTGAAATGTGAAGCACCTAAGTGGCGGGTCTTATAACTGAACAAGTGTATGAATGGCAGTGATGTTGACTTCAGTGTTGGGGATGGCTAACGGATTACCATAATCATCTTTGAAAACCACTCTGCTAGCTTCAACCACACGGGATGCTAAACCTCTCAGAGTCTTCAGCTTAGGCTCCAAAAACTTGTAGCTAAAGATACCTCTGTAACCAGTACTCATCTCTATGATTATGTCAACAAAGAATAAGCCTTCGAATAACCTGGAAATGCACATGCAAAAATTAATTTACATGATGAGATGATATGAAACACAAGAATCAAGAAGCCAAGCACAATCTGAATAATCAATTCTGAATAATCTGGATATCTGCATATATAATTACGTGTCGGTACAAAAGAATCTGATGTGCGTGAGAGAACAAAGGTATGAAGAGTCTTGGTTTCCTGCAAAGACCCAATATCCCTCTCACAAGTGTGATATAGACACAACAAGGTGGTCCCTAGAAGGTCGCCCAAACCATATGACTCAAGTGAAAACCCCTCTCCATAGCAAATTCTCGCAGGACGAAAATATTCTCAAGCGAATCACAGTCTGGGATGTGGCTCTCATGACAACCCAACGTGCAAAACGCAGGCGTCACGACTATCCACATTCTATCATATGTGCATGCGCAAGCCCAATGATATAACTTATCTCTCCAATAATATCTACCCATCCCAACAACAGCAGAAAATATAGCAGATATCCATAATATACAACATATGAATATTTAAAGCAGTAGAGAAATACAGTAAATAACATAAAGATAAAGCAAGTAAAGTGCAAAATATAAACACCCAAACAAGTGAGAAAGCAAACTAAACTAGGCGAGACCCCAACTTGCAAGAGTAAGGACTCCCTAGCAGAGCCGCCAGCTGAAGCTAGCGAGATTATACCTGAGTGAATCGCACACTCAAAGATACAACAGAGTCGCCACCGAACATTATTTAGTCCCAAAGGACAGGGAAAATATCAATAAAACCCAAGGGGAAGAGAAACGGGTAAGGGGGTTGGTTATGCAAAAGGAAGGTACTAAAACCTTACGCATCCGTCGTACTCGACGGGAACCATTTCTCTTGCTTCTAGGCTTGGATGTGTTATCTATCTAAAGGCTACTAGCTAAAAGAGGAAAGGGAAAAGGACAAAAAAAGAGTGCTCGCGGAGGATTGGGGCCCTCGTGCCTATGTACCATCATAGTGCAATGAGGAAATCAGAGCTCCGTAGTTCATGGAACCAGGGAAAGAGAAGGAAGTGGAAGAAGGTGGCTCGCCAAGATTTCGAAATCTCGTGCCTACGATCCACATAGTACAATGAGGAATTCAGAGCCAACGTAGTTCAGAGAACAAAGACGAGAAAAGGAAAGGAAAATGGTGTCAAAAGTAAGAGCAAGAGAAGTAGAAAGATTCCACTGGGGAAAGCAAAAGAATTTGGCGTCAAAACTAAGAAGAAAAAGCAAAGAAAAAGTAGTAACTCTTCTGAGGATAAGACAAAGAAATAGTGTCAAAACTAAGAGGATAAGGGAGAAAAGAGAAAACAACGACTATGCTGGGGACTAGAAGGTTGGTGACCCTACTGGGAACTAAACAAAGGGAATGGTGTTGTAACCAAGAAAATAAGAGCAAGGGATATTAAATAGAGACAAAGTAAGATTCACTAAGGATTCAGTATATTAACTGACAGGCAGTGGTTAACCGAAGAAAAAGTGAGTATGACTCTGTGGGGAAAAAGGGGGTTGGTGTCAACAGACAGGCTGCGATGAACCAAAAGGAAAGAGTACTGAACCAAGAGAAGGTGTTTGACTCCGAAGGGACTTCGGTATATTAACTAATAAACAGTGGTTAACCGAAAGAACGGGTGTAGAACCAAGCGAAGGTTATGACCCAAAGGACGAGTGTGGAACCAAGCAAAGGTTGTGACCCAAAAGACGGGTGTGGAACTAAGCCAAAGGTTGTGACCCAAAGGACGGGTGTGGCACCAAGCAAAGGTTGTAACCCAAAGAACGGGTGTGAAACCAAGCAAAGGTTGTGACCTAAAGGATGGGTGTGAAACCAAGCAAAGGTTGTAATCCACTAGGGATTCGGTGTTAACAGAAGGGCTGCTATGAACCGAAAAGAAAAGAGTAATTAACCAAGAGAGGGTGATTAACTCAACAAAAGCTCAATATGTTAACATACAAACTGTGGTTAACTGAGAAAAAATGCAAATTGGTGTTTTAACTAGCAGGCGGTGTTTGACCAAAGAAAAGGGAGAGAACCAAAGAAAGGTTGCGAACTCCACCAGGGATTCGGTGTTTAACAGGTAAACTGTGATTAACCGAAGAAAAAGATTGTGACTACTGGGGAAAATATAATTGATTTTAATAGTTTGATTGTGGTTAACCAAAGAAAGAATGATTACCACTCTGATGGGGAGTGAACAAGCAATGATTGACCACAAGAAAATATGTTGAACTAAAAGGAGTTCGTTAACCCAAAGTGACAAAGATCTTTAACCAAGGAAATAGTGATTGATCAAAAGAGAGATTGAAAGGGGCAAGAGTGATCAAGGATCAACTCGAGTGGGGATTGAGATACACTACAGTCTGGAGATAGAGACGATTATTCCAGGCACAGGGTCATTCGTCCCCTACCCAAAATAATCAGAATGGTGTAGTAATTCTCCACTCTCATCCCTTCCCTAACACCAAAGTATAGTGCGGAGATTGAAATTGACATAGTAACAACGCCAATTGTTACAGTGCTCCAGTGCGTCGTGCAGACCTCCGGCTCAGCATGGGATCAAAGAAAAGGGGTTCTAAAAGATCCTAGAGAGAGAAAAGAGAGGGAGATTGACTAATCGAAACAAGGTTTTGATCAATCGATCAAGGGAAATGATCAAGCCAACAATCTTCCAAACGGATCGGAAGATCGTTAAAGCAAACATGTGGATTACTGATTATACAAGATTAAACTTGCTCAATGAAGAATAAACTTAATATGATATAGGATAAAATTTCAAGACATTACCAAATGCCAATTAAAATGCATCACAAATCAGGTTATCATGTAAACAAAGGTGTGCAAGAATCAACATGCTCATACAATGTCAACAATGCAAAACATTCCATAATCGATAAATCATGCATCGAAAGTTTGCATACATGCTTCAAACAGAGGTTAAACAGCTCATAAAACATCCAGAAATATCAAGCGTATCAAGCCATGGAAGTTAAATGAGGAAAAAAAACCAAACAAATATGAAAAAGTCCAAAAATGGCATTCTAGTTCTGTGTTAATCGGTTAACCATTTGCTAGTGCAAAATGGTTAATCGATTAACCCTTGAAAAACAGTAGAAATTTGCTGAAAATAGAGGTGTTAATCGATTAACCGTATTGCACTAGCAAATGGTTAATCGATTAACCCTGAGATAGTGGCAGAAAAATCAGTTTTCAAAAGCACTTCCAGCAATTAATCACTTATTCAATTATCCACATGTTATGGCATGCATTTGTGCACGAAAATTACATCAAGTAGAAGCAATTAATCATCCATTGGAAGCATTAAACATGGAGATCAAAGATCAAACAATCTCATGATTAATCAACATCGAAAAGCTATCGAAACTACATCGTAAATGCGCAAAAGTGATCGAAATAGTAAATCAAGCGAGAATTACCAACCTACAAGGCGGAGAATTGCCTTGGTGATTGTTGTGAGTAAAATGTGGTGAGAAGAAACCAAGAAAACCAGAGAATTCCAAGCTTGAGATCAAATCGTAGCGAAATCGATCAAAACGCGATAAAAGCTCTGAAATCGAATTTGCACCGAAACAATTGAATCGATCACTTGAATTGAAGTAGAAGTTGCTGAAATTGCAGAGATCTAAGAAGAAATGCAATGTGATGGAGGTTTAAGCTCAAGAGAAAGCAATTTCAATGTGAAACTTTCTACTCTTCAATGGTGAGAATTGAGCTCTAGTGTGGTTTTGGGAAGAAGATGAAGATGCATTTGAAGAGGTTGCAGAAAATGCAGAGAGAATTGAGAGAAATGAGAGAGTGAGAGTGAAGAATTGTGAAAATGAATGAAGGTTTTTTTGGATCCCCCTCCACAAATGTGAAGGTTTTTTTATATAGAGGCTAGCTTTGGAGTAGGCTAGGTTTGGAATGTGCTTTGGAGCTTGCTTTGGAACTAGCTTTAGAGTTAGTTACACTTAACTCACTGAGTCGGAAGTTGACTCAATTAGTTATTTGTTAACTCAGTGGAGCAATCCCAACGCGAGTCCAAATCAAATGGTCTTCATGCTTGGAAATGAAGTTACACGGTAGTCTTGTTTCAAAGTGATGTATTAAAATAAATGCCTTGAAGTGTCTTGAAATGTCTAAAAATGACTAGAATATTCCACACAATATTAGAACCAAGTAGATCACAAAGGAGTAGAGGAAAAGTTGCTGTCAAGAAAATACAGCAAAATCTGCCAAAATACAAAGGTTAATCGACTAACCATTTTGCACTAGCAAATGGTTAATCGATTAACACAACCAAAACTTGCCCAATTTACTTGAGAAAATGTGTTATGGCCATGGCTCCGATTTCCGATCTTTTGTTTTGATGAATAGACATAGAAACCCTTATATTTTGCTTGTGTTGATGATGTGATAACCTTGTGAGGGTATAATTAATCGGGCTTTGAAAACTTGAATATTTCTACAACAAAAACACGGAGAAAAATGTGATTGTGTATGCCAGCGATGCGAATGCACATGCTTATGCAAAAAGGCAAAATGGGAGGTCAAATTTTGGGTTACGACAAATACTTCGACTCTTTGTTTCCTTACATATTTATACCAAGGTTTCTGTGTGCAACGCTTTCAATTTCAAAATCGAATAACAATTGTTCTGCAAGAACCTTACCTTACATAAACCAGTAAAAACAAACTGATTTTAAAGGTTAACGGGTTAGTGTTAATAAACAAAATGTACAACTATAAACAAATATAAACAATTCTTAAAATAGTAAAAACTATGTTATATCTTTAGAATTAGCACTAGTCTCCGACTATAACACCATTTCGTCGCGTTAGCAGAAAATGTAAGTTTTACAATTATCGTATCCACAAAGACTGTTGGTTTTAAAGACCGTTCAACAACTTTTAAGATTTTAAGTAGAGAAAGGGTTTTGTATTGGTTGTTAAGCGTGAAAGTAATAACATAAAATAAATGACAGAAAATAAAAAGGTGATTTTGGTGTTAATAGTAAGAAAACTTGTTTGGGGGTAGATTTCGTCATTACGTATTTATCATGCATGTCCACAGGTCAAAAATATGCTCTTATACTCGACTAATAATATTAACACTTATTACTGCATTCATATCTCTTTTCGGTCTCCACGTCGTGAGATTAATTTATTATCAAATAATCTATATCTCAGAGTATTAACAAACATAGAGCATTAAGTCCCAATAGTCATAGCATAGCGAGACTCCACACCGATTCAACTACAGTATGTGTGGATATCAAATTTAACCCAATGTATAGGTGTTAACATCCAATATATGATTATTTTTGGATCTAGTGATGACAAGCACATTTCAATGTCGAGTCACACCATGAAAACTAATTTTAGGTTGCAAATTTAAAACAAGCATTAAGATCAAAGAGTCATCAATATTATAACATGAATAGAATTACATAGAACACCATGTCTTATTTAGTACATGAATATAGTGACTACATCTAACTCCAAGAAAGAGATTTTAGCTACGCTTATCAATGGTTAGCGTAACAACGGGTAACTCTACGCTTCCACCTTCAGATCTCCTCTCTTATTCTTCTGTTGTACACCAAAGTGGACATACTCCAATTCTGTACTACTTCGATACACCGAAACTCCCTTTGCACTAAATTGGAACTTGCTATTTATAGGAAAAATTTGGAGGTTCTCGCTAGGCGCACTGTCCTCACGCTTAACATACCTACCCTACTATGCAAACTCTGTTCAACCAACTTTTATTCCTCAGCAAGCAATGCTTGCATGATTTTATGTGTCCTTAACCTCATTTGCTCGCCCAATGCGCCATCCCTTCAACTAGCGAGCCAACCTTTGTTTCACCATGAAGTAATTGCAGTTGGTTCTGCCATCTGCCCATGTCATCTTGTGACTAGCGCGCTTATGCTAGGCCTATTGAGCATTGATTCCTCAGGATTTTTCGTTGGCTTGTTTTCTATGTCCTAGGTCGTAGGTTTATAGTTTTTTTTTCACCTGTTTTTTATTAATGCATTCAAGAAAAGTCCAAACAAGTGTTTTCTCTCTCTCTTTTATAGATAAATCGTGGGTTTGTTTTAACAATTTTGTGTGAAATGAGTAAATAAGTGTCGATGTATTTAACGTAAATATGAAACTTATCAGTCAACATCAAAATCAAGCCTACATGTTGTTGTAGTCTCCATACTTGCAAGTATATAGATCTACCTGTACGTAGAGCCGTCAAAATGGGTTAGATCATATGGGTCGACTCTTCAAGCCTGAAAATTCATAGGGCTTAAGCTTTAAAATTACAGTCCATATTTTTTAAGATTTTTTTTAGCCCGATTTTAAAAAACCCGTTACCCATGAAGGCTAGTCCGTATAAGTCGCGGATAGTCCATTAGGATTGCATAATTATAAATTTTAAAATTTTATATTAATATTTTAATCATTTATAAATTTTTTATACTAACAATACATAGTAATTAATTTTTTTTCTCTCATACAATGAAAATACATTTAAACCTTTTTAAAATTTTTACAAGATGCGTGAGTAATATATGAGGTGGGATGAGTAACCCAAAAGAAAAGAAGTTACACCAACAAAATTCTACTAGAAAATATCAACGAGTTTCTTGGTGAAAGTACAGTGAAGAAAAAATGGAGGTAACTAAGAACAATGAGCTGAGTGAAGAAGCAAAGGAGAAAATCTCAGAGAGACTATCATCTTTTGAAAACCTCTGGTTCCCACGCGCTCAACAACCCACCGCCACTCTCCCAGCCCTACGCAAATCCATCTTCCTCGACCTTCTCTCTCGAGACACCGCCCTATTCCTAGAACGCTACGGTTCCAACCTCACCTGCAACGAGTTAACCGAGTTCGACTCAATGAAACACGATTACGAGATCAACTGGCACGTGACGCGGTTGCGGAGTTTGTTGAGTCCAACGACGGAGGAACTGCGGAAGAGGTCGGTTAGGGCGAAGAACAGGCGGCGGGCTTATTTGGATAGATTGATGATCGGAGGTCAGTATTTCTCTGAAGAAGCTATGAGGGATAGGGAGCCTTATCTTCATCATGAATATGTTGGCAAGTTTCAGGATCGAGTTGGAAGAGCTATGGCTAGGCCTGGTGAGAGATGGTCTGATACGCTTTTGAGAAGGTGCGAGGAAGCTGCTATTGTTGCGAAGATTAGAGGGGAACAGCAGAGGATTGGGGTGCCTCAGAGGGATTGGATTGGTAATGAAGGGTTTCAAGAAGAGGAAGAAGAAGAGGAGGAGGAAGAAGAGGAGGAGGAAGAGGAAGAAGATGTTGAAGAAAAAGATACTGCGGAGGTATAAAATTCTTTTATTTCATGTCTCAGTTCATGTCTGTAGTTATCAACATTACAATTGTGTCTTTTGTTCCTTAATATCTGCTTGTCTGTAACAAAGCCTGAATTGTGAATTTTTTATTGGGGGATATTGATGCTACACAGTTGAAACCTTGGGGCATACCTTAACTTCATGTAGAAAATGACCTTTGATCATGGGATGAAGTGTCCTAAGATCAAGAATAGTGTAGAGGGAGTTGAAGGGGTTAAACCATGGTTAACATACATAATTGAGCAAGTTTGCTACTTTAGGTATCAAAGTCGAGTTAACTCCCTTACAAATTTTTTTGTGTAAACTAGGGTGTTCTTGCATAGAACTGTGAGTTTGATGATAATTGAACAGGTCTACAAGACTACAACATAATAATTATTTCCCTTAGGTGGTTCAATGCTTTCTAAGAATACCCAAAATACAACAATTGACTGTTAAGATTCCTTGGTGCGTAAATATTAGGCTCACAATTGTTAAGACGCCTTGTTGCAAGTTTGTGATGGATTGGACCCAGCTGGCCCATGTGGTGATAGAACCCAACCATGATTGCAACCTATCTCCACCAAGCTAAATCCAGCTCTAACGAGGGGAACTTAGTCCCAACATCCTTCAGTCTTTGGTAAATCTGAACCTTGTGGTCTGTTGATATGCCCTTGGTGCATAAAGGATTAGGCTCGCATTTAAGACTCCTTGTTGCAAGCTTGCAATGGGCCTGACAGACCAATGAGCTGAATGAACACAACTATGATTGGCTGAAACCTTGTTGAAGCGAACACCAACAAGGGGAACTTAGTTGTGCTATCCTTTACTCTATAATAAACTAAATTTGAACCTTGTGATCCATATCCATCAATCTACTCGTCGATTTTGAACTTGTTATTTTTTTATTTTTTATTTTTTTGTGTTTAGTTGTAAACCTATCTTGTGATGTGTGAATTCATTATCAGTTTTGAGCTGTTGTTCAATGTTCATGTATTTTTGTCTAGATGTTAAAGGTAGAATGTTGTTAGTATTTACTAATGCATATAGTAATAAGTTGTTTTAATAAATTTTTAAACATGATTTTTTTTGTTATGTAAACGCTTAACTAGTCGAGTTCACAGAGATTCCATGTAGACTCTTGAGTTTGACAACCTTGGATTAAACAACTAGGATAATAGATGCAGAAGCAAGGTATTGTTCCCAAGGATGAATTGAGTCTGGAACAAATGAACAGTCTTCTGGGAACAGTGGCACTGGCGCCACATTCAATCAAAAAGGTGAGGGATGATTTAGAGGATGGTGGCTCTGAGTATAACTGAAAAATCACAAACATGAGTAAAGAAGATTGAATTACCCATTTCGATGGCTGGGATATCTCAAGTGAATAACTAGTTCTGAAAATTCAGAGATTCAGTAAACCAATCCCTCTGAGAAGCAGTTAGCTTTTATCAGCATGGATGTTATAGCTGTGTGCTGAATCTGCTAATTTTTATTTGTTGAGAGAAAAGTACGGAAAATTATTATGGAGATACACATCTCAGCCTTGATCCAGAGGTTTGGAATAAGATGCATGGGTTATATATTGCGAAGGTTACCTTCGCACAGTCTGTGAGATTCTTTACCTATGCTTGAAGGAGCTTTTCTTCTAAGTATGCCTCCTTTTTCAACTATGTGGTCTCCTAGCTTTATCAGGCTTACAATACTGATTAATCTAGCTTCAATAAGCTTACAAGATATCTAACAAGTTTCATATCACTTGAGGATATACAATTTTGAGAGTTTTATGATGTGAAGAACTATCTCTGCATTCACCATATGGTATTGAGAAGTTTTGATGAGAGATCTTTGATGATATGTTTTGTGATGACTTTGAGGCGAGAAGTATACTGCTTTGAGGCTTGATAGAGTTTTATAATTGTTTCACATGTAAAGTGTAGTGTCATATTTGGTAAAGTCCTAGATTAGGGCGCCCTCGCCTGACAATTGGGCCGTCCTGGCAGAATTCAAAGGAGCTGTCCATATGGTCCGCCCAACATAGGAGTCAAATGATAGAAAGTCCTTGTTGACTCCGGAAATATAGACGGTCAATAACCTCCCTATTAAAGGGGAAACGGGTAAGACCGCATCCAGGGGGCCAAAAACCCTATTCCTCGGGAATCTCTATAAATACCTTACCCTTCAAAGGGATCAAGGAGATCCTCAAGTCATACATACTTACTACTACTCGTAGAGCTCCGCGCTCTTAGTAGTCCCAATACCGTAAAACTAACCGCCCGCCTGCAACCCAGCAACGCCGGCTGCCAACAGGGTCTCTCACCTCACGTGAGCTAGTTCCTTAAACAACCTAAAAAACCACCATACTGGGCTACTCGCCGCCGTGAGCTAGCCCAACACCGTAAAGCTAACCGCCCACCTGCAACCCAGCAGCGCCGACCGCCAACAGAGTCTGTTACCTCACGTAAGCTGGTCCCTCAAACAACCTTAAAAACCACCATACTGGGCTACTCGCCGCCGTGAGCTAGCCCTCACCCCCAAATGTGTAATATACCTACTAGGACATCTGAGTCTAGCTGTCCTTGCAGAGGGAACACACATGTACTTTTTAGACAATACCTAATGAAAAGCCACACATTGTAAATGAATAAAGTGCTCTTATTAATAGAAATTGATGTCTTGTCTTTTGAGTCCTCGTAAGAAATGAGTCATGAAACAAGATGATAATTACGAGCGTGCCATTCATGTGAGAAGAAGTGGTTCTAAGTCCTCATGTCTTGAGGATGTAAGCTGGTTAGCTAGATGAGGCTTGCACGCCAAGTTTATTCCAACACCTTTATGTCACATCAACCGTTATAATAATGGTATCTTATGACTTGGTGATCAAGTAGGGATTTAAGTCCTCAGACTTTTGAGTCCTCGGATTGGTGGTGAGTATTGAATTGATCTTTTTGGATGATCCTGTTTTAAAGTGTTAGTACTTAAGAGAAAATGAATTTATTAAAAGAGATTGTTATCTTTAAGACACTTGGATTATGTTTCAACAATCTCTCTTTTTGATGATGATTGATGACAAACTCTTGTCTTTTAAATTTGACTGAAGGAAAAGAATACTCCTCCTAAATTTGTGCATAGATTTAGAGTTTTGAACCCCCCCTGCAAACATGCATATTTGGGATCTCTTAAGGTGAATAACTAGGGCTGAAAATTCTGAGATTCTGTAAATCGATCCCTCCAGTTAGCTTTTATCAGCATGGATGTTATATCTGTGTGCTGAATCTGCTGATTTTATTTTAGAGAAAAGTACAGTAGATTTATTGTAGAGATACACATGTCAGCCTTGATCCAGCAGTTTGGAATAAGATGCCCGAGTTATATATATGGAAGATTACCGGGAACAAGTTGTGTGTGGTACTTCTTGGGAGGTGTAAGACAGAATGTGAAGAGCAAGGTTCTGACCTGTGATCTCAGCGAAATGAAGATAGTTGAGGAATTAGAAAAGCTGTAGAGGAAGAGCTACAGACTAGAGTACATGGCTTCTCTAAGAATATCCTAATCTCAATTTCATGCATTATGGATGGGTACTTGGGTTTCAAGCCTTATTCAGGTAGAGAGTAGTACCTGCATGGGACCCAGTGGATCAGTTCTGTGGACTTCCCCTGCCCAACATAAAGCTGAACATCCTTGGACCCTGCACGAAGTGGTTCTGGCCCACCCTACTACTAAAAGGCAGATGCACAAGGAGTTGATAGTCTGTCATGCAAAACCTAGCTGCAGCAGCTTGCAGTTGCACCCACCATGAAACAGAGAAGTACCACCTTCTATATCAAGAGTATATCAAATGACATGAAGGGAGGCACTTCCAATGTGGCAAGCCCTTGGGAGCTGAGGCTGATGCACCATGAGACCACGGCTGTCCACAAAAGAGAGCATACTAGTTACTACTCTGGAAGAAGACGGACTAGTGAATGTGGAACAGAAAGACTGTCCAACCCAGAGGGTGAAGCATTATTGGAAGATCAAAAGTAGGAATTCTGACGTCGAGGGATTTCTTAATTGCAAAGGTGGAATGCAAAAGGAATGACAATTGATAGGACATAGCAAGTTATAGATTTGGTAGAAAAGTTTGAAGGGAGAGAGATTCAGATTTAGTTTGGGAAGCAAAGAAAACCAATGGAAGGAGAATGCTCTTCTTTCCTCTCTACAAGCAGTTGTAAATAATAGAATAGAATTGTCCCTGTTTGGTGAATAAAAATCTAACTTTACTTTATACTATTTCACTACTGTTATTCAAATCTGTTACATATTTTCAACTGCAAATGACTATTTAGAATATGCTTCATGAATTTTTACATTTTATATCATCTACTTAGTTGTGTATTTTAATCTTGTATCTTACTTGGAGTAAACAATGACATGGTAAGATGGTATGTCGAGTATGATGGTAACCATAAGTTTTGTGGACTGATCATCTCTTTTGTTTTTTTTTTCCGCTACTAGCAGAGACGATTGCCTCAGCCCAATGTAACTGATAACGCCACATCCGATCCAGCTAGAGCGAGGCAGGATCCAACCTTATCTTCCGAAGAGCTGGAGGACCGGATGAATCAATTCACTTACATTATGCAGCAGAAGTTTTTAGTAGGAGAAGATCATGAACATGTAGATTACTCTAAAATAGATAATGATGAAACCCTTGACGATCATTGGCAGAGGGAAGCCAATGTTGATGCAGAAGAGAGATATTTTGCTGACGATTAAGTTGCATCAGCTTGATACTGCAGAACCAGATGTGTAGATATTGCTTTACTGTTCTCCATTTGGCCTTCTTCAAATCTATACTGTACTTACATTAGCGGAGTGTGTCTATAACATAAATAACTTGTTGGTAGCGTTTTATTTTGGAGAGGTCATATTTTTAGATTAGTATAATATTGCTACTAATTAGCTTATGATTTTTTTATTATAAAAATAGCTTATGATTTTAGAGCAGCGTGGTAGTATTTGCAGATTTAGTAATTGGTTGGGAAGCTGCTGCAGAGTTAATCATTGGGTGTTGGTGAGTTGGGGAGAACTGAGCCATTGGATATGCATATGGCACCAAAATTAAGAGGTGCATTTTCAGCAACAATCTAATCAAAAAGCAATTTTCTTTAATATGCTGCCCAAAAACTGCAAACTTACGTTTAGATCTAAAATAACTACAGTTCCTTTTGATCTAAACATGTGTTTTCTACATAAAAATTGTTGGATATAAAGAGAAAAAACGGTAACAAGTTCAACAACAACAAAGCCACAAAGTAAAATAGGGAAAGAAACCGAGTTGAGTTGTGAATTAAATTCATTGTCCTTGAAAGTTTTATTAAGGTATTATCCTAAATGCTTCTCAGGATTAAATAGCACCTTCTGATTACATTAACCAGAGATTCAAGAACTAGCAAGAATCTCAAATATATATATATTGCCCAGGAACAAACAAGGGAGGAGAAGAAGAGAGAATAATTTTCTGATGTGTTTTGTGTCTATCTTCATGAGAAATAAGCTAATTATTTATAGGACAAAATTCGTGAATAACAAGATAGAAGACAAAATCCGTTAATAACTTGGGCGGCAGCACAACAAACTATACTGATTTAGTCAAAATGGACGGTGCAACAATTTGACACATACAAAATTTTGGGTCACGTTTTGCACTAAACTTCCACTGGTAGAGGTTGAACTTTGAAATACACTAATTTTCCAACAATCTCCCACATATTTTAAAGGTCTAAAAAAGGGTTTAAGAGGGAAGAAATTTCCTGGGCAATTTTCGAGAATGTAGTTTTTTTAGTCTGGCGCCTTTTGGGCTATGAACCAGAGTTTAAACTAATAAGACTTAACACATAAGTGAATTGGTGGAGCAAGCTCTATGAATCAGTTCACTTTAGTGTGTAATAGAGGCCTTACCAATCATTACACCCACACAATTTCTCGCTGCCATCGTCGTTGTGCGCGAATTCGGCCATGCGTGTGTCTGGTGTTCATGAGTGCTCTAGAGATTTGCCAAATCTCATGCAAGCGGCTCCACTTGACACTCATATAGGTGATTTCATCAAGTATATGCAACAATTCATAAACCATCCATAAGGTCTATGTAAATCATTAAAAGATCTTAAGTTTATTCTCTACTAATGCAACTCAGCACTCCACAGTAGGAAAGGACAATAATGTTTTTAGTTCAGTAAATAACTTGTTATTACCCATATGAACCTTCTTCATGGGATCTCCAATCAAAAAGGTTGGGTCACCATTATTTATCGTACTCAAATTGGCTCAAGTCCCATTCCTTTCAATAATTCATAAATCATTTTTCTACCCAAGGGTTTAGTCAAGTCTCATTCCTTGATAATGATGCAAAATGCGGTCACAATTGAAGTCGATTCAATCCGCAAGGTACTGACTACTGAGTCTAAGACATAACATCTTAAAACACTTATATTTGTTTCTATTGATTATGAATTTATAGCATTCTTTAATTTTCAATATGTGTAGACTCGTGTGTCTTTGGAACCTGGTTACCAACCTCCAGTAACATTTGTGGGGTTCAGAAATGGCATCACACTAAACCCTTCTCGAACAATCATAAAGACACGAGCATTGCCGATAGAAATGATAATATCTTGCAAGGTATAATTGTAGAATATCTGGAATACTCTCCAATTGTATCTGCTAGAATTGTGATTACTAATACAAGAGTTGAAACAATTTTATTTGGTTAATGTAGGTACCATTGTGGATTCTACTGATTTCGACTTCTACTTGTGCAATCATGCAGGAATTCAGGTATGACAATGACATCTACATCATTACTTTAGGAAGAACATGATAATGTTGAATTAGTTTAACTAATATCAATGGAATTTTCTTGTTACAAGTAGAGCAGCTCATTATCATGTTATATGGGACGACAACAACTTCAGTGACGATGAGATTCAGTCTTTAACTAACAACTTGTGAAAAAGGTTAGAAATTCTTTACTAAATTGCACCACTTGTATCTTATTTCTCTTGTAATATTTTCGATATTTCTTTCCCTTGATTCTGACAGTTAGAAAGCAAGCAGTATTTGAACTGTACATGTTGACAGATTTTAAAAAACCACTTTAAAATTGTCGGATTTCACAATATCATCTTATTGGCCTCTTTATTAAAAAATTATGTTTGCTTGTGTCTTTTTAAACTATAAAAAATGTGTGAAATGTAGCATTTTTCAATTTCTTCGTTCACAACATAGTTGAAAGATTATAACATAGTATGCAGGGTACGTACAATGGATGAAAATATGATCCATTCAAATTTATCAACTCTCATGCTAAGATAGTGAACACATTCATTAAAGGGTTCTCTCACTTTTCCATTAACAATCATGTCTCCTAAGTGTTACAAGAAGCTTAACAGGTATTGATTGAATACAAATGATAATTTTATAAGTATGTACAAGATAATTGATCGTGAAGGCTGGATCAGATCCTGTTGAAGTGGGCCACCAAGTACGTCTGAGATGCTGGTCGTATGGAGAAGAGGAGGGGGTGTACCTGCAAGGCACTTCGACGCTCAAGTAAGAAAGGGTCAGAGAAAAGGGGCAAGTACAAAGTGTTAGTTCGTAGGGTGAATATTTGATACTTGACCCTCTCAAGTGAGAGGGTTTATATAGTGCCCCCAGCGTATGGCCAACGGTCCTATTTTCGGGGCGAAATAACCGTTTTCCCGAAGAATAGGTAACTGCCCAAAATTAGTCGTTATGTCGGGAAGGGTGCCCAAAACTAGCCATTATGTCGGACATAGGCATAGTTTCGGGCACCTGCCCATAGTTGCTCGGGGAGTGTATGAGCCGTGCGGAACGGGCAGCAGTTCCGGGGAGGACTGTGCAGACCTTGCCCGACTGGAGGGGCAGAAAGGTAACTTTCTCCCTTTGGTAGATTGGACCTAGGAATTTGGGCCGTTACTGCAGCAGAAGTGGATTGGGTCGTGCCTAGCCATTGGCCCAGTCCAGAACAGGAGCCCCCCAAGTCGTTGCTCCCGAGCATGAGAGTGATGACTTAAGGACAACTCACGGCTCCGGGGAGCTAACATAAGGTCGTCGCTTGGCGACGTAGGAAGTTTGTCTCGTGGTGCCAGGTGCCTTTGGTGTCCGTGATGTTCCTGACCATGATAGAACTGCCCGTCGTACGGGGAGACTAACAATTAGAAGGAATTGGAAATGTTAGGGTGCCACGCGTGCATAGAGTTCTGTGCAGCAGTTGCTAGGCAATGATGGCTAGTTAATAGCCATCATGACCTACGAGGGCATGCCATCGCACGTGCCCCTCTGTATAAAAAGGGGAAACTCGTTTCATTCTGAACTTTTCGCTCTTGTTTCTCTTCGTCTCCTTCAGAGCTCCTGCCCGTTCGTGCTGTCAGCTTTTCCGGCCACTGTCTCAACTCCGGGCAACCACTTTTCGTCCCTTTAACCCAAGTAAGTTCGTTGATTTTGCTATGATTTACTCTTTTTGATGATCAATGGTAGATTGCATGCGGTTAGGGCTAGGTTTAGAGGACGATTAGCTTCATTTCCGGCGGTTGTTGGTGGTGGACGGTGGTTATGCCATTTTCCACCTCCGATGCGTCGCTGGGCTTTTTAGGATTTTTTAGTGAGGAGGGCGGTTCACGACGCAGTTGCGACGACGACGCAGGTGTAACCGCCATGATCTTTCATCTTCTGGGTTGATGATCAATTATCCGGCCAAATACTCCCAGATTCCGGCGGAGCTTCAAACGGAAACTGGGTATGAGCACGGGGAAGTTCCTCGCCTGGGAGTAATTTGTCTCAAGCGTCTCCTCGCGGGGAGGTTTCTGAATTTTTCTTTTGATGTTAGGGCTTAGGCCGAGGACGTCGTCCTCAGCCCTTTGCGCGTCCTTTCAGTTGACTAGCAGTGGAAGGGTGGATTTGATCTATCGTCGAATTCACCTTTTTCTCTGCTTTTCAGGTGATCGATATGGCGACGGGGCCAGATGGAGAAATTAACCTGGATTCGTCCGAGGAAGAAGCAAGTTCCTCGGACAGCAGTAGTTCAATGACTTAAAGTATCCCCAGCGAGGTCGGAGAGGAAGAGGAATTTGAAGATATGGAGGAGGATGTCGTCGAGGAATCCGCGGAGGAGTGGGAGGTGACTGAACCAGCCGAGCACGTGTCCGAGTTTGCTTCGTATTTGGGAGATATTTTCTTGGTAGTCGGGTCGGATGGGGAGTGGAAGGTGCACTTTCCCACCGAGGATGAAAGGGTCTGTACGAATTACGGGGAGCGCTTCACTATGTATGAATACGTGTTCAAGGAGCTGGGAATGAGGCTTTCGTTCACTGATTTTCTGCAGTCCATGTTCGTACACTTGAATTTGGCCCTGACGCAGTTGCGTCCGAACTCGTTGGCCTTTATACGGGCATTTGAGCTGACCTGTGATTTCTTGAAGATAGGGGCTACTCTTCCCTTGTTCTTCACTGTCTTCCACCTCCAACGACAGCTGACGGGGAGGAAGAACGGTTGGGTCTCGTTGAAGCAGCCTTGTAAGCTGTTCAAGCCCTTCTTGGAATTGATACAGACATTCAAAGAGAGGTATTATATTATAGAGCCCGTGTCGGAAGCTGCCCAAGACAGCACTTATGTGTGGGAGATCGAGGTCGACGAGGATGGTAACGACCTGCGCGACGAGGATGAGAAGTATATCGGGAAGAGACTGCTGAAGTTCCCCTTCCATTGGGGACCCGCCCATTTTACCAAGAAGCCAAACGAGTATGTCTTCCAGCTGCACAACTTGGACGAGCAGGATGCTGCCTCCTACAAAAAGCTGGTAAAGTACGTTAGCTCGTTTCGTCTCGCAGAGTGCGTCACGAAGAACGGGGAGCCGATCCTCGAGGATGATGGCAGCAGACGTGTGGAGTATCGTTTTATCAACATCAAGGCGCTTCTGAAGTGCAAGACTATCGCAGACGCTCATAAATTGCTCGGTAGCCTTAGTTATTTTAATTTGCCCGAATTATTTCTTTCCTCGTATCTAACATGCTCATATTATGTTTGTGCCGGTGATATGCCTCAGGCTCATGAGAGGATGGTAAAGAATGCTCTTGCAAGGAACAAGCCCGGAACTGCCCCTCCCAAGTCTCGATTTGCTAATGCGCGTGCTTCCACTCCTGCTCAGTCTGCTGCGGGGACCTCTTCTCCCAATCATGTTCCTCGGGGATCTCCCCTGCCTTTGACCTCACGAACCAAGCGGTCGAGGGCCAATGACGCTGTGGATCTCAATCGTGCCCCAGAGAAAGGGAAGTTCGAGCTTCCTCCTTGCATACTTGATAGGAGATTCTTTGAGGGGACATCCTTGGTTGTACCGCGGGCAGAATCTCTTCGGCTGGAAAGCATGGATCGCCCGAGCAAGAGGGCGTTGGTGGGCCAAGATGCCTCTGCGCTGGTCAGAGTTTTGGAGATGGAGGCCATTTACGCTGAAGGGGACTCTGCAACTGAGTCTGAACTCAGGGCTGCTCGGGCTGCTGCGACATCTCTCAATGAAGAGGTTGAGATTGCTGATGATGCCCGGAAGAAGGCTGGCGAGGAGGTGGCTAGGCTGAAGAGGGAGAATTTTACGCTGGTTGCGGAGAAGAAGGCGGCTGAGGAGCTGGTCCAACAGCTGAGGACGACCACTACTTCGTTCGAGGATGAACCCGAGGACGTGAGGGAGCTGAAGACAAGGTCTGAGCTGGTTGCCCGTATGTTGGCGGCCGAGGATGACAATATTGTCATTGTGGACGAATCCTTCAAGAACGTCGTGCTTCAACTGCGGGTGGTGAACCCCGGATTTGATTTTTCCACCGAGGGTACCCACTATCTGACGCACGTTGATGATGGCCGAATCATTATGCCAGACTCCCTTCTTGAAGAGCATGTCGAGGATCAGCCCGCGGAGAACCAAGAGCCTCAGCCCGAGCAGGCCGACTAGATGGATGAGTGAGGGATTTTTCTGTTGTCGTTGTAATTTGTCCGGCATGCGTGCCGTGTATTTGTTGTAACCTATTTTGGGGGGCATGGTCCCCCGGTTTATGTAATCCAGTACAATCATGGTCCTAGTGGCCATTTATCATATTTAAATTATGTGTCCGGTCCTGGTGGTCGGTTTTTGCTATTTGCATGGTTTTACTTGCTTTTATTTTCTACTAAGGGTTTTTACTTATGCTCGTTTGTGTATGTATGCCCATAATAGGGGTTACTTTGATTTGCTTCAAGTTTTAAGGGAATTGCTCTTTGTTGATGTGTTTGGCAGTGAGGGGTACTGATCGAATTGCCGGGGAATATCCTGGTGAGGATGCAGAGCTCAGGTCGTGTTTGAGGCCTGAGTTCGCAGCGTGAACGTCCCATCGCGAGCTGGGTATTCTGCCAATCATGGTACTTTGACGACGGCGGTGCTCGATTGAGGACTGCTGTCGAGCAGATACCCGGCTCGTTCCTGGGCGGGGTTCTGCTTTTCTGTCATGCGACGCTTGTACCTAGGTGCGCATCGTGGTCGGTGTGCGATGCTCGTCGTTGTGATGGGTCCAACCAACGGTTAGGGCCTTAAATGTAGTATTGTTTCAGTTTTTTGGCGTTCCATGGTCGAGCAAGTTCTTCCCCGTTGAGATGTTCTAGGTAATAAGACCCATTCTCCGTTTTTGCTCGGACACGATAGGGTCCTTCCCAATTAGCGGCTAGTTTGCCTTCGCGAGAGTCTTTGTGGTTTCTCGTTAGAATAAGGCTTCCCACGTCGAACTCTCGTCGTATCACCTTGGCGTTGTTCCTGATGGTAATTTTTTGTTTTAATGAGGCTTCGCGGAGGGCTGCCCTAGTTCAGATTTCCTCGACGAGGTCGAGTTCCTCTCTTAAGCATTCATCGTTCATCTCCTCGTCTAAGGGCGACTCTGTCTACCTGGAGGGTACGTGAACTTCGACGGGGATCACGACCTCGGTCCCATAGGCTAGACGAAAGGGTGTTTCCACGGTTGACGAGTGCGGAGTCGTGCGGTATGCCCATAGGATGCTGTGCAGCTCCTCGACCCAAGCTTTCTTTGTCTCGTCCAGCCTCTGTTTGAGGCCTCGAAGGATGACTCGGTTCGCCGCTTCAGCTTGCCTGTTTGTCTGGGGATGTTCGACGGATGCGAAGTGTTGCTTCGTGCCTAGCTGGGCGGCGAAGTCCTGGAACTTCCTGTCCGTGAACTGTGTCCCATTGTCCGTGAATATCACTTGGGGGATGCCAAAACGTGAAAGGATGTTTCTTTTGTAGAAGCGCAGTATGTTAAGGGCAGTTATCTTGGCCAGGGCCTCCGCTTCTATCCATTTTGTGAAGTAGTCCACTCCTACTATTAAGTATTTGTTCTGATTTGATCCTACCACGAAGGGTCCTAGGATTTCCAGGCCCCACCAGGCAAATGGCCACGGGGAGGACATAGCCTTGAGCTCGTTAGGTGGAGCCAGGTGCATGTCCCTGTGTCGTTGGTATTTATCGCACTTCTTCACGTGTTCTTTAGTGTCGTGATGCATGGTCGGCCAGTAATATCCTGCTCGGAGGGCCTTTCGGGCAAGGGACCTTCCACCGAGATGTTGGGCGTTGATTCCTTCGTAGATTTCACGCAAGATGTGAGCGACCATTTCTTCCTCGATGCATTTGAGCAGCGGAATGGAAAATCCTCGCCGGTAGAGTTTATCTTCGACTAGGACATAAGAGCAGGCTCTTCGCCTAACCACACTGGCCTCCTTGGGGTCGGACGGGAGTTCGTCCTTGGCGAGGTAGTTGTAAACGGGGGTCTTCCAACAATTGTTGTCGCCGATCACGTATACGTCGTGGGTCGGGGAAGCCTTCTCGATGCTGGGTCGAGGTAGAACTTCCTGTATTCGCGGGGAACATGTTTCACTTCTACCGTTGTGAACTTCACCATTTCCTTTTTGACCAGGGCTAAGTATTCGGTTAGGTTGTCATTTTTAGCTTGATATTCTCCTCGGACCTGAAGGGCCACGAGTTGTGAATCTGTGCAAATAATGACTTCTTCTGCGCCCAGGATCTCAGCTAGACGTAATCCAGCGAGGAAGGCTTCTTACTCAGCCTGGTTGTTAGAGGTGGGGAAGGACAGGGTGAGCGACACTTCAACGATGATTCCTTCGTTGCTTTCTAGTATGATACCCGCACCGCTTCCTGCCGAGTTGGAGGCACCGTCCACGAAAATGGTCCATTTGCGTGCTTCGCTCGCGGGGGAGTCTGCGAACGTCATTTCTGCGACGAAGTCGTCCAGAGCTTGGGCCTTGAGGGATTTTCTGCTTTCATACTGGATGTTAAATTCGGACAGTTCCAGCGACCATTTGAGCATTCGACCGATCATGTCTGGCCGTCCTAGCAGCTGCTTTATAGGTTGATCTGTTTGAACCAAGATCGTATGGGCTAGGAAGTAGTGTCTTAATCTTCTGGATGCGTTGATGAGGGCCAGAGCTACTTTCTCTATCTATTGGTACCTTAACTCTGGTCATTGCAGTGCTTTGCTCGTGAAATATATGGACTTCTGCCCGTCAGGTGTCTCACGGATGAGAGCGGCGCTTACCGCTTCGATTGCTACGGCGAGGTACAGGTACAAAGTTTCGCCATTGTCTGGGCGAGAAAGGACTGGTGGCTCTGAGAGCGCCCGTTTCAGATGGAGAAGAGCCTTGTCACATTCCTCGGTCCATTCGAACGCTGCCTCCTTGCGGAGGAGTTTGAAGAACGGTAAGGCGTGTTGGGCAGATTTGGCCACGAAACGAGATAGTGACGCGAGCATCCCGTTGAGGGATTGGATGGATTTCTTTGACTTGGGCGTTGGAAACTCAGAAAATGCTCGGCACTTATCGGGATTGGCTTCGATTCCTCGTTCTGTTAAATAAAAGCCGAGGAATTTGCCTGCTCGGACACCGAATGTGCACTTCTCCGGGTTAAAATGCATTTTGTATTTTCTGGCCTGTTCGAAGACCTTCCTTAGATGGCCAGTGTGATCGGTTTCCTCGTGGGATTTTACGATCATGTCGTCCATATAGACTTCAAGCATGTCGCCTATCTCTCCCTGGAAGATCTTGTTCATCATTCTTTGATAGGTCGCGCCGGCGTTCTTCAAGCCGAAGGGTATTACATTGTAGTAATAGTTGCCCGATTCGGTCATGAAGGCCGTGTATTTTTTATCGCTCATTGCCATTGGAATTTGATTATAGCCCGAATAGGTGTCCATGAATGATAAAAGTTTAAAACCGACAGAATTATCAACAAGTTTATCAATATTGGGGAGGGGGTAGGCATCCTTCGGGCATGCCTTATTAAGATCGGTGTAGTCAATGTACATTCTCCATTTTCCATTAGATTTTTTCACAAGTACAATGTTGGACAGCCAAGTGGTGTACTTGGCCTCCGAGATAAATTTGGCCTTGAGGAGGTCCTTTACAGCTTTTTCTGTAGCCTCTGTTTTCTCCGGAGACTGCTTTCTCCTATGTTGTACTACTGCTTTGACGGCCGGGTCAATCGTGAGTTGATGGCAGGCGACGGACGGGTCCAAGCCGGGCATCTCGGCGGCGCTCCAGGAGAACAGGTCAGCGTTCTCATGGAGGCAGGCTTTGAGTTGCTTCCTCGCTATGTCGGGGAGGTCCGCTCCAATCTTTACTCCTCGCTGAGGGTCATCGCCGAACAAAACGAGCTCAAAGTTGCCATCCGGGATAGGGCGCATCGGATGGGAGCTGCCGCTGGACGGGGTTAACGAGCTGGTTGAAGCTGGTTGGTCCTCCTGCTGATCTTCCCCGGGGAAGCGGCTGTCGAGGTCGATAGATTCAACCTGAGGCAGAGGCTTGGCTTCCTCGGAATTGCTGGGCAAGGCTGGCTTGCTTGACGCCTTTGGCTTGGAGGCGATGGCGTTGAGTCCTTTCGTGGCTGCTTCGAAACATCGTCGTGCGGCTTCGATGTCACCATGGAGGGTGGCGACCATCCCCTTTGAAGTGTAATACTTCATCTTGAGGTGGACGGTGGAAGGCACAACTACCAACTCGGCCAATGTTGGTCTTCCGAAGATACACTGGTACAGTGACAGGCAATCGATCACCAGAAACTGCACTTTGACGGACCTGACCATCTCTGCTGATCCAAAGGTTACGATCAGTTCGACGTACCCCCAGGGTTTGGTCACTGGTCCGTTGAATCCTTACAAATCAGACCCCACGTAGGGGGTGAGGTGTGATTTGTCCAGCTGAAGTGTTGAGAACAGCTGGTAGTACATAATGTCGACCGAGCTGCCCTGGTCGACGAGGATTCTGCGAACGTCGAAGTTCGCCATTCGGGCTCTGACGAGCAAAGGTATGCTCGAGTTTGGAGATCCCCCGAGGAACTCTTCCCGGTAGAAGGAGATGGGGATAGAGCCATTCTGGGCTTGATCGAGCGTGGTCACCTTATTGGAGCTTGTGTTGATTAGATGCTCGGATTTTTGTTTCACGGAGCCCCCAATGACTTTATTGAAGCCTCCGCCAGAGATGACCATAGCGGAGGGAAACGTCTCCCACGGGCTGTGGGCCGCGAAATAGGCAGGGGCGCTGAGCTTGTTCGGGACGTAGAAGTCCTCTGGTCGCGATACGGACATAGCGACCTGGATGTTGGCCTCTTCCGAAGAAGGTACCTCTTCCTATATTTTCTTGGACTCTTGGGCGTCCTGCCGAGGAGTGTCTTTCTTCTTCGTGAACTGTTTCAGGTGGCCGTCCCTGATCAGTATCTCGATAGCATCCTTCAAATGGATGCAGTCTTCGGTAGTGTGGCCGTGACTCTTGTGGAAACGACAGTACTTTGATTTATTGGCATTAGGTTTGGCCGACAGTTGTTTGGGGAAGCGGACCCCTGCTTGTTTAAATTTCGAATTTGTGCATTCAGATAGTATCTTCTCCCTTGAGATAGTGAGGGGGGTGTAATCGTCGAACCGCCCAGAGGGTCCCTTGCTGTCGCGGGAGTCCCGATGACGGTCTTCGCACCTTCTTTCGCCTCGACGAGATGTCGAGGCTTCCTCGCCTCTGGAGGCTCGAGCGTTCTCCTGATGGCATGATGCTCGGACGTTGCTGGCCGCAACCTTCTCTTTGTATTGAATGTGCAATTGGGCTTTGAGGAGTAGGGCATCTAGGTTCCTCGGGGGTGCGAGGCCGACGACCTTAGAAAACTCTGAGCCCAGGCGGAGTCCTTGCTTGAGCAGAAACTTTTTTATCTCATCCGTTGTAGGGACCTGCACTACTTCTTTGTTGAACCTCTCGATGTATGCGCGGAGAGGTTCGTCCTTTCCTTGGATTATGGCCCCAAGGGAGGCCTCAGTCTCGGGGTGACGGCGAAAAGCTGTGAAATGCCGTGAGAATATTCTGCCCAGTTGTCTCCACGAGGTAATGGATTATTCGGGCAATTGCTTGTACCACGTCATCGCCCCCTTTCGGAGCGTGGTCAGAAATAGTCGGCACTTGATGGCGCCCCGGACGCCGCGGTAGTCTAGAAGTACATCGATATTCTCGATGTGTTCGTCAGGGTCCGTCGTACTGTCGTATGTGCCCAGTGACTGGGGCTTCTCCAGGTCCTTAGAGAGACGGGTTGCCAAGATTTCCTGGGACAATGAACCGCGAGGCTCATCATCGCTGCTGGAACTGGTGAATGACGGGGACCGAGGGGTACGCTCGCGGTGGCGGTTCCTTCGGGGAGAAGGTGAACAGTTCCTTCGGGGAGAAGGTGATTGGGCCCGGCCTTTAGTCCTGACCGGGGGTGACTACTCGTCCCTTCGGGTCCTCTTGTGACCGGGAGAGTGCTGGTTATGCGGGGAAACTTGGTCACACTTCTGGACGGCGCGAGAGTCAGGTTCTTGGCGCAGTCTTCGGTTGATATCTCGCCGGGGCTGCGGGCTCCTTGATCGTCATTGGTTCCTCCTCGGAGGGGGGGATCTTGGACGGGTCGATTCTTCTAGCGCCCCAATCCTTTCGTTCTGCTGCCGGATCAGGGAGTTGGTTTTGTTGATCACCTCCAGGAGGGCCACCATGGCCGGGTCGGCGTTGGATGGAACAGGAATGGGCTGGATGTCCAGCGACGGCTGATCGTTGTTGCGGTCAGTAGGGGTAGGGGAAAGAGAAGTTGTGGCCCCGTCCCTCAGAAAACGGGCATCTCCGAGAAGAGATGACGGGCCGTCAATGTCAGTCTTGTTGACGGGGAGGATAACGGGTTGGAGAACACCTTTGGCGTGATCTTGAGAGGCCATGATGATGATCTTGGAAGTTTGCTTTGATCTTTGGTTTCTGGGGAAAGAAAGAAGGGGAGAACAAGAGTTCCCACAGATGACGCCACTGATCGTGAAGGCTGGATCAGATCCTGTTGAAGTGGGCCATCAAGTACGTCTGAGATGCTGGTCGTATGGAGAGGATGAGGGGGTGTACCTGTAAGGCACTCCGATGCTCAAGTAAGAAAGGGTCATAGAAAAGGGGCAAGTACAGAGTGTTAGTTTGTAGGGTGAATATTTGATACCTGACCCTCTCAAGTGAGAGGGTTTATATAGTGCCCCCAGCGCGTGGCCAACGGTCCTATTTTCGGGGCGAAATAACCGTTTTCCTGAAGAATATATAACTTCCCAAAACTAGCCGTTATGTCGGGCAGGGTGCCCAAAACTAGCCGTTATGTCGGGCATAAGCATAGTTCCGGGCAGCTGCCCATAGCTGCTTGGGGAGTGTATGAGCCGTGCGGAACGGGCAGCAGTTTCGAGGAGGACTGTGCAGTCCTTGCCTGGCTGGAGGGGCAGAAAGGTAACTTTCTCCCTTTGGTGGATTGGACCTAGGCATTTGGGCCGTTACTGCAGTAGAAGTGGATTGGGTCGTGCCTGGCCTTTGGCCCAGTCCAGAACAATAATTATAATACAATCAGAGTTTTTGTGCACATTCTTTGTATAAACTTGGTATCTTTGAGTTTTCTAACTTTAGCTTTAACTTTGAGTCTGCTCAATATTCTTCAATTTTTGATCTTCCAACAATTAGTAGTCTTGATACTAAGTGTTTGGATTTGCTAACTTTAGGCTATCTATTCATGTTTATGGTGTATCGGCTATGGTAGTAGTGATAACGATTTTTTATAATAATAATAGAGTTAGAATTTTTTTTTACTTTATTTTTTATTTATTATAATGCTGAAAAATTAAAGGTAGAATATTTTTTTATATAAAATATTCGCAATTTGCGGCGGTTCAAACCGCCACAATTTACTGTTGCAATCAATAATTAAAACAAAACTTAAAGTGAAATTCCGCGATGGTTGGTAACCGTCGCAATATTCAGGTTAAGTCATCTCCCTAACCGTCGTGAAAGAGAACGACGGTTGGTGTGACGGTTTTGACAACCGTCGCAATACAGCCTCGCGACGCACGTTTCAGGGGCAGAGTGCAACCGTCGTAACATGCAAATTGCGGCGGTTCTAACCGTCTTAGCCTACTAAAATGAACTGTCGCAATTTTCCAATTTTCTTGTGGTGTGTGTTTGAGAATCTAGGGTTTCAACAAGTTGCGTGCTCAGAATAATCGGAGGATTTTAGCCGCATTGTTGGTCACTTGATCAAGCTTTGATCAAGGGTTTTGAGGTGAAAGAATCAACACAAAACAATAGGGCTTTTGGGGTTTTCATTCTTCAACTCTTGTATAAACATTTTTGCAAAGAAAAGGTTACTATCACTATCTCAATTCAATTTTGAATTGAGGGCAGACGTACCCATAACGAGGCCGATTGGGGAATTTCCTAAATAAATCTTTGTATCTCTCTCTCTCTCCATCTCTTTATCTCTTTTATTGTTTATTACACAATTTATCGAATCTGTCATTCTTTGATCAATTTGATTGGAAATTGTTTTCTACTATCTTTTAAATGTGTTGTTGTTGATATAATCACAATCACTTTGATTGTGATGGGTTTTTGTAACGCCCCGATTTGTTTAATTCTATTTATATATTTCATTTATTTGAATTTTGTGAATTGTGTGAATTATGGTATTTTACCTGCTAATTGGTTAATTTCTCAGATAGATAAAATATTTGTATTAAATTATTACTTCTTTTCAACTTTTATTTTCCGAAATATAATTCATCAGTATGTTTATGTTTTATCGCATTTTGAGAGCATTTGCGAGATATTTGAGTTGAGGGGTAAAATGGTCTTTTTAGGGGATTAGATATTTTGAATAAATAGTAAGTGGAGAGAAAAAGAGAGGAAAGAAAAAGAAAAGAAAAAGAAGAGAAGAGAAAGGAGAAGAAAGAAAGAGAGAAGAAGAGAAAAGAGGAAAATCGCGGGAACTCCGTTTCAAGCGCGAATAATCGGGTAAGGGTGAAAAGTTTCGATTATATCTTGCTTGTATATGTATATGTGTATGTTTTCCTGGATTGTTTTGGTTATTTTTTCTAGTTTCCAATTCTAGGTCGAAATGAGAAAAATGAATAGAAATCGATGTTTTCACGGACGAAAGTCGGAATAAATCGCGTAGTAGAGTCGTGTGATGTTGGGTCTTGATTTAGAGTGATCGTTTGATTGAATCGAGTCGAATTCGTAACTGTTGAGTTTTTGATATATTGATGTTTTTGTGCAATTGATGTTGTGATCGAGTAAAAGTGTTTGGATATGTCTGGTAATGTTGGTATAGGTTTGGTTTTAATCGGGAATGGGGGTTTGCGTGTTTTCTCGCGGTTTCGATTGAGGTCGAATTTAGAATTCAATGATAAAATTATGTTTCAAAATATGTCAAAAAATGGAAAATGTGTTGGATGGTTTTTAATAGTGAAAATATTGTAGTACGTTGAATTCTGAGATCGCAGCTTTTTACGGAATCGAAAACGGATGTCCGGAAGTCTAAAAATGGTGTTTTTAAGGCTGAATTCGTAGCAGGATTCGCGCTCAGTGCGCAGGTCGGGCGCTCAGCGCGCAGGTCTGGACAAGTGAAAAATTTAAAAAACTTCAAAAATTCATAACTTTTGATCCGTAAGTCCGTTTTGGTCCCCGTTCGAAGCGTTGGAAAGCTTATGAAATGTTCTTTCTTGTAAAAATGGTTTTGGGATTAGTGGCTGATTTATTTAAGTCGTGGTTTTGGGAAACGTGTCATTTTGTCGACTTTTACCGTCGTAATTGTGTGCGATTGTTGTGTTATCATGCTACGTGTTTTTGAGATGTAACGTATAGCTTGTGTGCTGTATATGATGTGAATACATGTAATGAAATGTTATGATAAGGTGTTGTGATGCGATGTTGTGATAATGTTGTTGTTGTGTAGTAAATGCATTGGTTATGTGAAATTCAATGTATGTTGTGCGGTGACCTTTATGGTTTGAAATGAATTGTTTGAATTGTTTGCAATGCATGAATGTGATGATGTTGAATCATGTGACAAGTTGTTGTAGTTGTTGTGGTTGTTGATTTGTGGCCTAAGGGCAAGAAAATGCGATATGTGGTAATTGTTGATTTATGCATGATTAAGGATGTGTATGTGGGTGCAATGTGAATGTCATGAGTCATTGTATGCCAAACATCATAATATGCATTGTTGAAACGTCCTGAGTGGCGGTTTGATTCCAGAGGGAATATGTTATATCATCATGTGCCTCGAAAATATGAGGCGATGCCTGAGGACTAAAAGCGATGAATCTGCTATAACATCGTGTGCCTCGAAAATATGAGGTGATGCCTGAGGATCGAAAGCGATGGTTATAGACGATTGTGTGCTCCTTTGGAGACTTAAAGCAATCCTTAACGTCGTGTGCCTCGAAAATATGAGGCGATGCCTGAGGACCTAAAGCGACGGGTGAACATCGTAGGCCCGACGGGGAGTTACTTGAGATTCTCAGTAACGAGCGATGGTTCCAATAGTTCCTGAGTGAACTGATGATGAGACATGTGACATTGGAAGTCGGTACCGCATGGCATGTGCATAGAGTCGTTGTGTCGGTCTCTGTGCATTTGCATAAATCATGAATTAATTGTGCATGGAAATGTGATTGTGATTGATGAGATGAAATATGTGCAATTGTATTGAATGGGATATGTTTGCTTGACATATGTGATTGTGAATGGATGCATTATGTGTGGAAAATCATGATTTGATTGATTATGTGTGGAAATTGTGCATTGATTGGTTATGTGTTGAGATTGTAATAGCATTGGTAATTTTATGTGCATATGTGATACATGCTATGACTTGGTATGCCTTATGTGCAAATGTGTATTTATGTTGGTATAATTGTTATATGCTATGTGGTTGGATTGTTAGAAATATGTTATGCAGCTCTGGCTTGCTATATGTATTGGTATGTGATGTGTGAGGTGAGAATAATTGTGTGTGTGATTTTTATGTGTTTTAGCATATTATTATGCAATCTTGGTTTAGTTGTTATTTCTCACCCTTCTGCTGGAATATGCTTTTTATGGCATAGTGCAGATTGTCAGCTTTAGAGGCGTGGAGGCAAGTGGAAGAGTTAGATCTTCGTTTGCTTAGGTCATGGTGTCTGCTCTGATACGTAGCACGGGAGTCGGGGAACGATTATGTTGTATATGTATATAATTGTGGAATATATTTTGTATTACCTTGTATATATATTTGGATGTTATCAAACTATTTATTTTGTAAAACAAGTCGGTTATGGATCTTTCCGCTTTATTCCATAATTGACCATTCCTTTTATATGAAAAAAGTTTCCCTTTGAGGGTACTCTATTTTATGCTATGTATCAAATTTATGAGCAGGGATGATGTTTTGTTTATTTAAATGTGACATCCCTGTTTCTGTCGGAAAAATAAATTTTTAGTCACTCTGATTTTATTTATGTATTATTTATTCGCGATGGGAATTGGGGTGTTACATTAGTGGTATCAGAGCAGGTCGGTCTGTCCGGCCAAGTTGTTGAGTCAGTTGGTGTGATAGTTGAATACTGTCGGTGTTGTTTATCCCTTAGTACGTGATATGTGTGTGGAACACTGTCAGTGCTTTCTGGTTTTTGATGATCCTTTGTCTTCAGGCGTGAGATTGAGATAAGTGGGGGAGAAGTTGGTACTTCTCCAAGTTGCTTCAGGTGGAGCGTTGGCTCAGTGTGTTGTGAATTGTAAGATTGTAAGTGTTGTTTGGACAGTGTGGTTCCCGGTTCCGGAGGGAATGCGGAGGTAAGGTTTATGTCAACTAAGGATTTGTGCCTTAGGTAGTTTTGTGCATAAGATACAAGGAATGCTATTATAGTTGGTAAAGACGGTTTATGCCCCATCATGATTGTCGACTGTCTATTGGCAAATTGAGGAACTGATCACCCTTAATCTCTTGTTGATAGCAGACAGAAATTATGTTGGATGGAATAGGCGGGTCTTTCCGGCTTTGATAGTGTGCGAAATGAATTATTTGGAATTAAGTAAAATGATTACAGATTGTTTTTATGAGTCGATGAAGATTCTTATATCGGAAGGTGAGATGGATTAGAGGTTTTGATATGTTGGTCCAGTTGGGAAGTTATTGAGAGAGAACGATTGGGTATCATTAATGGTTGTTCTCAGAGATAAGAGTGTGAACTCAAATTGGATGAAGGTGAGGATTTGAGGTTTGGATCTGCTAAGTAAGTGGGAGAACTTTTAGGACGTGAAACTAAGATGTTGTTATGTTTGTGATGATAGTTTTCTAGAGAGATTGGCAAAAAGGCTACAGTGATGGGCTGCAAGTTGTGTGTGATTTTCAGATGTATTTCCGGATGGAATATTTGATGTTAGCATTAGAAGTACCCAGACTGATAGAGCAGTTGGAAGATTTACTGGAAAGGAGAATTGTGAGGTCAAGTGTGTCGTCTTGGAGAGCTCCAGCATTGTAAGTAACAAAAAGGAAGAATGATTGAGCGGAATAACAAGCATGAGGTGTATAATGGTATTGAGACTTTGGAAAGTGAAACTTAGAGTTCTGGTGAGGTTTGGAGTCTTTGGAGTTTTCGAGCATTAATGGAAATCTTGAGAAAACCCTTATGTGCGGATGCAATATTGATATTAAGAGTTCCTTTTGGTGGGTTGATGATACTTGTTATGTTGGTTGGAGCTGATTTGAGATGAAAATGGTGAGTTTTGGGAAGGACTGTCGAATGGCTATTTTTCTGAAAATCGCAGTGCCCGCTCAGCGCGCAGATGCCCGCTCAGCGCGGTCTGCAGAATTTTGAACCTCTCCAGGCAGTGAGGAGCGCGCTCAGCGCGGGACAGAACCCGCTTAGCGCGACTTGGGAAAAAAAATTTTGAAACTTGAGTTTTGTTTTCTAAATCCATAACTTTGGATTCGTAACTCGGATTGAGATGTTCTTTCTTATATACATGGTGTTGAGATTTAGTGGCCGATTTGATTGTGTCGTGAATTTGGATAAGGTCATAGTGGTTTTAATTGAGAATATTCGGATCTGTTATAAACTCGGAAGAAGAACAAGTAGAGTGTTTGATAATTGGATTACAAGTGTTGAAAAGAGACGAAGGGTTATGCTAAGTTTTTCAAGTGAGAATTTTGGTTGAAAAAGGTTAGTTTTCTTGGATATGTTATTTCTGATGAGAGTATAGTTAATGGATCCATCGGAAGTAGATGTAGTTCTACAATGAGAGGCTCCGAAGTCGGTTAAGGTGATTAGAAACTTTTTGGACTTGAGTTGGTTATTACCGGAGGTTATGGAAGGTTTTTCCAAGTTAGCGTTTTCGTTACTTCGGTTGACTTGCAAAGGGTAAGTTGTTTGCTTTGGATATTCATTGTGGGGGAAGTTTGAGAGGGTTAAAGTAGAAATTATCTACGGCTTCAGCTTTAATTCTGTGTGATCCTGTTCAACCGTTTATGAGGTTTTGTGAAGTGTTTATGATGAGTTTAGTCAGGGTGTTAATGTAAGAGGGTAAAGTCATTTCTTATGCGTTACGACCATTGAGGATTTATAGAAGGATCTATACTATTCAGGATTTGGAATTGGTTGCGGTTGTATTGCGTTGGAAAATTTGGAGGTATTACCTTTAGGGTTCTAAGGTTCGAAGTGGTTGGTAATCGCAAGAGTTTAAAGTACTTGGTTGGTTTGAAGGAATAGAGTATGAGACAACGAGGATGGTTAGAATTTGTGACGAGTTATGAATGTGGTTTGGACTATCCTTCGGGAAAAGCTAATGTTGTGCCCGAAGAGTTAAGTTGGAAGTTTTTACACATGGTTGTTTTGATGGTCAGATGATTAGAATTATTTGAGCAGTTCAGAGACTTGTGTCTGGTGTGTGAGATAACACAATAGAGTGTGAAGTTGGGTATATTAAAAGTGAACAGTGATTTTTGGCAAATATGAGAAAGAGTTAGACTTTGGACGTGAGATTGGTAGTTTTGATGGTTATGAGTAATCAGAGTGCGCAGCGGAAGCGTGATGTGGCACATTTCATATATGTGTGTGTGACTTGTAAGAGTTCATAGGTTGAGCATTGGGAACAGGTAGGAGTGAAGAGACCATTGGATGTTCCGGAATGGAAGTGTTAGGTGAAAGGTTTGAATATTATTCATGGGCTACTATGTAGATGGATGTTTTGGTTATATGTTCGATTGGTGAATCGTAGCATTGTTGTAGTATGGTTGTGTGACAAGGATGTTGGTGTTCTGGTTTCGTTGATGTTGTTGAGAACTTGTGGTGTCGTGGAACTTTATGTTCTTGTTTGTGTTGTTGTCTCGTTTCCATCGTGTTGGTTCGAGTGCGAGTGGCTAATTCCTTTGTGGGGAATTAGGGGAGTGTTACCTATGGTAGGGTAACGATCTTGTTGTGTTTCGGTTCTAAGGTGAACCTGTGTGTTGGTATCGTGGTTTTCCTTGAGTTGTGAGTTGGTCGTCAAGTGCATTGTATGGGCTTTGCATCTTGTCGTTGTAGTTGTCGTCGTGTCGTGTTGTTGTATCTGCTGTTAGCGAGGTGGTTTGTCAGTTGTGTTATTCGTGGTGTGCCTTTTATTGGCATGTTGGTTTGTTAGTCGGATGCGAGAGTCGTATCCGGAGTTGTTCGTATCGGTTAGATTTTCGAGGACGAAAATGTCTAAGTGGGGGAGAATTGTAACGTCCCGATTTGTTTAATTCTATTTATATATTTCATTTATTTGAATTTTGTGAATTGTGTGAATTATGGTATTTTACCTGCTAATTGGTTAATTTCTTAGATAGATAAAATATTTGTATTAAATTATTACTTCTTTTCAACTTTTATTTTCCGAAATATAATTCATCAGTATGTTTATGTTTTATCGCATTTTGAGAGCGTTTGCGAGATATTTGAGTTGAGGGGTAAAATGGTCTTTTTAGGGGATTAGATATTTTGAATAAATAGTAAGTGGAGAGAAAAAGAGAGGAAAGAAAAAGAAAAGAAAAAGAAGAGAAGAGAAAGGAGAAGAAAGAAAGAGAGAAGAAGAGAAAAGAGGAAAATCGCGGGAACTCCGTTTCAAGCGCGAATAATCGGGTAAGGGTGAGAAGTTTCGATTATATCTTGCTTGTATATGTATATGTGTATGTTTTCCTGGATTGTTTTGGTTATTTTTTCTAGTTTCTAATTCTAGGTCGAAATGAGAAAAATGAATAGAAATCGATGTTTTCACGGACGAAAGTCGGAATAAATCGCGTAGTAGAGTCGTGTGATGTTGGGTCTTGATTTAGAGTGATCGTTTGATTGAATCGAGTCGAATTCGTAACTGTTGAGTTTTTGATATATTGATGTTTTTGTGCAATTGATGTTGTGATCAAGTAAAAGTGTTTGGATATGTCTGGTAATGTTGGTATAGGTTTGGTTTTAATCGGGAATGGGGGTTGTGTGTTTTCTCGTGGTTTCGATCGAGTTCGAATTTAGAATTCAATGATAAAATTATGTTTCAAAATATGTCAAAAAATGGAAAATGTGTTGGATGGTTTTTAATAGTGAAAATATTGTAGTACGTTGAATTCTGAGATCGCAGCTTTTTACGGAATCGAAAACGGATGTCCGGAAGTCTAAAAATGGTGTTTTTAAGGCTGAATTCGTAGCAGGATTCGCGCTCAGCGCGCAGGTCGGGCGCTCAGCGCGCAGGTCTGGACAAGTGAAAAATTTAAAAAAACTTCAAAAATTCATAACTTTTGATCCGTAAGTCCGTTTTGGTCCCCGTTCGAAGCGTTGGAAAGCTTATGAAATGTTCTTTCTTGTAAAAATGGTTTTGGGATTAGTGGCTGATTTATTTAAGTCGTGGTTTTTGGAAACGTGTCATTTTGTCGACTTTTACCGTCGTAATTGTGTGCGATTGTTGTGTTATCATGCTACGTGTTTTTGAGATGTAACGTATAGCTTGTGTGCTGTATATGATGTGAATACATGTAATGAAATGTTATGATAAGGTGTTGTGATGCGATGTTGTGATAATGTTGTTGTTGTGTAGTAAATGCATTGGTTATGTGAAATTCAATGTATGTTGTGCGGTGGCCTTTATGGTTTGAAATGCATTATTTGAATTGTTTGCAATGCATGAATGTGATGATGTTGAATCATGTGACAAGTTGTTGTAGTTGTTGTGGTTGTTGATTTGTGGCCTAAGGGCAAGAAAATGCGATATGTGGTAATTGTTGATTTATGCATGATTAAGGATGTGTATGTGGGTGCAATGTGAATGTCATGAGTCATTGTATGCCAAACATCATAATATGCATTGTTGAAACGTCCTGAGTGGCGGTTTGATTCCAGAGGGAATCTGTTATATCATCGTGTGCCTCGAAAATATGAGGCGATGCCTGAGGACTAAAAGCGATGAATCTGCTATAACATCGTGTGCCTCGAAAATATGAGGCGATGCCTGAGGACCGAAAGCGATGGTTATAGACGATTGTGTGCTCCTTTGGAGACTTAAAGCAATCCTTAACGTCGTGTGCCTCGAAAATATGAGGCGATGCCTGAGGACCTAAAGCGACGGGTGAACATCGTAGGCCCGACGGGGAGTTACTTGAGATTCTCAGTAACGAGCGATGGTTCCAATAGTTCCTGAGTGAACTGATGATGAGACATGTGACATTGGAAGTCGGTACCGCATGGCATGTGCATAGAGTCGTTGTGTCGGTCTCTGTGCATTTGCATAAATCATGAATTAATTGTGCATGGAAATGTGATTGTGATTGATGAGATGAAATATGTGTAATTGTATTGAATGGGATATGTTTGCTTGACATATGTGATTGTGAATGGATGCATTATGTGTGGAAAATCATGATTTGATTGATTATGTGTGGAAATTGTGCATTGATTGGTTATGTGTTGAGATTGTAATAGCATTGGTAATTTTATGTGCATATGTGATACATGCTATGACTTGGTATGCCTTATGTGCAAATTATTATGTGATGTGTGATTTTTATGTGTTTTAGCATATTATTATGCAATATTGGTTTAGTTGTATTGGTATGTGATGTGTGAGGCGAGAATAATTGTGTGTGTGATTTTTATGTGTTTTAGCATATTATTATGCAATCTTGGTTTAGTTGTTATTTCTCACCCTTCTGCTGGAATATGCTTTTTATGGCATAGTGCAGATTGTCAGCTTTAGAGGCGTGGAGGCAAGTGGAAGAGTTAGATCTTCGTTTGCTTAGGTCTTGGTGTCTGCTCTGATACGTAGCACGGGAGTCGGGGAACGATTATGTTGTATATGTATATAATTGTGGAATATATTTTGTATTACCTTGTATATATATTTGGATGTTATCAAACTATTTATTTTGTAAAACAAGTCGGTTATGGATCTTTCCGCTTTATTCCATAATTGACCATTCCTTTTATATGAAAAAAGTTTCCCTTTGAGGGTACTCTATTTTATGCTATGTATCAAATTTATGAGCAGGGATGATGTTTTGTTTATTTAAATGTGATATCCTTGTTTCTGTCGGAAAAATAAATTTTTAGTTACTCTGATTTTATTTATGTATTATTTATTCGCGATGGGAATTGGGGTGTTACAGTTTTAACACCAACAAAACAAACTATATTTCCAATTATTATTGATTTCACATCAAGTGCTCGATAAATTGTTTGTGTGTATTTTGTTTGTGTTTTAGTTCATTGGATATACGAGTTACGATTAGCATTGCATTTAATTGATTCGTAGTTTGTTCATTGTCGAACATTTACGTTCGTTATCACTCTGTTTGGTTTGCGTTACATATATTGCTTTTTGATAGTAGGTTCGGTTAGATGATTCAATCTAGGTCGTTTTTCCGTTGCAACATATTTTGAAAATAGATTTTTGCCAAAAGTTTTTTGTTGTAAAATTTGCGATCTATTCTCCCCGCTCTAGATCGAAGCCTATTGTCTAACATTAATTTCTATAACTGTATCAATGCATGTACCAAAAATAAGCATGTCATCCAAATACAAGGATATAATAATACATTCGTCATTCAAAGTTTTTGTATACACACATTTATCAACATCAAAAGATGAAAATCCATCAGTAATTAAAGTTTTATTAAATTTTTCATGCCATTGTTTAGGAGTCTGTTTTAAACCATACAAGGATTTGAGAAGTTTACAAAATTTGTTTTTTTACCCTTAACCTCACAACCGTCAGGTTGAGTCATATAAGTCTCTTCTTCTAAGTCAGCATTTAAAAACGCAGTTTTAACATCCATTTGATGAATCACTAATTTATGAATGGGAGCTAAAGCAATCAAAACACAAATAGAAAAATTATAGCAACAAAAGAAAAAGTATCAAACTAATCAATGTTTTCCTTTTGGGCAAAACCTTTTGCAACAAGTCTTGCTTTGTATTTAACAATAGAACCATGAGGGTGAAATTTTCTTTTGAAAATCCATTTGCATCCAATAGTTTTTGCTCCAGGTGGTAAATCAACTAGAGTCCACGTATGATTTTTAGTAATTGAATCTATTTCAGTTTTGAGCGCTTCTTTCAAAAAACGTGATTCAGAAGAAGAAATTACTTCAGAAAAGCTTAAAGAATAATTATCGATTAGATAAGTGTAAAAATCATTTCCAAAGGATGTTGGTTTCCTTTGTCTCTTAGTCCTTCTCAAATCCTCATATTCATCCTCATTAAGATTATCATTATGATTAATACTATGATCAGCAAGTTCAAGACATGAATCATCCACAACATCATGAGAAATATGATCAAACTTTAAAAGAAATACATGTTCAAAAAATTCAGCATTCTTAGTCTCTATAATAGTATTATGATCATACCCATCACTTTTCAAAACAATAAATCTATAAGCAACATTATGTTCAGCATAACCAATAAATATGCATTCAGAAGACTTAGATCCTATTTTCCTTTTCTTAGGATCCGAAAACATCACCTTAGCAAGACACCCCCACACTTTTAAATATTTTAGATTTGGAGAATAACCTTTCCAAAGCTCACAAGGTGTCTTACCGGTTTTCTTATGAGGAATTCTGATTTGTAAAAAACATGCAGATAAAACAACTTCACCCCACAAATTATTAAGAGCAGAGGAACTAACCAACATAGAGTTCATCATATTTTTCAAAGTTCTATTTTTCCTTTCAACAACTCCATTTGATTCAGGTGAGTAAGGGGGAGTTACCTCATGAATATTACCTTTTTTTTACAGAATTCATTAAAGATTATATACTCACCTCCTCTATCAGATCTAACTCTCTTTATCTTTCTATTTAATTGATTTTCAACTTCAGCTTTATAAGAAAGAAACATGTTGAAGGCTTCATCTTTAATTCTAACATGGTAAACTTTAGTGTATCTAGAGAAATCATCAATAAAAGTTATGTAATACCTTTTTCCACCTCTTGTTATAGTATGTTTCAAGTCTCCTAAATCTGTATGAATTAATCCAAGCAATTCAGTTTCACGTTCAGCAACCGAAGGGCATGGTTTCTTAACAAGTTTGGTTTCAGCACAATTTTCGCATTTGTCATTACATGATGTATTAGAACTACTAATTAAGCCTAGGTTTTGCATTTTCTGAATATAAGATAAATTAACATGAACTAGTCTAGCATGCCACATATCAAAAGATTCAGTCATATAAGCAGAAGAAGATGCATTCTCATTCATCATTTCATCAATATTGAGTACAGATAAACCTTGATCAGAATATCCCTTCCCCACAAATATGTTATCCTTTGTTATAATAATCTTTCCAAATTCAAAGGATACCTTCATTCCAGCTTTTCCTAAAAGATCAACAGAAATCAGGTTTGTTCTTATGGTTGGGACATGAAGAACATCTCTTAAAGCTAGGGTCTTTCCGGATGTGAGTTTGATAAGAAATTTCCCTTTACCATGGACTGGAGCAGCCCGAGAATCACCAAGATATATTTGTTCTTCTCCTTCCCCCGCATAAGAGTATGAGGTGATTGCATATATGTTTCCACGAATATGCTTAGTAGCAGCCGATTTTACTACCCAACTCCTCACACTAGAAACCATATTCACCTAAGAAATTACATCAGCAATAACATCATCCCCTTTCACCAAATTCACATTTGGTTTATGAGGTTTTCCATTTCTCCAGAGGTGTCTGCAGTGTTTAGCAATATGACCCAGCTTTCCATAGACAAAGCAAGTTTCTTTGTTTTTGAAGGTAGGGGTGAATTTAGGGATACTTTGATCAGGTTTCTTATTTGTGTACCTCTTATTGTCAGATTTTTGCTGAACTATATTAGCATGAGAGGCCAGCGCCTTTGCTCTTGCTCAAACGATCTCCTTCTGACTTGTGTCCTCAATAATGATGTGAGTGATTAGGTCACCAAGTGAGAGTTGTTTACTCTTGTGTTTTAGCTGCTGTTTGTAATTGTTCCATCATTAAGGTAGTTTTTCAATCAAAGGTCCAAAAACATATTCGTCTAGCAAAATTAAGTTTTTGCTTTTCAAGTCTTCAATGAGTTTGTGATACTTATTGGTTTGAGTTATAATCTCCTTATCTTCAGTCATTTCCCACCGGTAGTGATTTTCTATGACAAATTTTTGTCTCCCAATAGCTTCATCCGTGAACTTTAGAATCATGGAATCCCAAGTTTCCTTTGTTAACTTGTAGGAACAATACACGTCAAAGAGCTTGTTAGATAAAGTGCTAAGAACAACATAACAGCATACCTTGTTCGAATATGTCCAATTCTCAATCTGTTTTGGATCAGTAGAGGAATTCGGTTGCGGATCAGTGAGTGCAGAAGAAACTCCATGCATGTCTAAAGTGGAGGAAATCCTTTCTTACCATCTGCGAAAAATGTTGGCCTCCAAAGAATTCAATTTTCGAGACGTCAGGAAAGGGTTTTGCGTAATGAGGGACCGGAGCAGCACCGAGGGCAGAGACAAGAATGGAACCAGTGCCGCCGAATGTGTTGTTAGGTTGTTCAGCGTTGTCGCAGTTAGGGCTCTCCATCGAAAATGATAAAACTCTCAAGATTGTTGGATATAGAGAGCAAAAACAGCAACAAGTTCAAAAGCAACGAAACCACAAAGCAAAATAGGGAAAGTAACCAAGTTGAGTCGTGGATTAGATTCACTGTCCTTGAGAGTTTTATTCAGGTATTATCCTAAACACTCCCTAGGATTAAACAACACCTTCTGGTTGCATTAACCAGGAACTCAAGAACTAGCGAAAATCTCAAATATATATTACTCAAGAGCAAAGAAGGGAGGAGAATAAGATAATTTTCTGGTGTGTTTTGTGTCTATCTTCATGCAAAATAAGTTAGCTATTTATTGGACAAAATTTGTGAATAACAAGGTAGAGGAAGGAAATAAATGATGGGCGACAAGGTTTAATAACTTGAGCGGCTGCACAACAAACCATACTGATTTAATCAAAGTGGACGGTGCAACAATTTGACACATGTAAAATTTTGGGTCACGTTTTGCACTAAACTTCCACTAGTGGAGATTGGACTTTTCCAACAAAAAAAGAAAAAAATTCCTAAAAGGTGCGGTAATAAATGTGCGTTTTAGTAACAATATGTTGTTTTTGGCTTTAAAAAATTGTATATTGTAAGAGATCCACAAGAGATGACTTGGAAGAGGAACGACGTACTTGTTGGCCAACATATGTGCTTATTAATTAGAGCGAGCGACTATCATTTAGATATCACATTCATTTTTCAGATTGACTACCACCACCTCGAGATAACATATACCCTTTTCTTTGGGTATGAATTCAAGTTCTCCAAAGAAACAGGAAAGATAATACCTACGATTTTTCCACACTTCTAAAGAATGGGAATTGCCGAACATATTTTCTTAAAATCGAGAGTCTTGAAATTGAGAGGAGAGCCAACTAACAACGCAAAACACCACATACAAAATTTCACACTTTCTTTACATAAAATTGTTCTAACATTGTCACAATCTTAAAAATCTCTATCAACCTTATTTTAGCCACTAAAATTACGAAGTTACTTTTAATTGTATAATTAAGTTATTTAAAATTGTGAAGATTTTTTTAGTAGAGAGAAAACAAAAAGCTTTTGAAGATAACTTTCAAAGAGATAATGAAAATGAAACAAATTGAATGAAAGGAGTTTTCCTTTAATCTAAACTACAAGACTACTAGATTGTATTCTTTATATATTTTTCTGTTCTTTCATAATTTGTCCTGTTACTTGAATATATTTTGATTGAAGAACAAGCTAAAAGAACATGGACATTGACATATGAAGGCGCCATGCCCTATCCCGAAATAACGAAACATAAGATCGAAGAAACGGATAAGGACAACAATTTTAGGTTTTTGTAATGTGAGGCTACGAAAAACAATGGATAAGAACAAAATGAGACCACTTCATATACACATGGAGGATTCAACCCCTTTTTAAATTTCTTATCACATCTTACATAAAATTTAATTATACATTGAATCTTTGATTCTCATTCTTTTCATATTAGGCAGCTGTTATAATGTTGTCATTGTTATTATTAAGTTGTCTAGTCAAATATCTCTGATTAAGATATATAATATCTTTGTTGATAATTATTATCATAACTTTTTTATATGGAATAACATACACCATTCTACATGAATAAAAAAAGGTATTATGTCATTGTCAAATTATTTGATTTTATCAAATTTAATTACAACTTGGAGAGTGAAAGTCACCTTAAATAATATTATTAATGAGTAACAGGATAGTTAAATGAGTAGCATAAGAAAAATATTTAACTTTGCATAATTTATTTTATAAATTATCATTGATTAATTAACTAAAACTAATCTTGTTAAATGATATTATAGGACTTTCCATTAGTTACGTATCTTGTTAAATCATAGTGTAAGAATTTCCATTTGTTACGTTTCTTAGTGAAAAGGAAAGTGCAGAATGGCGTTTCCGTAAATTTAGCACAACCATGTGACTGTTCAATGACTCAGTGTTATAAAGGGTCGATATAGTTGCCACGTGTACGTGGGCTAGTTTGCCACGTCATCGATGTTCTACGTAACAGTTACATTAATTAAATTATCACGCGCCCGGTTTGCGCGCGACTTCATACGAGTTTAATTTTTTGTTTTATAATTAAAAATTTGGTGAAATTTAGATGTAAGTTTTACTTAAAAATCAATAATCTTATAATTTAATGAATATGTATTAACAATGTAAAATAATTTTACATTATTATTTAATGAATTTAAGTCATATGCACTGTCAGTGTAAATATTTTTTACACTGTCAGTTAATTACAACTGCTGATTTATTTTAAATTTTTAACTTTTATTTTAACCATTTAAAAAGTAATATCAACAGATGGTTGTGATGCATTGACAGTGTAAAATTTTTTACACTGCCATTACATAATAATTAATCTCTTATTTAATATGATTTATTAATTTGTTATTTCATACAATTAACTTAAAATTTACAATTTGATATGACAGAATACATGATGATAATTGATTGATAGTGTAAAATCATTTTATATTGTCTGTGCACATCCTATTTTTTTTTTTATAATCTTATATAGAATTGTTCTTTATCTTAAAAAATTAAAATATATTAAAAAATCTAATATAATCTAAGCATTTTATATTTATACAAAAATAGAAGATAAATGAACAAAAATGCACTGTTATTTTTTTATAGCAAAATCAATCTTTTTACATAAGATGTGCAGAGAGAAGATTCAAATTAATACAAAATGTTCTTCAAAAAATAAACAAAGCACACAATTATACCAATTCCCCACCAAATTAAATAACCATAGTGTTCGCTTCATAGTAACTAATGAATTCACAATTAACTTTGTAGACACCTCCCAACCCCACAACAGGCTGACAAACTTCGCTTAAAATTGGATCAACACTACACTAAACTAAGATTTTGGGACACCCTACTAGATGAAGTCTCCATTGTGATTCAGGAAACCATCCAAGATTCATCATACGTCATTAACCAGATCGGGACAAACACAATTGCAGATCACATAACACCAAATTGACCATGCAATAACACAACAACAACACAAACAAAGACAACCCATAACTAAGCCGGATCCTCGGCAACAAAATGCACGCGATATAACAACCCCCCGCAAGACGAAAACACCTAAGACATAACAAAGTTGCAAACTGGCAGCAACTCGGACTCCAACGTCAAACTATCTGACAAAAGAAAAGAACTCAGAGATAAAACAGAGTGACAAAACTATAGATGACTCCTCTAATTCCTTTTGATCAAACGACCGAGACACTAAGGCACCAATTAGGATTCATGAACCACATAGATATATCATCAAATATTAAGTTTTATTTTATTTTAAGCTAGTTACATGCCACTAATTTTGCCTCATATGCTATTTTTTCACTTTGAATCTCCTCACTTCGGAAAACTTTATTGTTTATATGTTTCCATATGCTCCAAACGCAAGCAACTCAAATAATTGAGAGTGAGAAACTGTTCCAAGTGATGCCACCCGATATTATGAAAAGATGAAGACACTCAAATCCAATTGCATAAGGATCTCCACCCGCTTGCAAATACCAGACTCTCAAAGAAGATGTGAGAAACTGACTCCTAACTCCCACATTCTCCGACACACTCTAACTTCCCCTCTATAAACACTGTCTTTCTAGCTAAGTTGTCTTTTTGTGGAAGTTCTATAACTAAGAAATATTCTCCATATCAAGCAAGACTCTTAAGACACTTTTGAGTCCTTACACTAATTAAACTTTAGACCATGAATTATTGAGAAACAAATGTGAGTTGTATTGAGAAACAAATGTGAGTTCTAAGTCCCACATTGCTTAGAAAAGTGGAGGTTCATCACTTTATAAGTAAGCGAACCTATACACCTATCATCTTAAAGTTTTTGGTGAACATGTGATGTCTTTCTCACATGTTTAGGCGAGTCTTTAACCCTTAGGTGAATGTTTGAAACAATGTGAGCGCTTCCCTCTCATGATGACTCATCAGTGGTATCAGAGTCGATGGTTCGAGTAAGGGACCGACTCCTTGTTTCGAAAGTCTTCCTGACATGATGGTCAGACGACATGTTCCGTTGAAGTGCCTGTGACGAGATAAGGGTGTCTCTCGATGGTACAAGCATAAATGTGAGTTGTGTTGAGAAACATGTGTGAGTTCTAACTCCCACATTGTTTAGAAAAATGGAGGTTGAACAATTTATAAGTAAGAGAACTCATACACCTATCACCTTAAGGTTTTGGGTGAACATGTGATGTCTCTCTCACTTGTTTGAGTGAGTTTTTAATCTTTATGTGAGTGTTTGACCCAACACGAATGTTTTTTCCTCGTGATGATCCATCATGATGACTATCCAACACCAAACTTTTATACACCATTTCATTGAATACTCGTTTATTGTGGCATACTCTCCAACATCTAAGTTACAAATATCCTTCTACCAATTTGAAACAGCTAACAACCCCAAATTTTGAATCTCTTAGCATGTATATATCAACCAAAACATCATACTAAACACCCATTCTTGCTTTATTTACTTTCCACTTCCATTTTTCTAATAATACAATATTAAACATTTTTAAATTTATAATCCCAAATCTCTTGCTTCAATTGGTCTACACACCTTCTCCTATTTAATCTAATTAAATCATCTCTCTGCCTCACACTCTCCCTCTACAGTACTGTTTTTTAATGCAAAATAAAAATAACTATTTTTTAAAAATTTTTAACAATTTAAATTCTATATGTAAAAGTGAATAATTGAAATGTTACATATTTAAACTAACATCTTTATAAACTAATATTGTAGGTTTAAAACAACACTTTATAATTAGATGATTATGTACAACTATCAACTTAGTTTACTTAACAAATAAAAATAATTTGAGTCAAAAGAAAAAAAACAAATAAAAATAATTAATTTTTTTATAGTAACCGTAGCTAAGGGAAGTGCAACTAAAATTTACAGTTTTATTTTATCTACATATTTTGGTCAATAATTTGACCGTTTTATTAATCCTTCAAGCATGCATGTTTATTTATTTTAAGGACTCATATTTAAAATTAAGATAAGAATGAAATTGATTAGACTAAAAAAATTAACCCAATTCCAATAACGTATAATACTTAAATATAAAATTAAATTAATCCAGTTAGTCATATTACTATAATTTATATCTATTTATATCCAATTAAATTAATCTAATTTATATTCATATCTCAACATGTTTATCTAGTTGCCTAGTTGCAACCTACGATTTGATATAATCTCTCAAAAATCCAAACACAACACTCATCTTTCTTTCTTTTCACTTTTTCATCATAAAACCGGTTTCAAACACACACTGAATCCAGAACAACAATCTTAAAACCTGTTCCTTTTCATTTTCTTGCTATGTTAATGCGTCACCTTCACAAATCTGACTCTGATATCGGAAAACAACACAACCCGAATCTCTCTTCCGATTTATCTCAAAATCAAACCCATTTTTCAATCCATGTTACACCCTTTTCTTCTCCTCCTCATTCACCAAACTCACCAACGCTCTTTCATTTTCACAATGAACAACGCTTCTCGAATGATAACCCTTCTTCACCATCTCAAACACCTTCATACAAAACCCATCATAACACTTCACTCTTTACCTCAAAGTTTGCGACTCTCAAGATTTTAACTCGTTTGCATTTCATCATCTTCATTTCCTTAACCTCGCTTTACTTTCTCATTTCACAGCCAACTCTTGTAGATTTCGTTTTGGTGCTTGCTTTGTCTTCAGCGCTTTTTGTTTCTATCAACCTAGCACTCCCTCGTTTACCATCTATTCGATTGTTCTTGACTCGATCGTTTAGCAAGAACCTTTCTTCAACGGATTCTCATCAACCTGTTGTGTGGTCAATTGGGTCGAAGCATGAGGAGTTGAAGAGCTTAAATTCTGGATCTTGGGTTCAAGTTTATAGTAATGGAGATGTTTATGAAGGTGAGTTTCATAAGGGGAAGTGTTCAGGGAGTGGTGTGTATCATTTTCATATGAGTGGGAGATTTGAAGGTGATTGGGTGGATGGAAAGTATGATGGGTATGGTGTTGAAACGTGGGCTAGAGGAAGTAGGTATCGTGGACAGTATAGGAAGGGTTTGAGACATGGAATTGGAATTTATAGGTTTTTTGGGGGTGATGTTTATACTGGTGAATGGTGTAATGGTCACTGTCATGGGTTTGGAGTTCATACTTGCAGTGATGGGAGTCATTATGTTGGGGAGTTTAAATGGGGTGTCAAACATGGACTTGGCAGGTACCATTTCAGGTTAGTTTTTCATCTTGTTTTGTTTTTCAGCTTACAATTTTTTTTCCTTATCAGAATTGTTCCTGTTTGATTTGTTCTATTGTTTTTTGGATTGCATAGGCAATTGTTACTCGGTTAATGATTATGTTAGTTTTTAGAACCACATGTTTGATTCATTTCACTGAAATTTTTAGGCCATGTGCAGTGGTCTGTCTTGCACACCCTCAAAGACGACGGCCTTGTTGCCAACAATCGCATTTGAGAAGTTTAGGGGATATTAATTCGGCTTTATTATGCTTATAGGTCACATTCTGTTGCATTAGGTCACATGATAGATTTGTATTTTACTCTGATGTGCAGTCAGTTATTGATACTATTTACTGTCAAAAACCAGAAGGACTGGTCTAGTTTCTCTCTGGAAGGAGCTTTGACAGCTATTTTAATGTTATTATTGCAGAAATGGGGACATATATGCTGGAGAATATTTTGCCGACATGATGCACGGCTTTGGAGTTTATCGATTTCAGAATGGTCATAGATATGAGGGTGCGTGGCACGAAGGAAGAAGACAAGGGTTAGGAATGTACACATTCAGAAATGGAGAAACACAGTGTGGCCACTGGCAGAATGGGATTCTTAATAATCCTAAAAGGCAACACAGTCATACTGAATCTCCATGTGCTGTAGACCATGCCAAGGTTTCCAAAGCTGTCCAGGTAATATTCGTTTTCGGATTTTTGCTGATATATGATTGAACAATACATGTTTATAATTATAATGGATACTTTAACCAAAAACATTTATATAAAAACTGTTTATGTTTATGTATAAGCTGTTAAATAAATTGTTCATCCAAACAATTCTATAATTATGAGAAATACTATATTTAGTACTTGTTTCATTTTGAACAGGATGCTCATTGTGCGGCGGAGAAAGCATCGAGTATATCAAAGATGGATGAAATGGTGAACAAAGTAGCAACTGCAGCAAATAAAGCAGCAAATGCAGCCAGAGTTGCAGCTGTAAAGGCAGTGCAAAATACAATGCACCGCAATAATAATAATAATAATCGATGAATTGTGCTCACTCTTGTGATGATTGAAGAGCATTTCGTCTTTCGTAAACAAAATGAATGCAAGGAAGATGAATCCCAGAGATACAACAACAACCAAGTTTTACCCCACTAAGTGGGGGTCGGCTACATGGATCAATTTCTGCCATGCATCTGTTATCGTTAATTTCAAAATCATTAATTAGATTTTGGTAAGTCATGCACTTTCTTTGGGGTGGTATTGTTGTGAGATGCCTACTTGGAACCACTTTGTGTCATTGAACTATATGGCAGATTGTGGAGCAAATAGATTCCTCACTTTTAGTGGCTTATTTTATGTATAGGAAGGGTGAAGATAATATATACTATAGAGTTGCAGTGTGTTTGGCATAAGTGCCAAAAAAATTACCAAAGTTTAGTATAGTATAGTGTAGAGTTTACATGCTGGTTCTCTGTTATAAATATATCAGTGTATGTTTGGTTTTAGGCAAGAAGAGGGTGATTATGCTTCTTGGTGGGAAATACAAATGTTTGTTGCTGTCATATAAAGTACAATACATTGAAACGAAATTAATGGATGAGTTTTATTTATACAAGTGAAGTTTGGAGTAAAACAAATGTTGAAAACAATTAAAAAATAGTCAGATTCAAATCAATAACAGTAAGATTTGAATCCATTTCACTAAAAGGAATTTTGGGTATTTGAGAATAAAATTTGATTTACATGAAGAATGAATCGATTCAGACAAAGATTGTTCAACATTCATGAATCGGCTTAAAAAATGATTCACATAAACCATTGCCAAAAATAGTGATCCGGCTTAAAAAATGAACTCAAAAGTGTCACTCAACTAAGACAGAAGTGTACTTAAATGGAACTTTTTCTCCTGTAGAGTTTTAGCTTTCGGATGACACCACATCTCTCGTCGGCCTGACGTCCAAGTCGAATGAATTGTTGCCTAATATCGAAAACAGAAAGGTGAGAAAGATCGAGTTTTGTGAAGATTAGATTGATACTGATAGGAAGATGAAATACAACCTTATTGAGTTGAAGACCGATGAAGATATAAATAATATATGGAGATCATTTCGTCGTAGGATAACAAATGGGCCGATTGAGTTAGATGCTAAGATTTCAAGGTCTGTCGACGACATAATTAAGATGATGAAACGTCCAGAATCATCTGGTAGTGTCTTGGTTTTCTAATTTATTATCGTTTTTTAAGTTATGATTAAATTATGTAATCCTTTGTCAAATGTTAGTTTATGTTGACGTTGCATCAATGAGAGATAAAAAAATATTATCTAATAAAAAGTTATAATGAAAATGTCTAAGTAATATACAAATAATACAATTAATACATAATATAAAAAAAAGATGTCTAAATAGGCCCCCACAGACTATGTGTGTAGCCCGAGATAATTCAGTATAAACCTCGCCATCTAGGTTTATCAAATCCATGAGGTTATCCATAATAACTGCAATCATCTATGGGCAATGTTGGTCATCGACATTAGCTGGAGGAGGCGGCGACACGTCATCAACAGGTATCCCAGCATCAGAAGGCCCAACATCAATTGTAGGTGGGATGATGCGAGAGTGTGATACAGTGAGGTACCACTCTAAGTAACCATCATCACACTGCGAGGGGCGCTAAACCGTAACTGCTCGATCTTTAATGGCACGACCATAACTGATGAAGTTACTCTTAAACCACCAATCAATGCTCGCAGATGGTATATCCAAAACTACTCGTGGGATACTCTGAACATAACCATACTGTCGCTGACACCTCTCAGGCAAGTGTCGAGCAACCATGGTCTCCCACCTCATATAACCTGAATATAATGAAGACTCATCGAACTCACAGTGGACTCTATGATCAGTGTATGGTGTCCAGATGACATCATCTACAGTCAATGCATCGAGCCTCCTCCTGTACTCAGCAACACCACTGGGATGTGACTGTCTGCCCTTCAATATCATCGCCCGTGGGGCCCCTACCAGGGAATGTTGCACCCTCCTGTCACTTATGGTGGAGAAATGCTCGTATATCCAAACTGATATCAAAACACAAACACAACAAATAATAAATAAGAAATGTTATTCGTAACAATTAAATAAGAAATCAACAACAAATAATAATTTCAAATATACATGTAATAGACTCAAATAACCAGCAAGCTGTTTGGTCTCAAATAGTGTCGCCACTCCAAGTACTGTATACATAATGTTCAACACAACACATCCCCAAGCCCAACTGGTAATCTCGAGGCTACTGAACAGACACACGTACTGGGCATCGATATAAACACCTGACTTGTCCTCAAAGAGAGTACATGCTACTAGATGTAGCATGTACACCATAGCGGCAACCTCATATCTCCCAGCCGCTACAAGATCGTCGTGCGTCTTCTGAAGCCCAGTCATAAAAAGGTGAGCACCTCTGTTGATGCAAAAATCCTTCTGCATGCCCGCCTCATAAACTCACAAATCTCGTGCAGCAATCATACATGCAAGCGACCTGCAAAAAACAGGAGCCGTCCAGAATCTGCCTCCGATAGGGAGATGGAACAATGAGGAGACATCATCTAGAGTGATAGTCATATCCCCAAACGAAAGATGAAATGAAGATGTCTCCTTGTGCCATATCTCAACAAACACAGTAAGTAGTAGAGCATCAATCATGGTGAGGGAGCAGCAGGAAAAATCAAGGAGTTTGAACTCCCGTACAATCTAGTTGACCTGCTCAGGCATCAGAATCTTCAGAAAGTCCTTCATCTTCGACTGTGCGATGTCACCTTCAGTGTGGGATGGTCCTGTGACAGAAAAATGTAAAAAAAATCAGCAGTTAGCTTTCATGACACAATAATAAACAAATTAAAGTTAAACATAAAAGACATATACCTATCACTGCCATAGTCGTAACGCCGCATGGTCAACATCCTCAGTAAGCATCGACCAGTCAATGGTTCTTTTAAGGAATCCTCCATCAGTGTGCACAGAGGGCTCGATCGAAGGAGCTGTAATCTCTGTGTCAGCAGTAACATATGGGATCAGATCAACAACAACATCATCTAGCTAGACCACCCGAGCAACTACCTTATCAACAACCACCTACTCAGGAACCTCCAAATCCTCTTGGTTGAGGTTACTGGGTCTTGTGCATGGATCCTCTTGGTTGAGGTTACAGGGTCTTTCTTAAACCCCAAATGCTCGTCATCATAGATACAATCCAACCTTAGACTTTCTGAAGTTGTTTCTTGGCCATTTTGGCCAGATTTTATAGTTCAAAACAATTTCAACTATTGTGGATTTTGCAACCACCTTTTGTTGGAATTCGGCCTCTAAACCCGCTCTTATTTTATTTTCAGCCACATAGACCGAAATTCGAGCAAGCGTGCTCGACTCAGTCATTGTTGTCTTCATCTACCATCCACCCAGTTGGTGCACTTGTACCTTCTTTTACATCCCCATCTCCCATTATCTCATGATCCCATATGAAACCATAGGTGGGGTGCAATTTCAAAAAATAATAAGCATTCTCCACTGATGCAAATGTAGTTTCAGCAGGATGACATAGTGGGATGTTTGCCAAGTTTTTGTCGAAATTTCTTTTATCAACATGATTGACCTCAACCAAAAAATAGCATTGGTTTGCTTCAATGTTTTCGACAATACCATCTGGCCTCCGAATAGAAAATCTTTGATGGAGATTCGACGACACTGCTCCTATTCCATGTATCCATTCCCTTCCTAATAACAAATTATAATTTGCTTTGGATGATGTAACCATGAATAGAGTTGTTCTCGTAAGTGTGCTTACTGATATGTCTATATGGATTATCCCTAAAATATGGCTTGTCTTCCCTTCATAATTGGACAATACCATGTTATGAGGGCGTAGGTTAGTATCAAACTTTCCAATCCTCTTCAATAGGAAATGCGACATTAAGTTTGCTGCAACACCTCCATCAATGAATACCTAATTGAAGCCTATATTGTCGACCTTGGCTTGTATAAACAAAGGCTTGAGGTGATTCATCATGTCTGCAACAGGTCTCTCAAACATGGCTTGTTTCTCCTCGAAAAATCCATTGTTTACTATGCAATAACACACTTGTTTGTGGTTTTTCGTTTCTTCGGAAAAATATTCATCATTTGTCTTAATAATTTCTGTAACACAATCAAATTCTACCGGTAAGACGGAAACAACGTTACAAATAACATTGAATTCATCTTCTGGTCCATAGTCAAATTTATTTGTGTCTATTTCATCATGCACTTGTAATATGAGATCTTTACAAGTCTTAGGATTATTCTTTGCCATTTGTGGCAAAGCATGAAAAAGTCTATGCTTTATTGGCCTTTTGGCCACTTCACCAATTGTTGTTGTCGACACTATGTTGTTGGCGCTAGACTCCGCAACTTCAAAGGTTGCTTTCTTATATCTCTAATGTCTACGCTACACAATCCTCGTTATGGGATTCTTTCCCAAATACTTTTGAGGTCCGTAAGAATATTTTTAGACATATGAGAATTGGAATGGTAAGCGGATCCTGTACACATCTCAAATGTCTTCTGCTTTTGTTGGTTAGCATTATGCATACCTAGTGGTTGAACCCATTCTCCCTCAGGGACAATAGAAGGAGGAACATATGTTCTTCACTGATTTGTAGGCTTCTTAGAAAACTCATGTTGTTTTTTGTGAGGAACACCCTCTTGTCGAAAGTAAACTGAGGTCTTTTCTCACTCCACTTGCTATTGCTCGAATCTGGAGGTTTGACCCCTTCAAGGCCTTTAGCTGCCTCCTTATCGAATACAATGCTACACCTAGGGTATATCATCACTTCATAATCTTTCAGATTGCATCGATTCAAAAAATCAATAAGCTTTTCCTCAACCATTGGATACATTACCTTCATCTTTTCTCCGTACTCATTTGTAGCGACCAGTTCGACTTCCATGTCGAGGCCCTCAATAGTCTTAACTATTAGGATTTCAATAGGTTCAACATAGTGTGCATCCTTGACTTAAAAGGGGTCAGAGTCCACTTGCATTTGAGGTTTGGATTTATCCCCAAATTGCAACCTGCCTTCCTTGACGGTGTTCTGCACCAAGTCCCTAAAAAACACACATTGAGAAGTTTTATGACCCAAAAAACCATGCCCCCTTCGACGACATTTTTCCCGTTCGAAGGTTGTAGCAGTTTGCAAACATAAAGAGGTCATGGCTTTAATTCTGCCACATTGACCTCGCCCCCTTCGACATGGTCATAATATATGTTAGGCTAATGATCATTATCTTCGTCTGCTTTGACATAAGCGACTTTTTCTTTTTCATTATATTTTCTCGACCTAGCATTCTCAGCTTTCAAATGTTCCACTTGTCGAACTCTGTCTTCTAATTAGGTCATGTCTCTTAAAGACTAGGTATTCAACTTTTTCCTAAAGAAATAATCAAACCATTTTGCCGCCATCTCGACTAACTTATTGTCATATCCTAAATTTTACCTAAGTTTTTTGTCTGCATGGCATGCATTTTGTTTGTCCATACATTCCAACACTTATTTGCATCAAAATCAATGGTTTGACTTTGTTGTTTTGATTCATCTCATTATTTTCATATGGATCCTTCACTTTGACTTTTGGAGCTTACGTGGTTGATTTACATTTTCATTTGTTCGTTTTGATTTTCCAATTATTTAACTTGAGTTGTGATCCAATAATTAAAACTTAATTTTAGTTATTATAATGACAATTTGAGTAAAAGAAAAAATAAGAGGAAATTAAATAAAAGATTTTTTTATTATTATATGAAATGCATTTTGTTAAGTTATTAGGAAATGTTAAAAATTAAAGAATTACGACTTTGGAGATAAATCTTATGACTTGCCCCAATGTTGCTAATGCAATTTTGGCCAATGGATAAACGTGTGATTGTAAATACACTTGCAATTGAGCCATAGTCACTTGTTGATTTTCTTGGCCATTTATCACGAAAATGGGCTTTAGAGTGTATGGAAGATCTATTGCTGGTCAATCTTAGAGGCAACCTACAGATAATTGTGCATGTTACTAAAGAATATTGCGAACAACTAGGAATTGATGGCTGCATAAATATTTTTGAGCAATTCAGGTCATATGAATGACTGTTTGTTCCTTGGTTCATATTTGAGCTCTAGTGAGGATCCCGGCATTCACTTCAAGTACACCGACGACAACATATGCACCATCATCAGCCCCTAGTCAAGCATCAAATACCTGTCATGTATCAAGATTAGTAAGCAGCAGTATGAACCAATTAAGAGTGTGCAGCAGTCTGATAAAAGCACCCGATCTAAGTCACTTGACCAGGTTTTAGGCAACCTCAATGACATTCATGTGCAGCCATACAAAACACTTGTCAAAGAGGAACAACAAAGGTCTTTATCTGACGGTTTTCTCGATGCAACAACACTTGCTGAAGAAGTGTGTGCCATTCAGAACCTCTCATGAAGTAGCTGGAAAATCTGTTGCCTTGTGTACTTCGAAGGACCGTCAACTGCGGCCTTGATGAGCTAGAAGTATAAATCCCGCCTTTTACAATATGTATGGATTTCGTGGGGTAGAAAACTCGATCAAGAAATTCGTTGCGTATGGTTCTGTCGGGTCTGCTTGTGTTGGATCAAAAAGCTAGAAGTTTGTGAGGATTGTCCTAGCTATCACCAGGGTGTCTCAAATGTTGTTCATGGAACTCATGATGTTGTGAATTCCATATCAAAGCCATATCATTTGTTGGTTTTAATGTTTTTGGAATGCACATATATTCAAGAGCAGCAGCTAAAGGAAAGCGTGTTCAGTCTAATACGGGGGCCACAAATCATGCATCTGTCACGCCGGATGCAAATGTCGATGCCACTGAAAATGCTTTAGTTGCTTCTTGTTTTGGAGCTGCTGGACAGAGGTGCATGGCTCTCAGCACAGTTGTTTTGAGGGAGGCTCCTAACAACGGGAAACGAAAGCCATAAAGTATGCAAAAGCTATTAAAGTAAATGCTGGAACTGAACCTGATACGGATCTTGGCCCGGTTATCAGCAAACAGGAAAAAGAGCTAGTAGCACCAAGTGATCTTAACATTCATCATATGGTTGATTCAGAGATCAAGTAAGTCCACAAGCTTGATGGTAATACTTATGTTATGGATGAAGCTGCTGCAATGTGCCTTGGTGCATCAACCGCTGTGAAGCATACCGATGAGGACGAGTCTGGTGATCATAATAATCTCGAGTCATACCCGCTACAATCTTACGGAGACAAATCAAATATAGAAAGTACAAAACTCAAATCTTCCAATGTCATAGGTTAATATGCTACAGAAGCTTCAATGAGAAAAGTTCGCATCTTCATTCGCGCTAGATCAAGAGTTTCAATGATGATGATGCATCTACATCTAAGAAGGTTCGTGTGGTTCCCTTCAACTCCGTGACTTAAATGCTGAGAAAAGCCCCTGCCAAAGAACATTTGTTAACCAGATAAAGCGATGTGCACAAAGCTACAATTCCTGATGGATCAGATAAATAAAGTTGAGGTAATGTCTCCACATACCTGGAGGTGCATCTTGTTGAACATGAACACGAGATAGTTAAAATAAACTCTAACAATGAGAAACTTCAGCAGTCATATAATGAGCTCCTTGATTTCAAGAGTGTACTGCAAAAGGCATGAGGTTTTCTTGTTTCAAATCATGGCCATGCCATTTCATCTGGAGTAGAAACTGGAGCAAGCTATGCTAGAGCTTCAAGTTTGGGGGCCAAATCATCTTCTTTAGCAGGATCCCTAACCTCAAGTGCCGGTGTTATTAGCTGTTACAGGAGTGGCATATGTTAATACAAAACACTATCAACAACCAAATGAGTAAAGAGAGAATCACTAAATAAACTGAAAAGAAATTAAATAGAAGAAACAGAAACTAACTTCAAACTCTTTACATTCAACATTAATTTCCAAATTGACTAACTGTTTTGATTCTTCAACTAACTAACTTCAATTCAAAATTCCAACTAACAACTAACCCTACTAAAATTAGGCTTAGCTAACCAAGTTTAATTCTAAAATCTAACACCGACCAATTCATCATTTTAACAAAGTTTTTATAACTAACTTCAACCATTCACATAACTAACCATAAATAATTAATATAAACAATTGTCATAACAGAATCTAACTAATCTCAATTTTCCAGCTCAGCAATTAACAACAGAATAAAAGAATTTCCTAACAACCTCTAACTTCCATCCAACACTCCTAACTAACTTAACTAGTAAGAAACCCGTGTGATCGTGCTATCGCACGGGTCCTGTCTGGATTTACATCGCATGTCTACCAAACCAACATTTGTAAAGTTTGAATTCATTCTTCAATTGGTTAACATTGACATAGTTACAAATATATGCTAATAGAATGCACAAACTTTTAAGCATTGATTCGCACTCACAATAAATCGTACAACCAATTCTCTAACTTCAAAAGATGGACATTAAAATGAATAATATACAGCATAACCTCTCATAGATATGTTTACATCTACCCGTGAATCCAGATGAGTTAACAAAACTTAGTTGAATCCAGATGAGTTAATTTTAAAACAACAGATTTGAATAAAATCATTTTTCCAATTCAAATAACATTACTTTTTAGATATTAGTCAATTTTTCCTAACCTAAAATTTATAACAGCTTCCCGTCAAATATCAGTTTTAAATCCTTCTTATTATATCATATTTACAATTTTTACAAACCTACAATATATGACAGCTCCCCGTCAAATTTCAGTTCTAAATGAATTTCTACACTCCATGGTATCTTGAAATTTCGGTTCTAAATGTCTACCAAACCATCATTTGTAAAGTTTGAATTCATTCTTCAATTGGTTAACATTGACATAGTTACAAATATTAACTAATAATATGCACCAACTTTTAACTGCAGCAAGAGAAATGTTTAAAAGATGGACATTAAAATGAACAGTCTACAACATAGTCTCTCATAGATACATTTATATCTACCCGTGAATTCAGATGAGTTAACAAAACTAAATTGAATGCAGATGAGTTAATTTTAAAACTACAAATTTGAATAAAATCATTTTTCCAATTCAAATAACATTACTTTTTAGATATTACTCAATTTTTCTAAACCTAAAATTTATAACAGACTCCCGTCAAATATCAGTTTTAAATCCTTCTTATACGTTTATAAAAATATTTGAAACTTATTACCGTTTATAAAAATAATTGTATCAATAGTTGAATTTTTCCCGTTTGTAAAAATATTTGTAATTTATTTCCGTTTATAAAAATTATCGTAACTTATTTTCGTTTATAAAAACAATTATATCAATATGTATACTTTTTCCCGTTTATAAGTGCATTGAACCCGTGTGACAATTTATAAAAATATTTTAACTTATTCCCATTTATAAGTGCATTGAACCCGTGTGGCAATTATGTTTTGCAGTAACCAAGTAACAATTTGAGTTTTCTATATTCCAAAAACCAAGTTGTCATGTTAAATTTCAACCCACTAAATTAGCTAAACTGTCTTATGTATATTTACAGCTAATTATGTTAATTAAGAGAATAGCTATTACAAATAAATGTGCAATTCCAACAGAATTATTTCTAATAATTAGCTAATTATTGTCAATAATTCTATGAATAATAATCTAAAATAACTGTAATCAAAATAATACATTGTAAAATAATCAATGTCGGCAGCCTCTATCCTTTTACGGCGTTTTTTGTCACGTTTCATAACCCTGTCAACCAACTTTTTATGTTCTTCCAACGTCCTTTCCTGAAATGTCAAAACTATGAATACATTTTCTTTTTATACAGAGCACTGGACTAATAAAAAACTAAAGATATACTTCCTTGTCACTATTGATACCTCGTCATGTCTCTCTCGTTCAATTTGGAGAGAGTCCAAGGGATTGTAACGGTAATTGAATCCTTTCCATCTACAAAGAAAAACATCACTTTTCATTTAAACTTCTTGATGATATTTACGAAGGAAACAAATTATTTAACATCAAGCATGACATGTAATATACCAATGATTCTAAAAAATAATTCCATCACATGTTTCTATTTCTAAGCTCTTGGGTCTTCTAATTTGCATAACAAAACTGATTGCTGCTGATTGGTTTAGGAACTTAGACAAAATTAAACACATTCAAATGTGAACAAAACTAATAACTGTTCCGCTTATCTATAAATAAATAGTTGCTTTTGTATCAGTTTTCAGTAAGCAAATCCATAACACAAATAGATAGCAGTATATTGGAATTTCTCCTATATTTTCTCAATTATGGTTTATAATTGATTTCTAATAAACCTGAACTAACGAAGATATGTGCGCTTACATCCTTTTACGGCATTGATTACGGCGCCGTTTACTATTCCAGTCAAATCCAGCGACAGGACTGATGTACCATTGTGCTCTTCCACCGTTCAAAAACAACAGCCGCACACCTTAACCGTATCACCATCGCACGGAATCTCTGACCGCCACCGTAAAATCGAACTCAGAGCTCACATAAATAAAATAACTACAACATTCACACAAATTAGTACAAATCAAATAATCTTTAACTATAAAGTAAAACTCATGAAATGTTACATTCTAACAATGGTTTAAAGAGAAGCTGCTATTCTCACAGAAACTCATGAAATGACCATTCAGTTTGAGCATGTCCACATTCCCAACAAAATAAGAAGCTGCCTTCTCACAGAAACCGCTTCCATCAAAGATTAAAACCTGAAAGAGTGATTCATTATATTTTGTACTTTTGCTATATGTTCAAGCATCAAGACATTAACACATATACTTACATTCTGAACAGGCAAAAGAGAAAAAAATGGATAGTAATAAATAGTTTTATATTTGCAAAAAAGTAACAATTTTTTTAAATATTTGCATGTTAAGCACAAAACATTATAGGTACAAAAATCTTGAAATCTTAAACTAAACTAATAATAAAACCATTACAATAATCAAAATCTAAAACATGACACACAATAAGATTAGAAAAACTATGAGTAGAAATAAATAAAAGTAATTCCTGAACACAGAGACGCAAAGAAAGCAAGAACACCAAAAGCATCGTAAATTCTCTTAAACATGCATAATGGGTTGTTTAAAAAATTCCTTAACACATGAATCATCCAATCATAGAGAAGAGATGATAGATGACATGAGACCTACCACAAAGAATATAAGATAAGCCATGGAGTTTGGCTTCGATTTCTTGAGCGTTTGAAGATCTCCTAGAGATGGAGAAGAGATTTAATGGACATGGAAATTTTGGATTTTATTCAGAAATTTGGGGGGATTGGCTTCAATTCAGAAACACGCTTAGGTTGAAATACAAACATTCATAAATTTAGGCTTAGATTCGATTCAGAAATATGGGGAATTTTTCTTCGATTTAGGCCAATAATTCAAGAGAAAGGCAAGCATTTGAAGATGATAATGTTTCAAAAATTTGGTGTTGGCTTTGATTCATACATTTTGGTAGAATGAAAGCGTTTGAAAGTGATGAAGAAGAAATTAGGGGTAGCTTTGATTTATAAATTTGGTTCAATTAAAAAAACTCAAAGAAAGGAAAGATATTGAAGATGAAGAAGAAGAAATTTGGGGATAACAATGATTCATAAACACAAATTGAGAGTAGAAGGGTTTTAAGAGAAAATGGGTTATAGGATAAGAAAAATTTTTGGAACGCGGGATGTGAAATTGGCAACGCCAAATAAAGAAATGCAAAGGGTTCTTCCAACATGGGAAGTTGTGGGACTTTTCATTGTCCAATGTGTTTAATTTAATTTCTAAAAATTATTCCCCCGTTCAGTAGAAGTTAAATGTATTAATAAGATTTTAATTAACATAAAAAATAAATAAAAAATATTGAGAAAAAAATGAGGGAGTGACACATCAGCCTCATTAATGGCCAAATCAACAACAGTGAAGCAAGGATGGAATACGTCACTTATAACCCTGGAATCATAAAAGTTTAGACATTTTGTCAGAAGGGTACACTTGGTTTTTCCAGATACTTTAGATTTTATATATTTATAATAGATTGCATCCAAACTAAATCTAAGAGAAGCAGCTACTCTCACTCAACCTCTATATAAGCATCTCATCATCATCATTCAAAGAAAAAATGAAATTTTTCCCAAAAATCATATTTTGACGCTCCACTCCCCCTCTCACTCATAATTCACCCTCTATATCAATCATCTTCAACCACCACCATTTTTCAGTTCACAATTAAGAACAAACATCACCCCTTTGGAAAGAATTGAATCATTTTCATCATTAGTTTCAATTCTCTCAATCTTTTTCACCGATTCAGTTATTACCTAACCCTCTCTAATTTCAAAACCTCTCAACCTCTGAAATTCACCTTCATCCTCAAGCTCTCAATTCATCACTCACCACAACACTCTCAGATTCAATCTCATTCAATTTCTCTCTCTGCTACTCCATCACCGAGGCACAATGTAAACAATAACCCTCACACACAACAATCTGATTCAAGAACACAAGACACTATAAAATTCTGCACACAACAATCAGAAAAAGATTCAACCACGTCACAAAACTATAAATTCAGAACGTGTAGTGTAACACCCCAATTTTTAATAATTATTTATATATATTATATTAATTAATTAATTGTGTGATTTTGTGCGTAATTGATTTATTTGGATTATTATATTTGATGGAATGATATAGAAATAATAGAAATAAAATAATTGGGCCTATTGGATGGGAATGTGAAGAGTAAATGTGGGGGTATGAGTAGTAAACCCGTTAGTTACTAGAATTAGTTGTTATAAGGGTTTTGTATATAAAGAGAAAAATAGAGTTAGTAAGGGAAAAGGAGAAAAAAAGATAACATAGAGAAAAGGAAAAGGAGAAAAGAGGAGAAGAAAACCTAAGGAGGAAACTCAAGAGCTCATCAAGAAACCAAGGTAAGAGTGGGTCTTTACATAGTTATGGGATTGTATAATAGTGTATGATGGGTAGTATCATATTTAGGATAAAAATCCCTAATTTCCATGGTTTTGAAATTGATGATTACATAATGTATGATGGTAGGATCCTTAAATATGTGTTGTGGGTTGTTATAGTTGTCATATAATGATAGTATTTTGAATTTTGAAACTGGAACTTTTTACGGAATTGAATTCGGAGGTCTGGAAGGCCTCCAAACTGTAAAAATCGCACTTTTCTGGGTTGCTGTCCTGGAGAGTCCGCATAGCGAAAGTCGCGACGCGAGCAGTAGCGAACCTGTAGCGAGTGATGGCAGAATGGACGTAACTTTTGATCCGTAAGTCCGTTTTGGTCCCCGTTCAAAGCGTCGAAAAGGTAATGAATAGAGCTATAACATAGCATAGATAAGAGAATTGGTTGCCAAATATTGTTATATCTAATATGTTTGGGAAGCCAATTGTGTATATGTTCTATTAATGAATTGTTGCACTGTTTGCTGTCGGTTGTGAAATTAATTGTGGATAATTTATCGAATACTTGTGTGTGTGTGTGTGTTTGTATAAATATATTTTTATGTGTGATAACATGAAATGCATGATAGTTATTGCTTGTTGTGATGATAATATAGTTGTGATTGTATTGTAAAATATGTTGTATACCATTTGAAAGTTAATTGTGTGTGGATGATTAATAAATATGTGCAAATATGTGTAATTGTGTGGTAATTCAATCACGGTGAATTATTGAAAATATGCATGGATATTAAGATTGAGGGATGATCTTAATTGCATATGGTTGTTGAACTTGCACATGCATCATTGTAGTTAAGAGGCAATGCTTGTTAGTTTTGTGGGAACTAGTGACTTGTCCCAAACCTAGAGAGGGGTATGAAGCTTAAAGGACGGGCTTTTGTGTGTTATTGGTCTAAAGGACTGACTCGGTTTAATGTAAAAACCGAAAAATAATAGCAGTGATTGGTACCACATGCATGAGTATTGCACTGGAGTTTTACATTGAGACATATCGTGTCTATAATTGAAATATGAGATTATGTGCATTATGTAAATTTGATGAATTGTTGAAATTGTGGATTTGTGAGTATGTACTTGTGAATAGTATGGTTGCTTGGGTGATGTTATGTTTATAAAGAATTTGAAGTGTGAGAATAATTATGCTATGCATGTATGCTATGTATTATATATTATTATATGATTTCGATAATTATGTGACTTCTCACCCTTTTGTTGGAATAATGTTTTATACGACTGATAAGTGCAAAATGTAACTATTTTTGTATATAAGTTTTGTTGCACTTATCGATACTTTTTGGTTAATATCGTTCGAATAAACCCCGATTTGTTTATAAATACGTTTACTTTACATTTTAGTGTATATATTGCGTATCATGTAAATATCATTGAGTTTAATTGATTTTCTCTTATATTTATAGGTATTCAATCAAGGATATCTTGCCATATTCACAAAGAGCATTTAATAAGCTTTATAGCGCTTCCGACCGTGCATAAATTAGAGTTACGGTGCAGAAGTTGTGCTCCAAATAAGAGCTGGTTTGCTGTCATGTTCGCTTTGCGAGTGTGCCAGTGAATGTTCGCTTTGCGAATATCCAGCGATTTCCCAGCGAAGGCTCCCCGAATTGGACTGGGGAGAAAAGGACCAAAGTTCGCTTTGCGAACTGTACAGCGAGCATTCGCTTTGCGAATAAATCGTTCGCACTGCGAACTTCTGGAATTTTGCAAAGGCGGTTTAGCATTTCAGAGGCACTTAAGTGCCATTTTTTTAGGCTCGCTTTGCGAGTAAAATGTTCGCTTAGCGAACGTGACAGATTTGTAATGTCTATAAGTTCATTTTTACCATTTTTTAGGTGATGTTTTGGGGTATTTGTTCCCAATTCATCAAACCTTCATTCTTTGTAGTTTAGAGCTTAGAAAAGCATCAATGGAGGTTGCAACTCGACGATTGGGGGAGGATGATTCGTGGATCGTGATTGACACCGCGAGAGATTTTGATTCCCTTTCTTTCTTCCCTTTGTAGTTTCCATTGTTGTGAGTTTGTATGTAAGGTTACCTTGATAGTATGTATATTTATTACTCATGGTGTTGTATAAAACTCATTTTACAAATTAATGTTGATGAATGATTTCTTTATTTGGTTTTGAGTTGCGGTAGACATATCCTCTTTGAAGCTGGATTTAGGATGAACATCTATTAGGTTCTAGACTCTAGAGATAGATTTAGGCTTAATATTCGCTTGAGTATCGATTTTTAATGCTTCCGTGTGGTCGAGTTGCGTGAGACATCACCTCCGAGGCAATGCGGTTGTTCTCTCAACTTTGCGTTAGACATAACCTTTGTTGTGAGCGATACGTGATAATGTTGACGAGTGATTTAGGTTGCGTGCAACTGAGTAGTAAGTTTGAGTATTTGATAGGGTAGATGAAATGTAAACTCGAGAGTTCTCAACTCTCCAAAGAATGAATTCTTTTTCTGTTCAATAGTTTTATTTCTCGCATTTACTTTTAAACCCATTTTAAACCTAAACTCATTAACATTGAGATTGTCAAACGACATTCTTTCCCTCGAACTGATCTTTGTGGACACGATAAATTCCCGGAAGAATACTTCCAAAATGTTTGTTGCTTTCCGCTTTACCGCTTCAACAAAATGGCGCCCTTGTCGGGGATTGGTTTTGATATTGAATCGCATTGCGATAGTTTCTTTGTTTTTGAGTTTTGTAGATATCGCACATATTGTATATTTTCACGTGTTTATATTTATACTTGTATATTTTTAATGTTTGTTTAAGTGTTTGGTTATGACGCTTGCTTTTGGTTGCGCGGTGAGGCATCACCATGGCATGAAGAGAGGAAGTTTCTAGCTTAAGCACCGTAAAGGCGTCGAGCTTACGACGTAAAACAAGCATGGTGTATTCTTTTCTTTTGTTGTTGTTTAGCTTAGGTAGTGTGGTGAACATTCATTAAATAAGTTGTACTCGGATTTTTCGTAAATTCTCAAATCTTCACTTTACAACTTGTTTAATGAATTTTCTACCGGTTTTTCAGTTTGTTAATATTAATAGTTTTCGTGTTTGTCAACGAACTTGATTTGAATAGCTTGAGGAAATTTGGTGATGTTCCAAGTTTGATCGTTTCAACTTGCGGATGTATGGTAATGATTTTGTTAAGTTTTGTACACGTCCAAGGTATGTGTTTATCGCTTTCTATACTTTAGCATATTCATGATACTTAGGCTTTTTACAACTTCTATGCCATTTATTCTTTCGTATACTTATTCGTATGTGAATCACTTTAGTTCCCACCCTTTTTGTGAAGAAGCCTTCTATTGTTCATATATGCACGGAGTACCAACATTCTTGTTTTAACTGGATTTTATTATGCTTAATCTTTTGTTTGTGTTGATTATATGAAAGCATGAAAAGGATCAAGACATTTTGTTTTATTTTGAGCACAACTACCTAGCCAAATAGTCATTCACCTTGTGAGCGTGTGATCATTCGTAACCCCTTTGAGCTTTTTGATCCATGTTTTATTTGAACTTAATGCTTGTCTATCAGTGTTTACTTCACTTATTTTTTATTGGATTTTATTTTTCTTGAACCCTCAACTTTGTGTTGTTGTATGAATTTTTGCCTTGCCTTAGAAAGTAGGGAGTATTCACATGATGATGTGGTTGAATTCAAGTTGGGGAGAGAATTATTGTTTACTCATTGGTTGGTTTCTATGAGGTTGAAAAAGAAAAGAAAAAATAGAAAAATATGAAAAAGAAAACAAAACAAAACAAAAAAAAAGAAAATCCTTGAGAAAGGAAACAAAAAAGAGTTCAAATAATTGTGCTAAATAAGTATTGTGTTTTGTGTAACACTTGGGATTTTGGAAGAAGTTGATTGAAATTTTGTGTTTAAGTCTTTGTGAGTTGATCACTCCCTTAGGTTTAGGCAAGTTTTTGTTTCAATTACCTTTAGAAATTGCCCCTTGTTTGTTTACCCGACCACGCTACAACCTTGAAAGTCCTTGTGATTCTTGCCTTTGTATGTTCAATGTGAATTTTTGGATGGTTGCATAATTTAGTCTATTGTTTGCATGATTGTTGTGTGAGTGATAAGTACCTCATTTTGTGTTTTTCATCTACCGATGATTGTTTTTGCTAGGTGTGATTCACATTTGAACTTGTGTTGTTTTAGGATGTTTGACATGATTTTTGTATTTTGCATTTGTTTTGTGACTATGTTATCGTCGTAGTTTAGTGGTAAGTATTTACTTTGTGTGTACCGTTTTTCATTTGAACCATACATTTGTTTCCGTTTTTCAAAACCTGTTGATTCATGATTCTTTGGTTATTGCTTTTGTGTTTTTAAGTTGCTTGATTCTTGTTTGCGGACAAACAAGTTTAAGTTGGGGAGAGTTTGATAAGTGCAAATTGTAACTATTTTTGTATATAAGTTTTGTTGCATTTATCGATACTTTTTGGTTAATATCGTTCGAATAAACTCCGATTTGTTTATAAATACATTTACTTTACATTTTAGTGTATATATTGCGTATCATGTAAATATCATTGAGTTTAATTGATTTTCTCTCATTTTTGTAGGTATTCAATCAAGGATATCTTGCCATATTCATAAAGAGCATTTAATAAGCTTTCTAGCGCTTCCGACAGTGCGTAAATCAGAGTTACGGTGCAGAAGTTGTGGTCCAAATAAGAGCTGGTTTGCTGTCATGTTCGCTTTGCGAGTGTGCCAGCGAATGTTCGCTTTGCGAATGTCTGACGATTTACCAGCGAAGGCTTCCAGAGTTAGACAGGGGAGAAAAGGACCAAAGTTCGCTTTGCAAACTGTGCAGCGAGCATTCGCTTTGCGAATAAATCGTTCGCACTGCGAACTTCTGGAATTTTGCAAAGGTGGTTTAGCGAACTTCTGGAATTTTGCAAAGGTGGTTTAGCATTTCAGAGGTACTTAAGTTCCATTTTTTTAGGCTTGCTTTGCGAGTAAAACATTCGCTTAGCGAACTGGCAGATTTTTTAATGTCTATAAGTACATTTTTACCATTTTTTAGGTGATGTTTTGGGGTATTTGTTCCCAATTCATCAAACCTTCGTTCTTTGTAGTTTAGAGCTTAGAAAAGCATCAATGGAGGTTGCAACTCGACGATTGGGGGCGGATGATTCATGGATCGTGATTGACACCGCGAGAGATTTTGATTCCTCTTCTCTCTTCCCTTTGTAGTTTCCATTGTTGTGAGTTTGTATGTAAGTTTACCTTGATAGTATGCATATTTATTGCTCATGGTGTTGTATAAAACTCATTTTACAAATTAATGTTGATGAATGATTTTTTTATTTGGTTTTGAGTTGCGGTAGACATATCCTCTTTGAAGCCGGATTTAGGATGAACATCTATTAGGTTCTAGACTCTAGAGATAGATTTAGGCTTAATATTCACTTGAGTATCGATTCTTAATGCTTCCGTGTGGTCGAGTTGCGTGAGACATCACCTCCGAGGCAATGCGGTTGTTCTCTCAACTTTGCGTTAGACATAACCTTTGTTGTGAGCGATACGTGATAATGTTGATAGGGTAGATGAAATGTAAACTCGAGAGTTCTCTACTCTCCAAAGAATGAATTCTTTTTCTGTTCAATAGTTTTATTTCTCGTATTTACTTTTAAACCCATTTTAAACCCAAACTCATTAACATTGAGATTGTCGAACGACATTCTTTCCCTCAAACCGATCTCTGTGGACACGATAAATTCCCGAAAAAATACTTCCAAAATGTTTGTTGCTTGCCGCTTTACCGCTTAAACAACGACATCGCTTAGGTACTGGAGAGTAGAGTTGCTTCTAGCACGAGGGTGACTGTTGGAGTTACTTACTTTATTTTCCTTATTTATTTTGGGTTGAGTCATGCTCTGGTTATGTAACACTGGGAACATTTTGATTCATGTTTTGAGAGAAACTTTATGTACTCTATTTTATTTTGCTATCGTTATTTGAATTATGTGGAGTTTTGGCTTTCATGCCTAAGTGGGTGATATGAATAAGTTATTTATGAGACTATTTATTATGTTCATTATGAATGAAAGTGATTCTGCTGCTACATGCTATGTGAAAGTGTATGAAAAACATGAATTTAATTTAAGTGTTATCGAGCATGACAAGTGTATGTGTGAGGTTTGAATTATATGTGACAACCTTATTTGAGATGCATGTTATCTTACTCTGATTTATGACGTATTATTCCGTGGGTTTAGAAGGGTGTTACATGTAGAAGAAATTCAAGAACAACACACAACAGGGATTCACATCAAATCCTACAGGCTACGTGGTAGAGAAGAAGAAGAAAAAGAAGAAGAAGAAGGTGGTAGTGAATTAGGATTCGAAGTGCTTACCGTAATGGAGGTGCCTATGGATTTCTTGTTATCTTTGTCTTTAAGTTGTTCAACCTTGACTGGTGTAATTCACCGCGCTGGAGGTAGGATCTATTCCTTCAAAGCTTTCTTGATTTGATTTATTTTTGTTACCAGCTTGTAGTATGGATACCAAGGAGTCCAAACCCCAAGGTCTTGGGTATGAATTAGGCGTGTGTGGTCTTTAATTGGGATTTCTCATTCTTAAGGTTCATAACTGTTGACACCGAATAAAATTGGTGGAGGAAGAATTAGGTTATACCGGTTGTAGACTATGATAGAGGGTGTGGATACGAATATTGTGATGTAAGATTTTGAGGGTTGGGGCCTTCGCCCCGCCAGAGGCGATTTTCGAAGCGACAGAGATTGGTTACTCGGGCTAGGCTTTCATTACATCTATTGGAACAAATGAAAGAGTGATTGCATTCTGATCTCTCTTAACTCCCCTGCCAAACGTGTTCTGGGCTTGGCCCTTGTAAGTTTGCACAATACACCCTTACATGCACATTACACCCCCAGGTACGGGCTCCCTCAATCTGGTTAGGCTTCCTCCCTGGCCCAAGTCAGATTTTCCCATATAATTGCCTTTACACACCCCTAACTTCACAATATACCTCCCTCTGTTATTTTGTTTTTTAGTTCATTTTCTTTTCCTCTTTTATCATTTTCTTTTTAAATATTTTGTTCCTTTTAAATTCATTCTTGATGTTTCGATGTTTATTTCAATCTCATGATTCGTTTGATAGAATTGTGTGATTAATCTCGTGGAACTTTATGCCTTATGTTTATTAGATTTTGTTCATAAGAAATTGATAAAAACATGCTTAATCTCTTTGGTTGTCCACATGAATTTTTTTGGGTTCTATTGTTAAATCTTGATGAAGTGTGACATAAGAGATATATGTATGTGACAATAATTGTAGAATTTCACCCTGAATTTTTGTTCATCTAAAGTCCATAAAATGTCTTTAATTCCTTTATGTTTGATTGAATATTTTAAGTTTTTTGGTACATTGGTTTCTTGATTAATGCTTGTTAAATATTTTTGTGCCATCCCATGCATCATTCTGTGCATTTTACTAACTTCTTTGCCTTTGGTTTTGAGTTATTGTGGTTTACTTTTGTACATTGAACAAATTGTTGTGATAATTGTACTTTATCGCTTTATTTTCGCTTTAAAGTTCTATCTTAGGTTTTATCCCCCCACTGTGGGTTCATATGCTTCTCCATTCCCATGGACATGTAATAGTTTAGGATTTATCGCTTTGATTGTTTGTATGCTTGTATGCCTTGCATGTTAAAAAGATAAAACTAAAAACGATAGAAAACAATTTCAAAAACAAAGCTTGATCCAATGTCAATCTATTTTCAAAAACAATTAATTGAACTTCATTGTTCACCATACCGTAGGGTTCCACTACCATTCACACTTGTAGGTTGAGTGCTTAGGCATCGCCGTCAACCTCCATTCCATTTTCATACTTTTATCTCTATCTCATTCTTACAAGTCTCCCCCTTCGATTTCATTTCACCTTTCACATTCCAAACTCAAAAAACCCTTGATTCAACGTCAAATGGCTTTCCGCAATTAAATTCAACACACGTTAAAATACGAAGAAAATTGTGCTCCACAAGCCTTAAGTAGTGAAGAAGGAATGAGAATGGAGCTTTCCTACACTCATTCTGAATATTTTGAACACGAGACATTTGTCTCATTCGTTTGAGATATTCACCTCCACTCATAGACTTTAGTACAATTCAAGTCAAAAATCTTCTTTCACAAGTCTTTGAAATCAACTCTACACTTTCCATTTGGACCAAACAACCTCATTTGGCCTTCATATCTCCTTGGGTTAAGCACTTTATGGTTAAGCACCCATCTCTGAGTCAAAACCTCTCCCTCTTGTCATGTTAGTCTCATGCTTTGGCAAGACCCATTCTCGTTTGTCAAATTAGTCTCATGCCCTGGCAAACCCCTTTTTACCTTCAAAGTCTATTTTGTTAGTCCCATGCTTAGACGAACGTTCTCTCTCTTGCCATGTTGGTCTCATGTTGTGGCAAGCTTTCTCCAGTTTCCCATGTTAGACTCATGTTTTGGCAAACCCTTCCTCCCAAGTTTGTCTTGTTAGTCCCACTCCTAGACAGACACCATTTTTCCTTATTAGTCTCATGACTTGGCAAACCCCTTTTCTCCTTCAAAGTCTATCTTGTTAGTCCCATGCTTAGACATACATTCTCTCTCTTTCCATGTTGGTCTCATGTTGTGGCAAGCTCTCTCCATTTTTCCATGTTAGACTCATGCTTTAGCAATCCCTTCCTCCCAAGTTTGTCTTGTTAGTCTCACGCCTAGTGTAACACCCCAATTCCCATCGCAAATAAATAATACTTAACTAAATCAGAGTGAATAAAAATTTATCCTTGGACAGAAACAAGGATGCCACATTTAAAGAAAGAAAACACAATCCCTGCTAAAAAATATGATACATAACACAAAATGGAATAAACATAAAAAGGAAACTTTTTCCAACAAAAGGAAAGTTCAATTATGGAATAAAGCGGAAAGATCCATAACTGACTTGTTTTACAAAATAAATTGTTTTATAACATCAAAATATTCATACAAAGTTAATACAAAATAGATCCAACAAATGTATACATATATAACAAAAGTGTTCCCCGACTCCCGTGTTACGTATCAGAGCAGACAGACCGACAAAAGGATGGAGAACTAATCTTCACAAAAGTCTCCAAGATACTAATCTGCAATTGCCTCATAGAGCAACAAACCACAGCAGAAGGGTGAAAAATAACAACTAAATCAAGATTGCATAATAATATGCAACACATACAAATTCACATGCATAATTATTCTCACCACAAGTATCTCATACTAATACATATAGCATGCCACAGATACATAACATATTTCTAATAATCCAACAACATAGCATATATCAATTATACCAACATATTAACATATTCACACATAATGCATACCAAAGTTATGACATATGGAAACAAGCCACCACATCACCTAGCATATGTTTATACATAAAACATATTATCCACAACCAATGTATTTATCACGAATGCATATCAAATCACCAATGCTATCACGAGCTCAACACATAATTAATCAATTCACAATTTTCCACACACAATCAATCCAATCATGATTTATGCAAATGCACAGAGACCGACACAACGACTCTATGCAATGCAATGCGGTACCAATCCATCCATCATTCTCATCATCATTAATTCACTCATGAATTATTGGAATCATCGCTTGTTACTTAGTATAACTCCCCGTCGGGCAAACGATGTTCCCCGTCGCTTTAGGTCCTCTTTGTATAAGGCTCACGATCGTCTATAACGTCGCTTTAGGTCCTCTTTGTATAAGGCTTACGACCGTTATAGCAGATTCCCTCTGGAATCGTTTCGTCGCTCACACCCACTAGGGCACGCGACATCACAAGAATGTATATCATGATGCTTGGCATTCAATGACTCATGACAATCAAATGCATATACAACCATGTGAACCATCTCAACATCCATAATCATGCATATACAATCAAACACATCACAATGCATTTATTTGCCATAAGGCCACAAACCATCATCACAACATTGAATTTCACATAAACAATGCATCCCATCATAATCCACAAACCACAACAATTACAACAACTTATCACATGCTTCAACATCATATAAACCACAACAATCCCACAAAACCTCATAACAACATACATTGATATTCAATCAAACAATGTATTTTACCACACCACAACATCATTATCACATGCATCAACATCATATAAACCACCTAAAAGCTCCACATTATATAACAATAGCACAACACACGGTACAACACCTACCACACGCATTTAACGCGATAAAAACCCGACAACCCAACACTTTTACAAAACCACGACTTAAATAATTCATCTATTGCCCTCCAAACTATTTTTAATAGAAATAATATTTCATTAGCTTTCCAACGCTTCGAACGGGGGTCAAAACGGACTTACGGTTTGAAAGTTATGAATTTTTGAAGTTTCAGAAAATTTTCATTTTTGCCCAGATCGCGCTGAGCGCGCAGACACCCGCGCTAAGCACGCTACCCGCGTACATTCAGCGGGATTTAGCCTTTAAAACACCATTGGAAGACTTCCGGACATCCGTTTTCGATTTCGTAAAAAGCTGCGATCTCAGAATTCAACGTACTACAATATTTTCACCATTAAAATGCCATCCAACACATTTTCAATTGTTGAAATATTTTGAAACATAGTTTTATCAATTTAACCCAATTCCAAACTCGATCAAAACCACTCGAAAACACACAAACAACCATTCCCGATTAAATATCAACCTATACCAATGTTACCAGACATATCCAAACACTTTTACTCGATCACAACATCAATTTGCACAAAAACATCGATATATGTCAAAAACGCAAAAGTTACAAATTCAACCCAATTCAATCAAACGATCATACTAAATCACGGCCTAACATCACTCGACTCCACTACGCGACTTATTCCGACTTTCGACCGTGAAAACATCGATTTCTGTTCATTTCTACCATTTCAACCTAAAATGAAAACTAGAATAAAATCACCAAAACAATCCAAGAAAACATACACATATACATATACAAGCAAGATATAATCGAAACCTCTCACCCTTACCCGATTAATCGTGCTTTGAAGTGTCGGTTGAATCGGTTTCTTAAACTTCAAGTTTTTCCTCTTTTTCTTCTTTTCTTTCTCTTTTCTTCTCTTCTCTTTCTCTCTATTTCTCTTAAACTTTCTTTTCTCTCTTTCTAATATCTATGTTTCTATTTAAAGAAAAACAATAATATCTAACCAAGCAAAATGACTAAAATACCCATACACCCAATTCTCTCGCAAACGCTCCCAAAACGCGATAAAACATAAACATACCGATGAAAACCATATCATGCAATAAAAGTTAAAAAGAAAAATATAATTTAATGCAAATATTTTACCTATCAGAGAAATTAACCAATTAACTCAATTAGCAGGTAAAATACAATATATTCACACATTTCACAAAATTCACATAAATGAAATAAATAAATACAATTTAAACAAATCGGGACGTTACAACTCTCCCCCACTTAGACATTTTCGTCCTCGAAAATATAACTGAGACGAACGACTCCGGATACGACTCTCGCATCCGACTAACCAACTAACATGCCAACACTAGGCACACCACGAATAACACAAACTGACAAACCACCTTGCTAACAGCAGCTACAACAACGACACGACAATGACAACAACTACAACGACAAGATGCAAAGCTCATACAATGCACTTGACGACTAACTCACGACTCAAAGAAAACCATGTTACCAACACCCAGGTAACACTCCCCTAATTCCCCACAAGGAATTAGCTACCCGCACTCGAACCATCACCATGGAAACGAGGCAACAACAAAGACAAGAACCTAAAGTCCCACGACACAACATCGTCTCAACAACCTCAACAAAACCAGAATACCAAACATAACATCAATACAACAACGTTGTGATTTACCCACCAAACATGTAACTAATACATCCATTTACATATTAGTACATGATTAATATTGAAACCTTCCACCTATCACTTCCATTATAGAACATCCCACGGCCTCATCATTCCTACCGTTTTCCACTGTTCAACCTTTGAACTCTAACAAGTCACCCACCAGACACAAGTCTCTGAACTGCTCAAATAATTCCAACTCCCTGACCATCAACACAGACATGTATAAAAACTTTCGACTTAACTCATCACGCACGACATTAACTTTACCAATAGGATAATTCCAGCTAAAGTCATAACTCATCACAAATTCCAACCATCCTCGCTGTCTCATACTATATTCCTTCCGACCAAACAGGTATTCAATATTCTTGTGATTACTAAACACTTCGAACCTAGAACCATAAAGATAACACCTCCAAATTTTCCAACACAATACAACTGCAACCAATTTCAAATCCTGAATAGTATAGATCCTCTTATGAATCCTCAATTGTCGTAAAGCATAAGCTACGACTTTACCCTCTTGTATTAACACACTGACTAAACTCATCAAAGACACCTCACAATACCTCACAAACGGTTTATTAGGATCACACAGAATCAAAACTGAAGCCGTAGATAAATTCTACTTTAACCCTCTCAAACTTTCCTCACAATGAACATCCAAAGCAAACGACTTACCCTTTACAAGTCATATGTCATATCGAAAATGCTAACTTGGAAAAACCTTCCATAACCTCCGGTAATAACCAACTAAAGTCTAAAAAGATTCTAATCACCTTAACCAACTTCGGAGCCTCTCATGTAGAACTACATCCACTTACGATGGATCCATAACCATACTCTCATCTGAAATCACATATCCAAGAAACTAACCTTTTTCAACCAAAATTCTCACTTGAATAACTTAGCATAACACTTTGTCTCTTTTCAACACTTGTAAGTCAATTCTCAAACACTCTACCTGTTCTTCCTCTGAGTTTATAACAGATCCGAATATCCTCAATTAAAACCACTACGAACTTATCCAAATTCACGACACAATCAAATCGGTCACTAAATCTCAACACCATTTTTTTTTAAGAAAGAACATCTCAATCCGAGTTACGAATCAAAAGTTATGGATTTTAGAAACAAAAACCGTTTTAATTTTTTTTCTCCAGTTCGCGCTAAGCGGGCTCCACCCCGCGCTAAGCGCGCTCCTCATTGCCTGGAGAGGTTGCAAATTCTCCAGACCGCACTAAGCGGGCGGCAGCGCGCTAAGCGCGCACTGCGATTTTCAGAAAAAAAAATAACCCTTCGACAGTCCTTCCCAAAATTCACCATTTTCATCTCAAATCAATTCCAAACAGCAAAACAAGTATCAACAACCAACCAAAAAGAACTCTTAATATCAATATTACATCCACACACAAGGGTTTTCTCAAGATTTCCATTAATGCTCTAAAACTCCAAAGACTCCAAACCTCACCAGAACTCTAAGTTTCGCTTTCCAAAGTCTCAATACCATTATACACATCATGCTTGTTATTCCGTTCAATCCTCCCTCTTTTTTGTTACTGACAATACTGGAGCTCTCCAAGACGACACACTTGGCCTCACAATTCTCCTTTCCAGTAAATCTTCCAACTGCTCTATCAGTCCGGCTACTTCTAATGCTAACATCCAATATTCCATCCGGAAATACATCTGAAAATCACGCACAACTGGCATCCCATCACTGTGGCCTTTCTGCCAATTTCCAGAACACTATCATCACAAACATGACAAACATCTGAGTTTCACTTCCTAAAAGTTCTTCTACTTACTTAGCAGATCCAAACCTCAAATCCTTACCTTCGTCAAATTTGAGTTCACACTTTACTCTCTGAGAACAACCATTAACGATACCCAATCGTTCTCTCTCAATGACTTCCCAACTGGACCAACATACTAAAACCTCTAATCTGTCTCATCTTCCGATATTAGAATCTTCACCGACTCAACAAAACAATCCGTAATCATTTTCTTAATTCCAAACAATTCATTGCACATACTATCAAAGCCAGAAAGACACGTCTATTCCATCCAACATAATTCTGTCTACTATCAACAAGAGATTAAGGGTGATCAGTTCTTCAATTTGTCAATAGACAGCTGACAATCATGATGGGGAATAAACCGTCTTTACCAAACTATAATAGCATTTCTTGCATCCCGTGCACAAAACTACCTAAGGCACAAATCCTTAGTTGACATAAACCTTACCTCCGCATTCCCTCCGGAACCGGGAACAACACTGTCCAAACAACACTTACACTCTTGCAACCAACGGCACACAAACGAATCAACTTGGAGATGTACAAGCTTCTCCCCCACTTATCTCATTCTCAATCCTGAAGACAAAATATTAGAAAACCAGAAAGCACTGACAGTGTTTCACACACATATCACGTAATAAGGGACAAACAACATCGACAGTATTCAACTGTCACACCAACTGACTCAACAACTTGGCCGGACGGACCGACCTGCTCTGATACCACTATTGTAACACCCCAATTCCCATCGCGAATAAATAATACTTAAATAAATCAGAGTGAATAAAAATTTATCCTTGGACAGAAACTAGGATGCCACATTTAAAGAAAGAAAACACAATCCCTGCTCAAAAATTTGATACATAACACAAAATGGAATAAACATAAAAGGGAAACTTTTTCCAACAAAAGGAAAGTTCAATTATGGAATAAAGCGGAAAGATCCATAACTGACTTGTTTTACAAAATAAATTGTTTTATAACATCAAAATATTCATACAAAGTTAATACAAAATAGATCCAACAAATGTATACATATATAACAAAAGCGTTCCCCGACTCCTGTGTTACGTATCAGAGCAGACAGACCGACAAAAGGATGGAGAACTAATCTTCACAAAAGCCTCCAAGATACTAATATGCAATTGCCTCATAGAGCAACAAACCACAGCAAAAGGATGAGAAATAACAATTAAATCAAGATTGCATAATAATATGCAACACATAAAAATTTACATGCATAATTATTCTCACCACAAGCATCTCATACTAATACATATAGCATGCCACAGATACATAGCATATTTCTAATAATCCAACAACATAGCATATATCAATTATACCAACATATTAACATATTCACACATAATGCATACCAAAGTTATGACATATGGAAACACACCACCACGTCACCTAGCATATGTCTGTCGCTCCCGGGATTTTCATCCAAGTACAAACGCGAAAGTGGCGCGGAAAACAGAGTCGCCAACAATGTGTATTTATCCCAAGAGAGGGAAAGGAAACACTGCGTAAACCTGAGGGAAGGAAATAACAAGGTCTCGCAAACCAAAGAGAAAGTGTAAGGGAGTCGGTTACGTGAAGGGAAGGTTATCGCACCCCTTCACGTCCGTCGTACTCGACGAGATCCACGCTTGTTGTCTCGATCAAAGGGTGTAAGGAACTGGAAATGAACTGCTAACTGGAGAATCGGAAATAAAAGGTAGAAAAGAGAAGGGGAAAAAGGAAAGAAGTGACTCGATAGGACATTATCGTTGTCCTAGGCCTACGTATTCCCTCAGTGCAATGGGAAAGTCAGAGTCAACGTAGTTCGACGGACTACGGGGAAAGGTTGCTCGTCGAGATATCGCATCTCATGCCTACGTATCTTCAATCAGACGAGAAAGAAGAATCAGAGCAAACGTAGTTCGGCTCAGCAAGGGTTGCTTTGTTTGTGTTTTTTAATGGAAACGTCAGAGTGCGCATCCCAGCAATTAGGTGTTGCAGCTCGCTGTAGGGAGACTTAGGCGTTACTTGTTTGCGGTGGAACAGACATGCGAATCCCTAAGGAATAGAATGAAGGAGATGAGAAGAGAATTTGTTTGTTTTTGTATTTTAGAAAGAAGTATTTTGATTATTGGTGTGTATAACGCATATTGTATTTAAGTCTCTCATGTAGGATCTAATGCCTCGCATATCGACCCAAGACGGGACGTATGCTAAACATTCTAAGAAAGTGAGAGAAGACCCCTCACTATCTTATTCTCGCATGAAAGGCTCAAATGCAATATATGTTATGCCTTTATTAAGTGTTTTTTCTTTTGTTTTGAGATGAGAAGAGGAGAGAATCAAAGGTTGAGAAAGGTAAAAGCCTAAATGGGAGACTAACAATCCTATTTGTTATCATGCATGGATGATCCTAAAGGTTTAGTGTGGTTTAGAAACCTAAGTCTAAAAGAAAAGAGAAGAAAAATGAGTTCTAACTTACTTCAAAGCTTGAAGTTAAGTGAAGAACTCAAAGGGGATGAAAGCAATGAAATGTCAAAGAAGCATAAGATGCTTATCACAATCAACTTGAAAGCTTAAAAGAGATAAGAGAAGAAGTTGTATGTGGGTGCTCTCCCACACACTTGACTTACCATAAGCCCCTGAAAATGTTAGCAAAATAACTTACAAGTAAAGAAATAAGGAGAGAAGAACAAGTAAGGATCAAACAAGTTAGGAACTAAGGAAGAAGGATCCTAAAGGTGTGAAGAAAATTCTACACAAAACACCATATCATGCTATCCAAATAAGAAAATAAAATGGAATGAAACAATGAAAATAGCAACAATTACAGCTCATAAGTGCAATGCAGCAGTAAAATCTATCATCATGTACCAGACAACAATCAACAGCACATGTTCAGCCTACAAAATGGGTGTAAAAAGCAAATAGCAGCACATACAACAGCATATATGTGCATAGACAGCAATGAAAAATCAGAGGCAGCATGCATTCATAAATGACTCATTCATGAAAGAACAAACATGCTTCAAGCCTTGCACATTATTCAATTAACATAACATGATCACAATCTCATTATAAATCATGGTGGACAAGTCTTGAAAACAACATGGAATGATGCACGTTTAAAAAGAATACACTTTGTTAAGCATGTGAACAAGTTAAAACAAGTATGCATCTCTTGAAACCAAAAGTAAATGAACATGCACATAGCTATTCCAGCAATCACCAACATCAATTAGCAATTAACAAGCTCAAAGTGTGTGCATTACGTGATCATCACTTCAATTAATCAAATACAAGCATACACATTCATCGATAAAAACCAAGAATCGCATGTCGAAAAATCATGTTCATATCATGGTATGAAGTAAAATAACTCAAGAACAATCCACCAATCATCAACATATTGATCCATGAAGTTTAGACATGCAAAGGATCTCAAACAAACAAGAAAATGCCAGAAAATTACACTCTGCTCCAGTGGTAACCGGTTACAGCATAACTGCTAACCGGTTACACAGTGCAAAATTGCACAAACTACGCAGAAAAACAACATGTTAACCGGTTACAGCACAACTGATAACCGGTTACACAGCAATAGAATTAAAAAAAAAACAGTTCCAAAAGCACTTTTCAGCAGTAAATGATTTATTCAAACAACTCCAATGATCAAGTAATCCCTTATGCACGAAAATTACGTTCAAACACAGTATTCAAACATCATTTAGATCCAATAATCATCAACATCAAGAATCAAATTCAAGCAAAGTGGGTCCAAAATCAAAATCATCAAAAGTCTACATCGAATAAGCTGCAAATAAGCTAAAAACAACGTAGATTCAAGGAAAACCAACCTACAAAGGCGAGACTTGCTTTGGTAATTGTTGCAAAGTGATCTTGATGTAGCAAATCAAAGAAAACCAGAGATTCCTCGATCGATAGACGAAACGTGTCGAAACCGAACAAAAAATCGCGAAAATCACCGAAAACAAACTTGCACCAAAATAAATGGTGTGAAACCCTTGGATTGAAGTAGAATAAGTTGCAGATCCAGAAATCCAACCAAAGAAAGCCGAATGATGGAGTTTAAGCTCAAGAAGTAATCACTTTTCGATGTAAAAAGTGATTATTCTTCAAGAAGTAAGAGCTTTTGGTGAGGGTTTGGAAGAGAGAAATGAGATGGAAGTGTAGAAGTTGCAGAAAATTCAGAGAGAAATGAGAGTGAAGTGTGTGAAGAAATGTAAAAATGAATTTTTTTTTCTTTGAAAAATGAATGGAGAGTTTCTTATATAGACTTTAAGCTTGGAGTGTGAGTGGCTTGGGATTAGCTTTGGTTTTTGCTTTGGGTTAGGAGTTAGGGTTGGAGTTAGTTGCACTTAACTCACCGAGTCAAGGCGGTTAACTCGGTTAGTTAGAACCAACTCGGTAACAATCTCAAGGTGAACTTCAACATCCAAAGGTGGAGATGCTTTGAAAACAAGGAATATGGTGCGCTTGATTTGAAATGAAACATTAGAATAAATGCCCTTCGAATTAATCGAATAGCCTTGCAATGTCTAGAAATGTCTAGAATATTCCACTTGCTGCTATAACACTTGTAGAATCAAAGACCCAAGTGTGTGCAATGGTGTTGTCCCAACAATGCAGCAAAATCTGCAACTTTGTACAGAGTAACCGGTTACAGCATATCTGCTAACCGGTTACATGCTTGAAAACCTGCATTTCTGGTGAAAAAATACACTATGTAACCGGTTACAGCATAACTGCTAACCGGTTACTGCAGCCCAATTTACCCAAATTTGCTTGGAAATGATGTTGAAGTCCCGGTTTCGATTTTCCACCTCTTGTCTTGATGAGTAAACATGGAAACCCTTATTTTGAGCTTGTTTTGATGATGAAATGATATGAAGAGCCTTGGCACTTGTTCTCTTGCTTTGAGTAGTCAATGCTCTGAAATCAACTGATCACATGCCCTAATGCAACATGTATGAGATATGAGATGAAAAGAGATGTAAATGCAATGCAATGAAACATAAGCTAGGCAACAACAAGAGGGAAAATTTTGGGGTGTTACAGCTGCCCCTATTCAATCATCTGTTAGCCTGAGCAGGATGAAAGCAACGGCTATTCAGACAATCAAGGTGAATTGTGATTGAATACCAAAACAATCAGAAAATTTGCACGCTGAATGAAGAAGAAAAGGGATATAAACCCTTCTGGAAGTATCAGCAAATAACTGCATAGATTGATACGACGCGTATCGAAATAGGGCCACGGACGATTATCAAGGACCATACGGACGAGTATGGAAAGAAAACATGGACGGGTGTTGAAAGGACACGGACGGTTGTCAAAGGTCAATACGGACGAGTATTGCAGTAAGATTTCGAACACGGACGAGTGCTGAAAGGACACGGACGGGTGTCAAAGGTCAACGATGCGGAAGAGCATCGGACAATCATCAGAGGTACACTACGAGTGACCAAGTCGACGATACGGACGAGTATCAGATGATGATTAATAAGATACGGACGAGTATCTCAAAGGTCAATACGGACGAGTATTGATGTAAGAGTTCAAACACGGACGAGTGCTGAAAGGACACGAACGGGTGTCAAAGGTCAACGATGCGGACGAGCATCGGACAATCATCAGAGGTACACGACGAGTGACCAAGTCGATGATACAGACGAGTATCGGACGATGATTAATAAGAGAACACACACAAGTGTTCGGGTCAACGATACGGATGAGTATCGGATAATCATCAAAGGGACACGACGAGTGCCCAAGTCGACGATACGGACGAGTATCGGACGATGATTAATAAGATATGGACGAGTATCCTAAAGGTCAATACGGACGAGTATTGGCTAAAAAGTTCAGACACGGACGGGTGTTGAAAGGTCAATACGGACGAGTATTGCAGTAAGATTTCGAACACGGACGAGTGCTGAAAGGACACGGACGAGTGTCAAACGTCAACGATGCGGACGAGCATCGGACAATCATCAAAGGTGCATGACGAGTGATCAAGTCGACGATATAGACGAGTATCGGACGATGATTAATAAGAGAACACACACAAGTGTTCGGGTCAACGATACGGACGAGTATCAGACAATCATCAAAGGGACACGACGAGTGCCCAAGTCGAAGATACGGACGAGTATCAGACGATGATTAATAAGATACGGGCGATTATCTCAAAGGTCAATACAGACGAGTATTGGCTAAAAATTTCAGACACGGACGGGTGCTGAAAGGTCAATACAGACGAGTATTAAAATAAGATTCAAGCACGGACGAGTGCTGAAGGGACCGGTTAAAACAAATGGCAACCTTACTGGGGATTGAAATGTTAAACCGAACACAGACGAGTGTTAAAGGAACATGGACGAGTGTTTAAAATCAATACGGATGAAGTATTAAGGAAATGCAAGAGGACACGGACGAGCGTCAAAAGAACACGGACGAGTGCTGAAAGGACACGGACGAGTGTCAAAGGTCAATACGGACGGGTATTGAAATAAGATTGTATGATCAAGTGTTGTAGTAAGCTTTGCTGGGGTTGGACAACAATATTTTGTCTGCAAATTGCTCTGGCTTGCAGGTAAATGGTTGAACCTGGCTTATGTTTCGTATGTGTATGTTTGAGTTTTGCCGTAATGCTCCATATCAAATGGAATGCTACGCTTTAGAGAATGCAAATGTCATGATATATGAAAATGCAAAAGAGACTCCGGACGAGGAATCCAACTCCGCGGGGAAAAGATCATTGTTCGATCCTTCAATTGCTCTGTGGGGATTAACCCTTCTGTCGGGGATAACTCTTGCCACAAATTGCCAAAAATAAATTGGCTTGCAAATGCCCTGAGGTGTGATGATCCTGTTGAAGAAGCTTCCACTGGAATGACTATGCCTTAGAGAGAGATTATTCTGCTCATAGAACTCCACTGGGGATGAGAATTTTCTGAATGACGTTCTGCTGAGGAAAGAAAGTCATTAAAACTCTGTTTGGGGATCTATCAAACCCAAGATCCTTTGTGGGGATAATCAGCCTTCTGACTCGGCTGGGGAATACTCCGATTCTGACACTAATGAGGAATCAGCAACAGTTAACGACACATAAAAACTTATAGCTGTTGAAAGTACTGAACGGAAGAATCGACTTAATAAGATACAATGATGCCTAGTGGAAATTAACTTGTCTATATCGAATCGTCGTGAGCGACTGTCGGCCGAATGATGGACTCAATCACTAAACGTTGTGACAAAAGGGTGACATGTAAACCCTTTCCTGAACATGATTGCCCCGGTATTCTGACTTAGGGGTGAGTGATTACTCGCTTGGAAGAAACGGTCCATGCTCTCGTGTTTTTGCAACTGCTTTAATCTTGTTTTTGAGCCTGATACGAGGCTGCTACCTGCAAGCAAAAAATATGCCCCTATGCCCTGTGTTGGATATGACTTCTGCAACTGAAAAAATCCAACTCAGAACCATGACTTGTTGGGGAGAGCACCCAACAATGCTTTGTGCTGAAGATGACTTCATGTCAGGCTTCTGGATGTGAACCTGCAACAAAAGAAATGCACACATATGTCCCAGAAACTGCATGGTTTGAATCCACTGTCCGGAGTTAATCAACATTTAAAACAATTTTAAATGTTTTCCCTGCGCGTGTTATTATAAAGCCTCAATGTTTTCAACAATGCAATGTTTTTTATAAAAAATTCGGATGTTTTTTGCAAACAAAACAGTAAAATGAAAACAAATACGAAGCTTTTTTACTGAATAACTAAGTTTATTGATTGAAATGCCCAGATATAGGCAAGTACATCAGGAAGCAATCCCTGAAAAGAGGTGATCGCTGAAAATTGAGAAAAGAACCTATCCTAATGGCAATGTGAAAACGGCATTTCACTGAGTTTCAATTCTGCTATGACCAGTATGTCTTCAAGATTTTCCAATTATCTTCACTTTCTGAAGAGAATGATTGGACTGATTCCTGTCCTTTGGAGATTGCTTGTTTGAGTGAAACGATGAGGCAATACAGATGACTCAGATCGCAGTCTTCGCTTTATCCCTGTTTTGCGTGGACCGCCCTTTTTGGGTTTTCAATCCACCTGGATACCCCTTCTTGCCTGAGTTGCCCTTGCGGATTTTCAGCTCACCGGGTGTACAATTTTTTTATTTGTCCCTAATTTTTGCCCGAACCTATTTATTCTGTTTTTATGGTTCGCCGGGATGCCCCTTTTTGCCTAGACTTTTTTTTTTCAATGGGTCTATTTATGCGAAGTATTTTTTGACTGCGTCTGAGTTGACAGGGGATGGAAAATCTTCACCATCCATGGTTGTAAGCATTAAGGCTCTGCCAGAGAAAACCTTTTTAACCACAAATGGACCTTCATAGTTCGGTGTCCATTTTTCCCTGTGATCTGTGTTTAGAGGATGGATCTTTTTAAGTACCAATTCGCCAACTTGATACTCCCGAGGTCGCACTTTCTGATCAAATGCCCGCTTCATCCTTCTCTGATATAATTGACCATGACAAATAGCTTCTAGTCTCTTTTCCTTAACTAGGCTCAACTCGTTGAATCAGATGCGAACCCATTCTGCCTCATCCAGTTTGACATCCATCATAACCCTCAGCGAAGGAATCTCAACTTCCACTGGTAGGACTGCCTCCATACCATACACAAGTGAGAACGGTGTTGCCCCAGTAGATGTCCTTACTGATGTTCGGTACCCATGCAAGGCAAACAGTAACATCTCATGCCAATCTTTGTAGGTCACCACCATCTTTTGCACAATCTTCTTGATGTTCTTGTTGGCCGCTTCAACAGTGCCATTCATCTTTGGACGGTACGGCGAAGAATTGTGATGCTTAATTTTGAAGTCCCGACATAATTTTGCCATCATTTTGTTGTTGAGATTAGAACCATTATCAGTAATGATTCTTTCAGGCACTCCATAGCGACAGATGATATCTCTTTTCAGAAATCTGGCTACCACCTGCTTGGTAACATTAGCATAAGACGCTGCTTCCACCCATTTGGTAAAGTAATCAATAGCGACCAAGATGAAGCGATGGCCGTTGGAAGCAGTTGGCTCAATCTTCCCAATCCTATCAATGCCCCATATTGCAAAGGGCCAAGGAGAAGACATGACGTTCAACGAACTCGGAGGTACATGCACTTTATCCGCATAAATCTGACATTTGTGGCATTTGCGGGCGTATGAACAACAGTCTGCATCTATAGTCATCCAGTAATACCCTGATCTCAACAACTTCTTTGCCATTGCATGTCCTCCGGCATGGGTACCGAAAGAGCCTTCGTGCACTTCTTGCATCAACATGTTTACTTCGTGTTTATCCACGCATCTGAGCAAAACCATGTCAAAGTTTCATTTGTACATCACATCCTCTTTCAAGAAGAAACTACCAGCTAACCTCCTCAGAGTCTTTTTATCGTTGTTGGATGCTCCAGCCGGATACTCTTGACTCTTCAAGAAGCATTTGATATCATGAAACCACGGCTTGTCATCAGACACTGCGTCAACAGCAAACATATGTGCAGGCCTGTCAAGACGAGACACCTCAATTTTGGGCACATGGTTCCACCCATTCACTTGAATCATGGAAGATAACGTTGCCAAAGCATCAGCCATTTGATTTCCATCTCGAGGTATATGGTACAATTTCACTGTTGTAAAGAAAGTCAACAACCTCCTCGCATAGTCTCTGTAAGGAATCAAGTTTGGTTGATGGGTATGCCAATCTCCATTGATCTGATTGATCACCAGAGTAGAGTCCCCAAATATTTCAAGAGTCTTGATCCTTAAATCAATGGCTTCTTCAATGCCCATAATGCAAGCTTCATATTCTGCTTCATTGTTGGTGACATCAAAAGTTAATCTGGCAGTGAAAGGTATATGAGACCCTTTCGGAGTGATAAGAACTGCCCCAACTCCGCATTCATTCATGTTGGCGGCCCCATCAAACATCAAACTCCATTTGGATTCAGGGTCTGGCCCCTCCTCCGGGAGTGGTTCCTCGCAATCTTTAGCTTTGAGAAACATGATGTCCTCATCAGGGAAATCAAACCTCATCGGCTGATAGTCATCATTGGTTGCTGCGCAAGATAATCTGACAAAATATTTCCTTTGATGGCTTTCTGAGAAGTATACTGGATATCATATTCAGTCAGCACCATCTACCAACGTGCAACCCATCCGGTCAACGCTGGTTTCTCAAATATGTACTTGACAGGATCCATCTTTGAAATTAACAAGGTTGTATGAGTGAGCATATATTGCCTCAATCGCTTAGCAGCCCATGCAAGTGCACAACACGCTTCTCAAGCATTGAGTATCGTGATTCGCAATCATTGAACTTTTTGCTCAAGTAGTAGAAGGTGTGCTCCTTCTTACCCGTCTCGTCATGTTGACCAAAAACACAACCCATGGATCCTTCAAGAACAGTCAAATACATGATCAATGGTCTCCCTGGAACTGGAAGCATGAGAATTGGAGGTTCCCGTAAATATTCTTTTATTTTCTCGAAAGCCCTTTGGCAATCGTCATTCCACCCAACCGCTTGTTCTTTTCTTAACAACTTAAATATTGGTTCACAAGTGGCTGTGAGGTGAGATATGAACCGTGCAATGTAGTTCAATCTACCCAGGAAACCATGTACTTCTTTTTCTGTTCTTGGTACAGGCATTTCTTGTATCGCTTTTATTTTGGCAGGATCAACCTCAATTCCTTTTTCACTTACGATGAAACCCAGCAATTTACCAGACCGCACTCCAAAAGTGCATTTGTTTGGATTCAGCCTTAGTCGAAACTTTCTCAACCTCTCAAACATTTTCTGCAGATTGACCAGATGCTCTTCTTCTGTTCGAGACTTGGCAATCATATCATCTACATAACACTCGATCTCCTTATGAATCATGTCATGGAATAGTGTTACCATAGCTCGCTGATACGTTGCCCCAGCGTTCTTCAACCCAAAAGGCATCACCTTGTAACAGAAGGTACCCCACGGGGTAATGAACGTTGTCTTCTCCATGTCTTCCGGCACCATCTTGATTTGATTATACCCAGAGAAGCCATCCATGAAGGAGAATACCGAGAACTGAGCGGTGTTGTCAACCAGTACATCAATATGAGGTAAAGGAAAGTCATCTTTCGGACTTGCTCTGTTTAGATCCCGGTAATCAATGCACATTCTGACCTTACCATCTTTCTTCGGCACAGGAACAATATTTGCAACCCATGGTGGGTAATTGGTGACGGCCAGAAATCCCGTATCTAACTGTTTTTGTACCTCCTCTTTGATTTTGAGAGCCATTTCTGGTTAAGTTCTCCGAAGCTTCTATTTGACAGGAGGACAACCCTCTTTCAACGGCAACCTGTGCACAACAATGTCTGTATCTAACCCCGACATATCTTGATATGACCAAGCGAAGATGTCCACATATTCCCGCAGCATACTGATCAGCTCTTTCTTTACCTCGGCCTGCAGACTGGCTCCAATCTTAATCTCTTTCTTGGTGTCCTCAAAACCAATGTTGATAACTTCAATTGTCTCTTGGTGAGGTTGAATGACCCTCTCCTCCTGCTTCAACAATCTAGCCAATTCTTCGGGAAGTTCACAGTCTTCTTCATCCCCTTCTTCGGCTTGATAAATTGGATTATCAAAGTCATACTTGGCCATAGCAGAATCGTTATCAATGAAATCTGGGTGATTACGTCTGCATGATTGAGGGTCATACTTTATTTTAGAATGAGACTTTTTGAAAAGGAAACAAAAATAAAACATTGCCATTTTATTGTTTTTCTGCAAAAATAAAAATGAAAGGCAAGGAACACAATTTACATGTAAAACGTCCTTTATTAATGATAAAAAAAACCTTGCAAATGCAATTATGAGGCCCTACAAATGGATCTACACGCCTTGGGCAGAGCGTGAGATTTTAACATGCAACAGAGAAAAACAAAGAAAATTACTCTGTTCGAAGAGTAACTTGAACAATTTCTTCAACAGACCAATTGCAAAGCTCTTGACCCGGTACACACGGGCGCACCCAGTTGTCGAGGTCACAATCACTGTCGACGCCATCTTCACTTACAGCACACATCTGATTTGGATTAATGATTCCCCCGCTATAGAAAGTAATCGGCCCCTTGCGCTCTGTTGCAGCAGCTTAATACGGATTATAGCCTATACCGAACTTATCTTCCTTTGCAGAGACTTCAATTAATTTGCCCCAGCCTTGGGCATTACCTGCTTTGACTACTTCCACTGCCTGTTTGTAAGAAGCAATAGAAGTACCCACCTGTTCTTCGCTCTGAGAAGATACTACCTTTGAAGATGAATCACCAATATTGACTGCCTCAAATGCTTGACACAGCATCTCATGGATCTCTCCATCCATTCCACGTACTTAAAGGTAGACAGCTGACTGACAAAGATGTCTTCCTCTCCACATACAGTCACCACTTGACCATCAACCACATATTTCAACTTTTGGTGCAACGTAGATGTCACTGCCCCAGCGGCATGAATCCATGGTCTGCCTAACAAGCAACTATATGCGGGTTGAATGTCCATCACGTAGAACATGCACTTAAACACTTGTGGACCAATCTTTACTAGGAGCTCTACCTCTCCGAATACAGAACGTTTCGAATCATCGAAAGCCCTCACTACCAAATCACTTGGTCTTAGAATAATTCTGTCAGCGCCTAACTTCATTAAGGCCTTCTTTGGTAACATGTTCAGGGAAGACCCCGTGTCCACCCACACGTGAGATAATACTGCACCTTTACATTCCAGGGTGATGTGTAATGCCCTGTTGTGATTGCGACCCTCAGTAGTCAAATCATAATCTGTAAAACCTAGCCCATGGCTAGCATTGACATTAGTAACAACAGACTTCAATTGATTCACAGTAATCTCTTGAGGTACATAGGCCATATTCAAGACCATCAAAAGTGCCTCTCGATGAGCTGCATAACACATAAGCAACGACAAGATAGAAATCTTTGATGGCGTTTGGTTCAACTGATCAACCACTTTATAATCACTCGTTTTGATAAGTCTCATGAACTCCTCGACCTCTTTCTCAAAAGTACCTTTCTGCACAGATTCAGGAACAACAACATCCTCTGTAGCCACCTGTTTACCCTTGGCTTTGGCTGCTGCCTCAGCTTCAGCATTAGTTCTCAAAGTCTGTGGAGCAAACAAGCGTCCACTTCTGGTGAAGCCACCAAGACCTCCAACATTATCAATACTGGAACTACCCCCATATGGACTTTCCACTTCTTGCTTTTCTCCTTGGTAGTAAACATCTGCACTGTAGTGCCATATGGGATAGCCCGCTCACTAGTATAAGGAACTAGTCCTGGTACCATAATAGTAACAAGACTCACTACATCAGGCACAATGATAGCAGCAGGCGATGGCACTTGAATTTCAGCTGGCGTAAAATAACAGCTGACACATCATCGTCCTTTTTGTCCCCCTGATCGAACTGTAGACAACCCTCATCAATCAAATTTTGAATATCGGGCTTCAGTTTATCACAACCATTACTCTGATTCTTGCAATCAACACAACCTTCTTCACACCCAGGGAACACCTGCCCCTTCAACAAACGAGCCTTCACAAAACTCAAAGGAGTCCTCACCCTGTTCACATCTGTTACCAAATTCAAAACTCTCCCATCTTCAATGGGTTGACTTTTGGCACATTATGATCTGGCATGGGATTCTGAAGCACATTTGGTGGAGGCGAGAAATTAATTGCCTTGGCATCAATCAAATCATGTACCTTATGCTGAAATGTACGACACTTTTCAATACTATGACCTGGAGCCCCAGAATGAAATTCACAGCGGGCATTAGCATCATAACCCTTTGGTAATACTGCAGGAGCCGGGCCCATCGTACGAATCTCCACCAGATTAAGCTTTAACAATTGGGGTAACAAAGCTGCGTAAGTCAAAGGCAGAGGGTTCATATGTCTGTCAGTTTGTCTCTGCTGATATGATCTCTGTGGCTGTTGATTATTTCGTGGATTAACATTCTGTTGTCGCGGCTGTGATTGAACTTGTGGACTAGGAATGGTCACAACAGCAACCTGATTATAGGAATCTTGATAGCCTCTACCTCTTCCTCTGTTCTTATAAACAGCACTGGTCTCCCTATCTCTCTTTCTGGTAGCTCCAGCAAATGGCTTCCTCACTCCTGAAGAACTAGCACCACTGACATCTTGTATTTTTCTGAGCTTCAACAAACTTTCAATCCTTTCCCCAGCGATTACAATGTCCGCAAACCCAGTTGAAGGACAGGCAGCCAACCTATCAAGATAAGTTCCCTGAAGAGTACCCATAAACATGTCGGTCATCTCTCGGTCCTACAGTGGAGGTTGAACCATGGCAGCCAACTGGCGCCATCTTTGAGCATATTCCTTAAAACTCTCATTCGCGTTCTGAGCCATACTCTACAGCTGAGTACGGTTTGGAGCCATATCCATGTTGTATTGATACTGCTTGACAAAAGCATGAGCTAACTCCTTCCAGTTCCTCACAGAAGTCCTGCTCAACTTCATATACCATTCTTGAGATGCCCTAGTAAGGCTGTCTTGAAAATAGTACATCCACAATTTCTCATCATCAGTATGAGCGACTATCCTCCCCACATAGGATTGAAGATGAGTTTTAGGACAAGTAGTGCCATTGTACTTGTCAAATGTTGGTGGCTTGAATTTATGTGGGATTCTTACTCCAGGTACCAATCCCAAGTCGGAAACATCAAAACCAAGAGTGTTTTGGGATTCAATGGACCTGATTTTCTCAGTGAGCTCGTCGAATCTGCGAGTGTTCTAATCTTCAGCATCTAACAGAGTGAATTGCTCATCTTGGTTGTCTTCCACAACCTGACGAACCCCAGTGTTTCTAGGAGGGTCACCGCCTGCATTAACGCCAGTTTGATTACACGTCTCATCAATAATTCTATGACCTCTATTATTACCATTGCCATTCTGCACCTCTACTTCTGGTCGCTCGACCATTGCCCCGAGTCTTTCCTCATTTTGGGCCATGCCCGTCATTAATGTCATGAACTAGTCCATCCTGTTCCTCAGCTCAACCAATTCAGTCTGCATCTGATCCATGACCTTAGCTTGGTTTCTGCGAGTTGCGTACCGGTGGACGTGATTATCAGCTATAGTGCCTGAAACCAAATAAAGGTTAAAGGACCTGCAACAAGTACCTGTCATGCAAAAATGATATGCAATGCAATGCAAATGCCATGTTTATCATTTCCGAGGTGCCTTACACCCTGATTCCAATCTCAACCACAGAAATCTGAAGATCAGAAATCGTGATATGAAGAGACGTGTCGTGATTATGTGCTTGTGTACAGATAACCGCCAAAGGAATATTTCTGAATAAACCGCTCGTTTCAATTAAAAAGAAGCCATACATACACACAACATTCATCAATGAGTTCAAACATCATACATCAAAATAGTGGATTCATCAATAAGTCTGATGATATCCATCAACAAAAACTACATTAAGAGAATGAGAGAAAAATTGTCAATCTGACAACTCCAAATCCTTCAACTTTTCGCTGGAATACTTGACTTCTCGAAGAGTATGCGAGTACGCTGATGATTTGGTCTTTCGATTAACTCCTTAATTAGAACATCTCTTTTCGCGAGAGCTTCAGTCAGCGAATCCATATGCATCAGGAGAACTTCATCATCACAGACCCCTTTATGCCTTTTCACGCCGGCTTGCATTTTGAGTTTCTCCATATCTATCATAGCCTCTTCAAGCTCCTTCTTGGAAGTCTTTAGCTCCTCTCTGGCGCTTTCCAATTGCTCTTGACTTTTGCCAAGGTTCTCCCGATACTTCCTCCATTGTTCATGTGCCTTTTCGAGCTCGTCATCCTTTATCTTTAGCTGTTCCTGCAACTCCGTGTTTTCGATTCTAACCTCATCCCATGCTTGCTGAAACTTGGCTAGAGTGTCTTTAGTCTGTGCTAAGGCCTGTTTGGTCTTCTTATGAGCTTGCGTGGAAGCATTGACACCCTTACTAATTTTCTGGAAATGTTGAGCTCTTTCGGCAAAATCCTTTTCTCTTGCAGCTAAGACTTTTTCGGCGTCCTGGGCTTTCTGCTCCAACTCTTTGTTGGCATGTAGAGCATTTTGAAGAAGACTACTCAAATCGGAATTCTCCACCCAAAGCTCCTTCACCAACTTCTGCAGCTTGTCAAATTCCTCGATGGCTACCATGGTAGGCTGCTCTGGCATTATGGGATATAGAGGGGGTTCCCTTGAAAAAGGCAAGAGCAAATCATTTAGCTTCATTTCAATCCATCTTTCATAATCAGGGTAAGATCTGCAATCCATTTTTCCAAAAATAGTTTTTCCTGTTTTACGCAGGTTCCCTCAAGCATTCACAACTTCTCTCAGCATTTCCTCATCTCCAGTCCATGTAAAGAACAAAGATTTCTCAATGTCCCGATCTATGGGAGGATACCTGGAAGCATATCTAAATTGTCTAATGGCCAGGATCGGGTTATAATTGACTCCCCATTTCCTGCCAATTAGAGGCACATTGGGAAAATTCCCACAACTGGTGATGATCTCTATTCCCAGCAACTGACGATCAAACCAGACAATGTTATTAGCAGTTAATCCCATTATCCACTTGGACCATTTTAAAGAATCCTTTGTGTCTACAAAAGCACCTGTCTAAGGTAAATGCTTCAAAAACCAATGAGCTAAAAGTGGAGTGCAACAGTTGACAGATCCTCCCCTTCTTTTTTCATTCTTGAAGTGCACAGAGTAGTAAAACTCTCCTAACAAAGTAGGAACCGGATTTTTGAGAACAAAAACTCGTATAGCCTGTATATCCACAAAATCCTGTTGATTAGGGAAAAGAACAATGCCATATATGCACAAAGCCAGAATTGAATTGTAAACTGCCCAATTCTTTGCGCCAGCAGCCTCTTGAGCTTGATCGGTAAGAAATTCTAAGTGAAAACCTTTGACCCTATTTTTCCTAGCCACATTTCTCTTTAGCACTTAATCTTTCACCTGTACCGCAGCTGCAATCTCCTCTATGCTAGGGTGACTACCAGAAAAAAATGGTAATGCTGACTTGATCGGAATTCCTAAAATAAATGAGAATTCTTCCAACGTAGGCATCAAAATATAATCAGGAAAGAGAAAGCATCTCAACGAAGGCTCATAAAACTGTAGCAAAGTGTGAAGAGCATCATGTTCATACTGTGTGATTCTGCGGACCATCTCCACCAATTTTCCATACCTCTTCTGGAAGTTGATAAGAACACCCGGGTCAGCCATAGCTATCACCTTATGCAGTAAATCCAAAGTAGGTTCTGGGAACTTGTAGGCAACATTATTCTTTCTCTTGGCAACTGTCTCTGTCGAGCCCATCGATTGGAATCAGAAGTGTAATAAGCACCTGTAAATGACAAACATGAATGTTATGACATGATAATGCAATGCAAAAAGGGCATGGTATCAGCGTGCTCTGTGTCTGTACAAATCTGGGAACAATACTGTAGATAGAAACCAACTGACTGTAATAGGTTACATCATCTGTCTGTAAAAATACCAGCATATCAGGGTATGTGGGAGGCATGGTCACCTGCAAACCTGTAAACACCCGCCCATACTCACATGTGGGTACTAGGATCCTCAGTATCCCGGGCTCTCAGGTCGAGAAATGATGATACATTCACCATTTCTGGTTTGGCATCATCATCAATTGAGGAGGCCTCAACCGATTCTCCAAAACGAAAGGTCCTCAGCTTCTGGCACTGAGGTCGAGAAGCAATAGTACATTCATCCCTCGGGGTACAGTACTATCGCCAATCGAGGAGTGCCTCCACTGATTCACTTTTAAAAATTACATCCTATAGCGAATTCCCAGCATTGGGTCCTCGGATCAAGAAGTGTAATGGGTTTTCCATTTCTGGTCTGCCATTATCACATCGTGGGAGGAGTGTCGTTGCTGAGTCCTCGGGAATGGTCACTAGAGTCGACAGCTTCCTAGGTTAACACCCTGAAATGCACAAGACGCGCAAATCAGAACATCTCCCAAGAAAACCTCGTCTGGTTGTGGATTTCGTATAAACCATACATAACAAGATGCTACGTGGGCCACACTACTTTCCACTCTAATCTTATGTATGTACTCAAGCCTGTGTAATGGGCTTATCTCTCAGAATACCCATCCCGCCAAATAGAAAACCAACACAGCACAGTCCAGTATAATAATGAAATATGATGCAGTAAATGCGGTAAATACCGTAATGTACAGTAATATACAGTAAAGTAGTAATACGATAAACAGCAATACAGTAAAACAGCATCAAAGTAAACACCCAATGAAATAAAAACAAACAAGCACTAGGATCGACTGGCAAAAAGGGATGGACCAACAAGAGGTCAACGAGTCCCTAGCAGAGTCGCCAGCTGTCGCTCCCGGGAATTTCAACCAAGTACAAACGCGAAAGTGGCGCGGAAAACAGAGTCGCCAGCAATGTGTATTTATCCCATGATAGGGAAAGGAAACACTGCGTAAACCTGAGGGAAGGAAAGAACAAGGTCTCACGAACCAAAGAGAAAGGGTAAGGGAGTCGGTTACGTGAATGGAAGGTTATCGCACCCCTTCACGTCCGTCATACTCGACGGGATCCACGCTTGCTGTCTCGATCAAAGGGTGTAAGGAACTGGAAATGAACTGCTAACTGGAGAATCGGAAATGAAAGGTAGAAATGAGAAGGGGAAAAGGAAAGAAGTGACTCGATAGGACATTATCATTGTCCTAGGCCTACGTATTCCCTCAGTGCAATGGGAAAGTCAGAGTCAACATAGTTCGACGGACTACGGGGAAAGGTTGCTTGTAGAGATATCGCATCTCGTCCCTACGTATCTTCAATCAGACGAGAAAGAAGAATCAGAGCAAACGTAGTTCGGCTCAGCAAGGGTTGCTTTGTTTGTGTTTTTTAATGGAAATGTCAGAGTGCGCGTCCCAGAAATTAGGTGTTGCAGCTCGCTTTAGGGAGACTTAGGCGTTACCTGTTTGCGGTGGAACGGACATGACAAATCCCTAAGGAATAGAATGAAGGAGATGAGAAGAGAATTTATTTGTTTTTGTATTTTAGAAAGAAGTATTTTGATTATTGGCGTGTATAACGCATATTGTATTTAAGTCTCTCATGTAGGATTGAATGCCTCGCATATCGACCCAAGACGGGACGTATGCTAAACATTCTAAGAAAGTGAGAGAAGACCCCTCACTATCTTATTCTCACATGAAAGGCTCAAATGCAATAAATGTTATGCCTTTATTAAGTGTTTTTTTTCTTTTGTTTTGAGATGAGAAGAGGAGAGAATCAAAGGTTGAGAAAGATAAAAGCCTAAATGGGAGACTAACAATCCTATTTGTTATCATGCATGGATGATCCTAAAGGTTTAGTGTGGTTTAGAAACCTAAGTCTAAAAGAAAAGAGAAGAAGAGTGAGTTCTAACTTACTTCAAATCTTGAAGTTAAGTGAAGAACTCAAAGGGGATGAAAGCAATGAAATGTCAAAGAAGCATAAGATGCTTATCACAATCAACTTGAAAGCTTAAAAGAGATAAGAGAAGAAGTTGTATGTGGGTGCTCTCCCACACACTTGACTTACCATAAGCCCGTGAAAATGTTAGCAAAACAACTTACAAGTAAAGAAATAAGGAGAGAAGAACAAGTAAGGATCAAACAAGTTAGGAACTAAGGAAGAAGGATCCTAAAGGTGTGAAGAAAATTCTACACAAAACACCATATCATGTTATCCAAATAAGAAATAAAATGGAATGAAACAATGAAAACAACAACAATTACAACTCATAAGTGCAATGCAACAGTAAAATCTATCATCATGTACCAAACAGCAATCAACAGCACATGTTCAGCCTACAAAATGGGTGTAAAAAGCAAATAGCAGCACATACAACAACATATATGTGCATAGACAGCAATGAAAAATCAGAGGCAGCATGCATTCACAAATGACTCATTCATGAAAGAACAAACATGCTTCAAGCCTTGCACATTATTCAATTAACATAACATGATCACAATCTCATTATAAATCATGGTGGACAAGTCTTGAAAATAACATGGAATGATGCACGTTTAAAAAGAATACATTTTGTTAAGCATGTGAACAAGTTAAAACAAGTATGCATCTCTTGAAACCAAAAGTAAATGAACATACACATAGCTATTCCAACAATCACCAACATCAATTAGCAATTAATAAGCTCAAAGTGTGTGCATTACGTGATCATCACTTCAATTAATCAAATACAAGCATACACATTCATCGATAAAAACCAAGAATCGCATGTCGAAAAATCATGTTCATGCCATGGTATGAAGTAAAATAACTCAAGAACAATCCACCAATCATCAACATATTGATCCATGAAGTTTAGACATGCAAAGGATCTCAAACAAACAAGAAAATGCAAGAAAATCACACTCTGCTCCAGTGGTAACCGGTTACAGCATAACTGCTAACCGGTTACACAGTGCAAAATTGCACAAACTACGCAGAAAAACAACATGTTAACCGGTTATAGCACAACTGATAACCGGTTACATAGCAACAGAATTAAAAAAAAAAACAGTTCCAAAAGCACTTTTCAGCAGTAAATGACTTATTCAAACAACTCCAATGATCAAGTAATCCCTTATGCACGAAAATTACGTTCAAATACAGTATTCAAACATCATTTAGATCCAATAATCATCAACATCAAGAATCAAATTCAAGCAAAGTGGATCCAAAATCAAAATCATCAAAAGTCTACATCGAATAAGCTGCAAATAAGCTAAAAACAGCGTAGATTCAAGGAAAACCAACCTACAAAGCCAAGACTTGCGTTGGTAATCATTGCAAAGTGATCTTGATGTAGCAAATTAAAGAAAACCAGAGACTCCTTGATCGATAGACGAAACGTGTCGAAACCGAACAAAAAATCGCGAAAATCACCGAAAACAAACTTGCACCAAAATAAATGGTGTGAAACTCTTGGATTGAAGTAGAATAAGCTGCAGATCCAGAAATCCAACCAAAGAAAGCCGAATGATGGAGTTTAAGCTCAAGTAGTAATCACTTTTCGATGTAAAAAGTGATTATTCTTCAAGAAGTAAGAGCTTTTGGTGAGGGTTTGGAAGAGAGAAATGAGATGAAAGTGTAGAAGTTGCAGAAAATTCAGAGAGAAATGAGAGTGAAGTGTGTGAAGAAATGTAAAAAATGAATTTTTTTTCTTTGAAAAATGAATGGAGAGTTTCTTATATAGACTTTAGGCTTGGAGTGTGAGTGGCTTGGGATTAGCTTTGGTTTTTGCTTTGGGTTAGGAGTTAGGGTTGGAGTTAGTTGCACTTAACTCACCGAGTCAAGGAGGTTAACTCGGTTAGTTAGAACCAACTCGGTAACAATCTCAAGGTGAACTTCAACATCCAAAGGTGGAGATGCTTTGAAAACAAGGAATATGATGCACTTGATTTGAAATGAAACATTAGAATAAATGCCCTTCGAATTAATCGAATAGCCTTGAAATGTCTAGAAATGTCTAGAATATTCCACTTGCTGCTATAACACTTGTAGAATCAAAGACCCAAGTGTGTGCAATGGTGCTGTCCCAACAATGCAGCAAAATCTGCAACTTTGTACAGAGTAACCGGTTACAGCATATCTGCTAACCGGTTACATGCTTGAAAACCTGCGTTTCTGGTGAAAAAATACACTATGTAACCGGTTACAGCATAACTGCTAACCGGTTACTGCAACCCAATTTACCCAAATTTGCTTGGAAATGATGTTGAAGTCCCGGTTTCGATTTTCCACCTCTTGTCTTGATGAGTAAACATGGAAACCCTTATTTTGGGCTTGTTTTGATGATGAAATAATCTGAAGAGCCTTGGCTCTTGTTCTCTTGCTTTGAGTAGTCAATGCTCTGAAATCAACTGATCACATGCCCCAATGCAACATGTATGAGATATGAGATGAAAAGATATGTAAATGCAATGCAATGAAACATAAGCTAGGCAACAACAAGAGGGCAAATTTTGGGGTTTTACAATGTCTATACATAAAACATATTATCCACAACCAATGCATTTATAACGAATGCATATCAAATCACCAATGCTATCACGAGCTCAACACATAATTAATCAATTCACAATTTTCCACACACAATCAATCCAATCATGATTTATACAAATGCATAGAGACCGATACAACGACTCTATGCAATGCAATGCGGTACCAATCCATCCATTATTCTCATCATCATTAATTCACTCAGGAATGATTGGAATCATCGCTTGTTACTTAGTGTAACTCCCCGTCGGGCAAACGATCTTCCCCGTTGCTTTAGGTCCTCTTGGTGTAAGGCTTACGACGTTTATGGATCGCTTTAGGTCCTCTTTGTATAAGGCTCATGATCCGATCGCTTTAGGTCCTCTTTGTATAAGGCTCACGATCGTCTATAATGTCGCTTTAGGTCCTCTTTGTATAAGGCTCACGACCGTTATAGCAGATTCCCTCTGGAATTGTTTCGTCGCTCACACCCACTAGGGCACACGACATCACAAGAATGCATATCATGATGCTTGGCATACAATGACTCATGACAATCAAATGCATATACAACCATGTGAACCATCTCAACATCCATAATCAGGCATATACAATCAAACACATCACAATGCATTTATTTGCCATAAGGCCACAAACCATCATCACAACATTGAATTTCACATAAACAATGCATCCCATCATAATCCACAAACCACAACAATTACAACAACTTATCACATGCTTCAACATCATATAAACCACAACAATCCCACAAAACCTCATAACAACATACATTGATATTCAATCAAACAATGTATTTTACCATACCACAACATCATTATCACATGCATCAACATCATATAAACCACCTAAAAGCTCCACATTATATAACAATAGCACAACACACGGTACAACACCTACCACACGCATTTAACGCGATAAAAACTCAACAACCCAACACTTTTACAAAACCACGACTTAGATAATTCATCTACTACCCTCCAAACCATTTTTAATAGAAAGAATATTTCATTTGCTTTCTAACGCTTTGAACGGGGGTCAAAACGGACTTGCGGTTTGCGCGCAGACACCCGCACTAAGTGCGCTACCTGCGTACATTCAGCGAGATTTAGCCTTAAAAACACCATTGGAAGACTTCCGGACATCTGTTTTCGATTCCGTAAAAAGCTGCGATCTCAGAATTCAACGTACTACAATATTTTCACCATTAAAATGCCATCCAACACATTTTCCATTGTTGAAATATTTTGAAACATAGTTTTATCAATTTAACCCAATCCCAAACTCGATCAAAACCATTCAAAAACACACAAACAACCATTCCCGATTAAATATCAACCTATACCAATGTTACCAGACATATCCAAACACTTTTACTCGATCACAACATCAATTTGCACAAAAACATCGATATATGTCAAAAACGCAAAAGTTACAAATTCAACCCAATTCAATCAAATGATCATACTAAATCACGGCCTAACATCACTCGACTCCACTACGCGACTTATTCCAACTTTCGACCGTGAAAACATCGATTTCTATTCATTTCTACCATTTCAACCTAAAATGAAAACTAGAAGAAAATCACCAAAACAATCCAAGAAAACATACACATATACATATACAAGCAAGATATAATCGAAACTTCTCACCCTTACCCGATTAATCGTGCTTTGAAGTGTCGGTTGAATCGGTTTCTTAAACTTCAAGTTTTTCCTCTTTTTCTTCTTTTCTTTCTCTTTTCTTCTCTTCTCTTTCTCTCTATTTCTCTTAAACTTTCTTTTCTCTCTTTCTAATCTCTATGTTTCTATTTAAAGAAAAACAATAATATCTAACCAAGCAAAATGACCAAAATACCCCTACACTCAATTCTCTCGCAAACGCTCCCAAAACGCGATAAAACATAAACATACCGATGAAAACCATATCATGCAATAAAAGTTAAAAAGAAAAATATAATTTAATGCAAATATTTTACCTATCAGAGAAATTAACCAATTAACTCAATTAGCAGGTAAAATACAATATATTTACACATTTCACAAAATTCACATAAATGAAATAAATAAATACAATTTAAACAAATCGGGGCGTTACACCTAGACAGACACCTTTTTTCCATGTTAGTCCCACGCGTTGGCGAACCTCTTTCTTCCCCCGCAAGTCTGGCTTGTTAGTCCCATGCTTAGGCAGACGCCCTCCCTCTCTTGCCATGTTAGTCTCATGCTTTGGCAAGCCCTCCATTTCTCCCCCTTGTGGTTGCCATGTTAGTCTCATGCTTTAGCTAACCCTTTGCTCCTTTCATGTCTATATTGTTAGTCTCATGCTTAGATATACCTTTCCTCAATTCACAACTCCTTTCAATTCAAGCAAGCTCTTTGCAATCCAGTCCACTATTTCTTTCCTTTTCTTGGTTATGACACCACTTCTTTTCTTATCCTTAGTTCCATGAACTATGGAGCTCTGATTTCCTCATTGCACTATGAGGATACGTAGGCACAAGATTGTGAGATCTTATTAGGGTTACTTATTGTAGATCCTAATGCTAGATATGGATTAATAAGGGATACAACCACCATTGTGTTATCTGCATAAGTCGATGCAGTGGGGTGTAGGCCTGCCATAATTGTAGTTGGCATGTCATAAGGTTGTTCTCTACCGCCAAGGGATAATAAAAAATTCAAAGAAAAATGAGGCCTTTGGTATCCTGAATTTCGTGTAACCCTTGTGGTTGTTGGAATACTAGACACTTGTGGTGGCAGCATCACCATTTTTGGTAATATAGTCGAGATAGGCATTGGGCTTATCACAATAGATTTTTCCAAACAGAAGTTGAAGTTCATACATGACCAATCCTCAATCTGACTAGTTGATTTTCTAAGTTTGGAGCATTATTATGTGGAGGGGAAAGTTTCTAGATGGCGAACGTGCCATTTCAAGAAGAGTCTTGCCACTCTTCAGACGCAGACACACTCAACAACTGGAGCCATTTCATGAATGAAGAACAAAAATTCGACATAAAGAACACAATACTTTTCTACAAAAAATAATCTTTTCTACACAAAAGGGTACCACTGAACGTGCCAATTTTTTTTACTGGTGTTTTTAGTAAACAATCATGAATTTAGTTCACTTAAGATATTAACTCGACAAATCTCAAAGACAATTTGTGTAAAGAAAAGGTACAATGAAAATTTTATGTGATTTGGATTTAAAATGTTTGAATCATAACCAACTGGATGCTGTTAGCTCATAAATTTGACGCCTATATAAAGTTGGAAGTATTGATTGGAATATTAAACTCTTGAAGAGGTTTAAAGAGGCTTTCGACGGGATCTGTATGATAGGTTTTAGTCGAAGATGCTCACAAGAAAAGAGGATGCTTTTTGGGACTTAGAAAATATTTCTAAGAGTTGAAGAGGTCACCTTCGACCGACAACACTGCTAATGTCTGACGTTGGGAAATTCAAATTCAAATAAAGGAGGGAGTAGTTACTTTGGTTCGCTCTTGAAGAAAGACAAGTGGCGTGTATCCAAGCAATGGAAGCATGCAATGCGACACTTGTCATTTGTTGATTATTTCAGGCAGTTTATAGCAGTTAGTTTTAGTATTATAAATAGGGGTCCTAGCAATAGGATTGGGGGTTGTGTTCACTTTGTACAAGTAACTCCAAATTTACTCAAAGTATCCGCGTGTTGAGAAAAGAGTCTTGTGAGAATGTACATGATATAAACACCATTTATCCTTCAATACAATTTACTTAAATCTTTTGTTAAGTTTTTATCTTTTATTTAACGCAAGTTACGTTTCTGCACTTTTTCTTAGTTTTATACTTTTGACCTTCACTGCACACTGTCGACCCCTTCCTTTACATTTTCAGCTTTTTAACTTAACGTTTTGAAATGTTGTCTCGTATTGCATTTTCAACAAACTTTCCTTTATGAGTATTGTTGAAGTATTCATTTCCTTAGAATTTACGTTAGATTAATTGTTAGCACATGTCCTAGGATCAATCTTATCGATCCTGTGAGTCACCAAAGTTAGATTTGGAAGATCAGCGGTTGTTTACCAATTTTCACGGTAAACAAATTGGCACGCCCAGTGGGACAGTGCTAACTTTATAAAGATCTTTCTAAATTTTGAAAATCTTCATTCATCAATCGTTTCCTTCTTAAAAAGCTTCGTTGCATGTTATTGAGAAGTGGTAAGGTAGCCACTACAAACAAAAAGAGACCAAGGAGAAGATATACGAGTAACACTAACCCTCAAAATCTGTCCAGGAACGATGTGGTACCACCTCCAGTTCCTTCGACAGGAGAGCCAATACCACCTCCTGTTATGTCCGACTCAATGCCATCAATGGCAGGATCAGGGTCAACATATAAAAGGGCTTACACTCAACCTGTTTTGGAGTACATTGGGCCACAAGCATCTAATCCCCAAACTCCACCAGAAGGACCTTCGACGTTTAGGCATTTTCCCCTTCCAGGATTCTCACAACCATTACCAAGGAATCTACCTTATGGAATGCCAACGTCAATAATGCAAAGCCTCCAAAATCCCCCCCCCCCAGTATTCTCAAAAAATGTAATGTCTTCGCCATTAGAAGGGTCAGGATCGGGGATAAATATAGGTCGAAACAGTCAAAGTGTAGGTGTGGGATATTCCACTCAAGGTCCTAGTCTGACAAACACGTCTATAGCATGTTTAAGACAGCAAATGGATAAGAGTAACCTACAAATGGTACAAACCTTGTCCCAAACTATGGGGGAATTTTCCAGCCCTTGATCCAGAACACTACCCAAACTAACCAGCAATTAGCAGCGCAATTGGCGCGCATGGCAGAATTTATGGGGGTACCAGCCCCTGTACGAGGTGCGACCGTGGTGGAGAATATCCCGCGGTGGAACCTAGGGACTATACCTGAGGCGAATCCAGAACCCCCTAGAGTCGAACTTCCCAGAGTCGAACCACCAAGGAACCAAGTGCCAATTCCTGAAGAGGGGGAGCAAGGGGTAGTGATAGTAAATAGAAACCAAGATGCTGACCATGTTGTACAACAGGTTCGACGTAACAACATAGCAGCAGATAACAACCTAGCAGCCATGGTCGAAAGGATAATGGCTCAAAATGGGGTAAATTTTGGCTTTACTAGGCCAAACTATACATCACCCATAGTGGATTATATTCTACAATCAGAATTACCTCCTAGGACGAAGGTCCCAAAGTTTACCAAGTTCTCAAGAGATACAACTGAATCTACTGTCGAACATGTAGCCCGGTATATGATTGAGGCTGGAGAGATTACAAATGACGAAAGTCTTAGGGTAAAATATTTCCCAAGTTCTCTCACCAAAAATGCTTTTACTTGGTTTACAACCCTACCTCCTAACTCAATCTGTAATTAGACCCAGTTAGAGCGTTTGTTCCATGAACAATTCTATATGGGACAAACTAAGATTAGTTTGAAGGAGTTGGCTAGTATAAATCGAAAGTTTACTGAGCCAATAGACGATTACCTAAACAGGTTTCGATTACTTAAGGCTAGGTGTTTTACTCAAGTGCCAGAGCATGAGTTGGCCAAAATGGCCGCTGGTGGCCTTGATTACTCTATCAAAAAGAAGTTGAATACCCAGTATCTGAGAAATATGGCCCAACTAACTGATAGGGTTCGACAGTTAGAACGTCTGAAAGACGAAAAGGCTAAGTTTAATAAGAGTAAGAAGGTATCCTATGTTGAATATAATGAGGATGTCGAAGGTTCATATGATAAACCATTGTATTTCGACGAAAATGAGATAGATGCGCTGAATTAAAGCAGGGTCCTTCGTATGCTTGTAAAATGTTAGCCCCTTCGGCTGGAAAAAATTCTGTCGAATCTGAAAAGAATGATAAGTTTCCTAAGAAAACATATACTTTCGACATTATGTGACGAAATTTTTGATTTATTAGTTAAAGATGGACAAATGATAGTGCCTGTTGGCGCCAAAATGCCACCTTTAGAACAAAGAAAAAAGAGAGGATTTTGTAAGCACCATAATTTTCGGGGTCATAAAACTTCTCAGTGTTTTCTTTTCAGGGACTTGGTGCAAAATGCTATCCAGGAGGGCAGGCTGAAGTTTGGAGAGAAAAGCAAAAGTCAAATGAAAATTGACACTGACCCATTGCAAACAGTGGAGGCCCATTATGCTGAGCCAGAGGTACACATGGTAGAAGTTGCTGATGACTTCGACTGTTCAATTAATATGGTGGAAATTGCTGAAGATTTCGCCAATGGTGTTGTTTTAGCCAAGGTTACTGAAGGCCTTGACATCAATACAATGGAGAAATTCATGAGTGAGGCCGCTGACGGCTTCGACAAAGCTACTGATGGCTTAGATGAGGGGATCACTGAAGATTCCAAAATGATGCTGGTTACCAAGGAAACTGCTGAGAGTTTCATTAAGATGGATGAGGCTGCTGAAGGCCTCAATGTAGACTTCTGTAATCTGAATCTTAGTGTTGATGTCGACATGAACGTAAATATGGTCGAGATTACACAACATAGGACCATGGAGGTTGATGAAGCAAGCTGCAAAGAGGAGTGTAACAAAGTGGCGTATCCAAAACAGGAAGAACCTATCATTGAATTCCTTCACCGCTGCCAAAAGAAGGGATCAGGTGTCATGTTATGCCCCAGATGCAGTGCAATCTTCGATCAAAAGGCTGCTCACAATCTTGAAGGGATTAGGAAAGCTAAGGAAAGAAGGGAGCAGAAAGCATCTCATGGTCAAAGGGGTTTCAACCCTAGAAGGTCCTCTTCAAAACAAGTAGGGGAAAAACACAGTTCCCAGGGGCCAGACCCAGTACCTTCAAACCAACAAGCAATACACCAATAGGAAGCTGGATGAAACCTGCCGAAGGAAAGGAAAAAGGTCAGAAAAAGTGGCAGAAGTTTGATGTGGGCAGAGGCTCTTTAATAGAATATCGAAAGAAGTTTCAAACTTCCAATAAATCGGCGTATGTCTCTGAAAACTATAAGGGGAAGAACCCGATGTCGCGATCTCAATGGAGGAGAGAGCAACGTCAAAGGAAGGCTCTCAGGGAGGCCCAGTCGAAGGATCAAGGAGAGTCCAATACTAATATCCCTACTGACAATAATGGAGGGAATCAAATGAAGACTGCTGAAAAAATACCCGTAGGACAAAAACTGTTTGCCTCTCAAAAGGATAAACCTGAAAAGACTGTCGAAGACGATGAAGAAATGACAGACAACTTCGACTCTGAGTCTGATGCTTCTCTCGACATCATAGTCAATGTGGTGTCTGTAATGCCTAGGGAGTTCGACCAAATTACAGAAGTCGAAGATTTGGATGCCTGCACTGAAGCATAAATGGCAGCACACAAGCCTGTGTGCTACTATATTATGAATAATGGATGCGTTGAAGAGCATAATGCTTTCTTCGAGCGACATACAGAGGCGATGAAAAGCCACCTAAAGCCCCTCTACATTACTGGCAAGGTGGAGAACGTGCCAATAAATAAGATATTGGTTGATTGTGGTGCAACAGTAAACTTCATGCCACATTTCTTATTGAACAAGATTGGCAAGTATGATACTCATACTAAGCCACATAATATGGTTCTTTCAAATTATGAAGGAAAGGTTGGCTCTACACTGGGTGTGATACAAGTTGACTCAACAGTTAGGACAATCACTAGGCCTACTGTCTTCATGGTAGTGGAAACAAAAGCCAACTACAATCTGCTATTAGGACGAGAGTCGATACATGGCATTGGTGCAGTGCCATCTTCGATGCATCAACGAATCACCATCTGAAGGTCAGATGGCATAGTCGAGAACATTGAAGCTGATCAGGGGTATTTTAAAGCCCCGATAAATCATGTCGAAAGACGTCAGTTCGACAAACATTTGGCTCACATTGCCCCTTGTGTTCCAACAGACTTTGAGTTTGTCCCAGATGACGAGACATTTTGCTCATTGTACTTACATCTCGTCGAGGATTTCCGTTGGGATAAGGAGGTGCCAGGGGAAAGGCTTCCATACCTTGGTGAACCTGCGGTAGACCCCACTGGGTGGGGAAGTGAATTCAATGATAATGACTGAGTTCGAAGCATTAAAGAGAATTTCGGCCTACGTGGCTGAATTCAGACTACGAGCGGCCTTGGAGGCTGCTAATGAATATATGGCTGGCGAAGCCAACTCTGAATTCCACCAAGAAGGTCCTGGTAAGGACTTTGACCCAGAGCCACCTGATAAGGTTCAGGGTGTATAACAAGGCCAGAGGTTTGACGCCATTTATGACGATGAGCCTTTGGGATTTGAAAAAGATCCGCTGGCAAATAATATTAAGATGTTGGCGCAAGATCCGTTAGAAGAAATCGACCTAGGTGAAGGGGCAACCAGAAGGCCAACATATGTTAGTGCCAATCTTGACCCACAACTTAAGGTCGAAATTACCCAGTTGTTGCAGGAGTTTAAAGACTGTTTTGCCTGGGACTACGATGATATGCCTGGTTTGAGTAGAGAATTGGTCGAACATAAGTTGTCGATCAAGCCTGGGAAGAAGCCAGTTAAATAGAATCTAAGACGGTTTGCCCCAGAAATTCTCTCAAAGATAAAGGAAGAAGTTGAAAGACTCCTTCGATGCAAATTTATCTGCACTGCCAGGTATGTCGAATGGTTAGCTAACATTGTACCTGTTATTAAAAAGAATGGTTCCTTAAGAGTTTTCATAGACTTTAGAGATTTAAATTCTGCAACTCCTAAGGATGAGTATTCTATGCCTGTGGCAGAAATGCTAGTCGATTCCGCCGCAGGACATGAGTATCTCAGTATGTTAGATGGGTACTCTGGTTATAACCAAATATTCATTGCTGAAGATGATGTCCCCAAAACAGCTTTTCGTTGTCCTGGAGCCTTAGGCACCTACGAGTGAGTAGTAATGCCTTTTGGCCTCAAAAATGCTGGGGCAACATATCAACGAGCAATGAACTCAATCTTCCATGATTATATAGAGACTTTCATGCAAATATATATTGACGATATCGTGGTTAAGTCTGTTTCAGGGAAGAGTCACGTAGACCATCTTCGACATTCCTTTGAAAGGATGAGAAGACATGGTCTTAAAATGAATCCTCTTAAATGTGCGTTTTGTGTGCAGGCAGGGGATTTTCTAGGCTTTGTGGTCCATAAAAAGGGGATCGAGATCAACCAGAATAAGACTAAAGCCATCATGGAAGCGAAAGCGCCATCAACAAAAAAGGAGCTGCAATCGCTGTTGGGCAAGATTAATTTCTTGAGAAGGTTCATATCAAACCTAAGTGGAAAAACACAGGCCTTTTCACCATTGCTTCGATTAAATAAAGATGGGTTCGAATGGGGGCAGGAGCAGCAGGCAACCTTCGACAAGATCAAGGAATACCTGAGTCATCCTCCAATTCTTTCACCACCTTGTAGGAATAGGAGTATGAGATTGTACATAGCTGCCTCGGACAAAACCATAGGGAGCATGTTGGCTCTAGAGGATGAGGATGGTGTCGAGAGAGCCATTTACTACCTCAGTAGAGTTTTGAATGGTGCAGAAACTAGGTATAGCATGATAGAAAAATTATGCCTATGCTTGTATTTCTCTTGTACAAAATTGAAGAAATATATAAAACCAGTTGATGTTTATGTTTTGTCTCATTTTGATGTTATCAAACATATGTTGTTTGAACCTATCTTGCATAGTCGAATTGGTAAATGGGCATTAGCATTGACTGAGTACTCTTTAACATATAAACCTTTGAAAGCAGTTAAAGGACAGGTGGTAGCAGACTTTATAGTCGACCACTCCATAAATGAAGACGTTTTGAATTATGTCGAACTAGAACCTTGGAAGTTATACTTCGATGGCTCTAGCCACAAATATGGAACAGGCGTAGGCATGCTAATTATTTCGCCTGATAAAATTCCAACAAAATTTAAGTACAAGGTCGAAGGACTTTGTTCCAACAACGAGGCTGAGTATGAAGCCTTAATAGCTGGACTTGAAATTTTGTTAGAATTGGGGGCAACTCGAGTCGAAATAATGGGAGACTCAGATTTGGTCATAAAGCAAATTACAAAGGAATACAAATGTGTTAAGGAAAATCTTATCATGTACTTTGTAGTGGCCAACAGACTACTAAAGAAATTCGAAGTAGTAAGCATTCGACACATACCTCGACTAGAGAATCAAGTGGCCAATGACTTGGCTCAGATTGCTTCTGGGTATAAGGTTTTGAAGGAAAATTTACAAGAGGCAATCGAGGCTAGAGGTAAAGTTGTGTCTGTTGGATTATGCCCATCAGATCTAGAAGTGACGAAGCTTGGGTACGCTGATGATGAAAATTTTGAGATTTTTGCAATAGATAGCTTGAATGACAAAGACTGGAGGAAGCCTATAGTCGAGTACTTGCAAAACCCGACAGCGTCCACAGAGCAAAAGGTTAGGTATCAAGCCTTAAGTTATGTCCTTCTAGGCAATTAATTATTTAAAAAGACCCCTGAGGGAGTCTTACTTAAATGTCTTAGTGAAACAGAAGCGTATCTTGCCCTTTCGACTGTCCATAGTGAGGCATGTGGATCATATCAAGTAGGTCATAAGATGAAGTGGTTATTGTTTTGACAAGGCATGTATTGGCCTACTATGCTAAAAGACTGCATTGAATTCGCCAAGGGTTGCCAAGAATGTCAAGTTCATGCTGGCATACAACATATCCCTGCAAGCGAGTTGCATTCCATAGTCAAACCATGGCCTTTTAGAGGTTGGGCTTTAGATCTGATTGGAGAGATTCGACCAGCATCCTCCAAGAATCAAAGATACATTTTGGTAGGAATTGACTACTTTACGAAGTGGATTGAAGTGATACCTTTACCAAATGTGGATCAAGAGGATGTGATCGATTTTATTAAAAAATACATCATTTACAGGTTTGGAATCCCATAAACGATCACAACAGATCAAGGATCGTCTTTACTGGTCGAAAGATGTAGGGGTTTGCTAAAGAGATGGGTTTAAAACTCTTAACCTCTACACCTTATTATGCTCAGGCTAACGGTCAAGTCGAAGCAGCTAATAAAGTGGTGATTGGTTTGATCAAGAAACATGTGGGAAAGAAGCCTAGAAATTGGCATAAGACATTGGACCAGATCCTCTGGGCATGTCGAACCTCTCCCAAGGAAGCAACCAACACTACTCCTTTTCGATTGACTTTTGGTCATGATGCAGTGTTACCTGTTGAGATCTGTCTCCAGTCGACTAGGGTTCAGAGACATCATGGAATTCCTTCTGAGTTTTATTGGAATATGATGTTAGACGAACTGGTAGATTTGGACGAAGAAAGACTTAAAGCTTTGGAACTTGTGAAGAGACAAAAGAAAAGAGTGGAGAAGTCTTATAATAAAAAGGTTAAAATAAAGACCTTTTCGCTTGGAGATTTAGTTTGGAAGGTAATCCTACCTATGGATCGAAAGGTTAGAACCTTGGACAAATGGTCCCCAAAATGGGAGGGCCCGTTTCAAATTACGCAAGTATTTCCTAATGGAGCCTATGAAGTTGAAGAATTAAATGAGGATAAAAGAATCTTGAAAGTAAATGGCAAGTATTTGAAAAATATAAACCAGCACTTCAAGAAATTAAAATTGTTAAAGAGTAATTCGACGTAACAGGGGCAAAGCCAATAATGGTATTTATGAATGCCAAAATGGCTTAAAAGTTGTTCTGGATTGGACCAATGGCTAGACATGGCCCAATCCACTTCTGTTCCAGAGCGGCCCAAATTGCCTAAGTCCAATCCACAAAGGGGCAAAAGTTACCTTTCTGCCCCTCTAACCGGGCAGGGACTGCATCGCTCCTCCCCGGAAACGATGCCCGTTACGCACGGCTTACCCACTCCCCGAACAGTTGTGGGCATGTGCCCGAAACTACGCCTGTGCCCGACATAACGGCTAGTTTCGGGCACCCTGCCCGACATAACGGCTAGTTTGGGTAGTTACCTATTCTTCGGGAAAACAGTTATTTCGCCCCGAAAATAGGACCATTGGTCACGCGCTGGGGGCTCTATATAAACCCTCTCGCTTGAGAGGGTCAGGTATCCAATATTCACCCTACGAACTAATGCTTTGTACTTGCCCCTTTTCTCTGACCCTTTCTTACTTGAGCATCGGAGTGCCTTGCAGGTACACCCCCCTCCTCCTCTTTATACGACCAGCACCTCAGACGCACTTGGTGGCCCACTTCAACAGGATCTGATCCAACCTTCACGATCAGTGGCGCCGTTTGTGGGAATCATTGTTCTCCCCATCTTTCTTCCCCCGGAAACCGAAGATCAAAACAATTTTCAAAGATCATCATCATCATGGCCTCTCAAGATCACGCCAAAGGTGCTCTACAAACCGCTGTCCTCCCCGTTAACAAGACTGACATTGACGGCCAATAATCTCTTCTCCGAGATGCCCGCTTTTTGAGGGACGAAGCCACAACTTCTCCTTCCCCCACCTCTGCTGACCGCAATCACGATCAGCCTTCACTGGACGTCCAGCCCATTCCTGTTTCGCCCAACGCCGATCCGGCCGTGGCAGTCCTCCTAGAGGCGATCAACAAAACCAATACCCTGATCCTGCAGCAGAACGAGAGGATCGGGGCGTTAGAAGAATCCAAGCATCCAAGATACCCTCCTCTGCGAAGGAACCAGCGACGATCAAGGAGCCCGCAGCCCCAGAGAGATATTGACCGGAGACTGCGCCAAGAGCCTGACCCTCGCGTCGCCCAGAAGCATGACCAGGTTTCCTCGCGTAACCAGCACTCTCCCGACCACAAAAGGACTCAATGGAATGAGCAGTCTCCCCGGTCAAGTCTAAAGGCCAGGCCCGTTCACCATCTCCCCGAAGGGATCGCTCACCTTCTCCTCGAAGGAACCATTCCCCTTCTCCCCGAAGGAACCGCCGCCGCGAGCGTACCCTTCGGTCCCCGTCATTCGCCAGTTCTAGCAGCGACGATGAGCCTCACGACCCATTGTTCCAGGAGATCTTGGCTACCCGTCTCCCAAAGGGCCTGGAGAAGCCCCCATCACTGGGCACGTACGACGGGACCACTGACCCCAACGAACACATCGAGAACATCGATGCACTATTGGATTATTACGGCGTACGAGGCGCCATCAAATGCCGGCTGTTTCCGACCACGCTCCGAAAGGGGGCTATGACATGGTACAAGCAGTTGCTCGAGGAGTCCATCACCTCATGGAGACATCTGGGCAGGATGTTCTCACAGAATTTCACAGCTTCTCGCCGTCATCCCAAGACTGAGGCCTCCCTTGGGGCCATAATCCAAGGAAAGGACGAACCTCTCCATACATATATCGAGAGGTTCAACAAAGAAGCAGTACAGGTCCCTACAACAGACGAAATGAAGAAGTTTCTGCTCGAGCAAGGGCTCCGCCCGGGCTCCGAGTTCTTTAAAGTCGTCGGTATCGCACCACCGAGGAACCTAAACGCCCTCCTCCTCAAAGGCCAGTCACACATTCAGTATGAAGAGAAGGTTGCGGCCTGCAACGTCCGAGCATTACGCCATCAGGAGAACGCTCGGACCTCCAGAGGTGAGGAAGCCTCAACATCTCGTTGAGGCGAACGGAGGCGCGAGGACCGTCCTCGTGACTCCCGCGACAACAAGGGGACCTCCGGGCGGTTCCACGACTATACCCCCCTGACCGTCTCCAGGGAAAAGATACTGTTGGAGTGTGCGAACTCCGAATTCAAGCAGGCAGGGGTCCGCTTCCCCAAATAACTGCCTGCCAGACCCAACGCGAACAAATCGAAATACTGCCGTTTCCACAAGAGTCACGGCCACACCACTGAAGACTGCATCCATCTAAAGGATGCTATTGAGATACTGATCAGGGACGGCCACCTACATACTCCTCGACAAGACGCCCAGGAGTCCCAGAAGATAGAGGAGGAAGTACCCTCCTCAGAAGACGCCAACATCCAGGTCGCTGTGTCCATATCGCGACCACAGGACTTCTACGTCCCGGACGGGATCAACACCCCTGCTTATTTCGCGGTCCACAGCCCGTGGGAGACGTTTCCCTCAGCCATGGTTATCTCCGGCGGGGGCTTCAACAAAGTCACGGTGGGCTCTGTGAAACGAAAATTTGAGCATCTGATCAACACAAGCTCTAATAAGGTGACCACGCTCGATCAGACCTAGAAAGGCTCTATCCCCATCTCCTTCTACTGGGAAGAGCTCCTCGGGGGATCCCCAAACTCGAGCATACCTTTGCTCGTCAGAGCCCAAATGGCGAACTTTGATGTTCGCAGAATCCTCGTCGACCAGGGCAGCTCGGTCGACATCATGTACTCCCAGCTGTTTTCAACACTTCAGCTGGACGAATCGCACCTTACCCCCTACATAGGGTCTGATTTGCAGGGGTTCAACGGATCAGTGACCAAGCCTTGGGGATACGTCAACCTGATCGTAATCTTCGAATCAGCTGAGACGGCCAGATCCGTCAAGGTACAATTTCTAGTGATTGACTGCCCGTCACTTTCCATATTCGAAAGACCAACCCTGGCCAAGTTGGTAGCAGTGCCCTCAACAGTCCACCTCAAGATGAAGTACTACACTTCAAAAGAGATGATCGCCACCCTCCACGGTGACATCGAGGTTGCACGACGGTGTTTCGAAGCAGCAACAAAAGGGCTCAACGCCATTGCGTCCAAGCCAAAGACATCGAGCAAGCCAGCGTTGCCAAGCAGCTCCGGGGACACCAAGCCTCTACCCCAGGTTGACTCCTTCGACCTCGACAGTCGCTTCCCCGAAGAAGACCAACAGGAGAAACGAATAGCTTCAGCCAGCTCGTCTGCATCGTCCAGCAGCAGCTCTCATCCGATGCACCCAATCCCGGATGGCAACTTCGAGATCGTTCTGTTCGGAGAGGACCCTCAGCGGGGAGTGAAAATTGGAGTAGACCTGCCCGACATCGCGAGGAAACAACTCAAAGCATGCCTCCGTGAGAATGCCGACCTCTTCTCCTAGAGCGCCGCCGAGATGCCCGACTTGGATCCATCCGTCGCCTGCCACCAGCTGACAATTGACCCGGCCGTCAAGGTCGTAGCATAACGTAGGAAAAAGCAGACTCCGAAGAAAACGGAGGCTACTGAAAAAGCTGTAAAGGACCTCCTCAAGGCCAAATTTATTTCGGAGGCCAAGTATGCCAATTGGCTGTCAAACATTGTACTCGTTAAAAAATCTAATGGAAAATGGCGAATGTGCATTGATTACACCGATCTCAATAAGGCATGCCCGAAGGATGCCTAACCCCTCCCCAATATTGATAAACTTGTTGATAATTCTGCCGGTTTTAAACTTTTATCGTTCATGGACGCCTACTCAGGCTATAATCAAATTCCAATGGCAATGACCGACAAAAAAATACACGGCTTTCATAACCGAATCGGGCAACTATTACTACAACGTAATGCCCTTCGGCCTGAAAAATGCCGGAGCTACCTATCAAAGAATGATGAACAAGGTCTTCCGAGGAGAGATAGGCGACATGCTCGAAGTCTACATGGATGACATGATCGTAAAATCCCACGAGGAGACCAATCACACTGCCCATTTAAGGAAGGTCTTCGAACATACCAGAAAATACAAAATGCGTTTTAACCCGGAGAAGTGCACGTTCGGTGTTCGAGCAGGCAAGTTCCTCGGCTTCTACTTAAAGGAATGAGGAATCGAGGCCAATCCCGATAAGTGCCGAGCATTCTCCGAGTTTCCTACGCCCAAGTCCAAGAAGTCCATCCAGTCCCACAATAGGATGCTCGCGTCACTATCTCGTTTCGTGGCCAAGTCTGCCTAACACGCCCTACCATTCTTCAAACTCCTCCGTAAGGAGGCAACATTCAAATGGACCGAGAAATGTGACAAGGCCCTTCTCCATCTGAAACGGGCACTCTCAGAGCCATCAGTCCTCTTTCGCCCGGACAATGGCGAAACGTTATATCTGTACCTCGCTGTAGCAACCGAAGCAGTGAGCGCCCCTCTCATCCGCGAGACACTTGACGGGCAGAAGCCCATATATTTCACGAGCAAAGCACTGCAAGGACCCGAGTTAAGATACCAACAGATAGAAAAAGTGGCTCTGGCCCTCATCAATGCAGCCAGAAGGTTAAGACACTACTTCCTGGCCCATACAATCGTGGTTCGAACAGATCAACCCATAAAACAGCTACTAGGACGACCAGACATGGCCAGTCGAATGCTCAAATGATCGCTTGAACTATCCGAATTTGACATCCAATATGAAAGCAGAAAAGCCCTCAAGGCCCAAGCTCTAGCCGACTTCATCGCGGAAATGACGTTCGCAGACTTTCCCACTAGAGAAGCGCGCAAATGGACCATTTTTCGTGGACGGTGCCTCCAGCTCGGCAGGAAGCGGTGCAGGCATCATACTGGAAAGCAACGAGGGAATCATCGTTGAGTATCGCTCACCCTGTCCTTCCCAACCTCCAACAACCAGGCTGAGTACGAGGCCTTCCTCGCTGGGTTACGCCTAGCCGAGGACCTAGGCGCAGAAGAAGTCGTCATTTGCACAGATTCACAACTCGTGGCCCTTTAGGCCCGAGGAGAATATCAAGCCAAAAACGACAACCTGTCCAAATACTTAGCCCTGGTCAAAAGGGAAATGGAGAAGTTTGCAACAGTAGAAGTGAAACATGTTCCCCGCGAACATAACGTGCGAGCAGACGTTCTATCCAAACTAGCCAGCACAAAGAAGAAAGGCGGAAACAAATCTGTCATACAGGAAGTACTTCCTCGACCCGTATCGAGAAGGCCTCCTCGACCCTCGACGTGCAGGTGATCGGCGACAACAACTGCTGGATGACCCCTGTTTACAACTATCTCGCCAAAAACGAACTTCCGTCCGACCCAAAAGAGGCCAACATAGTTAGGCGAAGAGCCTGCTCTTATGTCTTGGTCGAAGATAAACTCTATAGGCGAGGGTTCTCAATTCCGCTGCTCAAATGCGTCGAGGAAGAAATGGTCGCACACATCTTGCGTGAAATCCACGAGGGGATCAACGCCCAACATCTCGGTGGAAGGTCCCTTGCCCGAAAGGCCCTCCGAGCAGGATATTACTGGCCGACCATGCAGCACGATGCGAAAGAACACATGAAGAAATGCGATAAATGCCAACGGCACGGGGACATGCACCTGGCTCCACCTAACGAGCTCAAGGCAATGTCCTCCCCGTGGCCATTCGCCTGGTGGGGCCTAGACATCCTAGGACCCTTCGTAGTAGGATCGAATCAGAACAAATACCTAATAGTGGGTGTAGACTACTTCATAAAATGGATAGAAGCAGAGGCTCTAGCCAAAATAACTACCCTTAACATATTGCGTTTCTACAAACGAAACGTCCTCGCACGTTTCTGTATCCCCTAAGCGATAGTGACGGACAATGGAACGCAATTCACGGACAGGAAGTTTCAGGACTTCGTCGCCCAATTGGGCATGAAGCAGCACTTCGCATCCGTCGAGCACCCTCAAACAAACGGGCAGGCTGAAGCAGCTAACCGAGTCATCCTTCGAGGCCTCAAACAAAGGCTGGACGAAACAAAGAAGGCTTGGGTCGAGGAACTGCACAGCGTGTTGTGGGCATACCGCACAACTCCACACTCTACAACCGGGGAAACACCTTTCCGTCTATCATACGGGACCGAGGTTGTAATCCCCGTCGAAGTTCACGTACCCTCCAGGCGGACAGAGTCGCCCCTAGACGAGGAGATGAACGACGAATCATTAAGAGAAGAACTCGACCTCGTCGAAGAAATCCGAACTAGGGCAGCCCTCCGCGAAGCCTCACTAAAACAAAAAATTACCATCAGGCACAACGCCAAGGTGATACGACGAGAGTTCGACGTGGGAAGCCTTGTTCTAAGAAGAAACCATAAAGACTCCCGCGAAGGTAAACTAGCCGCCAACTGGGAAGGACCCTATCGCTTCCGAGCAAAAACGGAGAATGGGGCCTACTACCTAGAACATCTCAACGGGGGAGAACTTGCTCGACCATGGAACGCCGAAAAGCTAAAACAATACTATAGCTAAGGCCCTAATTCTCGGTTCGACCCGTCACGATGACGAACGTCAGCTACCGACCACCATGCACGCCTAGGTATAAGCGTCGCATATCAATGAAGCAGAACCCCGCTTAGTAACGAGCCGAGTAACTGCTCGACGGCGGTCCTCGATCGAGCATCGTCATCGTCAAAGTACCATGACTGGCAGAACCCCAGCTTGCGATGGGACGTTCACGCCGCGAACTTAGGCCTCAAACGCGACCTGAGCTCCGCACCCCGCCAGGATATTCCCTGGCCGTTCGACCAGTACCCCTCACTGCCGAACACACCTACAACGAGCAATCCCCTAAAACTTCACATAAGTCAAAAACTCCCTATCACGGGCAGACACACATTCACAACGAGCATGAGTACAACACTTAGCAAAGAATAAAAGCAAGTAAAACCATGCAAATAACCAAATCGAACATATAATTTAAACATAATTAAGTGGCCACTAGGACCACAGCTGTACTGGATTACATAAAATGGGGGTCATGCCCCCTAAATAGATTACAATAATTACTCGGCACGCCGGCGAGACAAGTTACAACAACAAAAAGACAAACCCCTAATATGTCCATCTGATCGGCAGGCTCGGGCTGAGGCCCCTGGCTCTCCGCAGGCTGATCCTCAGCATTTCCTTCAAGAAGGGCGTCGGGCATAACGATCTGGCCATCCTCAACATGCGCCAGATAATGGGTACCCTAGACGGAGAAGTCAAGCTCGGGGTTCACCACCCGTAGTTGAGCCACGGCATTTCTGAAGGATTCGTCCGCGACGGAAATACTGTCATCCTCGGTCATCAGCATACGGACGACTAGCTCGGATCTCGTCTTTAATTCCATCACATCTTCCGGCTCATCTTCACCCGAGGCGTTGACCGCCCTCAACTACTGGACCAGCTCCTCGGAAGCTTTCTTCTCCGTCGCCAGCGTGAAATTCTCCTTCTTCAACCGAGCTACCTCCTCCTCAGCCTTCCTCCGAGCTTTGTCTGCACCCTTGGCTTCTTCTTTGAGGGACGCCATAGCAGCCCGGGCAGCATTAAGTTCGGACTCAGTTGCAGAGTCCCCTTCAGCATAAACGGCTGCCATCTCCAGCATCCTAACCAAAGCTGAAGCATCTTGAGCCACCAACGCCCTCTTGCTCGGGCGATCCATGCTTTCCAAATGAAGAGACTCTGCCCGAGGCACGATCAAAGAGTTTCCCTCAAAGAATCTCCTATCAAGGATGCAAGGAGGAAGCTCGAACTTCCCTTTCTCCGATACCCGAGTGAGGTCCACAGCATCATTAAACCTTGGCCGCTTGGATCGTCCGGTCAAAGGAAGAGGAGATCCCCATGGAGCGGGAGTAGGAGAAGAAGAGGTCCCCGCAGCAGACTGAGCCGGAGGGGGAGCACGAGCACCAGCGAACCGAGACTTCAGAAAAACTGCGCCGACTTTGTTCCTCGCAAGAGCGTTCTTCACAACCCTTTCATGGGCCTGAGGCATCTCACCTACATAAACGAAAGTCGAACACATTAGTTACGAGGAAAAGAAATAACACGAGCAAATCTAAAATAACTAAGACTACCAAGCAGCTTCTCGACTTCCGCAGGGGTGGTCTTGCACTCCAGGAGTGCCTTGGTGTTAATAAACCGGTATTCGACCCTCTGACTACCGTCCTCCTCGAAGATCGGGTTACCCTTGTTCGTCCAGCATTCCGCGAGCAGGAAGGAGTTGGTGTACTTCACCAACGCCTCGTACGCCACGGCATCCTACCCGTGTAGCTCGTGCGGTTGGAGAACGTAGTCACTGGACTTCTTGGCGAAATGGTTAGGTGCCCAATGGATGGGGAACTTGTAGATTCTCTGCCCAATAAATTTCCCCGCCTCGTCGCGCAGGTCGTTCCGAACCTCATCAACCTCAATCTCCCATACATATGTACTATCTTGGACAGCTTCGGACACGGGCTCGACAACATAGTACCGCTCCTTAAACGTCCGTATCGAATCTGAAAATGGTTTAAACAGTTTGTGAGGCTGCTTCAGAGAAACCCAACCATACTTCCTCCCCGACAGCTGCCTTTGAAGATGGAAGACGGTGAAGAATAGAGGAAGAGTAGCCCCTATGGCGAGGTACTCGCACACCAGCTCGAACGCTCGAATAAAGGCCAACGAGTTAGGGTGTAGTTGCGTGGGAGCCAACTTTAAGTGTGTGAACACCGACTACTGAAAATCGGTGAACGACAACCTCAGACCCAGCTCCTTGAATGCGTATTCATACATTGCAAAGCGGTCCCCGTAGTTCATGCAGACCCTATCGTCCTCAGAGGGAAAGTGCACCTTCCACTCCCCCTCTGGCCCGACCTCAGTGAAGACATCACCTAAGTACGTTGCAAAGGTAGACGCGTGCTCAGCAGGTTCGGCCACCTCCCATTCCTCCGCAGAACCCTCTACGGCGTCCTCGTCCATAACATCCAACTCTTCCTCCTCCCCGACCTCACTGGGGGTACTCGAGGCCGTCGAACTACTACTATTCGAGGAACTTGTTTCTTCCTCGGATAAATCCAAGACAATCTCTCCATCGGGCCCCGTCGCCATGTCGATCACCTGAAAAGCAGAGAAGAATGTGAATTCGACAATAAATCAAATCCACCATTCCACCGCTAGTCAAGTGAAAGGGCGCGCAAAAGGATGAGGATAACGTCCCCGACCTAAGCCCTAATATCAAAAGAAAAACTAAAACCTCCCCGCGAGGAGACGCTCGAAACGAATCCTCCCCAAGCGAGGAGCTTCCCCGCACTCATACCCAGTTTCTGTTTGAAGCTTCACCGAAAACCGCAAAGCTTCATCAGAATCTGGGAGTATTCGACCGGAAAATTCATCACCCACTCAGAAGATGAACAATCAGGACGGTTACACAAGCATCGTCGTCGCAACGACGCTGTGAACCGCCTTCCTCACCAAAACATACCAACACATTCGACGACATTTCAGCAGTGGAAAAATGGCATGACCACCGTCCACCACCAACAATCACCGGAAACTAATCTATTTCATCCTCTAACCTAGCCTTAACCGCATGCAATCTACCATTGACCACCCAAAAAGAGTTAAAACAAGCTCAAAATCGGAAACTTACTTAATTTAAGAAGACTGAAGTGGTTGCTCGAAGCTTGAAGCGGTGGTCGGAGTAGCAGACGACGGTGACGGGCAGGAATGCTGAAGGAGACGAAGAGAAATCAGAGTGAAAAGGTCCAAAATGAAACAGATTTTCCCCTTTTATACAGAGGGGCACGTGCAGTGGACGCGCTCGTAGGTCATGATGGCTATCAACTAGCCATAATTTCCTAGTAACTGCTACACGGAGCTCTAGGCACACGTGGCGCCCCAACGTTTCCAATTCTGACTAACCGTTAGTCTCCCTGGACGACGGGCAACACGGTCACGGTCATGAATGCCACGGACACCAGGGGTCACGGACGCCAACAGTCACGGGCGCCCCGAGGCAGCCCTCCTCGTCATCAAACGACGACCTCACGCTAGCTCCCCTGAGCAACGAGCTATCCTTAAGTCATCACTCCCATGCTCGGGAGCAACGACTTGGGGGGCTCCTGTTCTAGACTGGACCAATGGTTAGACATGGCCCAATCCACTTCTGTTCCAGAGCGGCCCAAATTGCCTAAGTCCAATCCATAAAGAGGCAAAAGTTACCTTTCTGCCCCTTCAACCGGGAAGGGACTGCATCGCTTCTCCCCGGAAACGATGCCCGTTACGCACGGCTTACCCACTCCACGAACAGTTGGGGGTATGTGCCCGATATAACGGCTAGTTTCGGGCACCCTGCCCGATATAACGGCTAGTTTGGGTAGTTACCTATTCTTCGGGAAAACGGTTATTTCGCCCTGAAAATAGGATCGTTGGCCACGCATTGGGGGCTCTATATAAACCCTCTCGCTTGGGAGGGTCAGGTATTCAATATTCACCCTACGAACTAACACTTTGCACTTGCCCCTTTTCTCTGACCCTTTCTTACTTGAGCGTCGGAGTGCCTTGCAGGTACACCCCCCTCCTCCTCTCTATACTACCAGCACCTCAGACGCACTTGGTGGCCCACTTCTACAGGATCTGATCCAGCCTTCACGATCAAAAGTCATTACATATAAAAGCCTCAAAGGGCCATGGAGCATCAAATTAAGAGAAAATTACAAAGAAAGTAACAAGCTAAAAGGGGAGATTCTCCTTCATCTTCAAGTACTTTGACTTCTGGAGGTCAAGACGCTTTTCACACAAGGCCTTGTCAGATTTTAAGTGTGCAACTTCCTTCTCCAATTGTTGAGCTTTCTCAGCAAAAGCGATGGCATTTTCAAGCTCTTTCGACGCACCAGAGTCATCAAAGGCACACAACTCAGCGTTGCGCTTTTTGGCCTTTGAGATCTTGGCTCGAAGCTTCTTGATCTTTCACTCCCAGGAAGCAATGTTTTGTTCATTGGAGGTGATTTCCTGCTTGTTCTTCTCTTTGGTTTCCTCTAATTCTGCTACCTTATTCTTAGAGTCAGTGGCAGAGGCCCAAGCGGCAGCCTCACTACTAGCTTTGGTTGAAATTGCATTTTCGATTTGGGGCAGGCGTTTGAGGTCACCATGGACTTGGTCAATCATAATGCCAAGCTCTAAGATGACGTTGGCAGATTCTGGAGAAATAGCGTGGATGTCAACTTGTTGGAGGAGATTTTTCAGAGAAATATGAGTGACATCATCCATGTGTAAAAGTGTGAAAAGGTCACCCTTAAAGATCTTATTTTTGATCTTCAGAAGGATATTATCCTCAGGTTTGCTGGAAGGCTGATCCCCAGAGGTAGTCGAAGCACTGGGAGTTTTATCAGATGAGCTTCCTCGACGACCAAGAAGGATCTTTAGGTATTGTCGAGAATTGCTAGTCTTCAAGGCATCCAGCTCTTTTTCAGAAAGGCCTACTCCATACACAGTTGAGGTGGCCTTGCCTTCAGTAGCAGCAGTAGTTGCTGGGGTGGTAGTAGCTTCGACATGGGTTGGCTAGTTGATAGGTCCTTTGTCAGCATTCTCCTTCTTACCTTTGTCCTCCCCCTCTTCATCTTCGTCCATTTTGTCATCATCATTTTCATCACTATGGTCGTTAAGTTCAGATTGATGCATGGTCACATCATCATCTTCTTCCATTTCTTCCTCTCATTCTGGGTTAACATTGGCAGCCCCAATAGGTTTGTCTATTGGGGATCCCACTTCATCGACCAAGGGTGTATCTTCATCCATGGCAGCAACTTTTGGATTTTCTGTGTCAGGATCCTACTGAACATCGTCTGCCTCATGGTCGGAGCCATCTGTTTGAGACTGCTGGGTAGCAGTCTTTGCTGGCGAAGGGGGAGCTGTTTCAAAACCAGGTTTGTTAATTTCACCTAGTGAACTCATTCCAGAGCCCAAGTCAGAAGTGGTATGGTATGTGGGCTCACCTTGGCTATTCAAGAGAGTGATGGGAGAAGGAGGATTATCCACCGGTGGTTTCGAACCACTAGTACCAACCTAAATTAAGTCGAAGTAAGTCAGATTAAAGCAAACAAGGTAAATAAGTTGATTCTTTAAAGAAGTGATACGATGAGTTACCTTAACACCTTCAGCATCAGGGCTAGAGTTATTGCTTTCAGCATTATCTGCGGCTGGTTTCGAGGCAGCTCCAGAGGAGGCTTCTGCAACTCTTGTAGTGGTTATCTTTTTGGAGACTTTGGCCGTCTTAGGCTCAGATTGGGCACCAGCAGCATCAGTCTCTTGGCTGGGTTTCTTCCTATTCGTTATCTTTAAGTCTTCAGGAGGGGATTGGTCATCATCCTCTGAATCGAAGATAATTTGGGCAGTGCCCCTCTTTGACTTCCTTTGAGGTGTCGGAGGTGGTTTGCGAGAGGCCTGAAATGATGGGAAGCATTAGGGGAATAAAGAATAATCTACAAAAGTGCGAGGTGTAAGATGTACCTTGCTGCCTTCACCTTTGGCTTCGACCAGTTGCTGAGGTGTGTTCTTTTTGGGTATAGCTGCAAAACAAACCAAGTTACCACAAGTCAGTAATGATAAAGTTCGAATAAAAGAGCATAAAATTGGAGAATCCAAACCTTCATGTATTTCGGATTCGATGCGAACATCTTCGATACCGACATGAAGGTGTCCCTTGAAACTGTATAGCGTACGCTTAGTCGGAACCACCCGCTGAGCCTTGGGTTTTGACTGCTGGCGAAGGATCTTTATAGAATCCCCACAGATGAACCAATCTGGAAATGGAGGGGCAATAGCCACTCCAAAATCAGCAGATGGTAGTCGAGGAGTCTTTGGAGGAAATAGTGCGAAAACCACTTCATAGCGTTTCTCAGGAGGAACATATGAAGGGAGTTTCAAACTCTCCATTTTCTTTAAAAATTTCTCCTTTAGTGTAACCGCGGCTTCACGGACGGTTCGACTAATATCATCTGGTCGATAAACAGTTTCAAAGTACTTCTGGAAGGCTTGAATCTCCTGCACATCAACAAAAGCTTGGTCAATTAACTGAGTGAAGCTGGAGACATCAAGGAACTCTACAGCATAATGTTTCGACCACCATTCGTGGCACTCTTGGGTGCAGAGATGAGAAGGTTCAAAGTAGACGGGAGTTAGGAGTGATCGATGAGCATGTCGAGCAAGGTGTGTCGAACTCTCTACGGCATCATAGATAGTGTTGGGAAGGATAACGTGGACTTTCTTCTCATACAGGCACTTGGGTAGAGTCTGGACTAAACCAAATTGTCGAGAGACAAGATTTGGTTGATAGGCCATAACAGAGGTTTGGCCCTTTAGCAAGTTGAGTCGATGAATGATAAGTCGAGGGATCAGGAATGCCTCCCAGATACGCTGCGATTCTTCTTCATGTTTCTTGAATGAATGAGGAAAGGGCCTGGTAAACCATTCAGGGCATATTTTCGTTCAGCAAAGGGCGTCATCCTTGGTGTGAACTCATAGCACTTAGCAAACATTTTGACGAAGCCAGAGAAGGATGCCCTAAGTGTCTGCCCTTCTTTGTTTGGGGTCAGTTGCACCAGTCGAACCCATTCGACTCGTCTCTCTTTAATCTCCACAGCGTCTTCGTCCACAAACCCATTGTTGGGGAGGCTGGCTTCAAAAGTGGCATTAAGCTAAAGCTGAAGTAGCCAAAAGGGTTCGGATAGCAGGAGGTTCCCGTTGCTCTCTTGGTCTTTCAGACGACCAGCACCTTCACTTAAAGACTCATACAGACTGGTTAATATCATTTCACTTAGGAAGATGCCTCGATTAAGGTGCAATTGATTGGCCAGAGTCAGGTATTTTCTGGCCACTTGCAAGGATTTGGTACAGAACACGCAGCGAGAAAGCCACGTAGCCAAAAATGCTATGTGCTCTTTGTCTTCGACTGTGTCAGTTTGCTTGTCGTGGTAATGGTTTATGAAATGGGTATAAGTGTGTTTGGTGGTGACGAATCCTATAGTGTCTAGAGCATCTATTTCAGGGTCGTAAACTAACCCATGTGGTCTTAGCCTTGTGATAGCGGCTATGTCGAAGACAGTGGGTGTCATCATCCCACAAGGGAGATGGAAAGTATAATGGGTACTATCCCAAAAATACAAAGATGATGCTAACAAAGTTGGACAGTAAGCGGGACCTGTCTTCGACATCATGATCAAGTCGTAGATTCCTAAGCTTTTCCAAGTTTATGCTTTCACTTTCTCTAACTTGGTCAACCAGTTCAAATAGAGGTCAGAATCCTTAAAATACGGGGTTGCCCTAAATAGCCTAGACCCATCATTCAAATACTTCAAATCTATGTTCTTTAGGGCTACATTGTCATGGGGTTCAGATGTTACCCTAGCTTTTTTCTTTCTGCCCTAAAGGTTTGGTTTTACGATATGATGGAAAGAAGTCACTAATGACAGTATAATCTGTATCTAAAGAAGATAAGGGACTAGATAAAGCTAATGGTTTCCCAGAAACGGTAATAGGAATCAGTACCTGGGATTCGTAGATGTGTCTTTTTTCCTCCTTGAGAGGCTCAGGGATGAATTGCTAATTTTTTACCACCTTGGGTCCATTTAATGTAGCGAATGGAGGAAGTAGTGGTACACTCTTTTGACCTTTGAGCTTCTGGTTTTTCTTTGGGTCTTGAGTAGTAGTAGTTGAAGAAGCCATTGGTGAAAATTTAAAGAAAATGGGTTTGTTGAAGGTGAAGGGTTGAACGTTTTTTAAGAGAGGAGAAAGTGCGTAGTGGATACTTTGGAGTTGAAAAAATGAAAATAGTTTCTGAAGATACTACTTATAAAATGTTTTGGAAACACTAAAAGGTCACTAATCATCATTAAGGAGCTAGAGCTAGTGGGACACGTGTCATCCCAGGAGCCAAAGTAGGGGCGGTGACAGTTGCTACCTATGTCCACGATCTCCTAGACTCTAGGAGAGGTTATGATGGTTTGGGTTTTGATGTGATTTCCGAGGAGACATTTTAGTCATAATCATAATTGGTTGTGATGTCATAAATTTGACTGAAAAGAAGCTGAATAGTTTCTTGGGACATGGGTTAGTCAGTTTTGATGGACACCTATGCATGGTCGAAAGATGGCGTCGAATGGACACTATTAAAAAATGCCCTTTTCTTCAGTACCGTCGAAAAAGACATTTTTGGGGGGCAATTTGTTAGCTCATAAATTCGACGCCTATATGAAGTTGGAAGTATTGATGGGAATATTAAACTCTTGAAGAGGTTTAAAGAGGCTTTCGACGAGATTTGTATGATAGGTTTTAGTCGAAGATGCTCACAAGAAGAGAGGATGCTTTTTGGGACTTAGAAAATATTTCTAAGAGTTGAAGAGGTCACCTTCGACCGACAACACTGCTAATGTCTGACGTTGGGAAATTCAAATTCAAATAAAGGAGGGAGTAGTTACTTTGGTTCGCTCTTGAAGAAAGACAAGTGGCGTGTATCCAAGCAATGGAAGCATGCAATGCGACACTTGTCATTTGTTGATTATTTTAGGCAGTTTATAGCAGTTGGTTTTAGTATTATAAATAGGGGTCCTAGCAATAGGATTGGGGGGTTGTGTTCACGTTGTACAAGTAACTCCAAATTTACTCAAAGTATCCGCGTGTTGAGAAAAGAGTCTTGTGAGAATGTACGTGATGTAAACACCATTTATCCTTCAATGCAATTTACTTCAATCTTTCGTTAAGTTTTTATCTTTTATTTAACGCAAGTTACGTTTCTGCACTTTTTCTTAGTTTTATACTTTTGACCTTCACTACACACTGTCGACCCCTTCCTTTACATTTTCAGCCTTTTAACTTAATATTTTGAAATGTTGCCTCGTATTGCATTTTCAACAAACTTTCCTTTATGAGTATTCTCGAAGTATTCATTTCTTTAGAATTTACCTTAGATTAATTGTTAGCACATGTCCTAGGATCAATCTGATCGATCATGTGAGTCACCAAAGTTAGATTTGGAAGATCAGCGGTTGTTTACCAATTTTCATGGTAAACAGATGCAAACAATAAACTTTGGATAAAGATAATAAATAACAAACAAAATAAATGAAGTAAATGACATTTAACGTAAATACTTTGAATACAAAACGTTTGTAGAAAGTTTAAAGAATGGACACAGACTCATATTTCTCACAAACTGTTTCGCTATATAACTTAGGTACTTTAGTTCTACAGAGAATCAATGAGATTTTCGCGACCTTCATTTCAAGGCCTGGGCCTGCTTTATATACTAGTCCTAAATAAACGTCGACAACGGTTGTTTGTTACACGTTCGACGCATGTCCTACTATGTGGGCTTTCATCCTCTAAAATGCCTCCACGTGCCTTTAGTGTTTAAACAGCTGACTACCCCACTAGCAATTTTGATAAATGCCTTGAAAACCTCACAACTGGCTCCATTCAAGAGCTCATGACTCACTTCCAAAGAGTTGTCCAAACATCCTCTTAAATGACACTTATACTAAAATATACTAAGTCCTTAACATCTAATAAATGTATCGACTTCGACACCAATATCTCTCAGTCGAGATGCTGATTTGGTGTAACCCTTCAGTATATGTTTGGAAGAGAGAGCGATCCTAATATTATGGATCTGTTCTTGAGATTTTTCTAAACCATGCTTATTATACTAGTCGAGACCTCTTGGTCGACCTAGGCAGTGTGTCAACGACCATGTGTTTTTATACTTTGTTATTTTTTGCAAGGTTGTTATTGTTCTGGACTGGACCAATGGCTAGACATGGCCTAATCCACTTCTGCTCCAGAGCGGCCCAAATTGCCTAAGTCCAATCCACAAAGGGGAAAAAATTACCTTTCTGCCCCTCCAACCGGGCAGGGACTGCATCGCCCCTTCCCGGAAAGAATGCCCGTTATGTACGGCTCGTCCACTCCTCGAACAGTTGAGGGCATGTGCCCGACACTATGTCTATGCCCGGCATAATGGCTAGTTTCGGGCACCCTGCCCGACTGTTCGCCGGCGCGAACAACCGCTGGCCTTCCGTCGCTGGTTTGCTCGCGGGATCTGCCACACAAATCCCAGAACAAGGAATTGGAAGCGTATGTTTATGTTGTATTTCAGTTTCTCGCTTTTTGGCGAAAGTTGTCACGTTGGAGTGACCTTGGTAACGTGAACAGCTTTAACAATCAACGAGTTTAGATGCAAAGTGGAAAAATTTAAGGGAGGAAAGGCAAGACAAAAGCAAAAAGACGATTACTTAAATTAAATGCTGAAAGTAAATTGCATTAAGTAAAATTGAACGCAATTGTACATTTTCGCGGGAGTGAACTCGTTTCTCTCTAAGCTTGGTACTTTGAGTGTTTTCCCTTACAATGTGAAAAAATGCGACGCTTAAAAATGGAAAATACAGTGTCTTATATAGGCTTAGAATGTAACTGTTTATCTACCTAGATGTCCTTTGAAGCTGACACGTGGCACCCCACTTTCTTTTCAACTTCCCATAGTCTTGGAATTTTCAAACTTTTCCCGCCAAGCACTTATCCTTAAAGTTGGGACTGGCCCTTCGCCTTATTTTCCTCTGACACCGAGGTTTGTTGCCACCTCTCCGACACATCTCTCCGACACATCTCTCTACTGGTGTCGAATCGATACCTTGATATACCTTTTGTGTCGACGCGTCATGGGACTCCGTTTTCCACCTTTGGTCGAAATCACCTGTCAACAAATTGCCCCCCCAAAAGGCCAGTTTCTACTGAATACTATGTCTATGGAGAAATCTGGCTTTTTGGTTTTTTGCGGGATTTCGACGGCTCTTTCTTCGACACATTTGCCCAACGTTTTGTCTTCTCTCACAACACATGGCAAGCGCCGTCTGACATGATGATGGCAATCTCATCCCACGATTTCCAAGAAAAACACCATGATGGCTAGTCTCGTCTGAGTTATAGGCCTCGAAACTAACTCCCACTTACTTTCAGAAGTTGAAAAGTTTTGATCTTCCGCCTTTCTGCATGCGCCTTATAAATAGACTCTCTCAGGAACACTTACCACTTTCCATAACTTCTTCTTAAAAACCTGTTATTAGCTCTAAGAACTAAACTTTGGTTCCTTCTTCCTAAAGCGTTTGTTGCCTTAGAACACCCTTTGCATTTCTTTCCACCTAATGGCTTCATCAAATATTACAACTTCCATTCCTCAAAATCCAGTCGCGTACATACTTTCTGGAGCAGAAACCCTCCGTCCTCTTCCTCAGCCATCCTCCGCTGACGAGACGGTGGTGGCTAACTGGTGCCGCCAAATGGTTATCCCCTTCGCTGTGGAGAACAAGCTTTGTGGTTTCCATGGCCCCCTTCCAAACAACAAACCTAATCCACAAGAACTCCAGAAGTTCTTTCCTTGCTTCGACCAAACGATCCCACCTGCTTTCGAGAAATGTGGCACCTTAGACCTTAAATACATGGCACCCAAATCTCAAGTTTTCAGATCCATGCCTACTCCAGGAAACAAAGACTACATTGTCTGGCTTGACAGAGTCGAAGGGCAGCGCAAAAGGCAATGGAAAGAATACGGTATTTTCGACGCCATCCAACTCTCCAGAACTGCTCACAGGGTCAACCCTTGCTTGCTGCTTGCGTCGATGTATTTTTGGGAAGGATCGACAAATACGTTCCACCTCAATTGTGGTATGTTCACGCCAACACTTTTCGGCGTGGCGGCCATCACTGGCCTTTCGCCAGTAGGTGAGACGTTCGACCCGACACTGGAGACGGACAACGCCTTTGACTTCGAGCGTGCTAGTTTCTAAAACTACATCGAAGACCACCATGACAAACGCTCTAAAGAAGTCTCTGATGAGGAGCATATTGCCTTCCTGATCCTATGGCTGTCGTACTATATGTTTTGCCCTGGCTCCTTGCAGATAGCCAAAAGTTTCATCAGTCTGGCCATTCAGATCCATGAAGGTCGACAGATATCTCTGGCCAAACTTCTGTTGGCCTCCCTCTACCATTCTCTTGGCCTGTCGACTATGAGGCTGAAACTTCTCCACCAAACCACTAAGGCTTTAAACATCTCAGGGCCTATGTGGCTGTTGCAGCATTGGCTCAACGCCACTTTTGAGCATAAATTGGGATATCCAGCCTCTGTGACAATGGAGCGTCTAAACAAAGAACGCTCTGTCGAGGGAATGCGACTTGCCCTGATGACCACCCAAGAGGCTCCAAGACAGTCCCTTTCTAAGAGGTATCTCAATATGTTCGTGGAAACCACCTCTTTCGTCCCTGACATGGCTCCATTTGTGGAGCGTAAGTTCGGCCCCGACTGGTTCAGAAACCCATTTCCTGGAGTCTCCCCTAAAGCTTCTGCGCAGTCAAATGCTATATGGCGGGCATTTCTTACTCCCACCATGATCTCTTTCTGCATCGAAACGGGAAATAATGGTTATGGTTTCATGAACTACCAGCCAAATTTAGTGGCCCGACAATTTGGCCTGAGCCAGATATTGCCAAAGTCCTTAGTGAGGCATCCTGATGACATAGTACAGTCTGGCTGACGCTTGACTCAAGTAGGTCATAGGGCTTGCATGAGGTTCGTCAGAGCCTCTCAAAACCTGGAGCTGCCGGTTTTTGCCTTCCATCCTTCCTTTTTCACCACTCAAGAATTTGACGCTTGGTGGTTGGAGTATCAAGCTCAAACCTTCACTCCAAATCTTTTCTTAGAGAACGTGGTCGACGCTTTTACCTCCATGGCTGGTGGCATCCCTAAACCGTCGACTACGGCCCTTGTCATAGATGTTGACCCTGCAGAAGATCCTTCTACAAAGGTAGACCCTGGACTTTTGATTTCGTTTGCCCGTAGGTCTAAACTAAATAGTTTCAGATTTGGTTTCAGGGACGTAAACGAGAAACGGCTGCTGCGTCGACTTCCACTAGGCCTGCCAAAAAACCCAGGACCAACCCTTCACAGGTATATTTCATTTTCTTGTCTTGCGTCCTTGTCTTTTCTTTGTTCTGACATTATTTCTGCACAGGCTTCTGAGAAAGTACCTTCTCCAGAAAGGAGTGAGTCAAATGAGAGTACCCACTCTCAAGTCTTCACCGCAGCAGCTCCAGCGTCTCCTCCATCCACCCCTTTGGTGAGGAAGAAAAAGGCTTTAACGCGGAGGACACCTTCAAAACCCGGTGTTTCGACGGTGGCCCCAGTTATCCCAAGAAATCTCGAAGATGTTTTCGAGCCAATCCCTACTGTCGCCCCTCCCAAGACAACAACTCATCCTGCACAGGTATTTCCACTTTCACTGGTGTCCTAGACGACCTTGGGGCGACGAATCTCACTTGCATTTTGCTTTGCAGGAAAATGTGGTTACTTCGACCACTATTGGTGATGGCGATACTGAATCGGCCGCAGACGCCACTACTGCTGGTGTCGCTATTACGCCAAGTCCTCAGAAAATTGATGAATTCCAGATACTCATGCCAGAGGAAATCTTGGTGGCGAAGACGCCTCCTGCTTCAACTGACAACCTTGAGCATAATGATGTAGCTCCTGGGATGACTATCAATCCTTCACCTGCCGTCACCACTACTGAAGTCGGAGAGAACTTCCAACCCCCTAAACATAACCCTGAGAGGGCTTCACCTATTGTCGAGGAGTCTCTTACCCCAGAGGCACTCTTAGCAGCCAAGGCAACACATCCAACAGCGACTCTGAAAGCGCTACACAAACTTCGCCAAGCAGTTGAAGAGATTCAGCCTACCAGCTCGACCACAATCCCAACTCCAGAAGTGGATGCTTCCTTCAATCTCAAACTTTAACAGTTGCGGTCCTATCTTTTTGAGGAACAGTTCCTGGTGGCTGTCGCCGAGGAATCAGCCATAGCCAATGACGTTTTCAAACTTCTGGATGAACTTTCTGAATTCCAGCTCCCTGCCCCCATGGCCACATACTTGATCGAGTTCAAAGCCTTCTTCACTCAATTGGCCAAAGATCTTGCTATGAATCATCAGGTCGACGCCCAAATTCGGTTCTGCCACAACGACATGAAACGTGAGTGGCACCTTAGCGCAGTCTATGAACAAAAACTTGGGGACTATGAAACTAAAAAACAGGAACACTCCAACAAACGCTAGGCTTTCGACCAACAGATATTTGAATATCAAGCCCAGATAACAGAGTTGACAAAAAAGATTGCTGAGGTCGAACAACAAAAAGCCTCCTTAGACTCAGCTGAGCCTCTGCCCTCTCAAGAAACCATCGACCACGAGGTGGCTCAAGGACTTGTTCACGTCAAAGCGGCTATGAATATCAAAGATGCTATTAGCCGTATGCAGAGATGAAAGGTTCTTCTTGAGAGCAAGATTGTGCATGAGAAGATCCTCTTTGACGACTTTAAGGCCAAATTTCTTGAGTTTCCTTAGTTTGTATGTCGAGCTGATGTAACGAACAATATTTTGTAAGCCATCTTTGGCGCCTTAGCCTATTTTGGCCTTAAATTAATGAGAACTATATTTTGATGTGAATCTCTTGCAGCATAGGTCTATATTTTTTCAAATATTTCCCATTTACTCTTAAGATTCGTTGGTCTGCTCCCAACTCCTGCACTTCGTATGCGTTGTTACTAAACACTCGAGTCACCTGAAATGGTCCCTCCCAGTTGGGTGACCATTTTCCCTTCGTTCGGTCTCGTCGATCCATGGGCAACACCGCTTTCCAAACATAGTCATTTGCAGCAAAGATTTTTTCTTGGACCCTTTTGTTGTATGCCCTGGCGACTCGGGCCTTCTGGCGCAGCAACACATTTAAAGCTACCATTTTTTCCTCGTCTAAGTCCACGAGTTCGTCTAACTTAAAACCTATCTCTGCTGCGAACTCTTGCATTTTCTGACCCACAAACACGGAGCCTTGATCCGTCGTGATGGTCTCAGGTATCCCAAATCTATACAAGATATGATTCTGGATGAAATCTATCACGATTTCTTGATCCACCTTCGCTAGAGGCACAACTTTTATCCACTTTGTGAAGTAGTCTATTCCTACGAGGATGAACCTTTGTTGCTTCGATGAAGCTGGTCGAATTTCTCCTATTACATCCAAATCCCAACCTCGAAATGGCCATGGCTTGACTATAACGTGCAACTCACTGGTTGGTACGTGCTGAATATTTGCGTGTCTCTGGCAATCCTGGCATCCTTTCGCGAACTCTATGCAATCCTTGAGCATGCTGGGCCAATAGAAACCCTGTCAAAACAGAAGCCATTTCATTTTGTGGCCAGCTTGGTGCACCCCACAAGTCCCACTATGAACCTCAGAGATTGCCAAATAGGCATCGATATCCCCCAAGCATTTGAGCAATACCCCTCCGGAGTCTTCTTAAATAACTCATTACCTACACAGACATAGCTCATTGCCTTGTACTTAGTCTTCATATCAGTGCTGCCTGACGGGTTTTCCAAATACTCCATAATTGGTCTTTGCCAATCTGTTGGCGACACATTGTTGACAAACACCTCATACCTTTCTAGATATTCGACCCAGCTCTTCGAGTCTTTGCACACTGACCCGCTCGATGGTGACTGTAAGTTCGACACCATCTTCATCCTAGTTTCGATAAAATCCCTGAGCTTACCCTCCGACACTTTGTAATTGGAGGCGATTTATGCCAATTCATTAGCTTTATGGTTTTCTACCCTTGGCACATGCGAGATGTTGACAGTTTTGAAATGCTCTAACAAACGCTTCGCCAACGAGAAGTAACTCAAAAGATGCTCTTTCACGCACTTGTACTCCCTGGTGATTTGTTTAATTACCAATTATGAGTCGCCTCTTATCTCGACCTCTTCGGCCCCTAAGTCTTTGAGTATCTTAAGACCAGTGATTAGGGCTTCGTACTCTGCCTCATTATTTGAGCATTTGCCATCAACTTTGCATTTAAAGGTAGTCGGGATACCTTGTGGGGATATTATTAAGATTCCAACACCTGCCCCGTTTTTATGGCTTGACCCATCAAAGTACAATTTCCACGGGGCGACGTCGATGTTATGTATCGACGTTTCGACTACAACGTGGTCGACAATGAAGTCTGCCACTATTTGACCCTTCATCGCCCTCAAAGGGACGTATGTCAGGGAGAATTCAGTTAACGCTAGTGCCCATTTCCTAATTCGACTATGCAAAATAGGTTTGGATAGCATATGCTTAATAACATCATAATGCGACGAAACATAAACATTAATTAGTTTAATATATTGCTTTAATTTCATACATGAGAAGTACAAGCATAGGCACAACTTTTCAATCATAGTGTACCTAGTTTTAGCATCTATCAATATCCTACTAAGGTAATAGATGGGTCTTTCGACGCCACCATCATCCTCTTGTGCTAACATACTGCCTATAGTCGTATCCGACGCTGCAATGTACAACTTCATGCTTTTATTTATACTAGGTGGTAATAGGATTGAAGGCTTCGTAAGGTATTCCTTGATTGCGTCGAAAGCCACTTGTTGCTCCTGTCCCCAACGGAACTCACTTTCCTTCTTGGTCTTGAGCAGTGGTGAAAACACTTTCGTCTTGCCACTTAGGTTTGAGATGAACCTCCTCAAGAAATTTATCTTCCCCAACAAAGGTTGGAGCTGTTTCTTTGTCGCCAGAGGCTTGAGATCTAAGATTACCTTCGTTTTGTTCTGGTTGATCTCGATGCCTCGCTTGTGGACTACGAATCCCAGGAAGTCCCCTGCATGAACACCAAAGGCACATTTTAGTGGATTCATTTTTAATCCATATTTTCTCATTTGCCCAAATGAGCGTCGAAGGTGGTCGAGATGACCATCTTCTGATGACGATTTTATGACTATGTCATCGATGTATACCTGCATAAAATTCTCAATAAAATCATGGAATATAGCATTCATAGCCCTTTGGTAGGTTGCTCTATCATTTTTTAGCCCAAAAAGCATCACAATCCATTCATATGTCCCCAAAGCTCCATGGCATCAAAATGCGGTTTTGGGGACATCCTCTCCGGCTATGAGAATTTGATTATAACCAGAATAGCCGTTGAGCATGCTCAAATACTCGAATCCCACGGCTGAGTCAACCAACATCTCTGCCACAGGCATCGAATATTCGTCTTTAGGGGTAGCGTTGTTCAAATCCCTAAAGTCGATGCAAACTCGAAGGGTCCCATTTTTCTTAATAACAGGTACTATGTTTGCTATCCATTCGATATACCTTGCAGTTCTGATGAACTGAATTTTGAGCAGTCTTTCAATTTCCTGCTTGATCTTCGACGTGACTTCCGGGGCGAAGCGTCGAGGGTGTTGCTTTACTGGCCTCTTGCCTGGCTGGATTGGAAGCCGATGCTCAACTACACTCCGACTCAAACCAGACATTTCGCCATAATCCCAGGCAAAATAATCCTTGTATTCTTTCAACACTTTAACCAGCTTGGCCTTCATTTCTGGTCCTACTTTAGCACTCACATATGTGGGCCTTTTGGTTGTCTTATCCCCTAAGTTGACTTCCTCAAGCGGGTCTTGCGCTTGCATTCTTTGCAGCTCATGATCTGGGCCTTTCTCAAACCCTAAAGGCTCATCATCGTAAATACCATCAAGCCTCTGATTTTCTACAACTTCCCTTTGGCCTTGTTAGCCATTTGTTTTTTTGTCATGGTCGGCTCCCTTAACTATTTGGAGAGTTTCGTCTCTTTCGAGTGCCAACATCTTTCTGTTTTCAGCCAGATATGTCGAAATCCGAGTCATGCTTTCTAACTCAGCAGTCATTTTCACCAGTTGTGGGCCACCCCGTTGGTGGCATTTCCATTGGCTCCATGTCTTCGTCGGCAGCGTCCCAGATGAACCCAGAGTCGGGGTCCAGGTTCAGGACGCGACCCGTGTCGACAGAGGTGTAAGAACCTGACCCGTCGTCACACGGAGCCACATTTGCTAAGTGTTGGTCAAAAGACTTCTTGTTACCCTTGGCTTCGTCGACTTTGTAGTAGCTTTGATCTGCCTCAATGTTTTCGACGTTGCCATCCTTTCTCCAAATGGTCAATCTCTGGTGCATTGTCGACGACACTGCCCCAATTCCATGGATCCACTCCCGTCCCAACAACAGATTGAAATTTGCTTTTGACTTGATGACCATGAAAAGTGTCAGCCTGTTGGTTGTACCCACTGCCAAGTCCACTTGGACAACCCCCAGGATGTTACTGGTCTTGCCTTCATAGTTGGACAAAACCATGTTGTGCTGTCGGAGGCCAGCCTCCGTTTTTCCAATTTTTTTAAACAGATTGTGAGGCATCAGATTCACAGTTGCTCCACCATCTACAAACACCTTGTTAACAGACACCCCATCAATCTTCGCCTTTATGAATAACGACTTCAAATGGTACATCATCCCAGGGCTAGGACGTTCAAACATAGCCATTTGTTCTTCAACCACACCACTGTTCATCACATAATAACATAGTGGCTTGTCATTCGCATTTTGACCAGAGACGAAATCTTCCTCAGTCTCACAGATTTCAGACACCACGTCATACTCAGCTGGTAAGACCGACACGATACCACAATTCAGCACGAAATCTTCGCCATAGGTGTCATCGTTGGTGTCGTCGTACATGTCTTCGTCAAAATCTCCCTCAGGTGATGGATCATACTCGTCATCCGACTGAGGAGAATATTTTGGCTCTTCTTCATCCGACTGGGGAGTATACTCTGGCTCTTTCTTGCTTTCCACCAGCGAAGTACACTTTGAACTCTGGGTCGACACCACTTCTTTCTCTCCTGATGCGTCCACAGTTACTGTCGTGGTCTGGTTTGTCACCACTTTGTCCTTTTCTACCCATCTTCCTCTTGGGTATTGGCGCTTTTGTCTAGACGTTCCGACAGGCTTTACTCTTGAAGTCACAGCTTCCCTCTCAGCCTTCTTACTGCGCTGATAGCGCCTCCACTGAGTCCTAGTCATAGGGTTTTTCCCTTTGTAGTTAGGGGACACCCTATATCCTGCTGGTTCGACCCTCTTATCGGCGACATTCGCCTCTTTTTCCAAATCGAGAGCCTTCCACTTTAGTCTTTTGCTCCCTTTCCGGCTAACTGGTGCCATCCACCTTTCATGTGGGGAGTCTGATGGAGGCACACAAGTTTTGGGCCTTGCCTCTTGGAACAACTTTCTGTACTCCTCATTTCGACGGGGGATCCCACTCTTGTCGAACACAAACCTTGGGACATGTGGCTTGCTCTCTGGCAGCACTTCTCTCTTGCTTGCCTCATACCTCTCAGCAGCTTTCTCATCGAACACAACATTGCACCTGGGGCATAGTGCAGCCTTTGACCCGCTTATCCTGCACTTTTCCTGAAAATCATCCAAACTTTCGCCATCCTGGGGGTACACTGCTTCAAGTTTGTCCTCAGCTTTCTTGTCGGAACCTTCAGTAGTTTCGACCATCATGTATTCTACCACTTCAGCCATTGGTGGCTCATCGAGACCCTCAGTAGCTTCGACCATCATGCATTCGTACACCTCTGAGTACAAAGCCTCTTCAACCTTCAGTGGGTCGGTGTCAACCTGCATCTTTGGCTTCTTTCCAAATTGGAGTCGACCCTCCTTCAAAGCCTTCTGCACCAAATCCCTGAAAAGAACACATTGAGCTGTTTTATGACCAAGGAAATTATGAAACTTACAAAATACCCTCTTTTTCTTTTGTTCTAGAGGGGGATCTTTTAAACCAGGCGGAATAATTATTTGACCATCTTTAACCTGTAAATCAAATATTTCATCACATTTGGACACATCAAAAGTATAAGTTTTGGCGACGTATTTATCCGTTTTGTCACTTTCGGCGGGATTTTTCCCGTTCGATGGTTTCAACAACTTGCAGGTGTAGGGAGGCCCTGGCTTAAGTTCAGCCACGTAGATCTCACTTTCATCGACGAACTCATCATCGTCGGACGAATACTCATCAGCTGCCACATAAGACACTTTTTCTTTTTTACGATATCTGTTTGACTGGGTTTTCTCAGCTTTTAGCCGTTCGACCTGGCGAACCCGGTCAGCCAATTGCGCCATATCCCTAAGATATTGCGTGTCTAACTTCTTTTTGATCGAATAATCTAGCCCACCCGCAGCCATTTCGACTAATTCGTGCTCAAGGACTTGGGTAAAGCACCATGTTTTCAAAAGTCTAAACCTATTCAAGTACTGGCCTACTGACTCTGCGGCCTTGCGTTTGACGCTTGCCAACTCTTTTAGACTTATTTTCGACTGCCCCATATAGAACTGTTCGTGAAACAGTCTCTCCAATTACGCCCATGTGTGGATGGACTGAGGGGGCAATGTGGTAAACCACGTAAATGCATTTTTAGTGAGGGAACTTGGGAAATATTTCATTTTCAAGTCCTCATTATTCGTTATGTCGCCTGCTTCGGTTTGATACCTCGCGACATGTTCGACAGTGGATTCTTCTGTCTCCCCAACGAACTTGGTGAATTTTGGCACTTTCCACCCCCTGGGTAACTCTGTTTGTAATACGAAGTCTGGTAATGGGGATGTATATATTGGCCGTCGAAGGCCTGGGTTCGCCCCATTACGAACCATGATACGTTCGACCACGACCTCCAAGTTATGTTCTCCAGCCAAGGCGTCCTGTCGAACCTGTTGGACAACAAAATCCGGATCTTGGTTCCTATGGACAATCACTGGAGGCCTTTGAACCCTCATGGGAATCTCTTCAAACTCACGGGGTTGTTCTATAGTTTCGTCGAAGACTTCATCCTAACGAAGGGGCGTCTCCAATATGTGTTGGTAACTATGTGTTGACTCTTATATCAGTGGTCTCAATATCGTACTCATTTGTTGAGTCAACATGTGGACCATCTCATAATTACTCTCATCCATCTGTTGCCTCATGACCGCGACGGAACTAGAGGTAAAGGTCGGTATGGATTGAGAGAAAATATTAAAACTTGGGGGTCGAACCATCTGGTTCGACATGTGTCCTGCCCCCTGATAGGGTGAAAACGCTGGGGACGAACCTTCCCAGAACAGATGGCCGCTATAGTGCAAACTCGACATGAACTCCGTCGGCATCCCATACGATCGGGGTATAGGCATGGTGACATTAGGCATATACAGCCCCATAGTCCCTGCCATTGTTGATTTAGGGTCATTTCGACGCGGTGTTGTGGTTGGTCCACTAGGAGTGGTTAAAACCGCTGACACGGTACCGGAGCCAACATCAGTTGTTTGTGTTCCCACCGTACTTTCCGTCGGAGACGGTTCGTCGTTTGGACGTGGTATTACCATCTTACCACTATGTAAAAACATATACTTAATTCACACGTGTCCCACCAGGTGTGCCACTTTGTTCGCCGGTGCGAACAACCGCTGGCCTTCCATCGCTGGTTTGCTCGCGGGATCGGCCACACAAATCCCAGAACAAGGAATTGGAAGCATATGTTTATGTTGTATTTCAGTTTCTCGCTTTTTGGCGAAAGTTGTCACGTTGGAGTGACCTTGGTAATGTGAACGGTTTTAACGATCAACGAGTTTGGATGCAAAGTGGAAAAATTAAAGGGAGGAAAGGCAAGACAAAAGCAAAAAGACGATTACTTAAATTAAATGCTGAAAGTAAATTGCATTAAGTAAAATTGGACGCAATTGTACATTTTCGCGGGAGTGAACTCGTTTCTCTCTAAGCTTGGTACTTTGAGTGTTTTCCCTTACAATGTAAAAAAATGCGACCCCTAAAAATGGAAAATACAGTGCCTTATATAGGCCTAGAATGTAACTGTTTGTCTACCCAGATGTCCTTTGAAGCTGACACGTGGCACCCCACTTTCTTTTCAACTTCCCATAGTCTTGGAATTTTCAAACTTTTCCCGCCAAGCACTTATCCTTGAAGTTGGGACTGGCCCTTCGCCTTATTTTCCTCCGACACCGAGGTTTGTTGCCACCTCTCCGACACATCTCTCTGCTGGTGTCGAATCGATACCTTGATATGCCTTTTGTGTCGACGCGTCATGGGACTCCTTGTTTTCCACCTTTGGTCGAAATCACCTGTCAACACCGACATAACGGCTAGTTTGGGTAGTTACTTATTCTTCGGGAAAACTGTTATTTCGCCCCGAAAATAGGACCGTTGGCCATGCGCTGGGGGATCTATATAAACCCTCTCGCTTGAGAGAGTCAGGTATCAAATATTCACCCTACGAACTAACGCTTTGTACTTGCCCCTTTTCTCTGACCCTTTCTTACTTGAGCGTCGGAGTGCCTTGCAGGTACACCCCCCTCCTCTCCATACGACCAACACCTCAGACGCACTTAGTGGCCCACTTCTACAGGATCTGATCCAGCCTTCACGATCAGTGGCACCGTCTGTGGGAATTATTGTTCTCCCTGTCTTTCTTTCCCCGGAAACCAAAGATCAAAACAATTTTCAAAGATCATCATCATCATGGCCTCTTAAGATCATGCCAAAGGTGCTCTACAAATCGCTGTCCTCCCCGTCAATAAAACTGACATTGACGGCCAATCATCTCTTCTCTAAGATGCCCATTTTCTGAGGGACGGAGCCATAACTTCTCCTTCCCCCACCCCTGCTGACCGCAATCACGATCAGCCTTCGCTGGACGTCCAGCCCGTTCCTGTTCCGCCCAACGCCTATCCGACCGTGGCAGCCCTCCTGGAGGCGATCAACAAAACCAACACTCTGATCCTGCAGCAGAACGAGAGGATCGGGGCGTTAGAAGAATCCAAGCGTCCAAGATCCCCTCCTCTGCGGAGGAACCAGCGACGATCAAGGAACCCGCAGCCCCAGAGAGATATTGACCGGAGACTGTGCCAAGAGCCTGACCCTCGCGCCGCCCAGAAGCATGACCAGCACTCTCCCAGCCACAAAAGGACTCGAAGGAATGAGCAGTCTCCCCCGGTCAAGTATAAAGGCCGGGCCTGTTCACCGTCTCCCCGAAGGGATCGCTCACCTTCTCCTCGAAGGAATCATTCCCCTTCTCCCCGAAGGAACCACCACCGCGAGCGTACCCTTCGGTCCCCGTCATTCACCAATTCTAGCAGCGACAATGAGCCTCACGACCCATTATCCCAGGAGATCTTGGCTACCCGTCTCCCAAAGGGCCTAGAGAAGCCCCCGTCACTGGGCACGTACGACGGGACCACTGACCCCGACAAACACATCGAGAACGTCGATGCACTATTAGACTACCGCGGGGTATGAGGCGCCATCAAATGCCGGTTGTTTCTGACCACCCTCTGAAAGGGGGCGATGACATGGTACAAGCAGCTGCCCGAGAAGTCCATCACCTCATGGAGACAACTGGGGAGTATGTTCTCACGGCATTTCACAGCTTCTCGCCATCATCCCAAGACTGAGGCCTCCCTTGGAGCCATAATCCAAGGAAAGGACGAACCTCTTCGTACATATATCGAGAGGTTCAACAAAGAAGCAGTACATATCCCTACAACGGACGAAATGAAGAAGTTTCTGCTCGAGCAAGGGCTCCGCCCGGGCTCCGAGTTCTCTAAACCTGTCGGTCTCACACCACCGAGGAACCTAGACGCCCTCCTCTTCAAAGCCCAATCACACATTTAGTACGAAGAGAAGGTTGCGGCCTGCAACGTCCGAGCATCACGCCATTAGGAGAACTCTCGGACCTCCAGAGGTGAGGAAGCCTCAACATCTCGTCGAGGCGAACGGAGGCGCGAGGACCGTCCTCGTGCCTCCCGCGATAATAAGGGGCCCTTCGGGTGGTTCCACGACTATACCCCCCTGACCGTCTCCAGGGAGAAGATACTGTCGGAGTGTGCAAACTCCGAATTCAAGCAGGCAGGGGTCCGCTTCCCCAAACAACTGTCGGCCAGACCCAACGCGGACAAATTGAAATACTGCCGTTTCCACAAGAGTCACGACTACACCACTGAAGACTACATCCATCTAAAGGATGCTATTGAGATACTGATCAGGGACATCCACCTGAAATAGTTCGCGAAGAAGAAGGACACTCCTCGGCAGGACGCCCAAGAGTCCCAGAAGATAGAGGAGGAAGTACCCTCCTCAGAAGATGCCAACATCCAGGTCGTTATGTCCATATCGCGACCAGAGGACTTCTACGTCCCGGACGGGCTCAGTGCCCCAACTTATTTCGCGGCCCACAGCCCGTGGGAGACGTTTTCCTCTGCCATGGTTATCTCCGGCGGGGGCTTCAACAAAGTCACGGTGGGCTTCGTGAAACGAAAATTCGAGCATCTGATCAACACAAGCTCTAATAAGGTGACCACGCTCGATTAGGCCCAGAAGGGCTCTATCCCCATCTCTTTCTACCGGGAATAGCTCCTCGGGGGATCCCCAAACTCGAGCATACCTTTGCTCGTAAGAGCCCAAATGGCGAACTTCGATGTTCGCAGAATCCTCGTCGACCAGGGCAACTCGGTCGACATCATATACTCCCAGCTGTTTTTAACACTTCAGTTGGACGAATCGCACCTTACTCCCTACGTAGGGTCTGATTTGCAGGGGTTCAACGGATCAGTGACTAAGCCTTGGGGATACGTCGAACTGATCGTTACCTTCGGATCAGCTGAGACGGCCAGATCCGTCAAGGTATAATTTCTGGTGATCGACTGCCCGTCGCTTTACCAGTGCATATTCGAAAGACCAACCTTGGCCGAGTTGGTAGCAGTGCCCTCAACAGTCCACCTCAAGATGAAGTATTACACTTCAAAAGGGATGGTCGCCACCCTCCACGGCGACATCGAGGCTGCACAAAGGTGTTTTGAAGCAGCAATAAAGGGGCTCAACGCCATTGCATCCAAGCCAAAGACATCAAGCAAGCCAGCGTTGCCAAGCAGCTCCGAGGAAGCCAAGCCTCTGCCCCAGGTCGACTCCATCGACCTCGACAGTCGCTTCCCCGAAGAAGACCAACAGGAGAAACGAGCAAATTCATCCAGCTCGTCTGCATCGTCCACCAGCAGCTCTCATCCGATGCGCCCAATCCCGGATGGCAACTTTGAGATCGTTCTGTTCGGAGACGACCCTCAGCGGGGAGTGAAGATTAGAGCAGACCTGCCCGACATCGCGAGGAAACAACTCAAAGCATGCCTCCGTGAGAATGCCGACCTCTTCGCCTGGAGCGCCGCCGAGATGCCCGGCTTGGATCCATCCGTCGCCTGCCACCAGCTGACAATTGACCCGGCCGTCAAGGTTGTATCACAACGTAGGAGAAAGCAATCTCCGGAGAAAACGGAGGCTGCAGAAAAAACTGTAAAGGACCTCCTCGAGGCCAAATTTATTTCGGAGGCCAAGTATACCACTTGGCTGTCCAACGTTGTACTCGTTAAAAAATCTAATGGAAAATGGCGAATGTGCATTGATTACACTGATCTCACTAAGGCATGCCCGAAGAATGCTTATCCCCTCCCCAATATTGATAAACTTGTTTATAATTCTGCCAGTTTTAAACTTTTATCGTTCATGGACGCCTACTCAGGCTATAATCAAATTCCAATGGCAATGGCCGACAAAAAATACACGGCCTTCATGACCGAATCGGGCAACTATTACTACAACGTAATGCCCTTTGGCTTGAAGAACGCCAGAGCTACCTATCAAAGAATTGTGAACAAGGTCTTCCAGGGAGAGATAGGCGACATGCTCGAAGTCTACATGGATGACATGATCATAAAATCCCACGAGGAGACCGATCACACTGCCCATTTAAGGAAGGTTTTCGAACAGGCCAGAAAATACAAAATGCATTTTAACCCGGAGAAGTGCACGTTCGGTGTCCGAGCAGGCAAGTTCATCGGCTTCTACTTAACGGAATGAGGAACCGAGGTCAATGGGATGCTCGCGTCACTATCTCGTTTCGTGGCCAAGTCTGCCCAGCACGCCCTACCATTCTTCAAACTCCTCCGCAAGGAGGCAGCATTCGAATGGACCGAGGAATGTGACAAGGCCCTTCTCCATCTGAAACGGGCACTCTCAGAGCCAGCAGTCCTCTCTCGCCCGGACAATGGCGAAACGTTGTACCTGTACCTCGCCGTAGCAACCGAAGCAGTGAGCTCCGCTCTCATCCGTGAAACACTTGACGGGCATAAGCCCATATATTTCACGAGCAAAGCACTGCAAGGACCAGAGTTAAGATACCAACAGATAGAAAAAGTGGCACTGGCCCTCATCAACGCAGCCAGAAGGTTAAGACACTACTTCCTGGCCCACACGATCGTGGTTCGAACAGATTAACCCATGAAACATCTACTAGGACGACCAGACATGGTCGGTCGAATACTCAAATGGTCTCTTCAACTATCCGAATTTGACATCCAATATGAAAGCAGAAAAGCCCTCAAGGCCTAAGCTCTGGCCGACTTCGTCACGGAAATGACGTTCACAAACTTCCCCACGAGAGAAGCGCGCAAATGGACCATTTTTGTGGACGGTGCCTCCAGCTCGGCAGGAAGCGGTGCGTGCATCATACTGGAAAGCAACGAGGGAATCATCGTTGAAGTATCGCTCACCCTGTCCTTCCCAACCTCTAACAACCAGGCTGAGTACGAGGCCTTCTTCGCTGGGTTACGCCTAACCGAGGACCTAGGTGCAGAAGAAGTCGTCATTTTCACAAATTCACAACTCGTGGCCCTTCAGGTCCGAGGAGAATATCAAGCCAAAAATGACAACCTGTCCGAATACTTAGCCCTGGTCAAAAGGGAAATGGCGAAGTTTGCAACAGTAAAAGTGAAACATGTTCCCCGCGAACATAACGTGCGAGCAGACGTTCTATCCAAACTAGCCAGCACAAAGAAGAAAGGCGGAAACAAATCCGTCATACAGGAAGTACTTCCTCGACCCAGTATCGGGAAGGCCTCCCCGACCCTCGACGTGCAGGTGATCGGGGACAACAACTGCTGGATGACCCCTATTTATAACTATCTCGCCAAAGACGAACTCCCGTCCGACCCAAAAGAGGCCAGCATAGTTAGGCAAAGAGTCTGCTCTTATGTCTTGGTCGAAGATAAACTCTACATGCGAGGGTTCTCAATTCCGCTGCTCAAATGCGTCGAGAAAGAAATGGTCGCACACATCTTGCGTGAAATCCACGAGGGGGTCAAGGCCCAACATCTCGGTGGAAGGTCCCTTGCCCGAAAGGCCCTCCGAGCAGGATATTACTGGCCGACCATGCAGCACGATGCGAAAGAACACGTGAAGAAATGCGATAAATGCCAATGGTACGGGGACATGCATCTGGCTCCACCTAACGAGCTCAAGGCAATGTCCTCCCCGTGGCCATTTGCATGGTGGGGCCTAGACATCCTAGGACCCTTCGTAGTAGGATCGAATCAGAACAAATACCTAATAGTGGGCGTAGACTACTTCACGAAATGGATAGAAGTGGAGGCTCTAGCCAAAATAACCGCCCTCAACATACTGCGTTTCTACAAACGAAACATCCTTGCACGTTTCGGCATCCCCCAAGCGATAGTGACAAACAATGGGACGCAAATCACGGACAGGAAGTTTCAGGACTTCGTCGCCCAACTGGGCACGAAGCAGCACTTCGCATCCGTCGAGCACCCCCAAACAAACGGGCAGGCTGAAGCAGATAACTGAGTCATCCTTCGAGGCCTCAAACGATGGCTAGACGAAACAAAGAAGGCTTGGGTCGAGGAACTGCACAGTGTGTTGTGGGTATACCGTACAACCCCACACTCTACAACCAGGGAAACACCCTTCCGTCTAGCATATGGGACCGAGGCTATAATTCCCGTCGAAGTTCACATACCCTCCAGGCAGACAGAGTCGCCCCTAGACGAGGAGATGAACGACGAATCATTAAGAGAAGAACTCGACCTCGTCGAGGAAATCCGAACCGGGGCAGCCCTCCGCGAAGCCTCACTAAAACAAAAAATTACCATCAGGCACAACGCCAAGGTGATACGACGAGAGTTCGACGTGGAAAGCCTTGTTCTAAAAAGAAACCATAGAGACTCTTGCGAAGGCAAACTAGCGGCCAACTGGGAAGGACCCTATCGCATCCTAGCAAAAACGGAAAATGGGGCCTACTACCTAGATCATCTCAACGGGGAAGAACTTACTTGACCATGGAACGCCGAAAAGCTAAAACAATACTATAGCTAAGGCCCTAATTCTCGGTTCGACCCGTCACGACGACGAACGTCAGCTACCGACCACTATGCACGCCTAGGTATAAGCGTCGCATACCAGCAAAGCAGAACCCTGCTCAATAACGAGCCGAGTAACTGCTCGACGGAGGTCCTCGATCGAGCATTGCCATCGTCAAAGTACCATGACTGTCAGAACCCCAGCTCGCGATGGGACGTTCACGCCGCGAACTCAGGTCTCAAACGCGACCTGAGCTCCGCATCCCCGCCAGGACATTCCCCGGTCGTTCGATCAGTACCCCTCACTGCCGAACACATCTACAACGAGCAATCCCCCTAAAAATTCGCATAAATCAAATACTCCCTATCATGGGCAGACACACATTCACAACGAGCATGAGTACAACACTTAGCAAAGAATAAAAGCAAGTAAAACCATGCAAATAACCAAATCGAACATATAATTTAAACATAAATAAGTGGCCACTAGGACCACGGCTGTACTGGATTACATAAAATGAGGGCCATGCCCCCCAAATAGATTACAACAATCACTCGGCACGCATGCCGGGCAAGTTACAACAACAAAAAGGCAAACCCCTCATACGTCCATCTGATCGGCAGGCTCGGGCTGAGGCCCCTGGCTCTCCGCGGGCTGATCCTCGGCATTTCCTTCAAGAAGGGCGTCGGGCATAACGATCCGACCATCCTCAACATGCGCCAGATAATGGGTACCCTCGACGGAGAAGTCAAGCTCGGGGTTCACCACCCGCAGTTGAGCCACGACATTTCTGAAGGACTTGTCCGCGACGACAATACTGTCATCCTCGGCCATCAGCATACGGGCGACCATCTCGGATCTCGTCTTTAATTCCTTCATATCTTCCGGCTCATCTTCACCCGAGGCGTTGACCGCCCTCAACTGCTGGACCAGCTCCTCAGAAGCTTTCTTCTCCGCCGCCAGCGTGGAATTCTCCTTCTTCAACCGAGCTACCTCCTCCTCAGCCTTCTTCCGAGCTTCGTCTGCACCCTTGGCTTCTTCTTTGAGGGACGCCATAGCAGCCCGGGCAACATTAAGTTCGAACTCAGTTGCAGAGTCCCCTTCCGCATAAACGGCTGCCATCTCCAGCATCCTAACCAAAGCTGAAGCGTTTTGAGCCACCAACGCCCTCTTGCTCGGGCGGTCCAGCTTTCCAAACGAAGAGACTCAGCCCGAGGCACGACCAAGGAGTTTCCCTCAAAGAACCTCCTATCAAGGATGCAAGGAGGAAGCTCGAACTTTCATTTCTCTAGTACCCGAGTGAGATCCACAGCGTCAGTAACCATTGTCTGCTTGGATCATCCGGTCAAAGGAATGGGAGATCCCCGGGGAGCCGGAGTAGGAGAAGAGGTCCCCGCAGCAGACTGAACCGGAATGGGAGCACTCGCACCAGCGAATCGAGACTTAAGGGGAACCGCTCCGGCCTTGTTCCTCGCAAGAGCATTCTTCACAACCCTCTCATGGGCCTGAGGCATCTCACATGCACAAATAAAAGTCAAACATGTTAGACACGGGGAAAGAAACAATGCGAGCAAATCTAAAATAACTAAGATTACCAAGCAGCTTCTTGACTTCCGCAGGGGTCCTGCACTCCAGGAGTGCCTTTGTGTTAATAAACCGGTATTCGACCCTCTGACTACCGTCCTCCTCGAAGATCGGTTGCCCTTGTTCGTCCAGCATTCCGCGAGCAGAAAGGAGTTGACGTACTTCACCAATGCCTCGTACGAAACGGTATCCTGCGCGTGTAGCTCGTGCGGTTGGAGAACATAGTCACTGGGTTTCTTGGTGAAATGGTCGGGTGCCCAATGAATAGGGAACTTGTAAATCCTCTGCCCAATAAACTTCCCCCCTTGTCGCGCAGGTCGTTCCCATCCTTATCAACCTCGATCTCCCAGATATATGTACTATCCTGGGCAGCTTCGGACACGGGCTCAACAACATAGTACCGCTCCTTAAACGTCTGTATAGACTCCAAAAATGGTTTAAACAATTTGCGAGGCTGCTTCAAAGAGACCCAACCATACTGCCTCCCCGACAGCTGCCTTTGAAGATGGAAGACGGTGAAGAATAGAGAAAGAGTAGCCCCTATGGCGAGGTGCTCGCACACCAGCTCGAACTCCCGGATGAAGGCCAACGAGTTCGGGTGCAGTTGCGTGAGGGCCAACTTCAAGTGCACGAACACCGACTGCTAAAAATCGGTGAACGGCAACCTTAGACCCAGCTCCTTGAATGCGTACTCATACATTGCAAAGCGGTCCCCGTAGTTCATGCAGACCTTGTCGTCCTCAGAGGGAAAGTGCACCTTTCACTCCCCCTCTGGCCCGACCTCCGTGAAGACATCCCCTAAGTACGTTGCAAAGGTAGACATGTGCTCAGCAGGTTCGGCCACCTCACATTCCTCCGCGGAACCCTCAACGGCCTCCCCGTCCATAACGTCCAACTCTTCCTCCTCCCCGGCCTCACTGGGGATACTCGAAGTCGTCGAACTACTACTATTCGAGGAACTTGTTTCTTCCTCGGATGAATCCAAGATAATCTCTCCATCGGGCCCCGTCACCATGTCGATCACCTGAAAAGCAGAGAAGAATGTGAATTCGACAATAAGTCAAATCCATCATTCCACCGCTAGTCAAGTGAAAGGGCGTGTAAAGGGCTGAGGACAACGTCCCCGGCCTAAGCCCTAACATCAAAAGAAAGACTGAAACCTCCCCGCGAGGAGACGCTCGAAACAAATCATCCCCAAGCGAGGAACTTCCCTACACGCATACCCAGTTTCCGTTCGAAGCTTCGCCGAAAATCGCAAAACTTCACCGGAAGTTGGGAGTATTCTACCGGAGAATTCATCACCCACTCAGAAGGTAAACAATCACGACGGTTACACAAGCATCGCCGTCGCAACGACGCCGTGAACCACCCTCCTCACCAAAATATACTAACACATCCGGCGACATGCCAGGAGTGGAAAAATGGCACGACCACCGTCCACCACCAACAATCACCAGAAACTAACCTATTTCATCCTCTAACCTAGCCTAAACCGCATGCAATCTACCGTTAACCACCCAAAAAGAGTTAAAACAAACTCAAAATCAGAAACTTACTTGATTTAAGAAGACTGAAGTGGTTGATCGAAGCTTGAAGCGGTTGTCGGAGTAGCAGACGGCGGTGACGGGAAGGAAGCTGAAGGAGACGAAGAGAAATGAGAGTGAAAAAGTCCCAAATGAGACAGATTTTCCCCTTTTATACAGAGGGGAATGTGCAGTAGACGCGCTCGTAGGTCATGATGGCTATCATCTAGCCATCATTGCCTAGTAACTGCTACACGGAGCTCTAGGCACACGTGGCGTCCCAACATTTCCAATTCTGACTAACCGTTAGTCTCCCCAGACACCGGGCAACACGGTCACGAACATGAATGCCACGGACACCAGAGGTCACGAACACCACCAGCAACGGGCGCCCCGAGGCGGCCCTCCTCGTCACCAATCGACGACCTCACGCTATCTCCCCAGAGCAACGAGCTGTCCTTAAGTCATCACTCTCATGCTCGGGAGCAACGTCTTGGGGGGCTCCTGTTCTGGACTGGACCAATGGCTAGACATGACCCAATCCACTTCTGCTCCAGAGCGGCCTAAATTGCCTAAGTCCAATCCACAAATGGGCAAAAGTTACCTTTCTGCCCCTCCAACCGGGCAGGAACTGCATCGCCCCTCCCCGGAAACAATGCTCGTTACGCACGGCTCGTCCACTCCCCGAACAGTTGAGGGCATGTGCCCGACACTATGCATATGCCTGACATAACGGCTAGTTTCGGGCACCCTGCCCGACATAACGGTTAGTTTGGGTAGTTACCTATTCTTCGGGAAAACGGTTATTCCGCCCCGAAAATAGGACCGTTGGCCATGCGCTGGGGGCTCTATATAAACCCTCTCGCTTGAGAGGGTCAGGTATCAAATATTCACCCTACGAACTAACGCTTTGTACTTGCCCCTTTTCTCTGACCCTTTCTTACTTGAGCGTCGGAGTGCCTTGCAGGTACACCCCCTCCTCTCCATACGACCAGCACCTCAGACGCACTTGGTGACCCACTTCTACAGGATCTGATCCAGCCTTCACGATCAGTTATCATCTTTTGTCAAATCCTGCAGCTAGAATTGCCAGGCTAACAACTGCCCAGGTCCTTCTAGTACCCCAAACCATGAAAGAAAATCTGGAATGCTCCAGTGCACAATAGGATAAAGAACTTCATGTGGAGGCTGGGAAAAAATATCCTTCCTACAAAGAGCAACTTGCAAAAGAAAGGAGTCAAGTTAGACCATTTATATACACTGTGTAACTCCTTTCTTGAATCAGTTCAACACCTTTTTATGCATTGTAAGCTTGCTAAACTTGTCTTCTTCTCCCCTCCTCTAGGAATTTGTATCCTAAATGATCTAAGTTTAAATGACTGACTAATATATATGTTAAACTAGAAAGACCCTTTTGGAGTTTAATTGTTTTGTACTAACCTCTGGAAAATTTGGAACGCATGAAATCACTGTCCGTTCAGGAACAAACCTTTTGAGCTTCATGTTGTGGCATGCGAAGCTCTTGACTCAGTCATGGAGTTCAACAAAAATAATCTGGAGTCGAGTTCCAAGATGTGGATGATGCATGTGGATGGTATGGACCCTCGCGACCATGGTTTGAATGTAAATCAGGTAGATGTTGGCTACTTTCAAGAGGGATTTGTGTCTATGGGGTGCTTTATCAGGAACCAAGATAATGAAGTTCTGCTTGCCTCTTGTAACAATAACTTAATTACTATGGAATCAAATACTACAAAACTTCTTACCATAAGATGGGGATTATAGGTAGCAAAGAATCTTAAGTTAGAGAAAATATTGGTCCAATCAGATGCGATGTTTGTTGTAGACTGTGTTAATGCTATTGAATTCTCAACTGCTTTAGAAACTATTGTGGTTGATTGTAGATTGTTATTGGACAAATTTAAGAAACCTTCATTATATTCTTAAGTATGAATTCTATTGAAGATGCTCTCAACATGGTTGGCATGAGAAACATGTAAGTTCTAAAATTTAAGAGGATTGTATCACAACTATTGTCTCATGAAATTTTATATTTTTAAAAAAACCTATTTCAACATTATAGAATTAGACTTAACAAAACATCCTCCTACTTATCTATAAGGGATGAGAATGAGAAAAGGTAGACAAATGATAAGAGACAATATCGGTCAAATCAGTAATGTAATGTACACATGGATGTACACCTAAGTTTATGCGTGACACTTATCGTGCCAAATGGCTGATAAAATGATTAAGTAAAGATACATTTAAATTGAATTATTTTAGTGGAATAATGTGAAATTCTAATGAAGATACACTTTTAAGGAAACCTTCATTATATTCTTGAGTAGAAATTCTAATGAAGATGCTCACAACATATGGTTGGCATAGGAAACATGTAGGTTATAAACTTTGAGTGAATTATATTAGGACTGTTGTCTCTTCTACATGTTCGCTACTGTTGATTATGTTTCTTAATGAAATTTCGTATTAAAAAAAAAAAAAACCTATTTAAAGAATTAGACTTAACAAAAATCTTCTACTACTCATCTATAAAGGATGGAAATGAGAAAAGATAGACAATTGATAAAAGACAATATGAGTCAAATTAGTGATGTAGCATACACATGAATGTACACCTAAGTTTATGCGTGACACTTATCGTGCCAAATGGCTAATAAAATGATTAATCAAAAGATACATTTAAATTGAATTATTTTAGTGGAATGATGTGAAATAGCCTTTGAAAGATGGATATTTATTTTTGTATGGCATGGAACGAGTGGAGTTGATTGAGACATGTGACAATCCTACTACCTTTGCTTAAGTTGTGAATTAGCAAATACTAGTGTTCAATTGTTTGGGTTGGGTCCCTCCGTGAAACAAAAACCCTAGCACTTTCTCTATCAATTCTCCAACCAAAACCAAATAAGCCGAAAGGCCATTTTCCCACCGATAGATAGATTGATATAACATGTTATCATCATCATCATCATAAAGCCAAAATTAGGGTTTTCAATTCCAAGAAATGTACAAAGGCTTTCCTGCCTCCAAACCGGAGGATCGGAAACGAATCAACGATGTTCTCGACAAGCAGCTCGGGCGTTCCTCTCCTTCTACTTCTCGTCCCATCAATGGCAAAAACAACAAAGACATAGAAAACAACAACACCGTCAAGGATCCTCGTTCTGCTTCCGTTTCCAAAACTTCCAATATCTCTGGTACCCATTTCTTATCTCTATTCACTATTTCAATATCTTTATTTTCGCCTAATACAATTTTTTCCATTTTCCCTCTTTCGGCATGACCTAATTTATATTTTTGAAGTTTTTGTTTTTGTTCCGTTTTTGTGTTATTTTGGTACCCTAACACGCTTGAATGGGATCCAAATACTTGTAGTTTAATCCAGTTTACAAATTTATGTGTTCAATTCATGTTTTAGACTAGTAGATTATTTGGGTGTTGCTGTAGTATAATGTACTGTAAATAATGGAACTTGAAAAGTGGTTTAGAACTTTATATGTGGATATGGAAGGTTAATACTTGCAAATTTACCTCTTTTATATCCTCTGGTGTTTCTTAGGTTGTTCTTTCTGTTTGTCATATTTTTCCCTTTTGAAGAAATAATTTTTCAAAATAATGGTATTAGTTTGGGTAACTAGTTGCACAAGATGATATTGGCATTCACGGGCTAACTTAGTATAAATTTGTAAGATTGGTATTTAAGGGCTAACTTGGTTTTACATTTATGCTTTGGCTGCAGAAGAATCTGAAACTGACAGTGAAGAGTCGGATGTTAGCGGTTCTGATGGAGATGACACTTCTTGGATCTCATGGTTCTGCAATCTCAGAGGAAATGAGTTCTTTTGTGAGGTTGATGATGATTACATCCAAGACGACTTCAACCTTTGTGGGTTAAGCAGTCAAGTGCCTTACTATGATTACGCCCTTGATTTGATTTTGGATGTTGAATCTTCCCATGGTGAGCTTACATTCATATTTTGTTAGTTTTGTTGAAATGGAATGCTAGTGTTTGAATTGCTTATTTTTTTTGTTATACTTCACTTTGCTTCTATGTTGGTGTGAGAATTAGTACTCTTGAAACTGAATTGAACGAGTTTTGGTAAAAATATTTCTTGTGCTTTGAACGAGTTGTTATTGCAGACACCACTAGAAAACAAAATTCATACAATTAATATTTCGCATAACCACTTTGGGGATGAGGTTGATAATCTAGGTCTATAAATGATGGATATTTATAACCTTTAAAAAGTGTTTGGTGACTTCATTAAAACAGTGGGGGTAAACACCACTTTTGTTCCCTTAATGTGCGAAGCTTGGTCATTATAGTCCTTGAATGTATAAAAAGTAAAAAATACAAATACATCCTTAAGTATTCTTGAAGCTGAATTCACATTGTGTATGGTTGCATCTCTGTTTTCCTTTCCGGCCTTTTTTTTGTATATATATTGTACAACTGCTTCTATGGTTTAATTGGAATTCTTAGGTGATATGTTCACAGAGGAACAAAATGAGTTAATTGAATCGGCAGCAGAGATGCTTTATGGTATGATTCATGCACGATACGTACTGACAAGCAAAGGAATGGCTGCAATGGTAAGATTTCACTGTCACCTATCGCTGTTTGTTCTCATGCTTTATGATTCAGGAAATTCACACCGTTAACAAGTAATAACATTGCAACTTTTTTGCAGCTTGACAAGTACAAAAACTATGATTTTGGTAGATGCCCAAGAGTTTACTGTTCTGGACAACCCTGCCTTCCAGTTGGTCAGTCAGACATTCCGAGGTCAAGTACCGTGAAAATATATTGTCCTAGGTGTGAAGATCTTTATTATCCTCGGTCCAAGTATCAAGGCAGTATCCTTATGACCTTTTTATCTATTATTGGAATTTTTTCTCACTGATTTAAGTAGATGCATATTTGTATCACTCTGTCACTCAAGCTGTTTTTATTCGCCCGGGCCTCTCATTCTTACTTCCTCTTGGGTTTCGTCTAATAGTCTGTTATATAAGTAGTGTGTTTGTACTTTGTAGGGATATAACCTTTTAGGTTTATTTTTTTAGCAATTACTTCTAGCTTACACAGGCCAGCCAGCTTGGATTTAGCATCTGGAAAGAAATATTATTACAAGCTCAACCAGTTTTGGTAAAAATATTTCTTGTGCTTTGAACGAGTTGTTATTGCAGACAACTCTAGAAAATAAAATTCATACAATTAATATTTCGCATAACCACTTTGGGGATGGGGTTCATAATCTGGGTCTATGAATGATGGATATTTATAACCTTTAAAAAATGTTTGGTGACTTCATTAAAACAGTGGGGGTAAACACCATTTTTGTTCCCTTAATGTGTGAGGCTTGGTCATTATAGTCTTTGAATATATAAAAAATAAAAAATTCAAATACATCCTTAAGTGTCTCCTTTGTGTGTAATTTTAGAAACTAAATTGACTAATGAAAAAATACATTTGAGGACCAAAATGACCAACTAAAGGCACACTTTACGATGTGTTTGCAATTTCAATACTTTAAAGGACTATAATGACAGCGCCTCACACATTCATAGACAACTCATATTTTACCTAAAATCAATGTCATTTTTCCTTCTGTGAGAATACTATATCTGCTATTGTATTTCCAGATGTTGCAGCCTCAAGTAGAAACCATTTTTTCATTTGTTTGATTAGTTACTTAGTATCATTTGTCTGTTATTCATGTTTTGGAATTTTTGGATGAACACTGAAATTTTTAAAGTGTCCTTGACTCTATTTAGACATTGATGGAGCTTATTTTGGAACAACATTTCCACACCTTTTCTTGATGACATATGGACAACTGAAGCCACAGAAGCCAGCTCAGGGCTATGTTCCAAGAGTTTTTGGGTTTAAACTTCACAAGCCATGAAGCTGAAGTTTAAGCTTTCAAGAAAGCAAGAGGCTGCCTGGGTCTCATTTGACTCTAGTATAACTCCTTGCAGCATTCAGCAGATCAAAAGCTTTTGAAACCAGTACAATATAGACATCTGTTTTACTTGTTTTAGAAGCGTGTTGTAAAGAAATATGAAGACATGTGAAGCAAGTGCCTAGTTTCACTTTCAGCTTCAAATTCAATGAGCAAGTGCTTAGGTACTTGACGTCACTTTTTAATGTCTTATTACAAATTGTATTTGGCAATTTCCTAAATGTTTTCTATATCCCTGATTACATATTTCCTGCCATTTTTAAATTGGTTTATTCCATTGCCTCATTTCTGTTATCTTTAAGTTGAATTTGTGGATATGATCTCAATGGATTTATAGGTTCACTTGCTGTGATGTTAAACTTGTCTATTGAATGTTGATGTTTGACTATTTGGAATACGAATACATATTAGATCTATTAAATTGGACTTGTCTTTGCCTGTCGAACGCGATGAAATATGGGACTTGGATCTTAAAAATTCAGCTTGAATTTTTTAATTTTTTATCCACTTCCATAACAGTCTGCAATGCATGAGCAAGAGCATTACTTTATCCATGTTATGGGGTGTTAGTTCACCAGCGGTGAAAAGTTACAACTACCCATAGATTTTAGAAATGTATCTACGCAAGCATCTAAATTAAACATCCTTATTGTCTTTTTGAGTGAGCCGGTTTATGTTATCCAAAAAAATATTTGGAGATGTATCTCTGGATCTATATTGAAGTCAATGTTAACATATCAATCAGGAGGTGTATTTTTGTAATAAACTTTATGTTATCCAAAAAAATATTTGGAGATGTATCTCTGGATCTATATTGAAGTCAATGTCAACATATCAATCAGGAGGTGTATCTTTGTAATAAACTTTATTTCATATCTCTCAGTTTCATTGGAATTTACTATGTTAGCTTAACATATGCAAAAATTTAAAGAAAAACATAAATTAACATTAAAATACATAATATTACATAGTTAATCGTTATCATTATTCAAATATTTGTTAACATGAATTTAATGTCATTACATTTTATTAAGACGTTGCAACATTATTAGAGTATCTTTAGTCGATCTTGAAATTGTCACATCTATTTCAATCAGACCATTTGTTTTGTAACGGTGAAATGTATTCCACATAACCCTTAAATTTTCATGCGTCTTCAGTTCAAACTTACTGAAGTGAATCTTTCCTTTGTTGTCTATTGATGGTGAACGGTTTCAAGCTTCATAACTTTTCAATTGTCTGAGTATTATAGGAGTTTCTCTAGTATGAATTTTAGATTTACAAGAGAGGTGTATTTTGTGATCCTAAATTCAAGTTCAGGCTTCGCGTTGTTGAAGTAGAAAAATGTGATATGCCAATTGTTTTGGACTGGGCCTATGGATGACCCACGGTCGAGCAGGCCCAATCCAGTGGCTCGTTGAGGACATTCCAATGCAAAGGCCCAATCCTCCATAGTCGTTGGAGGCCATGTTCTCCACGTGCTCCTCACGCGATGACACATCACCAACTGTACCCACGCCTTTCGCGGGACAGTTTCGCCCTCAGGAACGAGCAAATCCACTAAGAAGTTCGTGGGGCAGTTGACCCAGGATGAAGACCACGTGCTGGTCTTCTCTACTTTCACGTAGGATCCTGGCAGTCATCCGTTATGGGCCTAACGATCCAGCCCACAACAGATGACCTCTGACCCAGCGTCGGGGGTACACTATAAATACTCTCCTCCGCAGAAGAGTCGGGTATTCTAAATTCATTCTCACTACTATGTACTTGCTCTTTCTCTTTTCACTCTGAACCTTTCTTTGACATTGGAGTGTCTTGCAGGTACACCCAGTAACATCCTAATTTTCCATACTTTAAATAATATATCTGATTAGATTTGAGATTTTAACATCGCTAATCATTAAAAACTAAATATTGAACTAACACCTATAATAATTAATTTATCAATTAATTACCCTTTATTTTTATTATTAATATTATTATTCAATTTGAATATCATCGTTTCATTTTACAAACTAAATATTGAAATTGAAATTAATACTTAAAAATACTTAACTTTAAGTTAATTAACTATTCATATTAATTTTATTATTATTATTGCTGTTGTTTTGTTATTATTATTATTTAATTTAATTTTATTTGAATATTATCATTTTACTCTACAAATTAATTAGTAAATAAAATAATCTTAAGTAATAATAATTATCCTTATTGTCATTATTATTATTTTTATTATTATTATCATTTCATTTTTATAAAAGAAATATATATTTTATTTTTTTTATTTATATCATAAATGATATTATGTCATGAAACATTAAAATATCAAGCTCCCATACCTTTCTCATAAATTATTTTCACAAAAGTCATACTAGAACATCTAAAAAACTATTGATGTAAGACTATTAAATATGGCAATTTCTTATCACACCACCCTTGTTTCTTAGGCACCATCTGAATTTCCGGTTTTGCCCCCTGATTCCGGATGTGCACATCCGGACGCACCAATTTTTTTAAAAACGCTGATTCTTTCCGGAAGTGCACATCCGGAAACATTCCTGATCTGCAGATCCGGAAAAAGGCAGAACATTATTTTTTTTTAAAAATCGGTTTTTTTGCTTGGTCGCATATGTTAATAAATCGTCGCAATTTAATATACATTTGACAACATCCATATATAAAATAAAATGATATATATATATATATATATATATATATATATATATATATATAAAATAAATCTCTGTCAAAATACAGTGCATACATCTAATATAAATATAATACATCAAACAAAAAACTACTGCGTATGGCGAAGGATCTCTCCTGGCTCCCCCGCTGCTCTGCCCCTACCCGCCATCCTGGATCGATGTCTGCGGTACTGAAGTGCCCCCTGAGCAATCACAATAATCATGTCCACGGCAAATCTGGCACCAGAGCCCTCAGGGAGGTGACCGTCCGTAATGGCCTGCTGCGCTATCTGCTCTATCTGACGACAGCGTGGTAGGACATCCTGAGTGTGGTCCAGCTGAGACTGTCGCTCCTCTAATATCTCCTGATGAGCAGGTCTGGGTGGCGATCCCTCAGCAGTGGGCACCATGCATGGGTGTGAGACGGTGTAGAACCACACGATGTACCCGGCAGCAACACTCCAGTCTGTCTCCGCTCTGGTCGCCCGAGCCTCCTCCGGTACCAAGTGGGACTGGTAGTCAGCATATAACTCATCTATCTGCCTGCGGGTCAAGCCTAGAGGAGCAGACTCATGAGGCATCCTGGGGATCGTCTGCGTGTAACCGAACTGACGCAAGACGCGCTCTGGTAGGTATCGGGCAGTAACGGTCGAACTGCATGCCAACCATCCTGAGAACAAACAAACCTCATCGAACGGGCGCATCACACGGTGAACGGCTAGGGGCAGTACAAAACGTCCTCAGCAGCCATCCGATCTAGATACACTCTGAAGGGGTCCGGCGTCTGGTTCCCTCTGAGCAGGACAAATGCAGCAGCACGTGGCATATCCTCAGTGTACCCCTGGGCACTCCCCCAACCAGTAATATAGGGAAAGTGCTGTAAAATCCACGCCTGAAATGGAAAACATAACATGGGTGTCAAACATTATAATGAATACAGAAAGAAAAGAAATGAAAAAATCACTTAGAATATTAGATTGTTACCACGTATAGCGTACAACTGCCTGCCACAGTCTTGGCTGTCCAGCGGCAACCATCAGAGAGCCTAGAATAGGTGAATGCCAGCGCAGCCGCCCCCCAGTTGTACCTATGGATCTCTGTCTGATCCGAAAGGTACCTGAGGTAGACGATATCAACATAATAGGCGCTGGTGTCCACAAACACATGCGTGCCTAGTAAAAACAAGTAGTAGCACCTTAGGGCACGCGTCCTGTGGATCGCCACCTCAGCTGGATCACCATCTGCCCGTCCTGCCTCTGCAAGTGCCTCAGTAAATCTATCCATCAAAAATGAGAACCGGACGTGTGCGCCCCTCAACTGGTGCACCTCCGCATGTGCCTTCTCTGGGCTAGCCCTAATCTCTGTAACCAACAACTCTATGTCGTCCGCCTTCGTCATCCTACCGTGACTCAGAAGGGTACCCGTGATCGGTAGATGTAAGAGGCACGAGATGTCGTCTAGCGTGATCGTGATCTCGCCGTACGGTAGATGGAATGAGGATGTCTCAGGGTGCCATCTCTCAACAAATGCCATCAGGATACCGTACTGGATCTGGGAATACCCAATCCTAGACAGGCCTCCAAGACCAGACTCCGCAAGTGCAGACGTGAACCACTCAGCCTCTGGCAGCATCTCAATCGTGTCCATAACCTTGCCCCCATGGTTATAGAACTTCTATGAATCCTTATCCTGAAAAATTCCAAATAAAACAATGTTACAAATGAACATATTTTCAACGAATACAATTCTATAAATAAACCGAGAAAGGTTACCTGTCCTAGCCAGACAAATCTGGAAGTATGCTCAGAGTACCCCGCGAGTAGGGACATATTAGACGGTCCCCCGGGGTAACCGCCCAGCTCATCGAAATCGTCATCATCGTCAACACCCTCATGTGTTGGGTGATCACCCTCTGGAACAGGAACATCAACAGGGGAACGAGGAGGAGCAGCTGATGGAGCTGTAGTCTCCCGACGACGCCTGCGTGCGGGCTGAGACCCTAATGAACTAGCAGTAGAATCCCGACGCCTCCGAGATGTAGAATCGGCGGCTGACGAGGGAGTGGCCTGAACCTGTGATGTGGATGGCTGTGGTGTAGGATGTCCCTCAGCTGTAGGGGCTACCCCAACTCCCTCTGCGTCGGAAGCCTCGGCTGTAGACTGCATCAGCTCACGTCGAACAGATGCGTGCTGAGCTGTCCGTCCATGTATGGTACGATTGTCTCTGCCAGCCATCTAATCTGCAAAGCATTATAAAAAAATTAAATTTTGTTTAAAAATAATTAAACAAAAACAAACAAACAAGCAAAATTAAAAAAGGAAAAAAAATAGTCTTCCGGATGTGCACATCCGGAAGGACTCAGAATTTTAAACGTTAGGTATTCCCGGATGTCCACATCCGGAAGGACGCAGAATTTTAAACGTTGGGTATTTCCGGATGTGCACATCCGGAAACACTAAACGTTTCAATATTTCCGGATCTGTACATCCGGTACGTATTTTGAACCAAAAGGGCATTTTTATGCCCTGATCGTCCGTTTGAAGCAGTAAAAATGACCTACATTGTCTCTAACCTATGTTATTCATACAACCTAACAATTTCTACACCTAAATGTCTCCTCTAAATCGATTACTCGAAAATTACCCCGAAACTCTAAAATTTGAAAACTTACCGATTAAAATGTGATACGGAGGATTTGGAGTGTGTTGATCGTTATAGCAGTTGCTCTGCGCCGAACTCGAGTGGAAAAAATCGAGATTTGTGGTGATTGAAAATTTGAGAGTTTGAGAGAGTTTGAGAGATTTTGGAAATGGAAAGGTGAATAATGAGGGCGGAAGAACGTCTGGCGCGAACTAATAAGAAATACTTTCGGATGTGCACATCAGAATTCTTTCCGGATATGCATATCCGGAAAATCTCTACGATTTTTAAAAATTTGGTGCGTCCGGATGTGCACATCCGGAATAGAGGGGCAAAAAAATAATTTCACGTGGTGCCTAAGAAACTTGGGTGGTGCATTAATAAATTGCCTTAAATATTTGATAAAGACATTTACTATCCAGAGTTGAAAAGTTAGAAGGTATGGGCAAAAGAAGATACATTTATGTTATTTTAATATTTTACGACTAGTATAAATAGGGGTCTTTCCCACCCCAATCACTCATTCACAGATCTTCTTTCTTACCTCTTTATTTCTTTCCTTCTCTAGTTTCTTCATATAGCAATACTAGTTTTAATTATCAAGGTTCTCACAATGTTGGTTCGTAACTTTTAGAGTTATTTTGTGGTAAAAGTTTTTCTAAAGTTTCAAAGGAGTTTTACACGTCAAAGTTCTGCCCAAATCATTTTCATAAGTAACCGGTAAGCCGTTATAATGTCCATTTCATTTTAATTATATTATTTTAATTATGTTATTTATATAAAGGTTATTTTAAAATTTCTATGCAAATTCCATTTAGACGTCGAGATATTGAACTTATAAAGTCCAAAATAAATTTTACCATTTTAAGTCGTTATAATGCCCAAGTATTATTATAATTTAAGTGCTATTAGGAATATACTCTTGATAATTTTCTAAAACGAACAAATCCAAACGGAGGTATAATCTAATTTATATTTGAATTTAATAATTATTTAAATATAATGGAAGTTATTATTAAATATTTTAATAAATAAATATTTCAAGTTGTAACGGAAGTATGTTTAATTAACCATAAATTATATTCTAATAATTTTATAAATTTCGTACAATTCAACGGTTATCGTAAATTAGGTTCTTGGCAAAGATCGGAGAAAACGCTCGTGGACTTTCAACAACGCTCCACAACCAAAAGGTGGAGGCAAGATTTCGTATACGTTGGGACGGTTAGCGTAAAATAGCTTAATATATATGTGTGTAGTGGTGACCCAAGCCTTACTAGTGATAAATAAGTAAGCAGAGCCTATTCTCGAATAATGATTTTCACGAATCAGTGAGCGAGGTTACGCCGACCTCAATTATTTATCATAGGAATAATCTATGACAATTTGAGATTGTATTGTGCTTGCATTGTTTGATTAATTGTCTAAATTGTTTATTTTTTTTATACTTGAATGATTGTGATTGTTAGACTAAGAATAATGATCTATTAAGGAGAGAACAATATTACTAGATATTAAGTATTAGATCCCCAATAACATAAGGGAAGTTGGATACATTGAGTAGTTGTATTTGGTTGGATTCTGGCTAAGGGAAGACTTGGTCGACTATGTTCTTTACGGTCCACCTCTCTTACCTGGGAAGTCAACCATACAATTATTCATTGTACAAACTGAACTGATTATGTAGAGATAAGGATCATGCCAAGAAGAAATACGACAAGACATATGATGGATTTGACACTCAACTTAAGTATCTAGATAATAAGTATAACCTTAAGGGTTGATACGATATTTCCCAAGTATTAACTTAATACTTATGATTGAGAGTTGTCACAAGATGATTGAGTGATCATATAGATTTGCATTGAGGAATGTGTAAGTCCACTGTCGTACGGTATGGGACGCACGATGTTGATTGGTCACCTACAATCCCGACGGGGATTATTATCTACGCATGCTAGGCAAGGCAAGGTTCTTGGCCTGAATTCTCAGGGACGATCGACTTATAACACCTAGACTCCGTGTGAAGTTAGGTGGCGTAGCTCTTGGTAATTGGGAGTACGTTGGTGGCATGTGGTCTTGTGATATCTGATCTTGGTAAATGGGATAGATATCATTGACAACGTTTATTGGCCTGAGTCAGCATATAGTTTAGGGATGCATTAGAATAAATAGAGATAGAGTATATATAATTATGGGTTAAAGATACGCTTGTTTGAATAATTGTGGTTGCCATATATATTATTATTTTACACATTCATTCCCTCTTTTAAACTTATACATAAATCTTAGCCCTGTGTCTTTTTTGTTTTGCATTTTGGATTAATCAACGACGATCCGACAACGAGCTCGAATCTTGCTTACTTCCCGACAGTTCAGAAGGAAAGGATATGAAATGACGTGGATATGGGTTACTATAACATCTAGATTGGGAGTTGATAGCGTTTTTTCAAACGATGATCACATCCCTACTACTACATTCAGTATAAGTGTCAGTCTTGTTGGACTTAGGAGGTCCTTTTTGTTATGCTTTCTTTTGGTTTCCTTTCTGTACTTTTATTTTATGTTTTTCTATGTGGCAAGGCCACTAGTCTTAACGATGTCAAACTCTATGTAAAATATATTTGAAGCATATTATGTGAAGCAGTACGTTGCTAAATGATTCAGTCTTGTTATTTAAAAGTTTCAAATTTTCTGTATTTTTATTAAAGGTTTCATTAGAATTTCACTAATGGGACATAGGTTGTCTCATTTAATGGTATCAAAGCTGGTCGATTCAACTCGGACCGTAAGTGTCTAGAATTATACTGACTGTATCAAGTTGGATTCCAAACTGGATGATAACTTTTCTTCTGTGCATTGAGTCTTCATCTTGAGAGCCTTCTAGTACATTGATCTAGGAAGTGTATTTAACACACTTAACTATTTCCTTCCCCCAACGGCCACAAACCCAATGGTAACGTAACAGACACTTCACAAAATTCACTCTATAAATACTTCACACCCATTCATTATTTTCATATCAATTCCAAAATATTTATCTATACCTTTCAAATGGCTAAATGTTTTCTTTTATTCATCACTCTTCTTGCCATTATCCTTTTTATTATTGGTATTATCAAGCATGAAAAATTAGGTAAAGATTTCGTAGCAATAATGATAATTATAGTTTTACCATTATTAGTCTTAGCTTGGTTTACAAATAGAGGTTTTTGAATGAGACATGGTCATGATTTTTGTAATCCTTGTTATTGAATAAATTGATACCTTTTTATTATGTTTTCCCGAATTCTAGATATAAGCATGTCTAAAGCATTAATTCAACATTTTAGACATAACTATCCCTTGCTTGTGAGAGACTTGACAAAAATCCTTATCGATGAATCATTCATTGGGATATAAATATACTTAATTGTTATGTTCTTTATGTCTTATGAATGATAGAACCTAATAAGTTATCCTTTTCAGGAAGTTATGGTTCAGAACGTCAGAAACGTGAGGCGTGGTAGAAGTGCTGGTAGAGGCACTACTAGAGGTGTACGTAGGAATGCGAGTGATGAAGTTACTCCCGAAGCAGCACCTACCATTCCCATGGGACGAGAAGATCATTCCCAAACTGGAACAAACTCTCAAGCTGACACTCGAGATGTTCGTGAACTTGCTGCAGCTGTGTTAGTTCAGACACAACAAAATGCTCAAATCCTGCAAATCACTCGAGATCATCAACTTTTTCAGTAACAACAAAGAGAAACTGTGCATGAAGATACGGGATTGAACTCATTTTTGAAAGGAAAACCACCACAGTTTGGTGGTGACTTTAATCCGGAGGGTGGTGAGAAATGGTTACAAGAGATAGAGAAGATATTTTCTTTCACTTACTGTAGAGAGAATAGAAGGGTCAGTTATGCAACATTCATGCTGACAGGCGATGCTGAAATTTGGTGGAGAGGAAAACATAGATTGTTGGAAGAAGAAGGTAGAGAGATCAACTGGATCTTTTTCAAAGAAGAATTTTTAGGGAAGTATTTTCCAAAGTTATGTAAGAAAGAGAAGGAGAGAGAATTTCAGAACCTGCGTCAAGGTGTGATGACAGTGGGAGAGTATACTAGGAAGTTTGAATCCTTGCTAAAGTATTTTGAGTTTTACCGCTTGCATCCAAGGGAAGAAAAGATGTGTGAAAAGTATCAAGATGGATTGAAATATGATATCCAGAGGGCAGTTTTACCTCTGCATATTGTGCGCTTTGGTGAGCTGACAGAAAGGTGTCTGGAGTTGGAAGGAATTGACAATAGGAAGAATCAATATGGATTAGGAGGACAACCTCAAAACAACAATCACAAGGGCCACTTTAACCGAGACCATGGAGGAAGGACCCAACAAGGGGGTAGGCCATATCAAAGGCCTACACCTTATCATAACCAGGATTCTAGAAGGTTAATGTTCAAGTGTTACAGCTGTGGAGGGGCACATCTTAACAAACATTGTCAAAATAGAAATATTGGAGCTTGTTTTCGTTGTGGTCAGAAAGACCATTTTCTCAAAGATTGTCCCCAAGGACAAAATCAACCAACAGGCCAGAAGAACGGTCTAATAAATAATAACAATGTAGGGAGAACAAGGAATGGAGGCCCAAGTGTTGGTCAGAGACCTCAGAATCACAATAAGCCAACCACTGGAAGAGTATTTGCAATTAGCGGAGCTGAGATCTCAAAGTCAGCTGGGTTAATTCAAGGTATGTGTTTAATTGGAGATAAGCTGGATATCATCAAATCAGGGTGAAGGAGGATGATATTCCAAAAACAGCTTTTAGATCCCGTTATGGACACTATGAATACTTAGTTATGCCATTTGGTTTGACTAATGCTCCAACAGTATTCATGGATTACATGAATAGGATCTTTAGGTCATACTTAGATCAATTTGTTGTAGTTTTCATTGATGACATTTTGATTTATTCAAAGAATGAGGTAGAGAACGAAGGACATTTGAGAATTGTGCTACAGATATTAAAGGATCGTCAATTGTATGCGAAATTCTCGAAATGTGAATTTTGGTTGAAGGAGGTACAATTTCTTGGTCATGTAATCAGTAAAGAAGGTATTACAGTAGACCTGAGTAAAGTCGAAGCAATAACAAAGTGGGAGAGTCCAAAGAATGTTGGCGAGATTCGAAGTTTTCTTGGACTAGCTGGATATTATCGGAGGTTCATTGAAGGATTTTCAAAGATCGCTTTGCCTATGACTCAGTTAACGAGGAAAGGTAAAAACTTTGAATAGACTAAAGAGTATGAAGAAAGTTTTCAGAAGTTAAAGGAAAGATTGACTTCATCACCAATACTCATCTTACTAGATCCATCAGGACAATTTGATGTGTATTATGATGCCTCATATCAAGGTATTGGTTGTGTGTTGATGCAAGAAAGGAAGCTGATAACTTATGCATCAAGACAGTTGAAGGTGCATGAGAGGAACTACCCGACTCATGATCTACAGTTAGCAGCAATTGTGTTCGTCTTAAAGATTTGGAGGCATTATCTTTATGGATCAAAGTTCACCGTGTTAAGTGATCACAAAAGCCTGAAGTATTTATTTGATCAGAAGGATCTAAACATGAGGCAAGGGCGCTGGATGGAATTCTTGAAGGACTATGATTTTGAGTTGCAGTATCATCCAGGAAAGGCCAATGTTGTTGCAGACGCTTTGAGTCAAAAGAAACTTCATGTATTTGCAATGATGTTGAGGGAAGAAGAGTTGATTAACCAATTCATGGATTTAAACTTAGGAGTACATCATAATGAGGGAAGTATATTCATAGGCGCTATTGTCGTGTCTAATGAATTTCTAAAATGGATCAAAGATGAACAACAACTTGATGACCATCTAATGAACCTAAAGGAAACTATAAGAGATGGTCAAAATGGAGATTTTAACATAAAGAGTGATGGAATCCTAAGGTTTAGAGAAAGGTTGTGTGTACCTCAAAACCAGGATATTCGAAAGTTGATTTTGGAATAGGGCCTCAAAAGTAAGATGAGTTTTCATCCAGGAGCCACAAAGATGTATCAAGACTTGAAGAAAATGTTTTGGTGGTTTGGAATGAAGAAGCATATATATAGCAGAATATGTTCAAAGTTGTTTGGTATGTCAAAAGGAAAAGATTGAACATTAGAAGCCAGCCGGACTGTTACAACCTTTAGACATTCCAGAGTGGAAGTGGGACGGAATAGCTATAGATTTTGTAACCGCTTTGCCCAAGACTCAGAAGCAGCATGATGCAATTTGGGTAATCATTGATAGGTTGACAAAGAGTGCACATTTCATTCCCATCAACCAGACATTTAAATCGGAGAGACTAGCTCAGGTATATGTAAAGGAAATTGTTAGATTGCATCTGATACCTTCAAGCATAATTAGTGATAGAGATCCCAGATTCACATCTAATTTTGGGCATCAGTTGCATTTAGAGTTAGGAACCAAACTGAGGTTAAGTTCAGCTTATCATCCCCAAACAGATGGTCAGTCTAAAAGGACGATTTAGTCGTTAGAGGATCTATTGAGAGCTTGTGCTCTTGAACACAAAGGAAATTGGGATGAGTTCTTACCATTGATTGAGTTTACTTACAACAATAGCTTTCACTCAAGTATCAGCATGGCTCCATATGAAGCATTGTATGGACGAAAGTGTCGTACACCTTTATGTTGGTATGAAGTTGGAGAAAACAAAATATTGGGTTCAGAATTCGTGCAATAAACGACAGATCAAGTTAAGCTTATTAGAGGAAAAATGAAGGCTGCACAGGATCGTCAAAAGAGTTATAATGATAAGAGGAGAAAACCTTTGGAATTTGAGGTAGGAGATCACGTGTTCATTAGGGTAACTCCTAGAGCGGGAATTGCACTAGCAATCAAAACTAGGAAGTTAACACCAAGGTTTATCGGGCCTTTTCAAACTCTACGGCGGATTGAACCTGTAGCGTATCACATTTCTTTACCGCCAAACCTGTCTAATCTTCATGATGTATTCCATGTATCTCAACTGAGGAAGTATTATCCTGACCCTTCACATGTCATTGAGCCTGAAACTGTGGAACTTTGAGATAACTTGGAATATGAGGCTTTACCTGTCAAGATTTTAGATCATCAAATTAAGGAACTTCGCGGAAAGCATATACCATTGGTTAGAGTTTTGTGGGATGATGCAACAGGTGATTCTACTAGGGAAAGAGAAGAAGATATGCGTCAGAAGTATCCACACATGTTTTAGGTACGCTAAATTTCGAGGACGAAATTTCTTTTAAGGGGGGTGGTAATGTAACATCCAAATTTTCCATACTTTAAATAATATATCTGATTAGATTTGAGATTTTAACATCGCTAATCATTAAAAACTAAATATTGAAACTAACACCTATAATAATTAATTTATCAATTAATTACCCTTTATTTTTATTATTAATATTATTATTCAACTTGAATATCATCGTTTCATTTTACAAACTAAATATTGAAATTGAAATTAATACTTAAAAATACTTAACTTCAAGTTAATTAATTATTCATATTATTTTTATTATTATTATTATTGTTGTTGTTTTGTTATTATTATTATTTTATTTTATTTTATTTGAATATTATCATTTTACTCTACAAACTAATTAGTAAATAAAATAATCTTAAGTAATAATAATTATCCTTGTTGTCATTATTATTATTGTCATTTCATTTTTATAAAAGAAATATAAATCTCCTTTTTTTATTAATATCATAAATGATATTATGTCATGAAACATTAAAATATCAAGCTCTCATACCTTTCTCATAAATTATTTTCACAAAAGTCATACTAGAACATCTAAAGAACTATTGATGTAAGACTAGTAAATATTTGATAAAGACATTTACTAGCAAGAGTTGAAAAGTTAGAAGGTATGGGCAAAAGAAGATACATTTATGTTATTTTAATATTTTACAACTAGTATAAATAGGGGTCTTTTCCACCTCATTTTCATTCACTCATTCACAAATCTTCTTTCTTACCTCTTTATTTATTTCCTTCTCTAGTTTCTTCATATAGCAATATTAGTTTTAGTTATCAAGGTTCTCACGGTGTTGGTTCGTTACTTTTAGAGTTATTTTGTGGTAAAAGTTCTTCTAAAGTTTCAAAGGAGTTTTACACGTCAAAGTTCTGCCCAAATCATTTTCATAAGTAACCGGTAAGCCGTTATAATATCCATTTTATTTTAATTATATTATTTTAATTACGTTATTTATATAAAGATCATTTTAAAATTTCTATGCAAATTCCATTTAGACGTCGAGATATTGAACTTATAAAGTCCAAAATAAATTTTAACATTTTAAGTCGTTATAATGCCCAAGTATTATTATAATTTAAGTGTTATTAAGAATATACTCTTGATAATTTTCTAAAACGAACAAATCCAAACGAAGGTATAGTCTAATTTATATTTGAATTTAATAATTATTTAAATATAATGGAAGTTATTATTAAATATTTTAATAAATAAATATTTCAAGTTGTAACGGAAGTATGTTTAATTAACCATAAATTATATTCTAATAATTTTATAAATTTCGTACAATTCAACGGTTATCGTAAATTTGGTTCTTGGCAAAGATCGGAGAAAACGCTCGTGGACTTTCAACAACGCTCAACAAACAAAAGGTGGGAGCAAGATTTCGTATACGTTGGGACGGTTAGCGTAAAATAGCTTAATATATATGTGTGCAGTGGTGATCCAAGCCCTACTAGCGATAAATAAGTAAGGAGAGCCATTCTCGATTAATGATTTTCACAAATCAGTGAGCGAGGTTACGCCGGCCTTAATTATTTATCATAGGAATAATCTATGACAATTTGAGGATGTATTGTGCTTGCATTGTTTGATTAATTGTCTAAATTGTATATTTTATTTATACTTGAATGATTGTGATTGTTAGACTAAGAATAATGATCTATTAAGGAGAGAACAACATTACTAGATATTAAGTATTAGATCCCCAATAACATAAGGGAAGTTGGATACATTGAGTAGTTGTATTTGGTTGGATTCTGGCTAAGGAAAGACTTGGTCGACTATGTGCTTTACAGTCCACCTCTCTTACCTGGAAAGTCAACCATACAATTATTCATTGTACAAACTGAACTGATTATGTAGAGACAAAGATCATGCCAAGAAGAAATACGACAAGACATATGATGGATTTGACACTCAACTTAAGTATCTAGATAATAAGTATAACCTTAAGGGTTGATATGATATTTCCCAAGTATTAACTTAATACTTATGGTTGAGAGTTGTCACAAGATGATTGAGTGATCATATAGATTTGCATTGAGGAATGTGTAAGTCCACTGCTGTGCGGTATGGGACGCACGAGGTTGATTGGTCGCCTACAATCCCGACGGGGATTATTATCTACGGATGCTAGGCAAGGAAAGGTTCTTGGCCTAAATTCTCAGGGACGATCGACTTATAACACCTAGACTCCGTGTGAAGTTAGGTGGCGTAGCACTTGGTAATTGGGAGTACGTTGGTGGCATGTGGTCTTGTGATATCTGATCTTGGTAAATGGGATAGATATCATTGTTTAGTGGCCTGAATCAGCATATAGTTCAGGGATGCATTAGAATAAATAGAGATAAAGTATATATAATTATGGGTTAAAGATATGCTTGTTTGAATAATTGTGGTTGCCATATATATTATTATTTTACACATTCATTCCCACTTTTAAACTTGTACATAAATCTTAACCCTGTGTCATTTTTGTTTTGCATTTTGGGTTAATCAACGACGATCAGACAACGAGCTCGAATCTTGCTTACTTCCCAACAGTTCAAAAGGAAAGGATATGAAGTAACATGGATACGGGTTACTATAACATCTAGATTGGGAGTTGTTAGCGTTTTTTCAAACGCTGATCACATCCCTACTACTACAGTCAGTATAAGTATCAGTCTTGTTGGACTTAAGAGGTCCTTTTTGTTATACTTTCTTTTGGTTTCCTTTCTATACTTTTATTTTATGTGTTTCTATGTGGCAAGGCCACTAGTCTTAACGATATCAAACTCTATGTAAAATATATTTGAAGCATATGTATGTGAAGCAGTATGTTGTTAAATAATTCAGTCTTGTTATTTAAAAGTTTCAAAATTTATGTATTTTTAGTAAAGGTTTCATTATAATTTCACTAATGGGACATAGGCTGTCTCACACCCCCTTCTCTTCTTCGTCACCGACGAATTTGGAGTCCACGACGTGTTACTGACCACTGATTGAATCTCTGATCCCGGTAAGATCAGTGGCACCGTCTGTAGGAATCCTTTGCTCCCTTATCTTTTCTTTCTTTGAACCCTAAAGACCAAAGCAAACCTTCAAAAACCTACCGATCATCATGGCCAATCAACACGCTGACAACAACGTTCACGAAACTGCCTTCACCGTCTTCACTGCCGACGGTGACCACAACAACAATGGGACGACCTTGCGAAAGAGGGTGACCCTAGAGACGGAGTCACCGCCTCTCCCTCCTCTGACAATGCGACCTACAACTCCGTCCAACATTTTGAGAATCCAGGAGTTTTTCAACCAATTCCCGTACCACCCAACGCCGATCCTACCTTGGTGGTCCTGTTCACAGCAATTAACTATACCAACTTCCTGATTTTCCAGCAGAATGAACGGATTGGAATGCTGGAGAAAGACCACTGATCACGCTCTCCCCCACGGAGACATCGACGATCTGAATCTCGTAGCATGTCCCCGCAACGATGAGACACCCGTCCACGCTCTCCTCCGCGGCGACACCAACGGAATGAGTCTCAAAGCCTCTATCCGCGACAACCCGGACGTCGCCCACGGCTAGAAAGGCCACAACCTGTGATTACCAAGAAGCGTGATCGTACTCCTCCTCGCATGGAGTGGCGCTTCCCCATTCCCAAGAGGAGCAAAGTCGGCAGACAACTGGACAAGTCAAGAGGTCGACCATGAAACTCGCCGCACCACGACAGAACCCCTTGGCACGACCCTCCCCGTCGCGCTCACCGGTCCAAAGCGACGAAGATGACCCCCGCGGTCCACTATCCCGAGCGGTTATGGAAACTCCCCTCCCTGTCGGGATGGAAAAACTGCCAAATTTGGCAACCTATGATGGCACGAAGGACCCAGACAATCACATCGAAAACATCGATGCGATGCTCGACTACCGCAACGTCAGAGGTGCCATCAAGTGCAGACTCTTCCCCACAACTCTAAGGATGGGTGCCATGACATGGTACAAAAGCCTCGCCTCAGAGTCCATCATTTCCTGGAAGGATCTGAAAACGCAGTTCACCAGGCATTTCACCGCCTCTTGACGACATCCGAAATATGAGGCATCACTTGAGTCCATCATACAGGGGAAAGACGAATCTCTCCGAGCCTAAAAAGAGTGGTTCAATCGAGAAGCCGTCCAAATCACCACAACTGACCGTATGAAAAAATACCTGCTCGAGCGAGGGTTGCGCCCCCGCAGTGACTTCGCCAAAGCAGTTGGCATCAAAACGCCCGTTCGCTGGATGACCTCTTCCTCAAAGCACAGACCTACATCAAGTACGAGGAGAAAGAGGCCGCCAAGAGAACCAAAAGAACACCAAAGTCTTGAAATATGATGACCCTGTGGCTCCTCGACGAGGCGGGGAGAAAAGAAGAGATGATAAACCCCGCGACTCCCGCGAGCACAGAGGACCAGCATGGTGTTTCGCCGAGTACACGCTGCTGACCGCTGCCTGCGAGCGCATCCTAGATGAGTGTATAAACTCGGAATTCAAACAGAGTGGGATTCGTTTTCCCAGGCCGACACCCCTAAGCTAAACTTCGATAAATCCAAATACTGTCGGTTCCACAGGAGCCACGAGCACGTCACTGAAGACTGCATCCACCTCAAGGATGCAATCGAGATCCTCATCAAGGAAGGACGCCTAAAATAGTACACCAAGAGGAGCGAGGCTCCTCCACAGGACGTCTGTGAGACGAAGAAGGTTGAGGAGGAAACACCACCCTCTGACGACGCCGACTTACAGATCACCATGTGCGTCTCTCAGCCTGAGGACTTCTACGTCCCTGACGAGGCCGACGTGCCCTTGTCTACTCATAGCACATGGGAAAACATCCCCTTCGCTATGGTCATATCTGGCAGATGATTCAACAAGCTCACTGTGGGATCAGTGAAAAGAAAATTCGATGAGCTGATCGGCGCAAGCTCGAACCAGAACGCAACCCTCGACAGGTTCTGGGGAAAATCAGATCCCATCACCTTCTACCTCGAGGAGCTGCCAGGCGGTTCTCTTATCTCCAACATTCCTTTGCTCTTGAGAGCACAAATGGCGAACTTCGACGTCCGCCGCATCCTGGTCGACCAAGGGAGCTTCATCAACATCATGTACGCTCATCTGTTCACCACTCTTCAGCTCGACGAGAGGCACTTGACACCGTATGTAGGCTCCGACCTACAAGGTTTCAATGGCAAGACCATTAAGCCATGGGGCAATGTCGAGCTGCTCATTACCTTTGGAGCAGAGAAAACTGCCAGACAAGTCAAAGTCCGTTTCCTGGTCATAAAATGCCCATCACTGTACCATTGCATCCTAGGAAGACTAACTCTGGTCGAGCTGTTTGTCGTGCCTTCCACCGGTGCTACCTACCAACGAATGATGAACAAAGTTTTTCGAGGTGAGATTAGGGATATGCTCGAAGTCTACATGGATGAAATTATCGTGAAGTATCAGGAAGAATCCGACCACACCTTCCACCTGAAGAGAGTCTTCGACCAGGCGAGGAGATGCAAAATGAGGTTCAATCCAGAGAAATGTACTTTTGGCGTATGGACGGGCAAGTTCCTCGGTTTCTATCTAACAGAACGAAGAATCGAATCCAACCCCGATAAGTGCAGAGCCTTCTCCGACTTCCCGACACCGAACTCGAAGAAGTCGATCCAATCCCTAAACGGGATGCTTAGCTTGCTGTCTCGCTTCGTGGTAAAATCTGCTAAGTACGCACTCCCTTTTTTCAAACTTCTACGCAAAAAAGCAACGTTCGAGTGGACAAAGGAGTGCGAGCAAGCCCTCCTTCACCTAAAACGAGCTCTTTCGCTGCCACCGGTCTTCTCGCGACCAGATAACTGGGAGACTTTGTAACTTTACCTAGCCGTTGCAACCGAGGCTGTCAGCGCGACTCTCATTCGCGAAACCCCCGAAGGTCAGAAACCTATATACTTCACCAGTAAAGCCTTGCAAGGCCCGGAGCTTAGATATCAGCAAATCGAAAAAGTGGCTCTGGACCCCATCAATGTGGCCAGAATGTTATGACATTACTTCCTGGCTCACACGATCGTGGTACAGACTGACCAGCCTGTAAAGCAACTACTCAGCCGTCCCGACATGGCTGATAGAATGCTCAAATGGTCGCTGGAACTCTGATTTTGACATCTAGTACGAGAGCAGGAAGACCCTCAAAGCTCAAGTACTATCTGACTTCGTGGCAGAAATGGATGTGCCAATCCCCCCGACAAACGGAGCCCACAGGTGGACCATCTTTGTGGACGGGGTATCCAGCTCGACAGGAAGCGGTGCAGGCATCATTCTTGAGAACGAAGAAGGAATCCTGATTGAAGTTTCCCTTGCTTTATCCTTCCCGACCTCGAACAACCAAGCCGAGAATGAAGCCTTCCTCACAGGGCTACGCTAAGCCGAGGATCTAGGCGCGAAAGTGGTAAAGATATTCACTGATTCTCAGCTCGTTGCCTCTCAATTACGGGGAGAATACCAAGCCAAAAACGACAATCTCGTTGAGTACTTAACCCTGGTCAAAGAAAGGATGAAAAAGTTTTATTCTGCGGACGTAAAGCACGTTCCTCGCGAGCACAACACCCGAACGAACATCCTGTTAAAACTCGCGAGCACGAGGAAAAAGGGCAGAAATAAATTTGTCGTCCAAGAGATACTCTCTCGCCTAAGCATCGAAAAACCCTTCACGCAAATCGACGTGAACGCCATCGAGGATAATGACTGCTGGATGACCCTGGTGTATAATTACCTCGCTACAGGAGATCTGCCTTCCGACCATAAAAATGACAATGTAACAAAACGCAGAGCCTACTCCTACGTCTTAATCAAAGACAAACTCTACACACGAGGATTCTCCATCCCCCATCCTGAAGTGTGTCGAGGAAACCAAGGTCTCCCATGTCCTACAGGAAATCCACGAAGGAATTAACGCTCAACACCTTGGAGGAAGATCCCTCACCCGGAAGGCCCTACGAGCAGGATACTACTGGCCCACCATGCATCACGATGCAAAAGAGCATGCAAAAAATGCGATAAGTGCCAACGCCACGGGGACATGCACATGGCACCGCCCAACGAACTTACAACTCTGTCATCCCCACGGGACTTGGCCTGGTGGGGGATGGATATATTCGGCCCCTTCACCGTGGGGTCGTACCATAACAGGTACCTGATAATCGGTGTCGACTATTTCACGAAGTGGATTGAGGCTGAGGCCCTTGCCAAAATCAAGCACATAACATACTTCATTTCTACAAGAGAAACATACTTGCCCGGTTCGGCGTACCACAAGCACTCGTCACCGACAACGAGACGCAATTCACCGACAAAAACTTCCAGGAGTTCGTCGCCAAACTAAGCACCAAGCAACATTTCACGTCTGTCAAGCATGCACCAGCAAACAAACGGGCAGGCTGAAGCCACGAACAGAGTGATCCTACGAGGCCTAAACGAAGATTAGGCGAAGCTAAAAAAGGTGGGTCGAGGAGCTACACAGCGTACTCTGGGCCTACAGAACGATACCACACTCGACCACCAGGGAGACTCCATTTCAACTAACCTACGTAATCGAGGCAGCTATTCCAGTGGAAATCAGAGAGCCCCTTAGCCGGCCCTCTGCGAAGAGATTCGGGCGGGGGAAACCCTCTGCGAAGCCTCATTGAAACAAAAAATAACTTTGCGACATGACGCCAAACTCATAAAATGCGAATTCCAAATTGGCAGCCTAGTCCTGCGGATAAATCAAAAAGATTCGCGCGAGGTCAAACTTGCTGCGAACTGGGAAGGCCCCTATCGTGTCCGAGAGAAAACGGACAAAGGTGGGCCTATTACCTCGAAAATTTGCACGAGGAAGAACTTGCTTGACCATGGAACGTTGAAAAACTTAAACAGTATCACAGCTAGACATCGCAGTCTGTGTACTTGGTTCGACGACAACAAAGTACGTCCCGACCACGGAGGTGTGCTCAGGTACAAGCACAACTTCCCAAACTTGAAACGAAAAGGCAAGATTATGCTCTTTTGTGCGAGCAAATTCTTGACTAGTTCTCTACACGGTCGAGCACCAACTCTGTCGAGAAAGGGCCCTCAGACACTTAGTGAAAACAATGTTACAAACATAAATATCGAAGAGGAAAATAAGTACTCGACAAGCAAAACATACAATGGCATACACGATCATAATAGAAAACGGAAAAAGGGGCCATATTAAAGTGACGACCACAAAGCTCGATAACGTCAAAACATTACAATATAAAGTGGGCAAATGCCCAATATTCAAATATTACAAGTCTTCGCATGCAGGCCGAACAAATACCAAATCAAGATACAAAAATATGGCAAGCAGGCCAACCAACTACAAAATAAAAGCTAAACATCTTCTCCCTCCTCGAGCTGAGACTCCCCATTGGCATGATCAACATTGTCGTCGAGGCCCACTGGAGCAACTATCTGGTTGTCAACCACCTGGTGCAAAGGCCTGATCCCCTCAGTGACGAGCTGAATCCCGGGGTTGGCGACTTGGAGTTGCTCCACTGCACTGTTGAAACCCAACTCGATGGTATCCAAGCAGTAGTGTTCGAGCCCTCTGATCCAGGAAATCAGCCCACCCCGAGTCGACAAGACTTTCTCCTCGTCACTCTCATCCTCGGCAGGCGCCGTAGCAATCTCCAATTCAGTTACCTTCGCCTGGAGGTGTTTGTTCTCCTCGGTTGCCTTGGCCAACTTCTCCCTCATCTGATCTATCTCACGATAAAGCCTGACCTGGATCTTATACTTCTCCCGGTAGTCAAAGAAGTCATTCTTCCGCTTTATCTTTGACGCCTCAAGGTTCATATTCACGACCTGCACCCTCCTCAGCTCGGTAAGGGGGGAGGTCTCCTCGTTATTGAGGGTCGGGGCAGTCTCCAGAACCCTCATAATAGCAGTCACGTCCTCGGATAGCGTTTTCCTTCTGGCCACTTTGTCGACGGTCAGGATTGCCTTCGAATCCAATTCAGGCACAACCAGAGAATTGTCCCCACTGAAGAGCCCCCCGTGAAGATAACAGGGGGTAACATAAACTTCTCCCCAATAACCCCCTCCATGAGATCTACGGTCTCGACGTCTTCTCCACGCTGCCTTTTCATGGATGGATTCTCCTGGGAAGCAGGAGACTGGCTGCCCTAGGGCGAAGAGGAAGAACTGTCGAGGATGTGCTCAATCTTCGACTGCTTTGGGACTTGGGCAACAAGACCCTTGGGGGTTTTCTTGGGACCTCTGGATGCCGCTATCTTGAGCATGCGCTATTGGAGGCTCAACATTTGACCTGCAACAACGAAAAGAACACATGTTAATATAATAAGGAAAAATAAGCGGACACACAAGTTGGGAACACGCTCGCTACCTAAAAGCCTTAAGGCTTCCTCGACGGAACAACACTCAAGGAGAGCCTTGGTGTTGATTAGCCGGGCCTCGTAAACAACCTCCCCATCCTCGATAAGGATGAAACTCCCATCCTTGTTCACACAGTTGGCAGGGACGAAGCCATCAACAAACGCCATGATCTTCCCATAGGCAAGCTGATCCTCGGCGTCTAACTCATTGAGCTTCATAATGTAATGATCCATCCCTTTATCGAAATGGACCCTTTGCCACTTGAGGGGAAAATTCGCTTCTAGCCTCGCCACCTCCTGCCCATCCTCGAGCTCGACCATGCTTTCGAACACAGAATCGATTGCGGCCTTCGAAACATGTTTCACGAGGTAGTATCTATCTTTAAAGGCACGAACAGAGTCCACGTATGTTCTAAACAACTTCCTCGGCTTCTTGAAGGACACCCAGTTGTGCTACCCGCGCGAAGAATTCCACTGAAGGTGGAAAAGACGGAAGAATAATGGGAGTGTAGCACTGATCTGAAGGTGTTGACATACGAGCTCGAATACTGGTACAAACGCGATCGCGTTCGGGTGGAGCTGAGAGGGTGCCAACTCTAGCCATTGGAAGATCCCCATCTGGAAGTCACTGAATGGAAGACGAAGCCCTGCCTCCCGGAAGGAAAACTCGAAAGGGAAATCGCGATGCAAAACGCTGCAGAAAATAAAATTTTCCCTTTAGTGATCCTTACGAATGAGCATGATCAGGGATAGAAAGGGTTTCCTCTTGTGGTGATTAACAATTTTGATGCAGATCCGGATGAATGATCACGAGCGTTGAATGAAGAGCAGCGCCTCTACTCAGTCCACACGAACATAGTGCCTTCAATCTCAATGCTAGCTGCTACGAATGAAGACTTTGAGTGAGAGAGAGAAAAAGAGAAATACGGCCAGAGTTTCACCAACTGAATTTCATCAAGTTCAGAAAGCTTCTACACAAGGGTTGTATTTATAGAACCACTTGTGTGGGCTGCAAACTAAAAAGCCCAACTTAAGTGCACCATATAATAATAATAATAATAATAATAATAATAATAATAATAATAATAATAATAATAATATAACCATTATTATAATAAATATATTTTATTATTATTATTATATTTAATAACTATTATAATAATAATAATAATATTAACTCATATTATTATATTATACGATGTTCCATATTTCACTTAAGTACATCGTACCTTACAGTGTTCCATAATTCTCTCAAGTACACTGTACCTTACAGTGTTCCTTATTTATTCTATCTCTCATCAATCTGTCCTTATGTGTGTGACCCTGTAGGTTCTCATGACGTCGACAATTATATTAAATCATATATTTAATATAATAAACAGTGAACAGTATATAGCAACACATCACTGCTACCCAAGTCACAAAAATGTCATGTGATCTGACAAAACCTTTTGCCATAGTACTTGTGTGTACAATTACCCTTTTGCCCTTATGTCTATATTGAACACAAGGCATGTACCGTGTCATCCTTGTCCAATTTAATATTGGGCCCTTAGACATTTACCCTGTTATGCAGGATGGGCAAATTCCATCTAGGCCACTCATGTCCCTCAGCATGCTTTGTGGAGTACCCATTAATTGTCTTTATGGTCATCTAGTTACGGACAATGTTAGATCAGTAATAAAGTACTCAAATCTACATCTAGGGTCCATAACGGTCTCAGGTCGAAGGGTGGTTATACACCACTATCACCATGAGAGTAACTTATGACACTTTGCATAACATTCTATGTAGTACTCTCATAGCGGGTCAATCCAGTATAAATATTACTCCTAATATTCATACCTATGTTAAGACTTGATAACTCCTTATCCATGATCCATGAGATGTGATCATCAGTCTATCTACATAATAGTCTTAATGCTTTAAGGTTATCCCATGAATAGTGTCCTTATGTTTAATGAGATCTCATGATTAAGTCACACTTAATATTTCATTAAACGAACTAGCTATTCTAGGGACTTTATTATTATGGAAAAACAACCATAAGAAATAAATGCCTTTTATTAATATTAAGTAATTCGATACAAGTACTAAAAGTATTGGCCTCTAGGGCTTACACCAACAATCTCCCACTAGCACTAGAGCCAATCAAACATACCCCTAATACCCATAGATCTAGTATGGCCATCATGCTTCTGCTGCGCAAGAGGCTTTGTTAGTAGGTCATCAACATTTTCAAGTGTAGGTACTTTACATATCTTCACATCTCCCTAATCTATTATCTCTCGAATGAGGTGATAACGCCTTAGTATGTGTTTGGATCATTGGTGAGATCTAGGCTCCTTAGCTAATGCTATAGCACAATTGTTATCACAATAGAGGTCAATGGGATCCATAATGCTAGGGACTATACCAAGTTCACTAATGAACTTCTTGATCCAAACAACTTCCTTTGCTGCATTTGAGGTAACAATGTACTCAGCCTCGATTGTAGAATCAGCAACTATTTCTTGCTTTGAACTTTTCCAGCTCACAGCGCCACCATTTAAGCAGAACACATAACCAGGTTGCGATCTGAAGTCATCCTTATCTGTCTAGAAGCTAGCATCGTTGTATCCAATTATAGCATGCTCTTCGTGACCTCCATATACCAAGAATGAGTCCTTAGTCCTTCTCAAGTACTTAAGGATATTCTTAACAGCTACCCAATGAGCATCACCGGGATTAGATTGGTACTTAGTCGTTGCACTTAAATCATACGAGACATCTATTCGAGTACATAACATGGCATACATGATAGATCCTATTGTAGATGCATATGGAATCTTATTCATGCAATCCCTTTCTTCCTTAGTTGAAGGGGATTATGTTTTGATAGACACAAGTCAAGTTGCATAGGTATGAATCCTTTCTTGGAATCATGCATATTAAAGCATTTCAGCACTTTATCTATGTATGTACTCTGAGTTAGGCCAAGGTCTTTCATAGAAAAGCATTTCCCTAACCAAGTTTTCACTTGTTACAAGGTAGGGACATCATTTCCAATGCGTAATATGTCATCTACATATAATACCAGGAAGATGATCATGCTCCCACTAACCTTTTTGTAGACACAAGGATCATCTTCATTCTTTATGAATCCATATTGTTTTACAGTTTCATCAAAACGAAGATTCCAGCTTCTGGAAGCTTGGTTCAATCCATAGATTGACCGCTATAACTTGCATATATTTTGGGCTTCTTCTGGTATGTCAAATCCTTCAGGTTGTGTCATGTACACATCTTCAAGAAGATTCCCATTAAGGAAAGCAGTCTTGACATCCATCTGCCATATTTCATAATCATGATATGCAGCGATAGCAAGTAAAATCTGAACATATTTAAGCATTACAACTAGTGAAAAGGTTTCGTCATAGTCTAGCCCATGAATTTGTTTATAGCCTTTATCAACCAGTCTTGCCTTATAAGTATGTATCTTACCATCCATGTCACTCTTCTTTTTGAAGACCCACTTGCATCCTATAGGATTAACTCCTAGAGGAGGCTCTACCAAGGTCCAAACCTGGTTTGTGTACATGGAATCCATTTCAGATTTCATGGCTTCTAGCCACTCCTCGGACTCAGGACCAGTTATGGCCACTTAGTAGGTTACAAGCTCATCTTGATCCATGAGTAATACATCACCTTGATCAGTTACGAGACATCCATATCTCTGTGGTTGGTGATGTATCCTGCTCGACCTACTTTGTTCTTGTTTTACTTGAGCAGGTTGCTCTTCCATAACTACTTGTGATTCCTGATCTAATTCCTCCATATGTGTATCAATGCTTTGTGATTCTTGAATTTCTTCAAGCTCTACTTTCCTCCCACTTATTGCTTTGGAAATAAAGTCCTTTTCCAAGAAAACACCAGTTCAAGCGACAAACACTTTGCCCTCAGAAGGATTGTAAAAGTAATACCCTCTTGTTTCTTTAGGATACCCCACAAATAAGCATTTGTCAGATTTGGGCTCAAGCTTAGTTGAAATTTTTCGTTTCACATAAACTTCACAACCCAAAATCTTCATGTAAGACATATGTGGTTTCTTACCACTCCATATCTCATATGGTGTCTTCTCAACCTTTTTGGATGGAACACGGTTAAGTGTGTAAGTTCCTATCAGAAGTGCATGTCCCCAAAAGGAGTTTGGAAAATCACTGTGACTCATCATGGAACGGACCATGTCTAACAAGGTTTGATTTCTTCTCTCAGATACACCATTCCATTGTGGTGTTCTAGAAGGAGTGAGTTGGGATAAAATCTTACACTTTTTGAGATGGTCATCAAAATCTAGGCTTAAATATTCACCACCTCGATCTGATTGAAAAGTTTTAATATTCTTACCTAGTTGGTTTTGTATTTCATTCTTGAACTCCTTGAACTTTTTAAAGGATTCAGATTTGTGTTTCACTAAATACACATAACCATATCTACTAAAATCATCAGTAAATGTGATGAAGTATTGAAAACCTTCTCTGACTGGTATGTTCAGTGATCCACATATATCAGTATGTATGAGGGCCAAAAGATCATTAGCCCTTTCACCTTTTCCCGTGAATGGAGAATTTGTCATCTTTCCAATTAAACAAGATCTGCATGTATCATATGATTCATAATCAAATGAGTCCAAGAGTCCATCTTTATTGAGTTTAGAGATGTGCCTCACATTTATATGGCCTAAGCGACAATGCCAAAGGTAACTTGGATTTAACTCGTTAAGTTTCATCCTTTTAGTACAAATGTTATAAATTGGCATTTCAAGATCAAGGACATACAATCCATTGTTCATTTGTGTAGTAGCATAGAATATATCATTCAAATAAATGGAGCAACAATTGTTCTTTATTATGAATGAAAAACCAAACTTGTCCAAACAAGAAACATAAATAATATTCCTGCTAATTGCAGGTACATAATAACAGTTATCTAACTAAATTATTAAACTACTAGGTAAAGTTAATACATAAGTTCCTACAGCTAAAGCAGCAACCTTTGCTCCATTGCCAACTCGTAGGTCAACTTCACCTTTTTTCCAAATCTCAACTCCTTTTTAGCCCCTGCACATTAGTACAAATGTGAGAACCACATCCAGTATCCAATACCAATGGGGAAGAAGTAGATAAATTTATTTCTATAACATAAATACCTGAAGTTGAAGTCTCTACTCCATTCTTCCTATCTTCCAGGTACTTTGGGCAGTTTCTCTTCCAGTGTTCGGTCTTACCGCAATAGAAGCAAGTGCCCTCCTATGTTATGCCTCCTTTGGGCTTCAAAGCATGAGCAGTAGGTTTGGGTCTGGCAACTTCCTTGCCCTTCCATTTACCACCCTGATTGGTGGGCCTTTTGTTCTGCTTCTTTACATTACTGGCCATCAGAATGGACTTCCCTTTTGACTTCAGATTCTGCTCAGCAGTTCTTAACATGCTTAGCAGCTCTGGAAGACTTTTGTCCATACCATTCATGTTGAAATTAAGGACAAATTGACTGAAGCTCTCCGGCAACGATTGTAGGATCAAATCAGTCGCAAGCTCCTTTTTGAGGGGAAAACCCAATCTTTTAAGGTTGTCCACATACCCAATCATCTTGAGTACATGGGGACCTACCGGGGTTACCTCAGCTAGCTTGCCTTGAAAAAAGGCTTTTGAAACTTCAAACCTCTCGTGCCTTGCCTGCTCTTGATAGAGCATCTTCTGGAGTTCGATCATATTGAACGCTGCCAAGTTTTCATGTTGCTTTTGCAATTCAGAATTCATGGTAGCCAGCATGAGGCATGCAGTTTCATTGGCATCATTGACATGCTTCTTATAATCATCTCTTTCAGCCTTAGGAGCAGAACTAGGAGGCTCCTCTTCAGGAACAGGTGTCTCTAAGACATACAACTTTTTATCATGTTTGAGGACAATCCTCAGGTTTCGGTACCAATCCAGAAAATTTGTCCCAGACAATTTTCCTTATCAAGGATTGATCGCAAAATGTTGTTAGAGGTGTTTGTTGTCATGGTAATCTACATAAAAAAATTTGAAATTATAAGTATCAATTAAAACCAACATATTCAATTAGGCCTTTAATTAAATATGCTCCCACTATTTTACTCAAACTAAATGACCCTCATTATTTGATTTGAAAAATCCCGTTGGAAGATTTTCTAGTGGATCGAGATCCATATTTCACTTTGTTTTAAGTCGGTATTAGACTGATTACACAAAACTCAGTTATTTAGGTAGGAACTCCTTCCAATTGTATCTAATACAATTCTCGAATATTTTCAGTAGGGTGAATATCTCCTTATTCTAATCCATCATATGGATCATTCCCAACTCTTGCTTCTAAACGTATGTAATCTTATTATAATTTGTTTAGGTAAGTTTGACCCATTGTTTTAGAAATTAGATACTACATTTATCCCATCGCACCTTATCAATGTATAACATTCACCTCGCGTTAGGCGAAACCTACATTACTCGATACTAGTCTTGATGAGTTCTAAAACTTGGAAAGCATAAACTTAATATTCAATTTTGAGGGAATTTTCAATTAGTTTGATCTCACCGGCTTATTTATCATATAAATCGTCTCCCACATGCATCAACATACATACAAAATATGAAATAGTTATGGCCCCTAGCGCAATTGTTCTCTCAAGCCAATGAGAGAACATAAGCTAAACCTAATAACGATTTATGCTTCTCCAAGCTAGACCTCCATGGTTGTCCTCCTTTGATGTTGTCTTCTTCTTTTCTTCATTACATTATATTAAAGAATACTCGTTTTACATACGACGGAGTGTGATGAGAAAATAAGTTACATAAAGAGTGTATAGAGAAAGTCACGACACGCAGGTCATATTTAAAATTACCAAAAAAAAAAGACTAAGGCCATAACCGTTCACCACAAGAAAATAATAATAAACACATTTTATTGTTATTATTATTATGAATTTAAATTATGTTAATTAAATAAATTAAATTAAACTCTGGCGATTGATCATGAGTTAATTGGCGTTTCTACTGTCCGGTTATTAACGTATACCAAATTATTTTAAAATAAATAATAACAACAATTTGTTATTATTTAATTAAATAATAACATGAAACTTTATCATGTTCTTTTGAAAACTTTTCATTCTACATATACACAGTAACCGTGAGGTAACCATGAATAAGCATTTCGGTACATGAAACCGACATTTTGTATACACGGTAATACATACTACATATTACATACAAATATTGTTATAATAACTTTTATTATAATTATTGTATGATATAGGCAACATCTCGTTACTATTACCGCAACATATGTATGTATTTTATAATAACAATAACATTTGTTATTAAATTATAAAATAAAATAAAATACTTATAATAATAATAACAATTATTATTATTATAATATAAAATTTTATAAACCTTAAAATAACGCTTGACAACACAAATCTTATGCCATCAAAAACTCTAATGCAACTCATTCATACTATTAAAATCGTAACGACCGATTATTCAAATCCATAGATCGAAATGCCATTCCTTCACCATAAAAACGTCGAATTCTGAAGCAAAAGAACATTGACCAATCACATGAATTACAATCATCACAAAAATTGAATCGATGAAATAAAAGGCATATCAAATATACTGTCATTGCATATGAATTATTCATATCTTATATAAAATTGATCAAGCGCTTTTGTGTAACTTATGAATGATCGATGTATCGCTGCTTCACCATACAAAAGTAGGATTCCGAAGCATAGTCAACATCGAATCACCCAAATCATACACAACATGATGCCAAAAATTAATTTTATTTATTATTTAATTTATTATGTATTTTAATCGAATTAAATCAGAAAGTCAGAAAATAAACAGTTATCAGATGCATGGTTTCGTAAGTGGCTCTGATACCACTGAAGGGAAATTGCGATCCAAAATGCAGCGGAAAATAAAATTTTCCCTTTAGTGATCCTTACGAACGAGCATGATCAGTGATAGAAACGGTTACCTCTTGTGGTGATTAACAATTTTGATACAGATCCGGATGAATGATCACGAGCATTGAATGAAGAACAACGCCTTTACTCAGTCCACACGAACAGAGTGCCTTCAATCTCAGTGCTAGCTGCTACGAATGAAGACTTTGAGAGAGAGAGAGAGAGAGAGAGAGAGAGAGGGGGAGAGAAATACGGCCAGGGTTTCACCAACTGAATTTCATCAAGTTCAAAAAGCTTCTACACAAGAGTTGTATTTATAGAACCACTTATGTGGGCTGCAAGCTAAAAAGCTCAACTTAAGTACACCATATAATAATAATAATAATAATAAGGGTTAATACCCCTTTTGGACCCTGCCATATAGGCCAAATCCCAAAAACAACCCTGTAAAAAAAAAAACACAGATTTCATCCCTGCCATTTGTAGATTCCCTCGTTTTGCCCCCTGAGTGGATTTGGTCAACCATATTGATGACATGGCGCTGCTTAGTTGGAATTTTATTTATTTTTTATTTATTTAATTACACACGTGGCATTTTTATTAATATTTTAATATTTAATATTTTTTTTTTTTTTTTTTTTTAATTTTTATTTTTTTTTTATTTTATTTTTATTTTATTTTTTTTATTTTTTTTTTAATTTTTTTTTAATTTTTTAAATTTTATTTTATTTATTTTATTTATTTTGTTTTATTTTTTTAATTTGTTTTTATTATAATTTTTTTAATTTTATTCTTTTTTTTTATTTTTTTTCGTTTTTATTTATATATTATATATATATATATATATATATATATATATATATATATATATATATATATATATATATATATATATATATATATATATATATATATATTTCGTTTTTGGACCTAATTTTTATTTTTAATTCTATTTTAAACAAATTGTTCTTTTAAAAATTAGTTTCATTATACTAATCCATTTATTTCAATTTATTACCATACTAATCCATTTATTCTCATACTAATTTCAATTCAACAATACTTATGAGTGATTTATTACCATTATAACTTCACTCATCAACCATCTTTATAACCTCTCTCCACTTCTTTATTTTTTTCGTTACAATATTGTTTCATTTCTTCTCCATTGTTTTCAATACTCATCAACCATCCAAAACTCAATACAAAGCATACTCACAACACAACAATACCACACACCCTAATAAACAAGAATCTCAAGCTCTCATCACTCTCCACATCCTCATGAAAATGGTAACTTGCTACTGCCATGTTCACACCATAAGTTGGTAACTTACTATATCATTATCCTTACAGACAAACATTTGAATGTGAAAACGTCATTTATTGATGATAAAGTAAGCAAACAAAAACATCAAAGCCCTACAGACAAACATCACTACGTCTTGGGCAGAACGTAGGATTTTACACAAACAGAAAACAAAGGCAATTACTCTTGATGGGTCACTTGGATGACTTTCTCAGACGACCAATTGCATAGACTTTTACCGGGAGTGCAGGGGCGGATCCACTCATCCATGTCGCAATCACTATCCCCCTCATCATCAATGGCATTAACCCGATTAAAGAAGACACCAGCACTTGTGAACTGGACTGGACCATAAAACTTAAGAGGCTCTTGAGCTCGTCGGGGTGGCTTATATCCCAGTCCATAAGTATTCTGCTTCACCTGAACATTAATGACTTGGCCCCACTTCTGGGAATCACCAACTTCAACTACAGCGCGTGCATCTTTGAAAGAAGACATTGAAACTTCTGGCTGATTTACCACCTCGGGTTGATTAACCACCTCAGGCTGACTGATCCCTCTTGGAGTGGACGTCACTGCCCCAGCACCATGGATCCACAGACTATCCAATAAACAACTATAGGCAGGTTGAATGTCCATGATATAGAAAGTGGCTTCAAAAATTTCAGGACCAACTTTGATCGGCAATACAATTTCTCCAAAAACGGACCTCTTAGAACCATCGAACGCGCGCATCACCAGGTCACTTCCCAATTAGGGTTGCTATTACCGACGCGATAATAGGGCACACACACAGCCTGCTATTACCGACGAGATAATAGGGCACACACACACAGTCTGCTGTTACCTTACATTACATTCATATGTACTTATATATGTTACTTGTCAATCATATAACTGTTTTGAGATACAACATCCTTATCCTCCCCTTACATGCACATTCATATGTTCTTTGTACAAAAAATTGTTCATACCAAAGGATAATGATATAGTAAGTTACCAACTTATGGTGTGAACATGGCAGTAGCAAGTTACCATTTTCATGAGGATGTGGAGAGTGATGAGAGCTTGAGATTCTTGTTTATTAGGGTGTGTGGTATTGTTGTGTTGTGAGTATGCTTTGTATTGAGTTTTGGATGGTTGATGAGTATTGAAAACAATGGAGAAGAAATGAAACAATATTGTAACGAAAAAAAAAAGAAGTGGAGAGAGGTTATAAAGATGGTTGATGAGTGAAGTTATAATGGTAATAAATCACTCATAAGTATTGTTGAATTGAAATTAGTATGAGAATAAATGGATTAGTATGGTAATAAATTGAAATAAATGGATTAGTATAATGAAACTAATTTTTAAAAGAACAATTTGTTTAAAATAGAATTAAAAATAAAAATTAGGTCCAAAAACGAAAAAAAAAAAAAAATATATATATATATATATATATATATATATATATATATATAATATAAATAAAAACGAAAAAAAAAAAAAAAGAATAAAATTAAAAAAATTATAATAAAAACAAATTAAAAAAATAAAACAAAATAAAAAAAAAAATAAAAAAAAATTTTAAAAATTAAAAAAAAAAAAAAAAAAAAAAAAAAAAAAAAATTAAATTAAATTAAATTAAAAAAAAATTAAAAAAAAAATAAAAAAATAAAAAAATAAAAAAAAATAAAAAAATAAAAAAATAAAAAAATATTAAATATTAAAATATTAATAAAAATGCCACGTGTGTAATTAAATAAATAAAAAATAAATAAAATTCCAACTAAGCAGCGCCATGTCATCAATATGGTTGACCAAATCCACTCAGGGGGCAAAACGAGGGAATCTACAAATGGCAGGGATGGAATCTGTGTTTTTTTTTTTACAGGGTTGTTTTTGGGATTTGGCCTATATGGCAGGGTCCAAAAGGGGTATTAACCCTAATAATAATAATAATAATAATAATAATAATAATAATAACCATTATTATAATAAACATATTTTTCTTATTATTATTATTTTATTTAATAACTATTATTATAATGATAATAATAATATTAACTCTTATTATTATATTATACAATGTTCCATATTTCACTTAAGTACATCGTATCTTACGGTGTGCCATAATTCTCTCAAGTATATTGTACCTTACAGTGTTCCTTATTTATTTTATCTCTCATCAATCTGTCCTTATGTGTGTGACCCTGTAGGTTCTCGTGACGTTGACAATTATATTAAATCATATATTTAATATAATAAACAGTGAACAGTATCTAGCAACACATCACTGCTATCCAAGTCACGAAAATGTCATGTGATCTGACAAAACCTTTTGTGATAGTACTTGTGTGTGTAGTTACCATTTTCCCTCATGTCTATATTAAACACAAGGTGTATACTGTGTCATCCTTGTCCAGTTCAATATTGAGCCCTTAGACATTTATCCTGGTATACAGGATGGACAAATTTCATCTAGGTCACTCATGTCCCTCAGAATTCTTTGTGGAGTACCCATCAATTGTCTTTATGGTCATCCAGTTACGGACAATGTTAGATAAGTAATAAAGTACTCGACTCTACATCTAGGGTCCATAGTGGTTTCAGGTCGAAGGGTGGTATACACCACTATCACAATGAGAGTAACTTATGACCCTTTGCATAACATTCTATGTAGTACTCTCTAGGGATGGCAAAAATATCCGTACCCGCAGATATCCGTGGATAAAATCCGTTACGGATATGAGGCGGATAACTTAATAGATATCCAGGGATAAAATAAATGGATATTTAAGTACTCGTTTGTTAATGGATATGGATATGGGTTTAATGATACTCGTACCCGCGTATATCCATATTCGTTAATAAATTATAAAAATCATTTAAATATCATTAGTTTATTATACCTTATCTTTTCATCTTCTAAAATAAATAGTCTTATTATATTTCTTTTTTTTTTTTTTTGAAGAAAACCTTTCAGATTTCATTCAAATTCTATTAGCCATTTCATATTTAAACTCTTCAAAACTTCATACCTCATTTCAACAATTTCACAGTTCAACCAACTAGTGTTGTCATTCCTCTATCGAAGCAGTGTCTCCCTGCCTACTTCTCTGTCGTTCGCTCTTCCATCGTAACTCACAATCACAATATCTTTTATTTATTTGGTTAAAATGAAATGTATGGATATTATGTTGGGATCTAATTATATTTTGGTGAATAAGAAGAAAATTAATGTGATGAAATTTTATTGTTAAATTAAGAGCGAATTGTATGGATGTTATATGATAATAATTTTTTGTGTCTTTAAAAGAAGTTAAAAGTATATTTTTAAAAAATAATTTTCATAAAAAAAATATTATCCATGGATATCTGTAAATATCCACGAATACCGTAAAACCCGCGGATTATCCACATGTATATGGGGCGGATATGGATATCATATTTATCCAACGGGGCGGATACAGATATCATAGTATCCGTCCTCGTGGATATCCATTTACATCCCTAGTACTCTCATAGCCGGTTAATCCAGTATAAATATTACTCCTAATATTCATACCTATGTTAAAACTTGATAACTCCTTATCCATGATTCATGAGATGTGATCATCAGTCTATCTACATCATAATTTTAATGCTTTAAAGTTATCCCACTTCAGAGTAAAGCTCGACTACGGATACTTTAAGAATAGTGTCCTTATGTTTAATGGGATCTCATGATTAAGTCACACTTAATATTTCATTAAACGAACTAGCTATTCTAGGGACTTTATTATTCTGAAAAAACAACCATAATAAATAAATGTCTTTTATTAATAATAAGTAATTCGATACAAGTACCAAAAGTATTGGCCTCTAGGGCTTACACCAACAAACTCATACATGGGGAAGCGCTTCCCCTCGTATGTCGAGCAGATCTGGTCTGTTCCTTTGGGTTTGTACATCTCCCAGGTTTCAGGGGCCCCTTCCTCTCTGTCCTCGACGATGGTAAAACCATCTGAGTCATCAAAGGCGAAACACGAAGCAATTTGCCGGGGTTCTTGCCCGACCCAATCCAAGTTGGGTTCAATATTCGTGTCGGCCAAGTCGGGTTCAGCATTCACGTCGACCATGTTGGTTTTAGCGTTTACATCGACCAGATTGGTGTCCTCGGATTGCTGAGCCATTTAACCTGAAAAGCAGAGGAAAACAATGAATTCGACGTTAAGATCAAATCCACACTTCCACTGTAAATTAAGTGAAAAGGCGAGGAAAGGCTCGAGGACACGTCCTCGACCGAAGTCCTTGTCGAGAAGCACGTAATCGTGATGAACTTCTCCTTGACACAAGACGTAAAACCCACTCTTCGCGGAGATGAGCCTCCCTGACACAAAAAAAACATCGAAAATTTGCACTTAAGAGGAAGAGCCTACCCAGCGCGATACCCAGCAAAGTTTCACGAACTTCATCGAGAAATTCATAAAGCTTCGCCGGAAACCTCATGACCTCGCCGGAAAATTCATGAGTCTTCATCGGAAAACTCATAGATTTATCGGGAGATTCACGAACCCCGCCGAAAACCTCATACACTCGCCAAAAAACACAAAAAGAAATAACTTTACGCCCTAGAACTAACATGCAAATCAGTTAGGGGGATAAAACCACTTACTTGGTTGGAAAACTAAGAGGGAGTTGATGGTGGGGACAGCGGTGGTAGTGCTCAACGGTGCGATGGAGAAACAGCAGCGAGCGCGAGAGCAAAATGAGAGCAAATTTGGAAATGAGCAAATGATCCCCCTCTTTCTCATTTATAAGCATTCTCACCGCTCGGGGGAACACATCGCCGTAGGCCATAGGCTATGATAAGCCATGATGGTGCATTTAATAGCCGTCACGCATGGTACGAGGAAAGATTAGACGTTTATCTTCCCAAGATTCCCAATTTCTCATATTCTAATGTGTCTAAGAGAAGCTATCACATTGTCGAGCACGCGCGTCAACTCGTTGCATTCCATCGCGAGCACGTCCTCGCGAAGAGAAGTTATTACGTCGTCGGGCATGATCGACAACCTTCACATTCTTACGCAAACACAACCTCAAAGCAGAGCTACGAGTAAATCTATGTCGTCGAGCGTAAGCAACAACCTGAGACAATCTCACAATATCGGTCACACGCGACGACTTCTAGCAAATCCCTCGTGAGCACGTCCTCGCGGAAAACTCGATGCGCACCCGCGAGCGTAGCCATGTGCACGGGTATATGGAACCGCAGACACAAGACCCCCATAGTGACCATCATCCATGATGATTTGGCTCTTAAGTCATTGTTCTTTTGCCTAGGCGCAATGAATTGGAGGGCTCCTGTTCTGGACTGGGCCTATGGATGACTCACGATCGAGCAGCCCAATCCAGTGGCTCGTCGAGGACATCCCAATCCTCCATAGCCGTTGGAGGCCATGTTATCCACGTGCTCCTCACGCGATGACACGTCACTAACTGAACCCACGCCTTTCGCGAGGCTGTTTTGCCCTCAGGAACGAACAAATCCACTACAAAGTTCGTGGGGCAGTTGACCCAGGATGAAGACCACGTGCTGGTCTTCCCTACTTTCACGTAGCATTCTGGAAGTCATCCATTATGGGCCTAACAATCAAGCCCACAACAGATGACCTTTGGCCCAGCGTCGGGGGCACACTATTAATACCCTCCCCCGCAGGAGGGTCAGGTATTCTGAATTCATTCTCACTACTCTGTACTAGCTCTTTCTCTTTTCACTATGAAACTTACTTTGGCATCGGTGTGCCTTGCTGGTACACCCCTCCTCTTCTCCGTCACCGGCGAATTTGGAGTCCACGGCATGTTTTTGGCCGATGATTGAATCTCTAATCCCGGTAAGATCACAAATAATGTTCATTCAGGTGTGGTGCGTTTTTGTAAACATGAGATGAGAGACCCTATATTTATACAAGTTTTAGATCATTATAGATCTTAGAAACTTTATCTTGTCTTAGAGGATATTTCGAATATGCATTCTCGGATTCACCCTATTTTTTTCTTCTAACATAAGAGTTTCTACGGAGATGCACCTCTGAAATACCCCTTATTTGGTAGTTTTGCAGTTAAAATAGGGCTAATTTATAAGTGTATCTCCGGACTCGCCCCACTGTTCATACATAACCTGTTTTATACCGGGACTAACTTGTTAAGAGGTTAAAAAATAAAGTTTTCTTAAAATTGATCCCAATTGTTATACACTTATTGTTGAATATACATTACATATATATCAAATGGTGTCAACAATACATACAAAAAATGAGTCACCGTCTAAATACATAGTTAGATAAAACAATAAAAGCATCAAAACACGTGTCATCACCTAAATATATTTCTATATGTGGTGCTGCCTTTGACTTTTCCTTATTTGATTCTCTTCCAATCTTGCTCAACTTGCTGAACACTTCCATCCTTTTCAGAAAATGAATCGGTCATGTTTCAGTCTCTTTAATGAAATGTGCATCCACTCCGGTGTTGTCTTTTGTATAGGACACCCCGATTTCAAATAAATTTGAACAAAGTGTTATAATTTTGAAAGCCACCCAATACACATGATGTGTCCGGATGGGTTTTGAGGTGGCCTACTCCAAAATGGAAAAAAATATTTTTGAGAAACCATATCTTGTCAGGTCAATACACATATTATTATAAGCAATTGCAATAAAATGACCAGAAGAACATCCATTTTCCACCGGTGTCAGACCGCTAACACAACGAACAAGAGCATCTTGAATTGCTTCAAAATATTTTTTTGTATATCGTTGTGTATGATTCCATATGCGCTTTCAACTTTTAGAGAATTTGTTGGCAGGCAGATGTGTGGTTGGTTATCTTCTCCTTTACCGAGAAAACTCGAAATATCTCAAAAATCGCAGTTACCATCACTTTTAACATTTACAATCCACACTCAATGTATTTGTGCATAAAAAGCGATATATCTTCAATGTGGATGATTTTTTATAATCGTGGTGATGGAGATGGTATTTTAATGTGAGCACGCTTGAAACCAATTTTTTTTTGTGATTTAGGAGTTGGAGAATCTAAAGAAAGTGAATCAACGTGTTCAAAGTAAGAAGGAGACCGCCTTGTAGAATTATCACTCTCGGTCAGATTGACCTTTTTAGGAGCAGTCTTTGTTTTGACCAGTTCCGAGGGTGGATTCAAATATGTGGTTTCTAGATAGGCAATCTTCCTCAGCTGCTCATTGATATGCAACTTCGTGTTGTCATCAACTTTCATAAATCTCTCGTGAAACACTTTCGTTCGGTCATGATATATATATATATATATATATATATATATATGATTTACCATCCTTCATAACATCATCATCATCAAACTAATGCCTTTTCCAAAGAGTGTAAATTTCATCCATACATATTGGTGTAGCAACTTTTATTTTCTTTGCAATTAAACAAGCACATGGAAGACTGTACGTCTTCCTAATTGTACAACCACACTTTGAACCATTTGATATTGTTTTCTCTACTCGCATGACTACTTCCTACCAACTGTGAATAAAGGATATTGTCTTTGATTCGGTGCTCTAATACAATAATCCTCCTACGAAAATATCTTTGTATCACATTATGTTGATTTCAGATCATTTGGTTCACTGAGTCCCAACCTCTACAAAAACCACCTTTAGTGTTTCCCAACCAATTCTTCAGTGTAGCATGTGCAGATTCAACTCAGTTAGTTGTTGTATTTCCAAAGTATCTAATTTGACCGGTCCAACACATACAATCTTTGTGAACATCTGGTCTAGAATTGTACTCTCAATATATTTCAAGAAATCTGGATATCTCGCACACACCCTCTTGAACTGTATGATAGATTATGGATATAACTCTTTTGTTGAATAATTTATAACCCCATTATAGGCACCCATTATTCTTTCCACTACCACACTAGCTTTGGCCATTTTCCCATCTTCACCCTTGATCTGTTTGGTCCCTACTACAGGTTTAAGTCTGTTTCTCACATTTTTAGTTATGTGATACCAACAAAGTAATGCATAGGATGTAGAAAACACCTTTGCAGCCGAATTCATCAGCGTGGTATCGCGATTGGTTACAATGGCCTTTGGCATATTTTCTTGGTCTTTCAATGTAGTCTTGCACACTTCCAAAGTCCATGTAACATTGTCCTCTTTTTTGCTTTCCAAAAATGAAAAACCCACTGAAATGTCAACTCCTTTGAAGTAACACCAACAATTTTCAGAAGTGGAAGCTTATACTTGTTTGTTTCGTGTTGAATCAATTATAAGCACAGTGGGAAATGTGTTGAAAAATTTGATAGAATCAGGATGATTCCAAAATATATCTCGAACAATGACTTCATCCTTACACACTGTACCTAGAAACATAGTGATCGTCATCTAGAAGCTTTAACAGTTGTTGCATTTCGGTTATTTGTCCTCTTATCTCCTTGTTGTTTACGACATAAAATTTGTATATTTGCTTAATATTTGAGACATTTTGGGGTCTTTTCTGGTTCAACATTACAATTATGTATTTGGGCGACACCATATTCAATGTCATGTTAGAAACAAGTTTTTTCTCCCCAAGATTAAGGCGACATACAATGGGATGACCAACTAACTTATTACACAAGTAATGATTATGTATGCCAGAAAATACATTAAATTTTCATGTGCTATTCACCGTACATTATCCACGAACTTTAAAAGGACAACCACACTTTCTATATCTGGTGACATCCTGTTTCAACTTGTAAATAGGTTGTTGGTAGTTACTTCTTTCACATATCATTATTACAAATGTTTGTCTTCTATCAGAAGCATTATCAGACCTACCAATTACAACACTGAACCCAAGTTTGACTACCTTTGTGCGGATTCATTGTAGCATATGTTCACGCTCAGCAAACTTATGTTTGGTTGTAAATTATTCACGAAGATCTACCTCCGCAGCAACTGGCTTAACATTCCCCTCGACATCAACCGAATTATCATCATCTTTGACATCACCCGGTTTAACATCATCCCCCACTTCATCTTGTTTAATATCAACATACAAAGTAGCTTTAGGAAAAGTATCAGGGTGCACCATATTTGCAGTCAAGCATGACAAAAAAACAAATTTAATATTCAAATTCAACATCGGAACAATCTGGAAGTGCATATCTGAAACACATGTAACCCTACCCCTAGATGCATCTCCGGACTCAACGTTCATTTTTACAATAAAAAACCATATTAATGCAAGCAATGTAGAAGGAAAAACACGTTTTTTTGCCTTAAACTACGGCTTTTTTGGCTCATTTTCATGGCTACATTCTTTTATTATTAAAAAGCTGAAACTGCTGCACGTACACGGGGAGAACAAAAAAAATTTAATCAAAATGTTGTGACATGGTAATCACGTCACAACTTTAAAAGTATTATAAAAAAATAAACGGAATTTGGCGTGTATAGGTAAGTTGATGGGGGGATTTGAAAATTTTCAAAATTTAAGTTGTGACATGAATATCACGTCGCAACATGAAATTAAAAAAAAAAGAACGTTATGATTCCCACGCTGATTTGATGGGAGAGGCTGACAGACACATTAATTTGTGTCGTGATTCCCATGTCACAACCCTCATGACCGTTAAGATGTTGTAACGTGAATTTTACTTCGCTAGGTTGCGGCGTGAAATTCACGCCGCTAATGGTTCTATATAAAGTCCAATTTTCTCTCTCGCCCATACCTGTTCGCTTCACAATTCATTTCCTCTTCTCCATTTTTCTTAATCTGCAATTGCTTTCTTCTTCTTCATTCCAAAATAAATGGCTTGTTCGTCTTCAATTCATCTTTAAATTTTATTCCTCCAATATTATCCATCTCCAAAGGTATGTTAATATAGTTTAATTTTTAGTTTTTAGTTGTTAAATACTGTGTTGATTTTTTAATTGTATAAATAACATTGTTAATTTTTTTCTTCAAGATTCATCAAAAAATCTATTGAATTGTAGGTTCTTCAAGATTCATCAAGCATCAAGGGTTCAAGATTGAAGCATTTCTTTGTTATCTTCATTGAGGTATTTAAAAATTTAATATTTATTTTTTCATATTTAAATAAATTTGTTGATTGTTGTTAATGCAAATTAAAATGTAGGATAATTTTTTTAAACAGAATTTTATTTAAAATAAATATATAGTGAACATAATATATTATATTATATTTTAAATAAAAACATAATAAAAAACAGAATATATATATATATATATATATATATATATATATATGTTCTGGACTGGACCAATGGCTAGAATTGGCCCAATCCGCCTCTGCTCCAGAGCGGCCCAAATTGCCTAAGTCCAGTCCACAGAGGGGGAAAAGTGACCTTTCTGCTCCTCCAACCGGGCAAGGAACGCAACGTTCCTCCCCGGCGTTGATGCCCGTTACGCACGGCTTCCTCGCTGCCCGGACAGCAAAGGACAGGTGCCCAAAACTGCGTTTATGCCCGACATAACGGCTAGTTTCGAGCATCCTGCCCGGCCTAATGGCTAGTTTGGGCAGTTACCTATTCTTTGGGGAAAACGATTATTTCGCCCCGGAAATAGGACCGTTGGCCACGCGCTGGGGGCTCTATATAAACCTTCTCACTTGAGAGGGTCAGGTATCCAATATTCACCCTAAGAACTCATACTTTGTACTTGCCCCTTTTCTCTGACCCTTTCTCACTTGAGCGTCGGAGTTCCTTGCAGGTACACCCCCTCCTCTCCATACGACCAGCATCCCTGACGCACTTGGCGGCCTGATTCTACAGGATCTGATCCAGCCTTCACGATCAGTGGCGCCATCTGTAGGAAACTTTGTTATCCCCTTCTTTCTTTAACCGAAGATCAAAACAATTCTCAAACATCATCACGATCATGGCTTCCCAAGATCGCTCCAAGGATGATATCCAATCAACCATCCTCCCCGTCAACAAATCTGACGTTGACGGCCAATCATCTCTCCTCCGAGATGCCCGTTTCCTTAGGGATGGAGCCACTGCTTCTCCTTCCCCTACCCCTGCTGATCGCAACAACGATCAACCGTCTCTCGACCTCCAGTCCGTTACGGTTCCGCCCAGCACCGACTCGGCCGTGGTAGCCCTCCTGGAGGCCCTCAACAAAACCAACACCCTGATCCTGCAGTAGAACGAGAGGATCGGGGCACTGGAAGAGTCTCGCCGTCCAAGATCCCCTCCTACGCGGAGGAACCAGCGACGATCTAGAAGCCCGCAGCCACAGAGAGAAATCGACCGAAGACTGCGCCAAGAGCACGATCCTCGCGTAGCCCGAAAGCGCGACCAGATCTCCCCGCGTGACCAGCACGCTCATGACCACAAAAGGACTTGAAGGAACGAGGAATCTCCGATCAAGTCCAAAGGACAGGCACACTCACCTTCTCCTCGAAGGAACTGCTCATCTTCTCCTCGAAGGAACCGCTGACCTTCTCCACGAAGGAACCGCCGACGCGAGAAACCCGTCCGGTCACCATCATACACCAGTTCTAGTGACGAAGAAGTGCAGACTGTTCCCGACCACGCTCCGAAAGGGAGCAATGACATGGTATAAACAACTGCCCGAGGAGTCCATCACCTCGTGGAAACAGCTCGGCAGGATGTTCTCGCGGCACTTCACGGCATCTCGCCGCCATCCCAAGACTGAGGCCTCCCTCGGAGCCATAATCCAGGGAAAAGACGAACCTCTCCGAGCATATATCAAGAGGTTCAACAAGGAAGTTGTTCAGGTCGCGACGACAGATAAGATGAAGAAGTTCCTGCTCGAACAAGGGGTCCGCCCGGACTCCGAGTTCGCTAAAGCCATTGGCCTCTTGCCACCGAGGAACTTGGACGCCCTCCTCCTCAAAGCCCAATCTCATATTCAGTATGAGGAGAAGATTGCGGCCAGTAACGTCCGAGCGTCTCGCCGCCAGGAGAACGCCCGGGCTTCCAAAGGAGAAGAAGCCTCGACCTCACGTCGGGGTGAACGAAGGCACGAGGACCGTCCCCGCGACTCCCGTGACAGCAAAGGGCCCTCCGGGCGTTTCCATGATTACACTCCCCTGACCATTTCCAGGGAAAAGATTCTGTCCGAATGTGCCAATTCGGAGTTCAAACAAGCCGGGGTTCATTTCCCCAAACAGCTGCCGAACAGACCAAACGTGGACAAGTCGAAATACTGCCACTTCCACAAAAGTCACGGCCATACTACAGAGGACTGCATCCATCTGAAGGATGACATAGAGATACTGATCAGGGACGGGCACCTGAAATAGTTCGCGAAGAAGAAGGACACTCCTCGGCAGGACGCCCAGGAGTCCAAGAAGGTCGAGGAAGAGGTACCCTCCTCGGACGACGCCAACGTACAAGTCGCAATGTCCATCTCGCGGCCAGAGGATGTCTACGTCCCAGACGGGCTCAACGCCCCTGCTTATTTCGCGGCCCACAACCCATGGGAGACTTTTCCTTCCGCCATGGTCATTTCTGGCGGGGGATTCAACAAAGTCACTATGGGTTCCGTGAAATGGAAGTTCGACCACCTGATCAACACCAGCTCCAACAAAGTGACCACGCTTGATCAGGCCCAGAAGGGCTCCGTTCCCATCTCCTTTTACAAAGAGGAACTCCTCGGCGGCTCCCCGAACTCCAGCATACCTCTGCTCGTCAGAGCCCGGATGGCGAACTTCGACGTTCGCAGAATACTTGTCGACCAAGGTAGCTCGGTCGACATCATGTACTCCCAGCTGTTCTCAACGCTGCAGCTGGACGAATCGCACCTTACCCCCTACGTAGGGTCCGATTTACAGGGATTCAACGGGTCTGTGACCAAGCTGTGGGGTTACGTCGAGTTGATCGTGACCTTCGGAAGGCCAACTCTAGCCGAGTTGGTAGCAGTGCCATCGACCGTCCACCTGAAGATGAAGTATTACACTTCGAAAGGAATGGTTTCCACCCTCCACGGTGATATAGAAGCTGCCCGACGGTGTTTTGAAATAGCTACAAAGGGGCTCAATGCCATCGCGCCCAAGCCTAAAGCGTCGAGCAAGCCAGCACTGCCGAGCAGCTCCGAGGAGGCCAAGCCTCTGCCCCAGGTCGAATCTATCGACCTCGACAGTCACTTCCCCGAGGACCAATAGGAGGAACGAGCAGCTTCAGCCAGCCCATCCGCGTCATCCAGCAGCAGCTCCCATCCGATGCGCCCAATCCCGAATGGCAACTTTGAGCTAGTCCTGTTCGGCGAAGACCCCCAACAGGGAGTGAAGATCGGAGCAGACCTGCCTGACATCGCGAGGAAGCAGCTCAAAGCGTGCCTCCGAGAGAATGCCGACCTTTTCGCGTGGAGTGCCACGGAAATCTCCGGCCTGGATCCATCCGTTGCATGTCACCAGTTGACCATTAACCCGGCCATCAAGGCCGTAGCACAACGTAGGAGGAAGCAGTCTCCGGAGAAAACGGAGGCTGCCGAAAAAGCTGTAAAGGACCTCCTCGAGGCCAAATTTATTTCGGAGGCCAAGTACACCACTTGGTTGTCCAACGTTGTATTGGTTAAAAAATCTAATGGAAAATGGCGCATGTGCATTGATTATACCGATCTCAATAAGGCATGCCCGAAGGATGCCTACCCCTCCCCAATATTGATAAACTTGTTGATAATTCGCCTGGTTTTAAACTTTTATCATTCATGAACGCCTACTCGGGCTACAATCAAATCCCAATGGCAATGTCCGACAAAAAATATACGGCCTTCATGACCGAATCGGGGAACTATTACTACAACGTAATGCCCTTCGGCCTGAAGAAGGCCGGAGCAACGTACCAACGAATGATGAACAAAGTATTTCGGGGAGAAATAGGCGACATGCTCGAAGTATACATGGACGACATGATCCTTAAGTCCCACGAGGAAACCGATCATACTGCCCACTTACAAAAGGTCTTCGAACAGGCCAGGAAATACAAAATGTGTTTTAATCCGGAGAAGTGCATGTTTGCTGTCCGGGCAGGCAAATTCCTCGGCTTCTACTTGACGGAACAAGGAATCGAAGCCAGTCCCTCAACGGGATGCTCGTGTCACTATCTCGTTTCGTGGCCAAGTCCGCCCAGCACGCCCTGCCATTCTTCAAACTCCTCCGCAAAGAGGCAGCATTCGAATGGACCGAGGAGTGTGACAACGCCCTTCTCTATCTAAACGGGCACTCTCTGAGCCACCGGTCCTCTCTCGACCAGACAACGGCGAAACACTGTACTTATATCTGGCTGTCGCGACCGAAGCAGCGAGTGCCGCTCTCATCCGCGAGACGCCTGACGGGCAGAAAACCATTTACTTTACAAGCAAAGCGTTACAAGGACTAGAGTTAAGATACCAGCAGATAGAGAAAGTGGCATTGGCCCTCATCAACGCAGCCAGAAGATTAAGACACTACTTCCTGGCTCACACGATCGTGGTTCGAACAGACCAGCCCATAAAGCAGCTGCTCGAACGACCAGATATGGCCGGCCGAATGCTCAAATGGTCGCTGGAGCTGTCCAAATTTGACATCCAATATGAAGGCAGAAAAGCCCTTAAGGCCCAAGCTCTGGCCGACTTCGCCGCGGAGATGACATTCACAGACTCCCCCGCGAGCGATGCGCGCAAGTGAACCATCTTCGTCGACGGTGCCTCAAGCTCAGCAGGAAGCGGCGCGGGCATCATACTGGAGAGCGACGAAGGAATTATCATCGAGGTATCACTCACGCTGTCTTTCCCGACCTCCAATAACCAGGCGGAATACGAAGCCTTCCTCGCTGGGATGCGCCTTGCCGAGGACCTGGGCGCGCAAGAAGTCGTCATTTGCACAGACTCACAACTCGTGGCCCTCCAGGTCCGGGGTGAATACCAAGCCAAGAACAACAACCTGACCGAATACTTGGCCCTGGTAAAGAAGGAAATGGCGAAATTCACAACAGTGGAAGTGAAACACGTTCCCCGCGAACATAACGTACGAGCAGACGTGTTGTCTAAACTGGCCAGCACGAAGAAGAAAGGCAGAAACAAATCCGTTATACAGGAAGTGCTTCCTCAACCCAGCATCGAGAAGACCTCCCCGACACTCGACGTGCAGGTGATCGGCGACAGCAACTGCTGGATGACCCCAGTCTATAACTATCTCGCCAAAGACGAACTCCCGTCCGACGCAAAGGAGGCCAGCACGATCAGGCGAAGAGCCTGCTCGTATGTCCTGGTCAAAGGTAAACTATACAGGCGGGGATTCTCCATTCCACTGCTCAAATGTGTCGAGGAGGAGATGGTCGCGCACATCCTGCGCGAAATCCACGAGGGAATCAACGCTCAACATCTCGGAGGAAGTTCCCTTGCTCGCAAGGCTCTCCGAGAAGGATACTACTGGCCGACTATGCAAAACGACGCGAAAGAACACGTGAAGAAATGCGACAAATGCCAACGGCATGGGGACATGCACCTGGCTCTGCCCAACGAGCTTAAGGCTATGTCCTCCCCGTGGCCATTCGCCTGTTGGGGCCTAGACATCCTAGGACCCTTCGTGGTAGGATCAAGTCAGAACAAGTACCTCATAGTGGGCGTAGATTACTTCACAAAATGGATAGAAGCAGAAGCTCTAGCCAAAATAACTGCCCTCAACATCCTGCGTTTCTACAAACGAAACATCCTTGCACATTTCGGTATTCCCCAAGCGATAGTAACGGACAATGGGACGCAGTTCACGGACAGGAAGTTTCAGGACTTCGTCGCCCAACTGGGCACGAAGCAACACTTTGCATCCGTCGAACACCCCCAAACAAACGGGCAGGTTGAGGCTGCTAACCGAGTCATCCTTCGAGGTCTCAAGCGAAGGCTAGATGAAACAAAGAAGGCATGGGTCAAGGAGCTACACAGCGTGCTCTGGGCGTACCGTACAACCCCCTATTCGACGACCGGAGAAACACCTTTCCGTCTGGCATACGGAACCGAGGCTGTAATCCCTGTCGAAGTTCACGTGCCCTCTAGGCGGACAGAGTCGCCCCTAGACGAGGAGATGAACGACAAATCTTTAAGGGAAGAGCTCGACCTCGTCGAGGAAATCAGAATCGGGGCAGTTCTCCGTGAAGCCTCACTGAAACAAAAGATCACCATCAGGCACAACACCAAAGTGATACGACGAGAGTTCGACGTGGGAAGCCTTGTCCTAAGAAGAAACCATAAAGACTCTCGCGAAGGTAAACTGGCAGCTAATTGGGAGGGACCCTATTGCGTCCGGGCAAAAACGGAAAATGGGGCCTACTACCTAGAACATCTCACTGGGGAAGAACTCGCTCGACCATGGAACACTGAGAAGCTAAAACAATACTATAGCTAAATCCTCGGTTCGACTCGTCACAACGACGAACGTCAGCTACCGACCACTATGCGCGTCTAGGTACAAGCGTCACATACGACTAAAGCATAGCCCCGCTCAGTAACGAGCCCAGTAAGTGCTCGACAGCGGTCCTCGATCGAGCATCGCCGTCATCAGAGTACCACGATTGGCAGAACCCCAGCTCGCAATGGGACGTTCACGCCGCGAACTCAGGCCTCAAACGCGACCTGAGCTCCGCTCCCCGCCAGGATATTCCCCGACAGTTCGACCAATTCCCCACACTGCCGAACACATCTATTACGAGCAATCCCCCCAGAAATAGTCACTCAAGTCAAGTACCCCCTACTACGGGCGGACATACATTCACAGCGAGCATGCATACAACACTTAGCAAAAATAAAAGCAAGTAAAGTCATGCAATCAACAGAACTAAATATGCGATAATTTAACAAGTGTCCGCAAGGACCACAATTGTACATTGTACATAAAACGGGGGCCATGCCCCCCAAAAATAAATTACAACGACACGCAGGCCGGACAAATTACAACAAAATAACAAATTCCTCATTCATTAGCATGCTCGGTTGACTCTGGCTCGGGCCCCTGCTCCTCTGCAGGCTGATCCTCGGGGGTAACGGCGAAGAGACCTTCGGGAAAGACGAAGTGACCATCATCAACGCGCGCAAGATAGTGAGTACCCTCGGCAGAGATTTCAAGCCCAGGGTTCACCACGCACAGCTGAGCCACAGCGTTTCCGAAGGATTCCTCCGCAACGGCAATGCCATCATCTTCGACCAGCAATATACGAGCGACCAGCTCGGATCTAGTCTTCAAATTCCTCACATCGTCTGGCTCGTCAGCACCCGGGGCATTGGCCGCCCTCAGTTCCCTGATCAGCTCCTCGGCAGCTTTCTTCTCTGCCGACAACCTAGAGTTCTCCTCTTTTTGCTTGGTCGCTTCCTCTTCCGCCTTCTTCCGAGCCTCACCGGCACCCTTGACTTCTTCCTTGAAGGATGCCACGGAAGCACGAGCAGTGGTGAGTTCGGACTCAGTTGCAGAGTCCCCTTCAGCATAAACTGCCGCCATCTCCAGCATCCGGACCAAGGCTGAAGCATCTTGGGCCACCAGCGCCCTCTTGTTCGGGCGGTCCATGCCTTCCAAGCGAAGAGATTCCGCCCGGGGAACAACCAAAGAGTTGCCTTCGAAGAACCTCCTATCGAGGATGCAAGGAGGAAGCTCGAACTTCCCTTTCTCCGCTACCCGAGTAAGGTCCACGGCATCAGTAATCCTTGGCCGCTTCGGTCGCCCGGCCAAAGGCAGAGGAGATCCCTGGGGAGCAGGAGTCGGAGAAGTGGAGGTCCTCGTGGCAGCTTAAATGGGAGGAGGAGCGCGGGCACCAGCGAACCGAGATTTCGGAGGAGCCGTCCCAGCCTTGTTCCTCGCCATAGCATTCCTCACAACCCGATCATGAGCATGAGGCATCTCACCTGCACAAACAAAACACGAGCATGTTAGATACGAAGAAAAGAAATAACATGAACAAAATTAAACAACTAAAGACTACCGAGCAATTTCTCAGCATCCGCAGGAGTCTTGTACTCCAGCAGTGCCTTAACGTTGATAAACCGGTGCTCGACCCTCTGACTCCCATCTTCCTCGAAGATCGGGCTATACACGCAACGAGATTGAAGGAGTTGACCCACTTCACCAACGCCTCGTAAGCCACGGCGTCCTGCCCGCGCATGTCGCCCGGTTGAAAAACGTAATCATTGGCCTCTTTGCTGAAGTGTTCGGGTGACCAATGAATGGGGAACCTGTAAAGCCTCCGCCCGATGTACTTCCCCTCCTCGTTAAGCAGCTCGTTTCCATCATCATCAACCTCTATCTCCCAGACGTATGTGCTGTCCTGGGCGACCTCGAACACGGGTTCGACAACGAAGTACCGCTGCTTGAATGTCTGGACTGACTCCAAAAACGGTTTAAATAGCTTGCGAGGCTGCTTCAGAGAAACCCAGCCATACTTCTTCCCCGTCAACTGCCTTTGTAGATGAAAAACAACGAAGAATAGAGGGAGAGTGGCCCCCAAAGAAAGATGCTCGCACACCAATTCGAAAGCCCGGATGAAGGCCAGCGAATTAGGGTACAGTTAGGTAGGGGCTAATTTCAGATGCTCGAACACCGACCGCTGAAAATATGTGAAAGGCAGCCTCTGTCCCAGCTATTTGAAGGCGTACTCGTACATTGTAAAGCGGTCCCCGAAGTCCGTACAGACCCGCTCGTTCACAGTAAGGAAATGCACCTTCCACTCCCCTTCCGGTCCTACCTCCGTAAAGACGTCCGCCAAAGACTTTGCGAACGTAGAAATATGCTCGGAAGGTTCGGCCACCTCCCACTCCTCCGTGGAGAACCCTTCGGTGTCATCCTCCTCTATATCATCCCGAACCTCTTCTTCCTCCTCGGCATTGCTGGAGGAACTTGAGGCCGCCGAGCTCGAAACCGTCGAGCTACTATTTTCCTCGGAGCCAGTTTCCTCCTCGGACGTATCTAGAATAACTTCTCTGTCTGGCCCCGTCGCCATTACGATCACCTGAAAAGCAGAGAAAGACAGTGAATTCGACAGCAAATCAAATCCATCCTTCCACTGCTAAATCAAGTGAAAGGGCACGCAAAGGGCTGAGGACAACGTCCCCGGCCTAAGCCCTAACATCAAAGGGAGAGCAAAAACCTCCCCGCGAGGATATGCTCGGAACTCTCAACCCAGAACGAGGAGCCTCCCCGCGCTCACGCCCAGCTTTCGGTTGAAGCTTCGCCGAAAATAGCAAAGCTTCACCGGAATCTGGGAACGATCTACCGAAAAACTCATCGATCCACCAGAAGATGAACGAACGAGGTGGTTACACATGCAACCTCGCCGTGAACCACCTTCCCCACCAAACGCTCTAACAGGTCCGACGACATGTTGGGAGCATAGAAATGGCACAACCACCGTGCGCCACCAACAATCGCCAGAAAATCGCACGTTTCGTCCTCTAAACTAGCCCTAACCGCATGCAAATCTACCAGCAACAATGAAAAGGAGTAAAACAAGTCTTAAATCAGAAAACTTACTTGATTTAAGTAGAAGAAAAAGGTTGCTCGAAGCTTGACGTGGTGGCCGGAAGCACTGAAAACGGCGACGAACAAGAGCTTAGAAGAGACGAAGAGGAATCAGAAAGGAAAAAGTTTCAAATGAAACGGTTTCCCCCCTTTTTATACAAAGTGGTACGTGCAACCACGCGCCCGTAGGCCATTGTGGCTATCCGCTAGCCATCATTGCCTATTAACTGCTACACGGAGCTATAGGTACACGTGGCACCCCAACGTTTCAAATTCTGTCTGACCATTAATCTCCCCGCACACCGGGCAACATGGTCACGACCACGAATCTCACGAACACCTGGGGTCACGAGCACTTTGAGACAACCTTCCTCGCCTACAAACGACGACTATATGCTAGCTCCCCGGAACAACGAGCAGTCCTTAAGTCATCACTCTCATGCTCGGGAGCAACGACTTGGGGGGCTCCTGTTCTGGACTGGACCAATGGCTAGAATTGGCCCAATCCAACTCTGCTCCAGAGCGGCCCAAATTGCCTAAGTCCAATCCACAAAGGGGAAAAAGTGACCTTTCTGCCCCTCCAACCGGGCAAGGAACGCAACGTTCCTCCCCGGCGTTGATGCCCGTTACGCACGGCTTCCTCGCTGCCCGGACAGCAAAGGACAGGTGCCCGAAACTGCGTTTATGCCCGACATAACGACTAGTTTCGAGCACCCTGCCCGGCCTAACGGCTAGTTTGGGCAGTTACCTATTCTTTGGGGAAAACGGTTATTTCGCCCCGAAAATAAGACCGTTGGCCACACGCTGGGGGCTCTATATAAACCCTCTCGCTTGAGAGGGTCAGGTATCCAATATTCACCCTAAGAACTCATACTTTGTACTTGCCCCTTTTCTCTGACCCTTTCTCACTTGAGCGTCGGAGTGCCTTGCAGGTACACCCCCCTCCTCTCCATACGACCAGCATCCCTGACGCACTTGGCGGCCTGATTCTAGAGGATCTAATCCAGCCTTCATGATCAATATATATATTATATTTTAAATAAAAATAGAATATATTTTTATAATATATTACTTTTTGTAATATACTAGTAGAAGACCCGTGCGTCCGCACGGGTAAAAACATTTATATCTTAAATTATTTATTTGAAATGGAACTAAAGTTAATGAAAAATTATTTTGTACAACAATTGAATTTAATGCACATTAAAAGTAATAATGAATATTTTATTGGCTGAATTTAATTAATTGTGTCACTTTAAGTCATATTTTTAACATTAGACACATGTAAATGAGTGATTGCATAACACCGATTACATAATAGCAAATTATCTTCAGAGTGAGAAGAAATAGATTATTCAATCATATACATAGTAATCAAGATATCTGTTAATTAGCATGTTCGGTAAACAAATACAATGATTTGTAAAATGGATATAAATCTCCATACCAAAAGTTATGAAAACTTTTGGAAATACTATTCCATTGCACCTCCAATACATGTGTCAATTATCATGTTGTAATTGACATATGATATCATAAGGATATTAAAGAAGGAATTGAACCAAGCTAATAGCTTGCATAATGAATGCTTTGAGTGTGAATAATTAACTGCTAATTCCATTTCAGCATGTAAGTTTCTATAACACTAAACAGAAATTAGAAACAGGAAAGAGGAAAAAAAACAATCTTATCTAAGCTACCTCATTAACATGCTAAGTTAACATGACATCCTTGATAAATTACATTGTATAGAATCATTTTTTATAAAACAGTGGCTAGTAGTGAAATTCAAATATCCTGTACAGGATATATGTCTAATCATGTGAAATTCAACCAATATCTTATTTAATTATCTAGCCTAGTCATTAACATGTTTCACAATGAGAGCAAATATCTAGCAAAATAGCATCTACATGGTCTCAATGGAATTGGAAAATCCTAACATCAAGTTGTAAATAACACAATATAAAATAACACTACATTGCAAGCTGTAAATTCCAACTTCAAGTTGTAAATAACACTACATATAAAATAACATGATCTTCATAGTTCATTTCTAGTATTTTTTTGTTTGGTTTACATAGGAAAGAAGCTATCTACTTTATCTGAAAGAGGTTATTGTCCTTAAGTACAAGTAATGACAGCTGACCTGATTGTCTACATCCTGAAAAAAGACATCAAGCAAAAGATCAGTTTGAGCAGCATGTACAAACACAGTTGCCATAAGATATCTACTACTGAAAAGCAAGTTTTGAATGGATTGCTTGAGGGTCTGCTATTATTTTCCAAAACATTGTATTCTACCTAGTCTGCACTCAAGAGGCTGAACATTTTGTATTAAAGTAATGCAAAATTGATGCGCAACAGGATATATAGAGTACTGTGAAGCAGCTACAATGCAAAAGTTGCTTAAAATATGATAAGAATAGGACAATATAACATCTATAAATAAAATCACAACTAAGTCAAGTGTTAAATCACTATTTGCATAAATAAATGACATAAAATAAAGCTAATGGATATCTAGTCCTTTAAAATTCAAACATAGTCTAAAATAAAGCTAATGGATATCTTGTCCTCTCAAATTCAAACATACTCTACAAAAATTATCAAGTGATTAGTCATGAGTAACTTAATTGATTTGTTACCTTGTAGATGACTTTCACTGCAGCAGACACCTTTATCAACGAAGTAACCTAAAAAAATCCAAAAACAATCTAACAACTCAATTGTTAAAACAATTCAACAAAAAATATCAATAATTAGAATTTATGAAATTATCCATCTTGTACAATTTGTTCCCAAAACCCTCTACAGGGTATAAATGGAACTGATGTCAAGTTCAGCTGCTACATGACAAAATAGAAAAAAAAATGGAACTGATGTCAAGTTCAGTTGCTACATGACAAGATAGAAAAAAATTTCCAACTGTTATAGCTCAAACGTGCATGTCATGAGCTTCCTGCACTCTCTTGATACTTCTACTGGAATTCCAAAAATCATTCCTAAGCATTGGAAGAATAGTACTTAAAGATAACACAAAGAAGATAAGAATGGCATAATAAATCAACCATAACCCATTCTGGTTTAGCTCATACTATGCCTTCAACAATCATCACTCTAATAGATTCCAAAGCATTATGATCTTTCCATAATGCAACAAATTGATATGAAAGGATTTAAACAAATGAACGTGAAGAAATATAGGCAAATCCATTAAATATGCAATCAATAAGCGTGAAATGAAAAAGAATAATAAGGATTTCTTACTTGTATTCTTTAGTTATGGAGGTTTCCACCTCTACTGCTGCCACCAACGACAGTCAGTGATGTTACAATTGATGATGATTGTGCCAAAGTATGTGATTCCACTTGTTTTCTTTCACGATTTCGGCCACTATGCATGTAATGTTCACATTATTTGAATTTAGAGTATGATTCCATAGAGAACCTTAACTCTTTTCCATTATATAAATTTACTCTCCATAAAAGGTGGGGTTATGGGAATAACACTCGAAAATGCAGCTATAAAAACTAAAACAGAAGCAGCCCTGCAGCAGACCAAAAATAAAACAGAAGCATCCCTACATCATTACCAAAAAAAGGTTGTGTATCTAAATGATTAAGAAACACATAATTAGTCCTTTTGTTTCTAAGCTTCCACATTGATTCTGCATATGAAAAAAAATGTCAGCACACATAAGTCGCTAACACACCAATCAATAACTGAATAAGAACCGCACCACGCCAAAATCAAGCCAAAAAACGCATCCTAAAACCATGCAGAAACCATTGTATCACAGCAAAAGAGAATTCCAAATGATGCATGAAAAGAGAGAAATAATTGTATATTTACGTCTAAGCAATATACCAACGTAATTTCAGCCAAACATAGTGAATCCCGTAACATATCTTATTTGTCTGTATGCTACAGATAGAGAAACAACGTTTGGTTTGTTAAGTAGGTTGGTAAGTGTGCCATAATGTCAAAAACCTTACCTTATTCATGTTTAGCACCATATCTTGAAGTTTCCTTATAGCAATAGAATAAGAAAAAACTGAACTACTGTTGGCACACCGAAAACTCCTAGATCTGTTTCAATTAGTTTTCAAGAATTCCCCTTTGTTTATATAAATAATTAATCATAAGATCCAAACATCTTAGAGTTTATCTTGGATGCATTACAATAATTACAGCATTTAATACAATCAAACAGATATGTAAAGGTGAAAATATATTTCTTACTTGGTATGTACAAAAACAGGAGTAGCCATGTATTCACATTCAGAAACTTTGTTATCGCTATCATGCCCTGAGTTAGCGCTCTGCGAAAGGGATGAAGCCAGCAAGGCTGGGTCTGAAATGCCATGCTTCAACAAGTCAACCTACACAGCACGGTCAGTCCTTTTTAATACATCTATAGGTTTAATACCATAATTCTCCCTTAACTATTAAAAAAAGATTTAACACCATAAATTGTGCAATACAGAGATACTGAACATAGTAGAAGCATATGCAAAAATATCACAGAAAAAACTATGACCAAAGCACATACCGTTGACATCAAATGCCACAAGCTATCGTCATCAACTCTCTCCGATACCACCAGCAGAATATGACATATTGATGATAGAAAAACAGCAAGCTAAAAAGACACTTTGCAGCATCCGAACACAACCAAACTCATCAGCCACGGCAATCGGCCACGGGTTTTAAGAAAATTACAAAAATGCTAAAAAAATTATTTATACACAAAATTATATTTTTTTTATTGAAAACATGTTTCACAAAACTAATCACAGTAATTTTCTGATTTTTGACTAAGCAGGAAGCATGAACAAAAAGAGCATATCATAATCACAGAAACACAAAACACGCATGAGGCATCCAAAGCAGGATTAACACACCCAATAACGTGTGGTCTCAGGCAATCAGATATACACAAGCGGCAACAATACACACAGTGAGCAAGGAAAGGAACAATACATGTGATGGAATTGGCTCAATTTTGCCTGTATACCAAAACAGAAGGAAAAAAGCAGAAATTTATACTCTTATTATTTAGAGTAATTTCTTTTTGCAATATATGTGATTAGAAAAACCAAATTACAGTTTTGTTAATGGCAGGTGTAGGAATACTATCAAATCTTCTATTTACTGAGTTCTTACTTTTGGCATTGTCTTCTATCTGTCCAAATATAGGTACACCTAACTGAATCAACTCCCTTTTGTTCCCCTTCACCTGTTTGTTAAATAGTATAAAAGGTTGCTTTCTTGCAAGTTCAGGCCGGAGCTGCAATTCCTGATAGATATATTCAAACAAACAGTACTCAGAATTTATTAAATAAACACAGGACTCATTCTGAATATAATTAATTCGATTTGTGAGTGCACTTCTATAGTAATAAAACCAAGTTAATAATAACATTAACATGTCCATATCTACTACAATAGAAAAGTATAGGCAAGTACCTCAGCGCTCCCGCTTTCAAGAAGAACTCCCTTCAGCTTACATGTGTGGAATTAACACATTTTTAGCAATAATAATCAAGATAAAAAAATTAATACGAACACACACATATACAAAAGGAGGAACAGTAAAACAATCCGTTATCAGATTCAATCCAAAAAGTAGCTATTTTGGATCAAAGTTTCCGATTTCAACCGTTTCTCCAACTGTCCAATGAAAATTTAACAATATGAGAAACAGGAGATGAAATAGGGGGAATAAAAGGTGAAATAAAAGAAAGGTCAGTAAGTGTGATATTTCAAATTAATATTTTACCATTGTCTCTGAAGAACTGCCACCATACTTTTCTAGTACTTCCTTCATATTCAAAAACTCTTGAGTAGAAGTACGAAAGATAATCATACCTGAAAATCATCAATGAAATTCAGCAATATCAGCAGGGACCAAAAAAAGAAAAAGTAATTCCAAGTTGTGGGAAATATGATTCAATATACGTGCTAGTTTGTGCACTGAGTAATGCTTTCACACAGTGTTGTGCTGATCTACGAGCATGATCTACATGTTCCACTCGAGCAACACGGTTGTATATCTGCCCAATTTTCCAAAAACAAAAATGTTAGATCAAGTAAGAGTTGAGTTTAAAGATTTGTCTAGTTTTCCAGAAACGGCAATGTCAGCTCAAGAACGAATTGAGACAACTAATCTCAACAAATTAATAGTATATCTTTAAAGGTAAAGCAGCTACATCACCAACAACAAATATTCCTGGAATGCTTGTCCAGAACTGACCATCAACCTGAAATACATGATACTAACACATTTAGATGAAGTTCTTGAACTTATTATTTTGGCTACCCTCTTAATTTATCTGCAAACATGGATTTTAATACATGGAACATGTCTCCGGAAATGGATAATTAACATGTTCAAAAACAATGCTAAACGGAAAACAATGCCAACATGTTTAATTACCTATCCTCTAAATTGCTGCAGATATTTTAAGAACCAAATGCAATGACTAATATTGAATACTATTCAAGATATTTGAATATCCATTGGCCTCACCTGTATACCACCAACATCAGTATTTAAGCCCAACCTCTCGAAGGGACCAACAACAGGCTTTGCTCCAATGCCTATAATTACCTGCAAATTGGAAAGAAAAGTAATTTTCTATCAATTGATTTTCTCTAATATAAAAGCAACACCTCTATGCTTTAGCTAATCATGTGAGTATTATAAAAGTAAATTTTCAGCAAGTAATTGCAGCCACATTAAAGAAAATGGAAAAAGAGAAATACCGTATCTGGTGCACATATGTATGACATCAACAATTTGATTCAACTTATTCAAGGTTACAACAGAATTCCCAAAGGGACAATCAGGTGCACATATGAACACACAATGATCAAGTCCACAAGTTGTAACTCTTGCTTTCTCTCTCACACACAATGAACATTTCAATTCTACAACTGCAACAGAAACGATTTTCAAACCTAAACAACAGAAACGATTTTCAATTGAAAATCATGTTGAAATTAAAAAAGTTTCAAACTTTTACAATAAAATACAAACATAAACTAAAACCAGATCTCAAAACACAATAAAATCAAAACTTACATCCAAACAAAAACAAAACAAAAACGATTTTTTACCCAAAAAAAATCTTAAACCCATTTGTTCAAATGATAAAAATGCAGAAAAGAAGCAAATCAAAACCAGAACCCACAAGTATGAACTGACCTTTAAAAAATTTTGTCGATCTGGACCTGGTTGACTGGAACGTCAGGAAGAAATAGACGAGAGAGAACAGAGGAAATTTTCATACGAAAGAAAATGGGGAACAATTGAAAAATGAAAATGAGTTGGATCTGGATGAAGGAAATGGTCATTTTCTTCAAGCTTGAAACACTGATGTGAGAGATGAGAGGTTTTGAGTTTGAAAATTGGAGAGGGAGAAGGTTGTGACGGGAAAGAGAAGAGGAAATGAGAGAGAGAGAGAGAGAGGGGGGGGGGGGGAGGTACTGATGAGAGAAAAATGAGGCAATGTTTGAAATTTGAAAATGTAGTGGCAATAGTTATGCCACTTGGACAAAAGAGATGTTTTTATTGGTTAAATGATGTTGTAGTTAGTAAATTACTATTAAGGGTATTTGTTAAGTGTAAATTAATTTTAATGAAAGGGTAAATGAGGGTGTTACTATGTATCTTCCATTATTAGTTAGGTAGTTGATTATTTGTTATATTATATTTTTATTATATTATAAAAACATAATATATACATTTTTTAAAAAACAACATTTTATTTAGAGTATATTATATTATATTTTAAATAAAAACATAATAATAAAATACAATATATATATATATATATATATATATATATATATATATATATATATATTATATTTTTTGTAATATATTTTTTTTAAAACATAATTTTATATTATTAAAAGGCTTAATACCCTTTTTGGTCCTCTAACTATACCCTCGGGTTCAATTTGGTCCTCTTTCTTTTAAAAGTTTCAAGTTGGTCCCTTACGTTGTCTATCAGAAGCAAAAAGATCTTTTCTGTCAAATAAAGACAAACGGTGTTAATTTTGCTGACGTGTAGCCTAATCAACACCTTTTAATTTCCACATGGATTTTTATATTATTTTTTATTATTTTTTATTTTCCACTAGGATTTTTTTTATATATTTATTTTTTAATTTTTTTTATACGTGAATCATCTTCTTCTTCTACAATGCAGTGTCACTATTCACGCCGACATGCTAGCACTTTCTCCGCCTTATCGGAGCTCAATCCGGTAGCGGCGGAGCTCGAAAATTATATGAAACGACTCGTAACACAAAGCTCTTCACAATGCAACAAACAATTTCAAGAATCATTACAAAAAAAAATCGGATCGGAAACGACGGAAACGTCTCAAACTACCTTAAAGTTACAAGTAAGTGCACGAATCTTCTTCTTCTGTTAAATTGTTGTTGTGTTGATGAAATATTGTTGATGCTGGAGTTGATACTAGATCGTCGTCGTTCCTGTTGCACGGCCGATCTGTGTCAAAGTAATTGCAAAATCTCAATTTGTTTTACTTTTCTGTTTGTTGAATTTGCCTCACTACACCTTTAGCTTGTTTTCGTATATTCACCATGAAAATCAAAGCTAGTCATAGAGGCACAAATGGAATTGTAGGCAGTTTTCACGTGGTGCGTTATAGGAATAAATGGTTATATATTATCCGCACTTCTGAGTTTTCACCATGAAGATAGGAATAAATGGTTGAATTTCTTGATATGAGCCAAATTTCAATTTCAATTTCACAAGACTATTCTCTGTATTTTATATTTTATTTAATTTACTGAAATTTGGCTATGATGACAATTTTATCAGCTTTATGCCAGTTCTGCTTCAAAACCTTCACCATCTTCTTTCTTGCCACCTTAGCTTTCATCTTCTTAAAAATTAAATGAATTAAGTATAAGTTCATTTGAGTTATCCTGTCCCTTTGTTTTTAGTCAAATAAATGGAGTCTCTGAGCCAAGTATATTAGAATTCATGGTAACGGTGGCATTTTTTCTAATTGTTTGCTTATTTGACTGGACAGTATTTGCTTAATTTCATAGGAAAGGCATGTTCAAATGAAGACTTCCATGACGTGAGTATGAAGTTTCCGGCATGTATGAATGCAGTTTCAGGCGAGTATGAAGTTTCCGGCCAAACATATGCAATTTCTGACCAAACTTCTGGATCTTATTCTTCTCTGCTTTCTATTTCGTTTTCTTCTTAGTTGTTGATGAAGATTATTTGAAAAAATTAATGTATCATCACTTCATCACTTGTATATTGTAATGTGCCACATGTTAAATGAAAAATAGCTTAGTCATCATGGCACATGTTGAAAGGTTTTTAACACATCAGCATTTGGCTTAGTCAGCATGCCACATTGCCAGTTTAATACATATGAGACTAGCGTTTCTAACGGTCAGGACAAATGTGATACTATTTTAATACGTAAGAGACCAATTTGAAACTTTTAAAAGAAAGATGACCAAATTGGACCCGAGGATATAGTTAGAGGACCAAAAAGGATATTAAGCCTTATTAAAAAACAATTTATTATTAATTTCGTATTTAAAAATTATTAAAAAATAATTTATTTATTAATTTTATTATTCAGTTTAATATATTATTTAAAAACAATTTATTAACAATTTATTAAAATGTAAAACAATTCTAGTTTTTTATTTTTTTTTTTAACATTTTGCCACATGATTTTCACGTCGTAAGCAGCCACGTGAATATCACGTCACAACTTGCCACATGTAAATCACGTGGTAACCTTCTTACACATTCTGCCTGCTACTACTGAATTATAGTAGTAAAGCTGAAACGTTTGTGGAGCCTGTTACAATGTGATTTTCACGTGGCAAAGTTGAAACATGATTTTCATGTGGCAACAGAGTTGTCACACGTGCTCCTGCCGCGTGAAAGACCATGTCGCTAAAAACCTGTTGTGACGTGATTTTTTACGCTGTGACGTGAATATCACGTGGCAACAGAGAGTTTTTTATAGTGTTTATTTTAGAGTGCAAAAGTTGATTGAGAATGAAAAGAAATTTTTTAAGGATTTTGATAGAATTGTGGTGTTTGATCATGAAGAAGAAAAATATGAAAGGGTGGTCTTTTATAAAATTTATCGCTTGACATTTTCGGAATTGTCACTGCTTTGATCAAACTAGCTCAGACAACTTAAAGCACCATATAGTGGTGATTCCAAAGTTGTATCTTTGGGTGAGTTTTTGGCATAAACTATGCGTGACTAACTTCCACCACCTTTTTTTGTGTGTTGTATGCGTTCGAATAAACATCTCTAAAATTGTCACTGATTTGATTAAATTAACTTAATCAACTTAAAACACCAATAGTGGTGATTTTGGAGAAGCATCTCTGAATTAGTTTTTACATAAATGTTGTGTGGCTCACTTACAACACCTTTTGTGTGGATTAATTGCGCCCGAAAATGCATATCGAAATATAAAAAATGCAAAATCGAGTTTTAAGTGTGTTCATCCTCATTTTATGTAGTGGATAAAGTAATGTCCCATCTCCAATGAGTAAATAACTAGTATAATACTCATGTTTAGGCATGTGTACTGATATGATACGCGTATTTATTTTTAAAATGTAATAAAAATAAAATTTTAAAAATAATAATTGCTTAACCAAAAAAATTTATTTTTTTAAAAGAGATAATAAATCAATATATATAAATTTTTTGTATGTAAAAATATTTTGAATCAACATTATATATTTTTTTCGTATATATTAAAGTTAAAAGAACGAAAAACTTAAAAAAGAAAATACAAATTGTATAATTATTTTTTATTTGAAAAAATTTATGAGATTGCCACATCAACTTGTAGCTAAGGTTTTGTTTAGAGTTACCATGACAACCTTAAATTTATAGTAAGGAGTTGTCTTTGTCCTCCTCACAATCACTAACTCACAATCACTAAGATCATTTGCATTAGTGAAAAATACATTCGCAGACAATATTGGTTAATACTTGATCAATTGCCAAAAAAATATTTTTAATCATGATCAATTGCCAAAAAAATATTTTTAATCATGATCAATTGCCAAAAAAATATTTTTAATCATGATCAATTGTATGCGACAATTTCTAGAGTTAAAACTAAACAAAGTCTTAAAATTTTAATTCATGAAAAAAATAAACATGCTATAACTACTACCTCTAATCTCTAATGTTTTGTATAAAGAAATTTTCCATAATAATATAATAGGAAATTCTTTATATCATATATTTCTTAATATAATGCATTGTTATTAATAAAATTATTTTTTCATTTAAAAAGTCAAATTAATGGTTCATTTTCAAGATTAATGTTTGATATGTCAACTGTTGGAAGATAATAACAAACGATAGCAACATAGCTTATCAAGTACACATCATATTTTGTTTACCAATCCTTAATTCAAATATTCTAATACTAGCAGGTATCCCTCTATTTTACTAGTTTGAAAAGAAAATAGATTGACTAGTAAAACTATTTGGTAATCTTATAGTAAAATTATTGAATGTTTATTCAATTCTAATGTACCGAGTTTGAACTTTTTATGCAGATGTTACAGCTAATCAGATCAAAGCAGAAGCACCATAATTCTACTAAACAGTGATAATTTAACCCTTTCAAAACATCAAGGTAAAAGGATGTGGGTTCTATATAATCTAAAGCCAAAATATTATAATGAATACAGGTATATTCTATTCGGACCCAAACATACTACGTTTGAAACTCTAGTTATGTAGATCTCAATATCAAACGTACTATGCTTGAACTCTAGATGTGTAAAGTTCAACATAATCAGATCAAACTAAGGCCTGATATTATTCAATATATGCATAAATAGATCATGCAGAATGCAATCAAGGGCCATATTATTATAATGCTAATGTGTCCTCATTAAAACCACGAAAACACAGGCCTATAGCCACAGGGTGAGCTAATCTTTAGATTGAAAATCATCAAAAGATACTATGAGGCGTTTGAAGATAATGAAAGGAAACAACAAAAGTATTTGCTCCACCATAAAGAGTTGCACAAACAATTAAAGTTAAAACTATCTCAAATAGAACTCAAAATAAAGGTTTAATTGGAGTACAAATTTCTCAGAAATTCAACTAGACTTAATTTAAAGAAACTAGAGCATCAAGCAAAAGCTAAATGCTTAACTTTCAGTTTGTTCCCTCAACCTCCTGATGGTGCTCCGAACGGTAACGGCACTAGCAGTGCTGTCAAAGAGAAAAAACAATGTTATGTGGGCTACCTTTCAAACCTGAAATGTAAAACATTGAAAATAGGAAAAAGAAAACATACTTCAAAGTGTAAGCTCCTCCTGCCTTCACTTTACCACAGTCCTTGCATCCCCATATTCCTACAGCTTTCCTCTTCACAGCATACTGCAAAAGTAATTGATCACCAGAACTCAACATTTCAAAACCATAACAATAACGTGGTAGTTGGCAGAGGATATCTACTATAAAAATAGACATAAAAAATAACACAAGGTCTACCTTTCCACAAAATTCACAGAAAAATTTGCTGTGCTGACTAACTTCCATCTTCTTAATCTGCTTCCGCAGACTGGCACCATAACGGGTACCTGATATAATAAAACAACAAATTAAGCTTTCTTATAAATCAACAAATGTGCTCTTAAATACTTATAAAATCAATGCTGCCATTTGCAGATAGAGGAAAAGTAGCAGATAGTTAAAATTCCAATATGCAATAGTGCTATAGCGGCACTATAGCTGACTACTTGACAAAACAATGGTTGTTCAAATTCCATTATGCTATAGCAGATATTTAAACATTGATATAAACAAATCCAAATATGCAAAAATATAATAGTGCATGCATAGATCTCTAATCATCCTATGACCAACAAACACGGCCAAAACATTGAAGAGCACAATAACAAGCAAATAACAATAACTGAAACACAATAAACTAATCAGATTTCACTATAATTAAAGCGAGAAGACACACCATATTTGCCAACAATACCAGCCTTCTTTGTTCTCTTAGTCTGCAAAAACAGTCAAAACAAAAATCAACATTATACAGAAATCAACGATAAACAGAAGCAAAAAAATACTTGAAATTGCAAATCTAAGAAGTGGTAGGGTTCAACAAAATCAATCATTTCAATAATACTTAGTTTCCTCTATCGATCTTTCTATCTGTAGTTCTATAAAGATTGGAAAAACGAAATGGATTTTTGAAATGAACGGTGAATAACAAAATCAATAAAGGAAGAGAGAAAGAGTACCATTTTTACAGAGATCGAAGAAGCTGCAAGCTTGGTATTAGGAAGTGGCAGGGATGGAACGGAAGAAGCAGAGAAACCCTAAATTCTATTTGGCCCTATTTATAGAGATCCGCGTTGGGTGGGTCGGGTACATATCCAATTTTACAGTGCAGCTGGATACACTCTTTTTTTATTTTAGCCCATGAAAATTATAATTTTGATAACTATATTCTTTTTTTTTAATGTGTATATATATTTATAATGAGATTAATTGTTATGTTCATTTTTACACCATCAATACATTATAGCCGTCTGTTATTATTATTTTTTAAGTGATTAAAATAAAAGTTAAATTTTTCAAATAAATCAATAATTATAATTAATTGATAGTGTAAAAAAAATTATACTATCTATACATATCAATTAAATTCATTTATAATTTGTTAAAAACTTTAATTTAAAAATAAAATAAATTTTATTAAATGTATATGTAAAATTATTTATCTTATTAGTGCATACAAATGAATTGTAATTTATTAAATTGTAATTTATTAAATGCATAATACCATTAAAAAAAATATCACTACAATAAATAATATATTTTCTAACCAAAGTTTATCTCGACTTACTAATCAATCAAGATAAAATATATTTCATAAAACACATTTATATTATTTTAATTTTTAATTAAAATATATATAGTAACATCATATTATTTGGAGTATTATAATGATAGGGGAAAATTCTTTATTAACAAGGTTTGATTCTCACCATTTTATGTTTTATTTATAATTAAGGAGACATATTTTTTTCTATTTTAAAACTAAAAATACATTATTTTTCCTCTTGATTTATTTTAAACATTAAGGCAAAAGTTGCTTCAGTTTTGTATATAAAATTTTGTGGTATTTCACTCTTGACTTAAATCAAACTTATTTTCAATCTCCAAACTTCATTTTACATTTACGAATCTACATTTATCCTCTAAACCAAACTCTATGTGTTCTTGTTGTTGTTGATTTTGTTGTTGTTTTTGTGGTTGATGTTGGTATGTTGTTGTTAGAAATAGTTTCTCAATGAGTTATCTAATGCAAAATATCAAAATTAATTTCTTACTATTTACTATTTTTTATTGATCTGCTATAAAACTCGTTTATTCCCTCAGTTGGGCTGACATCAAATGGGAAAATCTCTTAAGCAGACGCTTCGAATCCCAACAACCTCTGCTTATGAATTTATTTATTTTTAAAATGGCACCCTTATTTTATTCGTTTTTAATTAAAATTATATCACATATTACTTCAGTTATACTACACAACCGAGGGAAAAACTCCCAGTAATATTGGTTTCGAAACACAAAGTTAGCTCTATTCACTTTTGCATTTCACGTAAACTTATTGAATCCTAGCAAACGAATCACCTTTTTCATCTTTTCCACCTAACAAATGAAACACCGTCTTCCCAGGTTTGAAAATATAATTCTTTATCTTCTTCACCAAATCAAACCAAACTATATCTTCGAAGTTAAACAAAGTAAAGAAATGAGGAAGGAGACTCAAACAAAACTATAAGAATGAGACTCGAACAAAGCTCGAATAAGGTGAGGTCGATCCTAGTCCCTAAGGGTATCTAACAAGCAGAAACCACAACCAAAGGAAACCGAGAAAGTAAATAAAGTACATTAAAATGGGGAAGGGGTACATGAAAAATACAAGGGAATTTATACGATAAATAAAGAGTCTTATTGTCAGGTAGCCCAAGAGAAGGTCGTGTATACGTCCTGATCTAAGACAATGTAAATAAAGAATCCATATCCAAGCCTCCTTTTGCTAGGATTCAGTACAAGGTCCAAAACTTCATGCAAACTCCATGCAAGGGATAGTAACCATAGTCCAGGATTAAAGTCTTTTAGGGCTTTAATTATTTTATCATGTTTTTGTATTTTTAATGAGATAAGAAATAAAGATCAAAAAGAAGAAAATGACATAATGATAAATGACAACTGAAGTAAATTGCTGAAAAGTAAGTGACAGAAAGTAAATAGCAACAAAATAAAGAGCTGAAATGTAAAAGTCGGAAGTTAGAAGTTAGTAGTTAATGATTATTGATTGAATGATCGTTTTATCGAATCGGGACAAATTTAGCGCTATGTTAAGCAATAGTAAGTGGACTTATGTAGAAGTCGCACCTATCTGAGGTCGATCAATAACAATCTCTGTGTTAAAACATGTTAGAGAAATTATATATGAATCATTCTCCTAAAGTTATGCCACACAAAAAGAAAAGGAAAAATGGTCTCATTTTTAATCAAGAATTTTCATGATTAATCAAAGGCAATCTATCACTATCTCAAAGTGTCGAGAATGATCCAAATGATCATTCATCAACATATTTGAAATAATGAAGATTAAACATCCTTGAAAATCAATATTCCATGATTTTTAAGACTTTCATCAACCAAAATAAAAATAAAATCGAGATGAAATGAAAATCAAAGAAACAAAATGTTAGTGGATAAAATAATAGATCAAGGATATTTAATCAAGATATCAAAATTAAATTCAAAAACAAATATTAGGAAAAAATCTTTAAAAAAAAATAAGAAAAATGTAAAAAAACAAGGAAAGATGAAGGAGTGTGTGCAAGAAGAGAGGGAGTGTAGGTATGAGAACCAAAACAAGTTATTGGGTTGAGCCTACTACTCATTTAAGAAGAAAAACAAAATTATAAAATAACAAAGAACTAAGAGGCAGTAAACCAAACATGTGAACTTCTCTTTCCCTTTTGAAAACGTGACGCCGAAAAAAAGCTCAATCCCGCTATGCCGGCACACCCTATAGTGACGGCCGTGGCGGTCATACAACCATCAACCTTGCATTGTTATACTCATCTCTCTTCACTCTCTTCAAATCTCTCAATGAACTATCCTCAGTCACATCAAAATCAAATTCAAACACCCTACGACATACAACACAAAATGAAGAGGATACGAGTGAAATAAAGATGATTACATCAAATCAAAGGTTCAGATACCTCTTGCTTCAGGTACGAAAAAGATTGTAAATGTGATGTGTGTTCCTGTAAAATGTTGTTGTCGCATTTATGAGTTTGTGTGAGTTTTGCGGTTTGTGTTTGTAAGTTTGCTGTGATTTGAAGGTTGTTTTTAATTCCGAGAAGAGCGAATTTTTTTTGTGCAAGGAAGAAGAGTGAGGTTGTGAAAAGTGAAGGAGGTTTATTGTTTGGATTTTGTAGATGATATAAGATTGTTGTTACTATTGTAGGTTCTGAAGGTGATGAGAAATGTTTGATCATCGAAGGTGATTTGTGAAGGTTTGTTTTGGTGATGTTAAGATGTCTGTTTTCTATTTGAAGGCTATGGTTTGTGCTATTGCATTGCAGTTTTTTTTTGTGAAGTTGGTTTGTATAGAGTGTGGGTTTTTGCGGTTTGTTACACGATGAAGAATGAGGTTTTGGTTGTGAAGAGAAAACCCTCATTTCGTTAGTGACATGCATGAGGTTTTATATTGGTTTGTTGTGGCTGTATTGAGCAGGGCGACGTGAAATATTGTGATGCATGAATTTAACATGGAGAGAGACGTTTTCTTTTGTCATGTGTGTCCAAAATATGAAGGCAGTGTAGTGAGGAATTGGTTTATTTTTCTTTACCAAGTCATCTACAAAATGGAAGGAATGGTGCATGAAGAATATGGACCCCCCTCTGCTTGTGAAATTCGTGACTTTATGGAGTCAGTAGATGAAAATTTTATTTGTGTTTTTTCTCTTTTCATTGTGTCTTATTGTTGCACCTATTAGCTTTGCCTTTGTGGATTGTGTTTTAATTTCAATTGCTTTATTTTGGACTTGTGTAACTTGTATTTGGGCATGTATTGATTGCTATTTATTTTTTGCACCTTTACTTATTTAAACAAAGTTTGGATTTGGATTTATGACTCGGGAATTACAATGTTATGTACACCCCCACTTGCTTGAACAACACTTGGAATTACAATTGTCTTGAATGATGAGGATGGGCAAAAAAACATCATTTGAATCCAAATTGCACACAATATGCCTCATAATTACTCTTGAGAAATAAAGCTAAAATGAACCAATATTAAATTTTGACTTGAAATATGCCATGCTTGAATTAAATCTAAGAATCACACTCAAAACCAATTTCCAACATCTTTGAATTCTTCACTTGAAATAAGTAAGATCTTGAATCAATTCTTGAGAAATAAAGCCAAACATGAATCAACCTTGGTAACTTGAATCCTTATGAACTACCATCCTAATTTTGAATTTTCTTTAACAATATTATGGACCAAATGAACATGATTTGAAAACTAGAGCCCATGACTTGAAATTAACCTCAATACACTGCCCAAAACTCTAATTGGAAATGATCTGGTTCTAGGTGATCTTCAACCATGAAGCAATTGAATTTAGCACAACTTAATAACTTGAGAATGAAGCAAACTCCTTCTTGTTTGACCAAGAGTAGGTCAAACTCACTTGAATTTCAATCATTGAACCTGCACACACATTTGACCTGACAACCTTGCCTGAAACTCAATTCATCCTTACAATAAGCTAAGCTTTGACAACAAGAAAAATGAAAGCAACAACACATTTTTTTTTGGATTTTGAATGCAAGATAGTTAGATAATATGCTAATTATATGATTCAAAAATGATGAAAATAATAGGGTAAAAATGAGGGTATGACAACAAGATAATACGAGTTATTCAAAAGTGAAGAGAACAAAGATATTGACATTTCTAGATTTTAAACTTTAGTTAATGGTTTAAAGGTTATTGACAAAAAATTAATGGCTTAAATGTACTTTTGGTCCCCCTAGTTTGGCGTTTTTAAACTTTTGATTCCCCCTATTACAAAACCTGTGTTTTTGGTCCCTTTAGTTTGGTGCGCTCTGCATTTTGTTGGTCCCCCTTGCAAATATGATGATCTAGCTTGTAATTTAGTGACGTGGCTTGTATAATTATATTACATGTCATTATAATTTAAATTGTCACTATTTTTTTTGACATGTCACTAATATTACATATTATATTATTAAGATTGTTTATAGCTTAGGGATTTATGTACGCTCATCTTGTTTCCTTTTTCTTCTCAGTTCATACGCATGTTCATCTTCTTCTTCACTTTCCAACAAACCAGATCATTTTTCTTTGTTACTATGCCTTGTGAATCTGAATCCGGATGTAGCCATGGAAGCAAGTCCTTAATTCGTTCAAGGCATGTCTGCAAGTGTGGACTTGATGCTCCGTTGATGACAGCATGGACGAATGCGAACCCGGGTCGTCGTTTCTATGGATGTGGGATGTATAAGGTACAAGGATACAAAAAATGCTCTCACTTTGCTTGGTTGGATGAGGCAATGAATCCTAGGGCAAAAGAGATAATATCTTCACTGTTAACGAAGTTGAATGAGGAGAAGGAGATTGTTAACACACACAAAGCAAAGGAGGAGGAATTGAAGATGAAGATGAAGACCATGAAGAAACAATTGAAGATTAACTGGATGTTGTTATTTGTAGTTTTTTTTGCCTTTGTTGGAACAACAATGATGAAGTAGATTAGGTAGAAATGTAATTATATTTTGGTTGGTTGAGATGTAATGTTGTAATTGTTGAAATGAAATGCAATGTTTGTTGATTATTTGATTATGCAGTTTAATGTAGGACCTATAATGTTGTACTTGTAATGTGGAATATTTGACAGATTTAATTGTTGAAATGAAATGCAATGTTTGTTGATTATTTGATTATGCAGTTTAATATAGGATCTATAATGTTGTACTTGTAATGTGGAATATTTGACAGCTTTAATGTTAACAAAACTATAGGACCTGTTATGTTGGACCTGTAATATTACACAGTCTGAGCTATAATGCTAACACAATATTACACAGTCTGAGCTATAATGCTAACACATATTGACACAATCTGAGCTATAATTAAAAGTCTGCAACACATATTTGACCATTTTGACAGTCTGCAATACATTGTAATTTCACAGGCTGCAATAGTATTCCAAAACACCAAATTACTTCAAATACTTATATATTGATCAAACCATTAACTTGTCTGCATTACATCAATTCAAACCAACAAAATACCAAAATGCCAAAATAACTAATACTGATATAGTGCTTGACAGTATTACACTAGTACTCCAAAATAACATAACACCAAATACGTATATATTGGTTGCATTACATCAAAATAACCTACATCAAAATGACATTTAAACCTATAGGAGACTACTCTTGAGTTGGTTGAGGTGCTTGTGAACTTTGACCAATCTCAGTTTGTTTTTCCTTTGGGGTAGCCTTAACCTTCTTAGCCTTCTTTGATTTGTTCCCACCCTTTGGAATAGCCTCATCTGCAGCCCTTTTTCCCTTGCAGCTTCTTTTGTTATGCCCCATTGCACCACACTTGGCACATGTCACAGTTGAGAACTTCCTTTGGAGAATGTGAGGATTTCTTGGCTCATCATTGGTCTTGTTTCTCTATTTTTTTGGCCTTCTTATTGCTCTCCTTATAACAGGTGGTTCCACTTTACCCACATCAGCCACAGGCCACAATTGTGGTCCATTGGTTGGAAACACAATGTGAGAGTAAGTTTCCATAAAAGTTGCTTTCCTGCCACAGCATTCAAAATTCACAAACAGTTAAATATATGCCAAACATATTACAGTATGTACAAAGTGGATATTTATTGTTAGAAGGTAAAACCTATAACTTGTTGCAACATAATCCTTAGGATGTTTCTTGATGTTCCGTATGCATGCAATTACATGCAGCAAGGTATTCCATTCAATTCCCACTTCCTACATGAACAAGTTTGTTTCTTCAAATCAACACAATAAGCTTCATTCCCATTGTTGACACCAAATATGGCTAAGTCATCATCACCATGCCATGTAGGACTCCAGCCTTGTGCTTGTTTCTTATTTTTTCAAGTATGAGTTGAATTTTAGGGCATATGGATCCAGTGTAGTTTTGAAGCAGCTCCTTCTGACTTGTATTTCTCTTGGTGATGTAGTGTTTGATGCCTTCTAATAGGGTGATAATTGACAAAACTTGATCAGGTTGTAGTAAAACATAAAGCACAAAATGGAAATCTGATTATAAAAGACTGTACCTTTTGTTGGTCTGATATAAATGAGTATGCGCTCTGATTGTAAACCTCTAAGTCATGCAGTAGAAGGTCTAAAAACCATTCCCATGATTCCTTTGTTTCAGCTTCAACTACAGCATATGCTATAGGAAATATTTGGTTATTTCCATCCCTCCCAATTGCTGACATCAACTGTCCACCATAGTCTCCTTTTAGAAAGCATGCATCTAACCCAATTAGTGGCCTACATGTCTTTGCAAAAGCTGCCTTGCAAGCTTCCAAACACACATAAATTCTCTCAAAACACGAGTGTCATTACTTTCCCCACATTGAATTACCACTATACCATTAGGATTAGATTTCAATGTTTCAATCCCATAAGACCTTAAATGAGAAAATTGATCAATCTCAGCCCCTTGAACCAGCTCCATGGCCTTTCTCTTGGCTCTATATGCTTGGTGTACTGATAATTTCACTCCCTATTTATCAACTGCTTCAGCTATGAGACCAGCTGGTTTCATATTGGGGCTATGCCTAAGAGTGTTGGCAAACCTTTTGGCAAGTCACTTGGTCTTTTCACTTCTATTTTTAGCAGTTCTATGATAAGTATATTCTTTAATCAAACTTAATACTTGCCAAAATTGGTTCCCCATTCTTTTACTAAATCTCAAGTAAAACTTACATCCATCTGTGCATCTCACCACAACTCTTTTCGAATCATTCTTCTTAATGAAAACATTCTTTTGATTCTCCACACCATACTCCTTGATTGCATCCCTAATGACTTCTTTGTTGGTGAACATCATGCCAAGCTTAAATGCCATCCCCTCACCAGTCTTAAATGTGGGAAACTTAGGACCCTCCTCATCATCATCACTTCCAGGGGGTGTATACAAATGGCCAGAGTCCTCATTCTCATCATGTACAATGTCAGCCCTGTCTACATATTTTTGACAGCTTTCAACCTCACCTAATGTCTCTTGTGGCAACACCTTAGTCTAGTTCATCTCACTAACACCTGAATCATCACTATAATGGGAATCATTCTCCTCAAAACTACTTTCACTACTAGCAACATAGTCATCATCCATACTATCATTAACTTCTTCAGCATTTACTTATGGTGCAGAATTAACTTCAGTGGCATTACCTTCAGTAGCATTAACTTCAGCAGCATTACCTTCAGTGGCATTACCTTCAGTAGCATTAACTTCAGTAGCATTAACTTCAACAGCAATACCTTAAGTAGCATTACCTTCAGTAGCAACATTATCATCTTTTGCACTCTTAAACCCTGTATATTGTATCTCATCTTCCTCATTAACCTCAATGTTTACATTAACTTCACTATCATCAATGATATTCGGTATCCCCACACTATGTTCCACATAAACATCAATAACATCATATCCTACAACATCTTTTGCAAACTGCACTACATCATTGTCATTGTTCAAAGGTCTAAGACCACGAGCAAAGCTAAAAGTTGGGTTCCAATACCATAGGCACTTGATATTCACATAACCCTCAGCCCTAATCATATCCTCTATCTCCATATACGACATGTAATCTACATCCCAACTCCAATTTATCTCAGTCACTACCTCATTCACGTACCATTTAATAGGACTCTCAACTAACTGTCCCCTATGATGGATTCTCAATCTGACCTTATTGTTCTTAGTTGGCCTGACTAAAAAAATTCACATTACTATGGTCAAACAACCATAAAGCACTTTAGGGTCCCACACTATATGAATAACATTACAAAACATCAGGGACCACAAGCACTACCACGACAACAATAAAACATTGCAAAACCCTATACTTACAAATCATAAACAAATGACCACAAAACAACATAAGGGACCACAAAACCCTAAACGGACACAAGGGACAACAAAACCCTAAACTGACATAAGGGCCCACATTACGTACCTTATGCAGTAGTTGAACCCTTCGCGACTTGCTTCATTTTGACTTGCTTCCTTCGTCATCTTCCTCGAACCTACAAACACAGATAGCTATGTATGCGTGCCTCTCACATTGACTTGCTGGAATGGAGATTCTCTTCAAGATGAAAATAGATAACAGAAGCTGGAACGATGTTAATGTAAAGGTGAATTGGGGAAATGAATGAAAACTAGGGTTTATTGAATTTTTAATCTAGTTGGAATTAATTTGGAAATTATTTATCTATTTGGCAATTACAAGTTAAATTATAATGACATGTAATATAATTATACAAGCCACATCAATAAATTACAAGCCAAATCATCATATTTGCAAGGGGGACCAACAAAATGCAAAGCACACCAAACTAAAGGGACCAAAAACACAGGTTTTGTAATAGGGGATCAAAAGTTTAAAAACGCCAAACTAGGGGGACCAAAAGTGCATTTAAGCCAAAATTAATTTTGTCAAAAGAATTCTAAAAAATTTACCAAGGCATTGAAGATTAAATGTCACTGATATTCAAAAAACAATGAACCTCAGTAAACTTGCTCTTGAAAAATTGCCAAGTTTACCGAGAGCATATAAGATTGAGTTAAATGACAAGGAACCTTATAAAAAACCAAATTCATTAACTTTGAAATCCAACACCAAAACATCATTTCAAAATATTGCACATGTTATTTTATTTTATTTTATATTTAAAGAAAGTTGATGAATTACTTACTATATTACCACAAGTTATTTAAATAGTATTATTTAATTATATACAGTCTGATCCTCATAAAATCCTTAAAGAAACTCATGTGAGTCTTCAAGCACGATATTAAAGAAACTATAATATATTTTTTTACAAAAATATTAGCATTTATAACATGTCTTTAGAGAAAAAAAGAGCATGTAATAGGACAAACATTAATATTTAATTTTCCTTGATATATATGAGCATGTTAATGCCTCTATAATTTATTCTCATTTTCTTAAATAATCAGATGTATATAGTTATTTTTTAAAATTAAAAACTTCACATTATTAACTAATATGCCACCATATAGCTATTTTTCACCCATTTTCAATAAAACCAGTGTAATATCAAAATTTATATTCTCATTTTCACATTATTTTCTAAATACTAAAAAAGTTAACTTGTTTCGCATGACTAATTAAATTATGTATTTATATAACTATTTAATATGATTGTTCAAGAATCTACCACATGTTTAACTGTACACTTGTGATAGGAACATGATAAAGCTATGGAAATATTGCAAGTTGTGCAATTAATCATGTTTGATTAATTTTTTTCTAAGTGTTTGTTTTAATATAGTAAAGTAAGATAATAAAATTACCCTATATGTATATCAACTAAGTAAAAAAATACCATTATGTTCCAACTCGTTCGAACCTCCAATTAATCATTCATTAAGTGTGTAAGCATATTTGGTGAAGAATCATGTTTGCATGAGCTAACCAAAAAATTACCTACTTATGCAATTGTCAAAAAGCATAATAACATTTACATGATAAAACCAACCTATTTAAAAGAAACAAAATCAAACAACTTGCAAAAAACAAACTAAACATGAAAATCAATAGCTTCCTACAAACAATATTCCTCTTGATGTCATTGATTTCACCAATATTTCCAATAAAAGATAATGCAAGAGACCTTTTTACAGCTACCGAGGAGATGCAAAAAGCTAATTATTTCACATTTGTAATGCTAATCAAAATGTCTCCACCCGACGCAAGACTTGAAGGAAATGTGACATTCTTGATGCCCAATGACCGAATGCTCGCCAACATGACACTTCAAGAAGGTTTTGTTTCTGACTTCTTATTAAGACATTCAATCCCATCACCTTTATTATTTGACACATTGAAACAATTCCCTACAGGAACAAGTGTTCCTAGCTTATTGCCAAATTGCATATTAAGAATATCTAACAATGGTAGAAGGAATTTTGTTGTCAACAATGTGAGAATTATTAGCCCAAATTTATGTGTGGCTGGATCTTCAATTCGATGTCACGGTATAGATGGGGTGTTGGCAGAAGCATGTACATTGGGAAATAATTATAGTGTTCCCATTCTTCCATCTCCATGTCCTAATAATAACACAGACATTTCTTGCAATGTATCCCCTCTAATTCCATCTTCTTTTTCCCCACCGTCTCCTTCTACTGGAGACAAACTTAGCCCTCCTATATGGATTGCTCCAAGTTCAACAATTACAAATACCGAGCCACATAAATCTGGGTCTCCTCATTGGTTTTTTTATGATGAATATTTTACATGTGTAGCATGCTTGATGTTGTCTTTCATAGGAATGTATTTGTAAACTGCTTGATGTTGTCTATTGTCTAGTTTGTAATATTTTTTTTCTCTTCTTTCTTTCAAAACTAATCTTCAAGAGTGCAAGAATACTTTTCACATCGAGTAAAATTGAATTATTAAATTACGTGTATGGTTTAACATTAAATAACTAAACAAATAATGATATGTTAATTCATATTTTTAGCATACTTAACAAATTATTTCTTAAGTTAGGTAAAACATCAATCAACTTAACATGTATCAACTTTTTATTATTTTATCTACTTTATTTAAAATTAGATAAAATAATATATGACTTAACAAATGTCTTCTTAAGTTGGGTACAACCATAACCATCTTAACAAGGATTATTACTATTTTCATGTTTTATGTTTTATCCTTGCATATATCTCATGGATCTTTGATTGATCCCACTACGGTAATTAAAGTTCCAAACAAGCACAAATGGGATTACTTAAAAGTCTAGATATAACTATTAAATTAAAAGTATTGAGCATCAATGAAATTATTTGAATATTATGTTAGTAATATTAAATAAATAATTAATTGAGACCTAAATTATATATATGTGAAAGAGTTTATCGGTTTGCATTGAAGAAAACTAGGGGAAAACACATGTGTTACAACTTTAATCACAAATATTACCTTAAAGTAAGATCATAATGCATAAAAAATCGCCAATAAAAGCACAAAATGTGAAATATTAAAATATAAAATAAAGTTATAAATAAAAAATTTTCCCATTTGCTAATGGTAACATCGATGTGAAATATTTTGACAAAATTGCAAAATTGCCCCCACATTAGGTTTCACATTGATTGAATGACCAACTGATGTAAAACGTCGTTAATAAATCCAAATTTTTCACTTGTAAATTTTACATTATGTAGCCTTTCAACTTGAAATCCAAATTCATCATAAAATTATTAATTTTAATTGTTTTTTTGTTGTTGTTGATAAATCATGTACAATATTATGCTATCATGCTAAACTACGAAAACTAGTAGATTTTAAAATGAAAAGGTTAAAGGTTCAAAAATTCAATTAAACACCAAATAAAATAAAACATAAATAATATAAATTAAATCTCTTAAATTTTTTATTAATAAATAGGGAATATACATAAATTGAAGGAAAGTGAGAAACAAATTGCGTCACTACCCTTTTTAGATGGCAAAATTAATTTTCTTAAAAGTTATTTTCTACGCACGAGTATCTAGATTATTTGTAAAATATTCACTGCATTTGTCAAATGCCAATTGTCATACCCCAAATTTTGACCCTAGATGTCATCATCATTCTAGGAAGCATTCAAGCATTGCATTGCTAACCCTAACCTTGTTCAAGGTGTTTCTTGTTTGGTTTCATCAAAATTAGGGTTTTGCTCAAGGAAATCAAGGGGAATCCTCACATAATCAGTCAATGTTTTGGAGTGATCATCAACCCCTCAAGCTTACATATACCCAAGAGGCTTCTCCTTGTCAATATATCAAGTACAAGATGGTCTCGTTACAAGTTCTATGGAGCTCAAAGTCATCTGGTCACCAATTAGGGTTTCATTAGGAAAAAGTCAACTGTGTCTTGACTTTTGATCAAATCATGATCCCAAGCCTTGGGACATGATCCAAGACACTCAAATATATCCTTAGAGTTCATCTATGATGTTTGTAAGATTCAAGAGTGCAAAATCATTGAAGATCACACAGTTGAATTCATCTGATAACATAAGCTTCATCTGACAAAGTCAACCCTTTGACTTTTAGGGTTTTTGGTCCAAATTGAAGTCATCAATCCAAATTTCATCAAGACATGTTTGATCAATGAGTTTGAGCATGAAAACCCAAGATTTGGAAGGTTTCTTGCAAAAAGGGTAAAGTTAAGAATCTTGAAATTTTTCTAAGTATGGAAAAAACCCTAGTTGTGAGGCTAACTTTGAAAGATCATAACTCCCAATCTACACAACCATTTTGTGCGCTCACATCATACTGAAACTTTGTATGAGAGGTGGAAACCTCAAAAAATGCTTGGATTTTGAGTTATGAGGCTTCAAAGTTTGGAAAAATCATTGGACACTTAGAAATTTTTCAAGACAAGTTTTTGGTCCTTAGAAGCATCAATCTTTGAGGCCAGTTTTCATTATGATCCTTTGAGATTCAGAAATTTTGTTAAACATGAAAGTTTTAGAGCATATTTGGGGCTTTACAGAAAGTATAAGAACTCCTCAATCCCATTTGTGATCTAGGAGATTCGAAGCCCTGAAGTTGGGGTTTTGTAACTTGAATTTCAAGGTCATGAACATGATGAACTTGTTGCAAAACCATTCCAAACCAGCATGATCTTGATTTTCAGACCTTGTTGCTTCCAAATCTACCATTGATCAGAAGTTTGTACAAAGTTTGAAGCATTACACAAAATATTTGAGCATCAATTCAAATTTCATTCCATTTAGGGAGGTTTTCACCATAAATCTCACAATGCCGCTCTTGAAAAGTAGCTTTAATCACAAACCTTTTGCCTTGAGACTCAAACCTGTTCCACCTGCATAAGAAATCTCAAGAGAAGATTCCAACACTCAAAGATGCACGTGTACTTTGCATTAAAACTATGAGAACCATGCACTTACCAAGTTCAAATCCAATCAAACCATGAAACTACAAGTTACAATTCTTGACAACCTTATTGCTCCAGCTCTTGCCCTATAAATAGAGGTTGATTCTTGTCTTAAAACACAACAAAAACACACATCATAGAGCATCCAAACCTCTTCATACCAGAATTGGAATTTCAAGTCATCACTTGAAAACTAAAAATCACCAACTTGCAAAAACTACCTCAGAGTTATTTCCAATCATAATATCTTTAAACCAATCATTCTCACAAACCACAAAACCCTTCTTGAGAGTGTTTAACCCCTCACAAGCTCGAAAAACTTCGTAGATCAAAAAGTCAACCCTCAACCCCTTGAGAGTTTGACTTTCTGTATCTTCTCATCCAAGTCACTGCCCAATTCATTTCCAAGCCTTTCAACCCTACAAACACCTTTTAATAATCGCTCTTGAGCTGTTCCAAGCATTGTCTCATTTCTGTAGCAAGCATATTAAAGTTTGACTTGGAGTTTCAAGAGGTAAGTCTACTACAAACTTGGACTCTTTAAATCCCGTTACATCTTGATGTGCACTAAGTATAAACTTGCTTGATATGATGATGATGATGATATGTCTGAACCTTTAGTGAGTGTTATTTAGGCTTGTGTACAACTGTACCATAGAAGTTGCAAACTTGTGTTTTGTTAAAGTTTTGCTATCGGGTTTTGTTTTAGACGCTCCTTTAGCCAAAACCAAGGATGCCATTGTAATCCTTGTGAAAAAAATACACAATTTCCTTTTTTATTTCACTGCATTTCATGAAGTATAGAGAAAGATATGATGGTTTTTGCAAATGGTGGATTAATGATACTTAGGCACAATTCTGCCCATGGCGCCCTTCTGGCCTAGGGAAATTGAGTTTCCCTTATGTTATTTTGGTTTCATTCAATTCAAGGATGTAACAGGCCTAGGGAAATCCAGTATAAATATTATTCCTAATATTCATACCTATGTTAAGACTTGATAACTCCTTATCCATGATCCATGAGATGTGATCATCAGTCTATCTATATAATAGTCATAATGCTTTATGGTTATCCCATTTCACATTAAAGCTCGACTACGGATACTTTAAGAATAGTGTCCTTATGTTTAATGGAATCTCATGATTAAGTCACACTTAATATTTCATTAAACGAACTAGCTATTCTAGGGACTTTACCAATTTGGAAAACAAACATAATAAAGAAATGCCTTTTATTATTAATAAATAATTCGATACAAGTACCAAAAGTATTGGCCTCTAGGGCTTACATCAACAGGTAAACCTTTGACTTCATGTAAGCCTTACACCATGTTTGAGTGTAATCTTGTTTTGTTTCATAAGCATCATTGTTCATAAAAAGTTTTATGGAACTTAAACTCTTGTGTGTAAGCATCAGAGGATAATCATGGACAATGACAGAAGAAAAACTGTTAAATACCCTTCTTGATCTTTAACCAAAAATATTAAACATTCTTTTGAACTAATAAATCAAGCCCCTTCTTGATGTATCCTTGATTGTTTGCAAACATTTAAGTTCCACAAAACTTTTTTGCATTGCATTTTGCATTGTTTTGCATCTGTTGCCACATTTGCATTTGCATTCCTCCAACATAAGCTCATTCTTTGTCTCCTCCGATTCATCACCAAGAATATTCAGGCTGAGAGAAGATGTACTATCTAGAACAAGAAAATCAAGCACTCCGAGAGGAGATTGCCACCTTGAGGGCAAACATGGAAACCTTCTCTGCCACCATGAAGAACTTGATTCACATCCAAGAACAAGAAAATCAAGAGCTTCGAGACGAAGTTGCAAACTTGAAAGCTGCCAAGAGGAATCTGACAAACTTAGTCAAAGACTTGGTCATATCTCAACGCCAAGATGACCCTTCCTCCTCCACCAATCAACATGCTGAGCAAGTTGGTGAGTCTAGGAGCATCCCCGTGTCCTATGCTAGGTTGTTCCGTGTCCTCCTACAAAAGGGAGTGATCAAGAAGGAAACACCCCCTGACATCCCAAGGAGCCACAAGAGCTACTTCACAGCAGATGCCTTATGTGTTTTCCACCAAGGGGCACTGACCATGATATTGAGGAATGTTATGTCCTCAAAGAGAATGTGAAAGAGTTGATCCAAAAGGGGATTCTGTCTTTCAAAATGTGCAAGTCTCGGGTTCAAATCACCCTCTTGTTGGAGGCAAGCTCTTCCTTGCACATGGTAGACTAATGCAGAAGGTTGTTTCTTAAAATATTGTCTTGTCAGATTCTAAGTTTTATTTGTTATTTCTCATATGTAACTTTCTATGTTTGTTAACACATTTGTTTTCGCATTGTAAGAACTTGTTATCTCAATTGATTAATGCAATGAATATGTTTATCTTGAAGAAATCCTTTCGTATTCACTCATGTAATTATGTTTACTTTATGCCAATACCACACAACCTCTTGCTTAGGCAAAGTTGGAAGGAGGATGATGAAATTAAAAACGCAAGATCTCTTGTTGTATGCTTTTGAATAAAACCTGCTGATGATGTAAGACATTGTTTCAATTCCCCAAACACTGGAGAAATAAGGAATATAATCCCTCTTTAACCTCTTTGGGCCTTAAAGTAGGAGTTTCCTTTCATACAAAAAAAAACCATCAACTTTAACCTGGGGCTGGGTAGTTTTCAGTAAAGCCTGGTCGAGTACTCAGACATTCGTAAAAAGGAGTGAGCATCTGAGGATCCACTTCACCTTTTCCTCACACATTGAGAGGCTAGAAGTCAAAATCCAATTGTTATTGGTATCTTAAAATCCAATCGTTATTAGTATCCTAAAATCCAATCGTTATTGGTATCTTCAAATCCAATCGTTATTGGTATCTTCAAATCCAATCGTTATTGGTATCTTAAAATCCAATCGTTATTGGTATCCTAAAATCCAATTGTTATTGGTATCTTAAAATCCAATTGTTATTGCTATCTTTCAATCTGACCGGTTGTCACTAACGTCTTTTCAAAAGTCCAATAGTCATTGGTATTTAAGTCAAAACAACTTAGAGTCACATGATTTGTTTATAAGAAAAAAAAGAGAGAAAGAAAGAAAAAACCCGCTAAGTCAAAACCTATGAAGGAGACTTAGGCAAGGTTGGGGCATCCCGCTGGACTTCAAAGTCAAAAGACTCGGTCCAGGAAAAAGTTAGGGAAAATAAAAAACACGAAAAGCAAAAACGAGGTCAAATCCAATTGTCATTGGTGCCCGACGTACCGTTGTCGCCAACACATTGTTAAAAGTCTAATACCAAATCGTTATTATCATCCCTTTTGACAACCCAATTGTTATTGGTTTGTGTAGTCTGGTCATCACCAGTCTTTTCTTGAAGACCGGTTGTTGCTGGCATTCTTGCTTCAAAATTCAATTGTCATTGATATCCAGAGACCGGTCGTTACCAACATCCTGTTGCCACGAGTTTCGTTTCTTTCAAAGTTCAGTTGTTACTGGCATTAAAACCTTGTTTTCACCAACGTTTTTGTTTAAAAACCCTCGACGAACAACAAGGTCATATGGTTTGACACCAAAAGTGAAAAGGGTGAATGACTGCCATGTCCAAAGCCTCTGTGGTTCCTCAACCTCATCAGAACTCCTCTTGATAAATGAGTGCTCGCACCAAGCTTAAATTGAATGTAGGAATGGAGAACATCACGTAGAAGGGGTGGGTACAAATAAACTTTGAGCCTTTTCTCCTTTATTTCATAAAACCGTGAACCAAGCCACATTACAACCCTTGAAAGACCTAATTGAAGCAGGTTTATTTCAAAAGCATACTCAACGAGATAATGTTTCCTGACTCCTTTTGAGCCATGCTCAAACTTGTGTCGGTTTTTGCAAATAAAGATCAATAATATATCTTAGCTAGTGATACGGTCATAGGTTATTGCGATATCTTTTAGTGAAAACTTCAAGACAAACATGTGTGTTGCGTTAGCAGTTTCTGAAGTAACATTTTCTGCTTGATAACATAGAATTTTGCATATGAACATCACTTATGGGTTCAATCCCTCGAAACTTAAAACTCGGACGAGTGAATGGCCAGTCATTTCAAGAGTATGGCCATATCTAGAAGCATGTTATCCAAAGAACGGTGCCAGCAGGGGCAAGATTGTTTTCCAGTTATTACTACTACAGTCCGAAGATTTTTATTGCGAATGCAGCGGTCGGGTTGAGATTCGGTAAAATCTCTAAATGACCAATTAATCAGGGGCAATTGAATCAAGATCTGGTAAATCTCTCGAAGATCAGTTAAGTCTAGGGAAACTCTTTCACGGATCAACCAGCTATCATGGGACAAGTTTGTTTCCCCATTGTTACTCCTACAGTCTGAAGGATAAGTTCAAGGACTTTGCAAATGCAGTTAAACTAGGGCAGTGTTTGGTGCAGATTTTACCTAAAAATTAACTATTTTTCTTGGCACTTTTTCTACTCAATTCTCATGTTTTCATTGATTTTACTCTTGATTATTGTTGTTCTTTAAACATTGAGAATATACCTTTGGTGCTTGTAATATGTGTGCTATTGTGCAAAAAAAAGACACTAAATGATCAAAGTTGTAAGACACAAGATTGGATCCAAGCTGCCAAAGAACGGAGGAAAACATCTGCAAGTTCGCTTTGCAAACTCTGGCGAGGTCCCAGCGAATGCTCCCAGAATTATGGCAATAGAAAAAGGCACTAAAGTTCGATTTGCAAACTTTAAGGCGAGTGTTCCCTTTGCGGATAATCCTTCGCATTGCGAACTCATGAAGAAATTCTGTGGCGGTTTAACTATTCAGAGGCACCTCAGGTGCCATTTTTTACCATTCGTTGTGCTAGTAAAACGTTCGCAGTGCGAACTTGTAGAATCCTGAATGTATTATAAATAGAATTTTCACACTTTTGGAGATAATTATTAGAATTTTAGATAGAGATAACTTGTAAATTAAAGATCAGAACTTTGTATCTTTTCATTTTAAGGGAGAGAAGGTAAGAGCTTTGATTTCTTGTTGGGAAATGATGTAATCTTTTGATACCTTATGTATTTCATCTAATGTATATTTGTGAATTAGTTTTAATTCTCTATGGTTTGTTGTCTTTGATTGCTTATTTGTTGGTCTTGACAAAACCTATTTCAAATCCGTGATCTTAGATTTTCATCTACCATTGAGCAAGCTTTTGACATGGGTTTGTGATTTGATATTCATTTGCATCTCAGCTTTTTAGCATTGTGTTGATTGTTAGTTTGAATAGCTTCTAGTAATTAATGCAATAAGAGACCGCGGTATTGCTTGACGAACGATATCGTGAGGGTGCGTGAGAATAGTGATGAAAAACGATATTCACATTCATTTGGCAAATTAGTTAAATGCATGTAAAAAGGGTTAAACGTGTGTATGTATTTTGATCATTGGCTTTGTATATGAATTACTTATTGGTTTGATATTGATGTTATAGTAATATCTGTTGAGTCTTGAGGTCAGAAATGGATGTAGGCTTAGCATTCATGTAGGCTTTACATGCTTTGCATTGATGGGTGAAGTGCGAGAGCAATTATTGATCGGTATAAAATCACTCACACATGCGGGGACCGAGAGGATATGTATGTCGTGAGTGATACATGATGATATTAGGCGAATGTTTGATTTATGTATAAAATTGGCCAGAAGAGTGCATGTGTTATCAATTGATGAGATCTAATTCCAACAAGGCTCCGTTTATAATTCAGTCTTTACTTTATATTTTCCGTCCTTACATTTTTCGTCTTTGCTTTTGGTTCCTCTTTTAAACCAAAACTTTTGAACCATAAGCTTAGAAACATAGATACCGTCGAATGACATTCTTTCCCTCGCACTGATCCCTATGGATACGACAAAACTGGGTTACTTAAATTAGTTTTTGCTTGCTGCTGTAGTAAAGTTTCAACAAAATGGCGCCGTTGCCGGGGATCGGTGTTTAGATATTGAATTGCATTGCGATAGTTTCTATATTTTTGAGCTTTGTACATTTGTTTATATTATATGTATTTGTTTTCTTTTATGTTTTCTCTAGTGTGATCAGGAATGATGAGAACTCCTTCTAGATTGGTTGCTATTAGTATAAAAGTATTCAATGAAGCTTCGACCGAGTCTGGATGGTGAGATTTGAATGTATGCGAGGTAAATTGTACCGCTTCCTAGAATGTTAGATTAATTTAAGAATTTTGTGCTTTGTGCAAATGTGTATTCTTGTTTCATTTTGCAACTTGTTTGAATGCTTGTTTCACTTAGGTCCAAAAGCCACAAATTGTGAGAAAACTCCATTGTTTACTATATGCTAGGATGACTGATAAATTTTGTTTAATATGTTTGATTCATGCTTTATCTGTTGATTATTGTGATTTTGTGGAAGCATTAGAAATGATCAAGGCATTTTTTTATATTGAGCACAACCATATCCAAAAGTACCTTACCCGTGAGTAGTGAGAATTCGTTAACCCCTTTGAGCCTAAACAGTTTAGATCTCATTTTAGTGATGAACTTGGTTTATGTACATAATTTAAAAGTGTAGTTCATCATTGAATTTTGTGAGGTTCTAAAAATTTCTTCTTGAACCTTTGAACATTGTTTTAATTTATTTTCCTTGCCTTAAAAAGCAAGGAACATTCACTTGAGGTTTGGTTGAATTCAAGTTGGGGATAATGAAAAAGAAGATTGGTAGGTTGCTTAAACTTTTGAAAAATTTCAAACAAGCATGAAAAGAAAAAGTGTGAATATGAATGTGAAAAACAAAGAAAAATCATGCTTGTTTGAATAAGAAAAATAGAGAATGAAATAATTGTGCATAAGGAAGTTTGAGAAGGTTGGTGATAAAGGAATGAAAATGGTGAATGAAGTTGTGATGTGTAAATACCATGTATAGTGAATGTTTCTTTTTGCATTGGCAATTTCGATTCAATGGCCTTTAGAAACGTTCCTTTGTTGTGAACCCGACCAAGCTACAACCTTAAAAGCCCTTAGTGATCTTTTTGCTTCCATGTTTTCATTTTTGACTGTTAGATGTTGTATGAATTGAGTTGCTATTAGCATTGTTTGTCAGGTGAGTGAAATTTCCCGCAGTTGCAAACGCGTTAATTTCTTCATTCTTAGTTTGAAGAGGAGTGTTAGAGTGATTCAAGTATGAAAATTTAGTTGTTCTTTGAACCATTCCATGATATTTGTTTAAGAACTTAATTCTTTCATTGTTCGATTCTATTGAGTGGTGAACGTTGCTTGTGTGCATTTTCATCTTTTCTTGGTTGAATCTTATGCTTAAGCAAATCCTCTTGTTTTAATGAGGGGCATACTTTGCTTGAGGACAAGTAAAAATCTAGTTGGGGAGAGTTGTTAGGTGCAAATTTTACCTAAAAATGAACTATTTTTCTTGGCACTTTTTCTACTCAATTCTCATGTTTTCATTGATTTTACTCTTGATTATTCTTGTTCTTCAAACATTGAGAATATACCTTTGGTGCTTGTAATATATGTGCTATTGTGCAAGAACAGGCACTAAATGATCAAAGTTTTAAGACACAAGATTGGATCCAAGCTGCCAAAGAACGGAGGAAAACATCTATAAGTTCGCGTTGCAAACTTGCAGGCGAAGGTTCGCTTTGCGAACTCTGGCGAGGTCCCAGCGAATGCTCCCAGAATTATGGCAGTAGAAAAAGGCACTAAAGTTCGCTTTGCGAATAATCCTTCGCATTGCGAACTCATGAAGAAATTTTGTGGCGGTTTAGCTATTCAGAGGCACCTCAGGTGCCATTTTTTTACCATTCGCTATGCGAGTAAAACGTTCGCAGTGCGAACTTGTAGAATCCTAAATGTATTATAAATAGAATTTTCACACTTTTCGAGATAATTATTAGAATTTTACATAGAGATAACTTGTAAATTAAAGATCAGAACTTTGTATCTTTTCATTTCAAGGGAGAGAAGGTAAGAGCTTTGATTTCTTGTTGGGAAAGGATGTAATCTTTTGATACCTTATGTATTTCATCTAATGTATCTTTGTGAATTAGTTTTGATTCTCTATTGTTTGTTGTCTTTGATTGCTTATTTATTGGTCTTGACAAAACCTATTTCAAATCCGTGATCTTAGATTTTCATCTATCATTGAGCAAGCTTTTGACATGGGTTTGTGATTTGATATTCATTTGCATCTCAACTTTTTAGCATTGTGTTGATTGTTAGTTTGAATCACTTCTAGTAATTAATGCAATAAGAGACTGCGATATAGCTTGACAAATGGTATCGTGAGGGTGCGTGAGAATAGTGATAAAGAACGATATTCACATTCATTTGGCAAATTAGTTGAATGCATGTAAAAAGGGTTAAATGTGTGTACGTATTTTGATCATTGGCTTTGTATATGAATTACTCATTGGTTTGATATTGATGTTATAGTAATATCTATTGAGTCTTGAGGTCATAAATGGATGTAGGCTTTACATGCTTTGTATTGATGGGTGATGTGCGAGAGCAATTATTGATCGGTATAAAATCACTCACATGCGGGGACCGAGAGGATATGTATGTCGTGAGTGATACATGATGATATTAGGCAAATGTTTGATTTATGTATAAAATTGGTCAGAAGAATGCATGTGTTATCAATTGATGAGATCCAATTCCAACAAGGCTCTGTTTATAATTCAGTCTTTACTTTATATTTTCCGTCTTTACATTTTCCGTCTTTGCTTTTGGTTCCTCTTTTAAACCAAAACTTTTAAACCATGAGCTTAGAAACATAGATACCGTCGAATGGCATTCTTTCCCTCACACTGATCCCTGTGGATACGACAAAACTGGGTTACTTAAATTAATTTTTGCTTACTGCTGTATTACAGTTTCAACAGGCAGTTACGTCGAGATTTGTGAATCTCTCCAAAAGTTGGAAGATATTAAAGCATTTTGTATGCCAACTCTCCTGTAAAATCCTCTTCTGTAAAATCCTCAGTGGCAAATAAGATTTGAAGATTATTTGTTGCAATAACCATTGCTCATTGTGATAATCATTATGCAATTGAAGTGCAGAACTACATTGTTCTTATGATATCTTTTGTCAACTCCCTAGTAAGTTGTTACTTCAGTTGATCTTGGTAGTTCTCCATGGATCTCCTCTTTTCTCAATAAGGAAACCACGCTCATGATGGCAAACCTTAGTGAAGTTATGATGTTATGCTCTAAGTGGAGTACTCTTTTTCCTAGAGAAGGTTGTAACCTTGAAGTAGGACTGTTGGTTCTATATGTTCATCCCTAGTGATGGTCCAATCTGGTAAAGTTGATCGGGTATCCTTGTCAAGATGTTTATTTTATCTCCCGTTTTGTCTGTTTGTCAGCATAAGCATAAACATGACATACATGTATATGCATGGCATCTGAGCATTTTTGCTACCTCTCCGGTGTTTACCTGTTTTAGGTCACTTTGGCGTTTATCTCCCCCAAGTGACCGGGTTTGTCTATTCTCTCCAATAGAATTGTCAACCCTTAGGTATAAAATACCCATCCTTTCAAGAATTCTCCATAGAGTTTGATTCTCGTGGATGATGTTTGGTTCAGTTATCTTTTTCATGTTTGGATAAGATAAACCCCATTTGAGTTTGTTCCTCAATGGTAGGAGTCTTGTTTAACTGTTTCTTTCTAGCTTGCCCCTAGATTGAACTCTGGTCCCTGACAGATGTTGCTTTTGAACCTAATTGGGTCGCCGAGCCTAGTTTGAACGTGCATTTATTTTGCACTATGGAAGAATCTATTACGGATTCTAATTGAAGACAGAGGACATTCTCCAGCAGTGTTGTGGTAACAACATCTCTTTGGAATTTATACTCAATAACAAGTGGCAGTTTCCTTGAAGAGTTTGTTTTGCCCTTAATATTGTATGGTGATAAGTGGTAGTCTCTCTTGAGAAGCTTATCCGACTTTGGTAATATTTAACTTTTTGCAATTGATATCCCCCCGGAAGTCTGTCAAGAGGATTTCGTTGAAGACATCACAAATGGTTTCTCTTTATTTGAGTAACCTTCTCCACAAGGATTTTATGGCAAAAGTTCACTTCTATTAAAGTTGATAAAGGTTCGTTGGTTTTTTCTCTTCATTTGAGATAATTTGCTCATAAAGCGACCGGCCTGTACCTCTCTTATGAGATTCCCAGTTGTAACTGGCATCTTTGTTAAGATCTGTGGTTGTCACCACCCCCACTCTAAACCCAGTGGTAACCGGTATCTTTTGTTAAGGTCTTTGGGTTTGTCGCTAATATTTTGACAAACCATGGTTGTTACCTACATTTCAATAGTCATTGGTATCGTTGAATTCGGTCGTTACCACATCTTCGAAGTCTACTTGCTACTAGCAATCTTGGGCAAAAGTTTAAATGTTATTGGTACTCGTCACAAGTCCAACCGTTATCGGTATTGCTTGTCTGGTTGCCACCATGTTTCCCATTTGAATCCTAGTTGTCACTAGACGCCCTATTTATATTATTAGTTTGGTCGTCACCAACTTTTCCTTTTGAATTCTAGTTGTTACTAGTCTTTGGTTGATATTTGTTTGTCTGGTTGTTACCAGTACTCTCTTGAATGTCAGACTTTCAAACACATCTTTAGATGAGCACCAAGAACCATAACATGCACCAAAGTCTTGAACCTTGTACACTTTTGCTTCCATGTTAAATAATGTTTTAACTTGCACATGCTTACATTGGCCTTTGTAAGGGTTTTACTTGTTTGTACTTCAAATATCTCGGTTGTCACTCGTAAGGTTTAGTTGTTACTAACATCATGGTTTAGATGTCCCTTTGTCATTCGGCATCTTTAAGTTTCCCATTAGCAGCTCATCCGATTGCTGCCAATATCTTTGCAAAGTCTAGCGGTTACTGGCATTTTTCAAAATCCAATTGCTATTGGTATCTGGTCGTCACCAATTCTTTTGAAAGTCTAGTGGTTATTGGCATTATCTTAAAATCCAATTGTTATTGGAATTATTAATCTGGTCATCACCAATTTCTTTAAAAGTCCATTCGTTACTGGCATTATCTTAAGGTCCAATTTGCTTTTAGTATTGTTAATCTAGTCATCACCATATATATCTACCTTTTTCCTAGTCGTCACTGGCGTTCACCGGTCTGTTTATCCTTGGTGTCTTGGAATATTGTTTGTTACCAATATTTTCCCCCCAGCAAGTCTGCCTGAAATTCATTGGTGAGTTGCTTTGGTTGGCACCAATACCCCTTTGAATTCTAGTTGTTACTAGCATCAATCCACTGAAAGCCGGTTGTTGCCTTTGCTTGCAGTCCAAGTCCAATTAAGTTGGCAAGTACAAAAGAGTCGTTACCCTGTACCTTTCCTAATGGTTCTTGAAGATCCCATTTGAACTCTTCATTTTAAGGATTTTCGAGAAGATTGGATGTTTGAAAACTCCAATGTTATGTGTTGTTGATCTTATGGTTATAAGGATCCCTTTTTGGCACAGTAATCCTGTTGTTATGAGGATTCTCACCATCTACCATCCCTATTGTTATGAGGGTATATTCAACACATTCCTTTTAAGGATTCCATCCTATTGTTACGAGGATCCTATTTCACCGATTCTATTGCCATGAGAATCTGTTCTATTCCGTATTGTCATGAGGAATATTGGGACCAATCCAATTATTATGAGGATCCTATTTCAATGATTCTATCATTATGAGAATCTGTTCTATTTCCTATTGTTATGAGGATTCTTGTTTTTGGTTCTAGAGTGTCAGTCGGTCATGTTTGAACCTATTGATCAACTACTTTAGTTATTCCCCGGTAGAGACCATCCTATGTTGTTTTGTTTTGGAATTTCCTCTTTTGATCTCTTGTGAGAAGATCTTATTCCTGTCTATCTTACCCCAGTGATTTCAGGTCATGTCTAAACTTGTTGATTAATCACTCTGGGTATCCCCAGTGGGTATCCCAGTTCCCAGTGTTGTTTTCTTGGGATATTCCCAGTGCGGTCTTTTCTTTTCTGGTATTTGCTTTTGATAATCTTAGTCTGCATTGTGCATTCAACATTTATCATTCCATCATGGAGCATCATACTAGAGTTCATTGCATGTCTGCACTGTTCCTAGCATTTATTTAAGTCAGTTTTGTCTGTAGCATAGCATACCATTGCATCTAGGGGAAAATTTCCGGTTAGTTATGTATTTAAATACCTTTCACTTTAATTCCCTGAGGGTTGTCACCACTCAAGAAATCCAATGAAGTTATTTAAATAGGGGCAAGTGTCATACCCTAAATTTTGACCCTAGACTTCATCATCATTCTAGGAAGCATTCAAGCATTGCATTGCTAACCCTAACCTTGTTCAAGGTGTTTCTTGTTTGGTTTCATCAAAATTAGGGTTTTGCTCAAGGAAATCAAGGGAATCCTCACATGATCCATCAATATTTTAGAGTGATCATCAACCCCTCAAGCTTATATTTACCCAAGAGGCTTCTCATTTTCAAGAATCAAGTACAAGATGGTCTCATTACAAGTTCTATGGAGCTCAAAGTCATCTGGTCACCAATTAGGGTTTCATCAAGAAAAAGTCAACTGTGCCTTGACTTTTGATCAAATCATGATCCCAAGCCTTGGGACATGATCCAAGACACTCAAATAGATCCTTGGAGTCCATCCATGATGTTTGGAAGATTCAAGAGTGCAAGATCATTGAAGATCACATAGTTGAATTCATCTGATAACACAAGCTTCATCTGACAAAGTCAACCCTTTGACTTTTAAGGTTTTTGGTCCAAATTGAAGTTATCAATCCAAATTTCATCAAGACATGTTTGATCAATGAGTTTGAGCATGAAAAACCAGGATTTGGAAGGTTTCTTGCAAAAGGGGCAAAGTAAAGAAACTTGAAATTTTTCTAAGTATGGAAAAAACCTAGTTGTGAGGCTAACTTTGAAGGATCATAACTCCCAATCTACACAGCCATTTTGTGTGCTCCAAAGCTCAAATTAAAGCCCTCACAACATACTAACACTTTGTATGAGAGGTGGAAACCTCAAAAAATGCTTGGATTTTGAGTTATGAGGCTTCAAAGTTTGGAAAAATCATTGGACACTTAGAAATTTTTCAAGACAAGTTTTTGGTCCTTAGAAGCATCAATCTTTGAGGCTAGTTTTCATTGTGATCCTTTGAGATTCAGAACTTTTGTTAAACATGAAATTTTTAGAGAATATTAGGGGATTTTCAGAAAGTTCAAGAACTCCCCAATCCCATTTGTGAGCTAGGAGATTCGAAGCCTTGAAGTTGGGGTTTTGTAAATTGAATTTCAAGGTCATGGACATGATGAACTTGTTGCAAAACCATTCCAAACCTGCATGATCTTGCTTTTCAAACCTTGTTGCTTCCAAATCTACCATTGATCAGAAGTTTGTACAAAGTTTGAAGCATTACACAAAAGATTTGAGCATCAATTCAAATTTTGTTCCATTTAGGGAGGTTTTTGCCATAAAGCTCACAATGTCACTCTTGAAAAGTAGCTTTAATCACAAACCTTTTGCCTTGATACTCAAACCTGTTCCACCTGTAGAAGCAAGCTCAAAAGGAGATTCCAACATTCAAAGATGCACTTGTACCTTGCATTGGAACTATGAAAACCATGTACTTACCAAGTACAAATCTAACCAAACCATGAAACTACAAGTTACAATTCTTGACAACCTTATTGCTCCAGTTCTTGCCCTATAAATAAAGGTTGATTCTTATCTAAAAACACAGTAGAAACACACATAATAGAGCATCCAAACCTCCTTATACCGGAATTGGTATTTCAAGTCATCACTTGAAAACCAAAAATTACCAACTTGCAAAAACTACCTCAGAGCTATTTCCAATCATAATCTCTTCAAACCAATCATTATCACAAACCACAAAACCCTTCTTGAGAGTGTCTAAACCCTCACAACCTCCAAAAACCTCATAGATCAAAAATTCAACCTTCAACCCCTTGAGAGTTTGAATTTTTGCATCTTCTCATCCAAGTCACTGCCCAATTCATTTCCAAGCCTTCCAACCCTACAAACACCTTCTAATAATCACTCTTGAGTTGTTCCAAGCATTGTCTCATTTCTGTAGCAAGCATATTGAAGTTTGACTTGGAGTTTCAAGAGGTAAGTTTACTACAAACTTTGACTCTTTAAATCCTGTTACATCTTGATGTGCACTAAGTATAAACTTGCTTGATATGATGATGATGATATGTCTGAACCTTTAGTGAGTGTTATTTAGGCTTATGTATAATTGTACCATAGAAGTTGCAAACTTGTGTTTTGTTGAGGTTTTACTATCGGGTTTTGTTTTAGAAGCACCTTTAGCCAAAACCAAGGATGCCATTGTAATCCTTGTGAAAAAATACACAATTTCCTTTTTTATTTCATTGCATTTCATGAAGTATAGAGAAAGATATGATGGATTTTGCAAATGGTGGATTAATGATACTTAGGCACAATTCTGGCCATGGCGCCCTTCTGGCCTAGGAAAATTGAGTTTCCCTTATGTTATTTTGGTTCCATTCAATTCACGAATGTAACAGGCCACCCCAGTGGCGCAAACCTTGCCTTGCCATGTCTTGTACACGCCATGTTCTGGGTTCGATCCTCAGAGATCACCCTTTTGCCTTTTTCAGCGCTTTTTCTTAGGACAAGATTTCATATATTTTTAAATACGCGCATATTACTAACAAGCCATTCACATGGCTGAGTTAGTTGTCAGCAAAAGGGTGCGTGTTCAAGTCCCATGAGGGTCATGTCCCTATTTTTTTATGACTTGTTTTCTTCATTTTCTTTGCAACTTCAAATGGCCATAACTTCTTCATGTTTAATCATTTTTTACCCATTCTTTTTTCAAAATGCTCATGATGTTGTCTATTTTCTGTTTATGAATTTAGATTTCCCAAAATAGTTATTTTTGAGACACTTATTATTGTTTGAAATGAGTGACCTTTTTAGGTTTCCATATGGATCATGTTGTTTCCCTTGGTTGTTTCCTTTGATTTCCTTTGCCCTTATGGACATGTTTGAGCCATTTACAACCTATGTGAACCTTGTTTAATATTGTGGACTTGTGCACCCTTGTTTCAATTTGATTTTGATTCATTTGCAAGTGTATATTTACATGTACATGTATGTTGAATTCCTAGCCATGCCATGAACTTTTTCTTAGTCATTTTGCCTCTAACATGTGAGTCTCTTCCATGTTTATATGATTTTTGATGTGTACATATACCCTTGTTTGAGTCATATGATGTTTAGGTATCCTTAAACCTTTATTTTTCTTTGAAAATGACTTTGAATACATGATTGTATGTGTGGACCTTTGTGGAGTCTTCACCTTATTTGTAACCATGTTTGAACCCTAATATGCATGTTTAGGTTGTTACCTACTTTTGTTAACATGTTCAACTTGAAACTATGCCTAAATGTTCAAGTAATGTCTTAACTTGTTCACATGACACTTGAACTTTCAATATGTCATCTCTAAGCATTCTCACATGTTATCCTTCGCATGCTTGCATATTCATTAACATGTTATTGTCATAAACATGTCACTCTTGCTCAAGTATGTTTGGTTGTTACCATTTTCTTGTTTCACATTATATCCATGATAAGTAATGTCTTAACTTATCCATGTATGCTTTGAACTTTGATTGTAATCATGGCACATGTATGCTTTATCCCATCTTTGAACTTCATTCATGTTTAGGTATTGTTATAACCTTAACATATTAAACTTGAACTTTGTTTTCTTCCATGTTTAAGTGATGTCTTGACTTATACATGTCAAATTTTAACCTTTGTTTTATCCATGTTTAAAGTGTTGTTATAACTTTCACATGTTAACTTGAACTTTGAATCTCAATATGTTTAAGTGTTATAATAACTTATCCATGCTTTGAAATGTTAAATTGTATTCATGATTAAGTGTTGTTACAACTTATCTTCATTTGTCTTGTATTCATGATTAAGTGATGTTAGTAAAGCTTAAAGCATGTTGCCTTATCCATGACCTTAGTCTTGTTAGAACTATATTTCATGCTTATTTAGATGTTGTAACATCTTTGTTTGATTGAACTTGTTTGGTTGTCACCATGTTAATTTGAAACTTCCTTGAACCTTTGAACATACTAGGTAGTTACCTTGTCTAGTTCATGACTTTGTTAAGTCCTTGCTCTAAATGTTGTCACATTTATCTTTATGCTTTGGTTGTAACCATATGCTTTACCTTTGCCATGATGACATCATGTTTGAATGTTATTTTGATTTACATTCCATTGGTATCATGTTTGAATATCATATTTGTTCATATCATCCATACTTAATCATATCCCTTTTAACTTTGTTAAGTTATTCCCCTAAGTGATGTTAGCTTGTTAGCTTTCATCCTCAAGTTGCCCTCTATTCCTTAATCCAAGGGAAAGTCTCTCTCTATTGACTCCATGTCATAGATAAATCATCATTATCTACACCCTTTGACATTGTTATAGCCATTAGGTTTTTGAGTCTTAAACTTGGGTTTGAATTTACAACTCTTGTGACTTTGTCAAGTTAAGTAAGTGTTAAAACCATAACACTTAATCCCTTTGAATCTTGATCATAATCAAGTATTCATCCACCCTTATTTAGGTGAACTACAATTGCTATGATTCCATCCTTGTAAGAATAGGTAGGCACAAGACTGCGAAGTTTTGGCGAGCATACTTAGTGACTAAACCTTTAGGTTCCCATCTCTCACCATAAAAACCAAACACAAAACAAATAGCAAACAATATCACAAAATCATGTAAGAGGTTCCTTTAAAATACTATAGATACTTAGGGTGTTAATACCTTCCTTAAATATAACCAACCCCGACCCCCAAAATCTCTTAGCATTGTTGTTACATTGCAAACTTAGGGTTATTTTTACTATCTTTACCCTTTCCCTTGGATAAATCAAAGCTCGGTGGTGAATCTTTAAAAGATTTGTAATTCAAGTTTAATCAATAACTTGATATCTAATGGTCTAAGTGTTGATTTTCCCTCCTATGAGTCGGTTAAGAAATTCACAAGAATCTATTTTTCCACAAATACTTTGACTCTCCAAAATATATAAAAAGGACATTCATAACAAAGTAATGCCAATATTTGAAGCCCGCAAACTCCCTACAATGAACAATGTGTTCCCCAAAGGTATCCAAACATGCCTTATGACATACATGGTATACCTTATTAATAAGAATTGTTAAGGTCAAATTATATAATTGTACCACTAAAATCATTCAAATATTTGTCAAAATCAGACTTCATACATATATCTTTACATATCTCAATATATGATCTTGTAACATCCAAGGCTGAGCTTTGGAAACCAAGAAAGTGTATGAGGCAGTCTCTATTGGTGACTATACACTCAATCCCTCAACTCTAGTAGGTAAGGAATCCACCCTTCATTGAAGTTCCATAAGGAAATAAGTTCCATCAACCACAATGTCTTATCCATGTGAATCAGTTGACATGTTCTTAGGCCAAACAAAAGTTTGATGATACCCATGCGAGATTGATATGTGACAAGTATAGAATGGTTTTCGTATCAATTTGTGGCACTTTTAAGATCTTTTCCATACTTATGATTGCGAAACAACTTATTTATTAAGTAATTCTTGTATCAATTTATATATATGGTATTTTTAATATATTTGTTAGTTTTACAGCATATTATGTATAAAGGGTACAACAAAAATCGGAAGAAAAAGCAAAGAAACAAAGAAAGTCGTGTGTCGAAGAAATCAATACCTTCGCCAGGCGAAGGAGAGGCGAAAGGGCAGTTTCGCCAGAAGAAGGCCTGGCGAGAGACCAGGCGAAAGAAGTTTAAAATTCCAGTAGCTACTAGAAGTGGTTCGCTGGCAGATTCGCCTGGCGAAGGAGAGGCGAAAGGAATTTGCCCGACGAAGCTTTATTTCGCCTGGCGAATTCAGATATTTTTCCCAGCTTGCTTGCACTGTTGTTGTCACGTGGCTTTACTAAAGGGTTTCGCCCAACGAATTTTGTAGCTCGCCCGACGAATTTGCCTGGGCAGAACATGTGTATTTTAACACTTTGTGATATTTTTTGGACATAACTTACTTTTTTATAATCTTTTGTAACCTAGAAACTTTTGTGAAGAGAGAAAAAGTCATCTTCTTTATTTTTACTTAGAAATCAAAGCTTTTAAGCTTCAACCTTTGATCCTTTCAAGTTTGATGCTCCAAAAGCTTTGTTTGTTACTTGTTGCTCAAGCTACCATGGTTATGGGTAGCTAAATCTCTCCTTGTGTCAAGATTAGAGGTAGATAATCCTTATTTTTGTATGTATTTCTCTTGATGTGTTGTATGTGAACAAGTTGATGATGAATATATGGTGAAAAATCTTGTTTTTATTGTATATTTATGTTGGATCATTATTAAGAGATATGTTTTAACTATTGACCTAGCTTTTTCATCTTTCAATAAAAAAAGTCTAGAGATAGTTTTGTGAGTTAATATTCACTAATATCAATCCTTTAATGTTATCATATTGATAGTTAGGTTGAGAGATCATCTAAGGATCAATATGATAAAAATCACAATTTGTTTTAGAGATGAAACATCTTGAGAGGATATGTGATTATATTTATTGTTAATGAGTTCACATGCTTTGTTAAGAAAATATGTATGAAATGGATTATCAAGCCCTAATCTTGACATGTTTTTATCAATCGTTTTAAAATCGAAACTTTTTACCGTTGATTATAATTTTTATGCAATCGTTGCATTATGAAATCAACCCAAACAATTTTTATGTTCTATATTTAAAACAATTCCAATTGTAGAACGGCGGTAATATCACACAATCCCTGCGGATACGATAACAAAAACCCACACTAATACTCTTTCAACAAAATGGCGGCGTTGTCGGGGATTGTTGTTTGATATTGCAAGCATTGCAATAGTTGATAAGTTTTAAACTTTGTTTATCTCAGTTACTTTTTCTTGGGCTTCTTAATTTGTTTGGTTAAGTTTTGCAGACTCTGTTTATGCGAGGAAAGTTACCTGCAGATCAACTTCTTTTCGATCCTGAGATTGAGAGAACTGCGCGTAAGTTGAATAGATAAAGTAGACGGAGGAGGCAACTTGCCAAGGAAAGACGAGAGAGAGGAGAAAGTTATATTTCTACACCAACACCACAGTTTATGCCAAACATGGCAAATCCACCACCACCATCACCTCCTGCTTCAACACCATGTATCAACAATCCAAGGCATAATGATTAGTTTGCGCGCAACGCCCATAATGGGAGGCATTCTGAGATAAAGACCAGAATTCTTGCGCTTTTATACCAAAATCCTTTTATCGGTATGGATCATGAGGATCTTTTCATTCATCTCACAAAATTCTACGAAATTGCGGGTGCAACGGGAGCGCCGAAAGCTGAAGAAGAATCATTGTTCAAGAGACTATTTCTGTATTCCTTGATTGGGAAGGCAAAGAAATGGTATCTTGATCAACCAAATTTGGTTATGAAGGATTGGAATTTGTTAGAAGAAAAGTTCCTTGAACGATTTTTTCCACACAATCGATTCATGGAAGCAAAGACAACAATTGCGGTATTTGCTCAAGGCGGAAATGAATCTCTCAATGAAGCTTGGGAGAGGTTCAAATCCATGTTACGAAAATGAAAGGGTCACAGTTTTGATGAACTTACTTAATTGCACATCTTCCGAAATGGTCTCCAACCGGTTCACAAGACTTTATTGGATGCTACTTCAGGTGGATCGTTAATGTCCAAGAGCACCGAAGACACAATTTCTATTATCGACAAGATGACACTCAATGATCATCAAGGAAATCATAATCATGGTACAATGTAAAAGAAACCGAGAATGCTTAAATTGGGGACTAACGATGTTATTCTTGCTCAAAATAAATTGCTATCCCAACAAGTGGAATTGTTGACTCAACAAATGCCAAAGCTTCCACAACAACTAAAAGAGATGTAAGAATTGCCAAGCAAGAATGTGCAAATAGCCGTTTGTGAACTATGCAAAGGAGATCACCCCACCGGTTATTGTCCTCCGGTTAACGAAGAAGTAAATTTCATAGGTAATCAAGGCTATAAAGGAAGACAACAACCTTATCAAAATAACGTTCAACAACCTTATCAAAACAACCAAGGTTACCAATAAAGAGGGAACAATCCTGGTTATCAACAAGGTTGGAGACAAGATGCCAGAACATCAAACCATCAAAATCCTTATCAACCGACACAAACTCAAGGTGGAAGTTCAATGTTAGAATAAACTCTCAATCAATTCATTCAAATGTCAATGGCCAACCAAAAGAGTAATGAGGCATCAATCAAGAATCTTGAAAACCAAGTTGAGCAACTTGCAAAACAATTAGCCGATCAAAAAACCTGGCCATCCTTTTCCGCAAATACTCAAACCAATCCGAAGGAATATTGCAAAGCCATTGTGACTAGGAGTGGAAGAGAGGTGGGTGGAGGAGAAGAAAATGACAAGAAAAATGATGATGTGAGAAGGGGTGAGATTGTGGAGGAAGAAAAAAATGATGAGGTAGAAGTTGAAAAGAATGATGAGGTAGAAGTTGAAAATGAAAAGGAGAAATTAGTTGAAAATGAGAACCATGATAAAGAAGACGCGGAGGAGAAAAAGAAAAAAATCAAGAGAGGGAAGGAGAAAGTGAGCCTAATTCCAATTCAAAACTTGCCTTATCCTCATGCTCCAACTAAGAAAGACAATGTTAGGCATTATGCTCGGTTCATGGATATATTTCATCAATTACAAATTAATATTCCATTTTCCGAGGCTCTTGAGCAAATTCCCAAATATGCAAAGTTCATGAAAGACATCCTTACAAAGAATAGGAGATTTACGGACCAAGAAACAATCACGCTTGATGCGAGTTATAGTGCAATCATTTAAAGAACTCTACCAATCAAAGAAAGTGATCCGGGTTGAGTTACTTTGCTGGTTACCATAGAAGATGTTTAAGTGGGTAAAGGTTTGATTGACTTAGGCTCAAGCATCAATTTGATTCTATTATCTATTGTTAAGAGGTTAGGAAGCATTGAGATGAAAGCAACAAAAATGACATTGCAATTGGCCTACAAGTCTACAACTCATCCTCATGGAGTAGCTCAAGATGTGTTAGACAAGGTGGATAAATTCTTTTTCCAATTGATTTTGTTGTTATTGACATGGAAGAGGACCATGATGCTCCATTGATTCTTGGGCAACCTTTTATGAAGACAGCTAGAATGATGATTGATATCAATGATGGTCTTATGAAAGTGAGAGTTCAAGATGAGGAAGTTTCTTTTAATCTTTTCGAATCAATGAAGCACTCCAAAGATACACATGATAACTTTCGAATTGATGCAACAGAAGAAGCTATAATGGAAGTAACAAGGCAAGTCCACATGTCAACTCCCTTTGAAAAAGCTCTCGATGATGCATTTGAAGTTCTTACCGAAGAAGAAGAGAAGGAACTTGAAAAATGCTTGAATGAACTTGAGAATTTGGAAGAATTGCAACCTTGGGAAAATGAAGTGGAAGTGTTGAAAAAAGAGGTGAATGATGAAAAATCCCAACTTGAATTGAAGATGTTGCCTCCCCATTTGAAATATACATTTCTTGATGATGGTTGTAACAAACTGGTTATCATTAGTAACATTTTGTCCAAAAAAGAGGAACACTGTTTAATTCAAGTTTTGAAGAAAAATCAAAGAGCTATAGGTTGGGTTCTCTCCGATTTGAAGGGGATTAGTCCGGCTTATTGCATGCATAAAATATTTATGGAAGAGGATTTCAAGTCGGTTGCTCAACCTCAACGCCGCTTGAATTCTACAATGAAAGAGGTTGTGAGGAAGGAAGTAGTGAAACTATTGGATGTCGGGATGATCTATCCGATTTCTGATAGTACATGGTTGAGTCCGGTACAAGTAGTTCCAAAGAAAAGAGGTATGATCGTGATAAGAAATGAAAAGAATGAGTTGATTCTGACAAGGACCGTAACAGGTTAGCGGATGTGCATTGATTATCGGAGGCTTAACCAAGCAACACGAAAAGATCACTTTCCGTTACCTTTTATGGATCAAATGCTCGAAAAGTTACTGGGTCAAGAGTTCTATTGTTTTTTAGATGGATATTCCAGGTATAACCAAATTATGGTTAATCCGAAAGACCATGAGAAAACGGTGTATCCTTGTCCTTTTGGGATTTTTGCGTATAGAAAAATGCCTTTTGGCTTGTGCAATGCACCAGCCACTTTTCAACGGTGCGTGCAAGCCATATTTTATGATCATATTTTATGCTTGAAAATTTTGGAAACCGTTTTAGAGAGGTGTGTGGAAACTAATCTGGTTCTTAATTGGGAAAAGTGCAATTTCATGGTTACGGAAGGAATCGTGCTAGGTCACAAAGGCCTTGAAGTTAACCAAGCAAAGATTGAAATAATAGAGAAGTTGCCACCGCCAACAGATGTGAAGGGAATCCAAAGTTTCCTTGGTCCCGCGGGATTTTACTGGAGATTCATCAAAGACTTCTCAAAAATAGCAAGACCTTTGAGCAATTTGCTAAATAAAGATAAGTATTATCTCTTTGATGATGATTGTTTAAAAGCTTTTAAAATTTTGAAAGAAAAATTGATCACCGCACCCATAATCATAGCTCCAAACTGGACTCTCAATTTTGAATTAATGTGTGACGCAAGTGATTATGCTGTTGGTGCGGTGCATGGCCAAAGAAAGACAAAAAAATTTCATGCCATACATTATGCGAGTAAGGTTTTAAATGAAGCGCGAGTGAATTATGCAACAATTGAAAAAGAATTACTCGCAATAGTGTATGCTCTCGAGAAATTTAGGTCTTATCTTATTGGTTCGAAGGTTGTGGTGTACACTGACCATTCGGCGATTAAGTATCTCCTCACCAAGCGGGATTCAAAGCAAAGGCTTATCCGATGGATTCTTTTATTGCAAGAATTTGATTTAGAAATTCGCGATAAGAAGGGTTCTGAAAACTTGGTGGTGGATCACTTATCCCGCTTGGTCAATGTGGAAGTGACAAATCAAGAAAGTGAAGTGCAAGAAGAATTTCCCGATGAAAAACTGTTTATGGTCCAAGTTAGACCTTAGTTTGCTGATTTTGCCAACCACAAGGCAACCAGATTAATACCGGAAGATCTAACTTGGAACCAAAAGAGGAAATTCTTGTCGGATGCAAATTTTTATGTTTTGGATGAACCTTACCTTTTTAAACTAGGTAGTGATAATCTCTTGAGAAGGTGTGTTACTAGCGAGGAAGCTAAAATTATCCTTTGGCACTGTCGCAATTTGCCGTATGGAGTTCATTACAATGGTTTGAGGACGGCAACGAAAGTCCTCCAGTCGGGCTTTTACTGGCCGTCCCTATTTAAAGATGCAAACCTATATGCGAAGAATTGTGACATTTGCCAAAGAAGTGGCGGAATTGGGAAACGAGATGAGATGCCCTTACAAAGTATGTTGGAAGTTGAAGTTTTTTATTGTTGGGGTATAGATTTCGTTGGACCGTTTCCTCCATCTTTTGCCAACGAATACATTGTGGTTGCGGTTGATTATGTTTCAAAGTGGGTGGAAGCAATAGCTTCACAAAAGGCCGATGGCAAAACGGTGATTAAATTTTTAAAGAAAAACATCTTTTCCCGTTTTGGCATGCCTCGAGTGTTAATTAGTGATGGCAGTTCGCACTTTTGCAATGCACCACTTGAAAAAGTTTTAGAACATTATGGTGTAAAGCATAAAGTGGCAACCTTATACCATCCACAAACGAATGGTCAAGCCGAGGTTTCAAATAGAGAAGTGAAGAGAATTTTGGAAAAGACCGTGTCAAGTTCGAGAAAGGATTGGTCTCAAAAGCTTGATGAAACTTTGTGGGCATATCATACCACTTACAAAGCTCCCATTGGTTTAACTCCGTTTCAATTGGTTTACGACAAAACTTGTCATTTATTGGTTGAAATGGAGCATAAAGCTCTTTGGGCATTAAAATTGTTGAATTTTGATCCTAACTTGGCCGATGAGAAAAGAAAAGTCCAACTTTATGAATTAGAGGAAATGAGGCACAATGCTTATCATTCAAGCAAGCTCTACAAAGAAAGGGTCAAAGTCTATCATGACAACAAGGTCCGTCAAAAAGAATTTAAAGCTGGCCAAATGGTGCTTCTATTCAATTCTCGGTTAAAGCTTTTTTCGGGAAAGTTGAAATCTAAATGGTCGGGGCAATTGCGTTAGAGGATCCAAAGACCAAAGAAAGTTGGATTGTGAATGGACAAAGGCTGAGAATCTATCTTGGAGGTGAATTTGATCGCGAAGTTTGCGTCGTTTCTCTGTGTGATCCGAAAAGTCACCTCGGACCGTCGAGCTCAAATGATGTTAAACAAAGCGCTTGTTGAGAGGCACCCCAATGTTGTAAGTATTTTGTTTCGATTGTTTTAATTGTTTAATAGTGTGAGGAAAAACTGTTGGAAATTGTTGAAAAAAACATAACAGCCTTGCAGTAGCAAAATGGTTGTTTCTGGTGTAATTCGTCGGGCGAAGGAATGTTTCGTCAAGCTAATTTTGGTTCGCCAGCCCTTCGCTCCTGCTTCGCCAAGCGAAGCGTGCATGGGCACTCAGCTGGATGTGTGGTTGCAGAAAAAGAAAATAAAATAAAAATTATTTTTAGGGTCTGTCATACCCCAAATTTTGACCACTAAGATTTCCCATCATTGTGCAAATCATCATCACAATATGGATGAACCATTATACTTCATCAATCTTCCCAAAGATGGGTGAGCATTCAATACTATCAAACTTAGGGTTTCAAGCCCTCTCAGAGCATTTAGACAAGGGATCAATCAAGGAATGACATGATCTTCAACTTTTCTAACCTCTCAAACACCCATAAGGGATCAAGAGGACTCCCACATCAAGAATCAAGCACAATGTTGCAACATTCTGAGTGGATTAAGCCTCAAAATCAACAGTGTCACCAAATTAGGGTTTTGGTCGACCAGGGCCTCCCGATGGGAATTTTCCTCTGGGCATGAGCCAATGCTTCAAAGCGTAACCTATGATGCTCCAAGGGACATCATGAACCCAGTCATCAAGTCAATTTTGCCTCAGGGGATGCATTCATAAAAAAATAGGAACTAAGGTTTCTTGACCTAATTCGCCCCTAAGTTGACTTTTGGGACAAAACATGAGCCAAGACCTCAAGAGAGGATTTGAGGGTCTTTAATACACCACATTGATCCATTTGCAACAATGGATTGGTCTAAGAAACTTGAGCAACAAGTTTCAATTTCATCAGAACCACAATTAGGGTTTCGCAGAAAAAGTCAACTGTACCTTTGACTTTTGACAAAGACATGCTCCCAAACCTTGGGACATGATTCAATACACCCTATAACACCTATGAAATCAATCCATCAAGTTTGATTTAGGTCAAATACTTGATTTCATAGAGGATCGCACATTTTGGAATTCATCTGACAAAAAGTCAACTGTGCACAAAAGTCAACTTTGACTTTTTGAGATTTTTCACAATTATGGTTCTTTGACCCTAAAATGATGTTAATGTGTGGTTGGAATCATCATTCATTAAGAAAAATCAAGAAAAGTGGGATAACTTGTAAAAGGGGTAACCATAAAAAACTTAGAAATTTTTCTAAGTTATGGAACAAAGTGGCTAGGGTACCAACTTTGGAGGATCATATCTCCTAAACCACAAGGCCATTTTTCCCCATTCAAAGCTGGATTTGTAGCTCTCATGGCCCTCTACAAAAGCTTCAAACACAACTCATTCCAATTCCTCATGGATTTTAAGTTATGGAATGATCAAAATCACAAAAAGTGAAAATGTCACTTTTTTCCAACACTTAGTGAAATTTTCACTAAGTCAGAATCTGCCTTCACTTTTTTCCAAATGTAGGGGCATTTTTCACTTGTATCCAAAAGGTATCAAAACCAACTATGATCAAATAGTTGTTGTATCATATGAGGGCTTTCCAAAATGGCCAAGAACTCCATCAAAGTCCACTTGAGCCATGAGATATGACAATGGCAACATGCCTTGCTGAAAACTGTCAAAGCAAGGCAGGTTTGTGCATTTTGCTCGATTTGCCAAATTTGTGCAAATGACAAACACACTTATCCATCTGAACACCTCAGGGGGAGACCAAGAAGGGACAAACACTGATCCCAAGCCTCCCAAGTCTTTGGAACCAAAAGTAGCATGCCAAACCTAGAAATGCCTAAAAGAGGGACAAGACTCCAATTTTGGTTTGGAGCATTTAATGGATACACCAAGGTGGCATGGACTGAGCCCTTTCCAACTGAATTCAGTCAAGACATATCCAAGACCAAGGGAACCAGCAGCCTGTGCCCTATCCTCTAGTCAATGGCTAGAGGAGACTTGATTCTCATTGATCAACATTGGCCAAACCTCTGCAGCAGTTGCCAATCACTATTGCTCCCAAAACAAACTTGCTCTACTATAAATAAAGCTCATTTGTGATCAGTTTGAGTACACCAAATCCATCAAACAGATGCTTTCCTCAAAATCACCTTCTCACTTCCAAATTTGCCTTCCAATGCAAGTCACTATCGGGTTTTGAGTTTGAGAGCAATTCCAACCAAACCAATCACACACACACCTCATAAAAATCATGTAGAAGTGATCCAAACACTTAAACAACATCTGGAACACTGATTTCTCAGAATCACCATCCAACTACTCAAGGTTTTAACCAAGTTGCAGTTGGGATACCATCTTCAGTTCCAGCTTATTTCAAACCATTCCAAGCACTCAGGCACATCACTTGGCACTTAGGGAAGCTATCCACATCATTGGAACCTAGTTGTAACACCTCTAACACAAAACACGATCACCAGCTGCAAGAGGTAAGCATGAGCTCTTCTAACTCTATGATCCAGGCATTTTTTGCTGCACAATAATTTGGCCATATGTTCATAATCATGCATAGAGTGTTTTCCCTCAATCAATTGCTTTGTTTGAATCGTGTATGGAATTTCTGAACCATCATGCAAATTTTAGGGTTCTTGAGGTTTCTCTTTGATTTTTTATTCCATGCTTAAAATAAATGAAATTAAAGACCATATACATGATCGTGAGGTGAAAACGAGTAGATTGATATGTAGATTGCATGATATAATCAAGTATTCAGTGAGATTGGATAGAAAATGCAAATCTGCAGAAACAAAGGGTGGCGCGTGTTCTTGCCATGTTCTTGGCACCCTTTTTGAAAATTCAAATATTTGAATTTTTGTGATTTTATTTAATCGATTCAAAAATTAATTTCTCTCTGAGTTTTAATGATTTTGAGTTGATTCTTTTTTTAATAATTCACAAAAATGTTAAAATATTTTATTTTATCAAAAAATCCCAAAAATATTATTTATTTCATATATTTGATATTTTTGCAAAGAATTAATGTTTTATTTCTTTTTAACATTTACAATATTTTTTCTCCCTTGAGTTTCCAAACTTAATTGATTTCCAATCATTTTGTGGGTATAAACATGATTTTTTGAAACACTAATCCAAGATCACAATTTGTTTTCACATATGTTTAACAATTTTGATCATTTTAATTGAATTTTTATTCAATTAAAATATATTTTGAAAACAAATTAGGGTTTTGATTAATTCAACCCTCATCAAACTTTTTCAAACACTTTTGGGCCTCTAATAGAGTGTAAGACCCAATTCTTTTGTAAATAAACCTTTTTGGGCCTCACACATTGTATAAGTCCCTCTGTGTATTTTCAAACGGCCGGCGCGATCGTCGCCTTTTCAAAATCAACTGGGCATCTCCTTGAGCTGTAAGCCCCATCTTTTATTTTAAGTAACACTTTTGGGCCTCTAATAGAGTGTAAGACCCAATCCCCTTTTAACCAAAACCATTTTTGGGCCTCAGATATTGTATAAGTCCCTCTGCGTTAAAAGAAAAATCTCGGCGCGATCGCCAGTTTAAAACTTGGGCCTACCCTCGTGTTATAAGCCCCATTTCTTTTCTTTAAATTTCTTTGGGCCTCTAGTAGAGTGTAAGACCCATCCCTTTTCTAAAACCAAAATGATTTGGGCCTCAGTGTATTGTATAAGTCCCGACACCATCAAAAAGTTTGGCGCGATCGTCGCCTTTTTAACAAAAACCTTTAGGCCTCTCCTTGAGCTGTAAGCCCTACCACTTGTACAAAAATAAATCATGGGGCCTCTTGAGAGAGTGTAAAACCCATCCCTTTGTACAGAAAACCTTTTTGGGCCTCAGTCACTTGTATAAGTTCATGTACAATTTCAAAACAACAGTGCAATCACTGATAAAACCTTGGGCCTCTCCTTAAGCTGTAAGCCCCAACAATCTTTTCAAAGCACTTTCTCCTTTGATTTTGAATATAATATTGTTATCAAAGCTTTCATTGTTGAACAACTAACAAAACAGCATGGAAGCTCTACAACCGAGTAAGTGTTTACCCGCTTTCATTTATCGCTTTCATATGTATATAACTGTATTGTGGGTCTGCTCACTGTAAGTCTTCTTTCACATCCTCTTATATACTTGTCAAATATCAACTGTGTAATACTAGTATAGTTATTTTAGAGTTTTTCCCCGGCAACTACGTCTAGAACTAGGTAAAGCCTTGTGTATCACTCTTAAATACAAGCAAAACTAGATCCCCCGTAGGATACCAGACACAGTCTTTCCTCCTCTTGGGGTTAAACAATATGGAACAAAGAGAAAGGCAGCATTCTCGGTGAACCTTTTCTCAGACTGTCACTCTTAGAAATTGTCAAAGAAACTCTACTCCCTAGAGTTGTTCTATTCTCCGTGAATAGCATCTCTTGAGTTTCTTCCAAATTCAAGAACTTTCCTAGCTCGATCTATTCTCTGTGAATAACATGTCTTGAATCCCTCTTGGTGTGGGGACCCACGGACTCCTTAAAAGCATCCCCGCCTCCTCTTGGGCATTGTACAAGGACCCTTCGGCTTCTTAAAACCTCTAATGCCTTCTCTTGGGCTTAGTACAAGGACCCAGAGACCTCTATAGGTATAGGAACAGAACCTAGCATCAATTTGCTAGACCTGTCTTTCTGAGTTAAGTGTCAGACCAGTTAATGGGTTGACCTTCATCCTTTAACATACCAGCCTTCTCTTGGGCATCATACAAAGATCATTCACTTATCTGAGAATCGATTTCTCAAAACACCAGTAGACTTGGACAGTCTCAATACCCTTTGGATTTCCCATTTCCTTAAAGAATTGGAAATAACCCTGATCCTCTGATCAGCACCAAAGCACAACCTTACATTTAATCGTTCCCTTTATAAGAACTGATTTTCTCTTTTATCCAACATACTGGACCTGTCACTAAACTGAAACAGTCACCAACAGCTAGCCTCCTCTTGGGCTTTGTACAATGATTCTCCCCACACTCTCTTATTGAGTAAAAAAGACTCTCTTGTTGAGTCAAACCTATTTTTTTCTAGCCTCCGTCTTAGACTTCGTATAAGACAGATAGAAAACACTCTCTTGTTGAGTACAAAAGACTCTCTTGTTGAGTTAACCACTTTTAGCCTCCATCTCGGGCTTCGTACGAGATAGAAAACACTCTCTTGTTAAGTATAAAAGACCCTCTTGTTGGGTCACAAACACCTTTTTAGCCTCCGTCTTGGGCTTCATACAAGGCACATATAAATCACTCTTTTGTTGAGTATAAAAGACTCTCTTATTGAGTCAATTTCCTTTCAGCCTCCAGCTCGGGCTTCATACGAGATAGAAAACACTCTCTTGTTGAGTATAAAAGACCCTCTTGTTGGGTCACAAACCTTTTTAGCCTCCGTCTTTGGCTTCATACAAGGCACATATAAATCAATTTTTAGTTGAATATAAAAGACTCTCTTGTTGAGTCAATCCACTTTTAGCCTCCATCTCGGGCTTCGTACGAGATAGAAAAAACTCTCTTGTTGAGTATAAAAGACCCTCTTGTTGGGTCACAAACCTTTTTAGCCCCCGCCTTGGGCTTCGTACAAGACACATATAAAAGCACTCTCTTGTTGAGTTAATTACTTGTCAAACAGACTCTCTTGTTGAGTCACTTCCCTTTTAGCCTCCATCTCGGGCTTCGTACGAGACACTAAATCACCCTCTTGTTGGGTCACTAGCCTCCTCTTAGGCTTTGTATAAAGAAATCCCCGGTTGAGTTAATCAACCTTTTAGCATAAAAGTCAGTCCTTGCTCACACATACAAACATCAACAACTCCTCTTTAGAGATGACAAATTCTCTCTCATCCTGAACCCCTTTAGCTTCATATCTTGGGCTTTGAACAAGATACAAATCACCTTTAGCTTCACGTCTTGGGCTTTGAACAAGACACCGAAACATCTCTTTCCTCCCATAGAATAGGAGGAACTACGATCGCTCTGATTTCCCTGTTTCGTTAAACGGGAATACGTAGGCATAAGATTGGAAAAAATCTTAGCGAGCATACTAATCAAAAACCCAAAACCCAGTATCTCCACCAAATCAACCCAAAAGCATCAAATCTAAACACAGTATCAAAAACCTCACCAATAGTCCAAACACCGTGTTCTCAGGCAAAATAACCAAAGATTGGGCCCCACATCCACATAGCATTTGTAACCTAACAGACCACTGTTCAAACTCAGTATGCAAGCAGGATTAATTGGAGACATCTATTTCCCTTCCTTAATCAGCTTAACAGGATAAAAAATGAATCGAACATGTAGTACCCGAGCGATAGTGCTTCAAGACCACAAAAATCGCGCTACAGGGTCCACTTGGGCCCATACTAAATTGACCCACATCATTTACACTCTCACTCCAATTTCACTATCACTCACATTTTCATCTCATTATCTCGCACTCTCACTCTTTCACTAAAACCCTAACTCATCTCACTCTCACTCTCACTTCATCACACCCAATCCAGGTATGTTCTTTATTTTTCTAAATCTCTTTAAGTTCAATTTTTGTAAATTCTTTAGATTAGGGTTAGATGCATGATGTTAGGTTGTTGATGTTGAACCTTAGAATTAGAATAGGATTCTGTAATTTCTCTTCTGAAGTGTTGCTTAATGTTGTGTTAAAATGTTTTAAGTTGGAAAGCTGACCTGCGTTTTTGAAGAAATTCTGGGTTGCGTAAATTTCGCCCGGCGAGCCTGAGGCGAATCCTCTCTCCTGCTTTGCCGGGCGAGGTTGGGGCAAAAAGCCAAAAATTTGCAGTTTTCTGCAGTTTCAGTTTTTTTAGCTTTTTTTTTTATTATTGTTTCCTTCTTTTTATCATTTACTATTTAAGTGGTTCTGACAAATAGAGGTATTCTTTTGTTTTGTGTGTCTTGTCTCTTTTGTGTAGATGGCTCCCAAGACCAAGGTTACTGGAGGAAAGAAACAAAATACAACAGTAGGTAGTAGCTCCGGCCAGTTGAGAGAACTTGATTTGACTCGTTTTATTAGCGAGGATCATGCTGCCCGGTACAACATGCTAGAGGGCCGATAATTTTTTCTGAGAGGAGGTTTACTATTCATCCGGAAGGCGCGTATCGGAAACTTGCCACAATTTTCAAAAGAAAAAAGTGGGGGCACCTGATTAAACCAGTTTATCGGATTAGCTATGAGTTAGATCGAGAATTTTATGCAAATGCTCTCCAGACCAAAGGGGAAATTTTTTGGTACAAGACTTTTGTCCGAGGCAAATAAATTCGATTTGACTGTGACACAATCAATGATTTGTTTGAAAAACCAAGTTCCTTGGGCATGTTTGAGAAGGATGACTACACGAAGGAACTTGGTACACACTTGGATCATGAAAAAATACCAAGGCAATTCTATTTGAGGGCAAGAGTGTGGAGCGCAACAACCAGGGTGAGGCAATCCGGTACCGAAAGGAAGACATGCCACCAGAAGTTTAAGCTATTCTTCTTCTGATTTTGTATAACATCAAGCCAAAGATACATCGATCAACAGTTCCGCTTGATGTTGCTTTTCTTTTGTACTACATCATTGAGGATAAAGATGTGGATGTAGCTCGGGTAATTGCTAATGAGATGAAGACATTCATTGAAAACACTAGAAGACCCAAGGTACATTCTAGTGCTCCTATTATTTTTCCTTGCTTGGTTACTGCTTTGTGTCTAAAGAAGTGGGTGCTGACACCTGATGTCATAAATGAGAAAGTAAAGGGAGTGGTTAATGATGATTACATTGAGCGGTATTGCAAGGGAAAATTGAGTCAGAAGAAGAAATGTGCAAATGTGGGTGAGTCGTCTCGAGCACAGGCAAGTGAGCCATCTGAGGCACTTAATTTTTCTACTTGGGACCCAAGGATGCGAGCGGCATTTAACTATTCGTGGGATATGGCCGAAGCTTACCAAAGGTCATCCGAGTTTAACTTTAATTGTATGCAGCAATTGTATTAGTTTCAGACTACTCCATAGGAAGTTACTCTGTTTCCTTCTCGCGCGGATTATGACAACTATGCAATTAGCCTGTGGGCAGACGGCCTTTCTTTTCGGAGGGGGCAGTAGCTGGAGCATCTGGAGCTGATGGTGATGGAGATGGTGACGGTGATGAAGAGATGCAGGACGATTTTCATGATTTGCTAAATTAGGGGTTTGACTACAAAGTGAAGAATATCTTTATCTTTGTCATTAATTTTCGGTATTTTATTTTAGTTTATTTAGTATTAGTAAGTACTTTTGGGTCGCTTCGGCGAATTTTGTTGTTGTAGAATTTTGACGCTTCGGCGAATACATTTTAGGTGTGTTTACACCATGACATTGGTTATGATAATTTCAGTTTAGTTTAATTTAAAATTTAGTTTTTAAGTGTGTTTAAGTTTACATTTGTGCAAAGAAATTATTTTGGTTAAGTTTTGTGTTTGTCCTTGATTTTGAATTTTTTTTTGCTAGCACAAGAAAGTCTTAAAAGAGTGTTTTGTCAACTTTAAACATGTGATGGTGATGATAAAATTCTTATTGATGTGCACAATCAAGGTGTTAAATAATTGATTTGTAGAGTTATAGCATGATGGTGAATTTAGTGATTTATGTAAAATTATTATAATGCATTGTTTCGTAAATACTTGTTCATGTTTGAATCAATTAGGACAAAACCACAAAAGTAAGGTGCTTTCCATTGTTCACCAAAAGTAGAGTTCAAGTAATTGTTGTTTTACTCGTTTAGTTCATGTTTAATTTTACAAGTTTGTTTTTAAATGTTGGAAACTTATAAATGACCAAGGCAATTTTTGTGTACTATGAGAATAACCACCATTCCAAAAAGGCTTCAATTCACCTTGTTAGTGTGCGTGAATTCGTAACCCCTCTTGAGCTTTACAATGATTTTTTGTGTGAAAATTAATCAATTAAAATCCCAACAAATTATTAACCATGTGTGAAGAGTATTTTTGTCTAAAGAGAATGAAATGTTGAAAGTTGGGGAGAGTTGTTTCATTGGAAAAAATAGTGGAAAAAGAATTGGTGGTACAATGCATTATTTGAAAAGAACAAAAACACAAAAGGAAAGAAAGAATAAAATAAAATAAAAGAAAGGATGCATTGAAAGAAAAGAATGTGAGGATTGAGAAAGAATGAATTTTTGAAAGAAATTAAAATGCTCTTCATGAATATTACTCGTTTTTGTTCAATGGCCGTGTAGATATTACCCTTTGTTGTTAACCCAAGCCAAGTTACAACTATAAAAGCCCTTAGTGGTTTTTGTTTCCATGATTTTGTGACAGCTTTGTGAGATGAAAACATGAATTATTCTGGATGTGGAACGATTACTTGTGAGAGTGTTTTGTCCCTTGTAAATTTGTGTACATAATGTTCATGTGTTTGATAATAAGTGAATTAGGTGATTCAACTTGAACGTGTTGGTACTTGATTTTGCATTGTGTGATGTTGTGTTTAGAAATTAATTCATAATCATGTTTTGATTCTATGCAAGTGATTGAAAATATCTTGTACGTGCGATTGTCGAGTTTGAACCATGTATGTTTTCAGGTTGATTTGGTGTTTTTGAAAGTTTTCTTGTGGATTTTTGAAACTTACCTTTCATTGAGGGCAAACAAAGATGCAAGTTGGGGAGAGTTTGATAGGTGTCAAGTATAGAATGGTTTTCATATCAATTTGCAGCACTTTTAAGCTCTTTTCCATACTTTTGATTGCAAAATAGCTTATTTATTAAGTGATTCTTACATCAATGTATATATTTGGTATTTTTAATATATTTGTTAGTTTTGCAGCATATTATGTAAAAAGGGTGTGGCAAAAATCAGAAGAAAAAGCAAAGAAACGAAGAAAGTCGCGTGTTGAAGAAATCAATACCTTCACCTGGCGAAGGAGAGGCGAAAGGGCAGTTTCGCTTGGGGAAGGCCTGGCGAGAGACCAGGCGAAAGAAGTTTAAAATTCCAGTAGCTACTGGAAGTAGTTCGCTGGCAGATTCTCCTGGCGAAGGAGAGGAGAAAGGGATTCACCCGACGAAGCTTTATTTCGCCTGGCGAATTCAGATATTTTTCCCAGCTTGCTTGCACTATTGTTGTCACATGGCTTTACTAAAGGGTTTTGCCCGGCGAATTTTATAGCTCGCCCGACGAATTTGCCTGGGCAGAACATGTGTATTTTAACACTTAGTGATATTTTTTGGACATAACTTACCTTTTGATAATCTTTTGTAACCTAGAAAATTTTGTGAAGAGAGAAAAAGTCATCTTCTTCATTTTTACTTAGAAATCAAAGCTTTTAAGCTTCAATCTTTGATCCTTTCATGTTTGATGCTCCAAAAGTTTTGTTTGTTTCTTGTTGCTCAAGCTACCATGGTTATGGGTAGCTAAATCTCTCCTTGTGTCAAGATTTGAGGTAGATAATCCTCATTTTTGTATGTATTTCTCTTGATGTGTTGTATGTGAACAAGTTGATGATGAATATATGGTGAAAAACCTTGTTTTTATTGTATATTTGTGTTGGATCATTATTGAGAGATATGTTTTAACTATTTACCTAGTTTTTTCATCTTTCAATAAACAAAGTCTAGAGATAGTTTTGTGAGTTGATATTCACTAATATCAATCCTTTAATGTTATCATATTGATAGTTAGGTTTAGAGATCATCTAAGGATCAATATAATAAAAATCACAATTTGTTTTAGAGATGAAACATCTTGAGAGGATATGTGATTATATTTATTGTTAATGAGTTCACATGCTTTGTTAAGAAAATATGTATGAAATGGATTATCAAACCCTAATCTTGACACGTTTTTACCAGTCGTTTTAAAACCGAAACTTTTTACCGTTGATTATAATTTTTATGCAATCGTTGCGTTACGAAATCAACCCAAACAATTTTTATGTTCTATGTTTAAAACAATTCCAATTGTAGAACGATTGTAATATCACACAATCTCTGCAGATACGATAACAAAAACCCACACTAATACTCTTTCAACAGAGATCGAAGTAGAATAAGCTCAATTTGTGGATCCCTTAACTATGTGAGAAGATACATTAACTCAACAATCCTAAAAGCTCTGTTCATAGACAACCCCTCGATAAAATCTTTATCCCAACTAACACCCTTCCAAGCAATTTCATTTCTAGTAATGACATCCCAATGTTCAAGAGAAACAATCCCCACAAAGTTTGTTGTCATCACACGAAAGTCAAAAGATCATAGTCTTACGAATATTCAATTTAAGGCACAATATTGGAGTTATCTTTCTAATGATATTAATAGCTTTAGCCACCCCCTTTCAATTAAGTTGTATGCTATATTATTTCAACGTGTTCACTTGAAACTTGTCATCAAAGTTTATTAGTAAGTCTGGAGGTATATGAGTAGGCTTAGTGTGTGTGGCCCAATAGAAATGTTGAATGGGGTTTACAATTTTTTAGATTAGGAACTGTGTTGTAGTGAATTTTTTTTTACTATGAATTGTGTTGGGGAATTGCTTATCACACCCTAAGAGGTGGAAAAACACCATATGAAAATTAAAAAATGCCCTTTAGATTTTGGAAGTGCATTTTCGAACGCACCCCAAATATATCAAATTCATGCGTAAGTGAATCACACTTTCATTTTGTAAAAAAATGGTTCCCAAATATACTTCTGAATTAATCTGGAAATATATTTCCGTAAATTTTTGAACCTCCTACTATACTAATGTTCAATAAAATATTTTATGGTTTACTTGCAGAATAATTTTAAACTATAAAATGCATTTGAATATATTTTTTAAAAACACCGAAGATGTAACGCCCCCGACTGCTTTCAGGATTACCGACTGACTCCACAAACCAACACAAGTCTTTTCAATATGTTTTAACCTCACTCACACGCTTTTCGAGAAACTTCCCAGAAGGTCACCCATCCCAAAATTGCTCCAAGTCAAGCACGCTTAACTATGGAGTTCTTATGGAACGGGCTGCCGAAAAGAAGATGCATCTTATTAGTATATGTAGTACCAATTAATCCTTATAAGTATTCCTTCAACCATGAAGTCACATACCCACAAAGCCTCATGATCCCTCTCATTCCAATGTAAGTTTGGTTTTTCTCTAGAAGCTGCTAGGAGTGTCTCATTATCATGCTTCGTGCATCGACAACCACTGTCTCGCCCTCGGGTGTTACATGCAACCACTTTCCCCCCTCAGGTGTTACAGGAGACATCCACAATACACATGGAAATTATTTAATTAACAATATATTTTTTCATAAAAGCAGGTGAGCAACACAATAAATTATAAAGTTAATATTTTGTGAACAGTAGACTAAGTTATATAGTTAGTATTTGTGAACATAGCAGGAAGCTTATGAATTTATGCAATTATAGTTTTTGGATTTATTTTGGAAATATATTTTTGAACTTTTTTTAAAACAAAGTTGTGATTCACTTATGCATTTATTTAATATATTTAGGGTGCATCCAGAAGTGCATTTTCGATTTTATTTCAGAAGTATATTTTTGAACTTTCTTTTACAAAATGTGAGGGTGACTCACTTACGCGTGTATTTAATATATTTGGAGTGCATTCAAAAGTGCATTTCCAAATTCTATAAACAAATTTAATTTTTCACTAAAGTGGAGAAACAATACTTAGAGTGACTTAAACAATCCCGTAACATATATATGATTTTGACCCATATAAGTAAGGTTTCATAACAAAGATTTTCCTTAAACCCAAATTCAGAGATGGATTAATTTTGTATGTGTAAGGAGCTTCGAAGCACTGGTTGGTGTGGTGCATGAGTTGAATATAGTTGTCGCGTAATTGGTGTAAAAAAGGACACGTGAATTTTGTATTTTATGGAGAGAATTTTTTATGTTGGGTGTTGCAAATGAAGAGTGGTTGTGAATGCAATGAGAATAAACAAAGGACTTTGTGGAGTGATAGAATACAAGTTGGTTGAATTTTGATTAGCTAGGAATAAAAAAAAGAATGGACTTAGGACTATGATAGAAAATGCAAAATGAAAGTAACACATGAGTTGTACTATTCTTTGTCTTTTATGGACTAATGCACATAGAACTTTATGGAGTGAGAAAAGAATTTGTTAATTTTTTATTTGTAGGGGAAAGTGAGACACACATTGTTGTTTTGTGGAATGGTTGAGTTTGAACAACATAAGAAATAATTCAAATCAAGTCATGAAAGTGAAACATTGGATCACGAATGCAAAAAGCTAATGTCAATAGTATATCATATCGGTCAAACAATGGTGGTACATTTATAGAATCGATAATAATAATAATAATAATAATAATAATAATAATAATAATAATAATAATATAATTGTTGAGGAGTTAAAACTCCATGAAAGAAAGCGTAAAACTATAGAAACTCAAGGAAGAAGAATAAGATAAATGATTGATTGAAGCATACATTCTCATTGTTGTGCTTAACCACCAAATGATACAAGAGAAATGTATATATGACGTGGAAAAAAAAAGCTATCAACTGATCTAACTAACTTCAACTTGGTTAACCACCTCTAACAAACAACTTCCTAAATATGGAAACTAATCTACCTAACTTTTGAATATTTACCAAAACAGGAAAGTAGTTACATTATGCAACATGAACTAATTAATCTTAAATATTTCAATATCCTCCCTCAAGCTTAAGCATGGTAGATGTCTAACATTCCAAGCTTGAAAATAAAGTTTTGAAACTAGCTTGTGGTTAAGGGTTTTGTGAGAAAATCAGTCAATTGTTCTTGTGAGGATATAAGTAACAACTTCAAAACATCTTGTTTAATTTTCTCTCTCACAAGGGGACAATAAATCTCAAGATGATTTTTCCTTTCATGCAAAACATGATTTAAAGCTATATGCATGACACTTTGATTGTCACAATAAAGAACATGTGGTTTGCAACATATGAAGTGTATATCTCTTAAGATGTATAGGAGTCAAATCAATTCACAAGTAGTTGATCCAAGAGCTCTACAATTTGCTTAAAATTGATGAATATATAGCTATGGTTTGCTGCTTCTTTGCCTTCTAAGATACAAGAGATGAATATATGAAAAAGCAATAGACTGACATAGACTTCCCAGAGTCAAGGCATCCCGCCCAATCTGCATCAGAATACCCCAAAATTTGCATATTTGATGACCTAGGAAACAATAAACCCTTGTTTGGATTTCATTTTAAGTATTTGATGACCCTGCAAGCTGCACGATAATGTACTTGACTAGGATTTTGAATGATCTGGCTCAGTTATTTTGTTACAGGTGTTATATCTTGTATAATATTATTCAGGTACAATAATCTTCCAATAGACCTTTTGTATGCAGTAACATCATCAAAAGGCTTTAACTTATCTTGATGCAAATTTATTGAAGGATTTAGAGGTGTGTCGGCAGGCTTGGATGTAAGTAATCATGTGTTCTTCTATAAATCTAGCCAATACTTTCTTTGAGAGATGACAAATCCTTCTTTTGAATGGGCCACCCCAAGACCAAGAAAATATTTCAAGGTTCCTAGGTCCTTGATTTTGAAAGTAGTGTGTATAATCTGTTTTATGTGATTAAACTCAGATATATATGGGTCTGCCAAAATAACAACATCAATATAAACCAATAGGATTGTGATGTGGCCATACTTCAAAAGTGTGAACAATGAGTCATATGAATTTGATTGAGTGTAGTGGAGTTTGAGAAGTAAAGAAGTAAGATTCTCATACCATTTCCTACTAGCTTGTTTCAATCCATAAAGGCTATTGATAAGTTGTGCCTCAAAAAATACGATCCTTCGTGATGGTCGCAGAAAATAGTTGGAACAGAGTCGCGGCCTAACTTTATTTATTCCAATGAAGGAATAGGAAAATATCGATAAAACCTTTACAAAAGAAAATGGTCATCACAACCAAATTCGGGTTTGGGAGTCGATTACACAAGGGGAAGGTATTAACACCCCTCACGTCTATTGTAATCAACGAGAACATCTTAATTAAACTTGCAATTGAATGTTAGCTTATGTTATTGTTTTATTCGAATAAAAAAATGTAAAGAGAAAAGAAAAAAGGTCGCAAAAAGATTTTTATTAGGGTGCTTGATGAGATTGCGGTTCTCGCTCCTACGTATACTCAAGTGTAATAAGGAACTCAAAGCTTCTTAGTTTGGGGGAAGGGCTATGATTTGTTAGTTTAGTGTTTTAACGAATGATTTTTTATGACCGCATTCTACCAATTAATCGTTGCTTGTGCTCGCAATTTAAGAGTTAAAGAGTTTGTTTGTATTCGCATTAGAATGAACTAAACAATGCTTTTTTGGGAAAAAATTTAATGGTGGATCGCACGGGGGCAAGTAATTAGGTTTAATAGGTTTCGATCGCACGGGGGCGAGAAAAGATAGGTTTGATGTGTTAAGTATTTTTTAGAGGTGAATGATGATTTTCTAGTGAGAACGAGACGTGGGCCTCAGGACCAATTATTTGGGGTATTATCGGAATGCTAGATCCCAACGATACATTTTTCATTTGATTAATTATAAAATTTGTTCGATGGATGATGAACTTTCAAAAGATTGTTCAAAGATACCACCGAGATGCTAGACTCCAATGACTCCTCTTTTCGTCCAAGTTTAGGTTAAGTATTTTTTAGAAATGAAAGAGTGAATGAAAAGTAACCCAATACGTGTGCCTTAATAGCAATCATTCAAGGATTCAAGGAACACGAGACTCCAAGGACCCATTTTTTCGTTATTTGATAAAGAGGTTAAGTTTTTTAGAAACGAAAAAGTGAATGAAAAGCATCCCAAGACATGTGCCTAAAGAGCAATCGTTCAAGGATTCAAGGGATGCGAGACTCCAAGGACCCATTTCTTTTGTTATTTGATTAAGAAAATGATTTTAACATTATACTTAATCAGGAAAAAGATTTTAAATGCATCGAATTGATTTAATCGGGTTTGAAAATGTTACTTGGCATGAGACCAAGATTTTTAGAATAAAATCAGTTGTTTATCATATTATATAATCAATATCTTTGTGTGTATATATATATATATATATATATATATATATATATATATATATATATATATATATATATATATATATATATTTGTTTAATTCAGTAAATACTAATTAACTGAATAATAATAAAAACTGATAAAAACAAAAGATTAACAATCATGACTATTTAAAGTTACAAGATTTATCTTAATTGACTAGGACTAATTAGATTGATAAATAATTAAGAAATTAAATAAATAATTATGAGAAATAAAATAAAATAAAGGAAGATATCTTAGAGTTATATTATTATAATTACCACTTAATTATTGATTAACATTAATGTTAAAAAAAATAATTTAGGCATGAGTAAAAGGAATATACCTAATGAACAGTGTATACAGCAACTGGAAGGTACAAACAACTCAAAGGGACACAGATTGGGCTGGGTTGTGGAGGTCTCAAACCCTACATGTTTCCAAAACCTATCTGGAAATAAGGGAACACTTCAAAACATTAAACACAACAGTCATTTGTAAGCAACAGGCTGGTTGCATGAATCACCTGTCTGGTTTCAAAGCAATAAAAGAGACACCTGGAAGCGTAATGGAAAAGGAAAGACCTTTATGAAAAAAATAGAGAGACTTTCCCTCTTTCCCATGCGTGACATTAATGCTTTGTTTGAAAAAGTAACTGAGCCATCCTTTTGACTGACAACTTTATAGGACTTTTAATTGAAAATAATGTCATAACCATTGTCACTTAATTGACTTATGGACAAAAGGTTATGCATTAATCCTTCAACAATAAGAACATTAATAATGGAAGGGAGATTATTGTTACCTACAGTTCCGGAGCCAATGATCTTCCATTTATGATCACCTCTGAAACCTACGATGCCTCCAGGCTTAATTTCTAGGTCTTGGAACATATGCCTTCTTTCCGTCATGTGCCGCAAGCATCCAGAGTCCAGGTACCATGATTGGTGTCTTAACTCCGCTGCTAAGGATATCTGCAACATAAAAATATTTTGTCCTTAGGTACCCATATCTTTTTGGGTCCTTTTGGGTTAGTCTTCCCAGAGTTTTTTTTACAACTTTGGGTTTTTGTGCAGGATATCTATACATGAATGCATGATTAGAATGGGGATGAGTTTTTGTTTTAGCCTTATATTTTGCAATAGCTTTACCTTTAGGCCTAACATTATTTTGTTTCCCAGAAGGAACAAAATGAGATTCAAGAGTATTAGGCTTATCATATTTTTCAGAATTAGATTCTTCATCAGAATCATAGCCAATACCCCTTGTCCCATTCTTGCTAATGCCATAAATCATGGAAGCCATTAAGCTTCTATTTAGGCTTCTAGCAAGAAATTTCTGGAAAGATTTATCATACTTCTGTATGATATCACCAAAACTCTGTATGATATCACCAAAACTTGTAGAGACTTTAAAAATGATATTTTTGTTCAGGTTTGAGACTCTTGCTTGAAGGCACATAATTGTTTTTCAAAATCAGATTTTCTTCACTCAAACTTGAGAAATCTTTCCGAAGCTTATGATAAGCTTCTGATTCAGATACATGAATCTTCTTTAGATACTTATATTTGTTCAGAAGGTTCTAGAATTTTTCTAGAACTTTAGATAGGCTGGATTGAAGCTTAGAACGAGAGAGTTCAGAAAATACCTCTTCAAAATCAGACTCAGATTCTGATTCTGATTGACTTGCTTCTACAAGAGCTTCGGTGAATGCCATCAGAGCCACATTTGTCTGCTCTTCCTCAGAGACATCTTCAGAAGATTCTAAATCATCCCATGTAGCCATAAGACCCTTCTTGTTCCAACGAAAGTATTTCTTCTTGGGTCTGTCATTCTTCAGCTTGGGACAGTCATTCTTATAATGACCTGGCTCCTTGCGTTCATAACAGATGACTTCTTTGCTGGATCTAACTTTCTTGAATCCAAAAGTAGACTCAGAACAACCACCTATCTTTCTTTGTCTTATGAAATTTCATTGTCTTTTATTCCAGAGTTGATTCACGCGTCTAGAGAGGAGAGACAATTCATTTTCTTCTTCTGATTCTTCTTCATACTCTTCATCAGTATCAGCTTGAAGAGATTTAGTTTTCTCAGATCTTCCTGAAGACTTCAGAGCAACTAACTTATTCTTTCTCTTGGGCTCATCTGCTTTGAGCTCAATCTCATGGCTTCTCAAAGAACTAACCAGTTTTTCAAGAGAGGTGTTCTTGAGATCCTTTGACAACTTTAGTGCAGTTACCATTGGTCTCCAATGCTTAGGTTGACTTCTGATGATCTTTTTGACATGATCAACAGTAGAATACTCTTTGTTTAGAACCTTAAGCCCTACGACAAGGGTTTGAAACCTTGAGAACATATTCTCAACAATTTCATCGTCCTCTATCTTAAACGCTTCATATTTTTGAATCAAGGCAAGAGCCTGGGTTTCTTTGAGTTGCACGTTCCCTTCACGCGTCATCCTCAGAGAATCAAATATAGATTTAACAGTATCTCTATTGGTGATCTTCTCATACTCATTATATGAAATGGCATTTATGAAGATGGTTCTTGCTTTGTGATGATAATTATAATCCTTTTTCGTTGATCCATAATCACTCTTATTTCGATTTTGTTGCCACTTGCATCTACTGGGTGTACGTAGCCATCGACTACCATGTCCCATAGATCTACATCGTGACCTAGAAAGAAGCTTTCTAATTTTTCCTTCTAATAGTCAAATTTATCTCCATCAAAAACTGTAGGTTTAGCATTGTAGTGATCTCTATAATTTGTTTGAGCAACTGGAGGCGGAACTGCAGCCATTGTGTTTCACACTGGATCTTTATCTGACACTGTTAGGTGTTTGATAATCTTATCAAGATTAGAATCAGAGCTCTGATGCTAATTGAAGGTGGCAAGAAACACAAGAAATGGGGGTTTGAATTGAGTTTCTAAAAAATTAATTCCTTTTCAAAACCAATTTAACAAGCAAACACACGAACAATAAGAATAACACGTTATTTTTATACTGGTTCGCTGTTAACTAAGCTACCTCTAATCCACCCTACCAAGGTGATTTCTCCTTCTCAATAAGGACTTAATCCGCTATAATCAAATAGATTGTAAACACCACAAAGACAATCATCTTTGTCTTATTGAGTATACAGACTAAACCCTAGTCACTCAAGGTGATCACTCAAACATATTTGAGGTTTTACAGAATGTGTTTACAAATGATTGCTTCTACAAAGCTGATTAACACAATGTTTAAGTACAAAGAAATACTCACACAATATGTAAAAAAGTTCTAGGTGTGATTATACAATATTCACAAGAATAATATTATCAGAGAAAATGCAGCAGCGTGTGAATAGCATATTAAGATCGTTAACCTCATTCAGTCTTCCAAGTCTTCCTTATATAGGCAAGAAAAGATTCGTTGAAGGGTATAAAAGTAATATTCATGAATGAGTTAGCACCTTGAATAACCGTCATCAATGGTGGGAGACAAAATCGTACAACATGAATGTCCTTACTCCACAAAATCTGTGTAGTGTAAGGAATGTTTTGATATTGTATTGTGTACTATTTATCTCACATAAAACAATTTTTTCTTATCATCTTTTAATCATCAGAGGCTTCTGAATATAGTTGTTGAAGCATGGTTAGAAGAATCAAGGGCCTTGTTGAGAATCTTCAGAACTAAAGTCTTCAGAGCCTTGACATTATTCCTCAGAACCCGGTCTTCATAATTTTCAGCACTTCGTTCTTCATAATCTTCAAATCTTGAGTGCATAGTCTTGAAGGAGACATAACCTTTAGAGGCTCTAGAATCAGAACCATGACCAGAGGCTTTAACACGAACGTTCTTCAGAACCGTTGTCTAACAACTTTATAGATCTTGATACCCTTTTGTAACACACTTGTTTCTCTTCATAGCTAGAACGTGTTGATTCAAGAATCAAATGACGTCACTTGTCAAAGCTTCAGAGTCAAAACCTGTATAACAAAAGCTACACACTTAACAGAAACCATTAGTATACAAAATTGTTCATTAAGAATCAATGTATTGTTATCATCAAAACTAAAGGCCAGATGAGGAACTAAAACTCGGTCTAACAATTATCAAAGACATTTTTTCTATGTGCATCACATTTAGGTTATGCCTTAACAAGCTATCCTTCCAATATGGAAGATTCCAAAAAATAATCCACCATTTCTAATTATGATCCACTTCATACCCTTCAAACTCTTTCCATTTTGCTTCCCATCCAATTTCAGTCAAGCTTGGAAAATTACTTATTGACGCCCATATATCTTGCCATGTTGAAATGGGAGATGGATCGTCTTTTATAAACCTATTTTTTAAACTTCTTTTACTCCTTCTAAAAGAGTAATTCGCTGGAAAGAAACGACGATGACAGACAAAATAGGAATTCCTTTGGCCATTTTTCAATGTAAAAGCATTTATGTGTTCCATACAATAAGGGCATGCCATCTTACCTTGTGTTCCCCATCCAGATAACATACCATAAGCCGGAAAATCATTAATTGTACATACCAAGAAGGATTTCATGATGAAGTTTTGTTTTTTTAGATATATCTGTTGTACCCCAAATTTTACCCCTTAGATGTCATAACATCTTGCACTTATATGTAGGGATCAATCATCTATGCATTGTCAACTAACCACTTCATCTTGCAAGTTTGTTTCTCTTGTGAAAGCCAGGACTTGCACAAAGAGGAGGGAAAAGTCCCCTAAGCCAGGCTCTCATATAATTCAAGGAAAGAAAGACAACTGAGGCTCCAAATGCAATCATTTGAGTTCATCTACATCCAAGGAGTCCAATTCAACAAGAAATCAAGTGTGGTTGGTTCCTATTACAAGTGCCTTGAGCCACAAATTCACCATGCCTCAAACTAGGGTTTTGGTCAAGAAAGTTAACCATTGCCTTTGATGTTGATCAAGACATGATCCCAAGCCTTGGGACTTGATTCCATGTGACAATAGACATCCTTAGAGTCCATCTATGGGCCTTGGAGGAGATTAAAGAAGCAAGATCATCAGAGATCATCCATATTGTATTTCTTGAGAAATTAGGGTTTGACCGAGACTTTGACTATTGAGATTTTGATCCAAGATGAAGCATTCAAGTCCTTAATCCATCATGACATGTCTAATTGTTGAGTTAGGGCATGAGAAATCAAGTTTTGAGAGGTTTCTTGCAAATAGGGCAATGTTTGGTCTTTGAAACCTTCTGTGGAAAATTCACTTCTTGTGCAAAATTGGGAAGGTCATAACTTTCAAACCAGACATCCAAATTGAGTGACTCAAAGCTCAAAGGAAATCTCTTTCCATGAACTTCAAAGTGTATTAGAGGACCTCTCTTAAAAAAATTCATGGTTTCTAAGTTATGAGACTTGGAAGATAAGTTGCCTTTGGGACTTAGTGAAATTTTTAGCATTTTTGCCTTAAGTTTCATCTATCTTTAACTCAAATTTTCACCTAGTTCCAAGCTTCAAATCAAAAATCTTTGGACATTAAAGTTGTTCCTTGTTCTTCAAGCTTTCCAAGCATGGGTAGAACTCCTCATTTGGATAAACCAATCTCAAGTTATGATGCTTTAAAGTTAGGTGTTTCAAAGTGTGAAAACTCCATAACTTAGAAATTTTTCTAAGTATTTTGGACAGCCCATGGCGCATGACTTTGACTCAATTTTTCTCAATGTTACAAACCTCATCTCAAGTCACTTTCCACATGAACATTTCTCTATCAAATGCCTACTTTCCAAAGAGCCAAAGAACTCACAAATTGGAGCATTGATCATTAAGAAATTGTGCATCAAAGTGGCCATGGTACAAAGGTTTCACACACTTAGAAATTCAGAATTTTTAACACTTGACACCATAATTTTTTTTGCACGATTCTTATATGTTTCTAGGCATAATTTCAACTTGCCTCCAACATGGAACTCGCTCTATTAAATGATCTCTTTCCAAGGCATCAAAAAGCATGCCATTTGGCCCATTAGTTGATGATTTATCATGTGCTAAAGAGAGGTACACAGTTTAGTTCTATTGTACCAGCTTGTTTCATTTTTGAACCTAACTTAAGCATTGAACCAAAACCTTGACCTTATTTCTTGTGCACCAACCCTACATATGTGTGATCCCAAACATTTCCTCTTTGAGCTCACTCTCCTATGACTCACCAAAAAGGTGTTTTGAAACAATACATTGGTTTATGAAGCAAAAGATACAGCATAAGGGCTATCAACTTCATACGCACAAACCCATATTCTTCAATCCCAAGCTTTACCTCCTTTATCTCTCTCTCTCATGACCCAACAAAAAGAGGTTTTTGAGGTATATATTGGATGGTGAATGTGGCAGATCTGTACCCTCTTTTCCACTGCCCTTGCTCAGCCGTGAAGCATGTTTTTCTCCAAGGTTTGACTAGAATCCATAAGATAAAACCATGGTCTGATGAGTTTTCCAAGCCATTAACCAACTTGCTCTCCTATAAAAGGAGACTCTTGCTCACTTGTTAGACACCCACAATCCACCACAACACCAGAATATTAAGAGCATATCACTTGTGACTTTGTGCATTCTCTTGGCAAGAAAGAAAAGGAGAAAGATCACTTTACAGCAGCATATAGTTGGAAGGAGAAAAGGCTCACTCCTCAGGAGCTTTAAAGTTTAAACTCTCGGAAGGTGCAGTGGACATATTCCACTAGGTAATCATCCTTTCCTTTGCTCCCTATCCCATGTACCATAACCATGTTTACCTTACTATTGGTTTTGCGCTTTAGTCGAATAACTGTGTGCATGATAATGAAGTTCATGTGAGAATTTGTTTGAGCATTTCTTAACCTTGCTACCATGTTGCTTGTCCCGTACATTATAAGCTTTGATAACATAATGCTTGTATCTTCATGTTGAGATTCTGTTTGAAGGTGTGTTGGCACGATGAGTGATTTGTCTCACTCCTTTCCTTATATCCTTGGCCACCTGTTCATGTCATTATCATGCTCAAATTTGTATTCAGAAGTTTAGATTTTATTTGGTTGAAAATATAGTTGTTGGATTGTATGTTCATATTACTTGGGAGGGAGGTCTAGAGTTTTTAGTCTAGGATTGTATTGGTATCATTGCAGTCTTGGAGTTTGATTAATGTGAGTGAAAGTTTGAGTTCATGAGAAATCTTTTGCTCTGCCAGTTTAGAAGTATGAAGTATAGGGTGTTCATATTATCATGTTAGAGTTTAAACTTTGAGATCTCCTCAGGACACATGCTAGTGTCAGTTTAGATTAAGCTATGTAAAGATACTGCTTGAATTTGATTGGTATCTATGTGTGTGAACTCATTCCTGAATGCACCTTTTTCAATTCATTTTTCATCTTGATAACACCTTTGTTTTGAGTTGAGGAAAGGTTATTAACACTCTGCGTTCTAGGTAGTATAAAATAGGCTTTTGTTTTGATAATTTTGGTTAGGATTTGATGGAGATCAGGTTTGGGTAAGGGAGTTGTTTGCCATGGCCATGGTTTTGTTTTCACAATGGTTTGAGTTTTATACTGCATGTTGAGAATGAGAACATGTTTAGAAGATTGGTCCAACTGTGTCTGGCATTTGAGTACTTTAAGTGTATTTGACCAATTGATAAATTTCACTAGCATACAATACTGTCACGTAAGGGGTCTTCAGCATGTTTTTTTTATTTTCGCTGGCCAGGTTTAAGAATTAACTGAGGTGACTTATACACTGGATGTACAGCCACCCCAGTGGTAGACCATATGCGCTGAAACAAAGGGGTCTGGGGTTCGAATCCCCCTCGCCCCAGACGCCCTTTTTCCATCTCTTTTCCTTTTTCTGATTTCCCTAACCATTTGGACCTGGGCCTTGCGCAATGACTTTTAGCACCCCCATGAAAGGCCCACGCGCTGCAGTTAATAACTAGGGTCTGATTAGTGCACCCCTCCCTTGTTTTAGTTAAAAAAAAACTTTTTTATTTCATTTTATTTTCTTCTTTTCATTTTAATTAAATATTGTTCTTTTATTTAAAAACTCCAAAAATCCATAAATACTTTTTTTATTTGCTTAAGTTAATTTTTCATAATTTATTTCTTTACTTTTATTTTTGTATCAAATTAAAAATTTACTAAAACATGTGTAAACTTTCTCATTTAATTTTGGATCTTCTATGAAAATTTCTTTTTCCTTGAGAGTTTTCTTGGTGTTAGTTCTTGGTACTTGAAAGGTATATTTTGAGATAATTCATTAACCTTGGAGAGGTTCATTCTACTAGGGTTTTGCTTGGCTTTGTTACTAAGACCTTTCTCTTGAGTATCTTTGCCTTTGATTTCACACTTGAATGCTCCCTTTATCATATGTATGTGCACCATGTGTTTATGATTGTTGTGAATTGCCTCACTATTTTTTTGCCATACATTGATGTTTAAATCATACTTGTGAGAATGATCGTGCTTAATTATTGTACATCCCCTTTAGTTCTTACACTCATTTTATTCATGTGATTTCAATCCCTTATAACATTCTTGTTCATAAGAAGATGTTATCCTCCCCTCCTTCCAAAGGAAAGTCTCTCTATTGACCTCAAAGTCATAGAAAACTCATTATCTCCCTCCTTGACCTCATAATCATAGGATACCAGCTTTGACCTCATAGTCATAGTCACCTCCCTCCTTGACCTCATAGTCATAGGATACCAGCTTTAACCTCATAGTCATAGCCACCTCCCTCCTTGACCTCACAGTCATAGGATATCAGCTTTGACCTCATAGTCATGACCACCTTCTCTTTGACCTCATAGTCATAGGATCTCCTTGGCCTCCTAAGAGCCACTTTTGTTACAACTTAGAATTAAGTTAGAGTTCTTGGACTCTATGTGGAACTCATCACCTTGAGTATTCACCTTACCCCATCACAACTTAGACTTAGAGAGTTTCTTAAACTCAATATGAGCTCATACTCATTCCCCCTTGGAACTTTGGCCACAGTCAATGGTTCCTCACGCTTAGTTAGGTGAACTACGGTTGCTCTGATTCTTTAGTCAGATACGTAGGCACAAGATGCGACGTCTTGGCGAGCAAACTTAGTGTACATACCCTTAGGTCTTTACCTTTACCCCTACCATACATATCTTAGCAAGCAAACATAAACATAACACAATACAAACAAGAGGTTCCTGTAGAGTACTACAAATACTTAGGGTGCTAACACCTTCCCTTAGTATAACCAACCCCCGAACCTAGATCCTCTTGGGGTTTTCTTCAATCTTTACCTTTTCCTTTGGATAAATCAAAGCTCGATGGTGAATTTCAAAGATGTGTGATTCAAGTTAATTAATAGCTTGATATCCAATTCTCACCGCAACAGAAATAGCGACTTCACCGGGGAACCTTGATTTGAGGGTTAAGCCCACCTTATTGTGTTTGTGTTATTTATGTTTTGCTTGCTTGATTGTACATATCTGTATATATATATATATATATATATATATATATATATATATATATATATGTATACCTGTTTTGCTTGGGTTTTCTGTTTGGCAGGGTTGCTACTATTGAGTGGTGAGATAAGTCGTAACCCGGACTTGAGTGCACTTATTATAGGACGATGGTATATTCAAGGAGGCTTTGAGGGAGTCGATTCCTGAAAAAGTTGACATGAGACACCATCACTCAGTTGAGGCCCTCTTGAGAGTCTAGTCATGTTAAACGAGTCTATTCGTGAAAATATGCTACTCTTGACCTAGGTGCCTTTGATATTGAGAACCGTAGTTACCTCTAAAACCCACTTGGCCTTTTTAGGATGTATTGCGGTGACCATGAGGAAGTCTATTCCTGAAATAGTTGTCACACGATACTACACTCAAACGATATTCTCTTGAGAATATTATTGACTACTGAGTCATTCTAGAAATCGATAATATCTGAAAGATGGGTCGTTGACTCTGGGAACTTTTTAGAACCTTGTTCTACAGTTGATAAACCCATAGTACACACCTATGTCTAGAGGATACCTAGCACATATTCAAGACAATGGCAGCAATGAATGAAATTCTGAAGAACCAGGAAGATTTGAAAGAGGAGGTCAGAACCCTCAAAGGCCAGATGAATTGGGTTCTGGAAACTTTGCAAGCTCTGATGAAAAAAGAGGAGCACGCTCACCCTGTTACTCCTAGAGAAGTTGTCAGTTCATTGCCTCTTGTGGTTCCTCTAACTCAAGGACCTCCTCAGTATCAAGGGTCAGACCGCCGTCAGCCACGTCAGCATGCACGACAAAGGCCAAGAAATCCAGAGAGGAATTTCACTCAGCTACCAATGTCATACAGTCAGTTCTTGCCAAACTTAATTAAAGGTGGATTAATAGTGCCAAGGGAGATAGAGCCAGTGCCTTTTCCATACCCGCTAGGTTTTGACGCCGACGCTCGATGTGACTACCATGCTGGGGCACAAAGGCATTCAACTGAAGACTGCAAGATGCTCAGGAGTAAGGTTTAGAATTTGTTAGACTCTGAGAGGATCTCATTCACGCCTCAAGGCGTTCAAATCAACAATCCTTTGCCATCTCCTGTGGTTCTCCCATGCCAAGGATCTGCCTTTCGAGAAACCTCGTACCAGCCAGCATTTAGTCTTGGTCTTGCACCAGAATATCATCAGGTGTCTACCAAAAGGGCGTTCCAGCCTCCAACGGTTGTTTCTCCTCAAGGTTCTTGAAACCAAGACAAAAATAAGTACCTTATCGAAAGAGGTCAAGTTAACTGTCAACCTATTCCTGTGCCATTGAGCAAACTTTTCCCACCGTTGATGCAGAACAAGTTGGTGACTCCTCGACTTCTTAACCCTATTCCAGGACCTTGGCACAATGCAAACCTGACTTGTGAATTCCACAAGGGAGACGAAGGGCATGACTTGGACGGTTGCCGATCCTTAAAAGCTACTGCGTAAACGCTGATCTATAACAAGGATCTGATCCTTAAAGAAGATCGCCCAAAGATTGAGTGCAAGTTCCATACTGGTACAATGGGGCATCTTGTTAAGGAATGCAAAGAGTTCGAAGCAAGACTATTAAGCCTACTAAAGACGCTGACACCTCAGAAAGGTACGTCAAATGCCAACGTCTCAACTTTCGAAGCAAAAGGCAAAAGACTTGCAAGGCCTCTCAAGGTTCTGTATCACAAGGAACAAGTGATCAGTGGCGAAGGTGTTCCTCCATATGGGCCTGGAAACTAAAATATTCTGAAATCAATTCGCCAAAGTTGGCTGTATTTTGTTCATTTTAGTATTTTCAATTGTATTTCCTTTGCATTTTGAATTTGTATATGCTTATAAGCTTTGTTGTACTTTCAAATTGGCAACATTAATGAAATGTTTTTGCACCTTTTGATTAAGTCCATTCGTTTCACTCATTTACTTTTATGTTCATAAAAACAATAAATATTTATCTGTTCCACTTCATCAAACTGTTTGTTGTTAAGCAAAGATTGAGGAGGATGATGAAAACATTATATCCATAACTGTTGTGATATGCCTTCGATTAAACCTTGCCGATGATGTAAGGCATTGTTTCAATCCCCAAACACTGGAGAAATAAGAAAGATAATCCCTCATTAACCCCTTCGAGCCTAGAAGTAGGAGTTTTCTTTCCTTACACAAAAAACCCTTAAATCTCAACCTTGGGGCAGGGTAGTTCTCATTTTAACTTGGTTATGCAATCGAACGCAAGCACTTCATGCAAGACACCAGTCAACTCTCTCAAATCAAATGACAATAAAAAGAAGAGGTCTCATAACCTCAACAAAGACCAAAAGAGGTCTCATAACCTCAGCGAAGACAAGAAGAGGTCTCAAAACCTCAACAAAGACAATAAGAGGTCTCATAACCTCAAGAAAAGACAAGAAGGGGTCTCAAAACCTCAACAACAAAGGATAACCAATTGTTGCAAGGGAGTAATGACTATCCAAGGTGTCTGAATCATCATCAACTATCATCAGCTTAATTCCTAGCCTATAGGAACCTGAATGTATAGCTTGAGTTAACTGAGAGTAGGATTGAAGTTCATCACGAAGATTGGGTGGGGACCAAATAAACTTTGAGCCTTTATCCTTTGTTTCATAAACCGTGAACCAAACCACGTTACAACCCTTAAAAGACCTAATTGAGGTAAGGTTGTTTGAAAGCATACTACAGCAAGGTTGATTAAACATGACTCCTAATGATCTTTGCTAATTGCGTGTGTTGATCACGTCATCTGTCATTCTGTGAATGGCTAGATCCACCTTTTTTTTGGTTATTTAATCATTCCACCGTGTGTGTTTCATCAAATAAAACTTGATTTCAAAAGTTTGCATGAATTCTGCATTGAAATTTCCAATTTTAAATGAACAATACTTGTTTGCAAAATGAATTCAATGTCAAAAGAATCCCAACAAATGCAGCCAGCTAAGGAATTTGACTTGATAAAGGAAGCTCAGTCAAGGGCAACCATGCAGAAGGATTTGCCAATCCACCATTCCAAGAGCTATTGAATCAGGCGCAAAATTCTTCAAAAGTTCAAAATATTGAGGCAAGCCTTCTTGAGGTCATCTTATGACAAATTTGTTTCAAGGCAAGGACTTTGAAGACCCACCAACAGGGGCAAGATTATTCCCCGATTGTTTCTACCACATTCCGAGTACTTTGTATTGCAAATACAGTTAAGCTGATGCAGTTATGCCAAAGTTTATTCCTCTTCAAAAGTTTGAAGATATTGAAGCATCTTTTATGCCATTTCTTCTGTAAAATCCTTTTGATGACTTATCCTCATAAACTAGTTAATCAGAAGCAGTCAAGTCGAGATTTGGTAAATCTCTAAAAGACAATTAGTCAATGAGAATTTCCTTCACAGATCAACCAAGCTGGCAGGGGTAAGTGTGTTCCCCAGTTGTCAATAACCAGTCGGAAAAACAAGTTCAAGGACTTTGTTGTGCAAGTGTAGTTAAACTGGGGCAGTTACGCCGAGATTCATGAATATAAGAGTTTGAAGATATTGAGGCATTTCATATGCCGATTCTTCTGTAAAATCCTCTTGGTATTTTCTCCCAACATACCATATAGCCTGGGGCAGATAAGATTTGAAGATGATCATTATGCCAGTGGGATGCAGAACTACTCTGTTCTTGTGATATCCTTTGCCAGCTCCCCAGTAAGCTGTTACTTCTGCTAATCTTGGCAATTCTCCATGGGTTTCCTTCCAGTAAAGAAATCAAGCTCATGATGGCAATTCTAGTGAAGTTATGATACTATACCCTGAGTGGAAGTACTCCTTCTCCCTCAGAGAAGTTTGTAACCTTGAAGTAGAGTTTCTAATTCTTTTTATTCATCCCTAGTAGTGGTCTAATTTGTTGAGTTTGGCTGTGTATCCTTGTCGAGATGTTTATTTCATCTCCAGTCTCATTTCCCTTTGTCTGTTTTGTCAGCATAAGTATAAGCATATACATAGCATCTTAGCATTTCTGCTATCTTTTTGGTGTTTACCTGCTTTGTGCACTTTGGTTTTTATTTCCCCAAGTGACTGGGTTTGTCTATTCTCTCCAATAGAGTTGTCAGCCCTAGGCATAAAGTGCCCATCCTTTCTGAATTCCCCACAGAGTTTGATCCTCGTGGATGATGGTTGGTTCAGTTATCTTTTCCATGTTTGGATAAGATTAATCCCCATTTGAGCTAATTCCTCAATGGTTGGAGTCTCGTTTGACCGTATCTTTCTACCTTGTTCCTAGATTGATTTTTGGCCCCTGGCAAGTGTGCTATTGGGCCTGTTTAGGTTGCTGAACCTAGTTTGAACGTGCATTTATTTTGCACCGTGTCTCGCAGAAAGAATCTTTTGCAGATCCTAGTTGAAGGCAAAATCTTTTCTCCAACAGTGTTGTGATATCAATATCTCTGTGGAATTTATAACCAACAACAAGTATAAATCTCTTGAAGAAGTTTATTTTTCTATGGCGATAAGTGGTAGTCTCTTCTGAGAAGCTTATCCATCTCTGGTAATATTCAACCTTTCTACAACCATAATTGGTATTCCCCAGGAAGTCTAATCTTTATTTATGCAACCCCGGTACTAACCTATCTGATACTTAATCTCCTCATATAGATACCTAAAGTCAAGTAATTTCTGGCATTGTTTGTCTCAGGTCAGCTATGAACCTTGGTTAGATATGAACCTAAACCAGGTCAGCTATGAACCTTAACCTCAGGTCAAATGTGAACTCGAAGTTTAAAAACCAGGTCAGCTATGAACCTTAACCTCAGGTCAAATGTGAACCCAAAGTTTAAAAACTAGGACAGCTATGAACCTTAACCTCAGGTCAAATGTGAACCTGAAGTTTAAAAACCAGGCCAGCTATGAACCTTAACCTTAGGTCAAATGTGAACCCAAAGTTTAAAAACCAGGTCAGATATGAACCTAAACCATGTCCCCTATGAACCTTAACCTCAGGTCAAATGTGAACCCAAAGTTTAAAAACCAGGTCAGATATGAACCTAAACCAAGTCAGCTATGAACCTTAACCTCAGGTCAAATGTGAACCCGAAGTTTAAAAACCAGGTCAGATATAAACCTAAACCAGGTCAGCTATGAACCTTAACCTCAGGTCAAATGTGAACCTGAAGTTTAAAAACCAGGTCAGATATGAACCTAAACCAGGCCAGCTATGGACCTTAACCTCAGGTCAAATGTGAACCCGAAGTTTAAAAACCATGTCAGCTATGAACCTTAACCTTAGGTCAAATGTGAACTCGAAGTTTAAAAACCAGGTCAGATATGAACCTAAACCAAGTCAGCTATGAACCTTAACCTCGGGTCAAATGTGAACCCGGAGTTTAAAAACCAGGTCAGTTATGAACCTTAACCTCAGGTCAAATGTGAACCCAAAGTTTAAAAAACCAGGTTAGATATGAACCTAAACCAGGTCAGCTATGAAATTTAACCTCAGGTCAAATGTGAACCCGAAGTTTAAAAACCAGGTCAGCTATGAACCTTAACCTCAGGTCAAATGTGAACCCGAAGTTTAAAAACCAGGTCAGATATGAACCTAAACCAAGTCAACTATGAACCTTAACTTCCTGTCAAATATGAACCCGAAGTTTAAAAACCAGGTCAGATATGAACCTAAACCAGGTCAGCTATGAACCTTAACCTCAGGTCAAATGTGAACCCGAAGTTTAAAAACCAGGTCAGCTATGAACCTTAACCAAGTCAGATATGAACCTAAACCAGGTCAGCTATGAACCTTAACCTCAAGTCAAATGTGAACCCGAAGTTTAAAAACCAAGTCAGATATTAACCTAAACTCCGGTCAAATGTGAACCTAAAGTTTGAAAACCAGGTCAGATATGAACCTAAACCCAGACCCAACTCATATTGGTGTCCAAAGTCCAGTCTTTGCTGGCAAACCAACTCAGATTGTTATTCAAAGTCTAACTCATATTGGTATTCAAAGTCTAACTCATATTGGCATTCAAAATCCAACTCATACTGGTGTCCAAAGTCCAGTCTTTGCTGGCAAACCAACTTAGATTGGTATTCAAAGTCCAACTCATATTGGCATTCAAAATCCAACTCATATTGGTATCTTACCAACTCAAATTGGTATCTTATCCAACTCAAATTGGTGTTCGCTAGTATCATCCATATTGTGAGCTTAGTGTTTACTGGCGTGTTACTTCCAAGTCCAATCATTGTTGGCACTTTAATCTTATTCCCAGCAGAGGTTCAGTCATTATCAATATCTTTTTGAAAGTCCTTGTGATTGATCCTCATATGGAACACGCAGAGTTTGTCTCTGTCTTTATTGGTCTTTCTTGAAGATCCCATTTGAACTCTTCAGTATAAGAAATCCCTAGAAAATATTTTGTTCCAAATTGATCCCCAGTGGAGATCATGTCTTCTTTCTGGTTTCATGCCTAGTAAGAATGTGTTTTATTTCCCCAGTGTCGTCCGATCACATATGAACCTGTCGTCCATCTCCCTGGATCTTCCCTCAATGGAGAACACCTCTCTGGCTCCTATCTACAGTGAGGATCTGTGGGATTTCCCCTCAGTTTTATTTTTATATCCCCAGTATTTCCTTAGAGTCCCCCCAGTAGGTCTCTTTTGTTGGTTAGTCTGTATCCCCAGTGAGTTTTCTATGAGGATACTAACCTTCATCCTTCCCCAGTGAAGTTCACCTGTGTTTGGTAGCTCTTTATCCTCTGGTGTCTCATTTGTCTGCATCTTTGCACTATCATGGCATCATATCATCATACTAGAAGTTTATGGCATGTCAACACATGCATGTCCGTAGCCTATCCTTAGCATCTGCGTTCCATCTAAGGGTAAAATTTTCGGTTTGCTATATTTAAATACCTTTCACCTTGATGTCCCGAGGACTTCCATTCCTCGTGTCATCCGATAAACTATTTAAATAGGGGCAACTGTTGTACCCCAAATTTTACCCCTTAGATGTCATAACATCTTGCCCTTATATGTAGGGATCAATCATCTATGCATTGTCAATTAACCACTTCATCTTGCAAGTTTATTTCTCATGTGAAAGCCAGTACTTGCACAAAGAGGAGGGCAAAGTCCCCTAAGCCAGTCTCTCGTATGATTCAAGGAAAGAAAGACAATTTAGGCTCCAAATGCAATCATTACAGTTCATCTACATCCAAGGAGTCCAATTCAACAAGAAATCAAGTGTGTTTGGTTCCTATTACAAGTGCCTTGAGCCACAAATTCACCATGCCTCAAACTAGGGTTTTGGTCAAGAAAGTCAACCATTGCCTTTGATGTTGATCAAGACATAATCCCAAGCCTTGGGACTTGATTCCATGTGACAATAGACATCCTTAGAGGTCATCTATGCGCCTTGGAGGAGATTGAAGAAGCAAGATCATCAGAGATTATCCATGTTGTATTTCTTGAGAAATTAGGGTTTGACTGAGACTTTGAATTTTGAGATTTTGATCCAAGATGAAGCATTCAAGTCCTTAATCCATCATGACATGTCTAATTGTTGAGTTAGGGCATGAGAAATCAAGTTTTGAGAGGTTTCTTGCAAAGAGGGCAATGTTTGGTCTTTGAAACCTTCTAAGTGTGGAAAATTCACTTCTTGTGCAAAATTGGGATGGTTATAAATTTTAAACTACACATCCAAATTAAGTGACTCAAAGCTCAAAGGAAAGCTCTTTCCATGAACTTCAAAGTGCATTAGAGGACCTCTCTTCAAAAAATGCATGGTTTTTAAGTTATGAGTCTTGGAAGATAAGTTGCCTTTGGGACTTAGTGAAATTTTTAGTATTTTTGCCTTAAGTTTCATCCATCTTTAACTCGATTTTTCACCTAGTTTCAAGCTTCAAATCAAAAATCTTTGGACATGAAAGTTGTTCCTTGTTCTTCAAGCTTTCCAAGCATGGCAAGAACTCCTCATTTGGATAAACCAATCTCAAGTTATGATGCTTTAAAGTTAGGTGTTTCAAAGTGTGAAAACTCCATAACTTAGAAATTTTTCTAAGTCTTTTGGATAGCCCATGGAGCATAACTTTGACTCAATTTTTCTAAATGTTACAAACCTCATCTCAAGTCACTTTCCACATGAACATTGCTCTATCAAATGCCTACTTTCCAAAGAACCAAAGAACTCACAAATTGGAGCATTGATCATTAAGAAATTGTGCATCAAAGTGGCCATGGTACAAAGGATTCACACACTTAGAAATTCAGAATTTTTAACACTTGACACCATCATTTTTTTTGCACGATTCTTATATGTTTCTAGGCATAATTTCAACTTGCCTCCAACATGGAACTCGCTCTATTAAATGATCTCTTTCCAAAGCATCAAAAAGCATGCCAATTGGCCCATTAGTTGATGATTTATCATGTGCTAAAGAGAGGTACACGGTTTAGTTCTATTGTACCAGCTTGTTTCATTTTTGAACCTAACTTGAGCATTGAACCAAAACCTTGACCTTATTTCTTGTGCACCAACCCTGCATATGTGTGATCCCAAACATTTCCTCTTTGAGCACACTCTCCTATGACTCACCAAAAAGGTGTTTTGAAATAATACATTGGTTTATGAAGCAAAAGATACAGCATAAGGGCTATCAACTTCATACGCACAAACCCATATTCTTCAATCCCAAGCTTTACCTCCTTTATCTCTCTCTCTCTCTCATGACCCAACAAAAAGAGGTTTTTGAGGTATATATTGGATGATGAATGTGGCAGATCTGCACCCTCTTTTCCACTGCCCTTGCTCAGCCGTGAAGCATGTTTTTCTCCAAGGTTTGACTAGAATCCATAAGATAAAGCCATGGTTTGATGAGTTTTCTAAGCCATTAACCAACTTGCTCTCCTATAAAAGGAGACTCTTGCTCACTTGTTAGACACCCACAATCCACCACAACACCAGAATATTAAGAGCATATTACCTGTGATTTGTGCATTCTCTTGGCAAGAAAGAAAAGGAGAAAGATCACTTTGCAGCAGCACATAGTTGGAAGGAGAAAAAGCTCACTCCTCAGGAGCTTTAAAGTTTAAACTCTCGGAAGGTGCAGTGGACATATTCCACTAGGTAATCATCCTTTCCTTTGCTCCTTATCCCATGTACCATAACCATGTTTACCTTATTATTTGTTTTGCACTTTAGTCGAATAACTATGTGCATGATAATGATGTTCATGTGAGAATCTGTTTGAGCATTTCTTAACCTTGCTACCATGTTGCTTGTTCTATACATTATAAGCTTTGATAACATAATGCTTGTCTCTTTATGTTGAAAGTCTGTTTGAAGGTGTGTTGGCACGATGAGTCCTTTGTCTCAGTCTTTTCCTTATATCCTTGGCCTCCTGTTCATGTCATTATCATGCTCAAATTTGTATTCAGAAGTTTAGATTTTGTTTGGTTGAAAATACAGTTGTTGGATTGTATGTTCATATTACTTGGGAGGGAGGTCTGGAGTTTTTAGTCTAGGATTATATTGGTATCATTGCAGTCTTGGAGTTTGATTAATGTGAGTGAAAGTTTGAGTTCATGAGAAATCTTTTGCTTAGCCAGTTTAGAAGTATGAAGTATAGGGTGTTCATATTATCATGTTAGAGTTTAAACTTTGAGATCTCCTCAGGACACATGCTATTGTCAGTTTAGATTAAGCTATGTAAAGATATTGCTTGAGTTTGATTGGTATATATGTGTGTGAACTCATTCCTGAATGCGCCTTTTTCAATTCATTTTTCATCTTGATAACACCTTTGTTTTGAGTTGAGAAAAGGTTATTAACACTCTGCGTTCTGGGTAGTATAAAATAGGCTTTTGTTTCGATAATTTTGGTTAGGATTTGATGGAGATTAGGTTTGGGTAAGGGAGTTGTTTGCCATGGCCATGGTTTTGTTTTCACAATGGTTTGAGTTTTATACTGCATGTTGAGAATGAGAACATGTTTAGAGGATTGGTCCAGCTGTGTCTGGCATTTGAGTACTTTAAGTGTATTTGACCAATTGATAAATTTCACTAGCATACAATACTGTCACGTAAGGGGTCTTCAGCATGTTTTTTTATTTTCGCTGGCCAGGTTTAAGAATTAACTGAGGTGGCTTATACACTGGATGTATAGCCACCCTAGTGGTAGACCATATGCGCTAAAACAAAGGGGTCTGGGGTTCGAATCCCCCTCGCCCCAAACACCATTTTTGCATCTCTTTTCCTTTTTCTGATTTCCCTAACCATTTGGACCTGGGCCTTGCGCAATGACTTTTAGCACTCCCACGAAAGGCCCACGCGCTGCAGTTAATAACTAGGGTCTGATTAGTGCACCCCTCCCTTGTTTTAGTTAAAAAAAAAACTTTTTTATTTCATTTTATTTTCTTCTTTTCATTTTAATTAAATATTGTTCTTTTATTTAAAAACTCCAAAAATCCATAAATACTTTTTTTATTTGCTTAAGTTAATTTTTCATAATTTATTTCTTTACTTTTATTTTTGTATCAAATTAAAAATTTACTAAAACATGTGTAAACTTTCTCATTTAATTTTGGATCTTCTATGAAAATTTCTTTTTCCTTGAGAGTTTTCTTGGTGTTAGTTCTTGGTACTTGAAAGGTATATTTTGAGATAATTCATTAACCTTGGAGAGGTTCATTCTACTAGGGTTTTGCTTGGCTTTATTACTAAGACCTTTATCTTGAGTATCTTTGCCTTTGATTTCACACTTGAATGCTCCCTTTATCATATGTATGTGCACCATGTGTTTATGATTGTTGTGAATTGCCTCACTATTTTTTTGCCATACATTGATGTTTAAATCGTACTTGTGAGAATGACTGTGCTTAATTATTGTACATCCCCTTGAGTTCTTACACTCATTTTATTCATGTGATTTCAATCCCTTATAACATTCTTGTTCATAAGAAGATGTTATCCTCCCCTCCTTCCAAAGGAAAGTCTCTCTAATGACCTCAAAGTCATAGAAAACTCATTATCTCCTTCCTTGACCTCATAGTCATAGGATACTAGCTTTGACCTCATAGTCATAGTCACCTCCCTCCTTGACCTCATAGTCATAGGATACTAGCTTTGACCTCATAGTCATAGCCACCTCCCTCGTTGACCTCACAGTCATAGGATATCAGCTTTGACCTTATAGTCATAGCCACCTTCTCTTTGACCTCATAGTCATAGGATCTCCTTGGCCTCCTAAGAGCCACTTTTGTTACAACTTAGAATTAAGTTAGAGTTCTTGGACTCTATGTGGAACTCATCACCTTGAGTATTCACCTTACCCCATCACAACTTAGACTTAGAGAGTTTCTTAAACTCTATATGAGCTCATACTCATTCCCCCTTGGAACTTTGGCCACAGTCAATGGTTCCTCACCCTTAGTTAGGTGAACTACTGTTGCTCTGATTCTTTAGTTAGATACGTAGGCACAAGATGCGACGTCTTGGCGAGCAAACTTAGTGTACATACCCTTAGGTCTTTACCTTTACCCCTAGCATACATATCTTAGCAAGCAAACATAAATATAACACAATACAAACAAGAGGTTCCTGTAGAGTACTACAAATACTTAGGGTGCTAACACCTTCCCTTAGTATAACCAACCCCCGAACCTAGATCCTCTTAGGGTTTTCTTCGATCTTTACTCTTTCCTTTGGATAAATCAAAGCTCGGTGGTGAATTTCAAAGATGTGTGATTCAAGTTAATTAATAGCTTGATATCTGATTCTCACCGCAACAATATCATATTTCAAAACTCCATTAGACCACAATAGACATAGATTATCAATCAATGGTTGCAAGTAAACATCTATCTTCAATTTAGGGTTGTGAGGTTCGGGTATGAGACAAGCCAGAAATAAGTATGGTTTGGTCATGTACATTTCAGGGGGAAGATTGTATGGAGTAATAGTTATTGTCAAACATTTTAGGGATACAAACCCAACCTTATATTTCGGGGTTCCCTAGCAAAGTCAGGATATGCATCACAAAAGTGTTTCCACATTTTTCCACCAGACGGATGGCGAAGGACGTTGGAACACTTTTTGTTCATGTTATGCCATCTCATTTCAGCTGCCAACTTGGTTAATGTATACAATCTTTGTAATCTTGGAATGATTAGGAAATAAAACATCCTCTTGACTAGGATATCTTTGTACTTTCCCATGCCAGTCTTGCGAGGAATGAACCTAGAAACATTACAAAATTTGCACCTAAACAACTTGTTATCATCCTTGTAGTATAACATACAACCATTCTTACAACAATCAATTTTCTTAACCTTTAGCCCTAACTTAGACACAAACTGTGTTGCTTGGTAATAGTTATCAAGAAAACACTTTTGATTTGGACATACACTTTTAAGCACCTGTGTAACAAAATCTAAACCTTTTTGTGGAACATTCCAGTTAGAACTAATTTTAAGAAGTTGAGTAGGTATTGATAACATAGACTGGGTAGCTCATTCATAGATGGACTTTTTGAAAGATATCAACTTATCATAAAATTATTTTGCCTCTTCATTAGGAAACATCCTCCAAAAGTTCCTACTATTGTTTCATGTTATCATTCACGTGATACAAACATACGTGAGACCTAAAAATATCATACATCATCTGATTCATTGCCTCAAACTGGTCAGCATGACACATATGCTCACTACTATTTGAACCACCCCTATATCAACATTGAGATTCACTTATCCATGTTGAGTCTAAATCCAATAGTCTGGTTGAAATCCATCTTGATACATGTGAAATCTAACATTAATTGTTGTACTTATCTTACGACACTTGCAATTTATGCACGAACACCTTATCCCTCTCTCAGATTTACAAATGGGTTGTTTTAAAGCCCTCTTCACAATTTTTTAACCCCACGAACACATTCTTCTTTCATTCCATGCCTATCAGAATATTCTTTATTGTACATCTAAGTACAATCCATTTTCTATAAGGCAAATAATTAACTTGTCAGTCACTAAACATTAGAACATAACTTATGTTACTTTGGAAATTACCAAAATGTGTTGGCTAATATATTATTGCCATGCAAAATGTGACAACATGTAAAACAATTCAGTTTTCTAATTTCATGTCATCGAAGTTTTTTGCAATACTGAACCGGTTCACCGAACTGTTATGGTAGCTCGGTTCAACTCAGAGCAAAAATTACATAATTAAGCTATATAATTTTGGTTTAGTTCAGAGCAAAAACTATGAACTTGTTCACCGAACAATTATGAAAGTTTGGCTCGACTAAATAGAAACCATTAATGGTTTGGTTCAGTTTTTAACCTAGAAGTGTATCTGATCTTGACGGATGATTAGAACCTGAAGTAGGCCAGAGATGACGTCTGCGATCCAAAGTATACAAGATGAGGAGGGCTGTACCTACAAGACACTCCGATGCTAAAGTAATAATTGGGAGAAAGAAAGGCAAGTACAAAGTATGTGTTTCGTAGGATGATTTGGAATACCTGACCCTCTCAAATGAGAGTGTTTTTATAATGCCCTCATCGCTTAGTCATTGGTCCCTATTTTCGGGGTGAGATAACCGTTCCCCAAAGAATAGGTAACTGTCAGAAACTTGTCGTTAGGCGGGCAGAGGTACCCGTAACTAGTCGTTGCCACGGGCAGAGGGGCAGTTGCGGGCGCGGGTGTTCTGACTGTTTCTGGATGGTGGAACCGTGTGTGACGGGCAGGAACGACAAAGAAGGGACAGCTGAGCCTGGGGGTCAACCGACCAGACTTTCCTGGAAGAGGGGCAGAAAGGTAAATGTTGCCCTAAATTAGCAGGACTTAGGCAATTGGGTCGTTCTGGGAGCAGTAGTGGATTGGGCCATGCCTAGTCATTGGGCCAGTCCGGAACAGGAGCCCCCAAGTCATTGCTCTCGAGCATGAGAGTGATGAATTAAAGGTAGCTTGCAGTCCCGAGGAGGTCCAGAGACGGTCGTTGCTTGTCGATGAGACGAGGTTGTTTTATGGTGCCCGAGGGAGTCTGTGCCCGAGGGACCTGTAACGTTGCAAGGCGTGCCTGGCTTGCGGGGAGCCCAACAGTTGATGTGATCTGAAGAGGTGGAGTGCCACGCGTGTCTCGAGCCACGTGCCATATTTAATGTGTAATGATGGCTAGGCTAGGGTCATGATGATGCCCCTAGCCGCGCATGCTCGTGCACGTGCCCACAGATTGTCTATAAATAGAGGGAGAAGCTGCTAAATTGCACTTTTTGCTTCTCTATCTTCCCTTATTCTCCGCTCTGCGCTCCACCGTCTACCGCCGTTCTACATCGTCCAGCCACCGTACAAGCACCGACCAAAACTCTTCGACCCCTTAACTTCTTTCTCGACCACGTAAGTTGCCTGAGCTGATCTCTGTTATATGCTTTTTTGCTCTCAGCTTTCTTAGAATGCATGCTGTTAGGGTGAACTAGGGTAGTGTAGGGGCTGCTTCTGGTGATTGTTGGTGGCAGTCGGTGGTTTGCCCATTTTTCGCCGCTGCCGGCGTCGCCGAAACCTTAGGAACTTAGGCCTTTATGTTGATTTTGACGTGGAAGCATTTGTCTCCGGCGGGAACCATGAATTTTCTGGTGTACTCATGAGCTTTCAGGTGTATTCATGAGTTTTTTGGTGGATTGCCCTAGGCATCTCCTCATGCTATAGTTGTGCCATTTGAGTAGGGCTTAGGTCGGGGACGTCGTCCTCGGGCCTTCGCACGCCCTTTCACTTGACTAGCGGTGGAAGGGTGGATTTAATTTTGTCATCGAATTCACTTTTGTCCTCTGCTTTTTAGGTAAAAGAGATGGCGCATGAAACCGAGGATGACATTCTTAGAGACTTGTCCAAAGAGAGCTCCTCGGAGGATAGTGACACTGAAGACACCTTTACTCTCGTTGACGCTGGCGAAACACACGCTCCGAGGACCACCACGAAAGAGTGGTCTGTTGCAGAACCCGGGGAGCATGCCTCCATCTTTGCCTTTTACACTGGAGACGCCTTCACGATGGTGGGGGCGAAGGGGAGTGGAAGGTCCATTTATTCATAGAGGATTACTGCATATGCTCGGTGTACGGGGAGATGTTCCCTATGTACGAATACGTCTTTAAGGAGATAGGGCTGAGGTTGCCCTTCACGGATTTTAAGAGGTGAATCTTCATGCACCTGGATCTGGCGCCTTCACAGCTACATCCTAACTCCATTACCTTCATTCGGGCATTCGATTTGACGTGCGACTTTCTGGGGATTGGTGCTACCCTCCCCCTCTTCTTTACAGTTTTCCATATCCAACGACAAGTTTCGGGGAGGAAGTTTGGATGGGTCTCCCTGAAGCAGGAGAGGAAGTTGTTTAAACCCTTCTCTCATTCCATTAGGACTTTTAAGGAGCGGTTTTATATTATTGAGCCTGTGTCAGAGAAGGCCACCGACTCCACGTTTGTCTGGGAGGTCTCGACGGATGAGAACGGGGAGGATATTATCGACGAGGAGGGTAAGATACAGGGGCAGAGGTTATTGAGGTTCCCCTTTTGCTGGAGCGGGGATCATTTCACCCTAGGAACAAATGGTTACACCGCCACCCTGGAGATGCTGAACGAGGATGACAAGGCCAGCTACGCAAAGCTGGTGGGTTTTGGCAACAGTTTCAGCCCTGCTCAGTGCGTGACTAAGAGCGGGGATCCAATTTATGAGGAAGATAGCGGGATCAAGGTGGAGAGCTGTTATATCAATACGAAGGAGCTCCTCGAGTGCCCCACTCAAGATTATGCTCTAGAATTGCTCGGTAGCCTTTGTTTCTTAGCTTGTTTAGACTGTTATCTTTTCCTTTTACTAATGTGTTTGTTATGTTTTTGCAGGTAAAATGTCTTCTGCCCATGAACGGATGGTGAAGAATGCTCAGGCGAAGGGCAAGAGGGGAATACTAATCAGGAAGAGCCGCCTCAGCCAGTGAGGGCCTCCTCCACAAATGGGGTCGGGGACCTCCTCGTCTACTCCCCCAACCATCCAGACATACCCCGTGCCCATTAATTCGAGGACCAAGCGCACACAGACGGGCGAGATTATGGACCTCAACAAAGAGAGGGATAAGAGTAGGTTCGATCTGCCCCCGTGCCTCCACAACAAAAGATTTTTCGAAGGCTCTTCTTTGGCCATTCCTCGGGCGGAGTCTCTGAAGCTCGAGGAGATGGAATGTTCGAGCAAGAGGGAAATGTTAGCTCAGGATGCTTCTGTCTTGATTAGGGTCTTGGAAATGGCAGTGGTTTACACCGAGGAGGGTTCCCACCATGATTCTGAGCTGAAGAAGGCCCAGGCTGCGATCGCAGACCTGGAAGGGGAGTTGAAAAAGTCTAGGGAGGCAGCGATAAAGTCCCAGGATGAACTGACCAAGGTCAACGGGGAGAAAGACACCCTTGCCGCGGAAAAGAAAGCCGTGGAAGATCTGGTAGATCAATTGAGGACCGCTGCTGCCCCCGCTGAGGACGAGAACGAGGCGATGAAGAAGCTGAAGACTCGGGCTGAGATGGTCGCTCGTATCAACCAGGCAGAGGATGATTGTGAAGGTATCGCCGAGGATTCCTTCAACAATGTCGTGGCGCAGTTGAGGATCCTGAACCCCGGGGTCGAATTGTCCACCGAGGGGGTTGGGTTCCTCTACAGCGTTGTGGACGGCAAAATTGTTGTCATCTCCGAGTTTCTTCAAATCAGCGAGGAGCATGCATAAATTGTCTATGACGAGCCTCAACATATGGACGAGTGACTTCTTTTTAGTTGCATCTTCAGCCTGCGTACCGTATTCTTATAACTTATTTTTTGTATGGGGCATGGCCCCTTAGTGATGTACCAAGTACAATCGTGGTCCTCGTGGCCACTCTTATTGTAATATTTATTCCTGGCCAATGTGGTCGGTTTTGCATGATTTGTTTTTGCGCATGGCTTTTCTTTGCTTTATTTTCACTAAGTGTTGAAATGTTGCTCGATACGCGTGTGCCCGTTATAAGGGTAACTTTAAATGATTTGTTATTTTGGGGTTTTCTCGACTCAGATGTGTTCAGCAGTGAGGGGAACTAGTCGAAAGTCTTGGGTAGCTTCTGGGCATGAGGGCGGAGCTCAGGTCGTGTTTTACGGCCTGAGTTCACAGCGTGAACTTCCCATCGTGAGCTGGGTGTTCTGCCTGTCATGGTACTTGGACGACGGCAGGCTCGGTCGAGGGGCCGCTGTCAGGCAAGGGTTTTGCTCATTCCTGAGCGAAAGTCTGCCTTGATTTATTTTGGTATACGGCGCTTGTACCTGGGCGCACACTTGTGCCTGGTATTATACTTGTCGTATCGACGAAGCATGCCGACAGTTAAGGCCTTAGCTATAATATTGTTTTAGCTTTTTAGCGTTCCATGGTCGAGCAAGTTCTTCCCCGTTAAGCTGTTCTAGGTAATATGCCCTATTTTCTGTTTTTGCTCGAGCACGATTGGGCCCTTCCCAGTTAACGACGAGTTTGCCTTCTCGAGAATCTTTGTGATTCCTCCTTAGGACAAGACTGCTCACTTGGAATTCTCGTCGTATAACTTTGGCGTTGTGCCTAATTACGATCTTTTGTTTCAGTGAGGCCTCGCGGAGGGCTGCTTCTGTCCGGACCTGTTCAACGAGATCGAGCTCGTCCCTTAGTGCCTCGCTATTTGTATCCTCGTCCAGGGGGATTCAGTCCACCTGGAGGGCACGTGTATTTCAATGGAGATTACCGCCTTAGTTCCGTACGCCAGACGGAAAGGGGTTTCCCCGGTCGAAGAGTGGGGCATAGTACGGTAGGCCCAGAGTAAGCTGTGCAGATCCTCGACCAATTGTTTCTTCGTTTCATCTAGCCTTCATTTGAGGCCTCGTAGGATCACCCTGTTTGCTGCTTCGGCTTTCCCGTTAGTCTGTGGATGCTCGACGAACACGAAGTGCTGCTTGATGCCCAATTGAGCGACAAACTCCTGGAATTTTTTATCCGTGAACTGTGTCCTGTTGTCGGTGATGATCGCTTGGGGAATGCCAAAGCGAGCAAGGATGTTTCGCTTGTAGAAGCGGAGTATGTTGTGGGACATTATTTTGGCCAGAGCCTCTACTTTTATCCACTTAGTGAAGTAGTCAACGCCTACTATCAGGTATTTATTCTGGTTTGACCCTACGACGAATGGTCCTAGGATATCCAGGCCCCACCATGCGAAGGGCCACGGGGAGGAAATTTCTTTGAGCTCATTGGGCGGTGCCAAGTGCATGTCCCCGTGCCGTTGGCATTTGTCGCATTTCTTCACATGTTCTTTTGCGTCATGCTGCATGGTTGGCCAGTAATATCCTGCTCGTAGAGCCTTCTTGGCGAGGGATCTCCCCTGGAGGTGTTGGGCGTTGATCCCCTCATGGATCTCGCGCAGGATATGGGCGACCATCTCCTCCTCGACACATTTGAGGAGAGGAATGTAAAACCCTCGCCTGTAGAGCTAATTTTCGACTAGGACGTAGGAGCAGGCTCTGCACCTGACTACATTGGCTTCCTCAGGGTCGAACGGTAGTTCGTCTTTGGCGAGGTAGTTGTATACAGGGGTCATCCAGCAGTCGCTGTCGCCGATGACGTGCACGTCGAGGGCCGCGGAGGCTTTCTCGATGCTGGGTTAAGGAAGTACTTCCTGGATGACGAATTTGTTTCCTCCTTTATTCTTCATGCTCGCCAGCTTTGACAAAACGTCAGCTCAGACATTGTGTTCACGGGGAACATGTTTTACCTTTACCGATGTAAACTTTGTCATCTTTTCTTTAACCAGGGTCAAGTATTTAGACAAGTTGTCGTTCTTGGCCTGGTATTTTCCTCAAACCTGGAGGGCCACATGTTAAGAATCGGTGCATATGATGACTTCCTCGTCTCCTAGGTCTTCGTCGAGGCGTAGGCCTGCGAGGGAGGCTTCGTATTCAGCCTGATTGTTGGAAGTGGGGAAAGACAAAGTGAGTGAGACCTCGACGAGGATTCCTTCCTCATTTTCCAAGATGATACCAGCCCCGCTCCCTGCTGAGCTGAATGCTCTATTGACGAAGATCGTCCACTTGCGAGCCCCGCAAGCAGGGGAATCGGGTAAGGTCATCTCCGCGATGAAGTCGGCCAGAGCCTGAGCCTTGAGCGCTTTTATTCTCTCATACTAGATGTCGAACTCGGACAATTCGAGCGACCACTTGAGCATTCTGCCGGCCATGTCTAGTCGGCCCAAAAGTTGCTTCACGGGTTGGTCTATGCGTACCACGATTGTGTGGGCCAGAAAGTAGTGCCTCAGTCTCCTTGCAGCATTGATGAGGGCCAGGGCCACCTTCTTTATCTGCTGGTATCTCAGTTCCAGTCCCTACAGCGCTTTGCTCGTGAAGTATATGGGTTTCTGCGTGTCGGGCATTTCACGAATGAGGGCGGCGCTGAAGGCCTCGGTCGCGACGGCGAGACAGATATATATAGTTTCGCTGTTATCTGGCTGGGAGAGGATAAACAGTTCTGACAGTGCTTGCTTTAGGTGGAGGAGGGCTTGGTCGCATTCCTCCGTCCACTCGAAGGTTGCCTCCTTGCGGAGGAGTTTGAAAAAAAGGAGTGCGTGCTGAGCAGACTTTGCTACAAAACGAGATAGCGAAGCGAGCATCCCGTTGAGGGATGGATGGACTTTTTCGAGTTTGGGGTAGGGAACTTGGAGATGCCCCTACACTTGTCGGGGTTAGCTTTGATTCCTCGTTCTGTTAGATATAAGCCGAGGAACTTAGCCGCTCGTACCCCAAACGTGCACTTCTCCGGGTTGAAGCGCATCCTGTACTTCCTGGCCTGCTCGAAGACCTTCCTCAAATGGGTCATGTGATCGGATTCCTCGTGGGATTTCACGATCATGTCGTCCATATAGACTTCGAGCATATCCTTGATTTCTCCTCGGAAGACCTTGTTCATCCTTCTTTGGTAGGTAGCACCAGCGTTTTTCAAGCTAAAGGGCATTACGTTGTAGTAATAGTTACCCGATTCGGTCATGAAAGCTGTGTACCTTTTGTCACTTTTTGCCATGGGTATTTGGTTATAGCCCGGATACGCGTCCATGAAAGATAACAATTTAAAACCGACAGAATTATCAACTAATTTGTCTATGTTGGGGAGGGGATATGCATCTTTAGGGCAGGCCCTATTGAGATCGGTATAGTCAACACACATGCGCCATTTTCCATTTAATTTTTTAACGAGTACAACATTGGACAACCAAGTAGTGTACTTTGCCTCAAAAATAAAATTCGCCTCTAGGAGGTCTTTTACAGCTTATTCGGCAGCCTCCATTTTCTTCGGAGTCTGCTTTCGCCTACGTTGAGCTACTACCCTAGCGGCGGGATCGATGGTAAGATGGTGGCAGGCCACATTAGGATCTAGGTCGGGCATTTCCGCGGTGCTCCAAGTGAACAAATCTGCATTCTCTTGGAGACAGGCTTTGAGTTGTTTCCTCGCTAGATCGAGGAGCCTGGTCCCGATCTTCACTCCTTGCTGGGGGTCGTCGCCGACCAGGACAAGTTCAAACTTGCCATCCGGAATTTGGCGCATCGGATGGGAGGTCTCGCCGCTAGTGGTTGAAGTTGAAGGGCTGCTCAAACATGGCTGGATCTCCTTCCCCTTCCTTTTCTGCTCCTTCTGATCGTCCTCGGAGAAGCGACTGTCAAGGTCGATAGAGTCGACGCGGGGCAGCGGCTTTGCCTCTTCAGAGTTGCTGGGCTGGGCTGGGCAGGCTTGCTGGAAGTCTTCGGCTTGGCGACGATAGTGTTCAGCCCTTTGGAGGCTGCCTCGGAACATCTCCTCACTACTTCGATGTCTCCATACAGTGTGGCGACGAGACCCTTAGAAGTGTAGTACTTCATCTTCAGGTGCACTGTTGAGGGCACGACTACCAATTCGGCCAAAGTTGGCTGCCCAAAGATGCATTGGTATAGAGACGGGCAGTCAATGACCAGGAACATTGTCGAGCTTGGTACTCCGGTTCGAGCTCGTGGTGACAAGATGCTCGAACTTCCTTTTGATGGAGCCCATAATAACCTTGTTGAATCCCCCTCTAGATATGACCATGGTAGAGGGGAAGGTTTCCCATGGGCTGTGCATAACGAAGTAAGGGGGAACGTTGAGTCCCTCGGGGATGTTGAAGTCCTCAGGCCACGAGATGCCCATGGCGACCTGGAGGTTTGTCTCTTCCGAGGAAGGCACCTCTTCCTTGACCTTCTTGGGCTCCTGGGCATCCTACCGTGGAGTATATTTCTTCTTGGAAAACTGTTTTAGATGTCCGTCTCTGATCAGTATCTAAATGGCATCCTTCAGGTGGATGCAGTCGTCGGTCATATGGTCGTGGCTCTTGTGGAACCGACAATACTTTGATTTGTCAGTATTTGGCTTAGCCGATATCTGTTTAAGGAATCAGACCTCTGCTTGTCGGAACTCTGAGTTGGCACATTCGGAGAGGATCTTCTCCCCCGAGATGGTCAAAGGAGTATATTCGTGGAAGCGGCCAGAGGGCCCTTTGTTGTCCCGGGACTCCCGGGGGTGATCTTCGTGTCTTCTATCTCCCCGACGAGATGTCAAGGGGTCGTCGTGCTTGGAGGACCAGGCACTCTCTTGGTGCCTTAAGTCCCGGGCAGAACTAGAAGCTTATTTCTCCTCGTACTGGATGTACGCCTGTGCCTTGAGGAGGAGGGCGTCAAGCGTTGTCGAGGTTTCAATGCCAACCGCTTTGGCAAATTCAGTGCAGGGACAAAGTCCTCGCTCGAGCAAGAACTTCTTCATATCATCGGTTGTTGAGATCTGGACTGCTTCTTTATTGAACCACTCGATATAGGCTCGAAGAGGCTCGTCTTTCCCTTGAATTATGGCCTCAAGGGAGGCTTGGGTCTTCAGGTGACGACGGGAGGCCGTGAAGTATCTGGAGAACATTCTCCCCAACTCTCTCCACGACGTGATGGATTCGTCAGGGAGCTTCTTGTACCAAGTCATCGCTCCCTTCCTCAGCATGGTAGGGAACAATCTACATTTGATGGCGCCCCAGACACCTTGGTAGTCGAGGAATGCATCGATATTCTCAATGTGCTTGTCTGGATCCGTTGTACCGTCATACGTACCAAGAGATAGTGGTTTCTCCAGCCCCTTTGGCAGACGCATGGCCATAATTTCCTGGGACAACGGGTCGTGAGGCTCGTCGTCGTTGCTGCTGCTGGACCATGACGGGGAGCGGGTGCTTCACCCAAGGGTAAGACGGTGATCTCGGCGGGGATACGAGGTTCGTGCCTGACCTTTGGATCTGGGCGGAGGCGAACACTGGGGCTCTGCTCGCTGGTCCCTTTTGGTCCTCTTGGATCCTGGGGAGTACTCGCTGCATGGGGAGATGCGGTCGCGCTTTCTGATTACCTAAGACTCTGGCTCAGGTGGTGCCCGACGGTCTCTTTCATGTCGGGGAGGTGGATTATGAGATCTTTGACGCTCTTTCCTTGGCAGAGGGGATCTTGGTCGGTTGAACTCTTCTAGGGCTCCGATCCTCGCGTTCTGTTGGAGGATTAGGAGGTTGGTCTTGTTGAGGGCTTCAAGGAGGGCCTTCATGGTTATGTTGGCGCTGGGCGGAACTGGGATAGGTTAATGGTCCTGAGAAGGCTGGACCTCAGTGTGATAAGCGCGAACAGGGGAGGGAGAGGCGGTGGCTCCATCTCTCAGCTGATGGGCGTCGCTCCTAAGAAATCAGGTTGCTCCGTCAGTATCAGTCTTGCCGATGGGGAGAAAAGCAAAGTTACGAGCATCGTGGACTTGATCTTAGCTGGCCATGATCGGAATCTTGGAAGGGCTATTTTGGTCTTGAATCTATGATGGAAGAAAGACGGTGATAACAAAGTTTGCCACAGACGGCGCCACTGATCTTGAAGGCTGATCAGAACCTGAAGTGGACCAGAGATGACGTTTGTGATGCTGGGTGTACAAGACGAGGAGGGGGTGTACCTGCAAGTCACTCCGATGCTAAAGTAAGAATCGGGAGAAAGAAAGGCAAGTACAAAGTATGTGTTTTGTAGGATGATTTGGAATACCTTGAGAGGGTTTTTATAATGCCCCCAGTGCTTGGCCATTGGTCTCTATTTTTGGGGCGAGATAACTGTTCCCCAAAGAATAGGTAACTTCTAAAAACTAGCCGTTAGGACGGGCAGAGGTGCCCGCAACTAGCCGTTGCCACGGGCAGAGGGGCAGTTGCGGGCGCGGGCGTCTTGACTGTTTCTGGATGGTGGAACCGTGCGTGACGGGCACAAATTATAGAGTAGGGACGGCTGACCCTGGGGGTCAACCGACTAGACTTGCCCAAAAGAGGGGCAGAAAGGTAAATGTTGCCCTAAATTGGATGGACTTAGGCAATTGGGCCGTTCTAGGAGCAGAAGTGGATTGGGCCATTCCTAGCCATTGGGCCAGTCCGAAACAGTATCATATGAATATTAAATATTAATCATAATAAGAAAGGTAAGATTGGTGAGTGGACAAAAAATAAGGCTTATGGTCATTATAAGTGTAGTGTGTGTATGTATTAATCACAAATACAACAAATTATTGTCAATGATACATAAATAGATAAAATAATCTAATTGGTTTGCCAACACCAGCGGCTAGGGGTGTCACACCCTCATTTTCACCCTAACCCTAACCTTGCATATCATATCATTTTCATTATCTATGCATCCCATTAGGTCATACTCATAATCATACATTGCATTGATCTTCTGAGACATGGGATTACAGCGGCTCTTTGAATCAAGGTTTCTTATTTGCTTTGAGGTACTTTCATTCAATGATTCAAGTGTGAAGCAAAGGTTTGATCTCACAACATTAAAATCAATTTCATCAGAATCAAAGGGTTCGTTAGAGATTCAGGGGTTTGTGTGAAAGTTCAAATTGGATTGGTTTCGAGTCAAGGTGATTGTTGTTCAGTCTAAATGTTTGACGATGGTTTGTTAGTTGTGGATTTCATCACCAAAAGGGAAAAGACAATTCTAAAGCCCATTTCGTATATCCATACTTCCAAGATATCCATTACTCACTATCCATTTTCTAATTATCCAATTTTTGAGTCCATTAACCTTTCTTTCAAACAATCATTTGTCATATCCATTTCTAACCATTCTTAATTCCATATCCACTTTTTATCCATTTTTCAATATCCATTTTTAATTTCATCACCCATTTTCCATTTCAATTATTCATTTCATTTCAATTCATTTTCGATTAACAATACATTTTGGTTTATTTTCCAATTTCCATTTCCATTTCTTTTAATTATCCATTCATGTCCATTTTTTTAATTATTCATCATTATTCATATTTTATCCATTTCATTTTCCATATGTCCATAAATTAATAGTCCATTCAATTATCCATTTTTTTATTTTTAGTATCCACTTTCTCACCATTTTCGAAAATTAATTCATGATCTATTTACAAGCCCAAGTCCATTAACAAAATGTGCCAAAATAAAAAAAAACTCATGAGTGTGATGTTGCTACTACTTTATTCAAGCTACCAAGTCAAAACCTACACACATTCTGCAGCGGTCTACTGCAACAATGAACAAGCCAGTTCCTAAAGACATAACCTGCTACACCAACCGTACTGCTGCCTACTACATGACCCCCTGTCATACCCCAAATTTGTCCTACCCTCTCATTTTTTTTATACCATGCATTTGTGTTACTTCTTGACCTTTCTCAGGGTAATCATTTGGCCTTCAACCGTAATCCTCTATAATTTAGGTAATAGAGGTTTCGTTTGTGCTCATTGTGATTAGAGGCTCTTGCACGTGTGTTTGATGTTAAGTGGAGATAAAAGAAGAGGTGCCCTCATTCTCATAGTCAAGACATGGTCCATTCATTCTTAGGCCAATGGTTAGTTTCAAGATAAACGTGTGGCAAGCTGTGGTTTAATTTGTTTTAAGTTGGTTTTGAGCCTTGTGATCAAATTAACTAAGCTATGGTTGGTTTCAAGATCCACTTGTGGTCATATTTCAATTTTAAGTCTTGTTTCAAGTGGTTCAGTCTTATTTTCAAAATCATGGATTCTAAGCTTATGTCTAAAAGCAAGTGTGTTGGGCTTATTTGAAAATTTTGGTCATGAATGGAGGATTTTCAAGCCAACATCAATCTTTGCAAGACCATAAGGTTCAAAGTGGGGTAAGTTTTGCTTCAAGCTTATATAAGGCCGTGAGATTATGGTTGGTCAATTTTTGGAAAAAAATCAATTGGTGATCATTCGTATTAGGGATTGGGCGAGCCATGAATAGGAATAATTTTATGCTATTCTTGGATTATTTCTAAATCATTATGGAATAATTTGAATTATGTTAATTTAAGTCATGATTGGAATTAAGTTTTCAAGTTATGACTTTAGTTGAATCAAGGTCAGGATTAATCTGTTTGTTGGTTTTAAGGTAGGTCATTCGCAAAAATATGAGCAGTGCTTATGCAAGTAGCATCTCAAGTGATAGCAAAAGGTGAGCCATTCTTCAAGATTTAAATTTCAAGATTTAGTCATTCAGCTTTTAAGCCATGTCAAAGAGCCATTTACAAGATAGGTTTGGATTTATCCAAGACATTCAAACCAAGTTAAAGAAAGGCTAATAATTTTATAAGGTACGATTCATGTGCTGTGACCATGCTATCCACGTCCAATTTACAACAACACTAAAATACAATGAAAATTCCTAAACAATATTATTACAAGCAAATCGTTATACAAAAAAGGTAAATATCTGGTGAATAAGTTACGTATCAAATTACAAACTTGTTGCAAAAAGAAAGAATGAACCAATGGACCCTGCTATTGAAGGTGACAGATCCACAAAGCCATTACAAAACCAGCGATCACACCTTGGCCCATCCAAAACCTGCCATGAAAAGATCAAAATCAATAAGGGTATTTCAAAAAGTAAAAGCAGAACTTTGACTACCAAGAGCACCAAAACCACACCTGTTACACAACAAGCACGGTCTCCCACGTAGGGATAGGCTACACATGTACCTTTCACAAAACCGTGACAAAACCTCTGCTGCAAAAGGGTTCTTGCTACAAGCCTGGCTTTGAAAACAAAAGAAAAACGGACTCATCTTCTCTCTCCGAGGGTACTCAAAAAAGCTTCCATCAATTCAAAACCATAAACCATAATATATTTTCAAATCAGTTTAAAATAATCTCATACACCACATTATCCAAAGTCAAAGGCAAAGCAAATAGGGACTATACAAAATTCAACTTGACCAAAGTAGTAAAACAGGCAGAACAGCAAAAAATTCACAGTACTGTGACCTTAACACAAAAAGGAAAAAGGACAAGGTATAGGGCAACAGTGAATAGCAGAAAAAAGTATCGCAGAGGTTCAGCAAAGCAGTAACATGTTTTTAGCAAAAATGTGTTCTGAGTTTGAAAAAGATTACCTTGCACGATTCCATGAACGTGATCCCTCAGCAATGTTGACACCACCTTTCCAAACCCTAATCCGCACAATATAAAAAGAGGAGCAATGAATCAGAAGAAAAAAAAAAGAACGGAGAAAACCCTAAACGTCACTCTGCGCAGATTGTTCCAAAAAACCATAAATCACTACAAGCAAGTCCTCACCCCTCACAAAAGCTCGTTTCATACACAAAAAACCATATTAGAGTTTCACACCGAAACTTTGATATAGGTGAGCTCAACCACATTTTAACAAAAGAAGAATCGTAAACATCAAAGGAGGAAAACGGAATCAGAGAAGGAGAAGGGAGGAGAAGGACTTACTTACACACAGAGACGCTTCAAAAGGAACCTCTAACTGGTATATCGCTTAGGCCCTTTTCTCTTTCATCTTTAGCTCTTTCTCGCGAATCTTTGTTTGTAGATGATTTTTGAGTAAAATATTCGCTTGCTTTTGTTTGAATGAGTGGATTCTGGTTTATTTTTGAAGTTAGGTTTAAGTTTGGGAACGGGGTCGATTCATTGATTTGGTCAAGTTTTAGAAAAATCTAAGGTCAGATTCGTGTAGAGGAAGGGAAAATAGGGGGGTTGGTGTTGATCGTTCAAGGTTTTGAGGTGGGTTTCGTCGGAGAAGACGGTGGCGCCGCCGCTTCTCCGGCCACTTTAGGGTTCCGGCGAGATGTGAGAGAGAGAGAGAGAGATGTGAGAGAGAGAGAGACGTGAGAAAGGAGAGAGAAACGGAATGATGTTATGTGTTTGATTTTCTCATTTTCTTTTCTTATACCGTGAATGAAAAGGAGGTAATGGAGTGGTCGTATCCACCGGTGACATATGTCACCGGTCCTCATTTTATTGCACGCGTGTATGTCATACTCCCCCACCATATGCATGCTAGTATCAGCCGTTGGATGGAAAATGATCACCATCAGACGTCCCAGATTCGTTAGGGCGGTAAAACAAGTTGACCAGGGTCTATGATAGACCTCCTCCGTGTGGGCTTCCATTGAATGGGCTTGGGGAAAATTCCTGATTGCACCCCCCAATATTAATGTGTCTGGCCCATTTTGTTTTTTTAGTTTTAATCTTTTTCTTATAATACTTTTTAATAAGAGAAAACCAAAAAAGAACTTTTAATTATTTTTTCTTTTTTTTCAGAAAATAACAAAAGTCTATTTACTAATTTAATTTCTAATTTTATGTTATTATTACTTAATATTTTAATTAATCCAATTTCTCTAGATCCAAAATTATTATAAAATACTTCCTTAATTAAATTAAAAACCACAATTCATTCTAATTAATATTTCTAACACATTTTCTAAACTCAATAATGGAAAGGTGGGCCTTTGGAGTCTATCACTCTTTGGGTCCTTGAACGATCGCTCTTAGGGCACACGCCTTGGGTTGTGATCGTTCCGTTTTTCACTAAGATAATTTAAAAATTGCCTTAATTAAGCACTTAATCTTTAAAACACTTTCTTAATTCAACAATCATAATTCAAAAAACTACCTAATCTCTTTTACAAATATTCTTTTAACCAAAAGTATATCTTAACCACCTTAAAATACTTAACCCTTAAGATACTTTCTCTACCTAAAATATTTTAATCTAACTAAAACATTCAACTTTAATAAAACTTTTTTGACTTAAATCTTAATTCAAATTTTAAAACAATTACCTAATCTTTTACAAAATTTATTTTAACTTAAAATCTTAATCAACTTTGATGTACTTAAATTATTTTCTTATATAAAACATTTAATTAATCTTTCTAAACTTTTTCCTAACTAATTATGGAAGTAGTGGGCTTTTGGAGTCTCACACTCTTTGGGTCCTTGAACGATCGCTCTTGGGGCACACGCCTTGGGTTGTGATCGTCCCGTCTTTCATTCTAAAACATTTAATTTAAACCCCTATATTTAAGACTTTCAACTCAATTAAAACATTCAATCCTTCGAGTAAACACTTTCTTAAGATCATAATCGATGCTTTAATACTTAAAATATTCTCATAAAATATGTAAGTCAAGTTTCTAAACCATTTCAAATTAATCATTGGAAGTAATGGGCTTTTAGAGTCTAGCACTCTTTGGGTTTTGGAACGATCACTCTTAGGGCGCACGCCTTGGGTTGTGTTCATTTCGGTCTTCCATTTAAGACTTAAAAAACTCTCAACCCTTTTAAGACACTTGGTCATTAGCTTACTCAAACCCTAATTCAATTAACGCGTCTAAAATACATCAAATTCAAATCTTTTTCTTAATCAAACTACGAAAGTAGTGGACTCTTGAAGTCTAGCACTTCTTGGGCCCTTGAACGAATGCTCTTGAGGCGCACACTTTGGGTTGTGTTCATTCTGAACTGTCTTCCTCAAAACACTCATTCTAATTATGTGGACAAGTAAGCCAATTGTCCAACAAATACGATTTCGTAATTAACAAAATGAAAAAGGTGTCGTTGAGATCTCGCATCTCAGTAATGCCCCGATTAATTGGTTTTGAGGCCGACGTCTCATTTATCGAATAATTGTCATTCCTCCTCTAAAATACTTAACAAACTAAACACTTCTTACGCAACCAAAACCCTTAAGACAAACGTAAATCAAACTATTTTCTCAATCAAATTCTTAACACACCTAATCCTTATCCAAACAACTTTTCACAAAAAGAACATTGTTTAGTCCATTCTTTCGTGCATATGAACTCGTGCTTCAGCCTCCCTTGATGAGCAGACAAGCCAACGTTTAGCAGTTAGAATGCGAATTAAACTCTCGTTTGCCTAAAAAATACAAACCGACAAACCGTAGTCCCACGAACTACGAATGCTCTGACTTTCCCATTGCACGAGGGAATACGTAGGCACAAGGGTCTCAATCCTTGGCGAGCACCCTAATAAAAAACCACCCATTTCCCCTTAGAAAACAATATCTACCTTAGAAGAAAACAAACAAACCAAGCTAACATTTCTCCCGAATCGAATCAAGAGGTTCCCGTTGAGTACAACGGACGTAGAGGGTGCTAATACCTTCCCTTTGCGTAATCGACTCCCGAACCCGAATTTGGTTGCGATGACCATTTTCTTATCCCTTTAAAGGTTTTATCGATATTTTCCTTTCCCTCTTTTGGGATGAATAAAATTCGGTGGCGACTCTGTTTCGAACAGTTTTTTCCGCGTCCATCGCGAGGATCGTATTTTTTGAGGTACGGCAGATGGCGACTCTGCTGGGGACAAGCATTGCCCTATGCTAGAGAGAGTCAAGCCTAACTTGACTCGATTCGAGAGTGTTAACTTCGCTTGTTTGATTTCTTGTTTGTTTTTTATTATTACTTCTCTATTTGCTTTATGTCGCTTTCTCTTTATTTTATGTTGATTATCATACTTGTCTGTTGGATCTTGGGACGATATCACAAGTAAGGCTCTATACCCGAGTCTTGGAAAAAGAAGAGAGAACACCTAGTTTAGATTTTGGAAGTAATTAGTGTTAGTCCCCCAAGGGCTCGCTCCTTGTGTGCCTAGCATGAAAGCTTCCCCTAGAGTAGACTTGTTCGTAGATCTTGTTGTAACGCAGCTAGCTTGTTGCGCGACTTGATTCATGAAGGGTCCATGACTCTGGGAACCACTCTTAGAACCAGTTTCTATCTCGGTGGTCGTTAGTGTTAGTCTCCGAGGACTCGCTTCTCGCGGGCCTAGCATGAAGGCTACACTCAGGATAGACCTTTTCGTACCCCCGTCACAATACAGCTAGCCTGTTGCGGGATGTTGGTGCGACTAGTGTCCGTGATCCTGGGAACACTATCCACCAACGTAGGAGTTATCCTGTGAGTGGGTTTATGGGTAAAGAATTTAGAACCATCCTTATAAAGCCTACCTGTTATGAGGGTTGTGGAGTTACTTGTGATAACCTGGATCCAACATCACGCATTCATAATCATTCACATATGCATCATGACTTACAAAAGAAAACTTTTTATTTTCAGGGAATCATTTGTATCTACTGTTTATCTTGCATTCAAAGTGACCATGGATTCAGGAAAAAGGAAAACTCTGCAGCTGAAAGTTATCATGCCAGATACCACCGTTGTGATGAACTGTTTGAAAGAAATGCCTCCTCTCTTCAAGAAAACTCTAATAGGAAGATTTGGTCAGGTTCTTGATCTCCTTACTGTCAATGTGCAAGTTCCTGCCATCTTGGCTCTAGCACAGTTTTATGACCCACCGATGAGAAGCTTTCTGTTCCAAGGTTTCTACTTGACTCATGCCATTGAAGAATTTGAAGGATTTTTGGGTTTCTCCATGAAGGGTAAGGCACCCTACACTATGATTGGCCAGACACCTGAGAAAGAAGTACTAGCTGAAGCCCTCCAAATCCCTATTTCAACGGTTAAGACTGGTTGGAAAAAGAGAGAAGATTTCTTTGGTTTCCGAAGCACATTTCTAGAAAAAGAAGCAATAAGGTTTTTGAAGAGTAAGCAATGGGATGCTCTGGTGAACGTATTAGCTCTCCTCATATATGGGCTTGTGCTCTTCCCCACTTTTGAAGACTTCATTGACTCTGCCGCCATCAGCGTGTTTTGGGCTGTGTGGAAGAAAGGACAAAGCCCGGTTTATCCACTCTTAGCTGATGTCTTCTATAACTTACATCTCCGCCATGAAAGGAAAGGTTCAGTGTTGACATTCTGTATTCCTCTCCTATATAAGTGGCTCATTTCACACGTGTTCAAGTGTCATGCCATTGTCCCTGATTTGAATAGTGGGGAATGGGCTCAGTTGCTAGTGTCCCTCTCCGAAATGAATATCACATGGTATCCCAACAAGCTGGATGTTGATGAGATCATTATGAGTTGTGTGAGCTTCAACAATGTGCCACTGATTGGGTCAAAAGGTTGTATAAGCTGCAATCTTATACTAGCTATACAACAGTTTGAATACCCTATGTTGATAAATCCTGAAGACAAAGAGTTGGAAGAAATGATTCTTCACGACAGGGGTACTAAAGATCCTTCACTCCTTTGTAAGATTGTATGCTCCTGGCAAAAGGTTCATACTAAGGGGTCCGAGTTGAGAAAAAGGGATGGAACACCTAGGGTGCCGTATCAGCCATGGGTTCTGGAAAGGGTTAAGATGGTCAAAATTCCTTTCTCCATTGAGGCTTCTCCTAGGCCCGCTAGCCCACAGCCTATGCCCGTCTCTTGGGAAGAGGTAGAAGGTCTTAGAGCCAAAATAGCCCAACTTGGGAAGGAGAACGAAGAGTTGGAATCAAAGCTGCAAACAGTGACAAATGAGAAAAATAATCTGAAGTATGAGCTAGAGCGCAAAAATAATCAGCTTGGGGAAGTGGGAAAGAGAGCCAGTGAAGAGGAGCAGCAAAAGAAGAGGGTTAAGGTGTGTCTTAACCAAGCTGATGGAGCGTTAGATAGGCTTAAAGAAGACCTGGATAAAGCTTACAGGAAAAGTGCGGAAAATGAAAGGGCTTGGCTCTCTGCCACTAAGAAAAACAAAGAACTCAGAGAAGAAATGGGAGTGCAAGTTCGACAACTAAGTGCCGACCTACGCTTGTTAAGAGCTTCTGAAGCAAGAGAACGTTGGCTTAAGGAAGACTCTATGAGGACAGCCTGGGTCAGAGCTGATGATTGGGATGTGTTACGAAGGGAGTTGAATGGTGTCAAAAGGGTCGTTGAAAATCAGCAGAATCAGATGAGGGCTATTCTCGAGGACAAGGCCATTTGGTTGGCAGAAAGGGAAAAAGTGCTCCAGGATTACGAGGGTTTTGAGCGATCTATGATTATCCTGAGGGACAGCCGAGACATGTACCGCAACAAACTCAACAGTTTGATCAAATTTTGTAACTGGCTGGCTAAGGACCTGATTTGGAAGCATATGGATGCATACGAAGCACTGGAAGAATCTACCCCTCAGGCTATTATGGAGTTTGTTTGGCTTTGTAAGGCAATGCTGAAGAGGTTTAAGGAAGAACTTGAGGAGCGTGAAGCACGAAGGCCTGCAGCTTGAAGAACATCATCTTATTTTCTTGTTATTTGTATTTTGCTTATGTTAGTTAAAACTTTGGTACCTTGGAATTATGTAATGACTTAATGGATGAATGAGAATTTAGTTTTCCTCTATGTTCTTGTCTTCGTGTTATTTTGAATGCTTGTTAACAACAACTTTACGAATGATTCCCTAAAAATAAAACATAAAAAGCATAAAACATAAGCATAAAAGCATTTTGCATTCACATCCCATGCGCGTTTGAACACCATAAACTCATACACTTTGCCACTTCTCCAGAAAAAACTTGACTACTCAACACCGGTACGAGACACGCCAAAACTTCAAGATGACGCTGGAACAGATCGAGGAGAACCAGAACACAATGAGGAGTGATATCAATTTGCTGAAGGATAAAATGGATCAGCTACTGGAAACAATGATGTTACTCGCCCAGAAAGAGAAAGATGCTGAAACGGTGGCTAATGCCAAGAAGCTGGTTGAAAAGATAGGCATTTCTGGAGTTAAGGGAATCCCTCCTCCCGCTTACATAGACTTGTCAGAACACTCGGCTCATCATGGATCTGTGAGCGATACGGACGAGCAAGTTGATGCCTTTAACTTACCACCTCCACCTCCTCAACTTGTTGGATCTGATCCATCTGCTGACCGGTTACACGTACTAGAAGAGAAATTCAAGGCCTTGGAAGTTCAAACAACTCCCGGCTTGGATGCTGTCGACATGTGCTTGGTCCCTGGACTGGTAATCCCTCATAAGTTTCAAGTGCCGACGTTTGACAAATACAAGGGAGTTAGCTGCCCTAAGACTCATTTGCGAGCATACTGTCGCAAAATGGCTGCCCACGTTAAGGACGACCCTCTGCTAATTCACTACTTTCAGGATAGCCTCAGTGGGGCATCACTGGAATGGTACATGCAGCTAGAGAAGAGACAGATTAATACCTGGAGGGATCTCTCTGAGGCATTCCTCAAACCTTATCAGTACAACACTAATTTAGCGCCAAACCGTACTCAATTACAAGATACGACTCAGTGCAACAATGAGTCATTCAAAGAATATGCTCAACGTTGGCGGGAATTGGCTTCTCGTGTTCAACCACCTTTGCTGGACAAAGAATTGATGGATATGTTCATGGTTTGCAACCTTAGTATTCAGATCGTATGATGGGACCTAGCTTCCCCAACTTTGCTGAGATTGTGTCAGTAGGAGAAAGAATCGAGAGCCAGTTGAAGAAAAAAGCTGCTATTGCTTCTACAAGCGGAGTTAAAAAGCCTTTTGTGAAGAGGAAGGATGAAGAAACTAATGCTGTCATGAGAGGACGAGGGGGTAGAGCCCCAGTGAATATACCATATTAGCAAGTGGTTGCAGTTGCACAAGCCCCACTTCAACCACCTACTCAACAGCCGAATTATCAGAATGTTCCTCCGCCGCAATATCAGAATGCCCCACCACAGAGGCAGTCAAGACCAAGAAGGCATATTGATCCTGTGCCAATGCCGTATAGCCAGATTTTTTCTCAACTGTATCAGAGTGGGCATTTGAAACTCAGGGATTTGAGACCAACAGTCTTCCCATATCCTCCCGGATACGATGCCAACGCCCATTGTGAGTTTCATAAGGGTGCTCCCGGGCATACCATAGAAAATTGCTATGCGTTTCAGAACAGAGTTCAAGATTTGGTTGAGTCCAAAGATCTTACTTTCACTCAGCGAGGCGTTAACGTTAAACACAATCCCATGCCCCCGCATGGAGGACCGTCTGTTAATGCTGTGGAAGAAGGCAACGGACAGAGATTGATTACAAGGGTTGAAGATATTCGTACTCCTATGGCGGTTATAGGAGAAAAATTGAAGAGATGTGGGATGATCCCTGAAGATGAGCTTGATAATTTAACTGATGAGGTGGTTAAGAAACATTTGCAGGAATTCCTGGATCAAGGTGTGATTCAGGTTGAACGTCGGGATGCAAGAGAACAAAGTGTGGCTGTCATTAACCTCAGTATGATGCACCTGAAGGTCGTCAACAAAGGCCAGTTCGTCCTGCTCCGGTAATCATTGAATATGATGGAGCTAGTGTTTTCCAACGAAGACCTGTTCGTCCTGCACCATTGGTTATTCAGTTTGATGAGGTAGATGTTAACAGGTCAAGGCCAGTGCGCCCTGTTCCGATAACTATTGAGTATCCTGGTAATGTTCCTGAGTCTAAGTGTGATGCTGTGGTAGGAACAAGTGGGATGACCCGTAGTGGTCGAATCTTTGCAGCAAAACCCGTAGATTCGCCAAACAATGACAAGGGTAAGGGATTGATGTACCAGTTAAAACCTTGAATGCTGAATTACAAGAAGGGTTGTCGTCTCCAAGAGAGGCATTCACACAAAAAGAGGCTGAAGAGTTTCTGAAGATTATAAAGAAGAGTGACTATAAGGTAGTCGATCAGCTGAACCAAACTCCTGCCAAGATATCTATGCTCGCCTTGTTGCTCAGTTCCGAGGCACATAGGTCCTCCCTGCTGAAGGTGTTGAGTGTTGCACACATTACCAAGGATATCACTGTAGCACAATTCGATGATGTGATAGCCAGTGTCACCACGGGCAACTTTCTGGGGTTTAATGATGACGATCTGACTGCTGAAAAGAAAAACCATAACAAGGCTCTTCACATTTCCTTTAGGTGTGAAGACGTTTTGATATCTAGAGTCTTGGTGGGTACTGGATCTTCCTTAAATGTGCTCCCAAAGATAACGCTGGAGAGGTTGCCTGTGAATGGAGTAATCATGAAGCCAAGCACTCTCATAGTGAAGGCATTTGATGGATCTAGGCGTGCGGTTATTGGTGAGGTGGACTTGCCAATTAAGATTGGACCTACCATTTTTACCATTACTTTTCAAGTAATGGACATTTATCCTGGTTACATCTGCTTGCTAGGAAGGCCTTCACGTCCACTCTCCATCAGAAACTGAAGTTCATTACCAATGACAAGATGGTGGTGATAGGCGGCGAAGAGGATATCCTAGTAAGTCATTTGACATCGTTCCGTTACATTGATGTCGAAGGTGAAATGGTTGAGACACCTTTTCAGTCTTTCGAGGTGGTGAGTACACTGGCTGTGCAGCGAGTACCAGAGCATCAAGAGTTAAGATCATCAATGGCCTCGTACGAGGAGGCTAAAGCTGTAGTGAAAGAGGGAAATGCCCAAGGTTGGGGAAAAATGGTTGAGGTTACTGAAAAGCTGGATAAGTTTGGGCTAGGTTATCAGTCATCCTGCAATTCAGCCTTTGTTCCCTACAACGGAAATCAGATCCTTCCCGTTGAGAAGACTTTCATAAGTGCTGGCCGCATCTTTTATTCTCCAGTAGCAATGATCATTGAAGACCATGTTGGTGATGAGCAAGCTTCTGCAAGCTGGATCCGTCAAGCAAGGCCTGGTGAAGAGCTCCAGAATTGGAAGACCATTGAACTCCCTCAGTTTTTCACACACCAAACGTAATTTTACTGTTTATAAAAACCCTACGCTCTGCCCAAGGCGTAGTGGAGCATTGTACGGGCCACCTGATGTTTTCAAACTTTGTTTATCATTAATGAATTTCAGTTTGCATTCAATTTTCGCTCACTTTTTTTCATTCTTTTTACTTTACAATAAATGGCAATATTTTTCGTGCACACACTTTCCTAAATAAACTGCATAAATCATAAACATGCAGAAACACCACCGAGGTCCTTGACATAGACGCTGCTACAGGCCTATTCGACTTTGATTTCCCAATCTACCAAGCTGAAGAGGAAGGCGTGAAAGATTGCGAACTCCCCGACGAGTTGGCAAGGCTGCTCAAGCAAGAGGAGAAGGTCATCCTGTCGCACCAAGAAGACATTGAAGTCATCAACCTGGGTACTGAGGAAGACAGAAGAGAGGTAAAGATAGGTGCATCTCTTCAAACTGAAGTCAAGACCAAGTTGATAGAGCTCCTCCATGAGTACGCTGACGTATTCGCCTGGTCGTATCAAGACATACCAGGGTTGGATACTGATATGGTTGTACACAAGTTACCGCTCAAGGAGGAATGCCATGCTGTCAAATAAAAATTAAGAAGGACCCATCCGGATATGGCTCTCAAAATTCGTGAAGAAGTCCGAAAGAAGATTGATGCTGGATTCCTGGCAGTAGCAAAGTACCCACAATAGGTTGCCAACATTGTGCCGGTACCAAAGAAAGATGGAAAGGTTCGCATGTGTGTGGATTACAGAGACTTGAACAGAGCTAGTCCTAAGGACGACTTCCCATTACCTCACATCGATGTATTGGTTGACAACACAACTCAGTTCTCCGTGTTCTCTTTTATGGACGGATTTTCTGGATATAATCAAATTAAGATGGATCCAGAGGATATGGAGAAGACCATATTTATCACACCATGGGGCACCTTCTGCTATAAGGTGATGCCATTCGGACTTAAGAATGCTGGGGCAACGTATCAACGTGCAATGGTAATGCTCTTTCATGATATGATCCATAAAGAGATTGAAGTGTACGTCGACGATATGATTGCCAAGTCTCAAACTGAAGAAGAGCACTTGATCAATCTGCAAAAGTTGTTTGTTCGATTGAGAAAGTTTAAACTGAGACTCAACCCTAACAAGTGCACATTTGGGGTACGATCTGGAAAACTGTTGGGCTTCATCGTAAGTCAGAAAGGAATCGAAGTGGATCCTGATAAGGTGAGGGCAATTCAAAATATGCCTGCGCCTAGGACAGAGAAAGAGGTTTGTGGCTTTCTGGGAAGATTAAACTACATCGCCAGATTTATTTCACATCTTACTGCCACCTGCAAACCTATTTTTAAGCTGCTAAGAAAGAATCAGTCAATTGCGTGGGATGATGATTGCCAAGGGGCATTTGATAAGATCAAAGAGTATCTGCAAGAACCACCGATCCTGATACCGCCTGTTCCTGAAAGGCCACTTATTATGTATCTGACTGTACTTGACGATTCTATGGGCTGTGTGTTGGGGCAACAAGATGAGACGGAAAGGAAAGAACATGTTATCTATTACCTCAGCAAGAAGTTCAATGACTGCGAGATAAGGTATTCCTTACTCGAGAAGACTTGTTGCACATTAGCTTGGGCTGCCAAACGTCTCAGGCAGTATATGTTGACCCACACTACTTATCTGACTTCCAAGATGGATCCCATTAAATACATTTTTGAGAAACCTGCTCTCACCGGCAGAATTGCCCGATGGCAAATGCTTTTGTCTGAGTACGACATTCAATACGTCACTCAAAAAGCCATCAAAGGTAGCATACTGGCGGACCATCTTGCCCATCAACCGGTGGATGATTATCAGTCCTTGAAGTTCGATTTTCCAGACGAAGACATAATGGTACTAAAAGACTATGAAGAGCCAGGTCCAGATGAAGGGCCCGAAACAGGGGAGCGATGGACTCTCATGTTAGATGGTGCCTCAAACGTTCATGGAAATGGAATTGGGGCGGTAATTACATCACCCAAGAATTTCCACTTACCGTTCACAGCTAAGCTCTGCTTTCCATGCACCAATAACATGGCTGAATATGAAGCTTGTATACTTGGATTGGAAGAAGCCATCAACTTAAGAATGAAGACTCTTGATGTGTTTGGAGATTCTGCTCTTGTAATACACCAGATTCGAGGTGACTGGGATGCCAAACATGCCAATCTAGTTCCATATCGAGATTACGTGGCAAAGCTCCTTCCCAGATTTGATGATATCACTTTTACCCATGTGCCTAGAGAGGAAAATCAAATGGCAAACGCTCTTGCAACTTTGGCTTCTATGTATAAATTGATATGGCCCAACCATCGGCCGCATATTGATTTACAACGATTTGAAGAGCCAGCTCACTGTTTGGCTACTGATGAAGAGTCAGATGAAAAGCCATGGTTCTATGACATCAAACGTTATCTGGAAAAATAAGAATATCCAGAGGGCGCTTTGGCGGTGGATAAGAGAACTTTGCGCAGATTGGCATCAAATTTCTTCCTCAATGGGAATGTGTTATACAAGCGTAATCATGATGCTGTACTACTCAGATGCGTGGAAAAGCATGAAGCTGAGCAGGTTCTGAAAGATATTCATGAAGGTTGTTTTGGTACCCACGCAAATGGGCATACTATGGCAAAGAAGATATTGAGAGCAGGCTATTATTGGCTTACCATGGAGGCTGATTGCTACCATCATGCTCGAACATGCCATAAATGCCAAATATACTCTGATAAGATTCATGTACCTCCCACTCCTTTGAACGTCTTGACTTCACCATGGCCATTTTCCATGTGGGGAATATATATGATTGGGATGATCGAGCCAAAAGCCTCAAATGGGCACCGCTTCATATTGGTTGCCATAGACTACTTTACCAAATGGGTTGAGGCTGCATCGTATACGAACGTTACCAAGCAAGTGGTCGCTCTCTTCTTGAAACACAACATCATATGCAGATATGGAGTGCCTAACCGTATCATCACTGACAATGGGTCTAATCTCAACAACAAAATAATGGATGAATTGTGTGCTAGTTTCAAGATTGAGCACCATAATTCGACACCATACAGACCCAAGATGAACGGAGCCGTTGAGGCAGCCAACAAAAACATCAAAAAGATTATTCAGAAAATGGTGGTCACTTATAAGGATTGGCATGAGATGCTACCTTTTGCGCTGCACGGCTACCGTACCTCAGTGCGAACTTCAACAGGGGCAACCCCTTACTCATTGGTTTATGGCATGGAAGCGGTCCTTCCAATAGAAGTCGAAATTCCCTCATTGAGAGTATTGATGGAAGCCCAACTCGACGAAGCAGAATGGGTGAAGACGAGGTTTGATGAACTCAACCTTCTCGAAGAAAAACTCTTGGCAGCAATATGCCATGGCCAGCTCTATCAAAGACGCATGAAGAAAGCTTTTGACAAGAAAGTGCATCCTCGGACATTCCAGGAAGGTGACTTGGTGCTCAAGAGGATCATGACCATGTATAATGAATCCAAGGGCAAGTGGACGCCAAACTACGAAGGCCCATATGTTGTAAGAGAGGCATTCTCCGGTGGTGCCTTGAAGCTCGCAACTATGGACGGGGATGAATTACCATACCCGGTGAATGCAGAGTATGTTAAGCGATACTACGCCTAAAAAAGTGGAATAATAAAGCCGCTAAGTCGAAAACCTGAAAAGGCGACTTAGGCAAAAAATGGTAATCCCGGTGGACTTGAAAAAACAAAATCAGTCCAGGCAAAAATTAGGGATAAAATAAAAGATATAGGCCCGCTGAATTGAAAACCCGAAAGGGCGGTTCAGGCAAAAAAGGGCGTCCCGGTGGATTGAAAATCCGAAAGGGCGATCCAGGCAAAAGTTAGGGACAGATTCCAAGGAAAAGTACCTAGTCTGCACGCCCACTTGATCCTGATGTACCACTGAAGAGAAGAATCAACCCAGCCGTCTTCCTACGAAGCAAGGTGTTGAAGTTATCAAAGTCATAGGGACCATAGCAGTGTTGAAACTCAATGGAACCTCTCTAATTTGTATTGCCATTATGTTTTTTCTTGCACCCAATGACCTCTTTAAGGAATTGCATCCTTGTACACACTTACCCATTCTAGGGGCAAATCAATACAAAGAGAGATTTCTCACCATATTGTGCTCATTTCATTTTTTTTACTTTACCTGTTTGTTTGCAAATTGATTTTGTTTTTTATAAACTGTGTTTTGAAACTTCGATTAATAAAGACAATATTTGAAAACAATAAAATTTGTTTTGGTGTTGGGAGAACTAAAAGGAATTAGATGGTCTCCAAAAGAATTTCACCACATGAAAGCATCAAATCAGTTGTCAGTCGTCCTGGCTCTTCACTACAAGCAGTGTAGCCTTTCAGGGATGTACTTAATGTAATCCCCAGTAATGAATCTTTCAAGCCCAACAAGGGCAGTCACGCTCCGTAGTCATATTTGGCTTGCTCAAAAGGGTTCGAGTAGTCAAACACTCTCACTACCCCCATAAAACCCAAAGTCCAATCATTTATTGGCAACTACTCAAAATTCCACACTCGTTGGCACCTTCAAATTTACCCCTTAAAGTCCAGTCTTCATTGGCAACCATTAAAAGTCCACCGCCGTTGGCATCCTCATAACACCAAAATAACCTAAAATCCAATTCCACTTGGCAACTACCAAATTCAATCCATGGTAATACCCTCAACAAGGAAACTTATCCCCAGCGCGCCCGATCGTTTGCATCGTCATGTGCATAACATTGCATAATCATATCATATAGTTTCCCCAACAGATGCATGGCATATTCATCCCCAACATCATATCATAACAGGATCCAGGATCAATTCGCAAGCATCTTGGCCAGTCCTCCATCAAAGTCGGCAGTATTCTTCTCAAGAGTTAATACCCCACACATACTCAAGGAATTCTATTCCCCAGCAAGTCATTCTTCAACCATGCAGTTGACGATGACAACCCCCAGCAGCTGTTGCTATTCTTACTCCCCAAGCAGAGGATACCATAGAAATTTTCTGGTGAGCTTTCCCCTGCAAAGCCAGCACATTTCCTCCGACAGGAATCTTGCTCAACTATCCTCCTAGAAAATTTACTTCAGAGATACTGCTTTGGTATCACCGAGGAACCTTAATGGATAAGGGACTGCTTCGACGACCCAGAGAATCGTCTGCCTTTTAAAGATACTGCTTTGGTATCATCGAGGAACCTTAATGGATAAGGGTCTGCTTCGACAACCCAGAGAATCGTCTGCCTTCAGAGATACTACTTTGGTATCATCGAGGAACCTTAATGGATAAGGGACTGCTTCAACGACCCAAAGAATCGTCTGCCTTCAGAGATACTGCTTTGGTATCATTGAGGAACCTTAATGGATAAGGGACTGCTTCGACGACCCAGAGAATCGTCTGCCTTTCAGAGATAATGCTTTGGTATCATTGGGGAACCTTAATGGATAAGGGACTGCTTCGACAACCCAGAGAATCGTCTGCCTTTCAGAGATACTGCTTTGGTATCATCAAGGGACCTTAATGGATAAGGGACTGCTTCGACGACCCAGAGAATCGTCTGCCTTTCAGAGATACTGCTTTGGTATCATCGGGGAACCTTAATGGATAAGGGACTGCTTCGACGACCCAGAGAATCGTCTGCCTTTCAGAGATACTGCTTTGGTATCATCGAGGAACCTTAATGGATAAGGGACTGCTTCGACGACCCAGAGAATCGTCTGCCTTCAGAGATACTGCTTTGGTATCATCGAGGAACCTTAATGGATAAGGGACTGCTTCGACGACCCAGAGAATCGTCTGCCTTTCAGAGATAATGCTTTGGTATCATTGGGGAACCTTAATGGATAAGGGACTGCTTCGACAACCCAGAGAATCGTCTGCCTTTCAGAGATACTGCTTTGGTATCATCAAGGGACCTTAATGGATAAGGGACTGCTTCGACGACCCAGAGAACCGTTTGCCTTTCAGAGATACTGCTTTGGTATCATCGGGGAACCTTAATGGATAAGGGACTGCTTCGACGACCCAGAGAATCGTCTGCCTTTCAGAGATACTGCTTTGGTATCATCGAGGAACCTTAATGGATAAGGGACTGCTTCGACGACCCAGAGAATCGTCTGCCTTCAGAGATACTGCTTTGGTATCATCGAGGAACCTTAATGGATAAGGGACTGCTTTGACGACCCAGAGAATCGTCTGCCTTTAGAGATACTACTTTGGTATCATCGAGGAACCTTAATGGATAAGGGACTGCTTCGATGACTCGGAGAATCCTCTACCTTTCAAAAATACTACTTTGGTACCGTGAAGAGCCTTAATGCAGAAGGTGCTGCTTCGACCACCCAAAGGATCTCAAGTTATTTTGTTCAGTACTGTACCCCGCTGCCTCATTCTGTCATCTCTTATTCTACAACACTTTACTTTTGTGAGACAAATTTTTGGGGCATTCTTATATCTAATTGACTTCTACCCTTAACATAAACGTTTTGCAGCTGTTCATTTTCTCGGGTTCAAGCCAATTAGATAGGGGCATCTGTCATACCCCAAATTTGTCCTACCCTCTCATTTTTTTTATACCAAGCATTTGTGTTGCTTCTTGACCTTTCTCAGGGTAATCATTTGGCCTTCGACCGTAATCCTCTATAATTTAGGTAATAGAGGTTTTGTTTGTGCTCATTGTGATTAGAGGCTCTTGCAAGTGTGTTTGATGTTAAGTGGAGATAAAAGAAGAGGTCCCCTCATTCTCATAGTCAAGACATGGTCAATTCATTCTTAGGCCAATGGTTAGTTTCAAGATAAACGTGTGGCAAGCTGTGGTTTAATTTGTTTCAAGTTGGTTTTGAGCCTTGTGATCAAATTAACTAAGCTATGGTTGGTTTCAAGATCCACTTGTGGTCATATTCCAATTTTAAGTCTTGTTTCAAGTGGTTCAGTCTTATTTTCAAAATCATGGATTCTAAGCTTATGTCTAAAAGCAGGTGTGTTGGGCTTATTTAAAAATTTTGGTCATGAATGGAGGATTTTCAAGCCAACATCAATCTTTGCAAGACCATAAGGTTCAAAGTGGGGGTAAGTTCTGCTTCAAGCTTATATAAGGCCGTGAGATTATGGTTGGTCAATTTTTGGAAAAAAATCAATTGGTGATAATTCGTATTAGGGATTGGGCGAGCCATGAATAGGAATAATTTTATGCTATTCTTGGATTATTTCAAAATCATGATGGAATAATTTGAATTATGTTAATTTAAGTCATGATTGGAATTGAGTTTTCAAGTTATGACTTTAGTTGAATCAAGGTCAGGATTAATCTGTTTGTTGGTTTTAAGGTAGGCCATTCGCAAAAATATGAGCAGTGCTTATGCAAGTAGCATCTCAAGTGATAGCAAAAGGTGAGCCATTCTTCAAGATTTAAATTTCAAGATTTAGTCATTCAGCTTTTAAGCCATGTCAAAGAGCCATTTGCAAGATAGGTTTGGATTTATCCAAGATATTCAAACCAAGTTAAAGAAAGGCTAATAATATTATAAGGTGCGATTCATGTGCTGTGACCATGCTATCCACGTCCAATTTTACAACAGCACTAAAATACAATGAAAATTCCTAAACAATATTATTACAAGCAAATCGTTACACAAAAAAGGTAAATATCTGGTGAATAAGTTACGTATCAAATTACAAACTTGTTGGAAAAAGAAAGAATGAATCAATGGACCCTGCTATTGAAGGTGACAGATCCACAAAGCCATTACAAAACCAGCGATCACACCTTGGCCCATCCAAAACCTGCCATGAAAAGATCATAATCAATAAGGGTATTTCAAAAAGTAAAAGCAGAACTTTGACTACCAAAAGCACCAAAACCACACCTGTTACACAACAAGCACAGTCTCCCACGTAGGGATAGGCTACACATGTACCTTTCACAAAACCGTGACAAAACCTCTGCTGCAAAAGGGTCCTTGCTACAAGCCTGGCTTAGAAAACAAAAGAAAAACAGACTCATATTCTCTATCCGAGGGTACTCAATAAAGCTTCCATCAATTCAAAACCATAAACCATAATATATTTTCAAATCAGTTTAAAATCATCTCATACACCACATTATCCAAAGTCAAAGGCAAAGCAAATAGGGACTATACAAAATTCAACTTGACCAAAGTAGTAAAACAGGTAGAACAGCAAAAAATTCACAGTACTGTGACCTTAACACAAAAAGGAAAAAGGACAAGGTATAGGGCAACAGTGAATAGCAGAAAAAAGTATCGCAGAGGTTCAGCAAAGCAGTAACATGTTTTTAGCAAAAATGTGTTCTGAGTTTGAAAAAGATTACCTTGCACGATTCCATGAACGTGATCCCTCAGCAATGTTGACACCACCTTTCCAAACCCTAATCCGCATAATATAAAAAGAAGAGCAATGAATCAGAAGAAAAAAAAATGGAGAAAACCCTAAACGTCACTCTGCGCAGATTGTTCCAAAACACCCTAAATCACTACAAGCAAGTCCTCACCCCTCACAAAAGCTTGTTTCATACACAAAAAACCATATCAGAGTTTCACACCGAAACTTTGATATAGGTGAGCTCAACCATATTTTAACAAAAGAAGAATCGTAAACATCAAAGGAGGAAAAGGGAATCAGAGAAGGAGAAGGGAGGAGAAGGACTTACTTACACACAGAGACGCTTCAAAAGGAACCTCTAACTGGTATATCGCTTAGGCCCTTTTCTCTTTCATTTTAGCTCTTTCTCGCGAATCTTTGTTTGTTGATGATTTTTGAGTAAAATATTCGCTTGCTTTTGCTTGAACGAGTGGATTCTGGTTTGTTTTTGAAGTTAGGTTTAAGTTTGGGAACGGGGTCGATTCATTGATTTGGTCAAGTTTTAGAAAAATCTAAGGTCAGATTCGTGTAGAGGAAGGGAAAATAGGGGGGTTGGTGTTTTTAAGGTGGGTTTCGCCGGAGAAGACGGTGGCACCGCCGCTTCTCCGGCCACTTTAGGGTTCCGGCGAGATGTGAGATAGAGAGAGAGAGATGTGAGAGAGAGAGAGACGTGAGAAAGGAGAGAGAAATGGAATGATGTTATGTGTTTGATTTTCTCATTTTCTTTGCTTATACCGTGAATGAAAAGGAGGTGGTGGAGTGGTCGTATCCACCGGTGACATGTGTCACCGGTCCTCATTTTATTGCACGCGTGTATGCCATACTCCCCCACCATATGCATGCTAGTATCAGCCGTTGGATGGAAAATGATCACCATCAGACGTCCCAGATTCGTTAGGGCGGTCAAACAAGTTGACCAGGGTCTATGATAGACCTCCTCCGTGTGGGCTTCCATTGAATGGGCTTGGGGAAAATTCCTGATTGCACCCCCCAATATTAATGCGTCTGGCCCATTTTGTTTTTTTTTAGTTTTAATCTTTTTCTTATAATACTTTTTAATAAGAGAAAACCGAAAAAGAACTTTTAATTATTTTTTTCTTTTTTTTCAGAAAATAACAAAAGTCTATTTACTAATTTAATTTCTAATTTTATGTTATTATTACTTAATATTTTAATTAATCCAATTTCTCTAGATCCAAAATTATTATAAAATACTTCCTTAATTAAATTAAAAACCACAATTCATTCTAATTAATATTTCTAACACATTTTCTAAACTCAATAATGGAAAGGTGGGCCTTTGGAGTCTAGCACTCTTTGGGTCCTTGAACGATCGCTCTTAGGGCGCACGCCTTGGGTTGTGATCGTTCCGTTTTCCATTTCTAAGATAATTTAAAAATTGCCTTAATTAAGCACTTAATCTTTAAAACACTTTCTTAATTCAACAATCATAATTAAAAAAAACTACCTAATCTCATTTACAAATATTCTTTTAACCAAAAGTATATCTTAACCACCTTAAAATACTTAACCCTTAAGATACTTTCTCTACCTAAAATATTTTAATCTAACTAAAACATTCAACTTTAATAAAACTTTTTTGACTTAAATCTTAATTCAAATTTTAAAACAATTACCTAATCTTTTACAAAATTTATTTTAACTTAAAATCTTAATCAACTTTGATGTACTTAAATTATTTTCTTATATAAAACATTTAATTAATCTTTCTAAACCTTTTCCTAACTAATTATGGAAGTAGTGGGCTTTTGGAGTCTCGCACTCTTTGGATCCTTGAACGATCGCTCTTGGGGCGCACGCCTTGGGTTGTGATCGTCCCGTCTTTCATTCTAAAACATTTAATTTAAACCCCTATATTTAAGACTTTCAACTCAATTAAAACATTCAATCCTTCGAGTAAACACTTTCTTAAGATCATAATCGATGCTTTAATACTTAAAATATTCTCATAAAATATGTAAGTCAAGTTTCTAAACCATTTCAAATTAATCATTGGAAGTAATGGGCTTTTAGAGTCTAGCACTCTTTGGGTTTTGGAACGATCACTCTTAGGGCGCACGCCTTGGGTTGTGTTCATTTCGGTCTTCCATTTAAGACTTAAAAAACTCTCAACCCTTTTAAGACACTTGGTTATTAGCTTACTCAAACCCTAATTCAATTAATGCGTCTAAAATACATCAAATGCAAATCTTTTTCTTAATCAAACTACGAAAGTAGTGGACTCTTGAAGTATAGCAATTCTTGGGCCCTTGAACGAATGCTCTTGAGGCGCACGCTTTGGGTTGTGTTCATTCCAAACTTTCTTCCTCAAAACACTCGTTCTAATTATGTGGACAAGTAAGCCAATTGTACAACAAATACGATTTCGTAATTAACAGAATGAAATAGGTGTCGTTGAGATCTCGCATCTCAGTAATGCCCCGATTAATTGGTTTTGAGGCCGGCGTCACGTTTATCGAATAATCGTCATTCCTCCTCTAAAATACTTAACAAACTAAACACTTCTTACGCAACCAAAACCCTCAAGACAAACGCAAATCAAACTATTTTCTCAATCAAATCCTTAACACACCTAATCCTTATCCAAACAACTTTTCACAAAAAGAACATTGTTTAGTCCATTCTTTCGCGCATATGAACTCGTGCTTCAGCCTCCCTTGATGAGCAGACAAGCCAACATTTAGCAGTTATAATGCAAATTAAACTCTCGTTCGCCTAAAAAATACAAACCAACAAACCGTAGTCCCACGAACTACGAATGCTCTGACTTTCCCATTGCACGAGGGAATACGTAGGCACAAGGGTCTCAATCCTTGGTGAGCACCCTAATAAAAAACCACCCATTTCCCCTTAGAAAACAATATCTACCTTAGAAGAAAATAAACAAACCAAGCTAACATTTCTCCCGAATCGAATCAAGAGGTTCCCGTTGAGTACAACGGACGTAGAGGGTGCTAATACCTTCCCTTTGCGTAATCGACTCCCGAACCCGAATTTGGTTGCGATGACCATTTTCTTATCCCTTTAAAGGTTTTATCGATATTTTCCTTTCCCTCTTTTGGGATGAATAAAATTCGGTGGCGACTCTGTTTCGAACAGTTTTTTCCGCGTCCATCGTGAGGATCGTATTTTTCGAGGTACGACACCCCCACAATGCTGCTGCTACACAAAAATAAATAAGTACCAAAACCTGCTGCGTAAAAACCAACTACACACTGCCTCAAAACTTGGCTCCAAACCATATCCTCTGCGCATAAATAGCCAACACACTCTGTAAATTCTGCAGCTCAAGACAAAAACCGTACCGTACTATGCTGCACATGAAAATAACCTCACAACCACTACTCTCCATAACAGCAACGTTTCACTACAAATCTACACTTTAAAAAGACAACAACAACCTGCCAGACCTGTGTTTTGAAAATAACCACTCAGTCACAACAAGACAAAAGCAAAGTTTGAAATTTGATTTTAAAAAAAGAAGAGAGCAACATAATAAAAAAAAAGGGAGAGGGACGAGAAAGAGAGAAGGGACCTGGTTTTTAAAAGATCAGTGAAGAAAAAACTGATTCGATCCTCATACCAAATCTCACTCTCTAACGCCTCATAACCACCTCCTTTCCGTGACCTTCTCCATTCAACTCCTAAAACCACAAAACTTCAAAACAATCCTCTTCATAAACCATACCCTCACAATAACCCAGGCACAAATCTTCTCCTTTGTCTTTAAAGGCTCTGAAAAAAAAAGCTTTTATTGTTTGATCATCTCAGTATATTCTGCAACCATCTCATAAAAATGACCCCTCAATCCTCCTTCCGCCACTTTTACCCATCACAGTAACTTACCACCACTGAATCGCTCGCAACAAGCCATCATCCGCCACCGTGAGCTTACGAGAGAGAGCAAGTAAGAACGCGATCTACGAGAGAAGAACATAATGAGAGAGTTACGATAGAGATACCTCTGTTCATTTTCTTCTTCAGGCGAAGTTTCGTTGAAAGAGTAGGGAGAGTCATTGGGAGACGCGATTGAAGGAAGGGAAGAGAGGAATTAATTCACGGTTGGGAAATTTTCATCATCGTGTTTGGAGATGTGAGCGAACCGTTTTTGTTTCTGATTCTTTTAGGGTTTGATAACCCTTTGTAGCTAAACCGGGTTCGGGTGTGAAACCAACCCGCCTTCATAGTGAAACGCCCCATGGGGCTGTAAACTGGTGACCTGGGCTTTTGGCCCAATTTCTCTCATTACAACTTCTTTTTTCTTTAGTCATTTTATTATCTTAATTTTTGGCTTAATTTTAGGATTAATACTTTAGTTTTAGGATTAGTTTCTTGTATAACCTTTTTAATTAGTAATATTAGGATTAGTATTCTAATTTTAGGATTCATATTAGGTTTAGTTAATTTTAATCTTATGATTAATATTAAATGTTTTGTTATTTTAATTTTAAGATTGATTTTAAGACAATTTTTTAGGATTAGTAACTTAGATTTTAGGATTAGTTTTTAGTTCTACTTTACTTTACTTATTCATAAAAAATAACCAAAAACTGATAAATATTAAAAAGACAAATATTTTATTTCTAGAATTTAACTAGGTTTTGATTGATTTCAAGTTTATTTATTTATTTATTATTTAGATGTTATGTCTTGATTTACTTCTCATTTCTCGCCTTGATTTTCATCTTCAATTTTCCTTTTGATTTTATCTTTGGTCGATGATATAACAAAAGATCGTAGATTGCAAAATCTTGATCAATATGAGACCACTTTCTTTCTTACTTTTCGATTTTATTTCCATTTCAAATTCATTTCGATTTCTATTTCATTTCTCATTTTCATTCTCTTCTAAGGTCAAAAAACCTTGGTCTAGTACCAAGTGCTCATTTTCAAAACTTCTTTTTGTATTGAACTAAAAAGAGAGGATTGGGTGAAGACCTATTTCTCTTTGAGTATTAGGATGCTTACTTTAGAGTGTGTGGTCTCGATACTCGTCTTTCAATACGAAGACGTGACTATATTCACCACCCATTCTTTCAAAAACCTTTTTATCTCTTTATTTCATCTCCTTGTGTCTAAAAACCTTGGTCTTGTACCAAGTGCATTTTCAAACTTTTTCTTAATAAATTTAGATGGTCGTGGAGTGGTTAGGCGAAGGCCTTCTCCTATCCCGAGTGCTTGACATTACCTTTAGGGTTCACTGTCGTAAAGCACTTACCATCTAAATCAAAACACTTCCTTAATAAGAGAATAAAGTTCTCTTTATATTGAATTAAAAAGAGAGGATTTGGTGAAGACCTCTCCCTCTTCGAGTATTAGGATGCTCACTTTAGAGTGTGTGGTCTCAATACTCGTCTTTCAATACGAAGACGTGACTGTATTCGCCACACCATTTTCAAAATAAACCTTTTGAGATAAAGAATTGCGTACTACCCGAAGGGGTTCTGATCCGAGGACTTATTTCCCCCTTAAAATCAACCTCAACAAATCAAATGTGACATCTTGCCTTGATGGCAAAAATCAACCTTTTCAAAAAGGACATGTTACGTCCGTTCTACCGCAAACAGGTAACGCATAAGACTCCACGAGCGAGCCGCAATACACCTAACTGCTAGAACCCGCACGTTAACATCGTCAATAAAAAACACCAATAAATCGTAGGCCGAACTACGATTGCTCTGATTCTTCATTCTTGTCTGAATGTAAGATACGTAGGCACAAGATTGTGATGATCTTGGCGAGCCACCTTTTATCCATCTTCCGTTTTCCACCCCCTTTCATTTTATTCACCCGTAGTCCTTCGAACTACGTTGACTCTGACTTTCCCATTGCACGAGGGAATACGTAGGCATAGGACCGCAAAGTCCTATCGAGTCCCCTCTTCTTCTCCCCACCTTTTCTTTAATTTTCTTTCACATTCTTTGGTTCTCACCCTTCTTTTTCTCTCTTAGAACACACTTAGAAAGTAAGTTCCTTAGCAAACGTCCTTACACATAGACAAGCGAATAGTTCCCATCGAGTACGATGGATGAGGAGGGTGCTAATACCTTCCCTCCGCATAACCGGCTTCCGAACCCATAATTTGGTTGCGAGACCATCTTATCCTTTCTTCTTTGGGTTTTCTCGATGTTTTCCCTTCCCCTCATGGGATAAATAAAGTTCGATGGCGACTCTCCTGTTTCTTCCTCTTTTCGCCTCCGGTCGGCTATTTTTCGAGTAGCGACAGCTGGCGACTCTACTGGGGAAGTGGTTCACCCTAGCAAGCCAAGCCTAGTTTGTTTATCATATGTGTATTTTTGTTTGCTTTATTATTGCTTTATTATTTTGTGTTCCTCTTATTTGTTGGGTTTATTGGGGATGGTTTGTGAGGAGAAAGGCTTTCTACCTGAGCTTTTCGAGTATACACTAAGCTAGGAGGTGGTTGCTTACTGATTTGCGAGACTTAGGACTCGTCGAGCTGGTTTGACTTCCACCGCTCAGATGAGGCCCCTTTGGGAATGATTATGTCTTACGATTAGTCGTAACGGCATCTTTGTTTCCGACCTGGGAGTCCGTGATTCTGAGGACCTTTAGAACCCTATTCCAAAGGTTACTAAGGCATAACTCTGTGCTCATTATTTAAAGGGATTACCGTCTTACGAATCGTCGTTATGATGGAAAACTTTTGAGGGCTAGTGCATGGGACCTTGTTTGAAAGCCCGTGGAATGCCCTGCTATAAACCAATAGATAACCTACCCAAGGTGAGGGATATCTTGTTGTGTTGTCCTGCAGAATCTGTGACCGTGATACCTGTTGTGAACCCCTGATTCAGCGATCTTTGATCCCATGTCTTATTGCATTCATAACATTGCATTTGCATAAGCATCTTTACATCATTTTGCATATCATTCTCCAACCTTAAACCAGAGAACTCATCCATCCTTTGTCCATAACCCGCAGTTGACTTCCTGAAGCCCGTATTGGACTTGAAGTAGCTTTTGAAGGATCATGGCCTCCGAAGAGCAGAACCAGTTTACGTCAAGAGCAGATGTTGAGTTAATAAAAATCCAGTTGGACCAACTTGTGAAAGCTATGACAACCTTGTCAAGGAAAGATGGCAACATTCAAAGGACTTCAGCCACTGGAAATGTCATTTCGCCTCGAGTGAACAATGTTGCTCAAGCTCAGCCTGTGCAGATCTCCGTTGAGGATCCTATTATTCGCGAACATACCATTGTCCAAGATGGAAGTTCTTCTTCTCTTGACGCCATGGAATATCATAGTTTTACATTCTCTGATCCAAATCCCCAAAGGGCGGTCCCTGTGATGAAAACCAAGGATCCACAAGCTGTTGAGCTTATGGAAAAGTGTCGAGTGCTAGAAGAGAAGCTTAACGCCATAAAGAGCCATGATAATTTGGATCTGAATGCTTCAAGCATGTGCTTGGTACCCAACCTTGTAATACCTCCAAAGTTCAACACACCGAGTTTTGAGAAGTATAAAGGGGATAGTTGTCCAAAGCAACATTTGGTGATGTTTTGCAGAAGAATGACCTTGCATATCCATGACGACAAACTTATGATTCACTATTTCCAAGACAGTCTGAGTGGGGCATCACTGAGTTGGTATATGCATCTAGAGAGCAGCCACATTAAATCATGGACAGACTTAGCTAATGCCTTTGTGAAGCAGTACCAATACAATCTTGACATGGCTCTCAGTCGCATGCAATTGCAAGGCTTATCTTAAGAAGACGACGAATCCTTCAGAGGATATGCTCAGAGATGGAGAGAGGTAGCTGCTCGTGTTCAACCACCAATCTTAGATAGAGAACTGGTTGATCTGTTCTTGAATACCTTGCAAGGTCCATATTTGGAAAAGATGGCTGGCACTGGGACATCAAACTTCTCTGACCTGGTAATAGCTGGAGAACGCCTCGAGTGCATCCTCAAGAGTGGAAAGATCCAAGGCTCCTTGAACATTCCAGCTAGCGAAAGTGAATCAGTTGTCAGTTCCCAAGAGAAAGAAGACGATGGTGAAATTAACTCCATTTGGGAAGCTCCACATGTCCCACCTCCATTACCTTATCACCCAAGCATCTCATCTGTTCAAAGTCAACAATCCTATGGGTCTACCTGTGTGACTCCATCCTCTCCACATGGTCAATATCCTCCTGTCGATAGAGGTCCCCCTCATCAACAACATATTGCACAGCAGCATGCTCTGCAACGCCGACGCTACTATAATAAAAATCCAAAAAGGCATTTTGATCCATTGCCAATACCATTCAGTCATATACTACCACGCTTAATCAATAGTGGGCTGATAATGCCAAAGGACTTGGATCCTGTGATCCCTCCATACCCACCAGGCTTTGACGCCAATGCACGATGTGGTTACCATGCTGGCGCAATGGGGCATTCAACCGAGGATTGCAAACAGCTCAAAAACAAGGTCCAAGATTTGATTGAGTCCAAGCTAATCTCATTTACACCTCAAGGTCTTCAAATCAACATCAATTCTTCATTTGATCAGGCGGGTCCGTCAGCCTATGTCATGGAAAAAGTTGCTGAGAGTAGGTGTGAAGAAGGCTATCATACTGGTATCGATGAGCAAGAGAGCTAGCCTAACAACAACTCAAAAGAGAAAAGTCCAGCTCCTCAATGTTGGAAATTTTAGATCATACCTCTACTATGCATTTGTAGTTTCTTTTGTTAAGTGCTATTTGCTTTTAGACATTATGCTTTATTAATGGATTGTTAATGTAATGAGCATGCTTTTTTTGAACAAGTTCATTCGTATTCACTCGTCTTTTCTCATTTATTAAAAAAAAAATCAAAATCACAAAAATATTTCTACATTTCACTCCCTTTATCAACTGTTGTTTTAGCAAAGATTGGAGGGAGGATGATGAAAACAAAATACCCATAATTGCAAACTGTATGCTTTCGGATAAAATCCTACTGATGATGTACAGGCATTGTTTCAAATCCCCTAAACACAGAAGAGAGATAAGGAGTTAGTCCCTAGTCAACCACTTCGAGCCTATAAGTAGTAGTCTCCTTCGGATTTCCAAACCCTTACGCTTAACCTGGGGCATGGGTAGTGTTCAGTTATCCTGATTACATATATTTTCAAGATGAAACCTCCTGTTATGGCTGTTGTTATTCAATGACCAAAGACTTGGCAGTCACAAGCCTTTTCGAAAAAAAGAAAGAAAAAAAAAGAGAGAAAGCCCGCTAAGTCCACCCCCCAAAGAGGCGACTTAGGCAAAAGTTAGGGATCAAAAACTGAATAAAGCAAAAGAGGCCCTCAAATCCTCGAGCAGAACAGAATAAAATTCAGTGATCACCATCAAAAGGTCACTAATATCCATCCACAAAAATAAATAAGGTGATTGTCATTTCAAGAAAATCTTGAATCATCATCATTACTCTTACACCGTCAAACTCTAGATGTGTGTGTCAATTTAACTGAACGTAGGACTGGAGAATCATCATGAAGAAGGGGTGGGTACCAAAATAAGTTTTGAGCCTAATATCCTTTGTTTCAATAACCGTGAGCCAGACCACGTTACAACCCTCGAAAGACCTAATTGAGGCGGGGTTTATTCTGAAAGCATACTACAACAAGGTTGCGTAAACTAACTCCCCAAAGATTTTCTAATCTTCAGCACTGGTGTCACTCTTCTTACTATATCTTTCACACCAGTAAATCGGCACTACGTTTGGACTAATGGTCCACTTGTCACACATTTTCACATCCTTCCAATAAATTCCTTTTCAAAACTTGCATGAACGTCGCATTAGAATTACCATTTTTGAATAAACAATTTTAACTGCAAATTAGTACTTGACATTATGGAAATTCCAACCAAGAGAAATCAAAGAGGAACTTGAACATCTGTTGGTGCTGACATGAATAAAGACTTTCTCGTGACCTTGTGGATCTGGGGTAAGTTTTTCAAAGGCCAAGAATGGGGGCAGACCACTGCAAGATTCAAACACTAGGGCAAATCATCTCAGACTATGTCATGGCATAAATCTTTCAAGGGAGAAACCTTCAAATACCCTACCGACTAGGGGCAGACAGGTTGCAAAAGGATCAAATTCCATTCATACTTTCAATCTGGTCAAGCTGACCATGTCATACACTAAGCAACCTTGGAGTTCAACAAGTGTCAAAAGGCCTTAGGGCAGAGCAACAACACAATCAACAGACATTGGTTAAGTCGCAGCGCTCATACTATCATTTGCAAGCCATCATGACACATTAGCTAGAAGCGAGGCTCTCTCAGGAACAAGCACGCAACTTCTGCAAAGGGTTAAGTTTGGGGCACCAGAAGCATCCACACCTGTCTTCTTATTATTGCACTGTCAAATACCGAGTGTCGGGAAGTCAAATCCTTTCACCAAATAAAGCCCAACCTTCCTTGGCACCCCGAAACCAAAGTCCAACCCTGCTTGGTACATACCAAAAGCCCAACCTTCCTTGGCACCCCGCCTCCAAAATCCCACCCCATTGGCACCTTCATAAAACCGATCACCTGCTTGCATCCACATATGCATTGCATACATAACATAATCATTTCGTTCCTCAACCCCTGCGTTGATATTTTGTTTTGTTCTTGACCCCCGAGTCGATATCATCAATTTCCTTCCTCAACCCCTGCGTTGATATTTTGATTTGTTTTTGACCCCTGAGTCAATGTTGTCTTTATTCTCTTGACCCCTGAGTCAATGCTGTCTTTATTTCCTTGACCCCCGAGTCGATATCATTGTCTTTATCCTCCCTCAACCCTGCGTTGATACTCTGATTTGTTTTCTTCCCTGAGTCAGTGTTGTCTTTACTTTCTTGACCCCCGAGTCGATATCAGTGTTACTATTTTCTTAACCCCCGAGTTGGTATCCTGTTTTAGTTTTTGACCTCCGAGTCGATATTGTCTTTATCTTCCTGACCCCCGAGTCGATGTTGTTACTTTTACCTTTTTTTTCTTTTTTCAATCCCCGAGTTGATGACAATGTATCTTTTTGTTTATTCAACCCCCGAGTTGACTCGATTTTTAGATTTGTTCAGGACCCCCAAGTTGATTGTCTGTTTGTTAGTCTCAACCCCTGAGTTGATCTACCATTATTCCCAGCAAGGTCCAGACTCTCATATCCTCATATCCCCAACATTTTGCATACATTTCCGCATCATTAACACTCATGTTCATTCCTCATTGCATTTCAAGCATTATCATATCCCTCATAACCAATTTCCTTTTCCTAATGACAGACGCCTTTCTCAAGCCATCCCACAAATTCATCACCTTTCATTCCACTCCTTTTCCGGCTGAAAATTCTGGGTATTCTTATATTTAATCTCCTTGTACCTTGACTGTAAGAAAGCCTTTGCCATTCTCACCCTTAAGTCCAAGAAGATTAAATAGGGGCATCTCTCACACCCTCATTTTCACCCTAACCCTAACCTTGCATATCATATCATTTTCATTATCTATGCATCCCATTAGGTCATACTCATAATCATACATTGCATTGATCTTCTGAGACATGGGATTACAGCGGCTCTTTGAATCAAGGTTTCTTATTTGCTTTGAGGTACTTTCATTCAATGATTCAAGTGTGAAGCAAAGGTTTGATCTCACAGCATTAAAATCAAGTTCATCAGAATCAAAGGGTCCGTCAGAGATTCAGGGGTTTGTGTGAAAGTTCAAATCGGATTGGTTTCGAGTCAAGGTGATTGTTGTTCAGTCTAAATGTTTGACGATGGTTTGTTAGTTGTGGATTTCATCACCAAAAGGGAAAAGACAATTCTAAAGCCCATTTCGTATATCCATACTTCCAAGATATCCATTACTCACTATCCATTTTCCAATTATCCAATTTTTGAGTCCATTAACCTTTCTTTCAAACAATCATTTGTCATATCCATTTCTAACCATTCTTAATTCCATATCCACTTTTTATCCATTTTTCAATATCCATTTTTAATTTCATCACCCATTTTCCATTTCAATTATTCATTTCATTTCAATTCATTTCCGATTAACAATACATTTTGGTTTATTTTCCAATTTCCATTTCCATTTCTTTTAATTATCCATTCATATCCATTTTTTAATTATTCATCATTATTCATATTTTATCCATTTCATTTTCCATATGTCCATAAATTAATAGTCCATTCAATTATCCATTTTTTTATTTTTAGTATCCACTTTCTCACCATTTTCGAAAATTAATTCATGATCTATTTACAAGCCCGAGTCCATTAACAAAATGTGCCAAAATAAAAAAAAAAACTCATGAGTGTGATGTTGCTACTACTTTATTCAAGCTACCAAGTCAAAACCTACACACATTCTGCAGCGGTCTACTGCAACAATGAACAAGCCAGTTCCTAAAGACATAACCTACTACACCAACCGTACTGCTGCCTACTACATGACCCCCACAATGCTGCTACTACACAAAAACAAATAAGTACCAAAACCTGATGCGTAAAAACCAACTACACACTGCCTCAAAACTTGGCTCCAAACCATAGCCTCTGCGCATAAACAGCCAACACACTTTGTAAATTCTGCAGCTCAAGACAAAAATCGTACCTTACTATGCTGCACATGAAAACAACCTCACAACCACTACTCTCCATAACAGCAACGTTTCACTACACATCTGCACTTTAAAAAGACAACAACAACCTGCCAGACATGTGTTTTGAAAATAACTACTCAGTCACAACAAGACAAAAGCAAAGTTTGAAATTTGATTTTAAAAAAAGAAGAGAGCAACAGAATAAAAAAAAAGGGAGAGGGACGAGAAAGAGAGAAGGGGCCTGGTTTTTAAAAGATCAGTGAAGAAAAAACTGATTCGATTCTCATACCAAATCTCACTCTCTAACGCCTCATAACCACCTCATTTCCGTGACCTTCTCCATTCAACTCCTAAAACCACAAAACTTCAAAACAATCCTCTTCATAAACCATACCCTCACAATAACCCAGGCACAAATCTTCTCCTTTGTCTTTAAAGGCTCTGGAAAAAAAAGCTTTTGTTGTTTGATCATCTCAGTATATTCTGCAACCATCTCATAAGAACGACCCCTCAATCCTCCTTCCGCCACTTTTACCCATCACAGTAACTTACCACCACTGAACCGCTCGCAACAAGCCACCATCCGCCACCATGAGCTTACGAGAGAGAGCAAGTAAGAACGCGATCTACAAGAGAAGAACATAATGAGAGAGTTACGATAGAGATACCTCTGTTCATTTTCTTCTTCAGGCGAAGTTCCGTTGAAAGAGTAGGGAGAGTCATTGGGAGACGCGATTGAAGGAAGGGAAGAGATGAATTAATTCACGGTTGGGAAATTTTCATCATCGTGTTTGGAGATGTGAGCGAACCGTTTTTGTTTCTGATTCTTTTAGGGTTTGATAACCCTTTGTAGCTAAACCGGGTTCGGGTGTGAAACCAACCCGCCTTCATAGTGAAACGCCCCATGGGGCTGTAAACTGGTGACCTGGGCTTTTGGCCCAATTTCTCTCATTACAACTTCTTTTTTCTTTAGTCATTTTATTATCTTAATTTTTGGCTTAATTTTAGGATTAATACTTTAGTTTTAGGATTAGTTTCTTGTATAACCTTTTTAATTAGTAATATTAAGATTAGTATTCTAATTTTAGGATTCATATTAGGTTTAGTTAATTTTAATCTTAGGATTAATATTAAATGTTTTGTTATTTTAATTTTAAGATTGATTTTAACTAAACCTAATATGAATCCTAAAATTAGAATACTAATCCTAATATTACTGAATGGTTGCGAGACAATCTTATCCTTCCTTCTTTGGGTTTTCTCGATGTTTTCCCTTCCCCTCATGGGATAAATAAAGTTCGATGGCGACTCTTCTGTTTCTTCCTCTTTCGCCTCCGATCGACTATTTTTCGAGTAGCGACAAGGGGTTGCAAAGCAAGCGGCCTGCCCCGTTTAGGCCCGTCCCATTTAAGTCCATCCAAATGCTGGTTAGGCCAACTTAGGCGTCCGAGCTCAAAAGTCAAGCCCGCCCTGTTTACTAACGAGTTGGCAGGTTGGCGGGACGGCCCGTCATTTTATTTTTATAATTTGATTTACTACATAATTTACAAAATTGTTAATCATTAACAAAGAGGCCAACAAATTTTAACAATGCATAGTAAAACTTTAACAAGTCTTAATGTAAATGTCATATTCTTCAACATAAACAAACAACGTAGCTATAATACCAAAAACTTAAAACAAACACACTAGAACCCCAAAAATAAAAAATTTATTATCATAATGAGAAACAAACTCATATGTGCAAAACTTACCTTATAGATTTAGAACCCAAATCCAATGACAACGAGTAATAGAAAATAGAAAAGAATGTATTCTCTATCTTTTGCAATAAAGACTTTTCCTACTATGAGTGAAAATAAAGAACGGAGAAGAGACCAATTAATGTCTTCAAAATGAGGGGTTTGTGGTTATGTGAAAAATGAATATTAGGGTTTGAATATATGATAGTTGTTTTAAAAGTATGTCTACTGCATATCACGTTAATATTGTTTTAATTCCAAGTAAAAAAATAATTTTTTAAATAAAAAGTCCGTGGACAAAATCCGCTTCGCCCTCGGCCCATTTTAAAAATGGGTTAGGTGAAACGGACTAACTTAAGACACCAAGTCAAAAATCTTGCCTCACTCTGCTAAAAATGGTGGGTTACACAAGCGAGTCCGACGTGCTTAACCCGTTTTTCCACCCCTATCAGCAGCAATTACATCATCCCTACAATTCATTTAATTGTGAGAGATGGAAAATATCATTTTAATTCTTAAAATTTTTCAAACAACTTTTTTTATTTTATTTTATTTTTAATAAGCAATGATTTCAATTAAAAGACAAAACAAAATAAAGGGGGAGTTACACCACTCAGATAAACTAAACAAGGAATAAAGATTAAGCGCGATTCGATACCATTCCCAAAATATAATCTTGACTTTCATCCATCACTTCTCAAAATTTAGAATTGTCCCTTTGAATAGAATGTCATTCTGCAATCCAACACTCCTCAAAATTGTCCCTTTCAAACAAGGCAAAGTGATGAGGTGGCCTAACGGTTTGGAGAAGAACATGGGTTGAAGTGATAAACAAGTCCCGGGTTAATGCACCAAACCTTAACAAAAATACAATAACTAACAATTACATTTCATTTGTAGAGAATGCATGACACAAAAAATGGTACATGTACTGAATAAGGCCAAGATTTCTCCACATTATTTCATTGAATAAGGCTAAGAACTATATAACCTATAGTCGGCGTAAGTCTCACACACACAATATACTACATCTAGATGCACACACAATACACGACAACTAGATACACATGAACCTTGCCCTCCTCTCACAAAGAAAGTAGAACTGACACAGTCAATGAATTTCGGTTGTTGGAGATTGATCATCAAACAACAAGTATTTATGAGTTCAAAAAATTTACTTTAACATTCAACTCAAAATATAAGTCATTTAATCCTTCTCTAATGGTCTGCGACTGCATGACAACAGAGGATGCAATTACCTTAACATCATGGAAACAATTTATAAAATATCTATTGAGAAGATGTGAAAACAATTTAACATAACAACTAAGTAGAATAAAGCATGATCCAAAAATAAGTTTACTTCAAAACTTGAAGATACAAACAACCACATTGTTATGCAAAAGTACGAGGGTTAAAGTTTTACATTGAAAATTTGTGAATCCTAGTTAATAAGAGTATGTATATAATAAGAGCAAGATGACAACATGACTCCACTCCTAAATATATTTTGAGCATTTCTTTGCAATAGTAATTATATAATTATAATTACAATTATAATTTAATTTATTATTTATTATTATTACTTGTCCGTTCTTAATCCAGAACTGAGGGGAGAAACAATAGTGATAGCAAATTGCAGCTTCAGATGCGATAGGGTTGGGGAACCTGCAAGGTTATGACTCCAACGTTCAAGTCAATATGTGAGTAAGAAGAGTGAAGAGAAATTGAATTTGAAATTTTTTATCTCAATTTGAAGACTTCTCTATTTATATAGAGATAAGGAAATAACAAATTAATTATTTGTTAGTCGTGATTTGTGGAGGGTCGTTGGATGTACTTGCAATTAGGATCTCTTATGATCATTAAGATGATAATCTTCACATGTTGGGAAAGTTCTAGAAGGAGTAAGACCCTTCCTTGATGGTCGGACGAAGTCGACGTGGTCGGCCCAGAAGAATTGCTCCTTAAGCCCTTGTCGATGTTCAAATATGCGGGGGTTTGATATTTCAGCCTCGGGTCCTGACCACTCTCTGATCACCTTAAGATACAGGAAGGAGACAATTTTTAGTTTCTTTTAGGGAATCATGCATTTGACACATCATACTTCAAATGTCTTTTCGGAGATACATCATTACAGCTCTTGAGAACCAAAACTCTTGAGCGTTGCGTGCGAGTGATAATATGTGTTTGGTGAAGCCTCTTTGCATGCTAGAATATAATCTTTTAAAAGGGTAAGTGTCATATTTTCTTTATGAGTTTCTCTTTTCAAGTCTACAAGTCATTTTCTTCTTTAGTATTTCATTTTTTCGCAACTTCCAAGTTAGTGCAATATGAGTAAGAACTTGCTCCGTAACACGAGTTATGTCATCATAAATTCAATCAAATGCTAAGCAGCAAAAAATCAAAATTTGCAACATAATTTATTAATCGAAAGTCTTAAAGCAGGAAACTCATATCATCATAATGTCAATAAGAAAATAATACAATCGTTCGACTCAAATGTCCCGACCCGATGTTACATATCAGAGCAAGACCTCTAATCGACGGAAATAACCAAAATACTTCAAATGCTAAATCTTCGCGCACCAAGAGAGTTAATCCTGATCACCTGCACGTTACCCACGTAGAGGCAACATTCAAACAGGCAGGGTGAGTAATCACAAATCATTATACAAGATATAAGGTAAAAGATATAATAGCCACACATATAATCATTAATTCATTCACAATGTCATCAGACTATCAAGTCACAATCACCACCAAACATCAATCAATTTACAACATCATCAACGCGTCAAGTACTCAATAATTATGCAATGTCACATAGTATGGAATGCAACAACATAACTCATGCATGTGGTGTCAATTCATTTGATGGACACTGGGCCATCACCCTCCAAAGATCCCCACCATAGAATCGATTCCCCCTCGGAACCAGAGCACGTCACAAAAACACTCAAATCCACACAATGGGATTAAAGCCACCACTGGACCGAAGTCCTGACATCGTCACTGGACCGAAGTCCTAGATATGCCATGAATGCATGATGCAAAACGTCATAACAACCACCATTATAGAATCGTCAAAATTGCATCATCATTCATGAGTATTCATCAAACAATCGTAATATATAATAAATCACGTTCGTCACGACTCATCACAATATTTCACAATTCATCATATTATAATCATCACAACACAAATTCCCCAATTTACCCCCTTTAGTATCGTTACTAGTATCCTTAAGCTCAATTACACCATCTTAGTCTTACGGTTCGCGAGAAACTGCATTACACGCGAAATTGGGACAGAAATCACAAAAGCAGAGATTTTTGGTTACAGTTCTGCCCATACGCGTATGGCCATGCCCCATACGCGTATGGCCATATTCCCTCGCCCCTGGCATGCGTACCTTACGCGTATGGCCATCTGCCCATGCCATCCATATCCGTATTGCCTTGAGCCTTACGCGTATGACCAGAGAGGGTTCCCCTATCAAAACACTTCCCAAACTCCCCATACGCGTAATGGCTAGCCCATACGCGTATGACCCCTTCCACAAGTTCCCCATACGCCTATTGTAACACCATTCTAATTCCCACGGAAAACATATAATAAATCAGAGTAAATAATTATGTCATTCACTTAAGGGTGTTACACATAATCATAAAACATCATACAACATCTGTCATGCTCATTAACACTTGAAACAATTCATGTTTTCCAAAAACTTCTCTTAGCATGTAGCAGCGGATTCAAATTAATCATAATTGACATAAAGAGAGTTTCATGCTCATCACATTAATAAATAATACTTAGGCATAAAAGTCAAACACCATACCATTCAAGTAAGCATAAAAGCATAAAGTAGAGTACATAGTGTATCTCTAAAACATAAACCAAACGATCCCAGTGTTACATGATTAGAGCACGACTCGACCCAACATAAATAAAGGCACTAAACAGCTGCACCAGCGGCTACCTCGCACTATGAGCAACTTTACTCTTCGGTACCTGAGCGATGTCGTACAAAACATCATTCCAACAGAAGGGTGAGAATTCACATCAATATTGAAATTATAAGATAATGATTAGTGTAAAACAGGTAAACATAAATACAAACAACCCCACACTTCAATATTCATCAACAAGTATCACTCAAGTAACCACACAATTCACAATTTTCCAATTCAACAAGTCACATACATACACATACTTCCATATAACAATCATATATGCAATGTGACTCGATGCAAACTCAATGCAACTCATGCCATGTGATACCAACACTTGTTATTATTTTTTGGTTTTTACATTTAAACCGGGTCCGTCCCCTAGACCAATAACAAACAAAAACCTGTCCCATAAGCTTTCAAACCCCACTCTAGGTTTGGGACAAGTCACTAGCTCCCACAGAACTAGCAAGCAATGCCTCTTGACACAAATGATGCGTATGCAATCAACAACCATGTGCTATTAAGATCATTCCCTAATCTTAATATTATGAATATCTCATATAATTCATCACACTTTTTCATAATTAAAGTATTCATACTTTAAACGTTGTCGTCACAATCAACAAATAATACAGAAGTATCGATTCGATTCATTCACAACTCACATGCACAATTACCGATTAAATATATACTAATTAATTAATCACTAATAATTGAATCCAATATCCAATAATATTCCACTATTTAATAAATATTAATCAATACTTAAATAAACAATCAATATTGAGATAAATAATTCATCTTTGATAAATAACCAATATTTAATTAAAATAACTAAATCTAAATAATTAATTCTCATTCTAGTTAATTATTAGAAAATTAATAAAATGTATTTAATATATAACATTCAGTATTTAATATTCAATTAGTTATTTAATAAATTTTTTTTGTAAGTCCCATTCTTACTAATAATACATATTACTTCATTGCTACTAAATCTAATGTTATCGCTACAGAAGGAGGAGGCTAAGAAAAGAAATTATTTTTAATTCCTAAGCTGGTTCCTGCGCTACAGTGGCGGATGAAAGAAGCAAGACCACCTAATTCTTGCGCAAGGTCCTAGGTGGAAGGACAACATGTATTATGCTACAGCTACGTGTGAATTAAAAGGAAATATATATCATTGAAATTGCTACAGGACAAAAGGAAAAGAAAGAAAAATGGTCCAATTAATATACATACCTAATCCATGCGCATTGTTTTAGAAAAAAAAACTAGGAAGAGACCCGTGCGTTTGCAGGAGTGTTTGTAGTTAGATTTAAAACGAAAAAATATAAAATAAGATAGGGTTAAATAAGTTTTTAGTCCCTATAAAGTTTGAAATTTCATTTTTAGTCCCTCCTGGGTTTTGGCAATGGTTTTAGCTGGTTTTGGCAACGGTTTTTTTGTAAAAACTGTTGTCAAAAGGTAGGGAGAGACTAAAAATGAAATTTCAAACTTTATAAGGACTAAAAACTTATTTAACCCAATAAGATATTAAATAATTATGAATTTGATTTTTCATTAATCAATATAAGATACAATATCATTAATAAAAAAAAAAGATAAATAGAAAGATGGTGATGTAATATGCATAAAAATGGGATTTAAAAATAATAAAGGTTATCTAATATAAGAAATGGGCCAAAAATATAATAAGAATAATAATATAAATCAATTCTAATTAAGGGAATGCAAACTGAGTTTGTAATTAGTATAATAATAATGATAAAATCTGAAACGATAGCCCAATAGAAAAAAAAAGGTATTGTGGTAATAGTGTCCCGTGAAAATAATGAATTTCAGTGATAAAAGTTACAAGAGTTGGTAGCTTTGTGTTTTAATTGCAATCCAACCGATTCTCCAGGTTTTAATTACAAGAATAAATTAATGATAGATCAACATCTACTAAATAACAACAAATTATCATGACTATGACAATGAAATGGTTCTACAATCATATTATAGTAAAAAGAATGAAATACATATTAATCAAATACTTTTTATTCCTTCTTTTTTGCCTCATTCGCAATTTCGGTCCTCTGCGACAAAAATAACCAAAGTGAATAAACAAACCATATCAACGCAATCATCTAGAAAACTTTTTCAGCAACAACAGAAGGTCCTTTTACAAAGTCGTAATCAAACTAAATAAGGTCGTTGTTCCTACAGTGAATCATACTTATCACATCAGTATAATCTTTTGAAATAATGTTAATGTAGTAATTATTAGAGCAATGAAATAAAAAGTTTCAAGGTTGACATAAACAGCTAAGTGCTGCAAACCACATGCTCTAACCACAATTGCAGTATTTAAGGCATTTGCTCCCTGAGAATATTTTGATAATGATCATATTTTACAGAAAGCAAAAGTTAAAGAGAAGAGATGATAAAGGTCAAGAGTTTACCGCTGATACATGCTCGAAAACATCATGAATTTTCTTGATTGCAACTTTGTCGAAAGAAAAAACCACAGACTCTCACCATCATCTGGTATGCAGCCTTGGACGACGCAATCGTCTGTATCACCTAGACTTCAGCAATAGCAACATTCACAAATTATTAGGCAGCAACGACAACAAAATTCCATTTGTCAACAACAACAAACACCAATGACTCAACAGAGAAGGAAAATGAGAATAATAAACTATTAAAATGCACAAAAACATGAAGACTAACCAACAGTTGAGGTCTCATTTTTTTCTTTCCCAAGTCCAGAAGAAGAGTCTGGCTGAATATGAGAACTGTGATCTGCCAATGATTGATAAACTTTTAATCAAAACTAACAGATGCAATAATTTCTAAAAGAAACAATTGACATCTCTGAAGTTATTCTTTTCTTTCTCAACTATTTTAAATTCATGTCATACAAAACAACTAAACACAGCAGCAAAAACATTAACACCTCTGAAGTTACTCTCAACTATTTCGAAATTCATGTCATACAAATATACTAAACACGGCAACAAAAGATACATTCTCGAGGAGCTCTTTCTTTCCACTGTTATCCTCCCCAAAAGATAACCAGTATTTTGAAAAGATTTTTGTTAATGATCATTCACATATAAAGAGTAAAAAGAAAGGAACAGAGAAAAACCTTGGACACAATAGTTCCACAACCAGCTTCAACTTGTTGAAACTTGGGAGTATTTGGAAATGCACAAACCAAAAGAGTGCAATTAGAGTTCCAATCATGCTTAAACTCTGCTCCCATTTCTATAGTATGCGAACCCATTACAATGCAAAATTCATGAGCTAAAATATGCAAGAAAACAGTAAATTTCAGCAAGAAAAAATTGCTTCATTTAACACTTACTGATCCATGCCATTCGCCACGGTACACGGTCCCAAATGATCCTACATAGAGAAAAGAGCAGCCTCAGTTAGAGCCACCGTTTCATTTATGCTCTTTCAAAACTGAAAAGCAGGAGAAATAGAAAATTTACCAGCACCAACACGCTCTTTGATCCGTAGCTTATCCCATGATATCTCAAGCCAGTCCATTGCTAGTGATGGTTCAAGATTTACATTTTTTGGAATATCACCAGCACCCTGTCTACTATCTACCTGTTCTTGCTTTGACTGGATGCCATTTACCACCGAACTTCCCTTTGCAATGATCTCATTATGAGACATTTCTTGGACTACAACTGAATCTTTACCAACAAATGGAATTTCATGTAATAATGCTTCAGAGGTTGGACAAAAAGCTTCAGAAGGACCTTAAAAATAAAAGGAAAAAATAGTAAGCCTAAATTTTGCACATTTCCTGTCTATATCATGAAAGCCAAAAGGAGTCACAGGTGGATATGTACCACCACAAGTTTGATCGACTGAAGCATAAATGAAGCCATTATTATTTTTCAGCGAATCAGTTTGTTTACTTTGTTGTTCGTCCTGTAAACGGCCTGTAAAAGATTGAGTAAAAACTAAGACCAACTTTAAAACATGAATAATAACTGAAATTTTAAATTTATTAAGCCGGAACTATAGGAGCTAAAACATTTTTAAATGCATGAATTATGAACTAAATGGTTTAGTTTGTCCTAAAGTAAGGAAGATCAAATCTTCGTAATAGGCATAGATCTTAATCTCTGGGGAATGGAAAATGAAAACATGTGGCTAAAATTTGCTTAATGATGTAAGTAGCACACCTTACACATATACACAATCCACAAAATTAATTGAGACAAATTATTATGTAGTACAATTTACACTGAAGAAACCCACCTGGTAAAATTATCTATACCCTACTATAAATAAGGTACAAGTAATATTAGCCTAAATGTCCAATAATGCATCAATACTACATATATTATGAACTTGAAATAATATTAGCACATGTCCATATAGTGTTTAGCTTGTTTTCATAAAATCTACATGATAGTTTATAAAAGCAGCTTATATAAGAAAACAATTTGACTTCATTTTATCTATTGTTAACATGTTATAATATATGATAAATACTTTTGCTATGAGCACTTGATAAAAATGTTTATCTAAACAGATCATAAACCATCCAATTTATCCCAACTAAGTAACAAAATGATTTACCTTGAAGAGAATTGCATGATGCCTACAGATTCCCGTAGACAAACTACCAATGGGAATCACAACACACTGATGAAAACCAAGACAATATGAGTGTCCTATTTGGAATATTCCTCTGTCTCAAATTCTTAGTTACTTAAGAACACGAAGACAATATGAGAAGATTACATAGAGGCTTAATACACCCTTGATTTACCAAGATCCTGACAACAAAGGAAAAGTAATTTATGATATCTTGAAACAAAAATGTATTAAAACCAACAAAAATACCGAGGAACATTGCAAAGATAAGGATCTCCCCATACTTTAGTTGTTCATGAGATCCACCCGATGTAGCATTAGAGACGGCCCATGCAGCTTCCTTCTTGATATCAAACTCAGCATTTTGAAGCATGGTGACCAAAGGAGGAATTATATTGGCATCAATTACGGCCTGTTAATATTCCAAAATAGAGAGAAATATATATTAAGTCTTCCAAAAGCAAAGACAACACGTCAAAATTTCATTATCGCAAATGAGGAAACCTGAATATTTTGTGTATTCCCAGCTGTGATATTGGTTGCTAAGTCTACAGCTTTTGGTACAAACTCAGGTCCCTACATCCACAAATTAGAAAACGTGTCAAGTATATTAAATTATCCATGTTAGCATCAACACCTTTGAACAATGATTTGGCTCCCCCGTTCTTGAGAATTTGTTCAATGCCTAGTAGAATTTAAATAACATATGTGTCAAGATAAACACATTGAGAAGCAATTCAATTGAAATTAAGTAATAACCAATAACAGTAAATGACTAACCTGAGTGGGGAAATAACGAATGACATTAGTGGTTTTTCCTCTCCATATAGCAACCAAACCCTCATCGGCAGTTGTTCTTTTAAAACAATCACCAATGTCCTTGTATGGCTCAGAAAGCCTACCAGTCTTGATCATTTCATCCTGATTTTGGGTCAAAAGCTTAACACGCTCGATGGCAACATCAACAAAACGGAACCAGCAAACATTTAAATATTAAGAGACCAGCACCGATAAGGAAAATAGAAAATCGAAAAACTTCACAGATTTAAACGCACAAAATATCGTTAAACACAACATGAACATAACGGTTCCATGATCAAACGAAAGCATAACAATACACGATTCCATGTTTCCAGGAACAACAACAACACAACAGCAACGTTGTTTTCGGTGAAAAACAACAAAAACAACAATACCCAAAAACATATCATTTTTAACGGAAAAATACAAGGTCAAGGTAAAAAGAATCGATATTTACATTAGTTGATTAAAAATCGAAACAACATTGGAAGCAGATCCACTTTGACGCCATTTTCTTGAGAAACAGAGAAAATGGAGAAAGGGAGAGTAAGAGAAAACGACGAAAGGAGGCGGCGCTAGATTTAGGGTTTGTTGAGGAAATGGAGAGTGAGAAAACGGGAGAGTGGGTGAGAGAAAATGGCAGAGAAGGAGACGAGAAAGAGAGAAAGAAAAGGGTAAAAGAGAGAGAGAAAGAGGAAAAAAGGGAAGATTCAAAATAGTTGTGCCACTTGGCAAAATGGGTAGGTAGTTGAAAAGTGAAGGTCATTTTGTTAATTACCATTTCATCCAAAATGTAGTGTAAATTTTTTTTAAGGGATGGGCAATTTAGTCAGTTTGATCAACTTGATAGTAATAGGTAGATGGTAGATAGTTGAAGAGAAAGAATTGGCAGCTAATTTTTCCCACTCCCACTTGATAACTAGCGCAACAACATTAATTGAAAAGAGAAAATGATCTTAACGCTACAGGAATATAGTAAAGGAAATCATTTCCATTAAACACCAGGCATCAGGAGGTAATCATGCGCTACTGTTACCTTGTATTGGAGAGTCTAGATCCACTCCATTTCCTTATCCTCCATTTATTCAAGTTTCTTTAATAGATTTTTGCCACGTAGAATTTAATGATTTAAACGGTCAAGATTAAAAACTAAAAAAATATTTTAATTAAATATGGACTATTGAAATCCTTTAATGTTTTTAACCATATAATTAAATGTTTTTAACCATGTATCCTGTTTTTAATCTGGACCATTGAAATCCTTTAATGCCATATGGCAAAAATATGTTAAATAAAATTGATTAAATGGAGGATAAGAAAATGGAGCAGATCCAAATTTTGTATTGGATAATTTTCATTGCCATTAAATCACTTATTACTAACTACCACTAGTGCTACAAGGAAAGGATGTCCATTAATTCATTTAGGTGTGTACAAATTTGAACCGGTTGATTAAAATCGACCGATCCATTGTCTTTTTTGTGCAAATGGGTGGGTCGGGTCGGTGTCGGGTTGATTCGGTTGTTTAATTTGGATAATATAGGGTTGCTTCGGTCGGACTCGGATGCTTATTTTGGACCCGACGAAAACCGAAACCGACCGAGCTTAATTAATATATATTTTATTTATTTTTATTACTATATGACCGACTCGCTATAATAATGAGATTTATAATGTTTGAGGATATTATCATTTTTATAATTTAATGATGGCATTGTGTACTCTAAAAAATACAAGACATGTAATATAAAATTTTGAGTATTATTTAGTTTATGGTTTAAAGTATGATAATGATCAAAATTAATGTCAAATAATATTGAAAATATTATCACATAATAAGAGTTTTTCTTTTAATAATAAAAAATATTGTTCTATTTTAAAAATTTGATATTTTTTATAATAAATTTAAAAAATAGTCATTTTTATAGAATTGTTCTAATAAATATTAAACCGACTAAATCGATCCGACTTAATCGACAAACTGACTTAACAGAATCCGACGAAAACCGAAATTTAATCGGTCGAAATTGGACTATATAACTAAAATCGTGATTTACGTCGAATTTAAGTATTTAGCCCAAAACCGACCGAACCCGACCGATTGTCCCCCTAAATTCATTTCCAATAAAATTATAATAGTAGCCACTTAATATTACCTTACCATTGTTCATGATTAATGATGAAAAAGAAGAGTACATTGATTGGAAGGGTGGCGCAGCAATAAAGTAACGAAAAGGGAATCATACTCGCATTCTCATATTTCATTTATCATCCTTAAAGCCATTTACTAATATTATATATAATATATATGCTACTTCATATATACCACCATATGTTCTGCGCATGACTAATGAAAAAGGTGGATAAAGCCACAATTTCTTTTACCTCAATTTCTTTTGCTACAGTGTGATATATTAGTTCACTTCTATTGATAATATATAGTGGGCACATGAAAGTAGCTCATTAATCTACACTACTACTTCCAGCGAAAATTAAAGGAAGTATGAGATGAGTCCTAATAGTTTATTCAATAATATTCCACTCGATTCATCCACACGCTGCAACATGAAGAAAAAGTGTAACTCATATCCTAATATTAATGGATAGGTGTCTGCTACAGGAACGAGAGTAATACACAAATCGCATAGTTCAATTTCCCACTCCAAATATCAAATGCGTCTCTAAAATATCACCAAAAATCAATTTTTAAATATTCAAAAAATTAATAATTTCAGAAATAGTCATTAACCTAATTAATTTCAATTTCATAAAAAATTTTGGGGATTAAAATCTAACTCTATTTCTACCTAATAATCATTACCCTATAACTCTAATAATGAATAAAAATCCACCCTTAACTTGAAGTTTCTTGATGAATTTGTTCTTTGTTCTTTGAGTTCCTCTCCTCTTTTCTTTTCTACTCTTCCTTCTCTTCTATTCTCTTCTAATTTTTCTTCTTCAATTTTTCTTACTAACTTTCTTCTCTAAAACCGTAACTATTCATAAACCAAATGAACTTAACTCAACCCATAACACTTAATGTTAACACCTCGCCTTAAGCCCAACCAAACTCTAGTAATTCTATAAAATCCTATTAAATAGAATAAATTAAATAGTTTACTTAATACCAATAATCTAATTAAAATAAATAATTAGATAAACCCAACAATTCAATTATTTTCAAATAATCAAATAAATCACACATTTCAATTTAATCAATTAAATCAATTAATTCACATAATTTAAATAAATCAATTAATTTATATAAACTCAATAAATTATATAAATCAAACAATTCATATCAATTCACTAAATCAAGTATTTCATTTAAATCAAATAATTTAAATAAATTGATTAAATCGTATAAATAATTTATTTCATAAAATCACTCAATTAATTAATATAAATAATTAATTGCTAAAAATCGGGGTGTTACACGTATGGTCACTCCACCATACGCGTATCATACGCATATTAGTAGAGGGTCGTGCTGGCTTTAGGGACGGGTGCGTACCATACACGTATCACCCTGGAAATGTCCCCCTCATACGCGTATGGCCTCCCTCCATACGCGTATGACCAGACGCACACCAAAAACCCATATTTCGCATCAGAGCAAAATTTCCCTCATTGCAGCACCTTCACACTTCTAAATCAGATCCAAAACTACCTTCAATTCGTTACAGTTTCAAGGTTCTAATCCTACTTCATTGTTTCATCAATTTTCTTTGTTATCAGAACCTAAATTCGTTAACCCCAAAACCCACAATTTCAGATCTGGTTTAATGTTCATCACAGCAACAACATACACTCATACAAATTTCACACGAAATTCATAGCAGACATCATATACACACAAATCCACAACGATCATCATACTATTTCGTCACATTTTCATCAATTGGCACATAACACATAAAACCTACATCTACCTTAAACCCCATATCAAATATAACAACCCAGATTACCCCCATACCTTGAATTTCTTAGAAATTGATTTTTTCTCTGCGTTCTACGAATGATTTTCCTCGGTTCTCTGTGCCCTAGCTCTCCCTTCTCAGTTCTCTCAACTTTCACGATCGTACAAAGTGAACTTCCCTAATCCCTCTTTTCCTTTTGTCATTCTTACCCCTTGGACCCCTATTGTGATTTTCCTATCTTTACCCTCACTTATTCCCTTACAAAAGACCGCCTTACTCTTACTGTCTCACTCCCTTTTATTTTAAATAATAATAATAATCTAAATAATATTATTCACCTTATTCTATTATTATTACTACTAAAATAATTCTAATTAATCACTTAATTTCTAAAATGCTCTCATTATTCCCTTAGCTCACTAATATCCCACAACACAATACAAGTACACCATGCGTCACAATATTTCATCAAAACTCACAGAAAATCAAGAATATACTTATAATAAATAAATTTATAATTATTTTAGGGTGTTACACAAGCATCTAACTAAGTCAAATATATCAACCAATTCAAAGATAACAACTTTAAACATTTAAGTATCTCCATAATTTGTCACAACAGTAACACCAAACATATAGATACAAACATATATAGTGTGTCACGTGGCTCATTTGTGAACCTGGTACAAAATACCCGTGCTATCGCATGATTTTCGTCTGAATTCATATCACACGTCGCAGTATCTCATTTGTCAATTTTAATTTTTTTTACGGATCATATACATTCACATAATTATAAATATAGATTAATAATATGCAACAACCGTTATACATTGATCCAAGTAGTATTTTGAAAAACAATGGAAATATGACAACAAATTATTAGAACATATTTATTATAAACTTGAAAAGGCAAAATGTTACTTATGTTATGTTGTACAATTGTGATTTCTTACATTTAAAATGTTAAAAGTTTAAACATCTCAAAATCAATCTGTCAACTAATTTAATTTGTAGCTCTAACGGCTGAACACTTATTTTTCCATCCTAAAACTGCAGGAAGAAATATATTAGAGTAATTCCAATTTTCAAAATGAAAAATATATAATCAAGTTTGTGTTTCAAAGATGCATAAATTTATCAAGTGTCATAATAAAGCATAGATAAACATTTGTTGTAAAATCCTACCAATAAACTTTTTTCCGTTTATAAAAATATTTGTATCAATAATACATTTTTTTCGTTAATAAAAATTGTATCAACAATAAACTTTTTCTCGTTTATAAAAATATTTGTATCGACAATACACTTTTCCCGTTTATAAAAATATATGTATCAACAAAATATTTGTTTTCGCTTATACAAATATTTGGATCAACAATAGATTTTTTCCCATTTATAAAAATATTTGTATCAATAATAAACTTTTTCTCATTTATAAAAATATATGTATCAACAATATATTTTTTTCCGTTTATAAAAATATTTGTATCACCAGTAAACTTCTGACCTGACCTTCTATTCAACCGTTGTTATCTCATAGATACACTTCACATCTATTTGTCCAAAAATTACCTTAAGCATAATCAAAATTGCCAAACTTAATGCAAAAGTAACATAACAAAAATTTGAATTCATATTACACGTCACGCCTAATTTACAAAATCATAATCAAGTAGGCATGCTTTTCCTTAACCAAATGATATTAATTGGTGTTAGCTTAGAGTGACAGAAGCTCTGCCACACCTCCATCTTCTTTTCCACTTCCAGATCCTTAATAAACGAATAATACATTAAATTTGCAATACTTCTTGTTGCATCTCTTGCCGTTTGAAGTCTATCCTTCACCAAATCAATCGCCACTTCAATCAACTTTTCCATCATAAATCATAAGAAATCTTCTAATAATGCAATCAATTGAAACATGCAATGATAATACACTTGAAAACTAAGTATTTTGATGCATCTATGTTTTCAAAGATGTGTCAAATTCTATTTTGAGGGAGGATGGTACGGTTTAAATATTTGATTATATTCAATTAGTTAAAATTACTTTACTATTGATTTTTTTAGAGAAATTCACACTAACATACTCCTTTACTTTGGGCCTATATATGAGTTTCAGCCCAACTTCTAAAACTTGAAGAAAATAAAATTTTAGTTCTCCTTTTTAGTTTTCTATTCTTCTTGTTTAATGCATGGTGTGCATATATGCTTTCATTGCCACCACTTGTTTATCAGACTACATAGATTTCCCCAAGAGTTGCATATTCTGAGCATATTTTGATCAACCCTTACCACTTGTTTCCTGAGTTAGGATTTCCTTTATGCCTCCTCAATAAAATAAAAAATACTACTAACACAATCTTTCCATGTATAAAGAACAAAATACACTCTTTTCAACACACTTCCTAATATAATATTGTAATTATTTTAAGAGGTTGATTTCTTCCAACAAATAATTTCTCATATTATGGTATCTCTTAAATGGCTTGTAACAACTTGAAATTTTGTATTAAATAGCAGGTTAAAAAAACTACTATAAATTAAAACTCCAAGTGCTTGCATACTTAAGAATAAAATTTTAATGCAAAATAACAATCCTACAAATGTATAATTTTTCATCCTTTACATATGTTGTAATCAGTTGGTGCCTTCCACCTCCATCTCCATCAGCAGTCCTTGTCAATACTAAAATGTTGCAATACTATTTCCCAGCAATCATTGGTGCTGAGCTCTCTAAGATGTTTGCAACAACTACAACATTTGAATCGAAATGTCCCTGGGGAATTCAAGTTAAGAAATAGTTAAATGACATGTGAAAAATTAGTGAAAGATGAACTGAAAGTGAAAATTATTTCCCACTTTAGACCAAGTTGGTTGTGCAACGGTTACTATTAACTTTGTCACTGACAATTGGATGAGCAACACGAATCAAAAGACTAAGGAACAATGTTGTCATATGCAATATAATGTAATATGTTAACTTAATGACTTAGAAAAATCAGAGTAACTAATTGATAAGTGATGAATGATATCATTTTACCAATATTAGCCCAAGGCACATTAGGCTGAATCCAAGAAAATTAAATGGTGCTTCTTCTGTCAAGAACATGGTTGCATACCGTAGAAGCTTATCGGTTACTGATTTTTTTCCTCTTAATTCAATAATATTACATGTGTCTGTAGCCTTACATGTTAGTGGACTGAAAATTAATGGAGAAATGATGTCGGCGGCGGAAGTGATTCCTGAGAGACATCCTTAAACCATTCCCTAAAACAAAGACTGAACTTCTAAGCATATAGAGGTGAAGTTGAGCATAATTTCAATTATTGTAATATGAACTTTGTGAGCCAACATTGTACTATATAAAAAGCAGTAAGATTTATAGAAATTAAAATTTCAAGAATCATTGATATGAAAAATACCACTAGAGAGAGTATGTGAGCCTTTCCACAATGGCAAGAATTCCTAAAAGCATTGTCTGTTACAAGAAACTCTCCATCTAATGGATAATTTATAGACTCTTGTTATCTCTGTTAGAACAAGATTTGTTCATGACATACATCATCTGGGTTTTGATGATAAAAAAAAAGTATTGAAAGAACAATGGTGCTATCTAATGTGTGTTTTAAGTGTGCAGGTTCTAAAGCTTAAAGAAAAATACATTCAGTATCTGATATAAGGATGCACTTGAGAGAAGTTAAGTTATTAGCTTCTGGTGGCTCAGAATCTAAGGAACGTTATTTAAGTAAAGACTGATAATATAGGTTTGCGTAGACTCTGAAGCTGAAGGCCTCAGCATCACAAGAGCAATATATTGTCTTTAAGCTTATTGAATGTATCAGCTTCTGGTGACCATTCAGAACCAACGATAAAGGTAAAGTTGTCCGTACTACAGAAAGCAAGCTACATTGTCAAATCTGCTGTCAGCTAGAGTATGTGTTCACATGGATCAAGAAGAGTTGACATGCTTTACGGATATCTACTCTCAACAGATCTATAGTACAAGATCACAAGAAAGACACAATGGTTATACAAGTTACACAATGGATCAAGATCTTTTGGCATATCCATCTTCAATGTCTCTTGTACTATGAAGTAACAAAGACACTTGTACAAGTTATCTCTTCCAACAGTTATTCCTCTGAAAATTCTCTATAAGTATTTGAAGATTCAACATGGATTTTCAACAAGGAACAAGGAACAAGGAGAAAAAATAAGAAGAGTCAAGAAGGATAGAAGCGTTCCTCGCTTCTATCAGAATGAAAAAATAACAAGATCAACAATAGCAACACAATCGAGTATGTATAATTTCTGTTATATGTTGTAAATTGTACAAAGCCTGAAGATTTCTTAAACATTGACTATCTTAGAAATATTAAGTGTTGCGATCTTTGTAATGGTTATTATCTTGTACCTCTGATTATGTATCAAGTACATATTGTTCTTTATTCTGCTAAACAAGTTATTTAGTAGTTTAGATAAAGCCTCTTGTTATGTGCTTGAGCATCGAAGTCTCTTGCTGTGAAGTTTGAGCCAAGTAAGCCCCCTGCTATGTGCTAGAGCATTGAAGTCTTGATTAATCATTGATTGAGCAGGAAAATCTTGGACTGCAGGTCTTAGCAGAAGTCTTAGATTCGTGGAATCTAAGCAAGAAAGTCTTGTACCTGAAGGGTATGAGCAGAAGTCTTAGACCGAGGGTCTGAGCAGAAGTCTTGAGCCTGAGGGGCTTGAATAAGGAAGTCTTTAACTTGAAGGGTTTAAGCAGGAATTCTTTGGCTCAGGGTCTAAGTAGGAAGTCCCGGGCTGAGAGTCTGAGCAGAAAAGTCTTATACTTAAGTGTATAACCAGTTGTAATCATGTTTTGATTATAGTGAAAAATCTCTTGTATTGCAAGGGGACTTGACTAATCTCAGTTAGAGAGGAACCAAGATAAATCTTTGTGTGTTCTGTTGTGATTTATTTGCTTCTTATGATTACTCAGTTGCACCTAGTTAATCAGATTCTGAATAGTGGCTTAGAATCTGAACTTTGTTCAGAAGCATCGATTTCGGAGAACACAATTCAACCCCCTTATGTATTTTTCTCACCTTCAATCTCCACTTCCAAACTGACTTACACTATTTTAACATCTTATCCCTTTCCTATGCAAAATATAAAATTTAATGAGTTTTCAATCAAAATTCTTCGTTGTTGTTACATGTAACCCTCATCTCTGCGTTTTTATTTGAAAGGAATACCATTGTTGTTGATGAAAAATAGAAAGGATATTGTTGAACGTTGTGTTTGTTGCCATGCTTAATTGTTTTTCCATGGATCTTCTGTTTTTCATTTCTATTTGCATGAGTGTCTTTTGTGTTTTTTTAGAAAAGAGAAGAGGGTTATGCTTCTGATGGTGGGTGAGAAAATGACTTTTCAATGTATGTCAGCCCAACTCTCAATGTGACATTTTTCTACTCAATGCATTGAGGAGAGTGAAATGTTCATTGAATCAAGACAATATTCATGATTCATTTGAATATCTATTTAAGATTTTGTCTTTCTGCATTCTAAAATGTGTTTTAACGTCTATAAAATAAAATATTAAAACATAATAAAATGACACATCTGCTGTTATAAATGGCAAATGTATAAGATTGTAGCAAACGTACGTAGACACTAATAGCCCTGAATTAGTGAAAAATTATACATATAATCAAAAAGGTTTAATATGGAAAATTCAGATAATTAGTTTTTATAGATTTATAGTTGATTAAAGTGGTACATAATTTTTGTTGCATTTTGTCCCGGACGGACATAACAAAATCAACTTCCTTATAATATAACAACAATCAAATCAAGCGACCCATGTTAACGACGTACTAGTATACCAACAAAAAAACAAAACCAGTATCTCCTATAGTGGTTTAAATTAAACGGCCAAATTCGTTTAAAACCCAAAATACTAATAAAAAAACTCTGAAAAATAATCACGATTCACGAGCGACAAGAAACACAACAACAAGATCCAATATTGTTGTCTTTGTTTTTCGAAAGTAAACGAACGGCACAGTAATCTCTAAACGTCGTTTTGATCCCTTAAAATTAAACACTGCACGCTGTTTCAAAACCGCGTTATAAAATCTTCATCCAAACGAATCGTAATTATCCTCATTCAGATCTCGCCGTTCGTGCGGAATCTGAAGGTTGAGGTAGATTGCACCGCCGTTGAAAATGGATCAGTTGTCGGCGATCAGCGAGGATCTGGCGGAGATCGACGGACGCGTCGCCGACAATTTCCGCGCTCTATCGTAAGGATCTGAAATCCCTTTTGCCTTGAAATGCCGTTTTGTGTTTGGATTTTTTGAATCGTTGTTGTTGTTTTTCTGCAGAAATGGATTTCAGAAACTGGAGAAGATTAAGGATTCGAGTAGGCAGAGCAGGCAATTGGAAGAGCTCACGGAGAAAATGCGAGAGAGTAAAGGGTACTTTTTTCTCTTTCATTTGTGATTGATGTGTTTGGTTTTTTGGTTGCGTGATGAGAAAATGTGGCAATGTGAGCTTGATGTTGTTCATTTTATTGGATAGACTTAATTGTTTGCGATTTTCAGATCTGTGTTGAAAATGTGTTAAAAAGTATGAAAATCTGAATGTATTTTGATGGTTGAGTGTTTGGTTATGAGGTGACGTTAATTGATTGGGTAAAATTGATTTTGACTAGAAGTGAGTTGAATGAAAAATATTCATGTTTTGATGCATTCATCTAAAAGTGATTGATTTTAACAAAATTAAAAGTCAATTTTAGAGGGAAAATCTCGAAATTCTAGCTTAAAGTTTGAATCAATTATGGAATTAGAATCAATTCTACTAAAGAACATTCATACATGTCCAAATCAATTCTAAAGGTTGGTTGATTGATTCCATTTTGGCATTGGAAGCACATGGAGTCTTGATCACGAATTACCTTGATTTAAGAACTGAGGTTTGGCTCTCTGCTTACCGTGTGGTGTATATGTTGTTGGATCTGTTTTTTCAGGCTTATTAAAGAGTTTGATAAAGAAGTCAAAGCTTTGGAGTCTAGATTTGACAGAGAAACTAACAAATATTTGAATGAGAAAAAGCAGTCAATGGTAAGATGTTTAGGTTTATTGCTGTCTGTAACTTCTAACGGCATTCAATTCGTTACTAACAAGAATTTACATTTTTGTTGCAGATCAAAGAGTTAAATTCATATGTTGCTTTGAAGAAACAGTAAGTGAGAACATCCTTTTGCTTCCTTAGAATGTATCATTCAGTTCTTCATTGAGTGTAATGCGGACTTGATAGCATCAATAAATACGTGCTTGTGTTTTATTGCAATGCAGATATGCTACAAATATTGAGAATAAGCGAATTGAACTCTTTGAGGGGCCCAATGAAGCTTACACAGAAGAAAATGTCTTGCTAGCTTCCGGTAAAGTATCCGGGCTTCTTCGTATCGGTTATGCTAATATTCATGCGTCACAACTTGTTTCCAGGGTTCAAATGAAGTCCATGATCATTTTATTTTACTAGGCATGACATTGATTGAACACACTTTACGTTTAGTCAACGAATATTCTGTATTATTTCATATTGGGAGATGATCTAGATGTTCTTTGACATTTACATTACTTGAAATGAAGCATGCCATGTTGAATTTCAAGTTGAAATTCAACATGGCATGCTTCATAGTCTAAGTTCATTTCTCACACTTCTATGATCTTCGTCCTTTTTAATTTTGTAAAAAGGCTTCAATATGAAGAAGCATAAGTAAAAAAATAGAATTGTCTGAACAATGTTGTCTGTTTTCGCTATTGTCTAAAGGGGGCTGTTTTGTTTCTGCTTCTTCTGTCAATTAAAAGCACTTATAAATTTTTGGCTGTTGACCTTTAAAAGTCGGAAGTAGTTTTAAATATATAAGCTGTTGTGGTTTTCACTGCATGACCAAACAAGATTTAATCTGTTTACCACTTTGATTAATTTGGAGCATTTATGATGAATTACAGCAATGTCAAATGAACAGCTAATGGATCAAGGGAATCGGATGATGGATGACACGGATCAAGCCATTGAGAGGGGAAAAAGGGTTGGTTTATACCTTGAATATCACTATACTTTTCTTCCAAATACATAGACTGCTACTGATTTTATAATTTGCTATAGTATTTTATTTGTCCTAGAGTGAAATGGCTCACATATTATGCTTTCTAATTTCCGTTGTCGTGACAATAGCAGTTGGTTAAGTAAATATATAGTTTTTACTAGAGCACAATTAGATTGTTGGTGATGAGTCTGACCTTAAAAACATATATAGTCTATACCTTGAATTATACTATACTGGTCTTTCTTCTTTGTCAAACTGTTGTCTTGGTTGTGCCCTATTGTTTGTGTTGCTTATTGTTTATTTAGCACATTCTCGGCATTTTACTTCCATAAATGAATGAATGGATTAAAATTTGTTGTGTTTATATTAATCTAAGATTATGCTCCTGAAACATCACCTTCCCAACCTCGCGTTTATTCAAATACAAGCTTAATTATACATTTTACATGAATCCTAAATACTAAATAATGTTTGATTTGAATATGCTGGACATACAAATTCTGTTGTCTATCTCCTGTGAATAAAGAAGGGAACTTTGCTAACAGATAGTTTATTTCCATGAACCCTTTTGCTTGGATAGATTGTTCAAGACACGGTTAATGTCGGTACTGAGACTGCAGCAGCTCTTAAGGCTCAGGTATCATGAATCTTATACATAAACAGCCCCACTATAAGTAATCCAAGTTTTTTAATTTTGAATTTGACATGGGAATTAAAGGCTGTAATCTCTTCTTTTTTAGACGGAACAAATGAGCAGAGTTGTGAATGAGTTGGATTCTATCCATTTCTCCATAAAGAAAGCATCTAAGTTGGTCAAGGAAATCGGTAGGCAGGTCAATTTCTACAGAATCCACACATTTTGTTCAGTATAGTTCCTAACTTTATGAATCATTCATTGATAAACTTGCTGACATTTTTGTAATAGGTTGCTACTGACAAGTGTATTATGGCATTGCTTTTTCTCATTGTCATTGGAGTAATTGCTATCATTATTGTAAAGGTAAGAAAAGCTTACTTTCTAACTTGAATTTCGGATTCTATTTGGTGTTGTTAACAAACTGTCAAGTTCAAGATCTCTTGATGTTTCCTTTATGCTATCACCATATTGGTTTCATTTTACCTTGAAAAACAATGTTCAAGAAGTTATTACTACCTTGGTGCTTATTTTTACTGATAAACCATATCTTTCAAATTTTCAGCTTGTTCATCCAGAAAACAAGGACATTCGCGACATTCCAGGATTAGCTCCTCCTGTCATGAACAACAGAAGACTGCTTTGGAATCACAGTTGATGGTTTAAAGTGAATTTTTTGATGAACTTAGACAAGTGACAATTGCTTTGGGAACACACAAGGATCAAAATGAACATTGCGATGAGGTCGTCAAATTGATTTTGTGTCGTGCTCTTTGGTTTGTTGGCGATGACAAGGATGCAAGTTGTTGTTCAAATCAATGTTGCCAATAGTTGTGTTGTTAGATAATACTAGTTGATTGGTTAGTTGACCTGAAGCATGATAGAACATTGGTCTGAGCCTGTATGTACCTTTGATTATTTTTCTTGAACTGCACAATTTTACTCCACAGATCTTATCAGTCGAGTCATAGGGAAGGCTAAACAAATTAGCCTCTCGGACTGTTTGATTTTATTGTTATCAATATTGTAATATACGCTGGTTTTATATTTTTCTATGTACCATTTATAGTCCTTATAAAAATTACTTGACATCATAAGTATTATCAATTATAGCATATTTCAATTATTTATTTACGCCTTAGTTTTTACAAAAATATTTTAGTTTTGACCTTAATTTTTAACCAAGTTTGGGACAGGTTGTAGCTTGTAGACAATCAACAGAATTCTATTTTAGTTTGAGTTTTGAAAGTTGACTCGTGATAATGTCATCATGCACGACATCCCTAATGTCAGTCATACTACGTATTTGCTAAATTGATATCCTATTACGACTACGTTGGATTTGAGAGGTGCTGCAGTTACACAACATGAGATTGATCAAAAGATCCAATGACTCAAATTTCAATTAGTAACATATTTTTATGAAACAACAAATATTACTAGTTTTTATCTTACCAAAAATATTCGCCATTAGTAAAAAAATTGCATTTACTTTGTAAAAATACTAATAAGATTTAAGACTTTTAAAAATGAACAATTGTGGAGACAAGATGAAATTTTGATTTTAGAGGAAGATAAAATACTACTACTCACTTTGTTTCAAAATGACACAATTGAGAAAATAAAAATCATTTTAACATTTGAAAAAATAGAAATCATTTTAACATTGAAAATTGAGAATGATATTCATTTTAAAACAATTTTTTTTTTCTAAAACAACAGTCCTTTTGAAACGGAATGAGTAACTATTTTGGCCTGGACACAGGATCTAGAAACAATCATGGTACAACCACAATGAGTAAGGTAAAAATTACTTTTCTAGCTATGAACTTAAGGATGTCAATAGGACTCATCTACTATATGTATCTGTAAAAATTACCCATAATGAGTAAGGCAAAAATCAACAAAATGGATATGGACACAGACAATTATCCACTAAAATAGGCGGGTATGTGTGCAGGCACAGGTACCTTAATACATGTCGCATCGCAAAAAATACGACTTACGAGCGCATTGCAGGCTTGCGAATGAATGAACAGAGTCGTCATCGAACTATATTTATTCCAAATAAGGAAAGAGAAAATATCGATAATACTCTTAAAAGAAAAAGAAAATGGTCGTCGCAACCAAATTCGTGTTTGGGAGTCGATTATGCAAGGTGAATGTATTATTTAGCACCCCTCACATCCGTTGCACTCAATAGAAACAATTTAGTTAGATTTGTGATTGGAATATCAGCTTACATTATTTGTTTTCTTCGAATGATTAAAAGTTCAAAAGGAATAGAAAAGGGGTCGCAAAAGTGTTTTTATTAGGGTGCTTGACAAGATTGCAGTTGACAAGATTACGGGTCTTGTTTTTATGTATCCTCAGGTGCGACGAGAAACTCATTTTAAGCGTTCATTCATTTTCAAATTCTTGAAACTTTGCATAAAATTCATATCATTCACAAAGTTTCATTCAAATCTTTATGAGCACTTGAAGTATACTAGTTTGAATTGTAATAGTAAGAAAGAGAAGATCAATCATTGAACTTGGAATTCAAGCCATGATCAAAATTACTCGAAACATTTACAAAATATGTGTGTTGGAACTTAATTATCAAGTTTGTGATGATCAGTTGTGATAAAAAAAAGTAGTGTTATTTCTTGTGTTTATGTGATAGAAAGTTGTAACTTTGTCTTAGAGAAGACTTGTACAAGTATCTTATCATAGTGGAAAAATCATCTAAGATGTAGAGGGACTAGATGTACCCTTAAGTTGGAAAGGAAAACTAATATAAATCACTGTGTCGTTTATTTTCCGCACTTTATTTTGCTGCACTTTTGATTATCCTAAGAATCAAATCATTCATTACTTAAGAAAAATTAAGAATCTTTCTAAAAAAACGAGAATACTTCAACAACACTAATTCACACCTCTTAGGTTATTTCTTGTAGTTACAATTACGCCCCATACCTATAATCCATAAAGACAACCTTAAGAAGACGTGTCGTAAAAAAAAATCAAGAGTGAAGAATTTAATAACCCAAAATATCCATGACTTATGTGGGAATTTTCACACAATAAATCAATAGGGGTCGATAACATTAAAAGTCATGCAACCCACCAAGGCCGACGAAGGAAGAAATTTGCATTGAGTGGGAAGGATCCACTAAAACAAAACTGTGTATATTAAGGATAACCTGACCCATATCTATAAATCATTCTTCCAAAATTTTAAAAGACAAACTCCGACTCGGTCTCATCAAACCATGCGTAGGGGTTATTGTTCCAACTTAGACACAAAGTCCAGAAATAATCATGGTCCAACCTAAACATGAAGTCCCTTCTAAAGGCTAAAACTTTCTATAGATCACGATCAATCCAATCAAAAGTAACAAGGATTTTGATGATCGAATACTGTGACTCTAAATCACCGAAGTTAGGTGAATGAGAACACTTTTCAGCAATGGACCCAAAGATGGTTCTAGGGCATTGATAGCACGCATGAATCTATCATACTAAAGCACCTTATCAAAGAAAATGATTGAAGCAGGACTGTTGTAACACCCTTTTCTACCCCCAATAATGTTGCAGCAGAAACAACTTAAAAATCAGAGTAAGGCATAAAAATTTCCCTCAAAGGGTGCACATTTCTCATTAAATCAAAATAACACAATTACCCTGTAAACAAAGGGTTTTCCTTAAAATAACTCAAAAGCCTTCACATGGCAGCAGAACTCAAAATTCTCAATTAAAAAGGTTTTCAACAAACATCATAATAATCAAAATAAAACCATATCGTCAAATAACAACAAAAATAAGGAAACAACATAGTTCGACTTAAAGGACCCCAACTCGATGTTACACTATCAGAGCAAGACCCTCTAAATCGACCAAAAGCAAATAACTTCAAGTCCTCGAAAGCATCCACAACTAAACCTGATCACCTGCACGTTACCCACGTGGAGGCAACATTCAAACAGGCAGGGTGAGTAATCACATTTCATAATAATCATTATAAAACAAGATATACATAAAATGGCATTATCTTCATAAACGACATCATCAAGGTCATTGTAACGCCCGTATTTAATTAAATATTTTAATTAAATAGTGTTGAGTGTTTCCGTATATTTTGTTGATTATGTTGAATATGTTGTTTAATGCTAATGAGTATTAATCGGGTAATTAGTCGATTTAGTCGGGAGAAATTAATATTAGAAATAATATTTATTTATGTGGAATATTAATTAATTTAGTTGGGTTAAGTTGTGGGGGTGAAATAGCAAAGTGGGGGTATCATGCAGTAGGCCCATTAAGTTAATTAACAAACCCATTATTATATTAGGTTTTTAATTAAGAGGAATAGAAAGAATAGAGATAGCAGTACGTGGAAGTTGGAGAAAGAGGTTTTGGAGAAGTACGGGAAGTTACAGAAAAATAACAAGGGTTTGGAAGCACGAATGAGGGAGAAGAGGGAATACGAGAGTTTGCCGTCAAAGTGTTATGTATCTGTTCATATGAAATTAATCGAAGTTGTTTTTAAGATGAAAGTGTAGCATCCTATTTGAATGTTGAAATTTTATAACTCTGATTTTAATTTTATCCGCCGGGTAGAGATGGGGTGTTACAGTCATCATCAAGGAAAACATCAGGAAACACTATATCACAATTCATCAATGTCACATAAGATGCGATGCATAACAAGACTCATGCATGTGGTACCAATCGTCACAAAGGATGGACACCAGGCCATCAACCCTCCAAAGATCACCGTCAATAGGATCAATCCCGCATTTGGAATCAGAGCACGTCATAATTACCTCATATCCCCACAATAGGAATGAAGCGTCGTCACAGAGTATGCATATGAATGTATGATACACAAACGTCAATAATTCATCATCATTATGTAAACATCATTATGTGCATCATCATTCATAAATTCTTCATAAATTCATATCATCATATATTCATCGAAACATCATAAACCAACACCTCAATATCATCAAGAACATCGTGGTAAATCATCATAAATATCACAGCATCAAACACCAGAACGACACAACATAGAAAACGGAATTTTCGCGAAACAACGGTTGTTCGCTCCAGAGTTCGCCTAGCGAACCTGTTCGCTGCGGCCTTCGCCTAGCGAAGCGGCCAACGGACCTCACAGATCCCACACTAAACACCAGAAACCCCACCATCTGTCATGCTTGCTAGTTTGTTCGCTTAGCGAACCTACTCGCTGTTCCCTTCGCCTAGCGAGGCTTCTAGCGAATCACTCCCTCTACTCCAGAATCACCTCTGTACTCACAATATCACGAATTCGCTACGCTGCTCGCCTAGCGAGCCTTGGCGAACATTCGCCTAGCGAACCTGCGATTACAGCAAATCGCTACTACGCATCAGTAGCTCCCAAACCTCCAAGGTACCTGCGATTACAGTCCCAATTGACCCAAAAACATCCCTATAACAATTCTAATACATCACAAAATTTAAAGGCCTAAAACCTACGTCTGGTAGGTCGATTCAGGACCCTACGGGAAACCTTAATTTCTCTTAAACCTTCAAAACTCTCAAGCTTCATATAAACTCATAAATCCTTCACCACAGGGTTAAAACTACAACAACAAGGAAGTCTGCCCCAAAGGTCTATTTTACCGATTAACTTCGACTCTTATCAATCGCTCTCACAGAATGCCCTCAAAGTCATCAGTTTACCTCAAAACCTATAAACCCTCAAAACCCCAAAATCCCCAACATCCACTTTAATCAATCGAATCCTATAATGAAAACAATGAAAGGCAATTACTCCCCATACCTTAGATTGTCGATCCGATGAGTTCTCTCTCGAGCCTTTGGAAACCTTCACGAAAATCCTCGCCTTCTCCCTTTTTCCTCAGAGCTCTGCACTTTCTCCTTATTTTCACGATCTCCACAAATGAATCCTAATTCCCCTCAATTCCTCCTTTTTGGTTAATTTAACTCTTGGGCCTCAAAATTGGGCTTTCTCCATAATACCCTCACTAATACTCCTAAAATGTCCATCTTACCCTCAATTCCTCTAATATTATTTTAAATTAATAATAATACTAATATATTCATATTATATACTATTATTTAATTAAAATAACCAAAACTTCACCAAAAATACCGACATCGACACCAACCACCAAAAATCACAGAAAACCACGAATATAATATTTAAATAAATTAAATAAATATCCTTACGAAAATTGGGGTGTTACAACTCTCTCCCACTTAAAGAATTTTCGCTCCCGAAAATTACCTCAAGGAAATAGAGTCGGATACGACTCCCTCATCTGATCTTCACGTTTCCAAGTCCAACTTTCGCCAGCTGGTCCACCCCACAACACCTTCACCAAAGCTATGTCTTTACCCCGCAATTGCTTCATCTCTCGACCGTCGACACGCACAGGCAATGCTTCCACAGTCAGATTATCCCTCACTTGTACATCATCCATCTGAATCACATGCGACGGATCCGGAATGTACTTCCTCAATTGAGACACATGGAACACGTCATGCAAATTCGCAAGTGACGGTGGTAAAGCAATTTGATAGGCTACCTCTCCTATCCTCTGCGATATCTGGTATGGACCAACAAAACGTGGAGTGAGCTTCCTAGACTTCAAAGCTCGACCCACACCAGTCACTGACGTCACTCTAAAAAACACGTGATCTCCCTCTTGGAATTCAAGTGCTTTCCTCCTCTTATCATGGTAACTCTTCTGACGACTCTGCGAAGCTTTCATCCTTTCTTGTATCTTCCTAATCTTCTCAGTCGTCTCTTGCACAATTTCAGGTCCGAGTACAACACTCTCGCCCGATTCATACCAACACAAAGGAGTCCTACACCTTCTCCCATACAAAGCTTCGTAGGGCGCCATTCCAATACTAGCATGAAAACTATTATTGTACGTGAACTCAATCAACGATAAATGGCTATCCCACGATCCTCCATGATCCAACACATAAGCCCTCAGCAAATCCTCTAATGATTGGATCGTCCTTTCTGTCTGACCGTCCGTCTGCGGATGATAGGCAGAACTCATCCTCAGCTTGGTACCCAACGCATCTTGCAAACTCTTCCAGAACCTCGATGTAAACCTCGGATCTCTATCCGACACAATACTCGAAGGTACCCCATGTAACTTCACAATCTCCTCAATATACACCTCGGCTAGCCTCTGCATGGAATGATTAATCTTCATCGGTAAGAAATGAGCCGACTTAGTTAATCTATCCACGATCACCCAAATTGAATCATTTCCTTTAGCAGTCTTCGACAACCCCACCACAAAATCCATGGAAATGCTATCCCATTTCCATTCTGGAATCCTCAGCGGCTGCATCATACCTAAAGGCTTCTGATGCTCAACTTTCGACTTCTGACAAGTCAAACACGCATACACAAACTCTGCAACGTCCTTCTTCATACCTGGCCACCAAAACAACTTTTTCAAATCTTGGTACATCTTTGTAGCACCGGGATGAATACTCAACTTACTTCGATGTCCTTCTTCAAGAATGCTCTTAGGTAACGAAAATCAGGGTGTTACAACTGTCAAATCACGTAACGAATAATATTCTAACAATAATTTCCTTTTGAACATATATTTTCTACAAAATGTTATATCTTCTAAAAACTCTAGGAGCTTACTATAAAAAGAGAAGCAAAACATCAAATCAATGTACCTCTAACTATCGACGATCATTGACTTTAGCGTCTCGCCCTCTTGACACTATATCAAACTTAAAATACATAAGAAAAAACAGCCTTGAAATCACCTCATATCTGACTCATTTGTCATTCACGTGAGCAACTTCAATTCATGTGAGATCAGTAAAATAAAATAAAAATATATTCTAAAAATAATGAAAAAAATATTTTAATCTTTTTATTATTTTTTAAAAAGTGTATATAATTATAATTGATCACTTTAAAAAGTCTAATATCTCTATTAATACGTAGAAGTAAAATAACTTTAAAAAAAATGTTTTTTTTATAAAATAAATGAGATTAGTAATAAACAAAAATACATATTTTTCCAGTGATACGATTTCATATAAAGCGCAAGTCAAATTTACTAATTTGACATTATTGATAAACTATCTATATTAAATATTTTTGAATTAAATAAATGATATAGTGAAAATAATAGTATTAAATTAGTCCAATAAAAAGTTACTCTTGTTTATAATAATGACAAATTTGATTTTATTTATTTCTTTACATAATTAGAGAGAGTATTATATTGTTAATATGAAGAAATATTGTTGATATGAAGAATTTAACTCATGAACTCAAACTATAGTCCTGTTCTCCAAACCACTTTATCATTTTCTCAATGAAACATTTTGACTTCAAGTTTAGTCTTCTTTATTAAGGGGACATATCTAGTAAAAATTCATTTTTTTTTCTTAAATAGTATTTTCGTCCCTGTAAGTTGACGAGTTTTTGGTTTTTGTCCTTGAATTTTTTTTTTTTCAATTTTAGTCACTATATTTCATATTCGTGTTCGTTTTAGTCCTTAAAACCAAAATCCGCAGGAAAATCCGAAGGTTTCCTGCGGTTTTTCCTGCGGATTTTCTTGCGGATTTTGGTTTTAAGGACTAAAACAAACACGAATGTGAAATATATGGACTAAAAAAAAAAAAAAAGATTCAAGGACGAAAACTAAAAACTCGCCAATTTACAGGGACAAAAACATTATTTAAGTTTTTTTTTTAATGTGAAAATACATTTCTAAAAAAATTAACTTAGTGGGTGGCATCTAGCTATGCTTGAATTCAATCTACCCATCTTCATTTTCACTTCAATTTTCATTTAAATTTAATCATGTTTTATTACCGAACACTATAGCCTAATTATGGGACCATATGTCTCCAAATTTCACGAACCAACAACAATTTCTATGTCCTAACTCAAAGGTTTGAAAGGTCTTTATTCTTCTCCTTCTTTCTTTCTCTTCGTCTTCACTTACGCTACGTCCTCAACGCGTTCTCACACTCCTGTCTCTATCTCTTTATCTTCCTCAACTACTTCTTTCCCTTCCCATTCACCGTTTCCCACTTTTCTTTCTCTTTTCCACCTTTTTCATTGATGATCGCAAAATGAAGTGTTTCTTCTTCAAAGAGAAATCCAAATCCGCTCCTGAATTGCAGAATCAAAGCAAAAAGAAGAAGAATCCGGCCTCAAACCGCGCAACAAACTCTACCGGCTCTGTGTCTTCGTCAAAGAGTGTGAAGGATTTGTACAAAGAGAAAGAACATAGTTTTAGAGTTTTCACTCTTCAAGAACTTAGAGAAGCTACCAATGGTTTTAACAGGATGCAGAAAATTGGCGAAGGGGGTTTTGGAAGTGTTTATAAAGGATCAATTTTGCCTCCAAATGGACAAGGTGATCCAATTCAAGTTGCCATCAAAAGGCTTAACACGCGTGGATTTCAGGTATTATTGCTATTATTGCTTCAATCCTTTTGCTCTCACACCTTTGATTGAAATTGCTATTATTGAAATTTGGACCCTTGTGAAGTTGATAATACAGTTTTCATGTGCTATGGTTTATTTGATTTGTCGTGGCTTATAGTTTTAAGTGTTTGATTATACTCCATTATTGTTGTCATTTTGTGATGGAAATTTTGACCCTTTTGGAATGGACAAATTATTTGCTGTGCAGCTATGTTATGTGGTTGTCATGTCCTTAGTTTTTTAATCTTCATGTTGATGCCGGTTGAACATTTCTAAATTGAGAACCAAAATATAACCTTAAGAAACTTCAATGTGATAGTTGATCAACATTTTTAAGGCTAACAATACTTACTGGTCTGTAGCACCAATACCTCTGAAAAAAGACGTGTCTGTCTGTGTCGGTGTTGGTTTTGGAATTATTATCGGTGTTTACGTGTTAGTGTCGATGTCTTGTTTTTGGTGTTCGTGCTTCATACTAGTTCTGCTTAATATATAAGCAGAAGATATATTTCAGCATATTGCTTGAACATTGGCATTGTTATTACTGTACTAATATACCTGCATTCTTACGGTTGTTTTGTTTTCTTGTATAAGGGTCATAAAGAATGGCTAGCAGAAGTTCAATTTCTCAGCATTGTTAATCACCCAAATTTGGTTAAGCTTTTGGGATATTGCTCTGTAGATGGAGAAAGAGGAATCCAACGGCTGTTGGTGTACGAGTACATGCCAAACAGGAGTTTGGAAAACCACCTTTTCAGTAAAACTTTACCAGTCCTTCCTTGGAAAACGAGATTGGAGATTATGCTTGGTGCTGCTCAAGGATTGGCTTATTTACATGAAGGATTGGAGATACAGGTACCTCAAAGAGATGGAATTTGTTTCCATGTCATTTTTGATAATAACATAACATTCACATGTTTCGCGTCATTGTCTCTCTTAGTTGGACCACTTTTCATAACAAAACGGTCATAAAAATTTATTGTCACAAATGTTACTAGAATATGCAATGTTTTTTGTGTTTATAATCCAAATGATTGTGGCGGTTCTGACTGCAAATTGTTTAAATGGATAACTACTTTGGTTGGTAATCTTTTTATTTTTATGCTTTGAAGGTGATCTACCGAGATTTCAAATCTTCAAACGTTCTATTGGACGAGGATTTCGACCCGAAGCTCTCAGATTTTGGTCTTGCAAGGGAAGGTCCGCAAGGAGACCAAACTCATGTATCTACTGCGGTAGGTTTATATATGTTGGACATGGTTTTCATCATATGCTAAACTACTATCACACATCACCTTCATATTCAAAAGGGCTTAAATTGTAGGAACTTATATTATGCACCATTCCAAAATGTTAGTTCGTGATTTATTATGGCCAATTTGAATAGACTTATTTTCAGCTTGGCATACTTGTGACTGTTTGGGAGAACTTAGAGAAACAATTTATGACATATAAGTTTTTCAGGATAGTCTATGAAAAAAGTTTATATGATAACAATTTGACCTTATTTTATGATTTGTTATAAAAATAACTTATACATAAGTACTTATACAGTATAAACTTATGCTATAAACACTTAATCATAAGCAGTTAATCAAGTTGTTTATTCAAACATACCTTAACCATTTGACTAGTCCCTTTAGACATGACTTATGCAACCTTGCTATGATTTCCATTCATCAAAAGACAACAAAATTTAATATACTTATGATGCGTTTACAAATGAATCAAACCATATATTCTTTTTGTTAACAGGTAGTTGGGACTCAAGGATATGCTGCGCCAGAGTATATCGAAACAGGTCATCTCAAAGTCCAGAGTGACATGTGGAGTTTTGGAGTTGTACTCTACGAGATCCTCACAGGAAGAAGATCATTGGAAAGGAACCGTCCGACAGCTGAACAAAAGCTATTAGATTGGGTAAAACAGTATCCTGCCGACAGTAACAGATTCAACATGATAATGGACCCACGTCTTAGGAACCAATATCCAAATGTCGCAGCACGCAAAATAGCGAAGTTGGCAGATAGTTGCTTGAAGAAGAATCCAGAAGACAGACCTTCCATGAGTCAGATAGTGGAAGGGTTGAAACAAGCATTGCAATATTCAGAAATGTCAAATACTCCTCATGATAATGCCGAGTCTTCTCGGTCAAAATTGGTTCGGAAAGGTCATTAGAACTTCATATTCATTTAATTTTTTTTAGGACCAGAGAACTTGTCAGTTAAACATGAGTTGAATTGGAAGTATTCTGGTCAATCTTGGACGTGAGGGTGATTTTAGTTTTCAGCAGTTTGAGCTTTCTTGTATGTTTGGCCTAGCTCAACAAAATTATGTTGTTACTTATACTTTGTCAACCATTGGCTTTTAAATTTTTGATGTAGAGCTTAATTGTTATCTTATAGATAATTTAAAGTGAAAGAATTCTTAATCAGACTTATTATTATGGTCTAACTGGAGGATTAACTCATTAAAAAAGTCTAAATTGTTTGATGATTTTGGAGAATATTGTTTGCCATACTAAACAATTTTATGATAAAAAATTAGAGGCGTAACCAATGACGTCAAGTTTAAGAGGCATGGAGTACTTACCAATTTTGACTAGAATGATTAAAATATAAGATTATCTATATGGTTGTAGAAAATTGAAATGCAGTGGTAAATAATTTCGTGTTGAAACATTGAGCTTTTTCAATCGGACAAGTGTCGAATAACTATGATGATGCATGATGGTGCATGGTGCATGGTGCATGGTGCAAACGTCATCTAGAATTTAAGGTTAATAAATACTAATGGCATGCATTATTTTTTGGTCACGGATGAGAAACATTGATTGAAGTTTGAATTAGTAGCTGGCAGTTGGCATTTGGCACTTTAACGTGACTGATTTTTCTTATTTCCCCTCTCTAAAGGCTAATCAACTTTTTTTATAATCATAATCTTTAATGATAAATCCTTCGATACTCCACCTTTGAATCTTACTTAGCATAAAGGATGACAACATAACTCATACCCACCCAAATTTTTTAATTTTATATTCTCTCAAATAACTACAAAATAATTAAATTACTTTAATAATTATATTTTATTTTTCTTCTTTCCAACTTTATAATTCAAATAATTATTAAATTATAAAAATACCCCTACACACCAAAAAGCATCAAAAGTTTATGTATAACGAATAAAACATACCAATAATTAAATAAAATACTTGATTAAAAATTGGGGTGTTACAGCTCAAAGAAAGGTTACTTTGAGGTAATCCGAAGAAAGACTACCTCGAGATTTCCTGAGGAAGGCTACCTCGAAGTTGCCCAAGAAAAGGCGCGAAGTAGCCCAAAGAAGGGCTAAGCCGCCTTGTTGGGCTTATGCTAAAATACTCAATCCAATCCACGCATCCCTCTCAATTCAATGGGAAAACATGTGTCATATACACTGGTCCAAAAATAAAAACAAAGTGGGGTGGCAAAACCGTCCTCCCTATTAGTGGAGAGAGAAACGATTCTCACTGAGCGAATTAAGGGGAAAAGTGGAGGAAATGAGCTTGACTTCCTCTCGTCCAACACCCCGAAGATCTATAAATACCACAACTGTAAAACTGAGAGAGGGGGATCTCATTCTCTCACAGTATAACACACACACACACACACACACATATATATATATATATATATATATATATATATATTGAATTTTACCCAACACACACCAATATATATTGTGTGAGCAAGCCATACATATATTGGATTTTACCCAACACACACCAATATATAGAGCTTCTTTCCACCTCGCACGAGCTACCTCTAACACTATAACCACAAAAAAGACCCCTAACAACACCTAACCATAAAGGGTTGTTACATATTGTACTTTTAGCAAGTATAATTGCCGACCATTATAGTTTCTGGTAAAAATGACACGGGCCTTAAGTTCAGTCTAAGGGAAGTTACCATTTTTGGCGGTGTTATTGTAGGTGGAAACCATGGCAAGAAAAGATGACAGTGGAAACCGTGAGAAAGATATAAGTTCAAGCATATAATTTGATATTTTATAAATCTTTATTATGTTTTACTTTTATTTTTTATTTATTAGAAGAACCTAATAATATTAGTACACAAAGTATAAATCAACACACCAAGTAGCGCTCCGAGTTTGCAAACCTGTGGCAGCAGTTGTTTCAGAGCGATAAGATTTTTTGTAACAAAAAAAAGGGCTTGAGGAAGCCGAAATGAGGACATAAGGTAGTCCAAAGAAGAGCTATAGGGATACCAAAGAAGGGCGGGGGTTGTTTTATTTCACTTATATAAGTATCTAATATAGTTATTCAATCAGAATTGTGAAAAAAAAATAAAGATAATGAAGTTTCTATTCACCCATATAAGCGCTTGAGGTAGCCTTAAGAAGGGCTCGAGGTAGCCCAAAGAATGGATCAAGGTAGCCCAAAGAAGAGCACGAGGTCACCAAAAGAAAGGCTCAATGTATCTCAAAGAAGGAATCGAGGTAGTCCAAAGAGGGGATCAGGGTAGCTCAAAGAAGGGCTTGAGGTAGCCCAAAAAATGGCTCAATGTATCCCAAATTAGGGCTCGAGGTAGCGCAATGAAGTGATTAGGTATCAGTATGAGGAATAACACATTCAATAAATTAGTAGTATAAGTTTATCAAAATCAGGATAATAATCTGCCACAAGAAAGAGTGCAATATCTATATCACCTTGAAAAATAAATATATATCTTACCAATAATGCTTCTTATGTTTTGCTAGCCATTCATGTTTCTGTCAGCAAAAAATTTAGCATGTACAATTATATGATTTTAGCATGGAATATAGGCTGGTTTAGTTTGATAAAAAAAATTTCAAACACGAAATTTCGTCTTTTTATTTCGTAAAGGATGGCAACATATCAATTGGCTTTATGGCAAGAGTTTTAAATTATGGTCATGACATTACAAAATTCAGTCAGTTACCATTGACTCCAAAGGGTATAGCACGACAGATCATGGTAGTCATAAATATTATATTTTGTTTTTACTAACAAAAACATTAATTTGATCACAATACATGATTATAAACAAATGTGAAAATAACTAATATATCATGCAAAAAGCAAAAGGGTAGCAAGTCGCCCGCAAATTGGCGAGATATGCCATACTACATCACGAGAATCAAAATACGAGCTGACAAAGCTAATCTTGAAAGCATGGATTTATCAAGCGTTATCGTCAGAAAAATCAAGAGGTTAGACATATGCAACTTTATGCATTAAGTAATTATTTTTATTGTTGGATAAGGAGAGCTATTGTCTCTGCCATTTCTAATTTCTTTAAGAACTCTTTAATTTGACCCTATATGATAGGGTTACACTCTTTTTAATGAGATTCCTGTTAAGGAGAGCTATTGTCTCTGCCATTTCTAATTTCTTTAAGAACTCTTTAATTTGACCCTATATAATAGGGTTACACTATTTTCCCATACGTGGGTAGGGTTTTTAATGAGACACCTGTTAAGGGCCAAATTGTGCATACATTTGATGGTATTTTGTGGCCCTTTCCAATGGTTTCCTTGATATTTTAGTAGTAAACCTATAAGTTTTAGTGTAAATATGCAAGTTTCCGATTTTATTGTATATATTGTGAATTGTGATCATTTTGATGCTTTTTGACAGGTCTTCTTGCTGATATGTAATGATAGGAACCTATGGTGAAGGAAATAAGGCCTAAAAGATCATTTTCGAGGCGATCGTGTCGGTAAACCGCGCTTAGCGCGTTTTTCATCGCGTTTTCACTGTTGAGGCAGTAGCTAATGGCCTCCAACCGCGCTAAGCGGCCTCCAACCGCGCTTAGTGAGCTTTTTGGGTTTTTGCCTCTGTTTTGCTGCCCGCGCTTAGCGCGGTGCCACTTACTGCTACTTTTTCTTAAAACAAAACATTCATTCTCTAGTTTACTCTTTGCTACAAAAACATATGTTACAAAACAAGAACTCTTTAAAAACCTTTCTCTTAGAAGGTTAAACTATTGAACGACAAACATCTAGATATCTGAACAATCCCTGCGGATACGATAAAACAACCTACCTAAAATACTTTTCAACAAAATGGCGTCGTTGCCGGGGATTATTGTCAAGATTGATATTGCAAGCATTGCAATAGTTTAGTGATTTTAAGATATTTGTATTATGAATCTCTTACCTCTGTAATTCTCTTATGCTTTTTAATTTGTTTGGCTAATGTGCAGAATCTGTTTATGCGAGGGAGTGTACCTCCAGAAGAACTTCTTTTTGATCCTGAGATTGAAAGAACTGCTCGTACGCTCAATATCAGAACACGACAGAAACGGAAACTTGCTAGAGAAAGACAAGAGCGAGGAAAATCTTCTTCATCCACACCAAATGAAGCACTGACCATGGAAAATCCACCTTTGCCACCACCTCCTGCTTCAACACCATGTACCAACAGTCTAAGGCATAATGCTCAGTTTGCGTGCAACGCCCACAATGGGAGGCATTCAGAGATGAAAACTGGAATTCTTGCGCTTCTATATCAAAATCCTTTTACCGGTATGGATCATAAGGAACCTTTCACTCATCTCACAAAATTCTATGAAATTGCGGGTGCAACGGGAGCGCCAAAAGCTGAAAAATAATCCTTTTTTAAGAGACTATTTCCGCATTCCTTAATTGGGAAGTCCAAGGAATGGTATCTTGATCAATCCACTTTGGTAATGACGGACTGGAATTTGTGGAAGAAAAGTTACTTGAACGATTTTTTCCACACAATCGATTCATGGAAGCAAAGATGGAAATTTCGGTGTTTGCTCAAGGTGGAAATGAATCTCTCAATGAAGTTTGGGTGAGGTTCAAATCCATGTTACAAAAATGCAAAGGCCACGGTTTTGAAAAACTAAATCAAGTGCACATCTTCCGAAATGGGCTCCAATCGGTCCACAAGACTTTGTTGGATGCTACTTCGGGTGGATCGTTAATATCCAAGGGCGCCGAAGACATAATTGCTATTATTGATAGGATGACACTCAATGATCACCAAGGAAATCACAACCGTGGTACACCTCAATGGAAACCGGGCATGATAGAGTTGGGAACAAATGACGTGATTCTTGCGCAAAATAAATTGCTTTCACAACAGGTGGAGTTGTTGACTCAAAAAATGTCATAACTTCCACGACAAATAAAAGAAATGCAAGAAATTCCCAACAACAACCAATACGTGGCAAGTTGTGAGGTTTGTAAAGGAGACCATCCTACCGGGTATTGTCCTCCGGTGGTTGAAGAGGCGAATTATGCGGAAAATCAAAACCAAGGGTATCAACCTCGACCAGCTTACCAACAAGGCAACCAAGGTTACCAGCAAAGAGGTAATCAAGGTTATCAACAACAATGGAGGCCTCAAGATGCCTGAACTTCTAATTATCAACAACAATATCAAAACTACACTCAACCTCCACAAGCTCCAAGTAGAAATTCAAAGTTGGAGGACACATTCACTCAATTTATGCAAATGTCAATTTCTAATCAAAAGAACACCGGTACTTCTATTCAGAATCTTGAGACTCAAATTGGGCAATTGTCTAAGCAATTAGCCGAACAACCCAACGGGCCATTTCCAGCTAACACTCAAGTTAATCCCAAGGAGCATTGCAAGGCTATATTTACTAGAAGTGGTGGAGAGAATGGTAGAGGCATTGAAAAAAATGTTGTGGAGAAAGAGGGAGTAGTTGAAAAAGAAAAAGAAATTGATGAGAGTGAAGTAGAAAAAAATGTTGAGGGAGAGTTAGTTGAAAAAAATTTGAGAGGAGAGAAGAAAAAGAAGAATAAACAAAGAAAGGAACATGTGAGTGACATTCCATAAAAAAAATTACCATATCCCAATGCTCCTACTAAAAATGACAATGGGAAGCATTATGCCCGATTCTTGGATATAGTTAGCCGATTGCAAATCACCGTTCCATTTTTCAAGGCTCTAGAACAAATGCCAAAGTATGCAAAATACATGAAAGACATACTTACAAAAAAGAAGAGGTATACGGACAAAGAAACCATTGCATTGAATGCAAACTGTAGCGTTGTTGTTCAAAGTATACTTCCACGGAAGGAAGGAGATCCGGGAAGAGTAGCTCTACCTATCACTATAGGTAATGAATTTAAATGCAAATCTTTGATCGATATGGGTGCTAGCATAAATTTGATTCCTTTTTCCATGGTCAAAAGACTCAAGAACATGGAGGTGAAATCAACCAACATGACATTGCAACTTGCGGACAAGTCAAGGACTCGTCCTCATGGTGTTGTTGAGGACATGTTATTGAAAGTGGATAAATTTTTATTTCTGATTGATTTCGTAGTCATGGATATGGAAGAAGATGAGGATACTACGATCATCCTTGGAAGGCCCTTCATGAAAACCGTAAAAATGTTGGTCGATGTTGATGAGGGGATCATGAAGGTGAGAACTAGTGAGGAAGAAGCGTGTTTCACACTTTTCAATGGAGTGATGTATTCAAGTCTATTGGAAGATGGATATCATGAGAAAAAAGAAGATGCAAGAGTTGCATTAAGGAAAAAGAATGATGAAGACACGAAAGTAGCAATGATGAAGTCGTGTTGGGACTTTTCATTCTTGAAGACAATTGGAAGGAAAAATGGTCATGAAAATGGATGAAGAATTTTGAGTTGGGAAGTTCAGCCCGATCGTTTTAGTTTCTTTCCTTGCGATCCGTGAGGTCGCATCGGACCGTCGAGCTCAAACGACATTAAACAAAGCGCTTGTTGGGAGGCACTCCAACATTGTAAATATTTACTATTTTGTTAGTATTTTGAATTTAATCGGGCGAAAAAAGTTGGGAGAGCACAATATGAAGCCAAACTTCATTGGCTATGTTTCACTGAGTGCGCTGATGAGGCCGCTTAGCGCGGTCACGTGAACATGCCCAATCAAGTGTGGGTCTGAGTGGAAAAAGGGAAGTGGGCCTGAGTGGGTCTGTTCGTTTTTAAAAGGCAAAAAGCTAAAAACCCTCATTCCCTCATTTTTCCTCTCACGACTACTTAGCCCTTGTGCTTCAACTTCCTTCTCTCAAGTATCAACTCTTGGTTTTCAAGCTCACATTCATTATTTCCTCTCATTCCCTAAGTTCAGGTTTGCCAAATGGCTTTTATTCTGTTAAATTAGATTGCATACTACTAGGGTTTTATTAAACTATGATGAATTTGATTTGTTAAGGTTGGTCTTGGTAGAATAGGTTCTGACCCTTTGTGACCAATGTTAGGGTTAAGTTACAAAGTGGGTTTGCTTGTTGTTTATTATTTTTTTCTATGTTAGTTTGATAATGCATGTGTTAGGGTTCAGATTGGGTGAATTGGATGCTGGTTATGCAGCTCCATTATAGTGGCAGAGGCAGAACTTATGTATGTTATCGCAGGTGCGCTTAGCGTGCTATGAGCCGGCTAAGCGCGCCCCTCTTGCCCTGTTCTGATTATATGTATTTCTGATGTTTTCTGTTGAAATGTGTTTGGGTATGTTGCTGTTTGGTGATTTTTGTGTAGGATATTTGTGTTTGGGGCAGGTTGGTTGCAGAGCAATTTTTGCTTGCATGCCTGGCCGTGTTAAGCGCGCTCTGGCCGCGCTAAGCGCGCCCCCTGGGATCAAAATCCTCGATTTTTAATTTTTTGTCGAGTGTTTGACTGTTTCGTGTTGATCTGTGGTTTCATATGATTTTTCTTGAATTTTTGGCTGGTTGTTTAACTTTTTGGTGTTGTTTTGGTCTGTTTTTTTTTGTTGCAGATGGCTCATAAGCGTGCCCGTTTTACTGATGGTCAATCGTCGCAGCAAAGGCAGCCGCCTACTGAGTATGATGCACACATATTTTTGGGGGCTAAGCGACAGGGTCGATACCTTGAGCTGACCAAAAAAAGTATTTAGCATGAGCTGATTTTCTGAATCAACCCTCAAGGGGATTTTCGTGACTGTCAGAACATAATAGAGTCGCATGGTTGGCAAGCCCTCCTAACTCCACCGACCCAGCTCAACTATGAGATAATGCGTGCGTTTTATGCGAACGCCATTCCTACGGAGGGTCAGATGTACACTTTTTATGACTTATGTGAGAGGGAGACATGTTTCGTTCTTTAGGGATGCAATCAATGAGTATCTGGGCAGCCCATTGGTTTTGGCTGAAGGTAAACAGTGCTCCTACTACAAGAGGGTGGCTAGAAAAAACTGGAATTTAGAGAATGTGTGCTTGGCCTTGGCACATCCGGGTCGAGGATTTGAGCTACATGCGGCGAGGAGGCCGAAGATATTGAAAAGAGGAGACATGAACACCACAACTCAGATTCTGATGACCCTTGTCCTGCATAACATAAGGCCAAAGTGTCATACCTCAAATTTGTCCTACCTGTGTATAACTTTCATCTGTACATCCACCCACTGACAATTATTCAGAAAAATCCAAAAAAATATGTTCATTCCCCTTTTGTTTTTATCCTTTTTTATTTTTTAGTCATATCTAGTTTTAAACCATTTTTTTTACCATTATCCATCCATATCCATTTATTTATCCATAATCTAAATATCCATTTATAACCATTTTCAATTATCTTTCCTATTTTCTAACCAATTTCCATATTTCAAATTCAATTCCAAAATCCATTTTCTTTCCATAAAAATCCATTTGATTCACTACACATTATCCAATTTTTCAAATATACAATCCAATTTCATATCCATCCTTCATAAATCATTTTTATTCAAAAAATCTCACAAAAATTCATCAAATCCAATTTCATTCACAAAAATGTTACACAAAAAAGTTTTTTAGAGTCCATTCGAAAAGAGGCCCATTAACATTCTTATTACAAATGCCAAAAATCTCAACCTAAGTCACGTCTCATTGACTTACAAAAAAACAATACACGCAGCCACATACGTCTTTAGGCAATTCACCCCCACCCCTAAACCGTACTATCCCTCACGTTACACACCACACATTTGACCAACTTGCAATCACAAATTGCCAAAACAGTGACGACGTTTTACACAAAAAACTCAACCTGCTCTAAGCTGTGAGCCCTGCTGCGTTCCTGCGACAACAACAACACATGTACGTCCAAACAAAACCCCTGCTCCAACTGCAACCTAAAGCTCCAAAGCACTGCACATACTACAGCAGGGGAGATAATGACACGACGAACGGACCTTGCAACATCAAACCAGAGCTGATGCAAATGAAAGGGACAGCACATCACAACCACAGATAATCAAAAAAGGCTTAATCAGCAAAGTTTGAATTTGATTTTAAAAAGGGGGAGAGGAGACAACAGTAGGGGGAATTAAAAAAACACAAACCTTGTTTGATACAAAGCAACTTGCATCAATCCTATGTGCACCCTCCAGCGTCGAGAATCACACAAACTTGTTTCTTTGTTTCAACCTGTAAACAACGCAACGACCTGTGAAATCCCCCTTCATAACCGTTTTTCCGCCCTCACCATCACCACATATCCAGCCGCAATAACAACACTAATCCTTCAAAAAAAACTTCCTCTTTTCACCTTAACCTTCAACATCAACAAACCTCCCCAACCTTCTTTCAAATAATCTCTCAAATCCTTTCTTCAACCTTAAATCCTCTTCATAACCGCAATCAATAAAAATAACAGCAAATCCATAAATCTTTTCAACCACACAACAACTTCTGATTTCAAACGATATCACCGCGATTCACTTCAAATCCTCACCAAATACAAAACTTAAATCGAAACCCGAACAAAACAGAATCAAAGAACAGAAGATCGAGATGAGGAAGAAGAGAGATTCACCAACAAACGCAAACCTTAATGTGAGCAAAATTGATTTGAGCGAAAGGAGACGAAATTCGCGGAATAAGATTGAGATATGTTCTTCCTTTGGAGCGATGCGTTGTTTTCTGTTTCGATTTGGGTTTTGTTTTTCCATGTGTGTTGAACCGTGTTCTGCCTTGGAAGAGCTGATAATGTTGTTGTTATTCCATCGTTTCTGTTTTATTTATTTTATTTTATTTTTTTTAAAACTTAATTTTAAAAAGGAGACCATGGGTTTGCTTTAGGGGTGGATGATGGGCTTGTAAAGCCCAAATGATTCCACCTGTTCCCATATCTGTTTTATACGCCCCTCTCTCTTTGATTTTCTTTTTTTTATTTCTATTCATTTTGAAAAAAAAAAATTTTTTTTTTTTAATTTCTTAACTTGTTTTTGAAAGTATCTTAATAAATTTCTTTAATGATATGCCTTGTATTATTTAGTATTTTTATTTCATTCCATTTCTCTTATTTCGATTCCATTTATTCTAATTGGGGCCAATGATATGACTCAATTCATAATTTAATCAAACCGACTAAATCTCGATTTATTTGAGGCCTACTTTTATTTATTTATTTTTATTTCAATTTATTCACTATTTTTACATTTATTTTGGGTCAATGAAAACCAAAAACCGATTTGTCGATTTCTCGACTTAATCTCGATAAAGGTGAGACCTTTATTATTTTTCATGTCATTTTCAATTTTATTTTATTTCTATCATTTTTGTTTCATTTACATTTATTTTGGGGTAAATGAAAACCAAATATCGATCGATTTATCGATTTCTCGATTAAATCTCGATAAAGGTGAGACCTTTATTCTTTGTATTTGTATTTTCGATTTAATTTCTTTTTTGTCATTTTATATTCTTTTATTTTCATTTGGGTCAATGAAGGTCAAAAATTCGATTATCGATTTATCGATTAAATCGAGATTAAGACGAGACCAACTTTCATTTTTATGTCGATATTATACCTTGTCAATTCTATATCGATTATATCATTGTACATATTGTATCATATTCATATTCATTTCATTCGCTCACCCTTAATCGAAAATAATTAACAATTATCGCAACCATAAAAAACGAACATGAACGGACCGTGGTTATGATCATTTGCTCGACGCGCATTCAAGGCTTAGTTTAGGACACTTTGCACACACACGACTTCCTCTTGGGCTACCTTACAATGAGACCATTTATTTCTGTCAACACTTGTAATTTACATGTATCCCTCCCCCATTCCGATGTACGCACTTAATATTGTTTTGATTGTGGTTTGTTTACTAGGAGCACCCCTAGGGACTAGCATAGGCAACCCATTTTCAAACCAAAACCTCGATTCGTCGTCGAGACATTTTTCAAAACGAACCTCTTTACAACCAAACTCTCGATTCGTCGTCGAGCCATTTTCTAAACAAACCTTTTCAACCAAACTTTTGATTCGTCGTCGAGCCACTTTCAAAATCAACCTCTAACCAAATCCTTTTTCAAACCAAACTCTTTTAATACAATTAACCCTTGACCCAATGTCAAGCGAATTTTCATAATCAAACTTAAAAAACAACTAACAATTATCGTAACTCTTTTAAGGTGAAAAATGGGGGTTCAAGTCTTTGATCTCCCTTCGATTGTTTAGGTGCGAGTTCTCTTACTCGTGTGTGAGCAATTGGCGCCTCTTCTTTTAAAACAAATCCTTTTCAAAATAACCAAGCGCATACAATAAACCCTTGATCCCACGTCAAGCGGATTTTCATAATCAAACCTCAAAACGACTAACAACTATCGAAACTCTTTTCAAGGTGAAAAATGGGGGTTCAAGTCGTTGATCTCCCTTCGATTGTTTGGGTGCGAGTTCTCTTACTCGTGTGTGAGCAATTGGAGCCTCTTTTAAAAATCAACTAACTCCCTTGTTTCGTAGGCGTACCACGAACTACGACTGCTCTGATTCTTTATTCTCGTCCGAGTAAAGATACGTAGGCACAAGATTGCGATAATCTTGGCGAGCTACCTTTTTTATTTTTCCCCTGTTTGTGTACACACTTTTTCTTTTTTCCCCGTTTCCACACTACCATCTTTTTTCCGTCAAACCCCGTAGTCGAACTATGATTGCTCTGATTCCTCATTCTCGTCCGAATGAGCATACGTAGGCCCGAGATCGCGATGATCTTGGCGAGCACACTATCCTAAAACCACCCATTTCCCCTTAGTATCTTTTCCCTTTATCTTTACCTTTCCGCATTTATTTTAGAGAAGAAAATAGACAAACTTAGCTAACGAGCAATGCGATTCGAATCAAGAGGTTCCCGTTGAGTACAACGGACGTGAGGGGGTGCACGTACCTTCCCCTCACGTAACCGACTCCCGAACCCAGAATGTGGTTGCGACAACCATGTTCTCATCCGTCCTTAAAAGGTTTTCTCGATATTTTCCTTTCCCTCTTTTGGGATAAATAAAGTTCGATGGCGACTCTGTCGAACCGTTTTCCGCGCCTTTCGCGCGAAGGTCGTTTTCTCGATGAATTTTCAAGGTGTGACACAAAGAGTCATACCTCCTCCATCCCGATTGATATTGCGTGTATGCTTTACTATATTTTGGAGGAGAGACAGGTTGATGTCTCTAGGATTATTTCTGATGAGATTCGAGCCACAGCTGTTAGCGGACACAACTTGGGTACTAAGGTCCATGCGATTTTGGTATTTTCGGGACTTAGTATGGGCCTGAGTGCCCGAGCGGGTGTCTCAATCCCGGGTGTGGTCCACAAGACCATAAATGGTGTAGTGACGGGCACATGGATCCAAAGTCACTGTATACCGAGAATTGACCAGCTACCACCACCACCACCACCAGTGTACCTAGATCAGCCACCACAGCAGCACAGAGGAGTCTCACCCGATGATCAGGCATTTGATGAGCGTGTCGCGTGCATGTACACGTGGGATATGCACATGGCTCATCATAAGGCCTTTAATTTTTTGCACCCATCCATGCGAGCTTTGCATTTGCAGGTGCGTGAACCACAGGTTGAGCATCCGTTCCCATCGCAAGAGGAGTTTGACGCTTATGTAGCTTGGCCTGGGGACAAGCCTTTTCATTTCCTGAGGGGGCAAGTTCCTCCTCAGAGTACCCAGGTTCCCCAGCCAGAAGCTGCTAGGGACGATGTTGCTAGGGACGATGCAAAGGATGTTGAGGCTACGGTGGATGACAACGATGATGATAGCGGGGATAGTTTTTGGGAGCTGGGCTCGGAGGCCAGTTCTGATTAGTTGATCCTGGGTTTCTCTGATCTTTTGTTTACTTTGTATTATATTTATGTTTGGATTTTTAGGATTTTGTTGTTCCATTTTTATTGTACTTTTGGATCATTTTGTACCATCCTTGGAAGGATGGGGATTATATGTTGTGGCACCATTGTTATGGGCGTTGCAAATTTTGTCTTTATGATAATATGTTTTAGTATATTGAGTAGTTTTTGCAATTGTTAGTTTTGGTAGAAATTTTTTTGATTTTGTGTTGTTTCTAAGTTTGAAAACTTGAAGGAACCTTGCGACTAATGCCAAGATTCATGAATCAATGGGCAATTGAGTGGTAATGATATGATTGAGTAAAGGTGTTGTGCAAGGTACATTTTTATTGCTTTCTAAACTAAACATGAATATGAAACTTGTGATGGGTGTATAACTTGTAGTCATTACTTCTTTTGAAATAATTTTTCAATTATGAATCATTTAGAACATTGCCTTTGTGAGAAAGCTTTCATTGTATAAATGCGGGATACCGACATTCTTGTTTAACTCGTTCTTATTATGTTGAAATCATGCATGTGTGTTAATTTGTGGAAAAGGAAGAAAAGGATCAAGGCAATTTTTGTGCATTTTGAGAAAAACCACTTGAACAAATAAGAATGATCAATCTACCTTGTGAGTGAGCGAGTATTTGATAACCCCATTGAGCCTTTGTATCAAGATCCGTGTAAATATTATACATGAAAAATAAGGGAATTTTGAAATGGATCTTGAATTTTTGTTGTGAAACTTTTGAACCTCAACCTTAAGTATGTCTGCTTTTGTTGTTCCTTGCCTTAGATGTGTGAGAGCATTCTTAATATCATGTTTTGGTTGTGTTCAAAGTTAGGGAGAAAAAGGTAGATTGATGCATCATGAAAATAGAGTGGTTTTGAATGATGAAAGAGCTTGAAAAAAGAAACAAATAAAAAAGAAAAGAAATTGGGTATGAATTGCCAACAAAAAGCTCAAAGTTGTAATGATGCCTCAAAGAAAAGAAAACAAGAAGGTTAAAGTCTTGAAGTGTGTATGATTGTGAAAATTGAATGCTCTCTTAGGAATATACACTTTTGTTTCAATGACTTTGATAAATGACCCTTCCTTGTAACCAAGCCAAATTACAACCCTTTAAGACCTTGTGATTCCTTCTTTTTCACTCATTAATACATGTTGTTTTTTGAATGCATAATTCGTTCCGGATGTTTGCAGGATTGTTAGGTGAGTGATAAAACCTCATATTGTTCTCATCCAATGATGAATGTGTGCTTAGGTGTGATTCATGTTGAATTGTATTGCTCAAGAAGTTTTGATTTTTGTTTTGCACTCAGCAATAGTTTCATCTCCATGATTTGTTTGGAGTTTGGTAAGTTATCTTGTTTGTACTTCTACTTTTTGAACCATGAAATTGCCGTTGTTCTATTTTGTTGATTCTGATTTCTTGTGCGTGTTTTCGGGTTCGTTTTTGTTTGAGAAACTTTTGTTTGAGGACAAACAAAATAATAAGTTGGGGAGAGTTGTTAAGGGCCAAATTGTGCATACATTTGATGGTATTTTGTGGTCCTTTCCAATGGTTTCCTTGATATTTTAGTAGTAAACCTATAAGTTTTAGTGTGAATATGCAAGTTTTTGATTTTATTGTAAATATTGTGAATTATGATCATTTTGATGCTTTTTGCCAGGTCTTCTTGCTGATATGTAATAATAGGAACCTATGGTGAAGGAAAGAAGGCCTAAAAGATCATTTTCAAGGTGATCGTGTTGGTAAAACGCGCTTAGCGCGCTTTTCAGCGCGGTTCGAACGTGTTTTCACTGTTGAGGCAGTAGCTAATGGACTTCAACCGCGCTAAGTATCCTTCAACCGCACTTAGCGCGTTTTCTGGGTTTTTGCCTCTATTTTGCTGACCGCGCTTAGCGCGCTCCTGATGGCGCTTAACGCGGTGCCATTTACTGCTACTTTTTGCACTTTCTATAAATATCTTCCTTAAAAGATATTTTAAACAACTTTTAAATTTTCAGATTTTTAGAGATTAGAAAGGGGTTTTAGGTAAAAAAAGCTTAGAAACTCAAGAAGAAGTGAGAATCAAATATTTGGAGCATCAATCCTTGATTCTTCGACTAGCAAAACTTTATTTTTTACTTGTTGATCAAGCTACCATGGTGATGGGTAGCTAAACACTTTTGTGTCAAGATTAGAGGTAGTTAACACTGCTATTATGTATTTCTTTTGATCTTTTGTATGTGAACAAGGTTTATGATCAATAGAAGATGAAGATCTTTGCTTTTAATGTTGTATTTATGGTTTGAATCACTCTAGACATAGATTTTCCAAGTCTTGATCTAATTTCTTCATCTATTAACCAACAGAATCTAGACATAGTTTTGAAAGTTAATATTTGATTTGTATCAATCTTTATGTTTATTGTTTCAAATGTTATTTCGAGATATCATCTAGCGATTAAAACAATAATACCCACTGAGCCGCTTTAGAAATAAACAGATTCGCGAGGATACACGATTGTATTGATCGAAACTAAGTTCACGTGATTAATTAATCGAATATGTATGAAAGGGGTTAACGAAATCTAATCTTGACATGCTTTTCTTAAAACAAAACATCCATTCTCTAGTTTACTCTTTGCTACAAAAACATATGTTACAAAATAAGAATTCTTTTAAAACCTTTCTCTTAGAACGTTAAACTATTGAACGACAAACATCTAGATATCTAAACAATCCATGCAGATACGATAAAACAACCCACCTAAAATACTTTTCAGCAACACCCCTTCTTTGTCTTGCTTCAGTTATATCAATTTTTGCAGGCTCGCATGCTGAAAAGGACTGGTGAAACCTTGAAGTAACTGATGGATTCTCATAGAGGAATTCTTGCCGCCCTTAGAGATGATTAAAATGATGGACTTCCACTGGAAAATCTTATGGATCTATGTGCTTGCAGGTTTTGTTAAGGTAATCCAAGGTGATGAAGTTTATGGATTTCAAAGTTGCAAGTCAGTTGAGTAACTGTTTAATTTTAAAGATGACAACACCTGACATCAAACGATATCCATTGAAGATGCTCAAGATGGTTGATTAAGCTATCCTTTTGAATCAAGATGCCATATTAAATATGCTCTTGAAAGTTCATGACATCTCTTTAAATTCAACACTGTTGTCAAAGGACATTCAAGCGAAGACTTTTGTTTCAAGGTTCACTGGTGGTTTAATCTCTCAAATCTCAAATAATGTTAATCAACATGAAGATATCTCAAGACCCATTAAGAATATTAAAATCTCTTGTATGATGCTAAACTCAAAGATAATGATGCAAAGACTTAAACTTCAAAGTGTTGAAATAGAGGAAGTATGAAAGCTCACATGGTCGTGTTCATCTGAGTGATTAGTGTCTTGTTAGACATTGAAACAAATTGCTTTCTAAACTATTTGTTATGCTTTGCGTCTGCCTTCCATATGCGCATTTTTATTAAACTATAATCTTACATAAGATTTTTTTTTTGAAATTGGTTTAACGAGATTGGTCTATTAAACTCCTTTATGTATCATTCTATCTCCATATTCTCCCCCAACAACCTTGACCCCCTAAAGTTGACCCCTCTGTTGTTATAACGTTGTTGATTGTCGATTAACTTCCATCAACATATCTATTAGTAAGGTGTTTGTTTCAGTGTTCTCCGTTGGTGTTGGTTGAATATTGATTTGGAGTGCAACATCCTCTTGTTATGGAGACAGAGGCAGACACAATGGTATTATTTATTTGACTGATAAAGAGATTCCCAAAGGTTGTTTAAGTTTGTTGTTCGATGGATAAACATAGGTCACCTTAATTGTAGATAGAGGTTGAATTAAACCCATTTGGTGTGAGGAAGATGTCGTCAATTTATCTTTGGGGTTGTTGTTTTCCTCTACGATCATGCTAGCGAAAAATCCAGGGGGCAAGGAATAGTTAGAATTTTGTGTTGTTCTTCTCTCATTGTTCACCATTATGATATTTGAGTGAAATTGTTTGAACGTTGATGAATGTTCCCACATAATTTGACATAGTCGGCCCCATCTCGGGCTTGCATGGGTCGGGTGTAAAGCTGACATTTGTTTTGACATCACTGAAGACCGTGCCCCGCCAAGGCTTAGTTCCCCTTTCTTGTCTCCAAGTAAATATCTGGTTCAAGGCCAACATATCTTAGGCTCCATCACCCACTCTCTAAAGTGGCTAGCTTCAAAGAGTGATTGTATGGCAAATGCGACTTCATTTTCCTCATTTAAACTCTCTTCATGATAACCTTCTACCCTTTTTTTACATTGGAAATGACAATGATACAATCCTATAAAATTTATTACATTACTTAATTCATTCATTACGTTATATAGTCTTTCTCTATTTGTATTCATGGAGTATAAGGGAAAACTTAGATAAAATATCAGTTAATATTTATAGTGTTCCATGTTTTTGGGATAGGTTCCTCGAATAAGGTTTCCTTAATGAAAGTTCTATTTATGTCTTGAATTTGATTATGTAAGTTCCTTCCCAATTAGCAGCGAGTTTCCCATTTCATACTTTGTTTTCCCCGACATTGGCCTGTTTGAGGTTGCTAGGCTTGAAGATTCAAGGTCTAACTCGTTTATTGTATTTTTCCATGGTTGCTATCTTTACAACAGTACTCATGAGGGTGTTAGAGGCTCTTATCTCTTCTAGGGGGTCCATTTCTTCCAGGATAACTTGTGTGTTATCTTTTTTTGGTAAAAGGGTGTGTCGTCCTCCAACTAAGTTTTTTGGATTTCTGAAAAATCAAATTCGAAACGAATATGAAAGTGTATTTTCGTATTAACATGCAACTCATAATGGATGAAAATGGTATAAACGCATGGAAATCCAACATTCTAAAAACACATTGATCATCTACACATTGCTCAGTTAAATAACCTATTTAAGTTACCTATTACACAACCTATCAACCATATTGCTCAATTTCTACAAATATTTAGAGACATAAATAACTTATCAAATGTGAGTTTGATGTTGCTTTGTTTGATTGATTGGATGTTGATAATAGAAATTTAGAAGTGAGTTGAGAGAATTTGAGACTTTGAGAGAGCAAAAGAAAAATGAGGAAGGAGAAGAGTCTGATGCATGTTTTTATTAAAAATGCTTTTGAATGTGCATTTGTGTAAGTTACACGGAAATATATTTTTGTATTAATTTTTGACATAAAATTAAAGTCTAACTCAATAACAAATGAATTGTGTGTGAATGAAGTACATATGAAAATGCATTTTAGTATTTTAAAAATAATTTTGATTTTTTTCTAGGGTGTGAGAGCCGATTTTAGGGCGGGATGAGTAATTCCCAAAATGAAAACTCATACATCTAACATGAGTTGTAAATAAGTTGGGCCTATCATTGTTGAAAGTCCAACATTAAGTCACCGGTATTGGATGAGACGGAGAACATCGATAGAACCGGAAATTCTTCCCTAATAAGAGTGAATGGAGAAGAGGATCACCCTGGTTCAAACCGTTGCCACCGCCGGCGTCTTCTCTGCCATTTCCTTCTGGTAACTATTTCTCACTCCTCTTTCTTCAAATTTCAGTTCGTAATAATTTGCCACAAACGTAATCTGAATTGAATCCGTGATTCTGCTTTTAGGTATGGATTCATGTTTGGCAGAGAATCCTCTCGCAAAGAGCTCTCTCACCTAATCGAAGATCTCCGTCGCGGTAATCCAACTCCTCCTCCCCATTCTTGAAGCTCTTTGATCAATGAAGTGATTGCACCGTCCAAAGTAGCTTCACTCACTATGCCTCTTCTTCTATTGGGTTCAGTTTGTTAATAATGGTTTCGCTTAGAACTATATAGTATAGCAATGTGTTCAGATTTCATAGCGTACTCTTTCCCTAACAATTTTGTAACTAGTGATGATTTTAGAGGCTGAGATTGCTTTTCAACTATGTGAACTTGTTGAGAATGTGCACAAACAATTCTACTGTTTTCTTATAATTTGACTACTTATATGTCAGAAATTTGTGAGGCATTTTTCTGTGTAAACATGTTGGCTTTATTATGATTTGACAAGCTTGTTCAGCTCATGCTTCAAGTACTTCTCTTGTTGTTGTTGTTGCCTTTCATGTATAAGCTTTGATGAGGAAAGTGTAAATTTTAAAAAGCCTATACTGCTGGAAAGTGAATTTTTAGATTTTTTGTTGTAACTGAAGGGAGTTTGTAAAACAAAGGTATAACAATGGGATACTATTAGAGAGGTGTGTCAAGTTCTTATGACTGGGAATTGCTTGGTAGCGAGGCTCAAGTTAGTCCCATTAAAAGTAGCTGTATTTTCTTGGAGAGTATTCTGAAATAAGATACCATCAGAAGTTAATTGGGGGAAAACGAGGTGTTTTTCAACATGATCTGAGTTTTTCTGTCTTTGGATGTGGGATGGAAGAGGATGTATCCCACTTATTCTTTCGAATGTCATTTAAGTGCCGGAGTATGGAATGGTATTTTGTATTGGGTGGGTGTGTACAGTGCATTTCATAATAAGGGATTGGAAAATTTCACTCAATTCTCAGGTCAACTGGGTTGAGGAAGAAAGTTGATAGACAAAGCAAAAGGTAGTTTGGTTTGCATCGACGAGAAGGTTGTGGAAGGTGAGAAGTGATTACATTTTTAAAAGTAATTTTATAAATGCTTCTGAAAGTGTGATAGAGGATGTTCAAGTTCTTTCATCGATATGGCTAAGGAGAAAATAATTTTATTAATGCTTCTGAAAATGTGATAGAGGATGTTCAATTTCTTTCATTGATATGGCTAAGGAAAAAATAGTAGGGATTTAATTTTTTAATGAATCAATAGATCATACAACCCAAGAAATGCCTTGGGATTTAATTTAACAACGCAGGCCCTTGGGGTGCTGGATGGATTTGTGGAGGCGTTGTATTTGATAAATCAGTGACTACGGGTAGAGATTCTAATTGATATGTAAATTTGTTTTGGCTGCCTTTTGTGTATAATGAATTTTTTCTGCTCAATTGACCATTTTGTTGTTACAATTTATATATGGCTGAGTTGCAGATGTTTTGGAGGGTGCTAAGGGTATTTTTTAATTACATGTGGATGTTAAGGCTATAAAACTGATGTGAATTGGGTTCCTGTCATCGCAACATGAAATGAGGTGGAGCAAAATTTTGGTGTAATGAAAAATGTTGTGGTATGATAATGCTCTGGTTATGAGGGGCTGTTGTACTGTCAGTCATGGAGGGGATGCAGTCTTGCATGGCCGATTGTTACTTGTTTGGTAAGGTTTTATGTAGCAGAGTGGCAGAGCCATTGGAAGTTTATCATGGGTGATTTTGGACAAAGATGAGAATGGGGTAAAATATCGATCTGGACTATTTTTGTGACATCTATTGTAAAATCTTTATGAACATGTGGAGTTATAATATCAGGTTCAAGAATTCGTACCAGTAGGTGTGATGGTTTCTATATATTACATTTTTATGACGGACCAATGACAAATGAATTAGTTCTTCTGCTGTAAACCTTTCTCATGGAATGCTTGAGCCTTTGAGTATTTAGCATTAATAAAATTATTTTTGCTTTTGCAAATAAAAGGAAAACAATTAATTTTGTTCAAATAAAATGAAGATGCCACTCTCTGAATATGTGGTTCCTTATACCTATCATACAGAGTGAGAAACAAATGATGTCGGTGAGCTTTTGTTCAGTGATAGAAGTGACTAATACAAAATAGAGACCAACACCAGTATATTGATTCTTTACCTTCAGCAGATAAAGTTTGTCTCCTTAATAAATGGAGTTATATATATATACACCATGAAATAAAATAATATCTCCATGATCTCAGGTTTTGGCATGCCCTTGGCCACTGTTCTATGTATACACATCATACTCTATTTCATTTCCCCTCTTTTTCTATATTGTCTTCTTTTTCCTATAAAAAACACCTTATGATGGTTCTGAACATACACCAAGACGCCTGAACATACATGCTAATACATGTGTTCACACAACAACAGCCTCAACCTCTTGTTTATGCTCTTTAGTTTTCTTGATGTGGCCAACATAAATATCACTTCCGCGTGAATCGGAATCGGGAAGTCTCTGTCTCCTACCGCCTTCAGACATGTTTCTTACAAAATCCACTAGGTGCCGCCAGTTATCACCTTCGAACAACTTTTTATTCATTCTCAAGTATGTAAATGCAGCCAATCCGCCGCCGGAGTCGGACATACTAGTTGACAAAACTTGCGCAAATCCACCTGCATCATATCGCTCCAATGCATTTTCACCTGCAAGTTCTACTCTAGCCTTTCTTGTCGCCGTCTTTACTTGGTGAACTAACCCTTCTGGTGAGCAGTTAGCATGATCAGGCTGTTCTCTGTCTTTCATTTCCATGCAGGTGAAATTGAAGACAACATCATGGTTTGCAAACATTTTCGCTATCGGAAGATATCCATCATTATGCCGCGTATTATAGTATCCAGCAGTTAGTTCAGCCGCGTGCGACCTCGATCTGTAATGCCAATGGATCCCAGCTATTTTCCCAGATAGTTTCACGCCAGAATTTTGATATATTTCTTTGGCAGATACAAGGATCTTCTCGCCGTGTTCCAACAATTTACCGGAGTACCATCCCAGAAAGAACTGTCCATATTCAGAGTTCCATGTTCCATCTTTTCTGAAAAAACCAGTATCCTCGGGAAACTGTTTGTACTGGCCGGAGTCATGGGGACCGCCTTTTCCCCATTCTTTCTTTCCGATAGCCTCGGCTGCTGCTGCCAAGGATGCTTTCATATACTGCATAACAAACAAGCCATTTTAGCCAAAGGATATTTTGAAAATCTGAGTAATTTTTATTAAATTAATGGATTTGTTTTTCATACCTTGTCATAACATTGGAATTCTCCAATTCCAGGAAACTTCCAAGTTCCATTACTTTCTGGATATGATGGATATCTCAGCTCCCCACATGGACCCATCCCTACTTGTACTTCCTGCAAAGTTACAGGTCTTGTGATATCAGTTTCAAATCTCATGCTGATCATGCTAAGTTTTATTAAATTTCAATGGTATATCTATCCTATATCAGTGTCTATATTGACTAATTTGCAGTTCTTGTTGAAGTATAACATACCGAGATAACACTGCCTAAGTAATCGCTGAATCTGTCACGAAAGCTCCTCATGTAGTCGGCATACACTTGGAGGGGAGTTCTTCCTTTTAGCACAGGCACTGAATCACACCCCAATGATATATACTCGGGATTCCTCCTCCCGGATCGGTCTGTGTAAACTATATCAGGGTTCTTGCTGATCTCTTCCATCACCCATGGAGGTAAAGGAACACTGAAAAATTGCAATAGAAAGAAAATATTAGTCAAAGCACTGAATCACAAACCTTTTAAAAGAAACATAAAACAATCACTGTGATCTCATACCTGCAGGAATCTCCAACATTTCCTCCACACTGATGAAAAGACATAACAACCTGAATCTTCAAACCATGCATTTGCACCATTTGCACAAGCTCAGCATAAGCTTCCCAATTATACTTCAAAGGTCCATCTTTTTCAACCAAACCCCACCAAACATCCACCATAACCCCTTCAACTCCAGCACTCTTCAGAGCCATCAAACTAGCATTCATTGCTCTTGGTTTGTTCAAGTTTCCTCCCATTGTAACCGTGTCAAGTGGCAGCATCACAAACACCGGTACTCTCTTTGAATCATCATGGTTACTATGAACAATTGATGGAGCATGCACCTTCTCATATTTCTCATTGATCTTTACTTCAGATTTGAAGGTGTGTGCTACTTGCAATGAACTCCTGGCTTTAAGATTAAAAGATGGTTTAATTTTAGCAAAGGTGAGTGTTGCAGAGACATCATCGTAAGTTTTAAGGAATCTGGTTTCTTTCTGAATGATGAAAGAAATTGAAGAACGAAGTGTTAAAGTCATTGTTTTTGAAAATGGATAAAGGATATGTTGGAAAAGGTGAAATGGTGTGTGTTTATTTATAAGAAATGAAAGTGAGATTTGGGATTGAAAAGTAGAAAAAGTGCAAGAAATTTGAAGGGGACAACATTGGTGGGCTCCGACTGAAACGTAGAAAAAGTGCAAGAAATCAAAACTAGTCTGTTGTGTGTGACTCTTGCTTACGTGTTTCCACATATTGCGCATTCTTATCTTAGCAAAGCGTGTGTGGCTTCAAGTTTTTCACCGTACAGAAGATTTTTGAATTACGGATGAACTATTTAAAAATATATAAATTAGATATATCGAATATTCAAGCGTGTGGCTTCAAGTCTCGATATATTTGAGGAACATGTCATAAAAAATTTTCCGAGATCAAATATCAGCAAGACTTTATCTTATTTGATACTCCCTCTATCCCAAATTATAAATCATTTTTTCAAAAAATTTTATTTTAAATTATAAATCATTTTACATTTTTAATGTTATATTATTGACATTTTTCTTAATATATCTTCAAATATTTATTATTATTTATTCTTTCAATTCTTTTAATTTTTTTCTCATGTGTAATTATGAAAGACATTACTGTAAAGTCATATATAATTTGTCTTTCCTATAAAGTAATAATTAAGTTTCTTAATTCGTTTGAAATTTCAAAATCTCTTATAATTTTAAACAGAGGGAGTAGTATATTTCAGCGTGTTTCTATAAAAAAAAAAGACGTCTATAAATTTTTTGATTGATCCAAAAGAGAGGAAGATCAACATTTAGATTCGCAGATGTTCCATTGTAAACGTGGATAGGAGGGATATATGAATGTGTAGATTTGATTTGGATTTTCTCACTTATGAGATTGATGTCTAGAGATTTTACTGTGGTGCTATTATCTTAATGGATTTTCTCACTTATGAGACCGATGATTAGAGATTTTACTGTGGTGATATATTTCAATGGATTTTCTCACTTATGAGACTGATGACTAGAGATTTTATTGTAGTGATATCTCTTAATGTCGTTTCAAATAAAGTGAACAAACATGAAAAAAACATGTTATTACACTTAACATGATTTCATACACCATAAATAATCTTTTATAGAAAGTGCAGACAGATATAATTTTTTAAGAGTGCTAGTTTTTCCATTTAAAAAGTGATAATGATCGTAGCTTGTTTTTCATTTGATTAATATTTTTATATAAATTTTATTATATAAGATTTTCATGTATAATAAAATAATAAAATGAAACATGATTAAACATCATTATAAAACAAAACAAAATAACAAATTCAATAAACTTTTTAAAAAATATTTATTTATATATAAAACAGGAGGAAATACACTTATAGCATGTTTGGATTAGTTTTTAGAAGACCCATAATCAATTCTAAAGGTGTAGAATTGATTCTGGGTGATTTTGATGAGGTGTTTGTTTTATTAAAAGTAGAATTAATTCTACCTCCAGAATTGATTATACTTTAAGCTAGAATTTGTAGCTTCTACCTCCAGAATTGATTCTGGGTGATTTTTACACTGAAATTTATTGTTTAACTCACTTTTCATTAAATGTATCCAAACATAATTCAATTTTGCTAAACTCAATTCTATTAAAATCAATTATATCAAACTCAATGCTTTTAGAATTAATTCTGTTCACCGCCAATCCAAACATACCCTTAGTTACAAAAATCCTTAAAAAAAAAATTCAAGTTTTAGTTTTAGAATAAAAACTAAACCAGATAAGTGAACAACAAACATTATCAATGACTCAACAATCAATGATCCACAAATTTTACATATAAAAAGTGTTCAATCATCGTTCATAATTTTTAAAGTTTTGAAGACTATTTTGAAGTCACAAACTGGAAAAACTTTCTATAGCAAAGCCAAAATGGATTAATGAATTATTTTTCTTTTCTCTTTCATTTTTGATATTGCAAATTTAATGTTTGGCATGATAATTAATGAGTGGTTTTGTATTGCCTTCATAAAACAAACCCCACCAAATGAGCAACCTTTGTCGTTGCTTTTTATAATCTCCCTTTTTTTCCTGCAAGCTGGGTTTTCGTGGACCAAAAAATTGTCTCTTAATTTTAATAATTTCTTGGTTCTAGTTCCCTATTTTTTTTTGGTTGAATGGTTCTTGTTCATTTTGTTCAAGATAATAAATGATTTAATTGAAAAAATAATTAACGTGGTTGATATGATTTCATTAGTCTTGGACTATTCTTTTCGGGTATTCATGTTTTAAACATTGCATTTACTTGGTGGAAATTAATAGGATTTTAATGTTGACTAATGATATACGCAGTCACTGAAAATAGGAGTAAAAGTCCTTTTTGTCATCCGGCAAAAACTTGGGTGATCTGATGTTTTCATTGAATGTGAGAATATTAAGGGTGGAAAAATCATTCTCCATACAAAATTGCTCGTTGGGGGGTGAATTTGATATTAATTTTTCAATATAACTTAAGAGTGTATTTATAATAGCTTTGGGTTGGCTTAGAATCCACCTAGTATATGTTTGGAAATTGGAATCATAATGAATACAAAATCTCTATTAGTTCAAACACGCACTAGGTGTAGTTTCATCTTTTAAAGCACATATTTAACCACTAAATCAAATTTGGGCATCCAAAGCGGTTAAAGTGACTTTTCTTTTGGGGGAGAATATAAGAAATAAGGGATTGGAGGTAGTCTCATTAACGAGATATCTATTAGGTTAATCTTTATCTTAAAGTCACTCGATACTCTTTAGATACTCTCCATTAATAGGCTCCATATTATGCTATGTTAGTTTGGGTCCGAGTGATCCTACTTAATTTTTTGTTTAATCTTATTCCTATTTTTTCTTGTCTTTTTTGAAAATGCTTGTGAAAGTTTGGAAGAATTAGAATTCAAAGAGAGTTCTTTTGGGGGTGGTGTGAAGGGTGACTCAAATACTTCTTATGTTAAGTGGTTGGATGTTTGTAAGTCTAAGAGTAAATTTGGCTTGAGGGGTATGGATCTCAGTTTGGTCAATTTGGCCCTTTTGGCTAAATGAAGGTGTAGTTTTATCTCGAATGCTTTTGGATTTTTGTGTGATTTTCCTGCAGCTAGGTATGTAGCATTAATTGGATTATCCTTGATTGGGGGTCGGTCTTTCGGTTTTTGTTCATTGTCCACTTGGTGGAAATAAGTAACTTTTCTTGAGTCCAACGAAGACGATCCCTTCTATTGGTTTGTGGATGTTATCACGAATAGACTGAGTTCAAGTCTTCAACTTTCTTTTTGGGAGGACCCTTAAGTTAGAATCATTCCCCTTAAGATTAGGTTCCCTGGGCATTTTTTCATATTCGAGCAACTAGAGGGGGTTGTGGCCGAGATAGTCTAGGATCAAAGATGGATGAGAGATTGCTTTATCCATGAGCAACCTTTGGTCATCAATCTGCTTTCTTCTCTTATTGGTTTAACTCTCACTCAAGATATAGATATGTAGTGTTGGCGTCATACTAGTGACAGAGTTTTCACTGTTGCATATGCTTACCAAACCTAGTTGAATTTTATTAATCCCCTACTCTTTCTCTCAAGGTTGAGAATTTTACTCGTCCTCTTATCTGGGTTAGTTGGGCCATTTTTAAGGCGGTGTTTATTTCTTGACAACTTTTAGAATAGATGATCCTCATAGAGTATTTTTAGACGAAGACAACTTATCTAGAGGGGGTGAATAGATCCCAAGTAAAAAAATTGCTTTACAAAACCGTTTTAAAAAATAATGGCTAGCGGAAGTGGCTCGGATCGATTCGTCTAAACTGAATCGATATCAAAAAGCTCGGATATGCGTATATGAAAACCAATCAATGATAATGATAAGCAATTCAATCAATATGCGTTAATCATAATCCATCGAAATCTACTCAACCAGTAAAGTTATTTCCAATGATAAATCAATCAAAATTACTAATGAGACTAATTATCGAACACCTTGTGTGCAATCGATTTTGTGTGGAAATTCGTATAGTTTTATTGATCTTAAAATCCAACCACAATCTAAAGGATTGTGATCAACTCAACAAAACATTTTTCAAATAGTTTTCAAAAGAATTAACCAAACATATAGATTTCACAATTGATGAACTCAATAATTTGCAAATGAAATGTAAAAGAGATAGATAGATAGAGAGAGAGAGAGAGAGAGAGAGAGAGAGAGAGAAAGAGAGAGTACACAAAGATTTATTTAGGCAGTTCCCCAATCGGCCTTGCTATGAGTACGTCTGCCTTTAATTTGAACTCGAATTGAGATACGAAATTTAACCTTACTTTGCAAAATTAGTTTACAAGAGAAATGTAGCAATGCAACCCTACAAACCCTATGTTTGATGTTGATTCTAACACTTTCTCTTTCCTTGATTTGAGCTTGATCAAGTCACCCAACAATGCCAATTCGATTCACCGTCTCACACCACTCCTTTGCAAGAACCCCCGTTCTTCAACGCCTTCACTCGATCGAATCCAAATTGCGAATTGTTGTAACCCAAGATTTACCAATTTGATTCACCGTCTCACGCTACTCCTTTGTAAGAACCCTCAGTTCTTCAAAGCTATCTCTCGATCAAATCCAAATATGCACAATCTTGTCCAAAACATTCAAATCCCCAATTGATCTTGAAGGAAAATCCCACCTTGGTTTTCTTATTTGAAACCCCACAAAGATCTCAACCCAATTTAAATTTCACCAACCTAAATTGGACGTTATCAACTTCATTCTAGATGCCACCCAAACAACGAATGATTATGTGTACTTTGTTTGTGTGTATGCATAAAATCAAAGTTGAAGATGAAGAAGACTCTTTGTATTTTTCAAGTTTCATATGTGATTTTTACAAAATCATTGAAAATAAATTATTTAAGTAACATGTGTGTGTGTGTGTACGTGCGTGCGTGCGTGTGTGTGTGTGTGTGCGTGTGCTTGTGTGTGTGTGTGAAGTAAAAGGAATAGAATGTGAGGGCTAAGGTCTCTCATCTATTTTGGTTTTAATGATGTCAATAAATAAGATAATCATTAGATTGTAATTTGAGCGGTATCACTTCATTGTCGGGAAAATTGCATCTAACCATCAATTTTCATGTGTCTAAACATATAGGAAGAAGTCTACATAATTTCTACATGTGCATGATCATAATATTGATGTTTGGCATACTTGTTTCGAGTCTTGGTAAGCAAAAACGTGCAGAAAAATGAGTTTTTGAAAATCTGCAGGTCTTGAGTCGACCCAAGGTGAGCATGAGTCGACTCATGCTGTTTTGAACAAGTTTTGTGAAAAGTTCGGGATAGCGCACGCTAACCCCCCTGTTGCATGCGTCGGCGCATGCTTCTGGACATTTGAATTTCTGCAAAATCTGCAGGCTTGTGTCGACGCAAGGTGTTGATGAGTCGACGCATGGTCACTCAATTTGCATAGACAATCCTACGGGATAGCTCATGCCGACCCTCATTAAAGGAGCGGTCGACCCATGGCTGTCTGAACTGATTTTTCTGCATTTAATTTTTCTGTTATTTCTATTACTTCATATTGTTGGTCATTTTATTCATTATATATAGTTGGGTCAGCTCGCTTTTCACAACAACAAGAAACGTGAAAATTTATACCAATCTTTCTCTTCATCTTCATCTTCAACCTTGAGTAAACAAACAATTACACATAATCATTTTTGTTTGTGTCGCCCTTTGTTTTGAAGTGATAACGTTCAGAATTAGGAGTATTGTGATCTTCTGTTCTGGGTTGAGAATTGGTAGGTGTTTCTTGAATAAAACCTCAGATTTTATCCTCTAAGAATCTACCGAGTGAAGGTGATTGAAGAGCTGTGGGTTCTTTTAATCTAGTAGCGTGAGACGGTGATTTTGGGGTTTTTGCACAAACCATTTCGTTCTACAAGGATTCAGCCGTGCGAAGGTAACCGAAGAACAGATTATTCTTTTGGTTTAGTAGCTACAGTCGGAGGATCGTAGAAGAAAGGTTAGGGGATCGAATTGCGGAAGATCGAAATCGACCGAGTGAAGGTGACTGAAGAACGATGGTTCTTGCAGTCTAGTAGCGTGAGACGATGATTTGTTCAACCGAATTCGAGGCACTTGATTCGTCTTGAATCAAGGGGAGAGAAGACTCTGCATCAACAATCAAAGACGTTTGAGGGTTTGGATGTTCATCGTTCTTCGCTTGTATAAACAATTTGCAAACAAAAATATATATATATATATATATATATATATATATATATATATATATATATATATATATATATATATATATATATATCTCAATTCAATTTGTGGAATTGGGGGCAGAGGTATCCATAGCGAGGACGATTGGGTAACTGCCTAATCAAATCGCGTTTGTCCTCTCTTTCCATACTCTTTTACATTTCAATATTGTTCGAATTTGTGAAGTCTAAATTGATCGAAATTTCTGAGATAGTGTAATCTTGAGCTGATAAATTATTTTGTAAATTTGATACAATCCCTTGGATTGTATTTAGGATCGACTTAACATCACATTATTTGGAAATCTGCACTTAGTGTGTTTACGCACACCAAGTGTTCGATAATTTGTTTCAAAGAAAAATCGAACGCAATTGCATTTAATTGTTTATCAACCTATCTCGTTGGATTGGATTAATATCAAGCAAATAAAACATTGTTGACTGCGTTCAAAGTTTGTTGAATAATCTGAATTTTTCTCATCCGACATTTCATTCCTAATATTGTCGTGCATATCTGATCCTTTTAGTAGAGGTTCGTTGTAGACGTGATTCAGTGGTCGCTCCCATAGAAACTTTTTTAAAAACCAATTTTTGGAAAGCCATTTGCGTGTAAAACTCGAGGGATCTATTCAACCCCCCTTCTAGATCCTAGCCATCGTCTAACAAGTGGTATCACGAGCTCCGGTTTATCTGGTGCTTCGGTAAAACTTTTTGGAATATGGCGAACAAACCTAAACAGGCTTATAATAGAGCTCCAGTTTTTACAGGCGATAATTACAGCTACTGGAAGGATTGTACGCGTGTCCATATAAATTCCATAGATCGGAAGGTTTGGAACGTTATTTTAAACGGTCCCATGGAAATTACAATGACCAATGCCGAAGGCATTGTCGTTCCCAAACCTGAAGCTCAATGGAATGAGGAGGACGAGAAAAAGTACAGCTATGACTGGAAGGCTCAAAATATGCTGATCTCCTCTTTGGGAGTTGACGAATATTATCGAGTCTCTCATTGTGAAACGGCCAAAGCCATGTGGGATGCTTTACAAGTAGCCCACGAAGGCACTAATGATGTTAAAATGGCCCGTATCAACACACTAACGCGAGAGTTCGATCTTTTTTACATGAAGCAAGGGGAAACCATTACGGATATGCAAAAACGATTTACTCACATTATCAACAAATTGCATGTACTTGGTAAACCAATTCCAAACGAGGTTGCTACTAATAAAATCTTGAGGTGTCTTAACAGGGAATGGCAACCGAAGGTCACCGCGATCAAGGAGGCCAATAATCTAGCTACTTTAGACCTCACGACATTATTTGGCAAACTCGATGAGCATGAGCAAGTGCTCATTAGCTTGGAAAAACATGAGAAGAGTATAAAGAAGGAGAAAACAAAAGATACGGAAAAGAAGTCGATTGCTCTTAAGGCTTCTTGTTTAAAGTCCACATCTAAAGAGCAAAGTGATGATGAAACCAGCAATGACGAAGATGATGACTCTGATGATGACATGAGTCTATTTGTGAAGAGGTACAATAGATACATTCGGAAGAATGAGATTCAACACTCGGATAAAAATCTAGTCAAATTTAGGAGGCAATATAAAAATAAAGGCAACAAGAATGGCAAGGTTAAAGGAATGTGTTACAACTGTGGAAAATCCGGGCACTACAAGCCGGATTGTCCATCACTTAAGAAAGACAAGGATAAGGATAAGGATAAGAGTCGTCAACACAAAAAGTCAAACAAGTCTAGACGAGCATACATCGCTTGGGAGAGCGATAGCGAGTCAGAAAAAGATGACAGCTTAAGTGACGAAAGTGAATCCGTTAATCTATGTCTTATGGCACGTTAAAACAAGAAGAAAGAGGTAAAACACTCTAAATATGATGATTCTAATAGTATGTCTCATTTAGAATTACAAAAGGCTTTTGATATGTTGCACCATGAGGCTAAGGAAGCTTCTCAACGCTTAGCCTCGAACAAAAAGATTTTTAAATACTCGGAGAAAAAGGTTTCTGATTCCAAAAAGGAATTGGAAGCTCTTAAAAACTCCATGGTGGATGCATCAAAATCTAAGATTGATGAGAATAAGTCTCCATGGTTCAAGTTTGGGGGTTGTGATACTTGTCATATTTGGCAAAAAGAGGTGAGAATCCTTAAGGCCAAATTAGACAAGGCTCTTAAGCCTAAAGTTACGTTTGCTATTGATCGAACACATTATCGAGAAAGTATGAATAATCTGTATCAAAGGTATACGTATGTGATTCGAAATAGAGATAACAAAGGTAAATTCCAAATGAATCGTGATTGCCTATATTGTTGCAAGCCTGGTCATACTATTGCTAAATGTCGTTTTAGAAGATTTCTTGTTCCAAAAGGCATTTATCAATGGTTGCCCAAGTGTGATCTTGGTTTCACTTACTGCAAAGGACCCAATGAGAATTGGGTACCTACTCTCCCTTGATTGTTTTGTAGGTACAAAGTCTTGAAACCACCGAAAGAAGATAGGTTCTGGATAGTGGCTGCTCAAGACATATGACAGGAGACGTATCTCTTTTCATCGACTTTGTGGCGAAAAAAAGGGGCTTGTCACCTACGGAGATAACAATAAGGGAGAGATTCTCGGCAAAGGTAGTGTAGGTAACCCATCATCTACTACTATCTCTGATGTGCTTCTTGTGGAAGGCCTTAGACACAACCTTTTAAGCATTAGTCAACTATGTGACAAGAATTATAAAGTATCGTTTTCAAAAGATTGTTGCATAGTTGAAGATAGTGACAAGAAGGATGTGTTTAAAGGTTTGAGGGTGAACAATGTCTATATGCTAGACTTAAATGAGGTATCGTTGAATGGAGACAAGTGTCTAGTCACTATGAATTTGGCTCATATCAATTTTGATTTGCTTAACAAAATAGTCTCTAAAGACCTAGTCATCGGTTTGCCCAAAATCAAATTCACAAAGGACCATCTTTGTGATGCTTGTCAAATGGGGAAACAAACAAGGATCTCATTCAAATCTAACAACATCATTTCAACTATGAGACCCCTTGAGCTCCTCCATATGGACCTATTTGGACCATCTAGGATCAAAAGCCTAGGTGGTAACTATTATGGTTTTGTAATAGTCGATGACTTTTCTAGGTTTTGCTGGACTATTTTCTTGGCAAATAAGAGTGATACCTTTTCAGCCTTTGAAATATTTGCTAAGTTATCTCAAAACAAGTTAAACATGAACATTGTGTCAATTAGAAGTGATCATGGGGGTGAGTTTGAAAATCATTTGTTTGAAGCATTTTGTGAATCCCATGGAATTGATCATAATTTTTCCGCACCACGTACCCCTCAACGAAATGGGGTGGTGGAATGTAAAAATAGAATTTTGGAGGAACTTGGAAGGACTATGATCAATGAAAGTGGACTTCCAAAATACTTTTGGGCCGACGCCATCAGTACGGCTTGTTATGTTTTGAATAGGGTGCTCATCTGACCTATTCTAAACAAGACACCGTATGAGCTTTTAAAAGGGCGTAAGCCAAATATCTCTCACCTGCATGTCTTTGGTTGCAAGTGTTTCGTGTTAAACAATGGGAAAGAGACATTTGGCAAGTTTGATGCTAAGGCCGACGAGGGTATTTTTCTTGGATACTCTCAGTCAAGCAAAGCTTATAGAATTTATAATAAAAGGTTACGAATTGTTGAAGAGTCGGTACATGTTACTTTTGATGAGTCTTATCCGAAAAATGTCGGAGAAGGTAGTTCTTTTCATGGTGCAGGTGTATCTTCAGAAGACATACTCAAGGACACTGATAAAGGAACTGATCTTCCCGAAACAATGCGTATTGAGGAGGAAAAAGATCACCAACCTATGAAGAGTGAGGAGGATCATCCAACTAATGAAGATGAGCTTCCTCCAGCATGGAAGTCTTCTAAAGACCATCCAATCGACAACATCATCGGTGACATCTCTAAGGGAGTAACCACCCGCTCTAAACTTAGTAACTTTTGTTATTACTCCGCTTTTGTGTCACAAGTTGAACCAAAAAACTTAAAGGAGGCATTACTCGATGAGCATTGCTTTTTATCAATGCAAGATAAACTAAATCAATTCAGGAGAAATGAGGTTTGGGACCCTGTCCTCCCTCCGCGAGATCATCGAGTAATCGACACCCGATGGGTGTTTAGGAATAAACTTGATGAAAACAAAGTTATAACACGAAACAAAGTGCGGCTTGTAGCGCAAGGCTATAACCAAGAGGAAGGAATCGACTATGAGGAAACTTATGCGCCGGTTGCTCAACTCGAGGCTATACGCCTTTTACTTGCTTATGCTTGCACTAAAAACTTCAAATTATTTCAGATGGATATTAAAAGTTCTTTCCTTAATGGATATATAAATGAAGAGGTTTATGTTGCCTAACCTCCGGGTTTTGAATCCCATGAATATCCCAATCATATCTATAAACTTAAACGTGCTTTGTACGGACTTAAACAAGCTCCTAGGACTTGGTATGAACGTCTAAGCAAATTTTTACTTGATCAAGGGTATTCAAGAGGCAAGGTTGACACAACCCTCTTTATTAAACGTCAAGGAAAACATTTAATTTTGGTACAAATTTATGTTGACGATATTATCTTTGGGTCGACTAACATGTCCTTGGTCAAGGAGTTTTCTATTTTGATGCAGGGGGAGTTTGAAATGAGCATGATGGGGGAGCTCAACTATTTCCTCGGATTACAAATCAAACAGCTCGAAGAGGGCACGTTTGTGAGTCAAACAAAATATTGTCTTGAGCTTCTCAAACGTTTCGACATGCTAAAATGCAAAGCAATAGATACTCCTATGCCTACATGTGCCAATCTTGATCATGATGAAAATGGTAAGGATGTAGAGGTAAAGAAGTATCAAGGTATGATTGGATCTCTTCTTTATCTTACCGCATCACGACCCGACATTATGTTCAGTGTATGCATGTGTGCGAGGTATCAAGCACGTCCCAAGGAATCCCACCTAAAAGCAGTTAAGTGCATACTTCGATACCTTTCCGGTACTCCAAAGTATGGGCTGTGGTATTCTAAAGGTAGTGTTTGTTCCTTAGTTGGCTATTCCGATTCTGACTTTACCGGGTGCAAATTGGATAGGAAAAGTACTAGTGGCACGTGTCACTTTTTCGCAAATTCCTTGGTGAGTTGGCATAGCAAGAAACAGGTTTTCGTTGCCTTGTCAACACCCGAGGCGGAATACATTGCCGCCGGCAGTTGTTGTGCTCAAGTCCTATGGCTTAAGCAATAATTGCTTGATTTCAATTTAAAACTTGAGTGTATTCCCATTTTGTGCGATAACACTAGTGCTATTAACCTAACTAAGAACCCCGTACTACATTCACGCACCAAGAATATCAAAATACGTCATCATTTCCTTAGGGATCATGTAGAGAAAGGTGATGTGGTCTTTGAGCATGTTGACACTAAAAATCAACTTGCTGACATGTTTACAAAACCACTAGCTACTGAGCCTTTCTTTCACATCCGTAGGGAACTAGGCGTTCTCGATATTTCGGATCGTGTTTGATAATTCTTTAAGATATTAGCTCTTCACATCTATATATGCGTGTTTATGATTTTGACTAACTATGCCAAGAGTTATTGAGCAATATGTGAGGGCTCTCATCATCGTTTCTGGTCAAGGTAATATCATTCCACTTCATAAGGTTTCTTTAATATATGTACCATGTTAAGTGTTTAAATGATGTTTATTACATGTTTAAGCATATATTATTCATTTGGACGTTTGATTTATGTGTCAGCATGTTTATTTATCTTATTTTTGGAATTTTGTATGCAAAAATATAAATTTTTTTCCATGTTTCACTTGGATGAGTCGACCAAAGAATGCCATGGGTCGACTCATGAACTGATAATTTTTCAAGGAAAAGATCCGGGTTAGCGCGCGCCCACCATTGGTCGACGCATCTCAAAAATTTCAAAAAAATTTCTAAGTTTCGTCAGCATGCTCCGATGCATGACCCAATTAGGTCGACACATGTTCGGCGAACCCAAAATCTTTTTTTATTGGGAATGCACGCGCCGACCTAGTGTTCTTAAATGCATTACATACTTTCAATGCACTTTCCATTTCATCATTGCATGTCATAAATCATATTTTTCTTGGTCTTCTCCTCTCCTTCTCTTCCAACTTCCCATTCAAAATCCATCAAAGCTCCATTAAAACCCATAAAACTCAAAACCCACAAAGTTTGAATTCACAAGGTTTTTAAGAAAGGGGTTTCGCAAGGTTTCTGGAAGCAAGAACACTATCATCATTCATCCTCCACGAACTATTCACCGAGCACTGTTCATCTTCTTGATCACTTTCTTCAACAATGGCTTCTCGACGTGTAACTGGTAAACGGTCTACAAGAGCTTCAACTTCAAGAGCCGGAACTTCTTCAACTCCAGTAAATGCTATGTCTCTACCCTCTAATGTTCTGTCTGAGTCTTTCAATAATGATTTCCGCAACCGTGCTGTTATTCGACAATATGCCTACTACTCTTTGATGGCTCCAAATTATCATCTCACCGAGGTAATTGACATGCTGAATGCTCAGAATTTTGATGAATTTCTTGAATGTGATGATAAGTTTAACTGTGATTTGGTTCGCTTGTTCTATTGCGGGATTGAGGGAGAATTTGAAGGTACGGATTTTACGTATTCTATGAATAACGAGCCTTATTCTATGAACAATGCTGTATGGACTTGTTTGTTCAATTTGGAAACTCATGAAAATCTGCCTCAAGTGACTGACACCAAGTTTGTTCCCAACTATGAGTTTAAAACTGCTTTGAACTCTATGTTGCGTGAACCATACCCAGATGATGTTGTAGCCAGCGAGCTGTTTCTGAAAAATGTTACAACGGGTCATCTGAAATTTGCTGAGGGAATTCTGCAGTGGATTGTCGCTCACATTTTGCGACCCAAGAAATCTGGGTTCTCTAGAGTTGATAAAGCTGAGGTTCATCTCATCTACATCCTGAAGAACAAGATTAAGATCAACTGGCCATATTACTTTACATACCGTATGTTTGCCCTTCGCGACTCCACAAAAGGTACGACTTTGGGCTATGCATCATGTATTCAGAATATTTTGAATAAGGCTGGTATCTCTGTTCCGAACAGTCGCTATGTTAATATTTCATCTGAGCATCAATTTCAACAAAAGACTCTCACCATGATGGGTTATACTTGGGATCCGGTTGAAAATGAGTACAAGTACAAATTTAGATCAACTCACCCTTTTCCTAATGTTCCTGATGACCAAGATATTGCGGCAGGACATGAAAATGAAAACCAAGGTGGTGACAATGCTGATGTGAATATGGTAGACGAAGATAATGAGGCGTGGATGGGCAATTCTCAACCAGGGGAGAATTATGATAATCAGGGTTGGGGACAATGGCAATACAATAGTTAGACTGCTCTTGGGGATGCATATATACCTCCTACCTATGGTGATTATGACTGGCATCAACCTGACTATTCCATACCTCCAACTCCTCAACCACAGCCACAACAAGTCTTCCAAGACTCTGAAGAAATTCTGGCCATGTTGAACCAGATGAACCTCGAACAAGAGCAATTCCGGGAACTACAAGATCAGAGGTACGCTGCTCAGCAGGAGAGGTTCACTTCACTCTCAAATCAGTTGGCTGCTCATACACAGAACTTCACTAGGTTTGCTGATGCCTCCATGACCAGATTCACCCATTTGGACAATGCCATGACAATTCAGACTCAAAATCTGACCAACAGTCTAGGCATTCTCAACAACACCGTGATCGAGTTGAATCAGTCCCTCGAGGAGCTGCCACCACTAGGCCACCATTACCAGGGAAGAGGTCACCCATTTAGGGGGAGGAGACCATAGAGATTAACATCATTCTTAGTGCATGATATTATTTGTGTCTTTGATTCTATGTTTTGTTCTTTGATTTGCATGTTATTTCAGTTTGTTTTAACTTGAACTATGGTTATTTAGTTTGAACTATTATGGAATGAATAGTTTTTGCTTCTTATGTTCCGTAATTATCTGTTTATAGTATTGCATTAACTGTATCATATGTGGATGCTTATAGTTATCTGTTAGTGTCACTATTTTGCAAATTGGTGAAATGATCCATTACTTGTTATGATGATATCTCTTTGACCACCTTCTTTTACTCTTTTTGATGTTGTCAAAGGGGGAGAAGGATATTAGTAGCAGAAAATATTAAAGCAGCAGAAAATATTAAAGCAGCATATATTAAAGTGTTAAAGATAGGGGGAGTTTTTCCGTCCTCAAATTACAAATCAAGAGAAAGACAGACAGTGTTGCCATCATAAAAAAGGGGGAGTATGTGAGAGCTAAGGTCTCTCATCTATTTTGGTTTTAATGATGTCAACAAATAAGATAGTCATTAGATTGTTATTTGAGCGGTATCACTTCATTGTCGGGCAAATTGCATCTAACCATCAATTTTCATGTGTCTAAACATATAGGAAGAAGTCTACATAATTTCTACATGTGCATGATCATAATATTGATGTTTGGCATACTTGTTTCGAGTCTTGGTCAGCAAAAACATGCAGAAAAATGAGTTTTTGAAAATCTGCAGGTCTTGAGTCGACCCAAGGTGAGCATGAGTCGACTCATGCTGTTTTGAACAAGTTTTGTGAAAAGTTCGGGATAGCGCACGCTAACCCCCTCTGTTGCATGCGTCGACGCATGCTTCCGGGCATTTGAATTTCTGCAAAATATGCAGGCTTGCGTCGACACAAGGTGTTGATGAGTCGACGCATGGTCACTCAATTTGCATAGACAATCCCGCGGGATAGCTCACGCCGACCCTCATTAAAGGAGCGGTCGACCCATGGCTGTCTGAACTGATTTTTCTGCATTTAATTTTTCTGTTATTTCTGTTACTTCATATTGTTGGTCATTTTATTCATTATATATAGTTGGGTAAACTCACTTTTCACAACAACAAGAAATGTGAAAATTTATACCAATCTTTCTCTTCATCTTCATCTTCAACCTTGAGTAAACAAACAATTACACATAATCATTTTTGTTTGTGTCCCCCATTGTTTTTAAGTGATAACATTCAGAATTAGGAGTGTTGTGATCTTCTGTTCTGGTTGAGAATTGGTAGGTGTTTCTTGAATAAAACCTCAGGTTTTGTCCTCCAAGAATTGACCGAGTGAAGGTGATTGAAGAGCTGCAGGTTCTTTCAATCTAGTAGCGTGAGACAGTGATTTTGGGAGGTTTTTGCACGAACCTATTCGTTCTACAGGGATTCAGCCGTGCGAAGGTAACCGAAGAACAGAATATTCGTTCGGTTTAGTAGCTACAGTCGGAGGATCGTAGAAGAAAGGTTTGGGGATCGAATTGTGGAAGATCAAAATCGACCGAGTGAAGGTGACTGAAGAACGGTGGTTTCTTGCAGTCTAGTAGCGTGAGATGGTGATTTGTTCAATCGGATTTGAGGCACTTGATTGGTCTTGAATCAAGGGGAGAGAAGACTCTACATCAACAATCAAAGACGTTTGAGGGTTTGGATGTTCATTGTTCTTCTCTTGTATAAACAATTTGCAAACAACAATATATGTGTATATATATATATATATGTATATATATATATATATCTCAATTCCATTTGTGGAATTAGGGGCAGAGGTACCCATAGCGAGGACGATTGGGGAACTGCCTAATCAAATCACGTTTGTCCTCTCTTTCCCTACTCTTTTACGTTTCAATATTGTTCGAATTTGTGAAGTCTAAATTGATCGAAATTTCTGAGATAGTGTAATCTTGAGCTGATAAATTGTTTTGTAAATTTGATACAATCCCTTGGATTGTATTTAGGATCAGCTTAACATCACATTATTTGGAAATCTGCACTTAGTGTGTTTACGCACACCAAGTGTTCGATAATTTGTTTCAAAGCAAAATCGAACGCATTTGCATTTAATTGTTTGTCAACCTATCTCGTTGGATTGGATTAATATCAAGCAAATAAAACATTGTTGATTGCATTCAAAGTTTGTTGAATAATCTGAATTTTTCTCATCCGACATTTCATTCCTAATATTGTCGTGCATATCCGATCCTTTTAGTAGAGGTTCGTTGTAGACGTGATTCAGTGGTGGCTTCCATAGAAACTTTTTTAAAAACTAATTTTTGGAAAGCCATTTGCGTGTAAAACTCGAGGGATCTATTCAACCCCCCTTCTAGATCCTAGCCATCGTCTAACATAGAAAACAATGCAAATTTTCAAGATTTTTAATGTATGTGTCGACCTATGTAAGTCATGTGTCAGCACATATGATGCATGTGTCGACCTGTAGAGGCAGCACATCAAACAAAGGCTATAGGATTTAAAAATGCAGTAAATGAGCCGACATGAAAAATGGATGTGTCGACCTGTAAAGAAAATTTCTTTCTATGTGTCGACCTATAGAGCGTATGTGTCGACATAGAGCTGTTTTTCATATGAAAATAAGTTTTTGATGCATGAAACAATTTCTTTGATGCATGAAACCTTTTCTAAACCTTTTCCAACATATTGTTAAGCTTCCTAATGCTAAAATACACAAATAGAATAAGAGGATACCGTCCAATGTACATAAACGCTAAAGTATCCTAATTTTGACATCATACAAAATACATCTAACGAAAAGTTGCACTCACAATTATCTGTTTAAATTGAGGGTGATTGTTGACCTAACTAGATTCTCTTATTCTACGTGTAGGGGTTTGGTTAAGGCGGTTTCCCAATTGTTTGTCAGACATGAGATAACTTCAACTATGTGGTATAAAGTCTTTAAGTGGCCGGGGTAGTCTATAATTCTCCTCAGGGATCCAATACTTCTTTTTGAATTTTTATTCTCTCCTTAGGTGGTAGGGAGAGGATGAAGGGTGAGCTTGATATGATTGGATATCCAATGTTATCTTTCAAAATGATATAACCTTTTGTGGCTCTTCAAAAAATGTGAAAAATGTGGAATAAAAGAGTATTTTCATGGCTTGGAAATAGTGTCTTGTAGATTAATGGAGAAGTCATGTTCTTTCTCTGATTGGATTTAAAATCCAATTCTATGTCTTAACTGTTATGTACCGTTCAAGTTCTCAATTGACAAAGGCCTAATCCATCTCAAATACACTCTACTCGATCCAAAGTATAAAAACAGTTCACATGCTAAGAGCAAGGTACAATCCATGATCTCCATTTTCCCCCATACTCATCTTGAACCTTGAAATGACTTGGGCATTGGAGTGTTAACCATGAAGGTCCATCCCACGCCACTGTAAAGGAGATCAAAGCCACCAGTCAAGATCACCATTTATCTTACTACCTCTATTTCTAGTTCCCGAACAGAACAATAGTGACGTATGTGAGAATTAACTTTCGATTCCTACAATTTTCCATGAAAATCACGTTCTCTTCACAACACCGCCAAACAAACTCAAAGGTTATAGATTTGGATTCTTACGGTTCATATCCAAATCTCCAATTTACCAGTTCGTATCCTTTTTAGGTTACCAAATCAAGAACAAATCAACTTCTGATTCCTACGTTCTCGTCAAATCCGGAATTTCCTTTCAGTTTCATCGTTCACAACCTTCTCAGATCTTAGAATCGAGAAGTGCTCAGAAGGAAATGCCGAGATCCATCAGAACGAATTCGACAAATCATCTTTTTAGCTGTAATTCATTTAAATTCAGATCCTTGGTTCTCTTAGAAACTCAGAAGAGTAGCAAAAGGAAGAGTCTTAAATCTAGATCTAGGGGCACGTTAGGGTGCGAATGTAATTTCCATGAAGTTCGGGCCAGAGATTCATAATTCACCTTTCTCTCGTTCCCCTCATGTTAGCGCGCCTACCGAGGTTATGTCTTTAAGATTCCACGAGTTGATAGTTAATAACTCTCGAATACTACAAGTTCATAGCTAACGTTCCAATCCAATACCGGGGTACATCATGGCTACCACAGAATTTCCACTTGATGCACATGGGTATCCTCACAACGGATCAATGAGCAGAGGTTCACCAAGCATGCTTGAAGAAAGGTACCCCGGACTCCAGTTGTAAGGAGACTGGTCGATAGTAACTTCCTACCACTGTTATGCGTCTCTGCTCTAAAGGAAAGACTGAACATGCCTGTTAAGGAACACCGCCAATGACTGACCATCATTTCGGCTCCAAAAGAAGCTGATTAGTCGACTGGATCTGCCATAGAAGAACCCCAAATCTAATTGAGGTAGATACCCACTCTGAATTAGGAAGGAAACCGGAGAATCTTGAGCAGAGTGATCAAAGAGTGCCTCACCGAAACGTTGGACAAAGAAATTCGACTTCATATTTTCAACGACTGATCTCAAGCTATATCCTTGGAGAGACCGATCAAATTTCTGGGAATATCTGATCCCACAAATCAACAATGTCGGCAGAGACGATGTTAAACATGTGTTTCATTACATAGTTCCCATACTCGTATCCCTCTTCTTGTTTCTTAAACTACAATTTTAAACATTTCATTATAATACAACCACACATGCATTTAATATATATATAAAGTGATTGTCACAATTAATCCATTTACATTGGGCTTACAAAATGCGAGCTTTTTTCTAGAGTTGTTTAACCTATAATGTCTCTCCACAATCCTATATATTGAAAATGATTTAAAAATATTATACGCTAATATAATTACAAAGTCAAAGAAAATATTACTAAAAGTCTCATAAACATAAAGTTACCTAGTAATAATTTGTTTCATCATAGGATCATGTTCATAATGTAACGAACACAATGTAGTTACCATATTCGCCTGAATAGATATGATGATCAATTGATAATGTTCTATGAATAAATAATACAAACATATATAATTAGTATTTGGTAAAACATGAAAATTAACCATAATAGAGAAACCATAATTTTAAAATTATTGAAATATTAGATTAGATTTGATTAGATTTAATATTTAAATATAATCCAAGTTGTGTTAGCCCTAGCCCAATTAGGGTTGTATATAAATAGTCCTAGTTTGTATCATTATTTACACAATTCAATAATATAAATCCTTATTTCCTTATTCTCTCTCTATTCTCTCCTCACTAAAAGTGCCTCACGCACTAACAAATTGGTATCCAGAGCTTCTGGTTATTGTTCTTGATCGAGTTTTCAAGAACTTCACGTCGGAGATCGTGTTTCCAGGGCAAGTGAATCAACCGCTGCGAAGATGACTGGTGATAAGAGCATTCCGAATTCCCTTCCAATGCTTGACGGAAAGAATTGGATCCGATGGAAAAAACAAATACAATCCTTATTTGGCTTCCATGATACCCTAGAAGTGGTTACTGGCGGCGTTGCTGTGTTGGCGGAAAATGCAACCGAAGAACGAAAAAAAGCCCACAACGAAGTCAAGAAGAAAGATTGCAAGGCTGCTTATTGCATTTAGACGATGGTCGATGCTGCTAACTTCGACAGAATTTCTCATGCTAAAACGGCGAAGGAGGCATGGGTATTCTGGTAAAGTATTATGAAGGAGGTGAGAAAGTCAAGGTTGTCAAGTTGCAAACCTTGCATCGACAATATGAATTGTTGTCGATGAGAGAATACGAAAAAGTTGCAGAATATGTGTCGAAGGTTCCGAAACTCGTCCATCTTATGAAGGGTTGTGGCGAAACCATAACTGATAAGATGATAGTTGAGAAGGTAATGAGAACGTTGACCTCTCACTTTGATCACGCTATCGTAGTTATTCAAGAGTCCAATAATCTTGAAACCCTAAAAGTGGAAGATTTGGTTGGTTCATTGGAGGCGCATGAGATGAGGATTGTAAAAAGAAAGGGAGTTCAGGATTCGATACAAGCACGACAGGCTCAGTCATGGAAAAGGATTGGTGGTTCCAACAAATTCAAAGGCAAAGTTGACAAGACTCAAGGAAAGAAATCTTGGTCGAACCCTCACAAGAATCAAGTCGAAGATAGAGCTTCTGAATCCTCGAAAAAAGGAGGAGGAAACTATCGAAAGGACAAAGAAGATAAGAAAGGTGGACAGTGTTATAACTGTGAAAAGTGGGGTCATTTGGCCAAACAGTGTTGGTACAGGAAAGACAATGGATCAAAAAAAGGCAATGACGAAGGAGCGAACCTTGTACGCCAAGATTCAGATGATTCTGAAGGTGGTATGGTGGTTATGGCTGCAGTGGCAGATAACCATGTCGAATCCAAGATTTGGTTCCTCGACTCATGCTGCTTAAATCACATGACTGGTCGAAAGGAGTGGTTGGCAGATTTTGATGAGTCGAAGAAGAGCAAGGTAAAACTTATTGATAACAGTTCGTTGCAAGCAGAAGGTACTGGAAAAATAGTTTTTCAACTGAGTAATGGAGCGAAAGCTATGATCAGAGATGTGTTCTATGTACCTGGAATGAAGTGTAACCTGTTAAGTGTTGGACAACTGGTCGAAAAAGGCTTCTCAGTTGTCATGAAAGATGGAGTTTTGAAATTGTTCGACACCCAGAATAATTTGGTCTTGAAATATCCGTTGTCGAAGAACAGGACGTTTAAGACCATGATCAGTTCGACTGAAGTACAATGTCTAAAAACTGTTGTCGACCACAAGGATAGTTGGTTGTGGCATTTGAGGTTTGGACATTTAAACTTTCAATCACTCAATCAGCTGATTACTCAAGATATGGTATTTGGTATTCCAAGTCTTGAGATGCCTGACAAACTCTGTGAAGGTTGTTTAGTCGGAAAGCAATCCAGAAATTCTTTCGTTTCGAATATGCCAATGAGATCATCCTGCATACTCAAAGTTGTACATTCAGATGTATGTGGTCCGTTCGAAGAACATACCATTGGTGGAAACAAATATTTTGTTTCGTTTGTCGATGAGTTTAGTCGAAAGATGTGGATCTATGTGATCAAGAGAAAGGATGAAGTATTTGAAATCTTTAATAGATTCAAGATGCTTGTCGAAAACCAGAGTGAGAAGAGGATCAAAGTTATGCAAACAGATGGAGGTGGCGAATACACTTCGAAGGTGTTTGAAAAATTCTGTGCAGAACATGGTGTTGATCATGAGGTAACTGCTCTTTATACTCCTCAACATAATGGAATTGCTGAAAGAAGAAACAGAACCATATTGGATATGGCGAGATGTATGCTCAAGCAGAATAATTTGCCAAAATCTTTATGGGGTGAACCTGTTTCAAATGCAGTTTATATCCTGAACAGGTGCCCTGCCAACCAATTGAAGAACAAGGTTCTTGAAGAAGTGTGGAGTGGAAAACGACCATCAGTGAGTCATCTAAAGGTTTTTGGCTCTATGTGTTACAAGCATGTTCCTGATGCAAGAAGAAGGAAGCTTGATGACAAGAGTGAACCTATGATTATGGTAGGATATCATAAGACTGGTGCATACAGGCTATTCAATCCAATTAATGAGAAGATTGTGTTGAGTCGAGATATTGTGATTGATGAAAATTCTGCCTGGGATTGGAATTCTAGTAATTAAATTAACAAGCCATTGATGAGCTCTGATTTCGACGAAGAAACTAATGAAGTCGAAGTTGAAGGAATTGCTGAGAATCCAGTCGAAGTCGAAGTAGAAACAATTGCTGACATTCCCGACACAGAGGCTGTGGCTGAAACAAGCCAAAGACCTCTGCGAAATAGAGTTCCTCCAACAAGACTTCATGATTATGAAGTGATTGGTGATGATGAAGTCACAGCAGATGGAGAATTAGTTCATTTTTCTTTACTTGTAGGTGCTGAACCAATCAACCATAACGAAGCTTTAAAAATTCAACGGTGGAAGTTAGCTATGGTCGAAGAGTTACAGGCAATAGAAAGAAACAACAAATGGGAGTTAGTCGAATTGCCAGCACATACAAAAGCTATCAAAGTAAAGTGGGTGTTCAAGTTAAAACACAATGCTGATGGTTCGATAGCAAGACATAAAGCAAGATTAGTAGCTCGGGGGTTTCTTCAAAGAGAAGGACCTGACTACTCTGAAGTATTTGCTCCAGTAGCAAGACTGGAGACTGTTCGACTAGTGGTAGCATTAGCATGTAACCAAGGTTGGTCGACATTTCACTTAGATGTGAAGTCCACATTTCTGAATGACCCGTTAGACGAAGAGGTCTATGTCACACAACCTCATGGGTTTGTGATTCAGAAGGAAGCAAGTAAACTATATAAGTTGCACAAGGCGCTCTATGGCCTCAAGCAAGCACCTAGGGCACGAAACAAGAAGATCGACTCATACTTAGTCGAATTGGGATTTTTCAAATGCAAGTCCGAGTATGGTGTCTATGTTCAGGTTGTATCACAAGATATAACAATATCTGCTTATATGTCGATGACTTGTTAGTAACTGGAAATAGCTTGGAGAACTTGTCGAAGTTCAAAGAGCTGATGATGAAGGAATTTGAAATGTCGGATCTGGGGAAATTGTCTTATTTCCTTGGCATGGAATTTCAAATGCTGAAGCAAGGTATGGTGTTACATCAAAGGAAGTATGTTAAAGAGATACTCAAGAGATTCAGAATGGATGATTCGAATCCTGCATCCTCACCTGTCGAACTAAACTTGAAGTTGGAGAAGCATGGAGAGGAAGACAAAGTTGATGTAACTTTGTTCAAACAAATAGTTGGATCTCTGAGATATGTGTGCAACAATCGACCTGATATAGGTTCGCAGTCGGATTAGTGAGCAGATTCATGGGTGAACCAAGAGTGTCACACATGAGAGCTGCAAGAAGAATTCTGAGATACTTAAGAGGAACAACAGATTTTGGAATTCTATTTCGACGAGATTCTGAAGGCAAAGAAGAAATAGTTAATTGCTTTTCAGATGATGATTGGTGTAAAGATAAGGAAGATCGGAGAAGTACAAGTGGCTATTTATTTCAAGTATTTGGTGCCTCAATCTCATGGTGTTCGAAGAAGCAGCCTGTGGTGGCATTGTCATCGTGTGAAGCAGAATATATAGCAGGATCCTATGCTGTATGTCAAGCAATTTGGATCAGATCAGTACTTGAAGAAATGGAGTTCGAAGTGAAGAAACCTCTTGCGTTGTAAATCGACAACAAGTCAGCCATAACTCTGGCGAAGAATCTAGTTATGCATGGAAGGAGTAAGCATATCGAAGCCATATTTCACTTCTTGAGGGAAAAGGTAAATCGAGGTGAACTTGAAGTTAGGCATTGCTCAAGTGAAGCACATTTGGCCGACATTTTCACCAAAGGATTGAAGATCGACAGATTCCTGAATTTGAGAAAGAAATTAGGAATAGTTCAGATCGACTATGACTAGCGTAGGCTCAAAAACTTGGATTATGGGGGTGTGTTGAAATATTAGATTAGATTTGATTATATTTAATATTTAAATATAATCCAAGTTGTGTTAGCCCAATCCCAATTAGGGTTGTATATAAATAGTCCTAGTCTGTATCATTATTTATACAATTCAATAATACAAATCCTTATTTCCTTATTCTCTCTCTATTCTCTCCTCACTAAAAGTGCCTCACGCACTAACAAAAATTACTCACTTATTAAGGAATAGTGCTAAGAAACCCCCCCGCACTATCCGTGATGTTAAGTATGAGAATTATTTGTAAATTGTACTCTATCTAGATCCAACAATCCACAAGTTTTTGATTTATTTAATTCTATACATATAACAAAAATATACGTGAGGAATTAGTTCTAAACAAAACAATGAATGTGCCATAATGAGATATGCTTACGTGCACCAAATTTGTAGTAACCCTATGTCCAACCACCGTTTTCCAACAACCATATCTTTTATACCTTTAGGAATCATAAAGAATTCATTTAACCTCTCCAGCTCTTAATCATGTTCTAGAGGAAGAGTAAACATCTCGTATTCGTTTCGCATAACGTAAGATAACATGTTGTAATATGATTCTTCAGAGGGATCCAATAACCTATTATGGATCTCTCTACCGGTGGGGCGGATGAACAACTGCATTTTATGCTTGCACCACGTACAACATTTCTACTAGACAATTGATCATCAGTATCATCATCTTCATTTGTACACTGTGGGACGATTCCACTGATTCTCTACATCATAAAAAACACACAGTAACACAAAACATAATTAACACAATATATATCATACATTTCAGATAACACAATTCTCACTCTCACATACCGCATATAACTCTTTTAATTCTTCAAATTACTTCCTGCGAGTTTCCCGCTCCGCTTCTAACTTCTCGTCAAATTCTTACTTTAGAGTATCTATCTTCATCTGAAGCTCTTTCAACGTTTCTTTTTACACCTGTCTGATGTTTTTTTAAATGTATCAAAAAATACTCTCAGGTCGATGCCATCTCCAACCCCACGGACACGCCCATCATACTCCTTTGTTCCGATTGCTTCTACTAATATATCATGTCGTGATTTTAAAACAAATGAACCTTCATAGGTTGAGTTAAACAATGAATCCTACACAACATGATAAGACATACATTGTTTATTATCAAAGGAATTTAAATAACACATGTTGAATCCATGACCTTGAGCATGCATAAGAGAAAGCCTATCACTAAACTAGTATGATTCTTATAATTTATTTTCACCTCAAAATGTATATATTACATAGTTAATTTTAATATATATTTTAATACTTTCGGTATATATTAATTTTAGTATATATTTTATTACATAATATTTTATTACTTTTAGTATATATTAATTAAGTACTTTCAGTTTCTTATTTTACTAATATTTAAAACTATTAATAATTAAGTATGAATAAAATAATATTTTATTATATAATAATTGTTTAAAATAACATTTTTATTATACTATTATTAAACAAACATTATTTTTAAGTATTATTTACATGAGTATAAATAAATTAATTCCAAAATTATTTTTGAGTATTATTTTTTAGGATAAGTAAGTATGAATAAATTAATTCAGTTTTTAGGTATTTTTTTAGTATAAATTTAATTCCAGTTTTTTAATATTTATTCCAGTTTTACTAAACTATTTCGGAAGTTAGTCCTTCCATAATTATTAGTAAAACTGGAATAAATATTAAAAAACTGGAATTAAATTTATACTAAATATTTATTCCAGTTTTTTAATATTTATGCATTAAATAAATATTATTTAATGCATGTTTAATATTTATTCCAGTTTTACTAATAATTTCGGAAGGACTAATTTCGGAATCTACTTTCTGAATAATTTCGGAATCTACTTTGTGTTGCCATGAATAAAAAATACAAGGCGGAAGAAGCTTCCGAAATAGCTTCATACTTCTTATATTGTTTCTCAATAGCAAAACAAACCATTTATGAACCACACACATAGTATGAGTTCTCTTGAACCAGATTTCAATATATAAACAACTTTCAGAATGTTAACTTGTTTTGAAAACATAAAATAGCCTTAACATAACCGGAAACATGACACAAAAAGGAAGTAAATCATGCCACAACATAAAAGCACCATGTTAACATAAACTAGCAGTAGATTGTAACATAACAAGCAACAACAACAATATCCAAAAACTTGTCTACAACAACAACCAACAACAAATCATGTGAAACATAACAAGGTCTTAAATCTTCGTGCCTAGTTGGATTCATGTAGTTCTCAAGGTTTCAATCTTCATGCCTAATTGAATTTATGGAGTTCTCAAGGTCTTCATAGTTCTCAACGTCTTCATCTGATTCAAAACCAGTTGCATCCATATTCATTAGGTCATTCATAATAGCTTCTACCTTCTTCATCTTTTCATGGTTAAGATTCTTGAAATAAATCTTCTTATAGTCTGTTCCATTAGATGGTTTAACAATAATAATGTGATCCCTAATAGATTCAACTTCCTTGGATTTGTTCAACCATAACTCCACCATATCAATAACCTCCTTTGTAACCAAAATCTCATGGATAAGTTTGTTGCTCCCACTATTCATGTTGAGAGAAGGATCTGAAATCAGAACAAGAAAATAAACACTTTTTCAGAATAACATACAACAAAAAATAACAACAACAACAACATACAGCAAAAAAAAAACCATTAACTCTCAAACTAGAAGAAAATCATGTGAAACATAAAAACAACATATAGGAAAAAGAAAGAACAAGGAAGAAGAAGAATACTTTTATATATGAAGCGAGAGCCAATGATGAAGAAGAAGAGAGAAAATGTGTGCTAGGGTTTTGCTGTGATGGATATGGCGACACTGTCAAGAAGAGAGCGATAATTCGCTTAAATTATATATGAGTAAACAATTTCACCACAGTTGTATTCAAAAATCATGATGAAATGTAATGACTTTCACAACGATTCACATTAACAACCATGGTGATAGGTATTTTAATTTTAATTTATATATTATAATTATAAGGACAACACTAATTATAACGAAAAAGTAGAAAATTATTGGAGCTGAGATTCGAACCCTATCACTCCATAAATGTATAATCACGGTTTATTAGTTTGTTCATAATGCAATGTATTTTCGTAAATATAAATAAAGAAAGCACATCCAAAAATAAGGTATTACAACAGTTAACAGTCAGACTGTTGTAGTTTAGTGTGATGAAAGGTCTATTTTGTAGTAGTGACGTCTATCCATATGCTATTTTCACCTCAATATCTACATCTAACAATATCCTGACATTTCTACGTCCAAGGAACATAACATAACTCTTAAATAGCGATGAATAAGGACCATTAAGAATAGTATAACCAACACTAAACTCGACCAGAAGTTTGACACCCTAATTGTGGATTTTTGCTAATTTAGCCATCATTGTGTCACATCTTTGATGTTTTTTTCTTCTGTTGTCCTACTACATATTGAGACTTATTTGAAATTGATTCATTTGTATACGTAGCTTCGTCGCTACTAGATGAAGATGAGGCCATCTAACAAGACATAAAACAATAAACAAACATCATCAACAATAACATCCATAATAGCATCATTAACAAACATCATAAACAATAACATCATCAACAAACATCATCAACAACAACAGTGGCTTCAAGACACAAATATCATTAACAATAGAAGCATAAACAATAGGATCACCAACAAACATCATCAACAAAAGCATAATCAACAATAGCATCATCAACAATGGCATGAACAATAACATCATCAACAAACATCATCAACAACAGCATCATCAACAACATAATCAACAACAACAGTGGCATCAAGACACAAACATCATCAATAATGGCAACATCAAAAATAAGATCATCAACAATCTAAAGGATTGTCATCAACTAAACAAAACGTTTTTCAAAAGAATTAACCAAACATATAGATTGTAAAATTGATGAACTCAACAATTTGCAAACGAAATGTAAAAGAGATAGAGAGAGAGAGAGTACACAAGGATTTATTTAGGCAGTTCCCTAACCGGCCTTGCTATGGGTAGGGATGCCCTCAATTCAAACTCGAATTGAGATATGAAATTTAATCTTACTTTGCAAAAGTAGTTTACAAGAGAAATGTAGCAACAAAACCCTACAAACCCTAGGTTTGATGTTGATTCTAAAACTTTCTCTTTCCTTGATCTGAGCTTGATCAAGTCACCCAACAATGCCAATTTGATTCACCGTCTTACACTGCTCCTTTGCAAGAACCCTCGTTCTTCAAAGCCTTCACTCGATCGAATCCAAATAGTGAATTGTTGTATCCTAAGATTTACCAATTTGATTCACCGTCTCACGCAACTCCTTTGCAAGAACTCTTCGTTTTTCAAAGCCTTCACTCGATCAAATCCAAATATCCATAATCTTGTCCAAAACCTTAAAATCCCCAATTGATCTTGAAGGAAAACCCCACCTTGGTTTTCTTATTCGAAACCCCCCAAAGATCTTAACCCAATTTACAGTTCACCAACCTAAATTGAACGTTATCAACTTTATTCTAGATGACACCCAAACAATGAATGATTATGCGTACTTTGTTTGTGTGTATGCATAAAATCAAGGTTGAAGATGAATAAGACTCTTTGTATGTTTCATGTTTCGTGTATGATTTTTATAAAATTATTGAAAAGAAATGATGCATGTATGAAGAATATATATGTGTGCAAGTTAGAAGCAAAAAGGAATGCAATAGGTTTAGAAAAACAATGCAATTTTTCAAAATTTTTGATGCATGTGTCGACCTATGTAAGTCATAGGCCAACCTATTTGATGCATGAGCCGACCTGTAAAGGTCAAGTGCCAACCTATGCAGTCACCATATCGAATAGAGGCTATAGGCTTTAAAAATGAGGTACATGTGTCGACCTAAAAAGCGTACGTGTCGACCTGTAGAGAATATGTTAACTCATAAAGGAAGCACATAAAAAAAAAAGTTGTAGGCTTAAAAAATGGACCACATGTATCGACCTATGGCATGTATGTGTCGATACATAGAGCTATTTTTTCACAAAAAAATACTTGTTTTTAATGCATGATACCTATTCTAAAGCATTTCTAAGTGCATGAACCTTTTTATGTTTTCAAATGCTAAGATGCACATTAAGACTCAAAGGATACTGTCCAATATACATAAACGCTAAAATATCCTAGTTTTGACATCATACAAAATACATCTAAAGGAAAATTGCACTCACAGTTTGAAGATGGTGTTGTACCTTTCATTAGGGTTGAAACTGGTTTTGTTTCATTAGGGTTGAAAATGGTGTTGTTTGATTGAAAATTGAATTGTTTCTCCAGGGGTTGTTTCTTGATGGAAATGAAAATATGGAACTGAAGAGACAAGTTAGCTAGCTTTTTCTAAAGTGATTAAAACACATCACCACAATTGTTAATTAAAACCGTTATGATGTATAAACAACAGTAAACTTGACTGAATGTTTGACACCCGAGTTGCGGACTTTTTCTAATTTAGCCATCATTGTGGCACCTCTTTGATGTTTTTTGTTGTTGTCCAACTACAAATTAAGAATCATTTAAAATTGATTCATTTGTATACGTAGCTTCTTCGCAACTAGATGAAGACGAGGCCATCAATCAAGACATAAAAAAATCAACAAACATTAGCAACAATAGCATCAAAAATAGCATAAAAAATAACATCATCAACAATAGAATCATCAATAAACATCATCAACAACAGCAATGGCATCAAGACATAAACAACATCAACAATAGCAACATCAACAATAGCATCACCAACAAAAATCACCAATAATAGCATCATCAACAATAACATCATCAACAATAGCATAAAAATAACATCATCAACAAACATCATCAACAATAGCATCATCAATAACAACAGTTGCATCAAGACACAAACATCACTAACAATAGCAACATCAACAATAGGATCATTAATAATAACATCATCAACAAAGCATCATCAACCATAGCTTCAATAATAGCATCATCAACAAACATCATCAACAATATCATCATCGACAAACATCATCAACAACTAAAGTGGCATCAAAACACAAACATCATCAACAATAGCACCATCAACAATAACATCAACACCAACAAATACATAAACACCAATTGAAAATGACTGTACTGTAGATGCATGGGGAAAAAGTTCACGTATCGGAAATGTGATGAATAAGTAAAAAAAATATTGTCAGAATCTTTGAGTTCCTCCTTGACTGCTAAAGCGAACGCTTATCAAGAATGAATAACACGATGTCAGCTCCTTCCTCAATGGTACTAAAGCACAAAATTTGGTTGAAAATGTTGTTGTTTCATCAGGTTTGAAGATGGTTTTGTACGTTTCGTTAGGGTTGAATCTGGTTTTGTTTCGTTAGGGTTGAAAATGGTGTTGTTTGGTTGAAAATCACGTTGTTTCGTGATGGAAATGAAAATATGGAACTTAAGAGACACGTTAGCTAGCTCTGTCTAAAGTGAGTAAAATATATCACCATGATTGTTAATCAAAACCGTTGTGATATATGATGAAATTTTATAAAAAAGCCCCAGGTTTTAAGCAATTAAAAATTTAAAAAAATATAAAACCTATATTATAACGGTATAATTTGACAACCCTGGTAATATATAATTTACATTAATGACATTTCATAAATAAACACCATGTTTTAAGCAATTAATTTTTTTTAAATAATGAAAACTATATTATAACGGTGTATTTAAACAACCGTGTTGATATATAATTTACATTAATAACATTTTATAAAAAAAGCGTCAGGTTTTAAGCAATTAAAAATTCTAAAAAATAATGAAAACTATATTATAAGAGTGAATTTTGACAATCATGGTGATATAAGTTTCTTTTTTTGAATAAAAATGAAAGACGGTGATAAAACACTGAAGAAATGACGAATTAGGAGGCGCTGAGAATCAAACTCATGAAACGTTAACTGATATCACTATGGTTGTTTTAAAAACCCGTGGTAATAAATTAACAATGTTTAATTAAAAAAATAAAAATATAGGCGCTGAAATTTAGAGATATCACCATGATAACGATGGCGTCATTGTATGTGCTTTTTGTAGTAGTGACACACACACACACACACACAAACACACACAAAAGTTTTATAACTTATTTTTTTAAGGAAATTTTTCTTAAAATGTTTTAAAGACATGCCAGTTGAATCAGAAGCTGTTAGAAAATTTTTGGAGAATTTTTGGCACTTATACCCAATCGATTGGGTTAGTGAAAATGTGCCCTAAAAATTTAGGACGGTGTGTTACTAAATGGTAACAAATATTTATCTTATCTTACCTTTTAAACCTTCTAAAACATTGATTTCAGGCCAACCAATCAATTGGCTAATTAATTTTGGCCACAAATTTTTTTCTTTTTTGTGCCAACCTTTAGCCTATAAATAAAGGTCCTTTCCCTCATATTTTAACATCTAGAATTCTGAGCTATAATATCTCACTCCTCCCTCTCTCTAAACATATTTTCTTTACTTTCTCTCACTTGAAATTAGTCGTAGCTTTTTGAGAAATCCTTCTTGTTTAGTTAGGCATTTGTGTAATTTTAAAAGGATAGTATTGCAAAGTCACTAAAGAAATTTTTTACGTTGGTTGAATAATTTATCTAATTAGTGATTGTTTATTTGGGTTCGAAGCTAAACCTTTTAAAAGCTTTGGTTTAGGGATCCAATTACTTACTCTTCGATTCTGTTCAAAGGCTCAACGCGTTGAAAAGCTTTCATCGGTTCGAGATTAGCCAAATATAAAATCTCACATTGGTTCATGGTTATCCTGTGTAAAAACCCGATTCTGTTTGTAAGCTCAGTCCGGTTAAAAACTTGCTAAGGTTGGAGATTATCTCGGTATAAAATCTTATAGGTTCGTGTTCAGCCCGTCAAAACCTCGATTAGGTTTGTGAGCTTAACTTAGTTTAAAAGTTCTACTTGGATCGAGATAAGTCTGTGTAAAATCTCAGTTTAGCTTGGGAACTAACCGCTTCAAGGAAGATTACCCGCTTTAATATGTCTTTAGGAAGGAAGACTAACCACTACTCTCCTCTGCTTATTGTTAGGTTGGAAGTTAGCCAAAAAATTCATTTTCCTTGTATAAGGGGATTCGAGAGTTCAACCTACTAAAAACTCTTAATATTTACTAGATACTCTTAAGAAAAAATCTCGGGGAGAAGATTAGGTCTTTTCTTTTTTACTGAATCTCTATAATTTCTTATGTTATTTCTTTATCCCTTAACTCTTTACTTTCCATATTTTATTTCCGCTGCTAATTTCTAAAATATTTTTAAAATTATTTTAAACTATGAAAATGATCCTAAAAGTTTTTAAACTACTATTTTTCTGAAACACACAATTCACCCCTCCTATGTGTGGATTCATATGTCCAGCAAAAATGACTTGAAAGAGGTAAGATTCATTTTTTGATTAAAAATGCTTTAAATACACTCTTAGAAACCTTTTTGAGTGGATGAAATAATTTGAAAAGGTTCCATGAAATAGTGCCATGCATTGCATTGTTGACGTTTTATAAAAAGCCACCATTTTACATGTGGTAATCGATTACCATGTAGGTTTAATCCATTACCATTAAAAAACATTTAAAAAATTTGAAATATTCAAATTGGTAATCGATTACAATGGGACTATAAATTGATTACCCTTGTTATTCTTTTGAAAAATACCAGTTTTGGAAGTTGTTACATGGTGGAAACAGAAATGTAAAAGATTGTTGAAACTATGGTGGAGCAAAGTTTCCTAAGTGATTAAGTGATGCAACACCTTGGATTAGAGGTTGCGATCGTGATGTCCATTGAATCAGAAATAATGATATTGAACCGACGTTGCTAATCTCTAGTACGGTGGACCAAAGAGAGGGGGGGTATCTATATGGTTAGAACTCTAATGCCCAAGTTAGTTTAGGATACAAGATAATCATAGTGAGAGTGGAGATTAGAGATTGTGTACCTAAAAATCCCTTGTGAAAGTATTTGTACTTTAGTCTCAATTGAGCGGGTAGGATAATTGGGCCTTTAACCTACACAAAATAGTTGCCCCCATGACTTGCTTGTCACTCTGGATGTCAGGAGAGTCTTTTTGCAGTCATGGCTAACTTTCAAGAATGGTTGTCAGTATGTTGACATACATGCATTGCTTTGGGTTTGCCAAAGCGTAATGGGGAACGTGAGCATTAAATGTAGTTCCACCATTGAAATGTTTCACCGTTTTTCTCTTGACGCGTGACTTGAAAAAGTGGAGAGTGGCATCATTTTGCTTGATGTACACTCAAGTGTAATTGAGTTTAGTTGTGTTTCCATGGTGGAATATAGCCATTGATATACACTGGCTTTCTTCTTTCAATTTGATCCACTCGATTGTCTCTCCCTATATAAGGATATAGGACATTTGGAGAAACTTTTGCAACCTTTTAGACTGAGTTTCCCTTATTTCCTTTGAGTATTTACCTCTTCTCCAAGAGCGTTTTCATAGAGAAACCGTTGTCACATATTCAAAGCTTTAAAGCTTAAAATTTTTGACTTTCTGCCTTCTTTTTTGCTTTATTACTTTCAACCTTACATTTCAAGGTACCTTCTCCTCACTTTATCTTTTCGTTCAAACATTTATTGTACTTTTATTATGATGAGCAATAACCCTGTTAAAAAAAAGAGTAATTCGTAGGGTAGCAATTCTTCCTCTTCGAGAAGAAGAATGGAACCTGAACCACATTCCTTTTCCCTCTTTTGGTGGGGATTTTGAATCAGAGATTATTTCTCTAATTGAGAATTCTGAAACAGAGGAAGCGTCTCGGGACTAGGGATGGCAAAAAAACCCGTACCCGCGGGTAAAATCCGTCATGGGTAGGAATTGGATAGCTTAATGGGTATCCATGGATAATATAAACGGATATTTAACTACCCGTTTTGTTACGGACACGGATACGAATTTAATGGTACCCGTACCCGCGGGTACCCGTATCCGTTAATAATTAACAAAATTACATAAATATTCTTTAAAATTAATATTAATTACTTAAAATTTCTTTTCACAAAAAAATCATTTACTTATCCTTTAAAATTCTTTTGACTAAAAATTTATTTACGTAAATATATATCCTATAAAATTCCTTTTCACTTAAAATTAGAAACCCTAGTTGTGTCTCTGTATTACTACTACCATTATCTTCTTGTTGCCTACTTTTCACAGCGGCGGCGACCAAAAGCAACAACATCCACGAACACGATTTCTTCATGTCTCCATAAAAACGACGACGGCGATTTCATCCATTCCTATCTAGACGGCGGAAATCTTTACAGGTACTAGTTTTTCCCTTTTGTTTTCTCTTTTTTTCCTGCCGGTATATTTCTACAATGAAGCGATATTCAATGTTCATTACAGTTTTTTTCCTGCCGGTACTAGTATTTTATCATTCTCTGGTCTTCTTTTCTACAGTTAACTGATTAGGTTAAACATTTCATGTAACTGATTTAATTATTCAACTATCATCTTTTGACTCTTTGAATTGATTTCATTTCTTTGTAGAATGTCTTTTGAACAAAATTTTGCTCCTATGAAAAATGTACAAGATAATTTGGAACCCTCAAATGTGGTTGAGTCTAATACCGCCGCTTCGAATGCTCCTAATGTTGAAACTAATTCAACTCCTAAAGAAATTGAAAATGCAACTCCATGTGAATCTCAAGCCGAGACACAACATACTCGGAAAAGAAAGTTAACTTCAGAGGTTTGGAATCATTTCCAAAGACGTACAATAAATGGAAAGATGAAGGCCATTTGCAATCGTTGTGGTGCAAAACTCTTGGGTGATCCAACACAAGGAACATCACACTTACGTAGTCATTGAACTACTTGTGCACTTCGAAATACTCGAGATATAAGATAAGCTATTATCAAAACTGAACAAGTTGACAATCAAACGGCAATGGTTGGTTCTTATTCATTTAATCAAGACATAGCAAGACGTGCGGCTGCTACGATGATAATTCTTCATGAGTATCCTCTAGCGATGGTTGACCATATTGGTTTTAAAGAATTTTGTGGTGTTATGCAACCTTTATTTAGTGTGGTTTCTCGCAACACTATTAAGGCTGACATCATGAAACTGTATAAGGATGAGAAAGAGAATACAATGAAGTTACTGTCAAAAAATCAAAGTAGCATTGCAATTACAAGTGATATGTGGACTTCAAGTAACCAAAATAAAGGCTATATGATAGTTACGGCTCACTTTATTGATGATTCATGGACACTACAAAGTCGGCTTATAAGGTAATACAACTTTTAATGTTATGCTTGAAATATTAGCATAGTTTTTCTACTATTAGAATTTAAAATATTAGCATGTTAGAATTTGCTACTGTTGAATATTAGCATGTTAGAATTTGCTACTGTTGGTTACTGCATGGAATTTAAAATACTGCTAGTAACTTGAACATAGTTTGTAGATAGTTAGTTACTGCATCGAATTTAAACATAGTTGTGACTTGTATTGTACTTTAAGTTATTGACATGGTACTGCTAGTAACTTATACATAGTTTAGTGATTATTGTTAGTGATTATTGTTAGTAATTATTACATAGAAGATAGCCACTGTTAGTGAATATATTTAGTGATTATATTTAGTACTTTAAGTTAGTCACTGTTAGTGAATATATTTAGTGATTATTGTTAGTAATTTTATTTAGTAATTTATGTTAGGTTCATTTACGTGCCGGCTCCTCATAATAGCAAAATTCTGGCTGATACCTTACTTGAATGTTTGATGGATTGGAATTTAGATAGAAAGTTGTCCACGTTGACTCTTGATAACTGCTCTACTAATGATGCTATGATTGAACGCATTTTGAATAAGATTTCACTGGGGTCGCTCATATTGGGAGGTCAATTATTCCACATGCGTTGTTGTGCACACATTCTGAATTTAATTGTGAAAGAGGGTATGTCCTTAATCTCTGGTGCTATTGAGAATATTAGAGATAGTGTCGGATATTGGACAGCAACACCGAAAAGAGAGGAGAGATTAATAGAGACATGTGGTCAAGTGAACATTTCTTATGATAAAAAGCTTATTCAAGATTGTAAAACTAGATGGAACTCTACATTCTTAATGCTTAATGTTGCCATACAATATAAGGATGTGTTTGATCGATTGGCAGCACGAGATACTCAATACAAAACCTTGCCTAGTGAAATTGAATGGATGAAGACAAAAGAAATTTGTGAAAGGTTGGAAGTTTTTTATGATGTTACAAACTTATTTTCTGGTACCGAGTATCCAACTGCAAATGTTTATTTTCCAAAAGTATGTGAAATGAAATTGGCTTTGCTTGAATGGTTTGGCTCTACTGATAAAGTCATTAAACAAATGGCTTCAAGTATGCTTTATAAATTTGACAAGTATTAGAAGGTGGTTAATGGAGTGATGGCAGTTGGCACTATGTTAGATCCAAGGTACAAAGTTGATTTGTTAGATTACTTTTTCCCTCTAATTTATGGAGATGATGCTGAGGCTGAAATTGAAAAGGTAAAATCTTTCTTTCAAAAAATGATAGCCGAGTATGAATTGAAAATCAAAGAGAAGGATAGTGTTTCTTCATCCTCAAGTCAAAATCAAATTGTGTCAGATGCAGTTGTTGTTGGAAAAAAAGATGCCTGGAGGTTTAATTTTGCAAAACATGTTAATGCAAAAAAGAGTGTCATGTCTAATAGGTCTAAATTTGACCATTATATGGAGGAGAAAGTGTTGCCGGATGATGAAAATTTTGATATCTTAGGTTGGTGGAAGGTTAGTGGATTAAAATATCCTATGATGCAAATGATTGCAAGAGATTTTTTAGCAATTCCTATCTCAACTGTTGCTTCAGAGTCTTCATTTAGCACTAGTGGTAGGATTCTTACTCCTCATCGTAGTAGATTACGTTCAGATACTTTAGAGGCTTTGATGTGTGTCCAAGATTGGCTATGGACTGATGTGAAAGGTAATCACATTTGTATATTTTATCATAAATTTATTCTAACAATAATAAGTTGAGTAAATTTAAATTAACAAGTTATTATTTAACTTATTCTTTTTATTGATCAAGATCTACAAAATCAAAAGTTGAGAACATTGAATTCAATTCAGTTTTGGAAGATACAGATGCTGATATTTTTGAGGAAAAATTATGAGTTCCTTTGCAGATACTTTTCATGTGTCGGATCAAATAGGTAATACAAATGTTGCTATTTTGTTTTGAAGTTTCTTTGTTATGTTGATTTAGAATTTATTTGGAATTTTTCTCGTTGTTGTTGTTTATTTCAGGAACTATGGTGTCAAGAGTTACTGCTGAATTTATTTGGAGCAGCATTTGATAAATTAGTGACTGCTGGTGTCAAAGTGGCATATATAATTTATTTGGAACTATGTTGTCAAAGTGGCATAAATAATTTATTTAGAACTATGGTGTCAAAGTGACATATATATAACTTAATTTAGTTTACTGTCAGTTTTATGGTTGCAGTCAGTTTTATTCTGAAACATGGTTGTTGCATCTTATGCTTAGTTTTTAGTTTGAATCTATTTTGAGTAAGGAAAGTTTAAGTTACTACAGGTCTACAACTCAATTGCATTTGCACTGTATAATTAAGGTGGATTATTTTGGTTTTCCTTCTATGACAATCAAATTGTCATTTGTTTGATATTACTATAAATTAATATGTATTGATCATTTTCTTACATTCTTAAAGCATATTTAAAAAAAAAGTAAAATTTCTATTTACTAAAAGAAAAATGAGTAAATTATAATTAAAAAAAAATATCCATGGATACCCGTTAATACCCGCGGATATCTCAAAATCCACGGATACCCGTCTGACGGATACCCGTACGGATATGGGGCGGGTACGGGTATCATTTTTACTAAACGGGGCGGGTAACGGGGGACTAGTACCCGGCCCCATGGAAACCCATTGCCATCCCTACTCGGGACTCCTTTTTTGAGAGAGCTTTGTCAGGCGACTCTTCAAGAACTCTCTTTTTAGGGAAAACCGGTGGGGGTGAGGATTATGTTAAGAAACCATTGACCACTCCTTTCTTGACTGAGGCAGAAATAGAAATTGCAAAGTGAATGAGAGAGCATGCCGATAACTTCGTCTAGTCTTATTGAAAGAGGAATGGTTGTGAGACTAGCGATGCTGATATCACGAATAATTTGGAGTACCGGGGAATGTCCCATGATATGTCTTAGATCAGTCCCGATGATCAGTTTAAAGCTAATAAACTAGCCCGAAGGGGACTTTGGTTAGTTGAGCTAAACAATGCCAATAGATATCAATGGTTGGCCTCCGAAGTGGTTAGGACTCCTTCTATCTTGAACACTATCAAGGCTATAGCAAATGCTGACATTATGGTCGACAACCCCTCAAATTGATTGATTCTCCCAGTAGACCTACAGGAGAGGATATGTAGTTCTTTTGAGGGCTTCTCGGTTCATCTATACAAATATGTCTTCACCAGGTTGGGGGTATGCTTGCCTTTTTCTGATTTCGAGGTGGTTATAATGAACCGCCTAAAAGTTTCAACTTCGCAACTTTATCCTAGAGCTTGGGATTATATGAAGGTGTTCCAAATCAACACCAAGCATAAATCTTGGAAACCTTCTATGGAGCACTTTTTGGATCACTTTTACCTGGCTCGTGCTTCTTGGTATGATGCTAGATCTTGAGCCACCAAAACCTAGATCCGGAACTAGATCTTGAACCACCAAAACCTAGATCCGGAACTTCTGTGTTCGTTTGACGGTGCTTTCGAAATGATCTCGACCTCATGGAAATCTCAGGAATTGGATGTTGATTCCCACAAACGGCGCCAATGTTTCATGGTGGAACCAGAAATGGAGAAGATCGTGGAAACTACGGTGGAGCAACGCTTCTTAAGTGATTCAATGATGCGACACATTGGATCAGAGGTTGCAATCGCGATGTCTCTTGAATTAGAGATGTAGATCTTAAACTAGCGTTGTTAATCTCCGGTACGGTGTACTAAAGGGATGGGTACCTAAATGAATAACACTCCAACGCCAAGTTAATTTATGGTTCAAGATAATCATAGTGAGAGTGGAAATTAGAGATTGTGTATCTAAAAACTCATGTGAAGATATTTTTACCTTGGGCTCAACGGAGCAGGCAAGATAACTAAACCTTGTCTTATTGGGACTTTAGCCAGCATGGAATAACAACTTTACTTCAATGGTTTCTATGCACACTCTTTGAAAACATTTAAGATGAGTTTTGAATGATATATCTGAGCTTTCAAAGTAATATATAGAATAAATTATGATATGTACCTTTAAGATAATAATCATCACAATTCTTCCATTTGTTTTCCATTGATCACTATTCATGATATCTTTATATTTTTCTTCTTTGAGATACAATTATCTTCATCAATGTCAATCCAAGATAGAAGAGACCTTATTCACAACCTCTAATTGGAATCTATTTCTCAGACGAGGACGATACTAATTTCTTCATAGGAGACGTTTAGGTAAAGGAACAAAACTTCCTCTACAACTAGTTTGTACAAAATGATGGGGCTGACAACCCATTTTTAGAGACACTGACCCCTTTCCACACTTTGTAATCCACTCGAAGCGGGTTTGTTTCTTTAATAACTATTAAAATGACAATGTGTATTGGGTTCACTTAGATATAAATTTGTTCAGGGTGGTGAACATCTTATTTAGTTTCATCACCTATTTCTTTGCAGTTGGTTCTTCCATCTTGATGAGTGTTGTATACTTATCCGAGTTTGCCTCTATGCATCTCTTTGTCGGGTAGAATCCTAGGAATTTATTATCTCTGACCCTAAAGGTTTACTTCTACGAATTGAGCATAATACTATATTGTCAGTTCCACTGGAACAGACTGGCTAGGTGTTCATCGTTCAACTCTTCATCACTAGATTTAACGATCATATCATCCATGTAGACTTCTAATTTTTCGCTTATCTCTTCCATTAAGAATTTACCCATCATTCTCTATGTAGTGAAATATTTTTATAGGGTCCAGTAAAGGCAGGAGGGTTATGTCCCTTAGGAAGGGCGGCGAGCATGTATCGCCCTCCGGTAGGAATCACCTCGCCCTAAGAGCCTATCACTCGCCCATTTATGGGAAACGTGGGAAAATATATTTCTTGGTCAAAGAGAAGTTAGAGTCAATAGATGGTCCATTTCCTTCTAGGAATTAGAGATTCAACGGTCTACCACTGACTGAGTGAACAATTATCATTCCCAAGGAAACCTTAATTCCAAGGGCCTCTATAAAATTTGCTCTCCTAATGGGAGAGAGACAAATCATTACACCTTAAGCATAACAATTATACACAAAGCTTTTCTTTTCACGTGAGTTGTCCATTGCATACCACTGTAAATACCTCCAAGCAGGATCTCTGACCACCATGACCAGGTTCTAACTACTTTCATTTACTAAGGCTTCTGAGTATCCCCTACCCACGTAGGGATACCATGCACACATGTACTTTTTGACAAGTACACTATAGTATATTTCTCCAACATTTTTTAGGTTGCAAGGAATGAATTGTATCCGTAGTTGGCTTCTTCAATCATAAAGGTTGTCTTGTCTCTGTATGTCTTATACATAGGTATTTGGTTGTACCCGGAGTGTGCGTTCATGAATGATAATATCTTGTGAGAGGTTGAACTATCTACTAGCTTGTCTATGTTTGGGAGTAGGTAAGAATCCTTAGGGCAAGCTCGATTGAGATTAATGTAATAGACGCTAATTTTTCACTTTTCTAAAACTTTCTTGACAAACACAACATTAGAAAACTATTAAGTATATCTTACTTCAAAGATGAAATTGGCCTCTAGTAGGTCGTGAATGCTCTTTCTAGTTGCTTCAACTTTCTAGGGAGATTACAACCTTCTTCATTGAGCTATATAACGAATAAAGGGGTAAATATTCAACCGGTGGCCACCTCGATAGTTCCACATGTAAGAGTGGAGGAATCATTGAACACTAATAAACTCCCGCCTTCATAGAGCTTCAAATCTCGATTGCATAACCCTTATCTCATGAAGATTCCAATGTACATCAGATCGTTGGAGCTCCTGTCATCAACGAGGATTCTCGATACTGAATGGTTTGCTATGTGATAGGGCCATAAGTGCATAACTCTATCAGTTTAGTATAAAAGATAGTCGAATCACACAGAGACCAACCGACAAGTATCATTATCTATTAATATTGTGTTTATATAAGACGATGTGTAAGGTTTGTTTGACACGAAAATAAAAAATATCGGTTTAAATAAAGTTTAAATAACGAGAGGCCGAAACATAATTTCCATCTACCTTTGTTGCTCTTATAAATTGGAGCAGTTTATTGTAACGAGAAAAATATTTTTAGTAGAAAAACTAAGTTAGAGGTTCGATCTGCTTTCGCGTGTCCGTTACCAAATTTTAAACTCGTAATTGCTCGCTTTCGCGTGATACTATTACAAGTTTAAAACCCCTTTTAGAAAATAGTAGTTTCTTATTTAATTTAGAAAACGCTTTTACTATTTTAAAAATAAAAAATATGAGTTTTCTTAGTAAAATACCATTTTAGCTCTTACGAGCCGAAATCAGTATTTTGGTATTTCTACTTTCGTAGCAAACTTTAACTTAAAATAGAATATTTGGAGCTTAAAATTATTCTCGTTACAAATTTATTATGCACACAATTTATAGAGTCTCGTTGGTATGACAGTCCTCATGTTTCTGACTCAACTGGATTACTCAGACATGATAAAAAAATGCTTGAATAATAATAATAATTCATAGCATACATAATAAAATTCAAAAAGTAGATTGAATCTTGAAATTGCATAAAAATGGAAGCTTGAATAGAATATATGCTTTGAAGTAAGACGTTTGATCCGGTACAATGTTCAACTTGAAATAATAATATAGGAATTGAAAATAAAGCAACAACTGAAGTGAAAACAAATGCTCCAAGTGCATAAATTAAAGTTGCAAAAACACCTCAATGTGAGATATTATTGCTTTTACAAGTGAATATAGTGTTAGTACAAAATTTGGATCCTCAAAGTTATGCATTTAAGGTCCTATTTATAGGCCAATTTTTCTCAGGAACTGTCGCAAATCATGCAACAGAAGCGGAAAAAGTGTTGGAAGTGGTGAAAATGCAACAAAAGCGGAAAAAGTACTGTAAGTGGGGAAATTTTTTTGGGCCTGACTGTCATGATGGACGCCATTGAGGTGACGGTCTGTCCGTCATGACTCTTTGCATTATCTCTAGATCGTGGGTCCATAACGGGCATCACTTAGGTGGTTGTCTGCCCGTCATGGCGTTTGAACACGCTCTTCTTGTATTTCGCTTTGCCCGACAGACAGTTTGGGCATTAAAGGGCCATGACAAGCGTCATGTCTTACAGAACCCGTTGTATCAGGCTCCACTTAGCATTTTTATGCAATTTTCACCGTTTTCTTCATTTTTCGCGCAGAGGTCACTCAGTGATAAGTACCTGAAATACAACAAATAATATTAGCATAACATAGAAAAATTGATATAAACGTTACTAAAAACATATGTAAATCGAGTAGAATAAGCAGTACAATTGTGTGTTATAAAATTCCCCCACACTTGAACCATTTCGTGTCCTCAACCAATTTAGCTTGCATACAGAAAAGGTAAATGCAGCAACATAACATGAAAATGACTCAATGGGCTTGACCATCATGATGAACTTCACTGAGGTGACAATCTTCCTGTCACGAATCTTTAACATGTCTCTAGATTGTAGGTCCATCACGGGCGTCACTCTGGTGATAGTCAATCCATCATGGTGTTTGAACATGCACTTCTTGTATTTGGCTTCGCCTGGATGTTGGTTCAGGCATTAAAGAGACATGATGGTCATTAAATCAAATAATACAGTAGAGGTCACTAAGTGTTAAGTACCTGAAATACAACAAATAATACCAGTATAACCAAGCAAAATAAAAATAAACGACACTAAAAACATGTGAAAATCGAGTAGAATAAACATTAAAATTTCATGTTATCAAATTTCCCCACACTTGAACCGTTTCTTGTCCTCAAACAACTTAGCTTGCATACAAAAATGTAAATGCAGCAACATAACATGAAAGCGGCCAAGGTTAATTCCATAGGCACTAATTGGCTAGAGGTTAATTCCATAGGCACTAATTATGTTAGACGTAGGCAATTGATCTAGAAGGGGGGGGGGGGGGGGGGGTTTGAATAGATCACTTCTTTTAAAATTCGAGTCGGCGCTAAAATTTGTTTTTAAAATTATTTTGCGGAAGCGGCCAAGGATAATTTGTCTACACGAACCGAGTTACTGAGAGGATCGGATATACGTAAGCCAAATGGAACAAAAGGCTCGAAGAGAAAAATTAGAACCGCAACTTAACAATTAATCAATTTTCCAAAAGCACTTAACAAGGTGCATTCTCCAATGAGCAGTCAAAAATTAAACCAAACTTGATAATATATCAAACACCTTGTATGCGTTCAATGTATCGAGCACTTGGAGTGCATAAAACTCCAAGTTAAACCTTCTTTGACAGTTGATGCAGAATTTTCACTAAGCCCAATCCAAAATGATTTTGCAATGGTTTTAAAATTAATTTTCTGCACAAAACTATACCAGAATTTTTATCGATTGATTGAACAATTACAAGCGTAAACAGTTTGAAATATAAATGAGATAAGGAAAAGGAAACGACACCAGGTTTGTTTAGGCAGTTCCCCTTTCGTCCTCGCTTCAGGTAAGTCTGCCCCCAATTCTAAAACTAGAATTGAGATATCTATAACTTGTTTGCAAATGTTTTTACAAGAGTAAACTTAGCTATCCCACACTCAAGAAACTTCGTTGATGCAAATACTTTGTCTTCTCTTCCCTTGATTCGAGTCGAATCAAGTGCCTCGAACTTGTTGGAAGAACCTCCGAAAACCCCCAAATCTAATTGATCTTGGAGGACAAAACCCTAGAGGTTTTATTCAAGAATAAACCCACTGAAACACTCACCCCAAACCAAGATACAACTCTATGCTTTAGACGTTATCACTTCATGATGCAGAAAATCATCAAAAATGATTATGTGTATTTGTTGAGAAAGGTGCAAGATGAAGATGAAAGTGATGAGAGAAAAAGTTTCAATGTATTTCTTTCACTTGTTCTTATTCATCATCAGTAAAAAATTGAGGAACCATCTATATATGATGCAAGGACCACCAGAAAATAATAATAGCATTTTGCACAAAGAGAAAAACAGAAAAATTGACTACTTATAGCAAGCGGTCGACCGCTCCTTGAAGAAGGTTAGCCTGCGCTGACCCGTGGAGGAATCAACACACGTTGGAAGACCATGCGTTGACCGCTACAGGGACAATGCGTCGACGCATGGCTGTGAAAAATGCACAATCAGAAATCAAGAAGTGTGTGTCGACCGCAGGGTAGGCGTGCGCTTACCCGAGCGAGACACACACATTGTTAACATGTTGTGAGTCGACCGGACCTTAGCTTAGGTCGACTCAAGCTTCCAAAACGCCCAAAAATTGATTTTTCGAAACAATTTTATCTATATAGGCACAGTTTATGCATTCCTAATACTAATATCATGATCACTCATATTTAATGGATATGCAAGACTCCACCATGTATTTAGACTCATGATTATGCAATGCAAAATTAGAATGCCGACACCAATGAGATAACACCGTCCAAATTACAAACTACTAGCCCTCACATACATTTTGACATCATTAAAATAAAGCTCAAATAATGAGAGGCACCTTGCCCTCACAAATTATAACACCAAGGATATTATAAAAACACAAACCGCAATTTGAAGACAAATGTCTCCCTAATAGCATACCAATTCAAATTATATCATTGTATCTTAGTCTCTCCATCCTAATCCTTTTGTCCTCTTTCATTCAAGACCATCACATTAAGGCACTTAGGTATCTATTTAATCATCACACACATGGTAGGAAAACTAGTAAGCGTTTTTATTCATGTTTTTCACTTAGGCTTTTAATCAAAGATGCACATGTTTTGTTTTGATTTTTGAGATTCAACAATAGTTGGGATAAGCAACCGGGTGAGGGTTACCCAAATATAATGGATGCAATTGCCTTTATTTTAATTACGCTTCTAATTTTTCAAATTTGTTCATCGACTATCCTACTTAATGTGTGACTCTAGATTATGCTTGGATGGATAGGTAAACTACTTGAAAAGTACTAGAAAAGGGAGTTTGGAGACTAAGGCACAATGAGTATTTAAATTGATATCCAAATTCGGGAGGCTTTAGGTGTTGTGACAATATCGATTTTTCTAAAAATTTCACAAGTGTCCTTAACCATAGACTTTCTTCCTTTGGAACCGATATACTTTCCTAGTGATCCACTAATCATAAGCCTTTTAAATTTTTTTTTTAAATTTGGTTCAAGAATTTGGGAGAGTTTACTGTAAGAACAAGATCTGGTTCTGCATCTGGCCTTATGTTTTGATGATAACTTCACATGTCATCTTAGAGGCCAAAAACTAGATATAACATGCATCAAAATAGGATCCTATCTCTCAAGGTCTCCTCCCCCTAAAGTGGTGACCTCGTCCTCTGAAATAGGGGTCTTGAGGTGGAGGAAGAGGCTGTTCTTCCAACCGCTCATTCAGTTTCAGTACAACCCTGTTGAGTGTGTTGATACCATTCATCACACAGCGTGTCCGACCTCCGGCTGCAGTATCCAAATCATCAAAACGAGTCATGACAGCAGTGGCAAACTTGTTGAAGGTTTGATTTTTCTCCTCCAGCTGGTTTGAGAGAGCTGTATACCTCTCTTCTCGTGTGGTCATGAACGTCTCTTACTGCAACTGCATTGATCTTAACATGTCGAGGATTTCCTTGTTGCTCTGTTGTGGTGGCTGTGTGGGTGTAGGAATTGAATATTCGGGCTGGTGCCATTCATATTCTTCATGTTGTTGCCAGCCATGATTTGGAGGAACATAGGATGACCCAAGTGTGGTCCATCCCGCGTGCTTCCATTCACCTCAACCCTTATTTTCATATGGATCTTAAGGTGGAGAGTATCCCATCCTTTCAACATTGTCATCTTCCACCGTATATACCTCAGTTTGCATGTTGTTACCGGTTTGTTCTTCTTGTACATTCTCTTCTGCATCCTCTTGTTCATTTGGAACATCATACTGAAGATCTTGGTATGTTGTTCGGTGCTTGAATTTGAATGCCTAATCTTCAGAGTCCCAAAAGTAACTCATCATAGTCAGAGTCTTCTGAGTAAATTCTTGATCAGTGGTAAAGGTCACGTAAGGAATACCTGGGACCGTGACCTCAGCTTTTTTCAAGAGACACTAAATAAAGGAGGCATAACACAAAGCCGTACCTCTAGTAGAATCGCGAAGTGCAAACATCCGATATGTGAAGTAATGCGGCCAGTTAATCTGCTTTTTGTTTTTCAGCAAATAAATCAAATGGATTTCTGCTTGATCGACCCGAGAGTAACCTCCTTTCTTAGGCCATAAGATGTGAGTGACAATCCATTGAAGAATAAGATCAACTGGTTTCAACAATCCCGTTGTGACAGTTTTAGGAAATAGGTTGCTATTCACAATGCTCTCCGAGAAAGGGTCTCGTAGCATTGAGTTCAAAGCAGCCTTAAACTCATAGTCGTCAACAAATACAGTGTCCGTTACCTTAGGAAGACTTGCAATTTCTAGTTTAACCAGACTGTTCCAAACAGATGCATTCACCGAGTACTTCTTACCACCAATCATATATTGAAAGTCCGTACCTTCAAACTTGCCTAAACTCCCAGTGTAAAACAGCTTGACCAAGTCTTCATTATACTTGGTATCACATTCTAGAAATTCATCAAACTTTTGAACATTTAGAATTTCAATAATTTTAGATAGGTGATAATCTTCAGCCCTCAATGGATAGTACACAAATTGCTTAATCACATAGCGGTTTCTAAAATCTTTGTTGAATGTCTCTGATAAATCACCAGACAGTAATGAAAGAGCATTTACCGGTGTTGTTGATGAACCAACCCTTGATGTTGAAGCTCTGGAGGTCCTATTTCCTGTATCTCTTTGTGAAGCCATTGATGAGAAATCTGTGAACTCGGATAAACAGTACTTACTTTGTAGAGGAAGATGAACAGTACGAAACCTTGATGATCAAGATGACTAGACTGAAAAACCTTGGTTATTATGTAGATAAAACCTTTGAACACCTCTTGGATTGTAAGATTTGTTGGATTTGAAGATAGTTGTGGCAATGGGTTTTTAGGGTTTGAGATTTTAAGGAGAGGAGAAGAGAGAGATGAGGAGACAATAGAATCACAATGTTATGACATGCACTTGGAAAATGAAACAAAAAAATTTTGATGTAGTCAATTTGCCTAACAAATAAAACGGTGCGCGTCTTCCCGAGGAAAAGAGAATCAAAATTCGTCAGCGATGCATCGACCAAAACAGGTCATGCGTCGGCGCATGCTGAGCGAATTTTGACAATTTCAAAATTTTAATGGGATGCGTCGACCATAGGTCGGCGTGCGCTGACCCGCGCCCACATTTGACAAAAATTACATTTCTTGAGTCGACCCATGCCATGTTTTGGTCAACTCAAACCAACATAACATGAAAAAAATGCATTTTTTGATCTACTTATGCAACAAGTAATGATAAATAACACACCATACATATGCTAATACTAAAAAATGGATCACAAATACATTTAAGCATGAATAAAATATCAATTTCAACCACATTTTGGCCATAATAATTCACAAACATAATTGATCAAGAATAGAATTTCTAAGAGGGAACTGTATTACCTCCGACGATTGATGATGGATGCTCTCACATATAGCTTAATCTTATCACTTATTGTTAGTTAAAAGAAATAAAGACAAGCAAAGAATAGAGCATGCAATCATATAATCAAACTCGATTCGAGATATCGAGAACACCAAGTTCCCTACAGATATTAAAGAAAAGCTCCATCGCAAGAGGTTTAATGAAAATGTCCGCAAGTTGATTCTTAGAGTCAATATGCTCAAATACCACATCACCTTTCTCTACATGATCCCTAAGAAAATGATGCCTTACTTCTATATGTTTTGTGCGAGAATGTAATACCGGGTTTTTGGTTAGGTTAATGGCACTTGTATTATCACACAAAATAGGAATACGTTCAAGTTGAACATTGTAGTCGAGTAATTGTTGCTTAAGTAATAATACTTGAGCGCAACAACTACCGGCTGCAACGTATTCCGCCTCGGCTGTTGACAAAGCAACGGAAACTTGCTTTTTTCTATGCCAACTCACTAAGGAATTCGAGAAAATGTGACAAGTACCACCAGTACTTTTTTTCTATCCGATTTGCAACCGACAAATTCGGAATCGGAATAGCCAACCAAAGAGCAATCGCTTCCTTTGGAGTACCAAAGCCCATACTTTGGAGTACCACATAGATACCTAAGTATGCGCTTTACAGCTTTTAAATGAGACTCCTTAGGACACGATTGGTACATAGCACACATGCAGACACTAAACATGATATCTGGTCGTGATGCGGTAAGGTAAAGTAGAGAGCCAATCAAACCTCCGTATCTCTTGATATCTACATCCTTACCTGTTTCATCTCGACTCAAGTTGACACACGTAGGCATCGGAGTGTCAATCGCCTTTGAGCTAGCCATGTCGAAGCGCTTGAGTAACTCAAGACAATACTTCGTCTGGCTCACGAACGTCCCTTCATCAAGTTGTTTGATTTGCAATCTGAGGAAATAGTTAAGCTCCCCCATCATGCTCATCTCGAACTCTCCCTGCATTAACTTAGAAAACTCCTTGACCATATTTGTGTTTGTAGAACTAAATATAATATCGTCTACATATACTTATACCAAAATTTGGTGTTTTCCTTGATGTTTAATGAAAAGAGTTATGTCAACCTTTCCTCTAGAGTACCCTTGATCAAGTAGAAATTTGCTAAGATGCTCATACCAAGCCCTAGGGGCTTGTTTGAGACCGTACAAAACACGTTTTAATTTGTAAACGTGATCGGGATACTCATGGGACTCAAATCCAGGAGGTTGGGCAACATCTTCATTAATATAACCGTTAAGGAATGCACTTTTAACATCCATTTGAAATAATATGAAGTTTTTAGCACATGCATAGGCAAGCAATATGCGTATAGCCTCGAGTCGAGCAACAAGCGCATAAGATTCCTCATAGTCTATGCCTTCCTCTTGGTTATACCCTTGCGCAACCTAGCACGCTTTATTTCTTGTTATAACTCCATTTTCGCCGAGCTTGTTCCTAAACACCCATCGGGTGCTGATTACTCGATGGCCTCGCGGAGGAGGGACAAGGTCCCAAACCTCATTTCTTTTAAATTGATTTAACTCCTCTTGCATTGACAAAAGCCAATGTTCATCTAGTAAGGCCTCTTTTGAGTTCTTAGGCTCAACTTACAAAACGAAAGCGGATTAATAACAGAAGTTACTTAGCTTGGAACGAGTTGTTACTCCCTTTGAGATGTCACCGAAAATGTTGTCAATGGGATGGTCTTTGGAAGACTTCCAAGCTGGAGGAAGGTCATCTTTATTAGACGGATGATCCTCCTCACTCTTCACCTGTTGGTGATCTTTTTCCTCCTCAACATGCACTGCTTCAGGTTGATCAGTCCCTTTATCAGTGTCCTTGAGTATGTATTCAGAAGATAAACCTGGACCATGAAAAGAACTACCTTTTCCGACATTTTTCGGATAAGAATCATCAAAAGTAACATGAACCGACTCCTCAACAGTAAGTAACCTCTTATTGTAAACCCTATATGCCTTACTAGACTGAGAATATCCAAGAAAAATACCCTCGTCGGCCTTAGCATCAAACTTACCAAGTGTCTCTTTACCATTATTCAACACGAAACACTTACAACCAAAAACGTGAAGGTGAGATACATTGGGCTTTCTCCCTTTTAAAAGCTCATACGGTGTCTTGTTTAGAATAGGACGGATGAGCACCATATTCAAAACATAACAAGTCGTACTTATGGCGTCAGCCCAAAAGTATTTTGGAAGTCCACTCTCATTTATCATAGTCCTTCCTAATTCTTCCAAAATTCTGTTTTTACGTTCCACAACCCTGTTTTGTTGAGGGGTACGTGATGCGAAAAAATTATGATCAATCCCATGGCTTTCACAAAATGCTTCAAAAAGATGATTTTCGAACACACCCCCATGATCACTTCAAATTGATATAATGTTGGTGTTTAACTTGTTTTGGGATAACTTGGCAAATCTTTCAAAGGCCGAAAAAGTATCGCTCTTGTTTGCTAAGAAAATAGTCCAGCAAAACCGAGAAAAGTCATCTACTATCACAAAACCATAATAGTTACCACCTAGGCTTTTAATCCTAGATGGTCCAAAGAGGTCCACATGGAGGAGCTCAAGGGGTCTCGTAGTTGAAACAATGTTTTTATATTTAAACGAGATCCTTGTTTGCTTCCTCATTTGACACGCATCACATAAGTCATCCTTTGTGAATTTGATTTTGGGCAAGCCGATCACTAGGTCTTTAGAAACTATTTTATTAAGCAAATCAAAATTGACATGCGCCAACCGTCTATGCCATAACCATGAATCTTCACTCATGGTGACTAGACACTTGTCGCTACTCAAGGATACCTCATTCAAGTCTAGGATATAGACGTTATTCACTCTCAAACCTTTAAACACATCCTTTTTATCACTATTCTCAATTATGCAACAATCCTTTGAAAAAGATACTTTATAGTCCTTGTCACATAATTGACTAATGCTTAAAAGGTTATGTTTAAGGCCCTCAACAAGAAGCACATCAGAGATAGTAGTAGATGAGGGGTAACCTACACTACCTTTGCCAAGTATCTGTCCCTTGTTATTGTCTCCGTAGGTAACAAACCCCTTTTTCTTCGCCACAAAGTCGATGAAAAGAGATATGTCTCCTGTCATATGTCTTGAGCAGCCACTATCTAGAACCCATCTTCTTTCCGTGGTCTCAAGACGTTGTACTTACAAAGTCAATCAAGGGAAATAGGTACCCAATTCTTATTGGGTCCTTGGTTGTGATTGAAAACAGGATTGCATTTGGGAAACCATTGATAAACACCTTTAGGAACCAAAAACCTCCTAAAGCAACACTTAGCAATGGTATGACCCCTTTTGCAACAATATAAGCAAGTGAGGTTAACATGAGAATCACTTTTGCTAGGTTGATTTCTAATCACATAAGTATATTTTTGATATGGATTAATCATGCTTTTCTTAAAGTGTGATTTATCAATAGCAAAAGTCATTTTTGGTTCTAGAGCCTTGTCAAGCTTGACCTTAAGAGTTTTAACCTCTTTTTTCCAAATGTGACAAATATCGCAACCAAAATTTAACCACTTACTTTTGTCTTCCACAACATCTACCTTTGTTACCTCCACCATGGACTTTTTGAGAGCCTCTAATTCCTTTTCGGAATCAGAGATCTTTTGCTCCAAATGAGAAAATATTTGTTTATTTGAAGCTAACTGTTTAAAGGCTTCCTTGGCCTCATGGTGTAGAGTATCAAACGTACGTTGTAGTTCAGAATAAGAAATTGAATTAGAGTTATTGTACTTAGAGTGTCTTACCTTTTTATTCTTTTTCCTTTGGTGAGCGGAAAGGCAAAGATTGACGGATTCTCCTTTGTCACTTGAACTTTCAGCATTAGATGATTCACTATCGCTTTCCCAAGCGATATAGGCTCTTCTAGGTTTTGATTGTTTCTTCCCGTGATGACTTTTGTCCTTATCTTTGTCCTTCTTCAATAATGGACAGTCCGACTTATAGTGGCCGACTTTCCCACAGTTATAGCAAGAAACCTTAGTTTTTCCACTCTTTTTGTCTTCATTCTTGGAAGACTTCAATTGTTTACGAAAGTTGACGAGGTTTTTCTCCGAATGTTGGATACCATTTTTCTTGATATAACGATTGTATCGCTTCACAAATAATCCCATGTCTTCATTCGAATCCTCTTCCTCGTCATCACTGGATTAACTCTCGCTCAGCTCGTATGCGGAGGACTTTGAACTAGAAGTCTTTAGAGCTATCGACTTCTTTTCCGCTTCTTTGGTCTTGCTCTTTTCCTTCTTCTCTCTTTTCTCAAATTGGTCTAAGCTTATGAGCATTTGCTCATGTTCCTCGAGCTTCCAAAACAACGTTGTGATGTCTAACGTCATTAGGTCGTTGGCTTCTTTGATGGCGGCCACCTTCGGTTGCCAATCCCTAGTCAAACACCTCAAGATTTTGTTAGTAGCAACCTCATTGGAAATTGGCCTACCAAGTGAATGAAGTCTATTGATTAAATGAGTTAACCTCTTTTGCATGTCGGCAATGGTTTCCCCTTGCTTCATGTGAAAGAGGTCGAACTCTTGAGTCAATGTATTGATTCTAGCTAGCTTGACGTCGTTAGTACGCTCATGGGAAACTTGTAACGCGTGCCACACAGCTTTAGCACTCGTACAATGTGAAACTCGATAATATTCGTCAACTCCCAATGAGGAGATTAGAATATTTCTCGCCTTCAAATCGTAGTTTTACTTTTTTCCGTCTTCTTCATTCCATTGTGCTTCAGGCTTGGGTACTACCACGTTATTCGCACCGGTCATGGTTATTTCCATTGGACCGTTTTGGATAACGCTCCATACCTTTCTATCAATATAATTGATGTGAACATGCATACAATCCTTCCAGTAACTATAATTTTCACCATTAAAAATAGGTGCTTTATCATAAGCTCCATTCGGTTCGTTTGCCATTTTCTAAAAAGTTATACTTGAAGCACTAGAATTAACCGGTGCTCTGATACCACTTGTTAGACAAAGGCAATTGATCTAGAAGGGTGGGTTGAATAGATCACTTCTTATTAAAAGTGTGTCGGCGCTAAAATTTATTTTTAAAATTATTTTACGGATGCGGCCGAGGATAATTCGTCTACACGAACCGAGTTACTGAGAGGATTGGATATACGTAAGCCAAATGGAACAAAAGGCTCGAAGAGAAAAACTAGAATCGCAACTTAACAATTAATCAATTTTCCAAAATCACTTAACAAGGTGCAATCTCCAATGAGTAGTAAAAAATTAAATCAAACTTGACAATATATCAAACACCTTGTATGCGTTCAATGTATCGAGCACTTGGAGTGCATAAAACTCCAAGCTAAACCTTCTTTGATAGTTGATGCAGAATTTTCACAAAGCCCAATCCAAAATGATTGTGCAATGGTTTTCAAATTAATTTTCTGCACAAAACTATACCAGAATTTTTATCGATCGATTGAACAATTACAATTGTAAACAGTTTGAAATATAAATGAGATAAGGAAAAGAAAATGACACCAGGTTTGTTTAGGCAGTTCCCCCTTCGTCCTCGCTTCGGGTACGTCTGCCCCCAATTCTAAAACTAGAATTGAGATATCTATAACTTGTTTGCAAATGTTTTTACAAGAGAAAACTTAGCTATCCCACACTCAAGAAACTTCGTTGATGCAAATACTTTGTCTTCTCTTCCCTTGATTTGAGTCGAATCAAGTGCCTCGAACTTATTAGAAGAACCTCCATTTACCGTTACTAGATTGCAAGAACACACCGGTCTTCAATCACCTTCACTCGGCAGATTCTGATCCACACACAGTTCGATCCTCAAACCTTGTTGTACAATCCTCCGGTTAACGCTACTAGATCGTCAAAACCTTCCGTTCTTCGATCCCCTTCGCTCGGCTGAATTCAATGCACACAAGATCTGATCCAAAAACCCCCAAATCCAATTGATCTTGGAGGACAAAAGCCTAGAGGTTTTATTCAAGAATAAACCCACTGAAACACTCACCCCAAACCAAGATATAACTCTATGCTTTGGACTTTATCACTTCATGATGCAGAAAATCAACAAAAATGATTATGTGTATTTGTTGAGAAAGGTGCAAGATGAAGATGAAAGTGATGAGAGAAAAAGTTTCAATGTATTTATTTCACTTGTTCTTGTTCATCATCAGTAAAAAATTGAGGAACCGTCTATTTATATGATGCAAGGACCAGCAGAAAATAATAACAACATTTTGAACATAGAGAAGAACAGAAAAATTGACTACTTATAGCGAGCGGTCGATCGCTCCTTGAAGAGGGTCAGCCTGCGCTGACCCGTGGAGGAATCAGCGCATATTGGGAGACCATGCGTCAACCGCTATAGGGACCATGCGTCGACGCATGGCTGTGAAAAATGCACAATCAGAAATCTAGAAGTGTGCGTCGAACGCGGGGTAGGCGTGCGCTTACCTGAACGAGACACACACATTGTAAACATGTTGTGAGTCAACCGGACCTTAGCTTAGGTCGACTCAAGCTTCCAAAACGCCCAAAAATTGATTTTTCGACACAATTTTATCTATATAGGCACTGTTTATGCATTCCTAATACTAATATCATGATCACTCATATTTAATGGATATGCAAGACTCCACCATGTAATTAGACTCATGATTATGTAATACAAAATTGGAATGCCGACACCAATGAGATGACACCATCCAAATTACTAACTACTAGCCCTCACATACATTTTGACATCATTAAAATAAAGCTCAAATAATGAGAGGCACCTTGCCCTCACAAATTATAACACCAAAGATATTATAAAAACACAAACCGCAATTTGCAGACAAATGTCTCCCTAATAGCATACCAATTTAAATTATATCATTTGAAATTCTGGTATAGACATGTGATGCCAAGTGCAATGTCACAACATCAATATCTGTTGTATGAACAAGTCAATAATAGAAACAGAAACGTATAAACCACACACAAGGATTGTTCACCCAGTTTGGTCTAACAACCTACATCTGGGGGCATACCAAGCCAGGAAGGAAGTCCACTATTAGTAGTATCAAATTACAGACTCAACAAACCAGTTGACAATCTACCTAATCTAATCACTACCCAATGACCCTTCTACCTAAGTTCTCCCTAGGTAAGAGACTCCATCTCACTCCCAATCATCGCAATGATGTCTAGCAGTCAACTTCTCCGCCACTGCATCAACAACTTGATTACCAACAACTTTTCAAACACAGAAAACTAGAAGTCACACTTCCATGACACCCTTTGGAGTTGCTTCAAAGCTTCCTCCAAGAACAATACAATACTCATTACCTACAGGTTTCTGAGTAATAACACAGTGACCATCTCACAACCCGAGTGGTTCACTTAGACTAAGCCCTAATGATCTACATCTTGGACTCGTACCTATTCTAGATTACAAGCATTCTATTTATAACTTTTTCCCAACTGGATTTGGGCTTTCAAATCACAACAAATCTTCTGTACCAAATCTGTAAAAGATTCTGCTACTAAATAGATCTTCAATCAAATCTTCAATTAAATCTTCAATCAAATCTTCATATTTTAAATACTCAATCTTTACTCGATTTTATCTTTAATCTTCCACACCTTTAAATCAACTCCACATAATATTTCCAGGATATTATGTATCTTTTAAATCTTCACTTTTTAATTCAGCTGCAAGATCTTCTCCACACAAATAGGAACAATTCTCCATGTCTATTTGCACAAAAATAGTAACAAACTATTCTCCACAAGATATGCAGAATTAATTGTATCAGAATAAATCTTCTCCAATAAATTCGCCTGCAATCTCTCTAGCTCTCAGCAGAAAATCTTACTAACAACAAACCATCCTAACACGCGCAGCCCTAAAACATCACAAACTGATGTTCTGATGTTCTGGTATAGTGATGTCAAGACATCACTTATAACATCAGCATACAAAACTTCCAACCCTGCAACAGCTAATGATAAGAACCAATGTTATGACATCAGACATATGACATCAACATTGTTCAACTTTGTTTTACCAAAATTCCATCCAACACAAGAACTAACAATCTCCCCCTTTGGCTAATTTTGGCTAAAACAAACTCTGCCATCATCAGAGAACCTAGCAGTGGATAAACTCATTAACCAACAGTAACAAAAACCAACAAGCTGCATAAACTCACTTTCACATCAGCATAGGCCAAACTCCCCCTCAAACCAAGAACCAGCTCACAGCTGTTCATACACTCTCCCCCTCAACTGCAGCACCATATCAGAAAAGGCTTCACAAACACACCTTGGCTACTCTCTCCCCCTTTTTAACCACAATTGGACAAACTCTGAACATCGCAGCAAGCACAAAAAATTCCAAAATCAAACTCTGAATCATCCAACCAATATACTCAGAACAAAATCCAGACTCAACAGCTACTACTGTACATTCTCTCCCTCTTTTTGGCCAATAATTGACAATCCATTGACACACAAATCTATAGAACCAGGTCTAAACTGTCAAGTACACCATGAACTTCACCAGTAACACAATGTCACGACATCTTGTCTGACATTACAATCTAGATAAACAACTTCTTCACCAAAAGATCAATTCTCCCTATCTAAGATAACCAGTGCTCCTTTGAAAGAAGAACACCTTAAATGAATGGAAAACATAAGACTCATCTTCATGTCTTCAAGAGCGCACCCTCTGTTCAACACACCTGCTGAACGCATTCACTTAATGCTTAATCCTCAAACAATCCAAATACTAATACTCACATGATTCCCTCTTGGTTTGTTATCTTCTCATGCTCTAAAACTCACATCTTGCCAAGCTGATCAACTTCTCTCTGTAATATCCACAGGAAAGATCACAATGAACTCCTTGATCATAACATTTGGAAAATCCGGACATAGTCTTCATCCATCCAGTCAGGAATGCTTCACACAATCATCCACAAGTTATGAAGCACACACACAATACCTTCCACTGAACTCATACACCAAGACAAGTGTGACATCTCCCATCAATAAAGACCCTCACACAGGATTTCCAAAATCAGTCATTCCCTATCATACTCTTCATCTTCAGATTTCCAAGCAATCAATACCTGATCTACTTCAGTCTTCTCTACATTCTCCATCCAAGGCAGACCTTCTACTTCATCATTCTCCCGTATGACTATGTAGACGCTCCTTAGGCATAATGTATGCACCAAACTCCAGAACCAGAACAAAATCATCCTTTACCAAGGATATCCAACTCAAAAAATGTTCCAACATCTGTTAGGACATTCTTGACACATCACAAATACCACACACTATGGTTCTAGATATGCTCCACTACTGAACATACTATCAGCATAAAATCCAAACTGAACACTGCGTCACCAGCTTGAACAAAGAGAGCTTCAGAAAGCCAGAGAGGACTAAACTCTCATCCACCAAAAGAAGGTATACTTCCATCCTCAACCTAGAACTTCTGCCAAAAGCTCCAAGAGAATTAGAACCTCCTTACATTTTCAACTAAATACTCTTCTGCACAAGAGCAATCAGTTTCAAGCATCCTGCTTGAATGCACACAATGAAACCAACCAAATTCTCCCTTTTGATTGATCTCAATCTTCTTCAGAACTCCCACAAGATATCCTGATCCACCTATGAAACCAGATCTTCAAGTCATATGAACTCCTTGCTCCAAAGCAAGACATCTTGGATTTACCAAGCCTCTTAGACATGTAACATCTTCTCAAACCACAGCTCCCGCAAACTGTATGAGATAGATCTTTTTGAAGCATCCATAACTTCCATTACTGTAGATCACCTCTATCTTAAGTTGATGTGCCACATCACCAGCTGAGACTTCTGATGTTAAGCTAGATGTCAAAACATTATGATATCCAACTGTTGAATTCAGCTCTTCCTTCTGCCACTTAGAAGAACCTCCTCCCTTTGCAGAAATAGATTTCCATGCTCTCATAGACTTGATTCAACAATCAAGTTTGAGTAGACAACCTCCATCCTGCTCAGAAACTCCAAAGACTTCAAACCTACCACATCTGAATATTCAGAAGCTAAGTAGTCCAAGACTACCCCATAGCAATACTAAAGAAAGTCACTTCCCTTAGTAGAGCCGTCAGTAGAAAGCCAGAGATAATAGCCACTTATCCTCGACCTTCACAACCAGAGCAAACACCATGCTCCAAACCACTGATCCAAGCTGTAACCATCAAGATTATGTTGTCTTCATAGTCTTCCATCTTCATCTTCAACAACACCATCATCTGAACAATTCATTCACAATCCTTTCTAGGAACAGATGCTAAGAAATAATCCCAGTTCAACACCTAGGCGACTTGTGAGCGAATGTAGAACCCCTCCCATGATTCTCCAAACCTCTGATGAAAAGATGTTAAAACAATAGACAGAACATCCTTAACCTTGTCTTTCAAGGATAATCAATTAAATACTTGTGAATTTCACAAATAGCAATTGATTCCTGTGGTTTAACCCTTCTTCAGATTCTAGCATCTTCAGAATCTTCTCTAAGACAGACCATTATGACAACCATTCATACCACAAAAGCCTACCAGGTTAGGTCAGTGTCTTGATCTTTTACTCCATCCTGAGCAAAGAACTGAAATGATGTTTCAACATCAGTTCCGACATTAGTCTAAATCACATTAAACATCTCCTATGGATTTGGAGACTACAACCATATTAATCCACACAAATCTTTTGTAGGGAACACACGAGAACATATCAACATCTGATCAACTTCCAAGATCAGACTAAAAAAAGTGCAGTAACTTGCATAACACACTCTTTCAGAAGCTTCTTCTTATAAGCACAAGGTTTAGACCTCTTGTCTAACTTAAGAGTGATAACTGCCATCCTTCTGCATAAACATACCATAGACAATCTACTACTTCCAATCACAAAAATGAAAGAGCTCATGCAAACACCAATTGACCACAAGCTGATTTACACTGCTACTGCACACAAACTCTTGGATGCATTTTCCCTATAGCAAGGATCATCTCCTTCTCTCCTGCTATCAAGATAACTACCTTTTCTTCAACCAGCTCCTGCTGAAATGCTATGACATTATGAACAGCATCTCAAACATTGTTCAACTTCACGGCTTCAGTGATCCTTCAAAATAGCTACAATCTAATAGGTCTTTGACTTAGCTTTTCCCATAAACTGCTGATGAGTAGCGCGATGTCGAGACATTGACATATTAAGCTCAGCTTCTTTCTTGATGAAACTTCCTCCTCATTAGGTCACCACAACTAAGCTTAAGAGATAGCATATCAAGATCTTCACTCCCGCATGAAAGATTTGATAGTGATACTCTTTTGCTTTGGCTCTACCCTCTTCTTTCACCATCAAGAAAAATGATAAAGAAGTAATCATTGTTCTGGACAGATTGGTCTTCAATGCCTGATTTGAAATATATTCTTCTAAAACTTCCATGTCATACAGTCTTTAATAAGATCCATTCACCTTTTGATCACTTCTTTCCCAAAACAAGGATATGAGATAATCCTCAAGTATCTTTGGCATCTCTAACCAAACGGTTGAAGCTGTCTTGCATAAACTACAACATCATGGAATATCATGCTGAGGAGACCAAACCCTAATGTCTTTCCAAGAGAATACCTTCCTAGAATCTCACCACCAGAGATACAAGAACCAACCAGGGTTACATCAGATACCATGCAGCGGACCACACAACAATTCCTCAACAACCTTCAGGCACTACTCAATAATCCTTGCACACCATCACCATAAACCATTTGCCAACAAATCAACCTCACAACAGCAGTTCTCCTGACAGGTCCAATACATACCCTGTCATGAATAGTCTATCCTTCACTTTAAGGGATCATACAAATAACTCTCTTCCTTGCTCATGAACCAGAAAGTATCTTCCCAAGATCTCATCCAGAAACAGACAGGATGCCTGCTCTGATACCAATTGAAATTCTGGTACAGACATGTGATGTCAAGTACAATGTCACAACATCAATATCTGTTGTATGAACAAGTCAATAATAGAAATAGAAACGCATAAACCACACACAAGGATTGTTCACCCAATTTGGTCTAACAACCTACATCTGGGGGCATACCAAGCCAGGAAGGAAGTCCACTATTAGTAGTATCAAATTACAGACTCAACAAACCAGTTGACAATCTACCTAATCTAATAACTACCCAATGACCCTTCTACCTAAGTTCTCCCTAGGTAAGAGACTCCATCTCACTCCCAATCATCGCAATGATGTCTAGCAGTCAACTTCTCTGCCACTGCATCAACAGCTTGATTACCAACAACTTTTCAAACACAGAAAACTAGAAGTCACACTTCCATGACACCCTTTGGAGTTGCTTCAAAGCTTCCTCCAAGAACAATACAATACTCATTACCTACAGGTTTCTGAGTAATAACACAGTGACCATCTCACAACCCGAGTGGTTCACTTAGACTAAGCCCTAATGATCTACATCTTGGACTCGTACCTATTCTAGATTACAAGCATTCTATTTATAACTTTTTCCCAACTGGATTTGGGCTTTCAAATCACAACAAATCTTTTGTACCAAATCTGCAAAAGATTCTGCTACTAAATAGATCTTCAATCAAATCTTCAATTAAATCTTCAATCAAATCTTCATATTTTAAATACTCAATCTTTACTCGATTTTATCTTTAATCTTCCACACCTTTAAATCAGCTCCACATAATATTTCCAGAATATTATGTATCTTTTAAATCTTCACTTTTTAATTCAGCTGCAAGATCTTCTCCACACAAATAGGAACAATTCTCCATGTCTATTTGCACAAAAATAGTAACAAACTATTCTCCACAAGATATGCAGAATTAATTGTATCATAATAAATCTTCTCCAATAATTTCACCTGCAATTTCTCTAGCTCTCAGCAGAAAATCTTACTAACAACAAACCATCCTAACACGCGCAGCCCTAAAACATCACAAACTGATGTTCTGATGTTCTGGTATAGTGATGTCAAGACATCACTTATAACATCAGCATACAAAACTTCCAACCCTGCAACAGCTAATGATAAGAACCAATGTTATGACATCAGACATATGACATCAACATTGTTCAACTTTGTTTTACCAAAATTCTAGCCAACACAAGAACTAACATCATTGTATCTTAGTCTCTTCATCCTAATCCTTTTGTCCTCTTTCATTCAAGACCATCACATTAAGGCACTTAGGTATCTATTTAATCATCACACACATGGAAGGAAAACTGGTAAGCGTTTTTATTTATGTTTTTCACTTAGGCTTTTGATCAAAGATGCACATGTTTTGTTTTGATTTTTGAGATTCAACAATAGTTGGGATAAGTAACCGGGTGAGGGTTACCCAAATTAGTGGATGCAATTGCCTTTATTTTAATTACGCTTCTAATTTTTCAAATTTGTTCATCGACTAACCTACTTAATGTGTGACTCTAGATTATGCTTGGATGGATAGATAAACTACTTGAGAAGTACTAGAAAAGGGAGTTTGGAGACTAAGGCACAATGAGTATTGAAATTGATATCCGAATTCGGGAGGCTTTAGGTGTTGTGACAATACTGATTTTGCTAAAAATTTCACAAGTGTCCTTAACCATAGCCTTTCTTCCTTTGGAACCGATATACTTTCCTAGTGAGCCAATAATCATAAGCCTTTTAAATTATGTTTTTAAATTTAGTTCAAGAATTTGGGAGAGTTTACTGTAAGAACAAGATATGGTTCTGCATCTGGCCTTATGTTTTGATGATAACTTCACATGTCATCTTAGAGAACAATTTCATACTCTAATGTGTCATACCCCAAATTTTGACCACTAAGATTTCCCATCATTGTGTAAATCATTACCACAATATGGATGAACCATTATGCCCCATCAGTTTCCCCAAAGATGGGTGAGCATTCACCACAAACAAGGATTAGGGTTTCAACACCTATCAGAGCATTTAGACAAAGGATCAATCAAGGAATAACATGATCTTCAACTTGTCTAACCTCTCAAACACCCATAAAGGATCAAGAGGACTCCCACATCAAGGATCAAGCACAAATTTGCTACCTTCCAAGTGGATTAAGCCTCAAGATCTCTAGTGTCACCAAATTAGGGTTTTGGTCGACCAAGGCCTCCAGATGAAAATTGTCATCTGGGCATGAGCCAATACTTCGAAGCACAACCTAAAATACTTCAAGGTACCTCATGGACCCAATCACCAAGTCAATTTAGCCTCAGGGGATGCACTCACCAAAAATCAGGAATTAGGGTTTCTTGACCTAATTCACCCCTAAGTTGACTTTTGGGACAAAACATGAGCCAAGACCTCAAGACATGATTTGGGGGTCTCTAACACACTATATTGATCCATTTGCAACAATGGATTGATCCAATAAGCTTGATCAACAAGTTTCATTTTCATCTAGACCACAATTAGGGTTTTGAGGAAAAAGTCAACTGTACCTTTGACTTTTGATTCAGACATGCTCCCAAACCTTGGGACATGATTCAATACACCCTATATCACCTATGGAATCCATTTATTAAGTTTGATTTATGTCAAGGACTTGATTTCATAGAGGATCACACAGTTTGGAATTCATCTGATAAAAAGTCAACTGTGCACAAAAGTCAAAGTTTGACTTTTTGAGATTTTTCACAATTATGGTTCTTTAACCCTAAAACAATGTTAATATATGATTTGAATCATCATTCATCAAGAAAAACTAAAGAAACTTGGATAACTTGTAAAAGGGGTAACCATAAAAACTTAGAATTTTTCTAAGTTATGAAACAAAGTGGCTAGGGTACCAACTTCCTAGGATCATAACTTGAGATCCAAGCAACCATTTTGAATGATCCAAAGATGGATTTGTAGCTCTCATTACACACTTTAAAAGTGTCAACTACACCTCATTCTAATTCCTCATGGATTTTTAGTTATGGAGTGATCAAAATGGCTGAAAACATGAAAATGCCACTTTTTCCAACACTTAGTGAAATTTTCACTAAGTTAGAATCGGTTTCACTTTTTTCAAAGTGTAGGGGTATTTTTCACTTGGATCCAAAAAGTGTCAAGACAAATTATAATCACACATGTGTTGTATCATATGAGAGCTTTCCAAAATGGCTAAGAACTCCATCAAATTCCATCTGAGCTAAGAGTTATGACAGTTGCAACATACCTTGCTGCAAACTGTCTTGGCAAGGCAGATTTGTGCACAAGTGCTCGAATTGCTCAAATTGTGCAATTTCAAGCATGCTTATCCATCTGCACACCTCAAGGGGGAACAACCAAGGGACAAACACTGATTCATCAGCCTCTCCCAAGTCCAAGATTCCCAAAGTAGCATGCCAAACCCCTAAAAAGCCTAAAAGAGGCCAAGACTCCAATTTTGTTTCCAAGCATTCAATGGATGCACCAAGGTGGCATGAACTGAGTCATTTCCAACTGAATGAGTTAAGGATAAGCTCTGAACCAAAGAACCATAGGCATGTGCTCTAACTTCTAGTCAATGGCTAAAGGAGACTTGAAATTCCAAAATGATCCAATTGGCCAACAGCCTGCTGCAGCCACCATTCACCATTGCTTGCAAAATAAACTTGCTCTCCTATAAATAGAGCTCATTTGTGCTCAGTTTAAGTACACCAAAGCACTAAAACTGATGTTTTCCTCAAAATCACCTTCTCACTTTCAAAATTGCCTTCTAAAGTAAGTCACTATCAGGTTTTGAGTTTGAGAGCAATTCCAACCAAACCAATCACACACACACATCATAAACATCATATAGAAGTGATCCAAACACTTAAACAACATTTGGAACACCAATTTCACAAAATCACCAGCCAATTGCTCAAGTTTTCAACCAAGTTGCAGTTGAGGTGCCATAATCTGTTCCAATCCATTTCAAATCACTCCAAGCATTCAAATACATTCCATATGGTGTAGGGAAGCTGTTCAGATCATCACAACTCATCTGTAACACCTCCAACTCAAAAATCAATTTGCTCTTGCTTCCACGACCTTCAAGTAAGCCTAAACTTGGTCATCTCTTAATCTATGCATATTTCCTCGCACAATACTTTTGCCAAATGTTCATAATCATGCATAGAATGTTTTCCCTCAATTAATTGCTTTGAATGAATCGTGTATAGAATTTCTCAGCCTTCATGCAGAATTTAGGGTTCTTGAGGTTTTGTCTTGATTTCTTATTCCATGCTTAAAATAAATGAAATTAAAGATCATAGACATGATCTTGAGGTGAAAACGAGTAGATTAATATGTGGATTGCATGATTTCATCAAGTATTCAGTGAGATTGGATAAAACATGCAAATCTGAGCAAAACTCCCTTCGCGCGTGTTCTTGGCCCATGTTCTTGGCGCCTTTTTCATAAATTCAAATATTTGAATTTTGTGATTTTATTTAATTGATTCAAAAATTAATTTCTCTATGAATTTTAATGATTTTGAGTTGATTCTTTTTTTAATAATTCACAAAAATGTTAAAATATTTTATTTTACCAAAAATTCCCAAAAATATTATTTATTTCATATATTTGATATTTTTGCAAAGAATTAATGTTAATTTGTTTTTTAACATTTGAAATATTTTTTCCTTCTTGATTTTCCAAGATTAATTGGTTTCCAATCATTTTATGGATAAACACATGATTTTTGAAACATTGATCCAAGATCACCACCTATTTTTCACATGTTTTCATCAATTTTTATTAATTTTTAAACAAAATTAATTCTTTTTTTAACAAAATTAGGGTTTTGATTAATTCAACCCTCACAAATCTTTTTCAAACACTTTGGGCCTCTAATAGAGTGTAAGACCCAACCCCTTTTGAAAGCCAAAATGATTTGGGCCTCAGTCATCGTATAAGACCCACTGTGTTTTCAAACCTCGGCGTGATCGCCATTTTTCAAACAAATAAGCAGTTGGGCCTCTCCTAGAGCTATAAGTCCCATTCCTTTTCTTAAATCTTTTTTGGGCCTCTAATAGAGTGTAAGACCCAACCCCTTTGTAAATAATACCTTTTGGGCCTCACACATTGTATCAGTCCCTCTGTATATTTTCAAACGTTCGGCGCGATCGTCGCCTTCTTAACAAAGTCAACTGGGCTTCTCCTTGAGCTATAAGACCCATCTTTATTTTTAAACTTTTTGGGCCTCTAATAGGGTGTAAGAACCAATCCACTTTTGACCAAAACTTTTTGGGCCTCAGTCGTTGTATAAATCCCGATACAAAACAACAATGCCATCACTGTTAAAATTTGGGTCTCTCCCTGAGCTGTAAGCCCCGATCTCTGTTCAAAATACTTTCTCCTTGGATTTTGAATCCAAATGTATAGTTGATATCAAAACTTTCTTTAAATTCTTTGTTGAACAACTAACAAAACAGCATAGAAGCTCTACAACGGGTAAGTGTTTATCCGCTTTCTTTTATATGCTTTCCTATACATAACTGTATTGTGGGAAGTTGCGCATGGTTAGTGTTCTTTCATTCTTTTAAATGCTTTCATATACATAACTGTATTGTGGGAAGCTGCGCATGGTTAGTCTTCTTTCATACTTCTTTAAATACTTGTCATATATCAACTGTATATATACTAGTATAGTTATTTAGAGTTTTCCCCGGCAACTACGTCTAGAACTAGGTAAAGCCCTGTTGGTCACTCTTTGAATACAAACAAAACTAGATCCCCATAGGATTTCCAAATACAGTCTTCCCTTCTCTTGGGGTTAAACAATATGGAACAAAGAGAAAGGCAGTATTCTCGGTGAACCTTTTCTCAGATTGTCACCCTTAGAAATTGTCAAAGAAATTCTACTCCCCAGAGTTGATCTATTCTCCATGAATAGCATCTCTTGAGTTTCTTCCAAATACTCGAACTTTCCTAGAATGACCTATTCTTTGTGAATTGCATTTCTTGAACTTCTCTTGGTTTGGGGACCCACAGGCTTCCTAAAAGCATCCCCGCCTCCTCTTGGGCTTTGTACAAGGATCCTTCGGCTTCTTAGAAGTTCTCATGCCTTATCTTGGGCTTAATACAAGGACCCTAGCGACCTCTTAAAGGTATAAGACAGAACTTAGTCATCCTTTGCTAGAGCAGTCTTTCCAGTGTCAAACCTCTGGCCACCTTAGGGTTGATTCTCATCCCTTAAAGCCCTTGCCTCTTTTGGGCATCCTACAAAAGATAAAACTCTTCACCAATAGACTTGGATAGTCTAAAAACCCTTTGAGTCTCAAAGACATTCTCAAGTTCCTTTCAACCATAGGAAAAAACACCGATCACTCTGGATAAATCTCTAGCAGAAACCCGGTCTCTCTCATGAGAGTTCCCCATCCTTGGACCTGTCTATGGATCCAATCCTCAGCAGTAAGATAGCATCTTGTTAGGCTATGTATAATGATCTTTCCTCAACACAGTCAGCCTCCTCTTGGGCTTTGTACAAATGATCCTCCCCCAGCAGAGCTAACCTTTTCAGACTCTCTTGTTGAGTCGATCACTTTTCAGATCTCTTGTTGAGTCCATCACTTTTCAGGACTATCTTATTGGGTCAATCTCCTTTTAGCCTCCATCTCGGGCTTTGTACGAGACAGCAATTCACTCTCTTGTTGAGTATAAAAGACTCTCTTGTTGAGTCAACTCCTTTAGCCTCCGCCTTAGGCTTTGTACAAGACATATAATGACTCTCTTGTTGAGTATAAAAGACTCTCTTGTTGAGTCAACTCCTTTAGCCTCCGTCTTGGGCTTTGTACAAGACATATGAAAACAATCTCTTGTTGAGTATAAAAGACTCTCTTGTTGAGTCAAACTCATTTCAACCTCCGTCTTGGGCTTTGTACAAGACACATAAAAATCTCCCCAACAGAGTCAAAAATCCCTTTTATCCTCAATCTTGGGCTTCGTACAAGACAGAAAAAACATTTTCCTCGGAAAATTCAAACTGTTATCCTCCTCTTAGGCTTCATATAATGATATCCCCTAAAAGTCAGTCTCTTTTAGCCTCCGTCTTGGGCTTTGTACAAGACACCTATATATCCACTCTCTTGTTGAGTCGGTCATTCTCAGCCTCCTCTTAGGCTTTGTATAAGGACTTCCCCTGCGGAGTCAATCAACCTTTTAGCATCAAACTTGTGCTTTGCTCAAAGCATATAAAAATCAACCATCCCTCTTTAGAGATGACAAATTCTCTCTCAGCCAAAACCCTTTAGCTTCATATCTTGGACTTAGAACAAGATACAAATAACCTTTAGCTTCAATCTTGGGCTTTGAACAAGACACCAAAACATCTTTTTCCTCCCTTAGAATAGGAGTAACTACGATTGCTCTGATTTCCCTGTTTGGTTTAAACGGGAATACGTAGGCATAAGATTGCAAAATCTTAGCGAGCATGCTAATCAAAAACTCTAGGTCCAATACCTACATACATCAATCAAAACTTAGGTCCCGCACCTTACCAAAAACTCTCAAACTCACTCACTCATCTTTCCTAAGAAACTTTCCAAACCCATTAACAGATAAACACCATCAATTACAAAGCAGAACCTAAAGTTAATATCCTGTGGATAACCACATATAGGATGGGTAACTGACAACTGCCCATTGTATAACCTAACCCCGGACGTCCCAATCTCTCTAAGCGTTTGTTCAGTTAAACATTCGTGTGCAAGGTTAGTTTTAGATACCTTCCCTTTCCCTTCCAGCTTCATGGGATAAATAAGAAATCAGAAAGTAGCACCCCCTTTCTCCTCGAGGAGGAAAACCTCAGCGATAAGGTGGTCGCGTCACCGAAAAAAATTGCTTGCTACAGAAAAATGGCGACTTCACTGGGGACGTCATTGACTGTTAGGATCATAGGACTAGGGGTCTAGGATGTTAGGATATATATATATATATACTGCTTTTTCTAATTGATATCCGTGTTTATTTTTCTGCTAATGGGAATGCGTGTGATGCCGCATCTGGAAAGATTGAGTATTCACCTAAGATAGGTGATGGCATGAGACGGGTAATCTTATTGGGAGTGAATCCCAAATAAGAGGTCCCAGTAGACCATCGAATCAGTGGAGATGCCCTTTGTGGATTCAATGCCTATACGAATTTGGTTGTTGAAAGCAGATTGTTCGATTGGGATATCTGAGAAGCTGAGGATTTTAGTAGACTGAAACCATGTTACTATTTTGTAGTGCGGAAGCTATCAGAAATAGTTGTCACGCGATACTACCCTCATTTGAGATTACTCCAAGATACATCAGCTTGCTTGGGTAATTCCAGCCTACTGTTGTTATCCCAAGAGGGGTCAATGATTTTGCGGACAGGTACAAAAAATCACCAGTAAAACCTTTAGGGATGGGTAGTGCCTTGACTTCATGACACCGACCCTTTGACCCCATGTTTTTTCTATGTTTTTGTGTGCTGCATTCATGCATTCATTTCATTAAAAAACATTTAAACAAAGAAAATTCTCTCTTCTAGTCTCTCTTTTTCAAATTAATCTGAGACAATGATTTCAAATGTCAGAGAGAAAGATTGCGTTATGGATTTCGGTAGAAGGAAGACTCACAAGTACACCTTCAAGGTTCCAAAATTAGAGGATTTAAGAGGTTTGGCGAGGATGATTAGCAACCCTGATGCTTTCAGAGCTAAGTATGGAGAACTGCTGTCTCTGTTAAGGGTCCATGTAATTGAAGGAATCCTGTCCACACTCATTCAGTTCTACGATCCGGTCTATCACTGTTTCACATTAACGGATTATCAGCTTGCACTAACACTGGAGGAGTACTCTCACCTGACTGATTTACCCATCACTGACCAAGCTCCCTTTTCTGGACTGGAAGAAATTCCAAAAGATCAAACCATTACAAGAGCAATTTATTTGGACGAGTCAGAAGTCAGGACTCACATGATCACTAAGGGTGGAATCCAAGGTTTGCCAGCCCGGTTTTTGATAAAGAAAGCCCTGTACTTTGCTAGTATAGGGAATGTGCCTGCTTTTGAAAGCATCTTTGCTTTTCTCTCCTACGAGTTATTTCTGTTTCCCAATATTGATATCTTCGTTGATATCAATGCCATTAAGATTTTTCTAATTAGAAACCCCGTACCAACACTGCTCGCAGATGCTTATCATTCTGTACACTTAAGGAATTTGTACAACGGAGGAATGATCACATGTTGTGTACCCTTGCTATACAAATGGGTCACTTCCCATTTACCTAAGTCTGCTGCTTTTTGGGATCAAAAGAATACTTTACGTTGGTCGCAGAGAATCATGGCTCTTACCAACTCTGACATCGACTGGTACAATCGAATCTATGACGGGATCAGGATCATTGACCGTTGTGGAAACTTCCCTAATGTACCCCTCATAGGAATTAAAGGAGGAATCAATTATCATCCAGTTTTAGTTCGCCGTCAATTCGGATACCCGATGAGGCATGTCCCACGTAATGCTCATCTGGAAGGTCTTTTCTTCAAGGAAGGAGAAAATGACAGGGCACTAAAGACAGAAATAGTGCATGCCTGGAAACATGTTCATAGAAAAGGAAGAGAGTCTCTAGGAAAACCAGATTGTGTCTCGGTGGAACCTTATCTCCACTGGGTGCAAACTAGAGCTCTCAAACTGAGGATGCCTTACCCTCGTCAAGAAGTTCTTCCATTAAAGGAATATGTCCTTTATTTTATGTCTGATACGGTAAAACTTCAGGTTACTCTCAACAAAGTTCAACAGGAGAAGAGGTCTTGGAGAAACAAGTACCGTATTATCAACGTGGAGTGCAAGAAAATACAGCAACTGTTAAAAGAAAAAGATGCTCTGATTGAGATTTTAGAGCAACATGCTGTAGAGAATCATGATGACCAAAGGAATTTGCTCGCTCCTTTCACTTGGCAAAGGACTAACAACCCGACAACGGCTCAAGAGCCCCGGTCAAAGAAAAGAAAAGCACCGGAACCAGCACTTGAGCTCTCTTCAAAGAGGACTCAGGACCTATTAGTTTAGACATTTCCTTTTACAGCACTTTGTAAATTACTGTATTTCCATTTCCGCAATCTTTGAATTCAATAAAATGGGGGTTCCCCACTGTTTGATATTTGCAATCCAATTATCAAAGTTTCTTTTGATTAAAATTTTTTTTAATCAATTAATCATTGCATATCATTCATCATTCGCCCATAACGCATTCTTCTTCCCTACGAATCTCACGTTTGTGTCTCGATTCTAGAGTTAAACTGTCTCATTCATACAATACTCGGGCCAGTCAACAAAAGAAAATGGATGATCTCGAGGAAGAGAACAGAGGGTTGAGAGAAGAAATCAACACTCTGAAAGAAAATCTGAGGAAACTTCACAATGACATGCAATCTCTGGCAGCAGCTCAGATACAACAACAAAGGACTGTGATCTCAGAGATCACATCGACGCCCACAATGGAAAAGTATGATCCTCGGTATAACATGCCTAAAGATCATCCCTGGGGCATGCCACTCAACTATATCCCGGAAGGATATATTCTGCCGATCATGGAAGATCTGGAAACTGCAGCAGGAGCCGCTGGGCCTGAAGGTTACAAACTTTGGGAAAGCGAAGATGCCAGGGGCATGACAACAACTCCTGAAGGTTACAAACTTCGGGAAGCACCAAGAGTCACTGCCATAATGACTGTACCATTACCCGTGGTACACACTGTCCCGGAAGGATAAATTCCACAAATACCTTCTGGTGGAAATGAAATCATGAACGATAAGATGAAGGAATTCTAGGAACAATTCCTAGAGATGCAGAAGGAACAACAAGCTATTCGCGGTCAGAATGTATTTGGAAAGGACGCCGCAGACCTTTATTTGGTCCCCAATGTGAAAGTTTCGCTCAAATTCAAGGTGCCCGAATTTGAAAAGTACAAGGGTAACTCTTTCCCTCAAAGTCACTTGGTGATGTATGCTCGGAGGATGTCAACATAGATAGAGAATCAACAGCTACTGATCCATTACTTCCAGGATAAATTAACTGGTGCCGCACTCAAATGGTACATGGGTTTAAACCGCACTAAGATCGTCACTTTCAGAGATCTTGGCGCTGCCTTTGTTCACCAATATAAGTATAATCTGGACATGGCACCGGGCATAGATCAACTCAGAGCCATGTCGCAGAAGGATAAGGAAACCTTTAAGGAATATGCTCAAAGATGGCGTGAAATTGCCGCTCAGATTTGTCCACCTCTTGAGGAAAAAGAGATGACAAAGATCTTCTTGAAAACCTTGAGCTCATTTTACTACAATAGAATGGTTGCCAGTGCGCCCAGTGACTTCACCAAGATGGTGGGTATGGGAGTTCGTCTTGAGGAAGCTGTCTGAGAAGGACGCTTAGTTAAAGATGTTGGACCATCAAGCAGTACCAAAAGATATGGTAGTGCTTTCCCTAAGAAAAAAGAGCAATATATTGGCAATATCTCTCTCAGAAAGCAAAGGCGACGATACCAACCAGTAGCAGTTGTAACTCCTGCTATTAACCCTGTGCCTATTCCAACGTATCAACCTCAGGTTGCTCAGAGCCAACCGAATCAACAACCATATCAGCAAAGGACACAACAGCCTCTTCAGCAGGCTCGTCCTCAGTACAACAACAACCGTACAACGCGACCACCAGGGTTTGACCCTATACCAATGTTGTATGCAGAACTATTTCCACTACTACTGGTCAAGGGGCATGTCCAAACCAGGTCTCCTCTTACAGTACCGGAGAATCCGCCTTTTTGGTTCAAAGCGGATCAGACATGTCCTTACCATCAAGGAGGACCAGGGCATAACATAGAAAACTGTCTCAGTTTCAAATCTGATGTGCAAAAGCTTGTCAGGAGCGGGGTCTTATCCTTCAAGGATACAAATCCAAATGTTCAGACGAACCCGTTGCCTCAACACGAGAAAGCTACAGTCAATTTGGTAGAGGGAGAGTGTAACCACAGCTATCAAATTCATGATGTACTCTTATTAAGGGCTAACTTGGTCAAGATGCATCGTAGACAGAGCGGGTACGGTAATGTACCACCTCATAACTATCACCAGTGTGATATCTGCTCGAAAAACAATCAAGGATGTTCTGTGGTGCAATAACCTCTTCAGGAACAGTTGGATCTCGGATGGATCCAGGATCACCGAATTCGTGGGGTCAACATGACTTATACGAATTCCAACATCATTCAAAACCACGACATCCGTGCGATGAATGTCAACTTGGTGGCAATGCACTCAAGGCAAAGCCAACATCATGATCTGCCACAACACGATTACGATTCCTGTCTGATTTGCTCGGTAAACAATCAGGGATGCTCTTTTGTACAAGAGGCCCTCCAGTGTCAGATGGATCTTGGATGGATCCAGGATTACCGTGATAGGAATCCCTATCAAGTGAATATGATTCAAATCTTCGATATTCGCTTGATGAATACCAGCTTGGTGGAGTTACACGGTAAGCAAGTCCAGCTTGGTTTTCTGACTTCGCATGAGTATCAGAACTGTAACGTATGTAGTGAGAGCGACCAAGCCTGTGCACTCGTTCAAAGGACACTTCAACACTTGCTAAACGACTAGTGGCTTCCGATCTATCTAGATGAAGACACACAACAAGTCAGCATGATCGATGGGAACCCTACTAGGCATCAAAGTCAGGATGTTCGATCAATAGAAACAGATCTAGTGAAGTTGCACTGCATTCAAAGAGGACGTGACCGGGTGCCACCACACAACTACGAGCACTGTAGAGTCTGCTCGGAGAATAATCAAGGATGCTACCTCGTGCGAGCATCCCTTCAAAGTCAATTGGACCATAAGGAAATTCAACCATGGTCAAGCTCTGATTCAATGTCAAACTATCATCTTGATCAAAGCAGGGATGTTATCTTGATCCCTAAGCGAGAAGTGGCCAAATACGTATGTGCCATAATCCCTTTACTCCGTGAATCAAGAGTCCCTCTTGATAGTGGAAAGGTTCTCAATCTCGAACTAATTGAGGCTGGTTATGATGGTCAGAAAAATCAGAAGGCTCCTGTAGTTATCTATCTGCCGGGCCTAGTACCATACAAGTCTGATAAGGCGATCCCTTACAAATACGGTGCAACAACAATTGAGAATGGAAAGGAAACTCCATTACCCTCCGTCTTGAATATTGCAGACATTAGTCGAGTAACACGGAGCGGTCGAATCTTCAACCGAGGAGTTGGAGAACCTAGCAAAGAAAAGGAACCTTAAACAGAAGTTCCCGATCAACCGGTTGGTCAGTCCAGTGGTCCCGACCTTTCACAGAACAATGATGAGATGCTGAAGCTCATCCAAAAGTGTGAATACAACATTGTTGATCAGCTGTTGCAAACTCCTTCGAAAATCTCTGTGTTATCTCTTTTACTCAATTCCGAAGCTCACAGAGAGGCTCTACAGAAAGTCTTAGAGTAGGCCTTTGTGGAACAAGATGTAACAATAAGAAAATTCGATAACATTGTTTCCAACATCACTTCCTGCAACAACTTGGGGTTTAGTGATGAGGAACTGCCGAAACAAGGAAAAAGTCATAACATGGCGCTCAATATTACAGTCAACTGCCGGGACGATGCTTTAGCTAGTGTACTGGTAGACACAGGATCGGCTCTGAATGTTATGCCGAAGTCCACATTAATGTCACTATCATTCAAAGGATCCCCGATGAGGGGCAGTGAGGTCATCGTCAAAGCGTTTGACGGATCCCGGAAAGCAGTTATTGGCGAAGTCGACCTTCCCATAACCATCAGTCCTCACACTTTCCTAGTCACTTTCCAGGTCATGGACGTCCGGGCAGCGTACAACTGTTTATTAGGAAGACCTTGGATACACCAGGCTAGGGCAGTCACTTCGACACTTCACCAGAAACTGAAGTTCGTCAAGAATGACCAACTAGTCACAGTCTGTGGAGAGCAAGCCGTGATCGTGAGTAACTTATCATCGTCTACTTGTGTAGAACCAGAGGAGGTTGTTGGAACTCAGTTCCAAGCTCTGTCGGTGAGCAATGAGAATCAATCAGAAAAAGGAACATCGATTTCCTCATACAAAGATGCTCTCGAAGTGATAAAAAATAACAATGCAAAGGGATGGGGACAACTTGTCATTCCTACTGATAACAAAACAAAGAAGGGTCTCGGTTTTTCCTCAACCTGTACCCAGACTGCTACTACAGATAAAATTTTTCATCCCATTCAGGACTTCTTCCACAGTGGAGGTTTCCTCCACCCAATGCCTCAGGAAGTGCATACCATCAACGAGGGAGATTCCTCCGACACAGATGAAGAGTGGAAGTCATATCTTAACATAGACGGTTATATGTCCCAGGGCGAGGTGCCTACACCATTTTACTATACCGCACAGAGTCCGAGATTTATACCCAGGTCAGATGTCAGAACGATATACAGAGATTGTGATCCGGAAGGATGCCGTGCTCCACCAAACTCATTAGAGGAAGACACTCTGATGAAAGACAACTTTGACCATGACTATTATGGCCCAATGGATGGCCTGCCTATTTGGCAGCCGTACTCGGGAGACTTGGGGCAAAAGAGTCAGCCGAACGATGCATATCAGCTGAGCATCATTGAAAAAAATACATGTGTCCCCACCACGTCATGGGATTAGCACTCAGGGCATTTAGAAAATATCCAGCACGACGATGAATTTGCAAAGCTTGCAGGGCTAGAGTTCATCAACTATGCTTTTCCTGAGGTCAACGTCATCGAGAGGGATGACTCCTCCAGTTCCAAAGAAGTGTGGGACACCTTAGGACAACCGAGTGGCAAATTCGACTTCTTGGTCAAGTACACCGCTCCCGAAAGCTCCCGTATCGGGTTCGAAGACATCCAGCCAACTGGATGGGGAGATTTACCTGAGAGCACAAACACTATACAAGATACAACAGAAGAGTTCGTTTACGGCAACTCTGCCTAGGAAATAGATTCCAACGATCCTGCTCCGCTAGAAATCAGCGTCATTTTTTAGGACAAACCAAGGAAGAAGGTATCGGTCTTTGTGATTCACCGAGGAGTTCGCCGCCAATGGGTTGTTGTCGATGTTTCGAAAGTCGTTCATAAGTCTAAGTAATTGTCATCTTTATCTTAACCTTTCACCCTGCTTAGGTGAAACAGATGTTTTGATAGGGCTCACCTTCTGTAAATTTCCCTCTTCGCTTTGTCCAAAGCGACTGAGTTTTGTTTTATAGGGCTGTAGTTTTAAGAATCGACAAGATCATAAATAAAATAACGTCGTTATGTAATTTTCGCATTTATTGCTGTTTTCTCTTTTCACTTTTTCAGAAAATGGTAATCCTAAAAATCAACTCAAATAATAAAAACAAGCAGTTTTCCAAAGAAAATACACTGCACACACTCTTGCATTCTCTCTATCTCTTCTAAAAACAAATCATCACGTCATGCAGATTATTTGTTTTAAACCCCATTGAAACATACGATCTGATGCCTTCTCCCAACTTTGAGTTCCCGGTATTTGAGGCTGAAGAAGAAGTTGACGACGAAATTCCAGAAGAGATCTCCCGATTACTCAGGCAAGAGGAAAGGTCCATTGAACCTCACAAAGAGCCGTTGGAAACGGTCAACTTGGGTTCAGAAGAAGAGAAAAAAGAAATCAAGATTGGGGCACTGCTCAGTCCAACCGTCAAAGAAAGTTTGATAAAGCTCCTCAAAGAGTTTCCCGATGTATTCGCTTGGTCCTATCAGGACATGCCAGGGTTGGATACCAGCATTGTGGAACATCATTTACCTTGAAATCAGAATGTCCGTCAGTAAAACAAAGGTTGAGACGGACTCACCCAGACATGGCCATCAAAATCAAAGAGGAAGTACAGAAACAGATTGATGTGGGTTTCCTCGCCACATCAGAATATCCTCAATGGCTAGCCAACATTGTACCAGTTCTAAAAAAGGACGAAAAGGTCAGAATGTGCGTGGATTACAGAGATCTAAACCAGGCCAGTCCAAAAGACGACTTTCCCTTACCACACATTGACATGCTGGTAGACAGTACAACAATGTTCAAAGTATTCTCCATCATGGATGGATTCTCGGGCTATAATCAGATAAAAATGGCGCCGAAAGACATGGAGAAAACTTCTTTCATTACCCCATGGGGTACTTTTTGTTACAAGGTAATTCCGTTCGGTTTGAAGAACGTCGGGGCAACCTATCAAAGGGCCATGACTACTCTGTTTCATGACATGATACACAAATAAATAGAAGTGCATGTCGATGATATGATTTCCAAATCCAAAACTGAAGAGGAGCATGTGACCCACCTATCAAAACTATTCGAGCGGTTGAGAAAGTATAAACCCCGCTTGAATCCCAATAAGTGCACATTCGGTGTCCGTTCAGGGAAACTTTTAGGGTTCATCGTCAGCCAGAGAGGAATTGAGGTTGATCCTGACAAGGTCAAGGCCATTCAAGAAATGCCTTCTCCAAAGACTGAAAAACACGTCAGGGGATTCCTGGGGTGTTTGAATTACATTTCCGGATTTATATTCCTCATGACCGCGACATGCGCGCTGATTTTCAAATTACTCAAAAAGAATCAGGACTGCGTTTGGACAGAAGACTGCCAAACCGCCTTCGACAGTATTAAGGAATACCTGTTGAACCCCCCAATTCTATCACCTCCAGTGGAAGGAAGACCACTGATCATCTACTTAACAGTCTTGGAAGACTCAAAGGGTTTCATGCTTGGTCAACAAGATGAAACAAAAAGAAAAGAGTTTGCCATCTACTATCTAAGCAAGAAGTTCACCGACTGCGAGACTCGGTACACTATGCTTGAGAAAACTTGCTGTGCTCTAGCTTGGGCAGCCAAACGTCTTCGCCAGTATATGATTCGTTACACTACTTGGTTAATCTCAGAAATGGATCCAATCAAGTATGTCTTTGAAAAACCTGCTCTCACGGGAAGGATTGCCCGTTGGCAGATGTTTTTATCAGAATATGACATAGAATACCACGCTCAGAAAGCTGTTAAGGGAAGTATTTTGGCCGATCATTTGGCTCATCAACTGATTGGCGATCAGGAATCAATCGAGTTTGACTTCCCAGACGAAGATGTCATGTACTTAAAAATGAAAGATTGCGAACCACTACCTAGTGAAGGGCTAGAACCAAGTTCCCAATGGGGACTTATCTTTGACGAAGCTATCAATCATTATGGAAATAGAATTGGGGCAATCATTATAACACCTCAGGGTACCCATATTCCTTTCACTGCCAGACTGGCATTCAAGTGTACGAACAACGAGGCAGAATACGAAGCTTGTATCATGGGTCTCGAAGAAGCGATCGACTTGAGAATTAAGAACTTGGATGTATATGGCGACTCAGACCTGGTTATCAATCAGATCAAAGGAGATTGGAACACATACCAATCAGGACTGATTCCTTACAAGGATTACGCAAGAAGGTTGTTACCCTTCTTCAACAGAATCGAGTTTCATCACATCCCTCGTGAAGAAAATCACATGGCTGATGCATTAGACACCCTCTCTTCCATGATTAGTGTAGGTCAATGGAACAACCTGCCTAAGATTGACGTAATGCACCTTGATAGGCCCGCTTACATCTTCACGATTGAAGCAGTCATAGACGACAAACCTTGGTATCACGATATCAAATGCTTCCTTCAGAAACAAGAGTACCCACCTGGGACACTATGAAAATACAGAAAGAACCTCAGAAAGTTGGTTGGCAGTTTCTTTCTTAGCGGTGATACTCTCTATAAGAGAAACTTTGACATGGTCTTGCTCCGATGTGTAGACAGACCAGAAGCAAACATGCTGATAAAAGAAATTCATGAAGGATCCTTTGGCACTCATGCCAATGGACATACAATGGCGAGAAAAATTCTAAGAGCAGGGTACTATTGGTTGACCATGGAATCCGACTGCTACAAGTACATGAGGAGTTGTCACAAGTGTCAGTATATTCAGACAAAATCCATGTACCGCCAACACATCTCAAAGTTCTCTCTTCCCCGTGACCTTTTTCCATATGGGGAATCGACATGATTGGCATGATTGAACCCAAGGCTTTAAACGGACATCGGTTCATCCTAGTAGCCATTGATTACTTCACCAAGTGGGTCGAAGCAGCATCGTACGCTAATGTAACCCTACAAGTGGTGGTCCGATTTATCAAAAACAATATCATCTGCCGTTATGGTGTTCCTAACCAGATCATTACTGATAATGGATCTAACTTGAAAAATAAGATGATGAAAGAGTTATGCGCTGAGTTCAAGATCGAACACCATAACTCATCTCCCTACCGACCTAAGATGAATGGAGCGGTAGAAGCGGCTAACAAAAACATCAAGAGGATTGTTCAAAAGATGGTTGTAACCTACAAAGACTGGCACGAGATGCTACCCTTTGCTCTTCACGGTTATCGCACATTTGTCCGCACTTCAACAGGGGCAACCCCTTTCTCTCTAGTATATGGCATGGAGGCAGTGCTCCCCATAGAAGTCGAGATCCCATCAATCTGGGTATTGATGGAAGCTAAGCTAACAGAAGCTGAATGGTGTCAAAGTCGGCACGATGAACTGAACCTAATAGAAGAAAAGTGAATAACGGCTCTATGCCACGGTCAGTTGTATCAACAAAGAATGAAGAAGGCGTTTGACAAAAAGGTCCGACCTCACGTCTTCAGGAAAGGAGGCATTGTGCTAAAAAAGATACAATCATTTCTCACTGACTCTCGGGGAAAATGGACTCCGAATTATGACGGCCCCTATGTGGTCAAGAAAGATTTCTCAGGCGGTACCTTGAGACTCGCAACCATGGATGGAGAGGAATTTGCCTATCCCACGAATGTTGACGTGGTCAAGAAATACTTCGCCTAAATAATAGAAAAAAAACGTCTCGGTGGATTGAAAACCCGAAAGGGCGGTCCAGGCAAAAATTAGAGACATAAGCAAAAAAATCATCCCGATGTATTGGAAATCTCAAACTACATCCAACAGGGGCAAATCCCCCAATTGCAGTCATGTCATCCATCAGAAAACTCCAGTCAAGGTCATCTTCGACAGAAGCTCAGGATGCCCAGAATTCAAATTTGGTAGAAGGATAGCGGTCGTTATGTTTCAATGTAGCCCTGTTCCCTTAAATTACCATTTTCTAAACTTTGTAAACCCTTTGTGGAATCACGCGTTTGGCTAATTTCCATCCTATCAATAAAATTTGAGCCCTTGTGCTTTTTTTTGCAATTCTTATTTGTTTTAGCTTTACAGAACGACATTTTAACATGATCAGCGATTCTTGAAATAAAACAAAAATGAATTTACTTGTCAAAAATTTTATGCTTTTAAAATAAAGATGGCAATTTCTTTTGACTGTTAAACATCGAAAGGACATCGATCGCTTCTCCAGAAGTAATCGAGCTTCAAAGTACAGAATCAAAGTACTCCTTCTAAACCAGTGCACCTGAATGAAGGATCAGCTATGTCAGATGCGAATACTCCATCTGACATCCTCAACAGAGTTCTTACCTCCTAAGCCCGACCAAGGTTGTTCCCTACAGGGACTATCTCTCCTAAGCAAGGCAGAATTTCTATCTTGAACAGATGATACTTCCTCGTCCCCCTCAGTGGCCTAGTATCCAGTCGTGTTCATCCGTTAGTTTGTATGTCGTGTCAGTTTTGTCAGCATATATATACATACATCATGCATTATTGATTTACATTCATATTCATATTGCATCACTATCACTCTAGTCGGTCTTATCCCCTAGTGATAGAAGTCTTCTCAATCGAGTTGTCAGTTATTTCCTCGTCAGGAAATGTTGTGTCTGAACAATCTCTCTCCTCCAGTTTATTTATGGGATGAAGTCGATCCTTGACCACTTTGATAACTTGAACCTATGAAAGACCAGAAAACCTTAGACAAACGTCACTCTTCATCATGGAAGATGATGTCTTCGCTTTCCCGGATTAAGGAAAATCCCCAGAGAAAGCCTCACAGCTAAAAGACTCTCAACAACACATTAGTTTTTCTCTCTAGAGAGTCAATGTTAATGAAGTCATCAACACCTCAAAATTGGGGTACATTGTATGGGATTTCTCCGAGAAGATCTCGAAGGAAAGTATGATGTAGTATCCCCAAGCAGAAAGCAGTCTCTCAAGAGACTCGTTTTCCCCAGTAGAGTCAACAAATGGCATCTCTAAACAAAGAAGTTTGTGCACCTCTACAGCTCTGACGGATGGGTTTCCCCAGCAAGTCTGACATCAAAAGTTTTTTTCCATCAAATGGCATCTCCCCAGGAAAATTCGGCGAGAAGTTTGAGGAAAATCGCTACGAATAGCGTCCCTTGTCAAGAAAGTTTATTGACAAAAGAAACTGAGACCATTTCCTTGGTAGGAAACCTGGATCGAGGGGAAGTTTATTTCAGAAACTGAGATCAGTTCCTTGGTAGGAAACTAGGATCGAGGGGAAGTTTATATCGGAAACTAAGACCAGTTCCTTGGTAGGAAACCAGGATCAAGGGGAAGTTTATTTCAGAAACTGAGACCAGTTCCTTGGTAGGAAACCAGGATCGAGGGGAAGTTTATATTGGAAACTGAGACCAGTTCCTTGGTAGGAAACCAAGATCGAGGGGAAGTTTTTATCAGAAACTGAGACCAGTTCCTTGGCTGAAGACCAGGACCGAGGGGAAGTTTCACCCTTTTCTAAGCATCATTACTTAGCGAAAAAAGGTGTATGAGCAAACTGTCATTCATAACCACAGTTAAAATTTTGCGCATTCCGATATTTAATCATCTTGCACCCCGAATGCCCGAATACCTTCGCCATTCACACCTTCGGGTCCAAGAGGATTAAATAGGGGCATCTGTCATACCCCAAATTTTGACCACTAAGATTTCCCATCATTGTGTAAATCATTACCACAATATGGACGAACCATTATGCCTCACCAGTCTCCCCAAAGATGGGTGAGCATTCACCACAAACAAAGATTAGGGTTTCAACACCTATCAGAGCATTTAGACAAAGGATCAATCAAGGAATGACATGATCTTCAACTTGTCTAACCTCTTAAACACCCATAAAGGATCAAGAGAATTCCCACATCAAGGATCAAGCACAAAGTTGCTACCTTCCAAGTGGATTAAGCCTCAAGATCGCCAGTGTCACCAAATTAGGGTTTTGGTCGACCTAGGCCTCCAGATGAAAATTGTCATCTGGGCATGAGCCAATACTTCAAAGCACAACCTAAAATACTCCAAGGGACCTCATGGACCCAATCAGCAAGTCAATTTAGCCTAAGGGGATGCACTCACCAAAAATCAGGAATTAGGGTTTCTTGACCTAATTCACCCCTAAGTTGACTTTTGGGACAAAACATGAGCCAAGACCTCAATACATGATTTGGCGTCTCTAACACACTATATTGATCCATTTGCAACAATGAATTGACCCAAGATGCTTGATCAACAAGTTTCATTTTCATCTGGACCACAATTAGGGTTTTGAGGAAAAAGTCAACTATACCTTTGACTTTTGATCCAGACATGCTCCCAAACCTTGGGACATGATTCAATACACCCTATATCACCTATGGTATCCATTTATTAAGTTTGATTTAGGTCAAGGACTTGATTTCATAGAGGATCGCACAGTTTGGAATTCATCTGATAAAAAGTCAACTGTGCACAAAAGTCAAAGTTTGACTTTTTGAGATTTTTCACAATTATGGTTCTTTAACCCTAAAACAATGTTAATATATGATTTGAATCATCATTCATCAAGAAAAACCAAAGAAAGTGGGATAACTTGTAAAAGGGGTAACCATAAAAACTTAGAATTTTTCTAAGTTATGGACCAAAGTGGCTAGGGTACCAACTTCCAAGTGTCATAACTTGAGATCCAAGCAACCATTTTGAATGGTCCAAAGATGTATTTTTAGCTCTCATTACACAATTTAAAAGTGTTAACTACACCTCATTCCAATTCCTCATGGATTTTTAGTTATGGAGTGATCAAAATGACTGAAAACATGAAAATGCCACTTTTTCCAACACTTAGTAAAATTTTCATTAAGTCAGAATCTGTTTCACTTTTTTTAAAATGTAGGGGCATTTTTAACTTGGATCCATAAAGTGTCAAGACAAATTATGATCACACATGTGTTGTATCATATGAAAGCTTTCCAAAATGGCCAAGAACTCCATCAAATTCCATCTGAGCTAAGAGTTATGACAGTTGCAACATGCCTTGTTGCAAACTGTCTTGGCAAGGCAGATTTGTGTACAAGTGCTCGAATTGCTCAAATTGTGCAATTTCAAGCATGCTTATCCATCTGCACAAATCAAGGGGGAACAACCAAGGGACAAACACTGATTCATCAGCCTCTCCCAAGTCCAAGATTCCCAAAGTAGCATGCCAAACCCCTAAAAAGCCTAAAAGAGGCCAAGACTCCAATTTTGTTTCCAAGCATTCAATGGATGCACCAAGGTGGCATGAACTGAGCCATTTCTAACTGAATGAGTCAAGGATAAGCTCTGAACCAAAGAACCATAGGACTGTGCTCTAACCTCTAATCAATGGCTAGAGGAGATTTGAGATTCCAAAATGATCCAATTGGCCAACAGCTTGCTACAACCACCATTCACTATTGCTTGCAAAACAAACTTGCTCTACTATAAATATAGCTCATTTGTGCTCAGTTTAAGTACACCAAAGCACTACAATTGATGCTTTCCTCAAAATCACCTTCTCATTTGAGTTTGAGAGCAATTCCAACCAAACCAATCACACACACACCTCATAAACATCATATAGAAGTGATCCAAACACTTAAACAACATCTGGAACACCAATTTCACAAAATTACCAGCCAATTGATCAAGTTTTCAATCAAGTTGCAGCTAAGGTGCTAAAATCTGTTCCAGTCCATTTCAAATCACTCCAAGCATTCAAACACATTCCATATGGTGTAGGGAAGCTGTTCAGATCATCACAACTCATCTGTAACACCTCCAACTCAAAAATCAATTTGCTCTTGCTACCACGACCTTCAAGTAAGCCTAAACTTGGTCATCTCTTAATCTATGCATATTTCCTCGCACAATACTTTTGCCAAATGTTCATAATCATGCATAGAATGTTTTCCCTCAATTAATTGCTTTGAATGAATCGTGTATAGAATTTCTCAGCCTTCATACAGAATTTAGGGTTCTTGAGGTTTTGTCTTGATTTCTTATTCCTTGCTTAAAATAAATGAAATTAAAGACCATAGACATGATCGTGAGGTGAAAACGAGTAGATTAATATGTGGATTGCATGATTTCATCAAGTATTCAGTGAGATTGGATAGAAAATGCAAATCTGAGCAAAACACCCTTTGCGCGTGTTCTTGGCCTATGTTCTTGGCGCCTTTTTCATAAATTCAAATATTTGAATTTTGTGATTTTATTTAATTAATTTAAAAATTAACTTCTCTCTGAATTTTAATGATTTTGAGTTGATTCTTTTTTAATAATTCACAAAAATGTTAAAATATTTTATTTTACTAAAAATTCCCAAAAATATTATTTATTTCATATATTTGATATTTTTGCAAAGAATTAATGTTTATTTGTTTTTTAACATTTGAAATATTTTTTCCTTCTTGATTTTCCAAAATTAATTGGTTTCCAATCATTTTGTGGATAAAAACATGATTTTTGAAACATTGATCCAAGATCACCACCCATTTTTCACATGTTTTCATCAATTTTTATTAATTTTTAAACAAAATTAATTCCGTTTTTAACAAAATTAGGGTTTTGATTAATTCAACCCTCAAAAATCTTTTTCAAACACTTTGGGCCTATAATAGAGTGTAAGACCCAACCCCTTTTGAAAGCCAAAATGATTTGGGCCTCGGTCATCGTATAAGACCCACTGTGTTTTCAAACCTCGGCGCGATCGCCATTTTTCAAACAAATAATCATTTGGGTCTCTCCTCGAGCTATAAGTCCCATTACTTTTCTTAAATCTTTTTTGGGCCTCTAATAGAGTGTAAGACCCAACCCCTTTGTAAATAATACATTTTGGGCCTCACACATTGTATAAGTCCCTCTGTATATTTTCAAACGTTCGGCGCGATCGTCGCCTTCTTAACAAAGTCAACTGGGCTTCTCATTGAGCTATAGGACCCATCTTTATTTTTAAACTCTTTGGGCCTCTAATAGGGTGTAAGACCCAATCCAATTTTGACCAAAACTTTTTGGGCCTCAGTCGTTGTATAAATCCCGATACAAAACAACAGTGCCATCACTGTTAAAATTTGGGCCTCTCCCTGAGCTGTAAGCCCCGATCTCTGTTCAAAATAATTTCTCCTTGGGTTTTGAATCCAAATGTATAGTTTCTATCAAAACTTTCTTTAATTTCTTTGTTGAACAACTAACAAAACAGCATGGAAGCTCTACAACGGGTAAGTGTTTATCCGCTTTCTTTTATATGCTTTCATATACATAACTGTATTGTGGGAAGCTGCGCATGGTTAGACTTCTTTCATTCTTTTAAATGCTTTCATATACCTAACTGTATTGTGGGAAGCTGCGCATGGTTAGTCTTCTTTCATACTCCTTTAAATACTTGTCATATATCAATTGTATATATACTAGTATAGTTATTTAGAGTTTTCCCCGGCAACTACGTCTAGAACTAGGTAAAGCCCTGTTGGTCACTCTTTGAATACAAACAAAACTAGATCCCAATAGGATTTCCAGATACAGTCTTCCCTTCTCTTGGGGTTAAATAATATGGAATAAAGAGAAAGGCAGTATTCTCGGTGAACCTTTTCCCAGACTGTCACCGTTAGAAATTGTCAAAGAAATTCTACTCCCCAGAGTTGATCTATTCTCCGTGAATAGCATCTCTTGAGTTTCTTCCAAATACTCGAACTTTCTTGGAATGATCTCTTCTATGTGAATTGCATTTCTTGAACTTCTCTTGGTTTGGGGACCCACAGGCTTCCTAAAAGCATCCCCTCCTCATCTTGGGATTTGTACAAGGACCCTTCGGCTTCTTAAAAGTTCTCATGCCTTCTCTTGGGCTTAATACAAGGACCCTAATGACCTCTTAAAGGTATACGACAGAACTTAGTCATCCTTTGCTAGAGCAGTCTTTCCAGTGTCAAACCTCTGGCCACCTTAGGGTTGATTCTCATCCCTTAAGGCCCTTGCCCTCTTTTGGGCATCCTACAAAAGATAAAACTCTTCACCAGTAGACTTGGATAGTCTAAAACCCATTTGAGTCTCAAAGACATTCTCAAGCTCCTTTCAAACATAGGAAAAAACACCGATCACTCTGGATAAATCTCCAGCAGAAACCCGGTCTCTCTCATGAGAGTTCCCCATCCTTGGACCTGTCTATGGATCTAATCCTCAGCAGTAAGATAGCCTCCTCTTATGCTTTGTATAATGATCTTTCCTCAACACAGTCAGCCTTCTCTTGGAATTTGTACAAATGATCCTCCCCCAGCGGAGCTAACCTTTTCAGACTCTCTTGTTGAGTCGATCACTTTTCAGACTCTCTTGTTGAGTCCATCACTTTTCAGGACTCTCTTGTTGGGTAAATCTCCTTTTAGCCTCCATCTCGGGCTTTGTACGAGACAGCAAATCACTCTCTTGTTGAGTATAAAAGACTCTCTTGTTGAGTCAACTCCTTTAGCCTCCGTCTTGGGCTTTGTACAAGACATATGAAAACACTCTCTTGTTGAGTATAAAAGACTTTCTTGTTGAGTCAAACTCATTTCAGCCTCCGTCTTGGGTTTTGTACAAGACACATATAAATCTCCCTAACGGAGTCAAAAATCACTTTTAGCCTCAATCTTGGCCTTCGTATAAGACAGAAAGAACATTTTCCTCGGAAAATTCAAACTGTTAGCCTCCTCTTAGGCTTCATATAATGATATCCCCAAAAAGTCAGTCTCTTTTAGCCTCCGTCTTGGGCTTTGTACATGACACCTATATATCCACTCTCTTGTTGAGTCGGTCATTCCCAGCCTCCTCTTAGGCTTTATATAAGGACTTCCCCAGTGGAGTCAATCAACCTTTTAGCATCAAACTTGTGCTTTGCTCAAAGCACATAAAAATCAACCATCCCTCTTTAGAGATGACAAATTCTCTCTCAGCCAAAACCCTTTAGCTTCATATCTTGGGCTTTGAGCAAGATACAAATAACCTTTAGCTTCAATCTTGGGCTTTGAACAAGACACCAAAACATCTTTTTCCTCCCTTAGAATAGGAGGAACTACAATTGCTTTGATTTCCCTGTTTCGTTTAAACGGGAATACGTAGGCATAAGATTGCGAAGTCTTAGCGAGCATACTAATAAAAAACTCTAGGTCTAATACCTACATACATCAATCAAAACTTAGGTCCCGCACCTTACCAAAAACTCTCAAACTCACTCACTCATCTTTCCCAAGAAACTTTCCAAACCCATTAACCGATAAACACCATCAATTACAAAGAAGAACCTAAAGCTAATATCCTGTGGATAACCACATATAGGATGGGTAACTGACAACTGCCCATTGTATAACCTGACCCCGGATGCCCCAATCTCTCTAAGTGTTTGTTCAGTTAAACATTCGCGTGCAAGGTTAGTTTTAGATACCTTCCCTTTCCTTTCCAGCTTCATGGGATAAATAAGAAATCATAAAGTAGCACCCCCTTTCTCCTCGAGGAGGAAAACCTCAACGATAAGGTGGTCGCGTCACCGACAAAAATCGATCGCTATATAATGGTTTCTATCTAGCGTGTAAGTTTTGTTAAATAGGTTATGACTATGAAGGAAAGACGTGTGACGTCATCAGGCTCTGAACTAAACACTCTAGAAGAAAATACATGATGTTTACAAATTCAAGTCAAGATTCTGAAATGCTTCTGATACAACGGTTCTAAAGAACGTTAGTACTAGAGCTTCTGGTCATGATTTGGTATAATAGTTTTGGAGATTCTGAAGACTCTAAAGACTCAAGTTCTGAAGATTTTGAAGACTCTGAGGACTTAAATTCTGAAGACTTTGATACTCAAGTTCTGAAGACTCTGATAATTAGGATCTAAAGACTCTGAAGATAAGTTTTGTTGAATAAGCTCTGAAGATTCTAAAGACTCATTTTCTAATCCTTCTGGAACATGCTTCATCAACATATATCAGAAGCCTCTGAAGAATAGAAGTTAAAGAACATAAATGATTTGTGTGAAAGGATAAACATAAAAGTACAAAGTAGATTGACCACCATCCTGCTAAAATGACACAAAGACAGTCTTTTGATACGATGTTGTCTGACACTTCCACATTGACCGTTGGGGACAAAACAACTGGATTTCTATTTCCTATTCTACCCTTCAACGAATCTATTTTCAACTATAAAAGGAAAACTTGGAAGAATTGGAAAGTTAGCAATTTGCTCTACAATACTCTTACTAAAATGCTGCACAAATCTCATGTAAGATATACTCAATATAGTTTTGTAAACTAGCAAGGAACTTTTGTTCATATCTTGCTATTAACACTGTTGTGTTCTATGTTTAACTTTGTATAATCTGCTTATGTAGAAGCATTCTTGTATACACACCTGTAATCAATTTGGATTTATGTTTCCTTAAGTGACTAAGTGTTAGTTTGTATACTTGAGAGGGCTAAAGTATTTTTCTAAACATTTAGATGAACTGTTTGTAATCTTTCAAGATTAGTGGATTAAGTCCTTTTTGAAGGCGAAATCACCTTGGCGGGTGGACTAGAGTAACTTATTTAACAGTGAACCAGGATAAAAGTAATTGTGTTCATTATTTTCATTCACTTGTTAACTTTGGTATATAAAAGTCTAAAAAGACTATATTTGGTGAAACCCAATTCAAACCCCCCTTTCTTATGTTTCTCGCACCTTCATTTACAACACAAGCAAAACCACATGCATAGAGACTTGACATCACATGCAAAAACTCGATAACAACTAAATTAAAAATCGTAATTAAAATCCAAAACTAGAAAGCAAGGAAATCTTAATTAGAAAGAGGGAAAACTCCTCCCCACACTTGAATCGTACATTGTCCTCAGTGTTCACGAAACAAGTGAAGAGAAGGAAAGATAGAACCTGTAGATTCATGCATGCATGCAGCTAACAGGTATCAAGAGATCGATCTCTTTATTATCTCCGAATTCAAACAAAAAAAATAGAAACAATAAATTGAAAACCTGTGGTTGCCCCATGCAAAAATTTGTTTAGAACAGGTTAGCTCGACCTTTCTTTGACCCTTTAAATCAAGATGGTTTTTCTTTCAACTCTGAATCCTTAATATTGTACCCGCATACTTTGGATCTCTATTTGAACATCCCTAACCATTTCCTATGTAATTTACCCTTGTCTATATGAATTTTTTAGGGAGGTTCATACTTGAGTTCTGATAGTATAGGATTCTTATTCGCCTTTCAGACCGCCTATTGTGCTAGTATCAAACCTTCTTTCTCAAAGTTCTGGTTTTGAGTAGTAGGTCTTCCATCTAGAAACTTCGCGTATGATTCAACTCCTAAATATTTTCTATCTTGGGGGGGTATCACTCACTAGTTATGTTTTTTCTATTTTAAGGGGGACTTGTTCAGAGGGTGACTCATAGACATGTTTTTCAATTATGTCGAATCTCCAGTTTGAGTTTTTTAAGGTAGGGCTTTTATAAGTTTGGACAAAAGGAACTTTATATTTTCATCCCCTAGTTCTAATGCGAGCTTCCCATACTTAACATCTATAACTGCTCTGAGCGTGGCAAGGGAGGGTTTTCCTAGTAGGATTGGGATTTTAGTGTCTTCTCGTATATCCATCACAACAAATTCTGAAGGGATAACGAACTGCCCTATCATTATTTGCACTTCCTATGTAATTCTTACAAAATACTTGACCGATTTATCTACCATATGAAGAGACATTCTAGTTGGCTTCATACCAACTAGTCCTAGTTTATCATAGACGGTCAAAGGCATCAAACTCACACTCATCCTAGATCACACAAAGATTTTTCAAAATTCATCATGATTATAGCACGGGGAACTGAAAATCTCTTAGGATCTTCTAATTTCGGATGCAGCTTATTTTGGATGACATCATTGCACACTTGTGTCAGCATTACAATATCAGTATCTTCCAATTTCTAATTTTTTGATAGAATTTCCTTAAGGAATTTGGTATAAGACGTCATTTCTGACAACATCTCGGTGAAAGGGATGTTGATATACAACTTTTTGAACACTTCAACAAACTTCCTAAAATGGTATTCTATTTTGGTTTTCACTAATATCCGTGGAAATAGATATGGGGCTTATATGGCGGGGGAGGCGCATACAACTCTTTCTTAACTACCTCCCTCCTAGGTGGTGTTGGCTCTCCCTCCTTCCTAGATGGTACAAACTCACTCTAAGTATCTTTTCTTTCATCTCTCTTATTAGTAGCAATTCTAGCTCTTTGGCCCTTTGTAGCGTTATAGCGTTCACATGCCCTTTTGGGTTGGAATGAGGTTGTACTGGAAATATTCCAAAAGGGGTTCTTGTAGGCGCTTGTTGCTGGGCTACTTGTGAAATTTATGTATCAAGCATCTTGCTGTGAGTAACCATGACATCAACCTTAGTCGCTAGTTGCCTTATTAATTGATTAATGTGCATGCTCTTGTTCTTAATGTTCTTATTCAGCTGGGTTTGTGTCGTCATAAAGTTCTTCATCATTACCTAAAGGTTTGTCTTTCTGGGAACAACAGTGGCACCCATTTATCCTTGAAGTCTGAGTAGAGCATCCGGTGGTGTGGGACTGGGCGCAAAGGCACAATTATTGTTCTTGTTGGAGAAATTGGAATGATTTATCCATCCACAATTATATGTATTGGAGTATGAGTTACCTTGCATATAGTTTACCTTGTCTGGGGATGGGCTCATGTAATAATTGACACTCAGCAACAATGTGTCAGTGGAATCCACATATCTCGTAAGTAGGAGTCACAGAAGCTACGAAAACTATGGGAGTGATGCTCAAGTAGTCAATTTTCTGAGTGAAAGCATTGACTTTTGCATTCATATGATCAAAGTTACTAACTTTGGACATCCCTCATCTTAATTGCGTTTTCTCTATTGGAGTGATTTCACTCCCCTATTGGTAGTGGTTTTGAGATCCCCTCCTATAACGACATCAATGGTCATTCTTGTGTTGTAAAGTAGACCATTGTAGAATGTTGTTGAAGCAGTAAAGTGGCAAGCAAAAATAATATTTTTGGAAGAATTCCCTCCGGGATTTATGTCATCTCTACAGGGATCGGTTCAAGGGAAAAAATGTCGTTCGACAATCTCCACGTATCTAAGCTTGGGTTTGAAATTGTTCTTCAAGGGTAACATGCGGAAATTAAAAGCATAAAAGCAAATAAATAAACACATTCTTTAGAAAGGAGAAACTCATCAGGAGTTGCATTTCCTTATACCCATCATGTACGAGAAAAAACCTATCGATCAAATGCACTCACCCTAATACTCGTCAAAACCCCCACGCATCCCTCATAAACGGAGGTTATGTCTAACGCAAAGTCCGAGAGATCAACCGCGTTCTTTTAAAGGTGATATCTCACACGACAAAACAACATAGAGCATTAAGCTCCAACACACACGCGTGAATATTTAGACCATTTCTCATAGCCAATAGATCATCATCTTAGGTCGAGTTTGAAAAGTATATGTCTACAACGATCCAAACCCATTAAGATAGATATTAAATCAAAGATAACATCGATTAAGATTTGTAAAAGGGATTTTATACAAAGATCCATAGATGAACATAAAATCTAAGTAAACATACACACAAAAACCCCAACACAATGAAAAATACAAAGAGAAGAAGGAAGAAGAACAAATTTCTCACGGTTTGTCATCTCCAATTGAACTTCTCACGATTTGTCATCTCTAATTGAAGTATGATTTGGCTCTAAATCATCTAGATGCATAATCCATGTGTTGTTTCTAAGCTAAAACTACTAAAGAATATGGTTTTGATCAATTGGGTCCAAAGGCTCCCAAAAGATAACCTAAAAAAAATCTGAAAATGTGACTTTATAGGCAAAAATGAGTTCCCGTGCTCGCTGGGCGAACACCGGTTTGCACTGCGAACATACCAAACCTAGCTACTGCCTAAATAGTGTTTTTCCATGCTTATGGGAAATCTTTGTTCGCCTTAAGTTCGTTGGGCGAACTCTTGGCTCGCTCGCTCGCCTCCAGTTCGCACAATGAACATGGCATTAAACTCAAAACTTATTTCGACCATAACTTGAGAATCATAACTTCGTTTTACGCGCGGTCAGAAGCGTTGGAAACCTTATTCAATGATCTATAAGTCAATGACAAAATATCATTGCTTGTATACCTACAAAAATGAGAGAAAAAAAATATCAAACTCAAAGATATGTACATGATTACGTATATTACACACTATAATGTAAACTACACAAAACATACACTAAAGTTGAGGTTTATTGGTATAATTAAGCTAATAAGTGCCAATTATTTACACTCAAAATCATTATAATTTAGCACTTATCTAATGTATGGATTATTATCCACTTCTTGAATCCGTGGTGTGGGCGGGCTCTCATCAACTCCTTATATTACTCCCTTGCTTCAAAAAGAGATTAAAATTCCATCTACCTAAAGTATGTAATAATGTTCCTCAATTGTCCCGTCTTGCTCAACGGAAAATATCTAGTGAGGAACGCTTTCTTAAGCTCATTCCATGTCATAATGGATTTGGAGGGTAGGTATTGTAGCCATGCCCTGGCTCTAAGGGAGAATGAAAAAATATGTACGTGAATGGCTTTGAAATCGACGTCATTGCTTTTTAGCATATCTGCACAAATACAGAAAGGTGCAGATTTAGATCCTCAGTTGGGTTACCGGAGAATTATTAGCAAAGAGGGTTTTAAGTCAAAATTATTAGCAGGGATCGCAGGATTAACAATATGGAGTGAGGTATTTCCTCCGAGGGAACAACGAAATTCTTAAGTGGACGGTTATAGTTTTCCACCATTTCTCGTTGGATTTGTTGTAATCGACGTCTAACACGTAGATGTAGCGTGCGATTTTTGTCGGTGACGCGACCACCTTACCGCATTGGTTGGAATTGGGTGCTACTTTCTGATTTCTTATTTATCCTATGAAACTGGAAAGGAAAAGGAAGCTATCTAAAACTAACCTTGCATGCAAATGTTTTCTTTAACAAATGCTAAGAGATTGGGGGGGGGGGGGGTCCGGGGTCAGGTTATACAAAGGGAAGTTGTTAATTGCCCTATGTATATATGGTTATCCGTAGATCTTGTGTGGCAGGTTAAAATACTTTCTGGTTTTTACTGTTATAGGTTGGAAAAATTTCTTTCGGGAATGTTGAGAGAGTGTTTTTGTTGTTTTTGGTTTTCTGCTATTTTTGGTAATGTACAGGACCTAAAGTTTTTGATTTGTGTGCTCACTAAGATTTCGCAATCTTATGCCTACGTATTCCCGTAAAGATAACAGGGAAATCAGAGCGATCATAGTTCCTCTTATTCTATGGGAGGAAAGATGTTTTGTGTCTTGTTTAAAGCCCAAGATTGAAGCTAAAGGGTGACTGAGAGAGAATTTAGCATCTCTAAAGGGATATATCTCACATGTTCATCACAGTTTGTGGAAGGTTTGGTTAAAAAGGGGAATTACTTTAACTGGAATGCATGGAATCCAGCAATGCCATAATTTCCTTCATAAGGGTGATGTCCTAAAGGAGGAAACTTTAACTCAGTGTAGAGCAATGCCATTTTTCCTTAGGAGCCTTTACATGCTAAGAGAGGGACATGAGCTTGGATGTAAATAATCCAGAGGCTTGCCACTTACAGAAATTAGATGAAATAGGAAGTTTACCAGGATAAAAGAGGGACCACAACTTGGATTTTTGAATCAACAAGTGTGCCACTTACAACAGTTATCTGGGATTAGGGTTTTTTGATTGTATGTTTTGATGTGTGATGTACAGAGAAACGCCTTCCTACAGAGAGAACTTTTGAGTTCCTTTGAGGGGATGTTGGTTTTATGTGCCTTGATCAAAGCCCAAGGTTTGAAGCTGAAAGGTTGACTCTACTAAGGAGTTTTATATCTGTCTTGTTCAAAGCCCAAGATTGAGGCTGAAAAAGAATTGACTCTTTCGGGGAAAGTTTTGTCTATCTTGTACAAAGCCCATGATTGAGGCTAAAAGAATTGACTCCACTGGGGAGGGGTTTTATCTGTCTTGTAGAAAGCCCAAGATTGAGGCTAAAAGGTTTGATTTACTCAGCTAGAGAAAATGATCTGTAAAGCCTAAGATTGAGGCTGACTTTGCTGAGGAAAGATCATTATACAAAGCCTAAAAGGAGGTTGTTGGGTAATTTCTTATATGAAGCCTAAGAGGAGGCTAGCTTCTGCTGAGGATTATATGAAAATCCAGAGATAGGTCTGAGATGGGGTATCAACTCTTGCTGAGGATTACAGAAGAGTTGAAATGTCAGAGACCATGAGGTTCTGATTCTGTTAGGGTTTTTTGGTGGTAATTTGACATGAAAGTTTAATGATTAAGTTTTAAAACCTATGGAGGTTTCAACTCTGCTGGTGATTGGAGAAGTGATCAGGGTTTTTCCTGTGCTTTTAGGAAACTTGAGGGTTTCTTTGAGATCCAAGAAGAGATAAGACTTTCCAAGTCTACTGGTATGAGGAGGTTGATTTTTGTATGATGCCTAAGAAGAGGCTGATGTTTTAAGGGGTGAGAATCAACCCTAAACTGGTCTGATGTTTTGGAATTCTGACCTTCTGGAGGATTGAATTACTAGAGATGACTAAGTTTTGTCCTATACCTGTAGGAGGTCTTTGGGTCCTTGTACTAAGCCCAAAAGGAGGCTTGGGATGCTTTTAGGAAGCCTGTGGGTCCAAGCCTGAGAAAAGTTCAAGAAAGGTTTCACCGGGAATAATCATTTCTTTAGTGAACAGTTCTAGAGTTTGAAGAAATTCAAGAGAGGTTTCGCCGGGAATAATCCTCTTTGGGGGAAATGAATTTCTTGTACACACATTTCTAAGTTGTGATAGTCTTGAGAAAAGTTTCACCGGGAATAATGCCTTTCTCTGTTCCATATTGTATAAGCCCAAGAGGAGGCAAGACTGTATCTAGAATTTCCTATGGGGGAACTAGTTTTGGCTGTGTTAAAAGAGTAACCATTGGTTTGATCTACAACTAGACCTAATTGTTGGGTAAAACTTTAAGCAAGTATATACATGCATACATATATACAGATGAAATATATAAACAAGTATGTGTTGAAAAGATAGTGGAACTTACAGTTGTGCAAGCTCCAACATTAGAACCATAGTTGTATAGTTAGTTATTCAAGAAATTGAAGAAAGTTTTGATAAAACTTAGAATTTGAATCTAAATCAAAAGGAAAGTTATTGTAAAAGGAAATTTGAGGCTTATACTCAAGGAGAGGCCCAGGTGAATTCTTTTGAAAAGGCGACGATCGCGCCGTTATTTTGAAAACCACAGAGGGACTTATACAATGACTGGGGCCCAAATTGTTGTATTTACAAAGAGGATTGGGTCTTACACTCTATTAGAGGCCCACAAGTTTATTTCTATACAAGAGTTGGGACTTATAGCTCAAGGAGAGGCCCAGATGAAAAACAATGATCGCACCGTTATTTTGAAAATTGTACGGGGACTTATACAAATGACTGAGGCCCAAATTATTTATGTACAAAGGGGGTTGGGTCTTACACTCTATTAGAGGCCCAAAGTTTTTGAAAAAGAAGAAAAGTGGGACTTACAACACAAGGGGAGGCCCAAATGAAAATTGTTTGAAAACGGCGATCGCGACGAGATTTCTTAAAACTTATCGGGACTTATACAACGACTGAGTCCCAAAATGGTTTATTTAAAAAGTGATGGGACTTACACTCTATCAAGAGGCCCAAAAGTGTTTCAAATGAAGTTTGAAAAATTAAAATTGAGGGAAACCCTAATTTTAATTAATATAAGATTATATTCAAAGGAAATTAAATATAAAAATATCAAATATATTTAAAAACAAGTGGTAAGCTTTGAAAAATATTTTGGAAAATCATGGTTAATCACATGAAGGATTGAAATTCAATTGATTTTGAAAGATCAAGGTGGAAATTTCATTTTTTAAATGTTTGAAAATAAAGAAATGAAATTAACTACAAAAATTCAAACTATATTAAATAAATAATATAAATTCAATTTTTTTGTGGAATAAAATATTTCAACATTTGTGTGAATTTTCAAAAAAGGAACCAATAAAAAATAATTAAAATTGAGAGAGAAATTAATTTTGAGATTAATTAATAAAAATCATAAAAAAAAGAGAAAAATGGCAAAATATGAGAGAAATAGCAAAATGGTATGGGTGGGTCTTGAACCCATGACCTCCAACCAAACACAAGCGCGCTTCTATCACTGGGGTAATGATACATCAGTGTATCAAAACCACCCCATAAACATATAGGGGTGGCCTGAATTCTAGGTCTGACCAAGGCAAAAACCAAGTTTTGGTGGATTTGCAAGAAGGCCATAACTTCCTCAATTCTCCATGGAGTTGGGTGAAATTTAGATGGATCCTGCATAGAATTTCATGAGGAATCCAATTGTGCTTTTAGACTTTTCCAAAGATGCTTCTATTTTAAAACTCGATAGTGGTTTCAAAATAGGCCAAGATATGCAAGTTTTATGTTATCTTATTATACAAGCAACAATAGCATGGTAAATTGGTTCAAACACAACACATTTGATATATATGACATGTTTATGATCAATGGACATCAATGCAATGCATATTTTAAGAGTTCAAGTTGTGATGCACTTACCTCTTGAAGCTCCTTGTGCTAACTGTCAACCTCGGGAAGTTACCTCGGGAAGTAATCCAATGCTTTAGACACTCTTGATTGATCCCTTAGAAGCTTTTAGGATGATCAAAACCAGCTGGAAACCTCGGGAACAAGAATTGGCTCTTTCTTGCAAAAGTGGCAAAAATGACCAAAATGGTAACTCACTCAAATGGTGTTACAGTTGAGGGAAACGTGTTGGGACAGTTTGAGGATGATATTTGGAGAGTATTTAAAGGGTTATCTGGTCTTGAAAGTGATTGGATCAAGACATGGCTTGAAAAATGCAGAAAAGTCAAAATTTGAGGTTTTGGAGGTTGACTTTCTGATTTTGAGGTTGTACAATGTGGATGAAGTTTGAATACCTCCAATGGATGATTTATGATGTGTTTGGATGGTTATTTGAGTGGTTTTTACTCTGGTTTCAAGAATTCCTAAATTGCTCCAATGTGACTTGAATTTGAAGTAAGAGAGGGAGAGTGAGAAAACAAGGCTTTGGTATTGTTTTAGTGTGGTTTTAAACATCAGAAATGACCTCTATTTATAGTAGAGGAGTTTTGTTTTTGAAGGAATAATGTTGGATGAGGGATCACTCTATTATCCAATGGACATGCCCATGTATCACTTTCTTAAATGCCAAGGTACCAAGTCTTCACTTAGTCATTGACTAGAACTGGTCTTTGTAGCTCTAGGTCTTCTGAGTTTTGAATTAATCTTGACTCAATTGGAGTGATATGACTTGGTTCATGACAGCTCAATGCACCACATCAATTCCAAATGACAAAGCTTGGTTTTGGATTTGCAACATTGATGATCACATGCCAAAGTGATGAGATTCTTGCCTTAGCGTCCAAGCTTGCAGGTTTTTCATGAATGACTGAGATTCTTGTTGAATTTGGATGAGGATTAGTCTTGCATAGTCACCAAAATTGGACTCAAGAATCGTGTGCCACAAGTAATGCACAAAATCTTTCTTGGAAATCAGTTTGAGCAAGACATGTTGTGAAGTTCATAACTCTTTGATTAAGTTGAATCAATGGGAGTTCTTGTATTCTTTGGAAAGCTATCATGACATAGTTTAACTTTGATGTTCACAAATGGACCTGGTTCAGCTTGGATCATGATGAAAAATGACCTCAAAGTTGGTAAAAAATGAAACAGATTCTGACTTTTTGAAAATTTCACTAAGTGTTGGAAAAAGTGGTCATTTTCATTTTTTGTGATTTTGATCAATTCATAACTCAAAATCCACGAGGATTTGGAGTTTGATGTAGTTGACACTTTTGAAGTATGTAATGTGAAATTTCATTTGGGCTTTGAATGGAAGAAAAAGGCCTTAGGGTTTAGGAGTTAAGACCTTGCAAAGTGGGTACCAAACCTATTTTGTTCCATAACTTAGAAAATTTTAGGTTTTCTATGGTTGCCCCTTTTGCAAGAAACCACACTTTTCTTGTTTTTTCTTGATGAATGATGATCAAGACCATACATTAACATTGTTTTTGACTTAGCGGAGCCATATTTGTGAAAAAATCCAAAAAGTCAAACTTGATTTTGGGGCATAATTGACTTTTTGTCAGATGAATTTCAAACTGTGTGATTCTCTATGTAATCAAGTTCTTGACCTAATTCAAACCTAATGGATGGATTCCATAGGTGTTTTATGGTGTCTTGAATCATGTCCCAAGGTTTGGGAGCATGTCTTGGTCCAAAGTCAAAGGTACAGTTGACTTTTTCTTCAAAACCCTAATTGTGGTCCAGATGAAATTGAAACTTGTGAATCAAGCTTCTTGGATCAATCTATTATTGTAAATGGATCAATGTGGTGTGTTTGAGGACCTCAAATCATATCTTGAGACCTTGGCTCATGTCTTGCCTCAAAAGTCAACTTAGGGGTGAATTAGGTCAAGAAACCCTAATTCCTGATTTTTGATGAATGCTTCCCCTGAGGCTACTTTGACTTAATGATTGGATCTATGAGGTCCCTTTGAGCTTATTGACTCATGTTTTGAGGTACTGGCTCATGCCCAGATGGAAATTTCTATCTGGAGGCCTTGGTCGACCAAAACCCTAATTTGGTGACACTGGTGATCTTGAGGCTTGATCCACTTGGAATGTTGCAACCTTGTGCTTGATTCTTGATGTGGGAGACCTCTTGATCCTTTATGGGTGTTTGAGAGGCTAGACAAGTTAAAAATGATGTCAATTTTTTATTGATCCTTTGTCTAAGTGCTCTGAGAGGGCTCAAAACCCTAATTCTTGTTTGTAGTGAATGCTCAACAATTCTTGAAGAGATTGATGAGGCATGAGGGTACATCCATATTGTGGTGATGATTTGCATAATAATGGGAAATCTTGGTGGTAAAAATTTGGGGTATGACAGTAGATAGTGTTCGATTTCATCGATCGGTTGGGCTAGATTCCTTGTGCTCCAGGTTCTCCAGATACAACCGAAAGTGGGGAAATTTTAACAAAAATATGCCTTAGTCTATACGCGTAATAACGAAATCGTGATATTGCAAAACTTGGTCCCCGGTAACAACGCCCAAAACTTGTTAGGGTAGCAAGTGCATGGCTTTATCAGTTTGGAATGAAATATTTTTTAATCCCACAGAGACCAATTGACAATTATTGTTGTCTATATTATTATTGTGTTTATCTAAGGCGATGCGTATGGCTTGTTTTACACAAAAATGAAAAATATAGGTTTAAATCAAATTTTAATAACGAGAGGCCGAAACATGATTTCCATCTACCTTTGTTACTCTTATAAATTGCAGCACTTTACTCTAACGGGAAAATTAGTATTAGTAGAAAAACTAAGTTAGAGGTTCTATATGCTCCCGCGTGTCCGTTATTATATTTTAAACTCGTAATCACATGCTTTCACGTGATACAAATTACAAGTTTAAAATTCCTTTTAGAAAATAGTAGTTTTATTTAATTTAGAAAATTATTTTTCTATTTTGAAAATAAAAAATATGAATTTTTTTAGTCAAATATCGTTTTCACTCTTTTGAGCCGAACTGGTATTTCTATATTTCTACTTTTTGTAGCCAACTTTAACTTTTAAAATAGAATTTGCGGAATTTAAAAAATATTCTCGCTACAAATTTATTATGCACACAATTTATAGAGTCCCATCAGTATGGCGGTCCTTATGTTTCGAACTCAGTTGAATTCCTCAGACATAATAAAAATAGGGCTTGAATAATAATAATTCATGGCATACATAATAAAATTCAACAAATAAAAAGAACTTGAAAAAATTGCATAAAAATGGGAGCTTGAATAGAATAAATAATCTGAAGGGATACTTTTGATCCGGTATAATGTTGAACTTGAAATAATAATACATGAATTGAAAATAAAGCAACAACAAAAGTGAAATTAAATGCTCCAAGTGCAAAAGTTAGAGTTGCAAAAACACCTAAATTGTAGATATTTTTGCTTTTACAAGTGAATATAGTGCTAGTACAATGCTTGGATCCTCAAAATTATGAGTTTAAGGTCCTATTTATAGGCTAATTTTCGCTCAAGATCTATTGTAAATTGTGCAACAAAAGTGGAGAAAGTGTTGGAAATGGAGAACTACCACTCTGAGTGGGGTAATTTTTCTGGGCTTGACCGTCATGACGGACGTCACTGAAGGTGACAGTTTACCCGTCATGACTCTTTGACTTGTCTCTATATCGTGGGCCCATGACAGACATCACTTAGGTGACCGTCTACCCGTCATGGTGTTTGAACATGCACTTCTTGCATTTTGCTTCGCCTGGCTGACGGTTGAGGCTTTAAAGGGTCATGACAGGCATCATGGCTTGCAAAATTCGTCATATCAGTCTGCACTTAGCCTTTTTAGGTTATTTTTTGCCATTTTTCTGTACAGAGGTCACTAAATGATAATCACTTAAAATATAACAAATAATACCAGCATAACCAAGCAAAAATGATATAAATGACACTAAAAACATGTCAAAATTGAGTCGAATAAGCGGTAAAATTGTGTTATCACTATGCTGCTAGTATTTATCAATGGAGGTGTCACATTAGAAGTTCAATCCACTTTATCAATGTCTCGAAACCCTAAGATAGGTATGTCATTTTCTTGCCTTTATTCGCCATCGGCAAGTTAGGGGAGTTTTGTGGTGGAGGATGTTTCTCAATGGTTGATCTGCCGTACACTGAATTGACAAAGAGGAAAGAGAAAGATATTGAGGATGGAAATCTGTTATGTCTTTGGAACCTGGATTGGCTGTCATCTTCTTCTTCAAGTAAGCTCGCTATAGCAGTTCATGATTTTTGAATTAGAGATATTTGATTATGGAATTCGTTGGAGTCAAAAGTTATTTCCCACAAAAGGCGCCACTGTTTTGTTATATAACAAAAAATGTATAGTGGAATCTTGATGCAGTTAAGCAAGCTTCCAGTATGGTGGATAGGGGGTGGACTACAAGGTTATCACTCTAACGCCCAAGTCAATTACTGAGTGAAAAATAGTATGAGAGTAGTTATGGTTAGAGCATACCTCAGGTTTTGTGTAGGATCCCTTATATATGAAGAGCAATTAGAAATTCCCCTTGTTTTCTAGCAAGGAATGTAACACCCTTTTCTACCCCACAATTATCGCAGCGGAATAAACATAAAATCATAGTAAAATCAGGATCACCTCAAAGGGTGCACATTTCTCAATAAACTCAAATCAACAATATTACTCCGTAAACAATGAGTTTTCCTCAAAATAACTCAAAATTCCTTCAAAGGGCAGCAGAACCACCATAACCACAAAAATCCCACAAAAGGATTTATTACAATAAACCATAGTCATCAAATAATCAATAAAATAATAACCAAATAAAACTCAACATTGTTCGACTCAACGACCCAACACGATGTTACACTATCAGAGCAAGACCCTCTATATCGACCAAATGCAAATAACTTCAAAAGTCCTCAAAAGCATCCACGGCTAATCCTCATCACCTGCACGTTACCCACGTGGAGGCAACATTCAAACAGGCAGGGTGAGTAAAATAATTCATTATAATCAATATAAAATAAGATATGCATATAAATGGCGTCATCATCATATACAAAATCATCAGAGTCATCACGAGGCAAACATCAAAACACGTCATCATAAATCACAACAAATGCCACATAAATGCAATGCACAACAGGACTGATGCATGTGGTACCAATCGTCACAATCGATGGACACTTAGGCCATCACCCTCCAAAGATCCCCGTCAAATAGGATCGGTTCCACACAAGAACCGGAGCACGTCATAAACCACTTCACATCCACACAATGGGATGGAAGCCACAATAGACCGCAGTCTAACATCATCATCACTGGACCAAAGTCCTAAAATCATCACCAAAATATGCTATGAATGCATGATACACAACGTCAATAATCTTCATCATCAAAATATCATTATGTGCATCATCATTCACCAAAACATCATGTTAATGATGTCATCATATATTCATCAAAACATCACAAATCCTCATCTCAATATCATCAGTAACATCACAGTAAACCATCAGAAAGATCACATCATCAAACATCAGAACATCACGGAAATGATAAACAAAATTTCGCGAACAAAAGGGTTTGCTACTGAGTTCGCTGTGTGAACACATTCGCTGAGACCTTCGCTTTGCGAAGCTGGCAGCGAAGCCCTAATCCCATACAAAAACCAGAGAGTTCCCCATTCTGCCTCTCCTCGCTCCTCTATTCCCTGTACGAAGCCCTTCGATGTGCGAGCCCACAAAATCACATCTCAGAATTTATCCTAGTATCATCACACCATCTATCACGCATTCGCTGCGCTGCTCGCTTTGCGAGCCTGGGCGAACATTCGCCTTGCGAATTATTTGTTCGCTTTGCGAACTAGCGATTCCTGCAATCGCTGCTACGCACCAGTAGCATCCCAGCCCCAAAAACCTTTGCGATTCCAACCTCAATTCACCCCAAAACACTCCCAAAATAGTCTTGAAACATCAAGGCAATCAAAGGTACAAAACCTACGACTATTAGGTCGGTTAATTCCACTATCCTAACTCAAAATCACATAAACCTTCACAAACTCTCAAGGTTCCCATAAACCCCATAAATATCTTCCTCATACAAGTTCCCACATATCATCAAAAAGGTTTTGCCTCGAAGGCTTATTGTTACCCAAATCAATTCAACCCTTAATAATCCATCATCGACCCTCAGAAATACCTCTAAATCACCAATAACTCATAAACCCTTCAAACACCCCAAAAACCACAAGATCCATTTTAAACACATCACTCCTATATTGAAAACAACGAAAGGCAATACTCCTCATACCTTAGATTGTCGATCCAGAGCTTTCTCTACCGATTCTTCGGAAACCTTCTCGAATTCCTCGCCTTTTCCTTCTTCCTCAGAGCTCTGCACTTTTCTCCTTATTTTCACGTTCCAACTAAATGAATCCTGTTCCTTCCCAATTCCTTTTTGTTAAACCCTTGGTTTCCAAAATGGGCTTTCCCAAATTTACCCCCACTAATCCTCCTCAAAAGTCCACCTTGCCCTTAATTCCTCTAATATTATTTAAGTTAATAATAATACTAATATATTCATATTATATACTATTATTTATTAAATAACCAAAACTCCACCAAAATACCGACATCGACACAAACCACCAAAAATTCATCGAAAATTCACAAATATTATATTTAAATAAATTAAATAAATATTCTAATAAATTTGGGGTGTCACAACTCTCCCCCACTTACATAATTTTCGCCCTCGAAAATTACCTCAAAGAAATAGAGTCGGATACGACTCCCTCATCTGATCTTCACGTTTCCAAGTCCAACTTTCGCCAACTGGTCCTCCCCAGCACACCTTCACCAAAGTTATGTCTTTACCCCGCAGTTGCTTCATCTCTCGATTGTCAATCCGCACAGGTAAAGCTTCCACTATCAGGTTATCCCTCACTTGTACATCATCCATCTGAATCATATGCGACGGATCCGGAATGTACTTCCTCAACTGAGACACATGGAACACGTCATGCAAATTCGCAAGTGACAGCGGTAAAGCAATTCGATAGGCTACCTCTCCTATCCTCTGTGAGATTTGGTATGGACCAATAAAACGTGGAGTGAGCTTCCTAGACTTCAAAGCTCGACCCACACCTGTCACTGGCGTCACCCTAAAAAACACGTGATCTCCCTCTTGGAATTCAAGTGTCTTCCTCCTCTTATCATGATAGCTCTTTTGGCGACTCTGCGACGCTCTCATCCTTTCTTGGATCATCCTAATCTTCTCGGTCATCTCTTGCATAATCTCAGGCCCGAGTACAGCAGTCTCGCCCGATTCATACCAACACAACATAGTCCTACACCTCCTCCCATACAAAGCTTCATAGGGCGCCATTCCAATACTAGCATGAAAACTATTATTGTACGTGAACTCAATCAACGGTAAACGTCTATCCCAAGATCCTCCATGATCCAACACACAAGTCCTCAGCAAATCCTCTAAGGATTGGATAGTCCTTTCTGTCTGTCCGTCTGTCTGCGGTTGATAGGCAAAACTCATTTTTAACTTAGTACCCAAAGCCTCTTTCAAGCTCTTCCAGAACCTTGATGTGAATCTCGGATCTCTATCCGACACAATACTCGAAGGTATCCCATGTAACTTCACAATATCCTCAATATACATCTCGGCCAACTTCTGCATAGAATGATTAATCTTCATCGGCAATAAATGATCCGACTTAGTTAATCTATCCACAATCACCCAAATAGAATCATTTCCCTTAGCAGTCTTCGGCAATCCCACCACAAAATCCATGGAAATACTATCACACTTCCATTCTGGAATCCTCAATGGCGGCATCATACCTAAAGGCTTCTGATGCTCAATCTTTGACTTCTGACAAGTCAAACATGCATAAACAAACTCTGCAACATCCTTCTTCATACCCGGCCACCAAAACAACTTTTTCAAATCTTGGTACATCTTCGTAGCACCGGGATGAATACTCAACCTACTTCGATGCCCTTCCTCAAGAATGCTCTTCTTAATATCTGGGACATCTGGAACGTACACCCTGTCTCTGAACATCATCACACCATTCTCGTCAATTCGGAATTCTCCTCCGTTACCTTGGTTGATCAAAGTCAACTGGTCAATTAACTTTAAGTCAGATTGTTGTCCTACTCTGATCTCTTCCAGAATACCACTAGTCAACTTCAAAATTCCCAACTTCACACTGTCAGGGGTCTCTTCACACACCAAACTCAAATCTAGGAATTGCTCAATTAATTCCAGTTCTTTCACCATAAACATCGACATATGCAATGACTTTCTGCTCAATGCATCGGCCACTACACTTGCTTTTCCCGGATGATAACTTAAATCAAAATCGAAATCCTTCAACAGCTCTAACCACCTTCTCTACCTTATATTCAATTCTTTCTGATCAAATAAGTACTTCAGACTTTTATGATCACTGAACACTTCAAACTTAGAGCCAAACAGATAAGGTCTCCAAATCTTCAGCACAAACACCACCGCGACCAATTCCAAGTTATGCGAAGGATAATTCCTCTCATGAACTCGCAATTGTCTCGAAGCATAGGCAACAACTTGACCATTCTGCATCAGCACTCCACCAAAACTCATCTTCGACGCATCACAATACACTACAAAAGATTCACTCGGATTAGGCAAAATCAACACTGGAGTAGTTGTTAATCTCTTCTTCAGTTCCACAAAACTCTCTTCACAAGCTACATCCCATACAAAAGCTTGACCCTTTCAAGTCAACTGAGTCAAAGGTAATGCCAACCTAGAAAAGCCCTCGATAAACTTGCGGTAATAACCTGCCAATCCAAAAAAACTTCGTATCTCAGTAGCAGACTTCGGAGTCTCCCACTGCAACACCACATCAATCTTGGAAGGATCTACAAAAATTCCACCACTCGAAATCACATGGCCAAGGAAACTCACACTTCGGCAGCTTTGCATACAACTTCTTTTCCTTCAATACTTGCAACACAGTTCTAAAATGATCAACATGCTATTCTTCAGACTTAGAATATATCAGAATATCATCAATAAAGACCACCACGAACTGATCCAAATACTCATGAAAAATCTGATTCATATACTCCATGAACACACCAGGTGCATTGGACACACCGAACGGTATCACAATGTATTCATAGTGACCATACCTCGTTCTAAAAGCTGTCTTCGAAATATCATCAGGCTTAACACGAATCTGATGGTAACCCGACCTCAAATCAATCTTACTAAACACACAGGCACCTACTAACTGATCCTTCAAGTCGTCGATTCTCGGAAGTGGATACTTATTCTTGATAGTCACTTTATTCAACTGTCGATAATCAACACACAACCTCATACTTCCGTCTTTCTTCTTCACTAACAACACAGGAGAACCCCACGGAGAAACACTTGGTCGGACAAACCTCTTCTCAAGCAATTCTTCCAGTTGTTTCTTCAATTCACTCAACTCAGAAGCTGACATCCGATAAGGAGCCATCGACACTGGACTCGTACCTGGTATTAAGTCCACTGCAAACTCTACTTCACGCTCTGGAGGCAAATCACTGATGTCATCTGGAAATACCTCTGAAAATTCACAAACAACAGGCAACTCCACACTCGCAGCTTCACGATTAATCTGCAATGATGCAAACATTGCAAACACCAAGGCTTCATCTTCCATAAGCTTGTCTACTTGCCTAGCAGACAGGAACATCAACTATCCACTATCACCAAACTCAGGAAACTCTACAGTCTTAGTATAACAATTGATATGAACATGTTTGAACTTCAACCAATTCATTCCAAGGATTACATCGATTTGGTGCAAGGGTAAACACACCAAGTTCATCACAAAACTCTTCCCAAAAATCGTCAAAGGACATCTTAAACACACAAAAGTAGTAGTAATAGAACCATTAACATGAGTCTCTATTAGCATACTACCATTCATATTAGACAACTTCAAACTCAATCTATTAGCACATTCAAGTGAAATAAAAGAATGAGTAGCACCAGTATCAATCATATCAACCAACTCAATATCATTAATAAAACAAGTACCTCGAATCAGGTTGTCCTTCTCTGACACTTCTACACCACTCAAAGCAAACACTCTGCCACTGGTCTAAGCAGCAGTAACCGTCTTCTTCGGTTTCTGATATTTGGTACTGATGTGACCCTTCTCACCACAATTGAAACAAGTTGGACAATCATCCTTGCAGTCATTGGCTCTATGACCCTTCTTACCACACTTGTAGCATCTCAACACATTATTAGTACAAACATCAGCATGGTGACCTTGCTCGCCACACCTATAACACTTCCCAGAAGCGGGAGCTGCTCCCTCACTTGTCTTTTTCCCATCTGAAGCCTTCTGCTTCCCTTTGTTAGCTGAAGTCGTATAAGGTTTCCCCTATACTGCCCTTTCTTCTCACTCAACTGCTTGTAGTGACCAGATCGAGCTCGGCTATCCTCATCGTAGATTCTGCTCTTGTCCACCAACTCAGCATACCTGCGGATCCGTTGATACCCAATACCCTGCTTAATCTCTGGTCTCATCCCATTCTCGAACTTGAGGCACTTGGACATCTCAGCATCAACACGGTTGTAGTGAGGACAGAACTTCACCAGCTTCTCGAACTTCGCAGCATACTCTGCAACAGTCATATCTCCTTGCTTCTGCTCTAGGAATTCCACCTGTCTCTTACCACGAGCATCCTCTAGATAATACTTTCCCAGAAATTCCTGCTTGAACACAACCCAGGTTATCACAGTGCCAAAATCTTCCAGTCTCTGACAGGTGTTATCCCACCAATCCTCAACCTCCTCTGACAGTATATGAGTTCCAAACTGAACTTGCTGTGTGTCAGTACATCCCATCCCTCGGAAGACCTTCTCTATCGCCTTCAACCACTTGTGTGCACTTGCTGGATCGTGAGTACCCTCAAACTCCGGCGGATTGTTCCTCTTGAACTCCTCCAAAGCATGAAACTCATCTAGAACTCCACCATTCAGATTGAGTTGTGCCACCACATTAGCAACTGATTCCAAAGCATCAGTAATAGCATGATCATTTCTTCCAGCCATCCAGCACACCACCAACAAGGTTAGAAGAACTAAAACATCGACAGTGTACACACACTTGTCGACCGACAGGGGATTGACATCACATAAAAACCTAGCCGGACAGACCGACCTGCTCTGATACCACTAATGTAACACCCTTTTCTACCCCACAATTATCGCAGCGGAATAAACATAAAATCATAGTAAAATCAGGATCACCTCAAAGGGTGCACATTTCTTAATAAATTCAAATCAACAATATTACTCTGTAAACAACGGGTTTTCCTCAAAATAACTCAAAATGCCTTCAAAGGGCAGCAGAATCGCTATAACCACAAAAATCCCACAAAAGGGTTTATTATAATAAACCATAGTCATCAAATAATCAATAAAATAATAACCAAATAAAACTCAACATTGTTCGACTCAACGACCCAACCCGATGTTACACTATCAGAGCAAGACCCTCTACATCGACCAAAATGCAAATAACTTCAAAAGTCCTCAAAATCATCCACGGCTAATCCTCATCACCTGCACGTTACCCACGTGGAGGCAACATTCAAACAGGAAGGGTGAGTAAAACAATTCATTATAATCAATATAAAATAAGATATGCATATAAATGGCATCATAATCATATACAACATCATCAGAGTCATCACGAGGCAAACATCAAAACACGTCATCATAAATCACAACAAATGCCACATAAATGCAATGCACAACAGGACTCATGCATGTGGTACCAATCGTCACAATCGATGGACACTTAGGCCATCACCCTCCAAAGATCCCCGTCAAATAGGATCGGTTCCACACAAGAACCGGAGCACGTCATAAACCACTTCACATCCACACAATGGGATGGAAGCCACAATAGACCGAAGTCTAACATCATTATCATTAGACCGAAGTCCTAACATCATCACCAGAATATGCTATGAATGCATGATACACAACGTCAATAATCTTCATCATCAAAATATCATTATGTGCATCATCATTCACCAAAACATCATGTTAATCATGTCATCATATATTCATCAAAACACGCAAATCATCATCTCAATATCATCAGTAACATCACAGTAAACCATCTGAAAGATCACAACATCAAACATCAGAACATCACCGAAATCATAAACAAAATTTCGCGAACAGCAGGGTTCACTGGGCGAACACATTCGCTGAGACCTTCGTTTTGCAAAGCTGGCAGCGAAGCTCCAATCCCATACAAAAACCAGAGAGTTCCCCATTCTGCCTCTCCTCGCTCCTCTATTTGCTGTGCGAAGCCCTTCGCTTGGACATTCGCTGTGCGAGCCCACAAAATCACATCTCAGAATTCATCCCAGTATCATCACACCATCTATCGCGCATTCGCTACGCTGCTCGCTTTGCGAGCCTGGGCGAACATTCGCCTTGCGAATGATTTGTTCACTTTGCGAACTAGCGATTCCTGCAATCGCTGCTATGTACCATTAGTATAGCCCCAAAAACCTTTGCGATTCCAACCTCAATTCACCCCAAAACACTCCCAAAACAGTCCTGAAACATCAAGGCAATCAAAGGCACAAAACCTACGACTATTAGGTCGGTTAATTCCACTATCCTAACTCAAAATCACATAAACCTTCACAAACTCTCAAGGTTCCCATAAACCCCATAAATCCCTTCCTCATACAAGATCCCACATATCATAAAAAAGGTTTTGCCTCGAAGGCTTATTGTTACCCAAATCAATTCAACCCTTAATAATCTATCATCGATCCTCAGAAATACCTCTAAATCATCAATAACTCATAAACCCTTCAAAAACCCCAAAAACATCAAGATCCATTTTAAACACATCACTCCTATATTAAAAACAATGAAAGACAATACTCCCCATACCTTAGATTGTCGATCCAGAGCTTTCTCTACTGATTCTTCGGAAACCTTCTCGAATTCCTCGCATTTTCCTTCTTCCTCAGAGCTCTGCACTTTTCTCCTTATTTTCACGTTCCAACCAAATGAATCATATTCCTTCCCAATTCCTTTTTGTTAAACCCTTGGCTTCCAAAATGGGTTTTCCCCAATTTACCCCCACTAATCCTCCTCAAAAGCCCACCTTGCCCTTAATTCCTATAATATTATTTAAATTAATAATAATACTAATATATTCATATTATATACTATTATTTAATTAAATAACCAAAACTCCACCAAAATACCGACATCGACACAAATCACCAAAAATTCACTGAAAATTCACAAATATTATATTTAAATAAATTAAATAAATATTCTAATAAATTTGGGGTGTTACATGGAACGCGTGGAACCGTTGGATGATACACAATGGTGAATACCCATCTATAGTGTGGATCTAATATGGGGTTTAGGGCAGTGGGTGCATTGTACCTTCAACAACTTATAATCTCAAATTTATAATTGTGCCTCTTTGTTATTAGGCCTATGATCGGTTCAAAATAATATTGTTGTTGTTGTTGTTGTTGTATTAGGTTGTTCAATTTGATTTAATGAAATTTTAATGTACAATATTTGTTTATTGGGTTCACAACACATTTGGATTCTAAAATTCAAACACCCAAAACACACCAGATTTTAGAATTCAAGTAATATATTTCTAGAAATTTAAGGAACGCTTAAGCCTTTGTTTGAGAGTATGGAGGAGAAAACTTTGAAAAAAAGATAAGAATAAAGTAGAAGGAATTGAAGAATTTTGATTGAGAAGATTTTATAGATCTATTTTTATTCATAATACAAATCCCTCTAATTTGGAGGAGGATTTTGTAGAACTTACATAAAATTTTCAAATTAATTTTAAGCTGTTATAATATTCTAAAAAAATGTAGTAATGATTTATCATAATATACAAAAACACAATTTTTAAAAATGATAATTTTTTTATAATTTTTTTCTTCTACAAATTTCATCCCTCAAAGCATTCCCTTCAATTCTTCTTAAAACAACTAAACAAAACCTAAAAGATCCTACGAGATGTATAAGAAAAATAATTTCACCTCATTTTTATTCTTTACATAATATGAAATTCTCTTTCCACCCTTAGGGGCGCTCCCCACACCTCTAGAAATCCAAAAATGCCCTTCATGTGTAAGTAGATGTATCCAGTCTTTGTCTTTATGAGATCTGCCCCATTTTTAACAAAAATGATCAGAAGATGCATCTATGTATATTATTTTTATTTTATTCAGAGATGCATCTCCGAAGTACCCTATGTACTCATTTATGGTGTTTTTATTCACTGAGATGGTTTAATCAACAACTCGGTGATGTTTTCGGAGATGAATATTGAGAAATATCAAGCAGAAAGTTGGATAAAATACCATCTTGCATGATCTTCGTCTTCTTCATGCTGAAACTAAATTTCATTTCAAAACCCTCAAAAAATTTTCTTTCGTTCTCAATAAACTTTTTGACACCAAAATATCATTCTTGTATTTTATCACATCAAAGGGAGCAAAAGAAGCTGAAATTACAGGTAAAGTTCATTCATTTCATCCCTCATTCCTTGTATTAATGTGTTTTTATACTGAAAAATGAATGTTGCGTCTGGTTATGCATCTCCGGACTCAATTCATTTGTTATGGATATATATATATATCTATGGATATTCCCGATAGTTTGGATTTTAAATCTGCTTTATGTTATTGGTGGTATTAGATATGGTTCACCCATATACGTTTTCCAAAGCTATTGTGAGGATGGATGTTAAACCAGACAAAGTGAAACATGATGTTAAATAAAATGAAGTGAATGATGATGTTAAACAGGGTGATCGACCAATTGTTGTCAAGGTAGATGTTCATACACAATTTACAAATAAACAAGAGTTTATTGTTCGTGAAAACATGCTACAATGGGTCTGCATGGAGGCTGAGAAATTGGGGTTTGGCGTTTTAATCAGAAGGTCTGACAATGGTTCAGATAAAAGACAAGCATTTGTAACAATGAGATGTGAAAGAAGTGGCATATACCAACCTTAGATTAGGAAGTTGAAACGTGATGACACTGGATCGAGAAAATGCGTGTGTCTGTTTAAATTGCACGGATACCGTAAGGTGGATAACACTTGGGAATTTAATGTGATTTCCGGTATACATAACCATTCCTTGAGTTATAAGTTATCCTGTCATCACATTGTATGCCGCGTTATTCTGAAGGAGAGGGAAATTGTTTTGGATACGAAATTAAACATGGCGGCGCCGAAAAACATACTTGCATCTTTGAAACTGAAAAGACCTCTAAATGTTTCAAATATCAAGAAAATATACAACGTTTGTGCTCGAAACAACAAGGTGGTAAGAGGACCAATATTTAAGATGCTACAAATGTTGAAGCATTCAGAAGATGACCATTATGTTTCTATATACAGAGTTATGAGGATAAAGTCATCATTTGAAATTTTTTTGGACTCATCCTGATTCCATTAAGTTGTTATACACATTTCCCATCGTTTTCGTGATTGATTCAACATATAAAACAAACAAGTATACAATTCTATGAGACGGTCTCTTTCATACTTTGAACACGTTGACTCACATTTTCCAGATTCTCCAACTCAAAAATCTAAAAAAAGTGTTTTCAAGGGTGCTCGCAATAGCAACCCATCTCCTCCACTGCTGTTACCAAAAATTATCCACATTCAAGAGATGTTGTTTTTTATGCACAAATACATTGAACAGATTGTAGATGTTGAATGTGATGGTAATTGTAGTTTTTGAGATGTTTCAGGTTTGCTTGGTAAAGGACAGGAAGACCACCAGCTTGTCCACCTTATCTTATACAAGATATGATGCCACATAAGGAATCATACACATGTCTATATGGAAAAAACAAAATTACGATTCAATTCTCAATGCTCTTGTTCTTTGTCTTAGTAGTTCGACACCTTTTGACAAATGTATGCGCTTCCCGGAAATGGGACATTTTATAGCAAGTGCTTATGATATGGTGTGCATTTATCTAACAAGATACAGTTTCTAGGAAACATTTTTTCTACTTTGGAGTAGGTCACCTCAAAATCCATCCGGACGCATCATGTGTATTGGGTGACAACATCTTGTTTAGGTTTATTTGAAACCAGGATGTCCTATACCAGAGACATCACCTCAGTGGACGACACATTTCACCCAAGATGTTGAAATTAACTGGATCAATTTCTGGAAAGGATTGAAGAGTTTACCAAGTTGAGCGATGTTGATAAAGAATCAAATAAGGAAAGGTCAAAGAAGGAACCACCAATAGATTTAGGTAGTGACACATGTTTTGATACATTTTATTTTTAATCTAACAATGTAACTCTTTTTTTGTATGTAAAGTTGTCAAGGATGTAATCTCGATACAATTTACGACATACATAATGTCTATTCTACTTTAATGTTATAAAATTTGGGGATAAATTTTGGACAATTGAACAATTTTCTGTTTCCGTATGTTATACTAGTTCTGTATGAATACTGGTTCTTTTCTGGGATGGTCCGAACATGCATCTCCGGACATACCCAATTTTAAATTAAAAAAATAACAAACAAGGCCTTTTAGGGACATACATCTCCGGACACACCTTTATTTTGTAAAAAAGTAGGGAGTGTCCGAATATGCATATCTGAAATATGTCCTAATGAAATGGTACAGTTTCTAAGGTCTACGTTGATCTGCAACTAGTATAAATTGGGATTTCTCATTCCATGTTCTTTACAAAACCAAAATGAATACATATCCCCATCTTGCATTTGTGTATTTCAACGGCGCAAATCTCCCACTTCAATTTAGGGTCTCCGAAGATATACTTCTCGTCGATCTGAAATCCAAACTGAATACACTCTTACTATATCTAAAAAATCGGAGAGTTGACAAGCTCGGGTATCGTTTACCATCGATTGACAACGAAAAGATACGGTTCACCTTACTTGAACTGAAGACGAATGATGATTTAAATGTTATGTGGAGTATATTTTACCGTTATTCAACAAACGATCCGATTGAAGTGGATGTGACGATTGCAACATCGACCGAAGATATTCTAAGGATGTTTTAACATCCTAAACCACCCGTTTATAATGAAATGTAATGTTAAATTTATGTTAACGTTAACGATTATCTATGTAATATTTATTTTAATGTTAATTTACGTTGTTTTTCCATTATTTTGTAATTGTTCCCGGTTCTTTCTGATTTGAACTACCATGACATATTCCAAAAATGCATCTCTAAATTATTAAGAATTAATACAGAGTTACATCTCCGAATTGACTAAATATATAAAATAGGGTGCCTCATCAATTTACACTTAGAATTATATAAAAAAAATGGATCCGAATATAGTTTCACGGTAGTGGGAGGATGAAAAAAATAATCCCCTAAATAAAAACATTAGAGTATATCTTAGAATTGACAAGTCCATTATAATGAAACATCAGAAATCTTATTAAGCCCACAATATCGGCCTATCACTCACACAATCCGCATTTGATGGCTTAGTGCAACTGAGTTGTTTACAACAGAGAAGACATGTGCTCAATCACTAATTAAAATGTTGTGTAATATACACAAATTTCTTTAGTAATAACAAAGCATGGAATTGCAAACAACCTAAACAAAAGATTATCAGTGGTTAATTAACACAAATTCTAGGAACAATTTTGTCAATTATATTATATTGTCGGTGATGGAGGTTTGGCTTAAGTTTGATTGGAAAATTGTGCTAGTTTATCTTGTTAATTTTAGAAATACATCATAGTCATGCTAACATGTTTGATTTTTGATGTTTTGTATTCTATCTACACAAAGTTTGTTGAGATGAAGCATCGTGCGCGTAATTCATTTACGTACCAATGAAATTTCGTGGAGGAAATTGAATCTTATCTTTTTGTTTGTTACACTCTTAAAAAGTCATGAAAGACAAAAAAGAAAATTCAAAAAAGCGAGAACCAAAGGAAAAATGTGCACGAAAGGGGAATGTAGGTTTTAGACCACAAGAAATGTTGAAAATGACATTGGCGTTTAATTAAAATTTTGTGTATTGCCTTTTTGGGTACAATGGAGTAATTAAAAAGTCACCTTTATAAAATCCATTGCGGTTTCAACGGGGTTTAGGTCTATTTGAATGGCTTAGTTTTCAAAATATAGTAAATTAATATTTGAATTTCAAATAAAGAGGAAAGCGATTCTTGTTATTAATTATTATTAGTGTTTTTGGATATGAAATGCATCATTTTACTCTGAAATTATGTATCTTTTGTGCGTAATTATAGAAATTAATTTTTCAAGTGATTATAATAGACGGTGAGAGTGTGCTCCTCTCATCTTTTGCGAACGTGTATGAGAAAATCCTTTATTCGACGATGGTGAAGGCTGTGTGGGACACAGTGGTACGGTGCTACGATGGTGATGCATCAATGAAGAAGGTGAAACTTCAGTCTCCACGTAAGAAGTATGAGAATTTCAGCAAGAAAAACAATGAGAAGATATCTGACTACATCTCCAGAGTGATTCAGATCACAAATGAGATGAAGTCGTGTAGAAAAACTCTCTCTGAAGAAAAGATCATTGAGAAGGTACTTAGATCTCTTACTCCTCACTTTGATTACATTGTTGTAGCAATTGAACATTCTAAGGATCATAGCACCATGAGAATTGAAGAGCTACAAAGCAGTCTAGAGACACAAAAGTTGCGTCTGACTGAGAGAAACTCTGAAATGGAGGTAGAGCAGCAGGCTCAGAAAGCAGTTTCTGGTAAGAAATATCAAAAGTTGTCTTGCTCAGAAGTCAAGAAGAAATCTGAAGGTGTTCAGAATTCAGAATCCTTAACTTCTGAAAGGAAGAAAAATGCTCAGAAGGGGAATGAGAAGTATGACAAGAGGAAGTTTCAGTGCTACTGTTGTAAGAATTTTGGCCACTTCACTATTGATTGTTGGTCAAACAAGGAAAGGAAGTCAGAAGAAGCAAACATAGCCATAGAAGATTCTGATGATGAACCTGTGTTATTGATGGCTTCTGAATCTGATGGTGCATATTTGGTATACAGGTGGTATATGGACATTGGCTGCTCAAATCACCTAACTAAAAAAAAATAATGGCTGGTTGATTTTGACTCTAGAAAAAGAACAAAGATCAGATGGGAGGATGATAAATACCTCAACGTTGAAGGTATGGAAAATGTCAAACTCAAGGTGAAGAATGGTAAAACTATTGTGATCAAGGATGTTTGGTATGTTCCCGACATGAAGAGAAATCTGATGAGTGTAGGTTAGCTCATTGAGAAAGGTTTTTCAGTTACTATGAAGAACAATCTCTTGACGTTGTATGATTCTGATCAGAAGCTGATTATGCAATCTGAGCAGGGAAGCAATAGAACATTCAAGGTGAATATGGAGATAACTGAAATTAAATGCCTTGGTGCAGAAGGCAGAGGAGGTGACAGTGAGCTGTGGCACAAGAGGTTGAGGAATCTTAATTTCAGAAGCTTACTGAATCTGAATTCTAAGAAGTTGGTATATGGCATTCCTAAGATTGTGAAGCCTCAAAAGTGAAAAACATGCTTTAGGAGTCATACATTCTGATGTTTGTGTACCATATGAAGTACCTTCACTTGGAGGAAACAAATATTTTGTGTCATTTATGGATGAGTTCACAACAATGACATGGGTAACACTCATCAAGTTTAAGCATGAGGTATTTGCTAAGTTTTAGAAATTCAAGGTGAAGGTTGAAAAACAGAGTGGCCAGAAGCTAAAAACTCTCATAACTGATGGTGGAGGAGAGTATAACTCTACAGAGTTCAAGAAGTACTGTGAGGATAGTAGAACTGAGCTTGAGGTTACTGCTCCATACACTCCTTAACATTATAGTATTGCTGAAAAAAGAAACTGAACTTTGCTTGATATGTCAAGGAGCATGCTGAAGGAGAAGAAGATCCCTCACACCTTGTGGGGGGAAGCTATTGCCACTGCAGCATATGAGCTCAACAAGTGTCCAACCAAGAAGCTAAAGGAAATTCTTTCTTTAGAGAAGTGGGCTGGAGATAAGAAAATTGTGAGCCATCTGAAGGTGTTTGGTTATGTTTATTACAAACATATTTCAGATGCTAAGAGAAGAAAATTGGATGACAGAAGTAGAGTTATGTTACTCGTTGGGTACCACAATACATGTGCTTATAAGTTCCACTTTCCTGTCACTAACAAGGTTAAATTTAACATAGATGTCATTGTGAAAGAATCAGAAGCAAGGGATTGGAAAAAATCTTAATCCAACTCTGGTGCAGTGTTAACACTTGAGTTAACTTCTGAAGGTATTTCTAAATCTAAAGGAGACTCATTCTCTGAAGATGAGTCAGAGTCTAAAGATGACTCTAAAGATGAAGAAGACTCTTAAGGTGAGTCAGAGTTTGAAGTCGAGTCTGACTCTGAAGGTGAATCTGATTCTGATCCAGATTCTGCTGGTGATTCAGACTCTGGTGGAGAACCAGGCTCTGGGAATATTCCAGACTCTGAAGGTGGTCATGCCTCTGAAGATAGTAGTACTTCTGGGGTTCCAGCATATGATACTTTTCCAACGTCTGAAGAAGATTCTAAACATGTTCAGAGGCCATAAAGAATTAGAAATATCCCAAGAAGATTTGCAGAGTTTGACATGTTGTAGGATACTGAAATATACACTAAAGGGGGAGTCATTTAGTGTGCCATGTTAGTAAACTCTGAAGCAGTGAGTTGTTGGTTGCGGAATAGCGGCAAGCAGCAAAAATATTTATTTTCGGAAGAATTCCCTCCGGGATTTATGTCGTGTCCACAGAGATCGGTTCGAGGGAAAGAATGTCGTTCTAAAGTCTCTCGCGTTAATGAGTTTGGATTAAAATGAGTTTAAAGTAAATGCAGAAAAATAAACATTAAAACAAAAAGAATTCATTAATCAGAGAGACAAACTTATCTGGCGTGCACATAATCGACTCCTTACAAACTTAAACTTACCGACCGGTTATACTCTACCTAAAATACTCCTCAATATCACCCAGCATTGCTCACTACAAAGGTTATGTATAACGCAAAGTTGAGAGAACAACCGTGCTACCATCGTCGACACTCTCGCACCCGACTCAAGACACGGAGGCATTAAGCTTCGACGCCTATTGAAGATTGTTAGCTCTTAAATCTATCTCTAGCATCCAGAAACTAACAGATAACCATCCCTAATCGAAGTTTGTGAGGTTTATCTCTAACACAACCCAAACTCCGAGCATAAAGCAAAAATCAGAGACAATCACCAATAAAGATTTGTAAAGCAAATATCATACAACGCCATGGGCGACAAATATACATGAGTTCAGAACAAATACATATACAATAACCCAACAAAAAAGAAAAACACAAAGACGAAGAGAAATAAACCAAACATCTCGCGGTTTGTCAACGCCGGTCGACGATTAATCCACCCCGGTTCATCCGTATGCAAGCTTCCATGATTTTTTCTAAGCTAATCTACTGAAAAATGAAGTTTGATGGAGTTGGGAGCAAAAATCCCCAAAACCATACCTAAAAAATGATTGAAAATGAACTTATAGTATTACAAAATCTGTCACGTTCGCTAAGCAAACTTTTTACTCGTAAAGCGAGCCTCAAAAAATGGCACTTAAGTGCCTCTGAAATGCTAAACCGCCTTTACAAAATTCTAGAAGTTCGCAGTGCGAATGATTTATTCGCAAAGCGAATGCTCGCTACATAGTTTGCAAAGTGAACTTTAGTCTCTTTCTCCCCTGTCCAATTCTGGGAGTCTTCGCTGGGACCTCGCCAGCCACTCGCAAAGCGAACATTCCCTGGCAAACTCGCAAAGCGAAAATGACAGCAAATCAGCCCTTATTTTGACCACAACTTCTGAACCGCAACTCTGATTTACGCACGGTCGAAAGCGCTGGAAAGCTTATTAAATGCTATTTATGAATATGGCAAGATATCCTTGATTGAATACCTACAAAAATGAGAGGAAATCAATTAAACTCAATGATATTTACACGATACGCAATATATACACTAAAATGTAAAGTAAACGTATTTATAAACAAATCGGGGTTTATTCGAACGATATTAACCAAAAAGTATCGATAAGTGCAACAAAACTTATATACAAAAATAGTTATATTTTGCACTTATCAAACTCTCCCCAACTTAAGCTTGTTTGTCCGCAAACAAGAATCAAACAACTCAAAGAACAGAGTGACAACCAAAGAATCACAAATCAACAGGTTTTGAAAAACGGAACAAATGAATGGTTCAAATGAAAAACGATACACACAAAGTAAATAATTACCACTAAACTTCGACGATAACATAGTCACGAAACAAATGCAAAACACAAAAATCATGCCAAACATCCTAAAACAACACAAGTTCCAAAGTGAATTACATCTAGTAAAAATAATCATCGGTAGATGAAAAACACACAATGAGGTACTTATCACTCACACAACAATCATGCAAATAATAGACTAAATTATGCAACCATTCAAAAATTCATATTGAACATACGAAGGCAAGAATCACAAGGACTTTCAAGGTTGTAGCGTGGTTGGGTAAACAAACAAGAGGCAATTTCTAAAGGTAATTGAAACAAAAACTTGCCTAAACCTAAGGGAGTGATCAACTCACAAAGACTCAAACCAAAAATTCCAATCAACTTCTTCCAAAATCCCAAGTGTTACACAAAACACAATACTTATTTAGCACAATTATTTGAACTCTTTTTGTTTCCTTTCTCAAGGATTTTATTTGTCTTTCTTTTTTTTTTCTTTTCTTTTCTTTTCTTTTTCATATTTTTCTCTTTTTTTTTTCTTTTCTTTTTCATCCTCATAGAAACCAACCAATGAGTAAACAATCATTCTCTCCCCAACATGAATTCAACCACATCATCATGTGAATACTCCCTACTTTCTAAGGCAAGGCAAAAATTCATACAACAACACAAAGTTTAGGGTTCAAGAAAAAACAAAATCCATTCAAAAATAAGTGAACTAAATACTCATAGACAAGCATTAAGTTCAAATAAAACATGGATAAAAAAGCTCAAAGGGGTTACAAATGATCACACACTCACAAGGTGAATGACTATTTGGCTAGGTAGTTGTGCTCAAAATGAAACAAAATACTTTAATCCTTTTCATGCTTTCATATAATCAACACAAACAAAAGATTAAGCATAATAAAATCCAATTAGAACAAGAATGTTGCTAATATATGAACAATGGAAAACTACCTCACAAAAAGGTGGGAACTAAAGTGATTCACACAAGAACGAGTATACAAAAGAATGAATGGCATGGAAGTTTGTAAAATGCCTAAGTATCATGAATATGCTAAAGTCAAGATAGCGATAAACACATACCTTGAACGTGTACAAAACTTAACAATATCATTACCATACATCCACAAGTTGAAACGAACAAACTTGGAACATCACCTTAAATTTCCTCAAGATACTCAAAACAAGCTCATTGACAAGCACAAGAATTATTAATATAAACATACTAAATGACCGGGTGAAAATGCATTAAACAAGTTGTAAAGTGAAGATTTGAGAATTTCACGAAAAATCCGAGTACAACTTGTTTAATGAATGTTCACCACACTACCTAAGCTAAACCACAACAAAAGAAAAACAATAAAACATGCTTGTTTTACGTTGTAAGCTCGACGCCTTTACAGTGCTTAGCTACCAACTTCCTTCCTTCATGCCATGGTGATGCCTCACCGCGCAAACCAAAAGCAAGTGCCCTAACCAAACATTTAACAAATGTTACGGGAACAAAATGTATACAACACTTGAACAAACATAATGGAAATAGACAATATATACGATATATACAAAACTCGAAAACAAAGAAACTATCGCAATGCGATTCAATATCAAAACCAATCCCTGGCAACGGCGCCATTTTGTTGGTTGCGGAATAGCGGCAAGCAGCAAAAATATTTATTTTCGGAAGAATTTCCTCCAGGATTTATGTCGTGTCCACGGAGATCGGTTCGAGGGAAAGAATGTCGTTCGACAGTCTCTCGCGTTTATGAGTTTGGATTAAAATGGGTTTAAAGTAAATGCAGAAAAATAAACATTAAAACAAAAAGAATTCATTAATCAGAGAGACAAACTTATCCGGCGTGCACATAATCGACTCCTCACAAACTTAAACTTACCGACCAGTTATACTCTACCTACAATACTCCTCAATATCACCCAACATCGCTCACAACAAAGGTTATGTCTAACGCAAAGTTGAGAGAACATCCATGCTACCATCGTCGACACTCTCGCACCCGACTCAAGACACAGAGGCATTAAGCTTCGACGCCTATTGAAGATTGTTAGCTCTTAAATCTATCTCTAGCATCTAGAAACTAACAGATAATATCGAAGTTTGTAAGGTTTATCTCTAACACAACCCAAACTCCGAGCATAAAGCAAAAATCAGAGACAATCACCAATAAAGATTTGTAAAGCAAATATCATACAATGCCATGGGAGAAAAATATACATGAGTTCAGAACAAATACATATACAACAACCCAACAAAAAAGAAAAACACAAAGACGAAGAGAAATAAACCAAACATCTCGCGGTTTGTCAACACCGGTCGACGATCAATCCACCCCGGTTCATCCGTATGCAAGCTTCCATGTTGTTTTATAAGCTAATCTACTGAAAAATGAAGTTTGATGGAGTTGGGAGCAAAAATCCCCAAAACCATACCTAAAAAATGACTGAAAATGAACTTAGAGTATTACAAAATCTGTCACGTTCGCTAAGTGAACGTTTTACTCGCAAAGCGAGCCTCAAAAAATGGCACTTAAATGCCTCTGAAATGCTAAACCGCCTTTGCAAATTTCCAGAAGTTCGCAGTGCGAACGATTTATTCGCAAAGCGAATGCTCGCTGCACAGTTCGCAAAGCAAACTTTGGTCTCTTTCTCCCCTGTCCAATTCTGGGAGCCTTCGCCGGGACCTCGCCAGCCACTCGCAAGGCGAACATTCACTGGAAAACTCACAAAGTGAACTTGACAGCAAATCAACCCTTATTTTAACCACAACTTCTGAACCGCAACTTTGATTTACGCATGGTCAGAAGCGCTGGAAAGCTTATTAAATGCTCTTTATGAATATGGAAAGATATCCTTGATTGAATACCTACAAAAATGAGAGAAAATCAATTAAACTCAAAGATATTTACACGATACGCAATATATACACTAAAATGTAAAGTAAACGTATTTATAAACAAATCGGGGTTTATTCGAACGATATTAACCAAAAAATATCGATAAGTGCAACAAAACTTATATACAAAAATAGTTACATTTTGCACTTATCATGAGTACAAAAGATGCTCTCAAGAAGAAAGTTTGGCTGAAGGCCATGAAAGAAGAACTTGAGGTTATAGAAAGAAATAAGACTTCGGAGTTGACTGAGCTTCCAAGGAATAAGAAAGCCATCAGCGTCATATGGGTTTTCAAGGTGAAACTGAAGCCAGATGAATGAATTAGTGATCGCGATAAACTATACGTCTAACGGTTACTAACTGCAAGTGCACAGCCTAATCGCGTAGTAATAAAAGATATCGATCCCACAGAGACCAATGTCAACCTACCGTTATCTATCGCTGCGTTGTAAAGCTAAGGCTAATGATATTTTTGATTTAAGGGAAACTAAAACTAGAACTGAAAATAAAACTAAGAAAATATAATAGAGAAAGAGAGACCGGAATATGGATTCCGCGCTCCTAAGGGTCTTTGTAGAATTCGGGTACTAATTACGACTATAACTTAGTTCCGTAGAATATACCAACTTAAAGACTCTGCATCACACTCTCGCGGTATTAACTAAAGCCATACTTCCTAATCCCAAGATTTTGTTCTCGCTCGCCCGGTAACTAAGAAATACATTTTGAAAGCCAATAATATCCTAACCAACGTCTAAAGCGCTCCCGCTGTATTTAGATATGGTGCCTAATTTCCACTATCCGGTTCGATCCCCACGCTCTCGCAGTGCCGGCTCTAACCTTAATTAATTTCTCACTCTCGTGACAAAATCGTGTTAAATCACCTCTCACTCTCGTGAGAAAGCTATTTAAATTCAACTTAGAAATTAAAACCAAAACAAATTTTTAATCGTAAGTTCGCACCTATAATTTTCTACCGAGTCCCGTCGGTAACGATGGCCCTCATACGCCGGACTCAAGACTATTTAGTTAGACATGGATAAGAAAATCAACATGCAGATATGATAATAAACTAAAATCGAAAACATGCTTTGGAAATTAAATAAGAAAATGATAAAATAAATAACAATAAATAAAACCTGGAACAAATGGATGCTTTGAATAATACACTGAAATCTCGAATACGAATCCAGTTGCAGAAAATAAAATGGCAGAAAATAGAATCCTAAAACTATATTGGGAATAGTCCCCCGATGTGGAGAACTATCCCTTTTACATAGTGCAAGAAGCTGCCTAAAAACTAAACAAGGAAAATCTGGCAAATGAAAAGTCGACCTCTCTAATGGAGGGCTTCCGTTCGTTTTATAGTGAATTGGTCGGTTTTGGGTAAGAACGGTTATTGCTGCGTGAAAATAGCATTCGTGAAGAGTGGAAGTTAGACTGGTGCGTGCGAAGAAAACTGCTTCAAACGGACGGAGAGAAAATAGAAGAGTTGGAGAAAAATTCTCCTGGGAACTAGGTGGCTTGCGCCACCTTCCCTCTCTCTCCCATAGTGGCTTGCGCCACCTTTTTGCTTGTGGTGGGCGCCACTCCTTAGGTGTGGCTTGCGCCACCCTTTGTTGAGTGGTGGGCTCCACCTTTTTTTTTTCTTTTCTTTTTCTTTTCTCTTCATTTTTCTTTCTTCTCTTTTTTTTTTCTTCTTCTAATATTTGATTTTCTTCTATTTTCCTCTTCAAGTCTTCTTTAAATCTCCACTTTCCGATAAATTTCGCTCCGACTCGAGTATCTGAAAAAGCGAAAATAAATACGGGTAATATAAAGCATAAATCGGGAAAAAGCGAATAAAACATAATAGAAATTCATGCAAGTCAAGTCAAATACACGATATAATTTCGCGTTATCAAACTCCCCCACACTTAAACCTTTGCTTGTCCTCAAGCAAACCATGACTCGTAAGAAAAATAGTGTATACAGATACTCATCCCAAGCTACCAACTCTACTTCGGTTAAGTTTGTGTCGATAGGTACTTGCTCACACATTAAGGATATTGTAACAACACAATTCCGCTTTTGCGGTCATCAACCTCTATTCTATACAAACCAATCTGAATCATGTCATTACACCTAAGCCTAACTCACTCATCCTTCTTTCATCCCTTTTCATTCCGGCACAATCACATTAAGCCCGTTATCCTTTCACACTCATGGTAGGATAGCCTGTTAGTGACTATGATCTCATCATCATTTTTTCTTTTGCACATATCAATAAAATAAAGAAGTTTGCACCTTTGGGCTAAATGATCGGGTGAGGATCACCTAACTTAAAAGGAGCATTTCTTTTCATTCAATTCATTTTTTTTTCTTAATTTACTTTTGGCCTAAGATCATACACTTATTTGCATCGGCTTCTTACTTAGTGTGTGCTTAGGATGGTGCTGACTGCTAAATAAACTACTTAGGGACTACTAAAGGGGTGAGAACTTAAGGCTATGGCATAACAAGTACTCAAATCGATTACCATAATTTAGAGGGTCATGGTATTAAAACAATACCAATCTTGCGGAATTTTCCCAAGTTTCACAATCTAACCTCAATTTTGTTTGTAACCTAAGATTTTCAAAAGAAACACTATTTTTAACTAAAAAATTTTCAAAATATTTGGTATGGCTCAAGAGAATGGGAAAATCGATAAACAACATAAAATCAGCATAAAGACTCGACAGCACATGCACAGACGGACGAAACAGAAAATTTTTTAAAATCATGCTGGAAAACAGTAAATCTAACTAGAAAACGGTAAAATGAAAGCGGTAAATGTTCCTCCCCCACACTTAAACCAAACATTGTCCTCAATGTTTTGATAAAAGGTGAAAACGGAAAGACAGAACCTGTATGAATGCCATTTCGTGCTACCACGACCAAATTCGCGCTAATTCTTCCCTTGCTGTCCCTGTCTTCGCTGGTCACTTCTACTCCGGTGTCTTGTATTACGAGTTATCTGAATTTGCTGAGACTTCATTTCCTTGAAGCCGCTCATTATATTGCCTATTTCCGAAGGAAGTACCTGCAAAAATTGCTAGAAAAATACGGTGCGGTGTGTGCAGGTGGAACCTGACCATGCAAAGAACAAGGAGGATGTAAGTTACGAACAGGAGAGACATGCTTTCTCCCATCATACTCGTCATTGGTGTCACCACCAGCAGCGACATTCGTAGGAATGTGCGTGGGCACCAACTCATCTTAAGGGATTTGTCACCTAGAGATTTTTCGCCTAAATATGGCTGAGACGTGACAAGCGATACGATTCTTTATTTTCTGCAAACACAGACAATAAAATTAGAACATTAAATTAAAAGCTCGTGGGTTGCCAGCCACGCAGGGCTTTGTTTAACGTCGATATCTCGACTGTTAGGAGTGTTAATCTTCGGTTTCCATGGCCATTTATCAAGCCATCTCACATATCCCTCACCTTTCTTTTTCTTTCTTCTGTGGGGTGGTTCATTATTTTGAACTTGGGGTGGTGGTTCTGGATCTATGCTAAGTATCAGCTTTTCAAGTTTTGGCTTAGTCATGTCATCCATCACCTCAAAGTTGAACCTTACCCTCTTAACAATAATGATATCCCTAGTTTCATGGTCCTCGAAGTTTCCTTTTTTATACAGGACCTCAGACAAAGGTGTGTTAGTGTGGATATTTTCCAATATCTCCACATACGTTTTGGATTGGGAGTCTACCTTAGTCTCTACAAACCTTTGCGGGAAAAGAATTGGTAGGGTATAGGGATGAGGAACAGTCTTAGGGGATACTTTCTCTACCTCTTTGACGACCTCCCTTTCAGGTGGTCCTAGTGAATTTTTCTCAATCTCTACTTCTTCCTCACCAGAACTCTTCTCAATCTCAATATCACTCTCCTCGACCTCATTATCACTCTCCTCGGGATTCTCGATTTGTTCTTCATTAATGATTGTTACAAAATCCACATGCTCCTCAGGGGAGGGTCATATAGGTGTCAGTGCAAGTAGTAGGCACTACAACAAAAAGGACTTATAACATCTCACCTTAGACAGCGCTTTATTACAAAAGCGCTGCTATAGGTCAAAAACACGGAATCTATTAATTTAATAAAGGAAAAGCGCAAAAAAATATAAGACCTTAGACAGCGCTTTAGTGAAAAGCGCTGTCTAAGGCCTTCTAAATTTTTAAAAAAATTTAATGGAAAATATTAGACAGCGCTTTCCTTAAAAGCGCTGTCTAAGGCCTTTTAAATTTAAAAAAAATATAAGACCTTAGACAGCGCTTTTAAGGAAAGCGCTGTCTAAGGTCTTAAATATTTAAAAAAATAAAAACAAAAGCGCTGTCTAAGGCCAATCTTAGAAAGCGCTTTTAAAGCGCTGTCTAAGGGCCACCTTAGAAAGCGCTTTGTTTAAAAGCGCTGTCTAAGGTCTAATAAAATTAAAATATATGAATATACTCAGTTTTCATTTTCAGTTTTGCGCTCTTTCTTCTCCCTCCCCTGTTGCGAACGGATACTTGCGAACCTGAGCTAAACCCTTGCCGTCGTCCACCGCGCCGTCGTCCACCGTTCCTCCCTCATTTCGCGACTCCGACGACCTTTACTCCACCGTGACCGTCTGTTCCTCTCTCATTTCGCGTTTTCGTCACTCAGTTTGGAAGTTTAAGAGTTTCAGATTATTACACATTTTATAAGGTATGCTGATAATGTTGCTGTTGATAATGTTGTTGTTGATGTTGATAATAATGTTGTTGTTGATGTATTACACATTTTACACGTTTCAGAGTATTACACATTTTACACGTTTCAGAGTTTCAGTTTGGAAGTTTCAGAGTTTCAGAGTTTCAGTTGATAATGTTGCTGATAATGTTGATAATGTTGTTGTTGATGTTGATAATAATGTTGTTGTTGATGTTGATAATAATGTTGTTTATGTTGTTGCTAATGTTGGACTGTTGCTAATGTTGATAATGTTGCTAATGTTGTTAATGTTGTTGCTAATGTTGGACTGTTGTTGGATATAAGAATAAAATATGTGCTAACTTCATTTTTGGTGATATAGGAATAGAATCAATATAATGTGTTAGTTTAGTTTGTTCTTGTTAACATTTTTCTACATTGTTAACTATTGCTATATAATGTGTTTGTTTAGTTTAGTTTAGGTTAGTGTTAGTGTTAGTGTTAGGTTAATGTTAGTGTTAGTGTTAGTGTTAGTTTAGAACATCTATTATAGTTTGTTCTTGTTAACATTTTTCTACATTGTTAACTATTGCTATATAATGTGTTTGTTTAGTTTAGTTTAGTTTAGGTTAGTGTTAGTGTTAGTGTTAGGTTAGTGTTAGTGTTAGTGTTAGTGTTAGTGTTAATGTTAATAATGTAAATTCTTGAGGTTGTTGTTCTAAAGAACCGAAATTCAAAGCAATTTTGTTAATGAAGTTAATTGCTTTGAATTTCTTAGTTTGGACTTGTTATGCTAATGTTAAATTCTTTCTAACTGTTAGGATTAATAAGTAGGAAAACCATGGATAAAAAATGGATGGATGCCGATCGATTGTCCAAAGAGTACGAGAATGGGGTATTGGATTTCGTTAAGTTTGTTGTTCAACACGCTGACGCTGAAGAGCTCAATCGAATAAAATGTCCTTGCTTGGGTTGTTGTTATGTTGGTAGGGTTGACGCAGATGGGTTGAAATCGCATTTACTGATGAATGGAATTGATCGAAGTTATAAGTGTTGGATACATCATGGTGAGAAAATTAACGAGAATGTTGAACCGACGAGGAAAAGTAATACAACCTATGCTTCAGATGACAAAGACACGGAAACATACGATTGTGATCGAGTCGAAGAGATTGCAGAAGCAGTTGTAGAAGATCTTCATGATTGTCCCGAAATGTTTGAGAGGTTGGTAAGCGATGCAGAGAAACCGCTCTATCAAGGTTGCACTAAATTCACAAGACTGTCTGCGGTATTGAAGTTGTACAACTTAAAGGCGGGCAATGGATGGTCGGATAAAAGTTTCACAGAGTTGTTGGCCCTTTTGAGAGAAATGCTACCGGAAGATAATGTTCTTCCCAATCGAACCTATGAGGCCAAAAAAATGTTGTGCTCTATTGGCATGAGCTATGATAAAATACATGCTTGTCCAAACGATTGCGTTTTGTTTCGAAAGGAATATGCATCGTTAACTGAGTGCCCTAAATGCGGTTTGTCTCGATATAAGAAAAAATTGTCTCCAGCCAAGGTCTTATGGTATTTTCCTATAATACCGAGATTTAGGCGCATGTTTCGTAGTGAAACCGATGCAAGACACCTGACTTGGCATGCAGATGAAAGAATTATTGATGGAAAGTTGCGACATCCGGCTGATTCACCACAGTGGTCGAAAATTGATAATGATTATCCTGACTTTGGGGAAGAAGCAAGAAACCTTCGTCTGGCATTATCTACTGATGGAATGAACCCACATGGTCTTCAAAGTATCTCACATACCACATGGCCTGTGATTCTTATGATTTATAACCTACCTCCGTCGCTATGCATGAAGCGTAAGTACATGATGTTATCTATGTTAATCTCTGGGCCTAAACAACCAGGGAATGACATAGACGTATACTTGACACCTTTGATCGAAGATTTAAAGATATTGTGGGAGAACGGTGTGGAGGTTTATGATGGATATAGGAAAGAAAGTTTCAATTTGAGGGCGATGTTGTTTGGCACAATTAATGATTTTCCAGCTTACGGGAATCTATCAGGGTACAGCATAAAAGGTGAAAAAGCGTGTCCTATTTGTGAAGATAAAACAGTTTCGAAGCGATTGGACTTTGGTCATAAGAATGTCTTTCTCGGTCATCGTAGATTCTTAAATGCCAAACATCACTACCGTGGGTGGAGTCAAGAATTCAATGGAGACACCGAAGAAGGTAGAGCTCCACCTATGTTGTCAGGTGACCAAGTTTTTAAAAAGGTGAAAGATATGCGTACTGAGTTTGGCAAACCTTTTGCACATAAGGTTGTCAAAGGTGGGTGGAAAAAGAGGTCGATATTTTTTGAATTGCCATATTGGAAGTCTTTGTACGTGAGACATTTTCTCGATGTTATGCATATTGAGAAAAATGTATTTGAAAGTGTTATTGGTACGTTACTCAATATAAAAGGAAAGACTAAGGATGGCCTTAAAGCAAGAAAAGACTTGGAAGCGATGGGGATTAGAACTGAATTAGCACCCGTGAAGAAAGGAAGACGGACATATCTACCACCTGCTGCTTTTACTCTGTCTAGAAAGGAGAAGAAAATATTGTGTAAGTTTCTGAGTGAAGTTAAAGTTCCAGAAGGATACTCTTCAGATGTCAGAAGACTTGTGTCTATGAAAGATCTCACGTTGAAGAGTTTAAAGACACACGACTGCCATGTTATAATGGAACACTTTCTACCAATAGGTATACGTTCTATTTTGCCAGTGAAAGTAAGAAGCGCCATAACTAATTTGTGTTTTTTCTTTAGGTCAATTTGTAGTAAGGTAATCGATCCCGATATCTTACCAACACTACAAAAACAGATAGTTATTACCTTGTGTGAGCTTGAAATGTATTTTCCTCCCTCTTTTTTTGACATAATGGTACATCTTGTTGTTCATCTTGTGAAAGAGACACAGATGTGTGGACCAGCTTATATGAGATGGATGTACCCTGCTGAACGTTATATGAAAATATTAAAAGGGTACGTGAAAAGCCGAAGTCGACCAGAGGGGTGTATTGTTGAACGATACATTGTTGAAGAAGCGGTTGAGTTTTGTACTGAATATTTGTCCAATGTTCAATCGATTGGACTCCCCAAAGCTCATATTTTCGAAAAAAAGGATGGTAAAAAATTAATTGGAAATAAAATTGTGACAGTATCAAGGGATGAACGGGATCAAGTGCATTTGTATGTTCTGCACAATGATAATGAGGTTGAGCCATATGTTGAGATGCACAAGGATGTACTCCGAAGGTTAAATCAGAACAGAAATGAAAATTGGATAGTACGAGAGCACAATCAAAGTTTCATACAATGGTTAAAGGATCATATTTATTTGAAGCGCTCTTCAGATCCTGCTTCACTAACAGAAAGGTTGAGATGTTTGGCATATGGTCCAACTTTGCATGTGTATTCTCATAGCGCATACGCAATTAATGGATACACATTTTATACCAAAGAACAAGACGATAAAAGTACTATGCAAAATAGTGGTGTCACCGTCCTAGCTGAAGCAATGCACATATCAAGTATGAAGGACTTAAACCCCAAATATGCAAATCTGTCATATTTTGGAGTTATTGAGCACATTTGGGTGTTTGATTACGAGAAGTTTCAGATTCCAATCTTTGGTTGCAAGTGGGTAAATAGTAGTGGCATACGAATGGATAAGTCTGGATTTTTGCAAGTGGATCTTAATAGGGTGGGGTACAAAGATGAGCCTTTTATTCTAGCATCGCAAGCTAGACAAGTGTTCTATGTCACTGACCCGACGAGTATGAAATGGTCTATAGTGCTTCTATCTAACAAAGTGGTTGATGATAGCGGTGTAGATCAATGTGATAGCGGTGTAGATCAATGTGATATTGATGTTGAGAATGGGTTGAATAGAAATGATCAAGATGAGGATCTTATAGCGGATGGGTCATATATCAGAAATGACCATAACGAGGGAATTTGGATCCATTCATCCGTCCGCATTGATAAGAAACAAGTAATTCATATTCCAACCAAGAAAAGAAAGAGATGTTAGTGAAAGAGGTAAAATTTGTTATATACTTGAATTTGTATGGCTTTGAATTTGACCAGAATGTTGGTAATGAAGACTTCGAGCAAGTTTTCCAACATACAGAATTGGGCGTCACTGTTGTCAATATATACTTGAGGTATATCCGATCTACTTTGGTAATTGAACAACTTATTTACTTTATTTTTCAAATGAATATTCTAATGTTAATGATGTTTTTATTTCAGGTTTCTGTATGACAGTTTTATGCGCCCCCGGGGATTGGAGCAAAGATTTGCATTCTTATGCCCCAGCGCTGTCAACTTAACCGAAATATTGACGAAACCAAATGAGGTCCATGCGTATATACGCAACGTCTTTATGGACAACCAAGAAACGGAAAAGTTGTACTTTTTACCGTTTAATACTGGGTTAGATTTTCATTCTAAATTCATCTATTATATTTTTTTTTGTATTTTGACTTCGTGTAGAAAGTTTCTATCTAACACTTGTTTAATCTTACAGTGGACATTGGTTGTTGGTTGCAATCAATCCTATCCGCGGAGTAGTGTATTATCTGGATTCCTTAGGAAATGATTGGACCACATACCCGGATATGAAGGACTGTATTGACACGTAAGTGAAATTGTTCTAAATAGAAATGTGTATATTTATTTATTTATGTGAATTGTTCTAAATATTCATTTATATTTTATTAGCACTATACAAGCATTCCTAGAACATCGGGGAATCGACCACACCATTACATGGAATTATGTGAAGGTATATTAATTATCACATGTTTTATTATATTAGTGATGCTTACTTGATAAAACTTAGAATTTATCCATATTTTATTTTCATTTGTAGTGTTCTTGGCAACGCAATCAAATAGATTGCGGCTATTTCATGTTGAGATTTATGAGAGACACTATTTCGTTGGATCGAATGGAGATTCCACCCGATGTATGTATTTCTAACTTATGAGTTATTTTAACACATATCTCTCATATTGTCTAATGAAATAGTTAAAACTAAATCAAACTATATGTTATATTATTATGTAGTATTTTGAAGAATTCAGGAGTGCTACTTACACAAAGGCTCTATTGGATGAAATCAAAGAGGAGTGGTGTCAATACATTATGGAGCTCGGAATTTTACAAACTTAAGGTATAATATTATACTCTTACTTTAATTGATGAGAATTTTAATATGTGTAACTTTGGTTGGAGTAATGCTTTGGTTGGATGCAATTTTGGTGTATATACTTTGAATTGCAATTTTGGTGTATATACTTTGAATTACAAACTTTGAATTACAATTTTGGATGCAATTTTGGTGTATATACTTTGAATTACAATTTTGGTGTATATACTTTGAATTGCAATTTTGGTGTATATACTTTGAATTACAAACTTTGAATTACAATTTTGGTGTATATACTTTGAATTACAATTTTTGGTGTATATACTTTGAATTACAATCTTTGTGTTTTCAGGACCTATAATGTAGATTGAAGCAATGTTTTGGTTGGATGCAATTTTGGTGTATATACAATTTTGGTGTATAAGTAATATGTGCATTGTAGAAAAAATGCTTTGGTTGGAAGCAATAACTTTGGTTGGAAGCAATGCTTTGGTTGGATGCAATTTTGGTTAATAAGTAAAATGTGCATTTGTAGAAAAATGTAATGATTTGTAATTATAAATAGGTGTATATACAATTTTGGTTTGTAATTTTAAATATATATATTGGTATGAAATGCCAATTTTGGATATATAATTTTGGTGTAGAAAGGCCAATGGTTTGAATTGCCAATTATGAAAAAAATTGCTGGTTGAAAATTACAGGTCAAATTCTGGTTGAAAAAACCTGGTAAAATTGTGGTTAAAAAAAAATTATATAAAATTTTTCGTACACCTTAGACAGCGCTTTTGGTGAAAGCGCTGTCTAAGGTCCACTTTAGACAGCGCTTATGGTGAAAGCGCTGTCTAAGGTGTACTAAAAAAGTCAAAAATGGAAGGTCTTAGACAGCGCTTATGGTGAAAGCGCTGTCTAAGGTGTACTAAAAAAGTCAAAAAAGGAAGGTCTTAGACAGCGCTTTTGGAGAAAGCGCTGTCTAAGGTGTACCAAAAAAGTCAAAAAAAGGTAGGGCTTAGACAGCGCTTTTGACGAAAGCGCTGTCTAAAGTAATCCATATAATGTGAAAAAGCGCTGTCTAAAGGTACCATAGACAGCGCTTTTCATTAAATACACGCCCCTTTAGACATCGCTTTTGGTAATACCAAAAGCGCTGTCTAAACCTATAGCGTCGCTGGCTTATACAGCGCTTTAAAGCGCTGTCTAAAGGCTAAAAAAGCGCTGTCTAAAACCGTTTTTGCACTAGTGAGGATTTGGGTCTCCAATGCCTCAGTGTGAGTCACGAGGGACTCGACCATAGTGTTCATCCGCCTAAGGGTTTCATAAGTATCGAAATGTTGTTTTCTAAGTTCTTCATTCTGGAGAGTTTGTGTCTCCACAAAGTGCTCCATCATAGATTCTAGTCTAGCATTGGTTGATGATTCAATGAAATCCTCCATTAATGTTTCGAGGTCGGACTGAACGAATTCTTGCGGTTCTTCAAAATATTGAGAGTGGTGATTTGGGCGGAAATGAGATAGCGTCGCGTGGAAATCTTCCATTAGTATTTCGAGATTGGAATTATGTGATTCTTGCGGTTCCTCAAAATTTTGGGAATGGTAATCATAGGAAAAATTTGGTTGCGGTTCCTCAAAATATTGGGAGTATTGCGGTTGGTAATTGTAGAAAAAATTTGGGTGCGACTCCTCAAGATATTGTGAGTGGTTATCATAGAGAAAATTTGGGTGATACATAGTTTTTAATTTTTAAATTTTTTTTTATTATTATATTTTTTTTATAGGAGTGCCTTAGTCTATACGGTGCAACAACGGAATCACAATATTGACTGTTGGTCCCCTGCAACGGCGCCAAAAACTTGATCGCGATAAACTATTCGTCTAACGGTTACTAACTGCAAGTGCACAGCCTAATCGCGTAGTAATAAAAGATATCAATCCCACAGAGACCAATGTCAACCTACCGTTATCTATCGCTGCGTTGTAAAGCTAAGGCTAATGATATTTTTGATTTAAGGGAAACTAAAACTAGAACTGAAAATAAAACTAAGAAAATATAATAGAGAAAGAGAGACCGGAATATGGATTCCGCGCTCCTAAGGGTCTTTGTAGAATTTGGGTACTAATTACGACTATAACTTAGTTCCGTAGAATATACCAACTTAAATACTCTGCCTCACGCTCTCGCGGTATTAACTAAATCCATACTTCCTAATCCCAAGATTTTGCTCTCGCTCGCCCAGTAACTAAGAAATACATTTTGAAAGCCAATAATATCCTAACCAACGTCTAAAGCGCTCCCGCTGTATTTAGATATGGTGCCTAATTTCCACTATCTGGTTCGATCCCCACGCTCTCGCAGTGCCGGCTCTAACCTTAATTAATTTCTCACTCTCGTGACAAAATCGTGTTAAATCACCTCTCACTCTCGTGACAAAGCTATTTAAATTCAACTTAGAAATTAAAACCAAAACAGATTTTTAATCGTAAGTTCGCACCTATAATTTTCTACCGAGTCCCGTCGGTAACGACGGTCCTCATACGCCTGACTCAAGACTATTTAGTTAGACATGGATAAGAAAATCAACATGCAGATATGATAATAAACTAAAATCGAAAACATGCTTTGGAAATTAAATAAGAAAATGATAAAATAAATAACAATAAATAAAACCTGGAACAAATGGATGCTTTGAATAATACACTGAAATCTCGAATACGAATCCAGCTGCAGAAAATAAAATGGCAGAAAATAGAATCCTAAAACTATATTGGGAATAGTCCCCCGATGTGGAGAACTATCCCTTTTACATAGTGCAAGAAGCTGCCTAAAAACTAAACAAGGAAAATCTGGCAAATGAAAAGTCGACCTCTCTAATGGAGGGCTTCCGTTCTTTTTATAGTGAATTGGTCGGTTTTGGGTAAGAACGGTTATTGCTGCGTGAAAATAGCATTCGTGAAGAGTGGAAGTTGGACTGGTGCGTGCGAAGAAAACTGCTTCAAACGGACGGAGAGAAAATAGAAGAGTCGGAGAAAAATTCTCCTGGGAACTAGGTGGCTTGCGCCACCTTCCCTCTCTCTCCCATAGTGGCTTGCGCCACCATTTTGCTTGTGGTGGGCGCCACTCCTTAGGTGTGGCTTGCGCCACCCTTTGTTGAGTGGTGGGCTCCACCTTCTTTTTTTTTTCTTTTCTTTTATTTTCTCTTCATTTTTCTTTCTTCTCTTTTTTTTTTTCTTCTTCTAATATTTGATTTTCTTCTATTTTCCTCTTCAAGTCTTCTTTAAATCTCCACTTTCCGATAAATTTTGCTCCGACTCGAGTATCTGAAAAAGCAGAAATAAATACGGGTAATATAAAGCATAAATCGGGAAAAACGAATAAAACATAATAGAAATTCATGCAAGTCAAGTCAAATACACAATATAATTTCGCGTTATCAATTAGTAAACACAAAGCAAGGTTAGTAGCAAGAGGATTTCTACAGAAATCAAGGTTAGATTATTTTGAAGTTTTTACACCTGTAGCTAGACATGAAACAATTATATTGGTGATTGCTATAAATGCTAATAGCAATTGACCTCTGATGCATCTGAATGTGAAATCTGCCTTTCTGAACGGTCCATTGCAAGAAGATGTATACACATGGTTGTCAAACTCGTGGGTAGACTCGTAAAATCGTACGGGTTTATGAGTCTAGGAAGGATAAGCGAGTATACTCATGCATAGAATCATTTTTTTATAGACTCGAGTAGAATCAAGTAGACTCGCACAAACTCGTATAGACTCGCGAGTCCATAACGAGCTTACGACTCTATAAGTTTTTTTTAAAATTTTTTTAAAACCAGGAAAGGCCTAAATTCCTGAAAATTTTTATTTTTTATTTTTAAAAAATGATTTTTTTTTTGTTGCTTGTACAAGAATTAGAAAGTTTCTCTCCTAGTCTCTTTTTTCAGCAAAGTATCTTCCTCCCTTCATCAACAACTTGAGTTTGTTATGTCTCTTGCTTTGTTCGTGTTTGTGGCCGTAAATCAATCCTTTGTTGTTTAAGTTTTTTTTATATGTTTTACTTGGATGCTTCTCATGTATCATATCTTATGTAAAGGTGATGCGCCATTGTTCAATCTGGTCCAATGATCCCAATGCACATGTATCAATTTACATGTGAAAAAATAGTTTAGGAAATTTATGATTTATGGCAGAAAATAGTTTAGGAAGGATATGTTACCTGCTGAAGGGTGGGATTTCTATGGAGATATGGCTCCAGACTTAAAGAGGTTTGTAATTCGTGTTCGAAGCTTAACTTGTAGCTCCTCTGATGGTGAACGTAATTGGAGTTCCTTTGAAATGGTAATGAATTATTATTTGTTTATTTATAGACTTGATTTTAATTTTTTTAGAAACATTGAGTTGAATTATTATTTACTTTTTAGGTTCATACAAAGAGAAGAAATAGGTTGCATAAAAAAAGGTGAATAAGTTGGTTTATGTCATGTACAGTTTGAAGATAGTCATTCACATGATGAATGGATAATTGAAGAACCTAATGAAAAAAATGTGTAAACTGAGTTAATGTTGAGTAGGATGATGTTATTGTTAATTAATGTTGTGGAAGTTGATGTTGTTGTAACTAATATTGTGCAAAGTGGTGGCGGTGACAATGTTAAATTAAGTGGAAGTGGAACTTCATACAATCCAACATTTATTAGTGATGAAGTAGGTGTTTCATCTAGGGAAGAGTTTGATGATGATACTCAAGATACCGAGAAAAATAATGGGGATTATATTGGTGCTGGTGATTTCACTAGGGCTTTGGATGTTTGAAGTTATTAGGATATTTGTTTTATGAATTTTTTTGCTTGATGTAGTAGTCAATTAAAAAGAAATAAGTAATTTAAGTCTTTAACTACATACTTTGCAATTTTGTTTGTTTTATTATCGAGTTTCTTTGTTAAGAAATTTGTTATGAAGTATGAAATTTGAATTTTCATGTTAATTGGTGTTCTATTATATATTTGTGTCATATACGAGGAATTTATAAGTTTAAAAACACAAGAGTGTGTCATATATGTGGCACTTATAGGTTTTTGAAAGTCATTTTTAATTTTCCATTGACTCGTACGAGTTTGCGATACGAGTCTGCGAGTCGAGTCTACGGACCCTTTACGAGTCTGAGTAGACTCACGAGTTTGACAACCTTGTACGTGTCACCACCTCCTGGATTTATGAAAAAGAACCAGGAAGGGAAGGTGTACAGGTTACATAAAGCGTTGTATGGACAGAAATAAGCTCCTAGAGCATGGAATCTGAAAATTGATTCATTTTTCAAAGTTCAAGGATTTATAAAGTGTGAGGTGGAGTATGGTATCTATTTCCAACATATATTTGAAGGAAATATGATTCTGGTATGCTTGTATGTTGATGACATATTACTAATAGGGAGTTGTGAACAATGAGATAGCTAAGTTAAAGAAGATGCTGATAGATGAGTTTGAGATGACTGATCTAGGAAATATGACATATTTTTTAGGGATGAAGATTATGTACTCTAAAAAAGGTATAATTTTGCATCAGCTGAAATATGAACTTGAGCTTCTGAAGAGATTTGAGTTGTTGAATTGTAAGGTTGCTGTCACACCTTCATAAACAAATCACAAATTGGAATTGATTTTGAGGGTGATGATGTGTATGCTACAACTTTCAAGCAGTTGGTTGACTCTCTGAGGTATTTGTGTAATACCATATCAGATATTTGCTATGCAGTTGGAATGGTTAGTAGGTTCATGAGTAAACCTAAATGGTCTCACTTCCAAGTTGCTGTCAGGATTTTGAGGTATATTAAGGGGACTCTAAAATATGGAGTGTTATTCCCTTTTGGTGAAAAGGATAATTCAAAGCTGAAGTTTTACTCAGACTCTGATTGGTGAGGAGACAGAGTTGATAGAAGAAATACTTCTAGATATTTGTTTAAGTATCTGGGTAGTCCTATTTCTTGGTGTTCTAAGAATCAACCAGTTGTGCTTCGTCAACCTATGAAGTTGAATACATTGCAGGTGTTGTGGCTGCATGTCAAGCTGTTTGGCTTTTAAATTTACTGCAGGATCTGAAGATCAAGGTAAGCAAGCCTCTGAAGCTGATGATATATAACAAGTGTGCAATCAATCTTGCCAAGAACCCAGTGCTTCATGGGAGAAGCAAGCCCATTTAAACTAAGTATCACTTTCTCAAAAGTCATGTTCAGAAAGGAGTGTTAGAAGTTACGCAATGTAGCACCCAAAAGCAGCTGGAAGATGTTCTGACGAAAGCGATCATGACTAATCAATTTCTCCACTTGAGGGATGGAATAAGTGTTGTTAGTTTTGATTATCTAAATCTGAATTAAGGGATGCTGTTGAAGGGTAATTCAATATTTTTAGTTGTTTCCACTTGTATTTAAACAAGTGTAACTTTCGATAGAATTTGAAGTAACCATTCACTGTAACTGTTTTGTAAGAGTGTTGGTGCGGAATAGCGGCAAGCAACAAAAAGATTTGGAAATATTTTTCTGGGAATTTATCGTGTCCACAGAGATTGGTGCTATTGAATTTCTGTTCGACAATTTAAATGTTAATAAGTTTGGATTAAAATGGGTTTAAAGTAAATGCAGAAAAGTAAACATTAACACAAAAAGAATTCATTCTTCAGAGAGAAGAAACTTATCCGGCATGCACATAATCGACTCGTCACAAACTTAAACTTACCGACCAGTTATACTCAACCTACAATACTCCTCAATATCATCCAGTATCGCTCACAAGAGTGTCCATCTCTGGCACACTGAGCTGAGAGAACCATCGTGTTACCCTCGTCGACACTCTCGCACCCGACTCAAGATACGGAGGCATTAAGCTTCGACACCCATAAAGATTGTTAGCTCTAAATCTATCTCTAGCATCCAGAAACTAACAGATAATCATCCCTAATCAAAGTTTGCGATGTTTATCTCTAACACAACCCAAACGCCGGGCATAAAGCAAAAATCAAGGACAATCATCGATAAAGATTTGTAAAGCAGATTAAATATAACGCCATGGGCGACAAATATACATGAGTTCAAAGTAAATACATATACAACAACCCAACAAAGAAGAAATACACAAAGAAGAAAAGAAATAAACCAAACAACTCGCGGTTTGTCAACGCCGGTCAATGAGAAATCCACCCCAGATCGTTCGTGTGCAAGCTTCAATGTTGTTTTCTAAACTAATCCTACTAAATAATGAATTTGATGGAGTTGGGAGCAAAAATTCCCAAAATCATAACCTTAAAAAATGAATGAAATGACTTAAATATCATTTCAAAATCTGTCAAGTTCGCAAAGCGAACTTTTATTCGCAAAGAGAACTTCAATATTCGGCACCTGATGCCTCAAGAACAGTTAAACTGCCTCTGCAATTCTGCAAAAGTTTGCAATGCGAACTTTTATTCGCAAAGCGAATATTCACTGGAAAGTTCGCAATGCGAACTTTGGTGCCTTTTTTTACTGCCATAAGTCTGGGAGCATTCGCTGGGAAGTTCACATAGCGAACTTGACAGCACACCCGCCCTTATTTTGACCACAACTTCTGAACCGTAACTCGGATTGACACACGGTCGGAAGCGTTGGAAAGCTTATTCAATGATCTTTATGAATATGACAAGATATCATTGCTTGAATACCTACAAAAATGAGAGAAAATCAATTAAACTCAATGATATTTACACGATACGCAATATATACACTATAACGTAAAGTAACCGTATTTACAAACAAAGCGGGGTTTATTCGAACGATATTAACAAAAAGTATCGAAAAGTGAAACAAAACTTATATACCAAAATAGCTACAATTTGTACTTATCAAGCTCTCCCCAACTTAAAATTGTTTGTCCCCAAACAAGAATCAAACAAACTTAAAAACAAAAAAGCAATAACCAAAGAATGCTGAATCAACAAGTTTTGAAAAACGGAAGCAAATGTATGGTTCAAATGAAAAATGGTACACACAATGTAAATACTTACCACTAAACTACGACGATAACATAATCTCGAAACAAATGCAAAATACAAAATTCATGCCAAACATCCTAAAACAACACAAGTTCAAACGTGAATCACACCTAGCAAAAATAATCATCGGTAGATGAAAAACACAAAATGAGGTACTTTTCACTCACACAACAATCTTGCAAACAAAACACTAAATTATGCACTCATCCAAAAATTCACATTTAACATACAAAGGGAAGAATCACAAGGGCTTTCAAGGTTATAGCGTGGTCGGGTGAACAAACAAAGGGCAATTTCTAAAGGTAATTGAAATAAAAACTTGTCTAAACCTAAGGGAGTGATCAACTCACAAAGACTCAAACACAAAATTCCAATAAACTTCTTCCAAAATCCCAAGTGTTACACAAAACACAATACTTATTTAGCACAATTATTTGAACTCTTTTTGTTTCCTTTCTCAAGGATTTTCTTTTTCACATTTTTCTTTTCTTTTCTTTTCTTTTTCATATTTTTCTCTTTTTTCTTTTCTTTTTCAACCTCATAGAAACCAACCAATGAGTAAACAATCATTCTCTCCCCAACTTAAATTCAACCATATCATCATGTGAATACTCCCTACTTTCTAAGGCAAGGTAAAAATTCATACAACAATACAAAGTTGAGGGTTCAAGAAAAAACAATCAATCAAAATCCATACAAAAAGTGAATTCAATACTCATAGACAAGCATTAAGTTCAAACAACATGGATAATGATAGAAAGGCACAAAGGGGTTTAACAAATGTTCACACACTCACATGGTGAATTGACTATTTGGCTAGGTAGTTGTGCTCAAAATGAAACAAAATGCCTTGATCCTTTTTATGCTTTCATATAATCAACACAAACAAAAGATTAAGCATAATAAAATCCAATTAGAACAAGAATGTTGGTACTCCGCGCATATATGAACAATGGAAAGCAACCTCACAAAAAAGGGTGAGAGCTAAAATGATTCACATAAAGAACAAGTATACAAAAGAATGAATGGCATGGAAGTTTGTAAAATGCCTAAGTATCATGAATATGCTAAAGTCTAGAAAGCGATAAACACATACCTTGGACGTGTACAAAACTTAACAATATCATTACCATACATCCGCAAGATGAAATGATCAAACTTGGAACATCACCTTAAATTTCCTCAAGCTACTCAAAACAAGCTCTTAGACAAACACAAAAACTATTAATATAAACAAACTAAAAGACCGGCTGAAAATGGATTAAACAAGTTGTAAAGTGAAGATTTGAGAATTTTACGAACAATCCGAATACAACTTGTTTAATGAATGTTCACCACACTACCTAAGCTAGAATGAAAAAGTAATAACGAAACAAAAAACGATAAAACATGCTTGCTTTTCTTCGTAAGCTCGACGCCTTTACTGTACTTAGCTAGTAACTTCCTCCCTTCATGCCATGGTGATGCCTCACTGCGCAAACCAAAAGCAAGTGTCCTAACCACACACTTGAACAAACGTTACGGGAACAAAATATATACAACACTTGAACAAACATAATGGAAAATAAAAGTAAAAACAAGTATCTATACAAGCATATATACAATATAAACAATTATGTACAAGGCTCCAAAATATCGAAACTATCGCAATGCAATTGAATATCAAAACCAATCCCTAGCAACGAAGCCATTTTGTTGGTGCGGAATAACGGCAAGCAACAAAAAGATTTGGAAGCATTTTTCCGGGAATTTATCGTGTCCACAGAGATTGGTGCTATTGAACTGCCATTCGACAATTTAAATGTTAATGAGTTTTAGTTAAAATGGGCTTAAAGTAAATGCAGAAAAGTAAACATTAACACAAAAAGAATTCATTCTTCAGAGAGAAGAAACTTATCCGGCATGCACATAATCGACTCGTCACAAACTTAAACTTACCGACCAGTTATACTCAACCTACAATACTCCTCAATATCATCCAGTATCGCTCACAAGAGTGTCCATCTCTGACACACTGAGCTGAGAGAACCATCGTGTTACCCTCGTCGACACTCTCGCACCCGACTCAAGATACGGAGGCATTAGGCTTCGACACCCATAAAGATTGTTAGCTCTAAATCTATCTCTAGCATCCAGAAACTAACAGATAATCATCCCTAATCAAAGTTTGCGATGTTTATCTCTAACACAACCCAAACCCCGGGCATAAAGCAAAAATCAAGGACAATCATCGATAAAGATTTGTAAAGCAGATTAAATATAACGCCATGGGCGACAAATATACATGAGTTCAAAGTAAATACATATACAACAACCCAACAAAGAAGAAAAGAAATAAATCAAACATCTCGCGGTTTGTCAACGTCGGCCAATGAGAAATCCACCTCGGATCATCCGTGTGCAAGCTTCAATGTTGTTTTCTAAGCTAATCCTACTAAAAAATGAGTTTGATGGAGTTGGGAGCAAAAATCCCCAAAACCATAACCTAAAAAAATGAATGAAATGACTTAAATATCATTTCAAAATCTGTCAAGTTCGCAAAGCGAACTTCAAAATTTGACACATGGTGCCTCAGGAACAGTTAAACCGCCTCTGCAATTCTGCAAAAGTTTGCAATGCGAACTTTTATTCGCAAAGCGAATATTCGCTGGAAAGTTCACAATGCGAACTTTGGTGCCTTTTTCTACTGCCATAAGTCTGGAAGCATTCGCTGGGAAGTTCGCAAAGCGAACTTGACAGCACACCAGCCCTTATTTTGACCACAACTTCTGAATCGTAACTCGGATTGACGCACAGTCGAAAGCGTTGAAAAGCTTATTCAATGCTCTTTATGAATATGACAAGATATCCTTGCTTGAATACCTACAAAAATGAGAGAAAATAAATTAAACTAAATGATATTTACACAATACACAATATATACACTATAACGTAAAGTAAACGTATTTACAAACAAAGCGAGGTTTATTCGAACGATATTAACAAAAAGTATCGATAAGTGCAACAAAACTTATATACAAAAATAGCTACAATTTGCACTTATCAAAGAGTAGTAGAAGTTTGTTATTCAATTATCTCTCTTCTCTCTCTTCTTCCATCTTCATCTTCTTTATCTTGTACATCGACATGCACTTGAAAAAAATAAGAGGATATAGGCCAACGGGTAAAAATCACTTTAATTAGCTAATATTTGTTCGAACAGATAATCTTCTGTAAAGCCACCACAGACGGATCAAATTTTGACATGCTCTGGCCCAGCATTGAACTCGTTCAAATTTTACTAACAGATCCACCCTCTATGACCAAGGACCAACCAAACATTGAGATTGCATTGCTGTTGCATACACCTGTGATCAGTTTTTTGAATAACTCCTTGAGCACTCCTACAAGCCTTTAATTCGAAGAAGCTTTTGGGGGACAAGAACCATAAAGACACACAACATGATAATCTATTAGGTTTGATGTTTATCCAATCTCATGAGTTCCTTTGGGTTTATTTGGACACTTGCTCCAATGTAATTTCTTTGTTATTGAAGATTTTATAGTTTTTTGCTTTCCAAATATTCTAAACGCAAGCAAACCACAATGCTCATAATTTGATGTTATGTGATCTTCCACTCCCAAGTAAGGCTTCAAATTGTTCAAGACGAGGTGAGCCATCTCTTTGGAGTGTTGTGGATATGCCTAACCATCTGCACACATCACACAATATTCCTGCAAAAGTGCGACACTAAAAAAAATAGATGAGATAATTGTTCCCGTATGCCACAACCACTAATGCAAGGTCGCAAGTTGAGGCCAATGACACCTCTACTCACTAGGTTATCTTTAGTAGACAATTCATTGTCAAACATTCTCCACACCATACACGACACTTTAGAGGGAATCGTTTTATGCCAAACGTTAGCCCTACAACTATTCTGCTCTGTTTTGTTTTCCAATAGCTTTCTTTAACCGAATACTGATTAATGTGATCTCTATAAACTATGTCCAAGTTACAGATACATCTCCAACCAGTGGCGGAGGCAGGACCCCAGATCAGGGGGTGCAAAAATGTTGTGGGGCAAAGTTTTGTGGCTTGTGGTGCAAAGTTCAAAAGTCAGGGGGTGCAAAATATAAAAATATAGCATTATAGGTGCAAGGTTTAAGAATTCAGGGGGTTCACTTGCACCCCCTCAGCACCATGTGGCTCCGCCACTGTCTCCAACATAACGAACCATTACCACAGTCTAAATACAGCGAGTCATCAATCTCACTATGTCTACATGCCAACGCCTCTATACCATAAAACACTCTTCTCATTTTTAATTTTCAACCTTAAATGGATTATGCCATTATAAGTAATATATTGTGCATGGGTAATTTCAAGTAAAATCTAAGTAGCTATGGATAGGGATGAAAAGTATGATAATAGATCAGATGGATGTGATAAGGAATAAAGCAAAACAATAAATTAATTCATTAATATTTCATTAAGTCTTTTTGTTATTTTTTTTTAAAATCAAATCAAATTCAATATATTAAATATAAAAATTATTTGATCTATTTATTACCATATTTTCAACATAATGATATAAATTTATTGTTTGTAATCAACTATAGTGATATAAATTTAATTAATCAATAAAAGTATGTTTATATATATATATATATATATATATATATATATATATATATATATATATATATATATATATATATATATATATATGAATTTTTTATTAATAAATGCTTTATTAAAAGAAAAAAAAACAAAAAGAATGAGGGCATTGACCTAACCCATTTAAACTAAAAAAAAAATATAATTGGCTAATCCAAAATGATATTTAAAATAATTATCACAAGCACATTATGGTATTGTATGTCTTGATGTACAAAATATGTCTTGCATGAAACAATTTATCTGCATAAGTATTTCCCTCTTGAAAGACGAGAGATTTTGAATCTAAAGCAACGAATGGTATTCATGCTATTTCTCCAACTAGTCAATAACATCAAAGGAACACTCTTTTCAGTGTAAAAAGCCGAATTGGAATAGCGAAATCACTTTCTAACCATAGGTTTTTCCAACCTCGTATGTTTGTATGATGAATGGCTAACATAATGCCATGAAGTCCCTCTTGAAAACAAGTGGAAATTCTTACTCTAGTTGAAATTGTGCCCAGAAAAGTACCCATATAATCATTGAATATACTCCACATGTTGAGACCCTCAAATTTTCTCTAAAAGATTCATTTATATTGAGCATTTAATTTAATTTGACACCTCCTATTTTTAGCGAACTTACCTTTTTACCTTTCATAATTGATTGAACAAAATCTCAAAATTGATGAAAAGAAAATTTGAAAATAAAGTATTTGTAATAATGTGACTTATATCTTATGGATAAAATTTATAGGTATACTTATAATTTGAAGACATGTCATGTTTGTGATATTCAAGCCAGACAAAGCAACAAGAGTAAGACTTCTTTCCTTAAAATTTGTTTTTAACAAGTGAGTCAACATGCCTCGTGGAACTGGCATTGGCGGAAGAAAAAGCAGCACCTATTGGGTTGCTTCTACGACTGGCTGATCCTTACCCCTCGAAACATGCAGTTGGTCATAGGCTATGATATTAAGTTGGTAACTATTGTGTATATGTCTGTTTTATGCTGGTGAATGTACATGTCTGTTTTTAGGTTGCTTTGTTGAGGTTAGGCATGTATGTTGGTTTTTCTGCTATTAGCAGATCATTTAGCTAGCTGTCTGTTTTCCTTGATCATTGTCTTGTTTGGTCAAGTGTTACTAGATTGCTCTTCCATTTGTATTGTAAAAGAAATTGGCAATATAAATGGTTTTGATTGTTAAAAAAAAAACAAGTGAGTCACTTCAATAAGCTATTTTTATATATCAATATGACAGAATAAGGTGATCCTTTCTCCTTCACCTCTTTCTGTATGTGTGTGTCTTATTATAAATATTGCAACTAAACCCTTCATTTTTTTCTTATAAAAGTTAACCCCTAGTTTGTCTAATTTGTAAACTTTCCCCATTTTTTAAAAGGTGATTTTAAGTATTAATTTTTAAATAAATAATATAAATATGATCAAAATTTACCGCAATAACAATTGACTGTTATTTATTTTGAGGTAATTGACTATTATTATTTTTTTGAGAGGCTAACTGCTGTTTTAAAATCATAATTATCTTTTTTTTTATAAGATGTACATGCATCTCTCATTAAGTTTAATTTATGTATACAATTTGAACTTTAAAAAAATGATATTATAAATGATTGAATATTTTATACAATAAAAATAATAAAAAAATACTTGTTCTTGCAATTTTATGAAATAATTATTCAAAATTTATGATTTTTAGATTAAAATTGTCTATATAAATTAATCTCTTAAAATAATTAAAGATGAACGTGTATAGTTATATTTTTAAATTTTAATATAGTGATGATTTTAAAATAACAGTCAATCTCTGAAAATAATAATAAAAGTCGATTACCTAAAATAACCACTCAATCTTTCAAAAAATCAATATAAGTCAATTGCCTAAAATAACCCGTCAATTTGTAAATTTTAATTTAATATAAACTATTTATTAATATTAAGAATTAAAACCACTTTAAAAAATTGTTTTATATATATATATATATATATATATATATATATATATATATATATATATATATATATATATATATATATATATATATATATATATATATATATCATTTTATATTTTCTCTTTCAAAAATCAAAATGGAAGAGAAAATGATTAAGACAATGAATCGGGACATTTCTGTAATCAATGATAAGATAGCAAAAAAAACAACTATGGTTACCATCTTATAAACCCTAAACCAAAGATGCAGATCAACAGCAAAGATAACTCAGAGGGAGAAGGATGGACTAGAGTAAAGTCTAACAGGGAACCAAAGAGGAAATGGTGAACTACTGGTGATTCGGCTGGCTTGGGAGCAAGGGAAACTAGGGAGCACACTTCTACTTTCTTCATCACCGAGTTTGCGGACAAATGAAAGGCTAAGGATCTTTACTCTGAATTCAAGAAGATGTGAGATATTGATGAGGTTGTCATTCCGCCAAGAAGAGACAGAAGAGATAGAAGATTCGCGTTCGCAAGGTTCTTTAATGTCAGAGATAAAAGAGTTTTTGCCACAAAGTTGGACAACATTTTCCTTGATGGAAGGAAGTTGTTTGCTAACGTACCAAGATTCTCAAGGCGAGATAGTCCCCACATTCGAAAGGTTGAACAGAGAGGAAGGATTTATGCTGTTAAAGAGGTTAGAAGAAGACCTGTGACAGGTCTTGATACGAACATCATAAGCACAACTAGGAATAGATCCTATGCAAAGGTGACATTAAACAAGCTGGAAGCTTCAGTTAATCACCAGTGCCTGAGGTTCACAGCGGAGGAGGAAGATTTAATCCGTTTTTCAAGGGCTTTTGTGGGGGAGGTAGTAAAACCGGGTTTGGCTTACAACATGAAGGACATCTTCCATACAGAAGGGTTGTTCACCGTAAGAGTTACCCTGTTGGGAGAAAATCTTTGTCTCTTAGAGGACTTGATTGAAGGTGAGGTTGAAAATCTGTTAAGCGATAACATGGAGTGGATAGGTAAATGGTTCAAACAAGTTAGAAAATGGAAGCAAAGTGACGTTGATCAAGAAAGACTGACGTTTCTTAGCTGTTCAGGAATCCCCTATCATGTGTGGGGCGAGACTTTTTTCAAGTTCCTAGCAGATACTTTGGGCTGTTACATTTGTTATGATGAACAAACTAGGTTAAACTCTAGGATGGACATTGCCAGAATCTTGATTCGCACAAGGTGCAGTTTGTTCATCAACGAGGTGTTCAAAGTGATTATTAATGGGACATCGTTCAGGATATGCGTTAAGGAAGAAGCTCGGTGTTCTATTGACTCGTTCATCAACAATGGAATCAAGAGGAAAAGCGAGCAGGCTACAAGCGAAGAAGAAGCTGCATCGGAGTTTTCCTCAGGCGAGGAGGAGATTGGAGCTCCGATGACCAACGAGCTAGATGTTGAGGAAGTCGAGGAGACTCCTCTAAAGATAATTTTGGCAAGTTGGCAGAAACTTTTCTAATGTGTCAGAAGGAAAAGGAAAAAGTTGTTTCTGGTATCAAGGAACCTAGGATGGCCAGCAATGTTGCTGCTACGTGTTCAAATATGGTAACCGTTCAGAAAGCCTCAGAGGAACGAAGTCCAAAGTCAGCGCATGATATTAATTATGAGGGCTATAATCTGCAAAACGAGGGAATAGGCTTTAATGAGGCATTGATTAACGAGGTGGGACCCAGAAGTTAAGAAGTGGATCTAATGGTTTCCCTAACTCTGTCATAGACCCATTAACTTTTGATGGGGCGTGTTTGAAAGCCATTGAAAATAGGCCCAAGCATAAAAAACCTAAAAAGATTAGAAATATGGAGAAAGGGATGGAATTTGGCCCATCCTATTTTGCTTGTCTCCTTAACAATAGAGGAGGACAACCTGACTCTATCTCATCTACTTCATTTGGTAAGAGATCAAGAAAAGAGGCGACCTCTTTTGTCTCAGAGGTACATGCTTATTCCTTAGCTGATTCGGAAATTCTTCGCTGCAATAAGAGATTCCTTAGTAAATACGACACGGTGAATGACGAGGTTTGGGATACTATTTCTAAGTTAGGAGTGGTCAGCAATAAGAAGAAGGAAGACCTGGTTAAAGAGGTGGAATCAATGGAGAGAAGAGATAAGAGCGGCTTGGATTCAAAGAAGGCGGGTATGTTGTTGTTACCATGAATATTATGACTTTCAACATCCGTGGGGGAGGGATCAGGATCAAACGTAAGAGAATTAGTTTCATTATCCAATCTGGTAAAGCAGATCTTTGTATCCTTTAGGAAACCAAATTAGCTAGTTTTGATGACTTTCTGGCTAAGGAATTATGAGGGAATGATGGTGTGGAATGGACGGCTAGTCATTCTAGGGGAGCTGCTGGTGGTTTGGTCATTCTTTGGAAAAAGAACTCTTTGAGATTAAATTTCAGCTTTAGAGGAATGGGTTTTGTTGGTATTAATGTTGTCTTGAAGGGCAAAACGTATAACTTCGTCAACATTTACGCCCCTTGCAATTCGATTCTCAGGAGATCTTTGTGGAGTGATTTAGTTGGTCAGAAACAGGTTAGAAACTTGGATTATTGGTGTCTTGGAGGGGATTTCAATGCGGTGTGCAACAGGGAGGAAAGATTAGGTGCTACGAGGTATGTCTCTAACTCTGATATGGAAGATTTTGGCAAGTTCATATTAGATGTGGGGCTGGTTGATTTACCTTGCTCAGGGGGGAAGATTTACTTGGTACAGTGGAAGCGGTACGGCTATGAGCCGCTTAGATAGATTTCTTCTATCAGATGGTATGATCGAGGATTGGAAGCTGACGGATCAAAGGATAGGCCAACGAGATGTTTCGGACCACTGCCCCTTATGGTTGAGGCCGAATTTAGCTGATTGGGGCCCGAAACCTTTCAGGTTTCTCAACACCTAAACATAAAGACTGCATCAGTTTCATCAGAAGTGAATGGGAGAAAATTGTTGTTGAGGGCAGAGGTGACTTCATTCTGAGTGAAAAACTGAAGGTTCTAAAAACGAAACTGAAACTGTGGAACAAGGAAATGTTTGGTTGGATTGATTTGCAGGTTCATAATAACGTGGATCATATTAATAATTTGGACGAGAAATTGGTGGATAACCATGGAGGATCTGTTGAATATTTAGCGGAGGAAAGAGTTAGAGTGAATGGTGATTTGTGGAGGAAGCTTGAGTTTAAGGAAGGAATGTTGAGGCAAAAATCTAGGCAATTGTGGTTAAAAGAAGGGGATCAAAACTTTCATTACTTCCATCAATCTATCAAAGACAGGCATCGAAGAAACTCTTTAACTTGGTTATTCCGCGACAATGATTTGGTTGAATATGTGGAAAATATAAAGTCTACAATCCAAGATCATTTCACTGAGCTTTATGCAGAAACTGACGAAGACAGACCTGTCCCAGCAGGGGTTCCCTTCAAAACCTTGAATGAGATGGATAGGGATAGTCTGGAGATTCCTTTCTCAGAAGGCGAAGTTAAAGCAGCGGTTTGGTCTTGCGACGGTAACAAGAGTGCGGGGCCAGATGATTTCACTTTGGAGTTTTTCAAGAGGGGCTGGGAGTTTTTAAAACAGGACGTGTTTCGCTTTATTAAGGATTTCTACAGGAAATCCAAACTGACTAAAGCATGTACTCCTTCTTTTTTGGCTTTGATTCCGAAGTTAGCGAATCCTCAAACTCTGGCGGATTACAGACCTATCTGCCTGGTGAACAGTTTGTACAAAATAGTGGCTAAGCTATTGGCAAATCGTCTCAAGAAGGTGGCTGATAAACTGATTTCTCCTAAGCATTCAACCTTCATCGAAGGCCGCAACATTTCTGATGGAATTTTGACGGTTAACGAAGTGTTGGATCTGGCAAAGCATGATAATAAGAGTTGTTTGCTGTTGAAAGTGGATTACGAGAAAGCGTATGATACGCTAAGTTGGAATTTCCTTCGCTACATTCTAAACACAATGGGTTTTGGTAAGAGGTGGTTGAGCTGGGTGGAGTGTTGTATCTTTACGAGTTCCATGTCGGTGTTGGTCAATGGAGGGACAACCAAAGACTTTGTTGTAAACAGAGGTCTGAGGCAAGGCGATCCTTTGTCGCCGTTTCTGTTTGTTATAGCTATGGAAGGTCTAACGGGATTTATTAACAAAGCTGTGGAGTTGAACTTATTTAGAGGTTTTCACTTTGCAGGTGACGGTTCGGTGGATGTGCTCCAGTTCGCAGACGACACCATAATAGTTGGAGAAGGAACTACCGACAATCTTCGATGTTTGAAAGCTATTATGAAAGGCTTTGAGATGATGTCGGGCCTTAAAGTGAACTTTAGTAAGAGCAAGTTGTATGGGGTGAACTTAGACGAGTGGTTTCTTGATGCAGCCTCATCTTTCCTTGCTTGCAGGGTGGAATGTCTTCCCTTTAAATTTTTAGGTGTTCTCATTGGCAACAATCCTAGGAAGAAAGTTATGGGAACAGTGTCCTGGCGACCCTTCGAAAGAAGTTAGCGGACTGGAGAGGGGGACATCTCTCCTTTGCTGGCAGAATTGTTTTAATAAACTCGGTTCTTAACGCCATCCCGATCTACACTCTATCCTTTTACAAAGCTCCTGCAACTGTGATTCGCGAGATCCGTAGCATTCAAAGCAGATTCCTCTGGAATGGTAATGAAGATAAAAGACTAATTTTATGGGCCAGTTGAAGAGACATTTGCAAACCGAAAGATATGGGAGGCCTTGGTATAAAGGATGTGGAAGTCATAAACAGGTGCTTGTTGCTAAAGTGGAAGTGGCGGATTTTGAAGGATAAGAAGGCAATATGGCAAAAGATCCTTAGATTTCGCTACGGGAATATTGACGTAAAGGTTACTGTTGGAGGTGCGGAGATGCTGAAGAAGAGGGACTCAATTTGGTGGAGAGATATCATGTTAAACGAAATATCAGAGCAACCCAATCTGGTTTTTTCTAACTTTTTTCTGTGCAGGATTGAAAACGGCTCTTCGACATCATTTTGGTACTCAAACTGGCTGGTTAATCAATCCTTGAAGGATGCTTACCCTTCCTTATTCGCAGCTGCTGTTTTGCACGATTTGTTGGTCAATGATGCAGGTGAGTGGAGAAATGATCAGTGGAATTGGAACTTCACAAAAATTGTTAGAGGATGGGAAGACTTGGAGGATGACACGAAAGCCGAGTTCAAGGATGTCTTAGCTGGTAGGGAACCACAGCAGCAAGGTATGGACGAGATGATTTGGAAGCTCACTGAGGATGGAGAATTCTCTGTCAAATCTTGTTTTTCGGCTCTGGTTGAAGTTTTCATTCCATCCTGGACCGACCCAATTAGAAAGGCGCAAAATTTTGTGTGGCAAATGGAAGCGTCGTCGAAGGTTTTGTTTTTTGGTTGGAGGCTCTTAATTAATATGTTACCGACTAAAGATTTATTGGTTTGTAGGGGGATTTTGTCTAACCCGACAGACACAGCTTGTGTTTTCTGCTTTAACAGTGAGGAAAACATGCCTCACCTTTTCTTTGGTTGCAGACGCAGTAAAAGTGTTTGGGTGAAGCTGTTGGAGTGGATAGGTGGTAACATAAACCTGTCATTGCAGGATTTTATGGATTTCCCCCATGACGCACAGTCAGCTCAATAACTCAATGGATAGGAACACGGTGGGAGTTATTTGGTTGGCCTCAGTGTGGAGCATCTGGTTGTTGCGAAACGACATCCATTTCAACGATGCTGTTTTTAGTTTCGACAATTGTATGACGGCGATAACTTATAGGTCTTGGGTTTGGTTGGGTTCAAAGCGTAATTATCCTTCTTGTATCAATTTTTACGATTGGCATACTGATCCTATCTTGAGTGGTAGGAAAAAGTAGTTGTTAACTTCGCTTGTATTTCTGGAGTATTTCTCCTACTCTTTTAATACAAATTGCTTATTCAAAAAAATATATTTTCTCTTTCAAAACTCTGACATTATAATGCAACTTAGTCAAGTTTTTAAAAGTTTATTTCTATAAAATTTATAATTATTTTAATGTAACTAGAATCTGATAATTTTAACAAACTTCCATTAGTGAATTTCACATTAAAAGAAAATAATTTATAATATAATAAAACTTTAAAACATTAAATTCAAAAATAGAAAATAGTATATTTTAAAATAATAAAACTTAAGTAAATTGACGAAGAAGAACGCCAATACAACTAACACCGGATAAGTGCTTACTCATACAAAATATCTCCAATGGAATTTAGTACTTTTAATTTTTTTTCCCATTTTCAGTCACATTCATTCAATTCGCCGAATAGTATAGTTTGGGGTTAATTTTTTTTTAGGTTTTTTAATACACCACCCATGTTTTTTATACACCACGTGACATTCCGTTTTTGTCTCCAGTTCCGGATGTGCATATCCAGACGCACCGTGTTTTTTAAAAACGTTGCTTTGTTCCAGATGTGCAAATCCGGAATGACAAGTTACGCGTTTTTCGGATGTGCAGATCCGAAAAAATGGCTGAAACTCAACATATTAAAAGATATATTTTTTTAAAGAAATAATAATAATAATATGTATTTTAACAGAAGGTTAGAGCATCGAATATGGTAGACATCCTTTGATGATAACTTTAAAATATTTATCAAAACGCATGATGGCCACTTGTTCTGTATCCAAAAGTTGTCTAGTAGTTCTAACCCATATTTAAACAAAATAACGGTCATCCACCTATGATGGCAAACATGATCTGTAACCATAAGTTATATATCTAAAAAAGGCATTGTGAATATCCGAACTCCCAAATCTATCCTCGAAGATTGTAGGACAAATGAAGATCAACAGTAAAATATTACTTCTTTGACTTTATCCAAGATAAATGGCAGCAGAGTCGATACAAAGTTGGTGGTACTCCTATTACCACTTGCAGAATCAGAATCAGAATTTTCGACTTCACTTATGTAGTATCGAGTGTGGTGCCCAAATGATACATGTTGATGTATATTTATGTATATGTATATATTATAACTTGTTTTAATTTTATATATGATTTATTTTGCTTATCAGAGATGGAGTACGTGAGGGTCAGTTCAGTCAGGTTTTGCTTTATGAGATGGATGCAATTCGGAAGGTATGACATAACTAACTTTAACTTTTTAGTTGTTATCATAGTGGCTAAAACCGAGGAACATTTGCTAGCTTTCCGCACTCGATACTACATAAGTGAAGTCGAAAATTCTGATTCTGGTTCTGCAAGTGGTAATAGGAGTACCACCAACTTTGTGGCGACTCTGCTGCCATTTATCTTGGATAAAGTCAAAGAAGTAATATTTTACTATTGATCTTCATTTGTCCTACAATCTTCGAACCTGTAAAATATAATCCTTTTAGGCTTAAACCCAGTTGATTTATAGAAAGCCACACGCCACTCCCTGAAAATCAAAAGAAAATCATGAGGAATCCACAAATCTAACAAAATTATCTTATAATTGCAGCAGCCCGATTTCCCTTCTGAGGCCACCACGTTACAAAACTTACCATATGATTTGTCCTTAAAATCAGGCAAAATTATGATCAACAATTGAAGTCTTCCCTCCTGCTTTGTCCTATCAACAATTATATTTATATTTTTTAATAGTCTAAAATGGTAAATAATAATGAATTTTTTATGCATACAAACACTTTTCTTGTATCGTGTAAGTTACTAACTACTTCCATTCTTAACATTTCTTTTCCAAAAAGTTCAGTCTTTTCGGTGCTCTGTGCCCTTACAGGTAAATAATAATGAGTTTTTTTATACATACAAACTTTTTTTTCATCAACGTTTCACTCTGTAATGCATGTTTACTTCATTGACATTGACTGAAGATTAATGGCTACACCGAAATAACACATTGAAGCGATACAAAGAACACAGTTTTCTATTGGCGGGAAACCTAATCCCTTGACTCAAGATCTTCATCATGTTGTCAAGACCTTCTCCCTCCCCTTATTCGAATGTATATTAACTTGTAATGAAATATTAACATATGCGACCAACCGACAAAACCGATTTTTAAAAAAAAAATTATGCTATTTTTCCAGATTTGCAGATCAGGAATTTTAAAAAATAAAGTTATGCTATTTTTCTGGATTCGCACATCCGAAACAAAGCAACGTTTTTTAAAAAATTGGTGCGTCCGGATGTGCACATCCGAAATCTGGGGGCAAAAAAAAAATTTCACGTGGTGTCTAAGAAACTTGGGTGGTGTATTAAAAAACTCTTTTTTTTTTAACTTACAACAATATAAATAAGATTCCTTAGTCCTCAGTTATATGCATAATTTCAAAGATATCAAATACATACAATTGATGTTTTTCTGTTGGGTGAGATTTTGCATTCAGGTAATTTTCAAACTTTTTCTTTGTTAATTACAAAATCTTTAGCTTTTTATTTAGTTTTTGTTTCATTTTTAGTTTTCAGTTCAATTTTTGTAATTTTACTTTGTTTTTGTCTTAGTTTATTAATTTAATCTTTTTTCATCAATTTTTGGAGTGATTTTTCTGTTGGAAGTAATTTTATTTCAAAATTTTACTTAAAGTTTCTTTGGTTGAAATTATTTTTGTACTTGCTTTTTTTTAGAAATGTGTTTAGTATCATGATGATCAAATAATAATTAACAATCACAAAGAATTAGTATAAATTATATATATATAATTTTAATTATTGTTTCTTTGGTTGCAATTATTTTTTCAACTATTTTAACCATGTTGCATGAATTATTTTTTAAATTAGTTTTTTGTTTTTTGTTTTTTGTTTTGAGAATGTCCTTAATATCTTGATGATCAAATGACAATTAACCGTTTAAAGTATTTGATTTGATGTAGAATTGAATAACTTTTGCTTCCAATAAATTGAGATTATCATGTTTATTAAATTGTTTGTGTAGAGTTTTTTATGTTGGATTTAATATGTAGCTTTAGTTGTATTGATTATTCTTGTGGTATTATTATACTTATTATGTTTTGAATTTTTTAGAGAATACTGTTGCAATAATTCACATATGCAATTGTTTCAAATTACTTGTTTTGCCCTAAAAGAATGTTTTTATTGACTAACTCTTTATTTTTATTAAGTCAATATTATATTATTATGATGAGCACATATAATTTATACTAGTTCAATTTTTCAAATGTTTTAAACATCTGAGGTATTCTTGTAGCTTAAGGTCTAGATTATATTTTACTATTGCACCTGAACTTTTAGATTTGAGTGTGTGTACATAGGTATTCATCTAGAAGATAGAAATGGCAGACAAATCCACAAACGCATTTGATGGAGCTGCACTTAATCAGAAGAGAAAGCGGGCTACCCGATGCGATGCATATTTGACTGAAGTTTCGTCACCAACAAACTTGGTTGTCAAAGAAATGAGATTAGTTGGAGATGAGGGCCAACCAACTTACTATGGTCCTAGTATTTCTAGGTCATTGGTTAAGTATTATTTGAACTATAAGAAAAGTGGGTTTCCCGAACGTTTGATGTTTTATAAAAATGGTGAGTGGTTAGACTATCCTGAGGATGTTGTTGACTTAGTTAAGAAAGCTTTTGAAATCAACAAGGCTGTTGTGGAGGTAGAGTTAGATGGTGAGGATACTTTATTAGACTTTTTGCATATGTATAATGTGAATTTGAAAACGAGTTTGCAACAACCCATTGCTTGGATTGATGAGGTCGGGAGATGCTTTTTCCCTGAACTTTTTGCTGGTTTTGATGAAGAACACAATAACTCAGGAGAAAGTGAGTGTGGGGAAATTCATGGTACAAAAGACGCACATGAGCTTAAATTACATTTATCAATTCAATCAGATGGGGGAGATGAATCCAAATTGGGGGAGCATAGTGGAGAGTCTAATGATTTAGCTATGAATATCACTAACAAAGTCGGAGATGAAAAAGTTGAGGCAACTTCTAACAAAGACCAAGAAATAGGTGTAGATGCTTATATTGATCTTGGATATGGAAGACTTGATGTGGATTCTGTACAAAACATATTTCTCACAGGAATGGCTAATTTAAGCATTAATGAAGGTGACATCGTCAATATTTATCACAACTCAAGCAACTCAATGCAAGCACGAACAAAGTAATTCCAAAATCAAGTTGATATCTAGAAAGGAATTTGTGGGGATGCTAATGTTCGATATGGATGGCTTGAATGTTATAAAGAGGATCTATCTACGATGATGAACTATGGGCTTAGTCACAATGTACTTTCATCATTTAAGTGCATATACGACTTTGGTATTCATTTTGGCGTTATTACCCACCCTTATGCTTGGTAAGTTTTCATATGATAAACTTTGAACTTTATAGTCTTTTGAATACTTCTAATAGTAATGGTATAAGTTGTATCGATAAAAACAAATTATTAGATGCATATGGGGATTTTTATAGTTGTTAGGCTAGTGAGCAAGTTGATCTTGTATGGTGAAATGAAACTACTCATTAAAATTTTTTCATACTAAATATAATGTGTGTCTCTATTTTTTTCTTATTCAATTTTATTTTAGAAATTTCTCTTACTATCATTCTCTCATTTACTTCATACTACATACTCTACCTATGTCATGGTATACACCACTCTTTGTTTGAAGTCTACATGACTTGCAGAAGTACTTGTATTTAATTTTTTATTGAAAAAATAAATATGAAGACATTTTTAAATGTTGAGATGTCATTGTATTTATATAAAATCGATCATATTTCTGTAGATTATTGAAAATCTTATGTATTTGGTACTTGTGTTAGCTTCAATCCTTTATCTTTTAGGGGGAGTTATAACCATATTTTTCTTTAGTTCAACTTTATACATTATTATCTCACATATTACTATAGATTATTCTATTAGAATACTAAATAGATTCAATTTTTCTATATTTACAGTGCCCCTTATTGTAAAGTTGACAAAAATGGGGTTAAGCACTTTGATCCTTTGTCGGGTCATAATGGGGAACATGGAGCCTCTTCATCGTGGTAATAATCAGATTTGTCCTAGTGGTTGCAATTATGACAATGGGGTTGATAACATTCAATGCCCAAAATACTATGTGGTTTGGAATATGAATATCAACACACATATCTATCCAGAATTTGTTGTTAGCTTCAAGGACCCTTTTGGATTTTGAAGGTGATTTAAAATATGAATAGCTCGTTTGTAGATAATTTGTTCATGTGCCAGCCGTTTTCATGTCATGACCTCAAGTAACTTTGGCTTGGCCTCATTTAGCCGTGTTGATCCATGAGCTTGTGTTCATTGTGTTTTTTTTTTTTTTTTCAATTGTTTAATTGTGATTTTTAGTAATTGTTCTTTTTGTAAACATTTATGATTTCCTATTAGGACAAGATTTTATAAATAGAAATGTACCATTTACATTAGATGCAATGAAAGTATACAACCTCATATATCTGAAAAAATTCTAGAATTTCCCGATAAATTAGATAATATTAAGCAAGTTCAATCCTTCTTGGGACATATTAATTATGCTTCATAATTTATTAGAGATTGTGCTAAATTAAAGAGTAGATTGCAGGCCAAGATCCGAAAAGATAAAAAATTTGACTGGAATGAAGATGATACCACTTGGGTGAAAACTATAAAAGAAAAGGTAAAACATTTAGAGAGACTTCCCCTACCAAGAGAAGACGATAATTTATATATTGAAATTGATGCCTCTGATAAATTTTGGGGAGCAGTATTACGACGACAAGGGGATGATTTAGTTCTTAGATACACTTCAGGAACATTTAGAGGTGCTGAACTAAATTATGATATAAATGAAAAAGAGGTTTTAGCGGTTATTAGAGCCATTGAATCCTTTAAAATTTGGCTAGCAAAAAAGGAATTCATTATTAAAACGGATAATACACAAGTTAAAGCTTTTCTCGAAAATAAGATTAAAGATAATATTGTAAATAGAAGAAGAATTAGATGGCAAATGAGGATTAGTCCATTTACGTTTAAAATTATTTATATAAAGGGGACTGACAATTGTTTTGCAGATTATTTGTCAAGACTCAATGGATAATCTACTCCAAGAAGATAAAACCAAGGTTATAACATCCAAGCTCGAAGAAATGGAAAAAAAAATTTGATATGGCCTCTGAAATTGATAATCATATGGCTATAATTGACAATAAGTTGGAAATATTTTCCAAATATATGAATACAATTAAACAAGAGATTCTCCGAACTCTTGATATTAAATCCTATCCAGATTCGCCAAGAGATATACCATGTTCATCTAGTTTTTTGGGAAGAGAAAAAAATCCTCCTAAAAAATTGAGATTTATAAATTCTACGTTTAGAGACAAGTTAATCAATTCCCCCCTCCAAGGAACCAGTTGATAGGTTTCTTACCATTTATCAAAAAAATGGTTGAATTCATGTATAAAGGAAATCCAAGAGAAATTGAAAGCTATGTTATTGAGTAAAAGGGAATATATCCAAGAATCCTGATAATCTTAGATGATTGGGAAGACACTACTCTTCTCAATGATCTCTTAAGATTTGGATTTATTGAATCTATTTATATTGATCCAAGCAACGATTTATCCAAGTTAAAGTATTTCCCAGAATCCATTTTAAATGGTATTCGAGGATATATTAGAGGAGTAAATCCTCAGAAGACTATATTTGTAAAAATATATACAGCTAGCCTCGATGAAGAAGGAGACGTAGTCTATTTTGTCAAGATCAGAACACTCAATGATGAAACAATACAATCTCAACAAGTAATAAACAAGGAAGAAAAGCCAGTAGTTGACAAGTCATGGATAACTAGGAGAAGAGCCTTGGGATTTCATGTAATCCTTATGATGATGAAGTAGACTTATGATCAAGCCAAGTTTTGGAGTTATTCCATGAGTGATAAAGCAATCGTCATTTGCAAGAAAGATAAAGATCGACAGTCAGGGATTTTGAGGACCCTGCTGATTTTTACCCAGAAGATTGAGCGCAATAGTTTCCAAGGACAACTGGAAACACACCAGGAGTTTTGTCGGATAGTTAAAAGCACTGGAGACCACAAGTGCCATTATTGCAAGGAGAATTGATAAAAAAACAAGAACAGTGAAAAGGAGATACGACAAGGAAAAGTTATGGCCGACAAGTATTTTTGGCCGACAAAGAAAAAGAAGAGATAAGATTCCATAAAGATAAGGATCAAATCAAGCAATAATGTAAACTCTAGTTAAATAATGTTGTAGCTATAGTTAAGGTTACCTTTTGTGCCTATATAATCTCGATTATGTAACATTTGTACTCACGAGCTCTCAAAAAATAAACCTTCGTATGTAAAAAACCACTATGTTTTAAATAAAATTCCAAGTTTCTGAAATCTGAGTATTAGTATCATATTTCCTCATGTTTACTTAGCTAGAATAAGGATCTAGTAAACAACTCAGGAGGCTGGGTATTTTCTATGCTTTAAGAACGATCGGAGCCCGAGGTCCATTTTGTCCACCGTTAAAGCTGGGTATTGTTGAGGTGTTGAAGGACGACAAGCTCAATTAATGGCTTAAGAAGCGTGGTAAGGCCCATTAACCTTCTTAGTTTACTAGTTATCATTATTTTAGATAGGTAACCTCTGTGAACGAAATACTGATAACTAGACCAGAGAGTAGGAAATATTTTTCTAATGAGTTCATTAACACAAACAGAGTTTGAAGATATTATGGACCAAGAAAATTTATTAAACCAAGATGAGGTTGATACTTTATATAATAAAATTAATGAAGATTACGAGATAGAAAATTATACCAATTGTTATAGAACCTTTGATAGTTATGATGAAATTATAAATATGATAACATATTTTCATCTAGATTTTGATTTTATCCAAGAGCGAACAAAGGATCTTATAAATGCGTTAGAGAGAATAATAGCCAGGAAAGAGCAATGTAAAATTAGAAATAATGAATGCCCAGGATGTGGTTATTGCATAACCCATCAATACTTAAAACTTAGATGTGGATGTCCTTGTATTTGCAAGGTCGAAGGAACGCAACTGGAATTTCTACCAGGAAATTTAGAGGTTGGTAGAAAAAGTTTAGACTTAACTGAGAAAAAGGGAAGAGGTAGTACCCAGTATTTTATTAACGTAGGAATACCTCTTAAAGCATAGAAAATACCCAGCCTCCTGAGTTGTTTACTAGATCCTTATTCTAGCTAAGTAAACATGAGGAAATATGATACTAATACTCAGATTTCAGAAACTTGGAATTTTATTTAAAACATAGTGGTTTTTTACATACGAAGGTTTATTTTTTGAGAGCTCGTGAGTACAAATGTTACATAATCGAGCTTATATAGGCACAAAAGGTAACCTTAACTATAGTTACAACATTATTTAACTAGAGTTTACATTATTTCTTGGTTTGATCCTTATCTTTATGGAATCTTATCTCTTCTTTTTCTTTGTCGGCCAAAAATACTTGTCGGCCATAACTTTCCCTTGTCGTATCTCCTTTTCATTGTTCTTGTTTTTTATTAATTCTCCTTGCAATAATGGCACTTGTGGTCTCCACTGCTTTTAACTATCCGACAAAACTCCTGGTGTGTTTCGAGTTGTCCTTGGAAACTATTGCACTCAATCTTCTGGGTAAAAATCTGCAGGGTCCTCAGAATCCCCGACTGCCGGTCTTTATCTTTCTTGCAAATGACGATTGCTTTATCACTCATGGAATAACTCCAAAACTTGGCTTGATCATAAGTCTGCTTCATCATCATAAGGATTACATGAAATGCCAAGGCTCTTCTCCTAGTTATCCATGACTTGTCAACTACTGGCTTTTCTTCCTTGTTAATTACTTGTTGAGATTGTATTGTTTCATCATTGAGTTTTCCGATCTTGACAAAATAGTCTGCTTTTCCTTCTTCATCGGGGCTAGCTGTATATATTTTTACAAATATAGTCTTCTGAGGATTTACTCCTCTAATATATCCTCAAATACCATTTAAAATGGATTCAAGGAAGTACTTTAACTTGGATAAATCGTTGCTTGGATCAATATAAATAGAGTCAATAAATCCAAATCTTAAGAGATCATTGAGAAGAGTAGTGTCTTCCCAATCATCAAAGATTATCAGGATTCTTGGATATATTCCCTTGTACTCAATAATATAGCTTTCAATTTCTCTTGGATTTCCTTTATACATGAATTCAACCATTTTTTGATAAATGGTAAAAAACCTATCAACTGGTTCCTTGGAGGGGGAATTGATTAACTTGTCTTTAAACGTAGAATTTATAAATCTCTATTTTTTAGGAGGATCTTTTTCTCTTCCCAAAAAACTAGATGAACTTGGTATATCTCTTGGCGAATCTGGATAGGATTTAATATCAAGAGTTCGGAGAATCTCTTGTTTAATTGTATTCATATATTTGGAAAATATTTCCAACTTATTGTCAATTATAGCCATATGATTATCAATTTCAGAGGCCATATCAAAAAATTGTTTTTCCATTTCTTCGAGCTTGGATGTTATAACCTTGGTTTTATCTTCTTGGAGTAGATTATCCATTGGGTCTTGACAAATAATCTGCACAACAATTGTCAGTCCCCTTTATATAAATAATTTTAAACGTAAATGGACTAATCCTCATTTGCCATCTAATTCTTCTTCTATTAACAATATTATCTTTAATCTTATTTTCGAGAAAAGCTTAAACGTAAATGGACTAATTCTGTATAATATATATCTAGAATAATACAATACAAGAACTTTATTTGGTGCTGACACATCAAAAGCGCCTAATGGCATAGTTCACATACTTGTCCATTTCTAAAACATAAAAACACTACATGGCACAAGTCATGGAAACTAGCCATAATAATAAAAACTAAGACTAATATACAATATCCTCAATTGTATACAACAAAAGAATACACAGCGGAATAAGCTTAAGTAAGCTTCTCTTGAAACATCCGAGCATCGCCCCACTTGTAACCAAACCTGCACCTGAAATAAACCAACTATAGTGGGGTGAGATACATCAAATCTCAGTGAGTTCCCTATCCTATAGGTTCTCTCGGCTTTACAGGGTTCCATCAATCCTAACTCAAGTCAAGGGGAAGGGAAAAATGACCTTGAGTACACAATCTCACAATCTTACACTATATGGAAACATGTCATGAGTTCATCAACTCAAAATATCACTAATCGGTAACCACACCAAGGCATCCCCTGTTCCCGTCCGCTTCTACGTCTAGAAGTCGACCCGAGTCATGGATCCTGGTAACCTACTTGACATACGAATGGATTCGGGTTCTACGGGCCATAAACCGTTATGAACCGTCGCTTCACACGGGCCATAAACCGTCACAAGCATACGCTCCCAGAGCGCCATTCGTACTGCACGCGGGAATCAAACCTGCCAAGTAGTCGTGCACATGTTTCAGAGGAGCTCGAGACCCATGAAACGCACTCACAAGATAACCGGTTATGATTACGTGATAGCACACACAAACGTGATTATATTCGACAATCACAAGGCCACAAACGCCTTTTCTCAAAGAACACAAAGGTTCACACACATGTTCCATACTAGTGTCTCACAATTCTATTCACAACCTAGAATTATAACAATCTTACTCTACCATTTGTTTTGGGGTAAAGTTTCCTCACTCTTCCTAATTCATATTTTAACATGCATATATATATACAAACATGTTTAACATTAAGAGCATAGGAAAAATAATCATCAATCGCATAATGGAAACACATAATTCAGCAACAATTACCCACCATTAAACGATAAAAGTCGACAACACGACACTATTCCTAAATCCCGACATAATTAAATCGGCCAACGATCTTAAAACCATTTTAATAAGAAATTACATTTTATTAGCTTACCAACGATATCAAGAATGTTAAAAACGGATAATCGAGTCAAAAGTTATGGACATAACGAGAAATGGTATTGCGAAAAACACAATTCTGCACCCTCCTTGCCGTACGCGTATTGCCTTGTGCCATACGCGTATTTCCTTGCTCACTCGCCCATCCATACGCGTATTGCCCAAGGTGATACGCGTATGGGCAGAGACCAAAACTCCCTAAAAATCCCACTAACAAACCAATACGCGTATTGCCTCACTCCATACGCGTATTGCCCAATCCCATACGCGTAATGCCTATAATCCTTCCTTTCCATACGCGTATTGCCCAACCCAATACGCGTATTGCCCTGTCCCATAAGCGTATGGGCAGCGAAACCCAGAATTTTTCCTGCATTGTTCCCGTTACGAATTTCTCCCCAAAACCTCTCCAATTCTCATCTAAACACTTCCAAATCACAAAATGTCAATCCAAATATGTTCCCACATGATTAACAAGTATGCTACGCAGTTTATATCAAATTTCATCCGTTAGAATTCATTTTCTCTCAATCTAACTTAAATTCAATTCTTATATTTCTAGACTTAGAGTGTCTAACTAGAACCCACCTGGTAACCGAAGAGGAGTTTGAAGAAGATGATGAACAATGATCCATGTTTCCTTCCCTCTTTTCGCTTTTCTCTTCTTCTCTTCTTTCTCCTTTCCTTCTTCTTCTTCTTAGTATGTTTTTCTTTTCTAACAATATATATATATATATATATATATATATATATACACATAATCATTAATATATAATATAAATCCAACGGGTAAAATATCTCCAATTGATATTTTGTCGTCTTAACCCCATTTGATCAATTATTAGGATTTCCATAAAATTACTTTCTCGGGTTAATAAATATTAATCCGTCTCTTTAATAAAATAATTGATCTCTTCGAAGTTCACAAGTTGCCCTATTGATCCCAATTGATAATACTTAAAATACTTAGAATATTCCATTAATCCAATTTACCAAGAATAGAGCGCATAGGTACCCATCTGATCTCATCTGATGTCCAATTGAGCATTTAGATAATACGGGGTATTACACTTTTCTTCCTTGTTAATGACTTGTTGAGATTGTATTGTTTCATCATTGAGTTTTCCTATCTTGACAAAATAGACTGCGTCTCCTTCTTCATCGGGGCTAGCTGTATATATTTTTACAAATATAGTCTTCTGAGGATTTACTCCTCTAATATATCCTCGAATACCATTTAAAATGGATTCAGGGAAATACTTTAACTTGGATAAATCGTTGCTTGGATCAATATAAATAGAGTCAATAAATCCAAATCTTAAGAGATCATTGAGAAGAGTAGTGTCTTCCCAATCATCTAAGATTATCAGGATTCTTGGATATATTCCCTTGTACTCAATAATATAGCTTTCAATTTCTCTTGGATTTCCTTTATACATGAATTCAACCATTTTTTGATAAATGGTATGAAACCTATCAACTGGTTCCTTGGAGGGGGAATTGATTAACTTGTCTTTAAACGTAGAATTTATAAATCTCTATTTTTTAGGAGGATCTTTTTCTCTTCCCAAAAAACTAGATGAACTTGGTATATCTCTTGGCGAATCTGGATAGGATTTAATATCAAGAGTTCGGAGAATCTCTTGTTTAATTGTATTCATATATTTGGAAAATATTTCCAACTTATTGTCAATTATAGCCATATGATTATCAATTTCAGAGGCCATATCAAATTTTTTTTTTCCATTTCTTCGAGCTTGGATGTTATAACCTTGGTTTTATCTTCTTGGAGTATATTATCCATTGGGTCTTGACAAATAATCTGTACAACAATTGTCAGTCCCCTTTATATAAATAATTTTAAACGTAAATGGACTAATCCTCATTTGCCATCTAATTCTTCTTCTATTAACAATATTATCTTTAATCTTATTTTTGAGAAAAACGTTAACTTGTGTATTATACGTTTTAATAATGAATTCCTTGTTTGCTAGCCAAAATTTAAAGGATTCAATGGCTCTAATAACCGCTAAAACCTCTTTTTCATTTATATCATAATTTAGTTCAGCACCTCTAAATGTTCCTGAAGTGTATCTAAGAACTAAATCATCTCCTTGTCGTCGTAATACTACTCCCCAAAATTTATCAGAGGCATCAGTTTCAATATATAAATTATCTTCTTCTCTTGGTAGGGGAAGTCTCTCTAAATGTTTTACCTTTTCTTTTATAGTTTTCACCCAAGTGGTATCATCTTCATTCCAGTCAAATTTTTGATCTTTTCGGATCTTGGCCTATAATCTACTCTTTAATTTAGCACAATCTTTAATAAATTGTGAAGCATAATTAATATGTCCCGAAGAAGGATTAACTTGTTTAATATTATCTAATTTATCGGGAAATTCTAGAATTTTTTCAGATATATGAGGTTGTAATTCTATAATTCCTCTATCAATTATTAATCCTAGATAACTAATTTTCTCTTTAGCTAATTCAGCCTTCTTTTTACTTAATACCAATCCATTTTCGTATGCTTTAGTAACGAATATAAATAAGTGTTTGTTATGGTCATTAATATTTTGACTAAATATCAATATATCATCAATATAAATAATTATAAAAGAATAACAATCTTTATAGATTTTATCTAATCTTTCTTGAAATATTCCTGGACTTGTCTTTAATCCCATAGGCAATACATTCCATTCATATCTTCCTTGAGGTGTACTAAAAGTTGTACAATTTTTACTATCTTCTTTTAATAATATCTGATAAAATCCTGATTTTAGATCAAATTTAGAAAATATCTTCCCATCTTTAATCTTTTCATAAATCATATCTTTTCTCGGCAATGGATAGGGGTAATCTTTTACAATTCTATTTAGGGGTTTATAATTTATTACCATTCTTGGTTCTCCCCTTTTTATTTCATTATGGTTTCTTACTTAAAAATTTGCAGAATTATAATTACTCTTAGTATTTCGAATTAAATTGTATTTTAAATGTTTTTGTATAATATTTGCATAATCCTTTTCATCTTCTTTAGTATATAACATAGGTTTTTCACATATTGGTTTTTCTGTTAATAATTCAATAGTAGCATAATATTGTTTTCTTCTGGAAAAAGCTTGTGGATCATCCGAATAACATTGTTCCAATAAGTCCAAAATTTTCTGTTTGATATAAAGTTTTTCTTGATTTTGATTTAAATAAATTGGTAGTAATTCACCACGCTGGTTGTGCGTATAGGTATGTCTATAAGGTTGATCTAAAAGTTTCTCTGAGAATTGAGTTCCACATGGACTCGTAAAGTATACTTTCATTGCAACTAATGTAAATGGCACATTTCTATTTATAAAATCTTGTCCTAATAGGAAATCATAAACTATCTTAGGATACTAATATATTTTATCAAATCTTAATTTTAAATTTCCAAAAGTAATCCAAAAATTCTCATATCCTTGATTAAATATTGTTTCATTATTACGTATATCCCTTCCTATAATCTTATTTATTTGTTTTATATTACCAAAATTGATGACTTGTAAGACTAAAACCTGATCCTGAATCAATTAAACCTTGATATATTTTTCTTTCATATATTATTTGAATTATAATAGAATTTTGTCTTCTGGTGATCTTCTTACACTCTACTAATTTCAATTGTCTTTCCATTGTAACATAATTCTATATGTGTATCTTTTATTGTATAATCTTCAAAACTTCCTAAAAAATCCATTCCTCGTAGAAATTATGTACTTACGCTATCTTCTACTTCTATATTTATAGGGATTTCAAAATCTTTAACTAATATAACAGTTTCGGCCTTGTGAGTTATATAGTGTTTGTTATTAAAGTAGTCTAGATAATAATATTTATTTTCTAATTCTTTTATAGATACTCTGATACCTTGTACTAAATCGATGGTTATACGACTAGTTCTTGCTCCTGTATCTATTAAACATTTAATAGGGTTTCGTCCTAGTTTGATTCCTACGTTAATAAAATACTGGGTACTACCTCTACCTTTTTTCTCAGTTAAGTCTAAACTTTTTCTACCAACCTCTAAATTTCTTGGTTTAAAACTTGTTCTCTCAGATTTTGTTTTTCGAATAATTGCTAAATTTTTATCTCCTATTATTTTTCCTGATCTATCTATAACATTTGGTAACTCTTCGGTTCTTATTTCTTCTATATAGGTTAACTGGTCAGGTCTAACCCTTCTCGGTGGTATCCATTCTATTAATCCATCAAAGATTTCTTTAAACTTCATTTTTTCTGATTTAAATTTCATTGTATGATGACTTGGACTAATACCGAATATGGTTCTATATGTTATTGAATAACAATGATTTCCTTGAGGCATCTCGAAATTCTCTAATTTATGATATAAAACTAAGGGTTTATCTAAGTTTCTATCATTGATTGAAATACTAAAATTAGGCTCATATTCGAATATTATTTTCCCAGGATGTGGTCATTGTTCCATAGATTATCCATGGATTTTTTCTTGGTAGTTGAATATTATTTTCCCAAAATATAAATTTCCCATTACCGCTCCAAATAGAGCATCTTGTACGTTATGCTTGATTCTCTCATCGATTAGATACATTGCTATAGGTGAATCTAACGTTTCCTGAAAATATCCTTTTATCATAACTTGAACCTTAATTAATTCAACTACTTTCATTTTCTTCTTTTTATTCTCATCCATAGTTTTTAGTATTGAGTTTATAATTTCTTTGGTTAATAATGGAATTCTACCTTTCTTTTTTGCTACTCCTATTTCTACACTTGATTCATGGATTTTTTGTACTCGAACTGTCTGTCCTATATACTTTCCATATCTTTCTATTAAATTTCATGTTGGTACTATGTCTAAATCTAATTGTTTAATTTCTTCTAGTTTTTCATATTCTCGTATATCAGAAAATTCTACTGCCTCTCCATTAATGTCTTCTTCTGTTTTATTCATCATCACTTATATCCTCGGAGTTGATACTAGCACTATATAAACTATCATCTGAGTCTATATCAGATTCTATAGGTTCGAAACCGTAGTCATATATTTCATCTAGTATTTTTATATTTTTTTTATTCCTCTTCGGACATTGATTGGCATAGTGCCCTTCTTCTTTACAAATAAAACAAGTACATGTCTTGGGTTTTCTTGAATAGGTATTGGATATATTTATACCATTTCTATCTTTATTATAGTTATTATAACTATTTTTAATTCTATCGAACCTTCTTTTTCTAAAATTTCGATTTTTATTATTATTTTTATAATTAGTTTTCTTAAATTTCCATTTCTTTCTTTTCTTATAGGGTTTATTATAACAGCCATATTGTCCTATTTCGTTATTCTTCGTGCAACATAATTGTCGTTTCTGGTATTTATAGATTTTATTTTGGTTTCTAGCTTCTATACAGTAATCATTATCTTTTTCTTGGAAACCATGTTTTTGCTCCCAGGGTAGTCTTTTCTACATTTTGTTGCTTCATTTGCTCTGTGTAATCATTTATTAATCTAGTCCTAAAAGGTTATGGTAATTTCTCATAATACATTTTACTATAGAGTTCATATTCTCGTGACGAGTCTTTAAATCTTGCTTTATAAAACCAGTCAGTATATTCACAAGTATATTGGTCAAAGTAGCATATATTACAAATACTTATATTCATCATACCTCTTATTGCCCTTTCTCTATCTATTTACCTGAGCTGAGTGATATCTTGATAGTATCCCAAAAATTCTCCTCTAATTAGTTTTTCAAGATTACTAAGAAATATTACTAGGGTTGCTGACTCATTTTTTAATATTTCATAATTAGTTCCTAAACTTTCAATATATCGGTCTACACTTCCTCGCATAGTCCTTCTTAAGAATGTTATACCTTGTTCTTTAGTCATTCCCTCTTTATTGATTACTGCTCCATTTTCTTTTATCCGCATATTAAGCATTTTTTCTCTATCTTCGACACCATCTAGATCTAGGTAAATTCCAGTTAGGTTTAGTGCTTATGGTTCTTTGTCATAAGGTACATATTTCATAACGAAGTAATCACTGGGTTTTCTCATATTATAGCATTGTCTTCTGTCAATATATTTCCTAGTTGGGATTTCTTGTTCTTCTTCATTTATTCTCCATTGGTTTTCTGTCATGTTACTACCTGAACTTGAAGCTTGTCCTGGGCTTACTACTACTGGGGTACTTGGGTATTTTGTATTTGGTTTAATGTCTACACAAATATTATCATTTTTATCATCTTCGCCTATTTCTAAAGTTTTCAATTTATCTATTAATTCATTTTCATAGTCACTATCATTTTCCATCTCTAGATATTGATCAATATTTACTTTCATATTTTCTTCTTTAGAATTTTCTTTGGTACTTGAGCTACTATCTATATTTATTTCAGGACTCAATTCCTTAATTTCATTCCCATATAGTCCTAAAATCGTAGGTGACATCTAGTCTTTATTTTCTAATTTCTTGTCAATAATAGACCTTTGCTTTTCTATATTGGGTTTAGGCGGTCTTCCTATAATATCTTGAATAAATTTCTTGTCCAATTCATTTTCTAGTAAAATATTAGTAATTTCTAATCATTTCTTTATTATTTCTAACTGATCATTTAAAAATTCTAGCTTTTCATGATTAATTAATTTTAAAAAGTTTTGCTTAGTTTTATCTTGCTCTAGGTTTTCTATCTCTTCACGCAATACCCTTATTTTATCCATATTAAACCTTTTGTAACATAGTATAGATCTGTTCCCATATCTCTTTCTGGGATTCCTCAGTTTCTTTATCCATACGTTTCATGATACTTGTTTCAATTTGAGTTTTATAATGTATTAAACAAATCTCTAGTTGTAATATACCTTCAGAGGTAAAGTCATATATATCTTTTCCCTCTGTAGTTATAATTGGTAAGTCTATTCCTTGTAACCTATCATAACAATTAGAATTAGAACTACTAGCTTGATTTTCAATTTCTTGTTTTCCTTTCTGAATCTTGTCTAGCTCTGATACCAGATTGGGAGGTTTTGCTATTCCTTCCAATCTTGTCTAGCTCTAAAAGTTTTATATCATAATTAATATAAAACTTCATAAACTATATTCTTCGTTGGACATATATCTGATTTAGATTGGGAGGTTTAACCTCTTCCTTAGTTTTATATCATAAATTAGAGAATTTCGAGATGCCTCAAGGAAGTCATTGTTATTCAATAACATATAGAACCATATTCAGTATTAGTCCAAGTCATCATACAATGAAATTTAAATCAGAAAAAATGAAGCTTAAAGAAATCTTTGATGGATTAATAGAATGGATACCACCGAGAAGGGTTAGACCAGACTAGTTAACCTATATAGAAGAAATAATAACCGAAGAGTTACCAAATGTTATAGATAGATCAGGAGAAATAACAGGAGATAAAAATTTAGCAATTATTCAAAAAAAAAAATCTGAGAGAACAAGTTTTAAACCAAGAAATTTAGAGGTTGGTAGAAAAAGTTTAGACTTAACTGAGAAAAGAGGAAGAGGTAGTACCAAGTATTTTATTAACGTAGGAATCAAACTAGGACGAAACCCTATTAAATGTTTAATAGATACAGGAGCAGGAACTAGTCATATAACCATCGATTTAGTACAAGGTATCGGAGTACCTATTAAAGAATTAGGCGCATATTCAAATATTATTTTCCCAAAATATAAATTTCCCATTACCGCTCCAAATAGAGCATCTTGTACGTTATGCTTGATTCTCTCATCGATTAGATACATTGCTATAGGTGAATCTAACGTTTCCTGAAAATATCCTTTTATCATAACTTGAACCTTAATTAATTCAACTACTTTCATTTTCTTCTTTTTATTCTCATCCATAGTTTTTAGTATTGAGTTTATAATTTCTTTGGTTAATAATGGAATTCTACCTTTCTTTTTTGCTACTCCTATTTCTACACTTGATTCATGGATTTTTTGTACTCGAACTGTCTGTCCTATATACTTTCCATATCTTTCTATTAAATTTCATGTTGGTACTATGTCTAAATCTAATTGTTTAATTTCTTCTAGTTTTTCATATTCTCGTATATCAGAAAATTCTACTGCCTCTCCATTAATGTCTTCTTCTGTTTTATTCATCATCACTTATATTCTCGGAGTTGATACTAGCACTATATAAACTATCATCTGAGTCTATATCAGATTCTATAGGTTCAAAACAGTAGTCATATATTTCATCTAGTATTTTTATATTTTTTTTATTCCTCTTCGGACATTGATTGGCATAGTGCCCTTCTTCTTTACAAATAAAACAAGTACATGTCTTGGGTTTTCTTGAATAGGTATTGGATATATTTATACCATTTCTATCTTTATTATAGTTATTATAACTATTTTTAATTCTATCGAACCTTCTTTTTCTAAAATTTCGATTTTTATTATTATTTTTATAATTAGTTTTCTTAAATTTCCATTTCTTTCTTTTCTTATAGGGTTTATTATAACAGCCATATTGTCCTATTTCGTTATTCTTCGTGCAACATAATTGTCGTTTCTGGTATTTATAGATTTTATTTTGGTTTCTAGCTTCTATACAGTAATCATTATCTTTTTCTTGGAAACCATGTTTTTGCTCCCAGGGTAGTCTTTTCTACATTTTGTTGCTTCATTTGCTCTGTGTAATCATTTATTAATCTAGTCCTAAAAGGTTATGGTAATTTCTCATAATACATTTTACTATAGAGTTCATATTCTCGTGACGAGTCTTTAAATCTTGCTTTATAAAACCAGTCAGTATATTCACAAGTATATTGGTCAAAGTAGCACATATTAGAAATACTTATATTCATCATATCTCTTATTGCCCTTTCTCTATCTATTTTCCAGAGCTGAGTGATATCTTGATAGTATCCCAAAAATTCTCCTCTAATTAGTTTTTCAAGATTACTAAGAAATATTACTAGGGTTGCTGACTCATTTTTTAATATTTCATACTTAGTTCCTAAACTTTCAATATATCGGTCTACACTTCCTCGCATAGTCCTTCTTAAGAACTCTATACCTTGTGCTTTAGTCATTCTCTCTTTATTTATTACTGCTCCATTTTCTTTTATCCACACAGTAACCATTTTTTCTCTATCTTCGCCACAATCTAGATCTAGGTAAATTCTAGTTAGGTTTAGTGCTTGTGGTTCTTTGTCATAAGGTACATATTTCATAAGGATGTAATCACTGGGTTTTCTCATATTATAGTATTGTCTTCTGTCAATATATGTCCTAGTTGGGATTTCTTGTTCTTCTTCATTTATTCTCCATTGGTTTTCTGTCATGTTACTGCCTGAACTTGAAGCTTGTCCCGAGTTTACTACTACTGGGGTACTTGGGTTTTTTGTATTTGGTTTAATGTCTACACAAATATTATCATTTTTATCATCTTCGCCTATTTCTAAAGTTTTTAATTTATCTATTAATTCATTTTCATAGTCACTATCATTTTCCATCTCTAGATATTGATCAATATTTACTTTCATATTTTCTTCTTTAGAATTTTCTTTGGTACTTGAGCTACTATCTATATTTATTCCAGGACTCAATTCCTTAATTTCATTCCCATATAGTCCTAAAATCGTAGGTGACATCTGGTCTTTATTTTCTAATAACTTGTCAATAATAGACCTTTGCTTTTCTATATTGGGTTTAGGCGGTCTTCCTATAATATCTTGAATAAATTTATTGTTCAATTCATTTTCTAGTAAAATATTAGTAATTTCTAATAGTTTCTTTATTATTTCTAACTGATCATTTAAAAATTCTAGCTTTTAATGATTAATTAATTTTAGAAAGTTTTGCTTAGTTTTATCTTGCTCTAGGTTTTCTATCTCTTCACGCAATACCCTTATTTTATCCATATTAAACCTTTTGAAATATAGTATAGATCTGTTCTCATATTTCTTTCTGGGATTCCTCAGTTTCTTTATCCATACGTTTCATGATACTTGTTTCAATTTGAGTTTTATAATGTATTAAACAAATCTCTAGTTGTAATATACCTGCAGAAGTAATTAACTAGAGTTTACATTATTGCAATAGCAGAACCTCCCAATCTTGTCTAGCTCTGATACCAGATTTATTTTCTAATACTTGTATGATGAATTAACTAGGATTAATAATTGATAGAGGAATTATAGAATTACAACCTCATATATCTGAAAAAATTCTATAATTTCCCGATAAATTAGATAATATTAAACAAGTTCCCTCCTTCTTGGGACATATTAATTATGCGATTAGAAGGAAACTAAGTAAGAGGTTGAACATAGTATAGATCTGTTCCCATATCTCTTTCTGGGATTCTCAGTTTCTTTATCCATACGTTTCATGATACTTGTTTCAATTTGAGTTTTATAATGTATTAAACAAATCTCTAGTTGTAATATACCTTCAGAGGTAAAGTCATATATATCTTTTCCCTCTGTAGTTATAATTGGTAAGTCTATTCCTTGTAACCTATCATAACAATTAGAATTAGAACTACTAGCTTGATTTTCAATTTTTTGTTTTCCTTTCTGAATCTTGTTTAGCTCTGATACCAGATTGGGATGTTTTTTATCAATTATTAATCTGCTAGTTCCATAGATAATCCATGGATAATCTATGGAACTAGGATGAAACCCAACTGGAATTAGGCTCATATTCAAACTAGGATGAAACCCTATTAAATGTTTAATAGATACAGGAGCAGGAACTAGTCATATAACCATCGATTTAGTATAAGGTATCAGAGTACCTATAAAAGAATTAGAAAATAAATATTATTATCTAGACTACTATAATAACAAACACCATATAACTCACAAGGCCGAAATTGTTATATTAGTTAAAGAATTTGAAAACCCTATAAATATAGAAGTAGAAGATAGCGTAAGTACATAATTTCCACTAGGAATTGATTTTTTAGGTAGTTTTGAAGATTATACAATAAAAGATACACATATAGAATTATAACCATCGATTTAGTACAAGGTATCGGAGTACCTATAAAAGAATTAGAAAATAAATATTATTATCTAGACTACTATAATAACAAACACCATATAACTCACAAGGCCGAAATTGTTATATTAGTTAAAGAATTTGAAATTCCTATAAATATAGAAGTAGAAGATAGCGTAAGTACAAAATTTCTACTAGGAATAGATTTTTTAGGTAGTTTTGAAGATTATACAATAAAAGATACACATATAGAATTATGTTATAATGGAAAGACAATTGAAATTAGTAGAGTGTAAGAAGATCACCAGAAGACAAAATTCTATTATAATTCAAGTAATATATGAAAGAAAAATATATCATGCTTTAATTGATTCAGGATCAGGTTTTAATCTTACAAGTCATCAATTTGGTAATATAAAACAAATAAATAAGATTATAGGAAGGGATATACATAATAATGAAATAATATTTAATCAAGGATATGAGAATTTTTGGATTACTATTGGAAATTTAAAAGTAAGATTTGATAAAATATATTATTATCCTAAGATAGTTTATGATTTCCTATTAGGACAAAATTTTATAAATAGAAATGTGCCATTTACATTAGATGCAATGAAAGTATACTTTACGAGTCCATGTGGAACTCAATTCTCAGAGAAACTTTTAGATCAACCTTATAGACATACCTATACGCACAACCAGCGTGGTGAATTATTACCAATTTATTTAAATCAAAATCAAGAAAAACTTTATATCAAACAGAAAATTTTGGACTTATTGGAACAATGTTATTCGGATGATCCACAAGCTTTTTCCAGAAGAAAACAATATTATGCTACTATTGAATTATTAACAAAAAAACCTATATGTGAAAAACCTATGTTATATACTAAATAAGATGAAACAGATTATGAAAATATTATACAAAAACATTTAAAATACAATTTAATTCGAAATACTAAGAGTAATTATAATTCTGCAAATTTTTAAGTAAGAAACCATAATGAAATAAAAAGGGAAGAACCAAGAATGGTAATAAATTATAAACCCCTAAATAGAATTGTAAAAGATTACCCCTATCCATTGCCGAGAAAAGATATGATTTATGAAAAGATTAAAGATGGGAAGATATTTTCTAAATTTGATCTAAAATCAGGATTTTATCCGATATTATTAAAAGAAGATAGTAAAAATTGTACAACTTTTAGTACACCTTAAGGAAGATATGAATGGAATGTATTGCCTATGGGATTAAAGACAAGTCCAGGAATATTCAAGAAAGATTAGATAAAATCTATAAAGATTGTAATTCTTTTATAATTATTTATATTGATGATATATTGATATTTAGTCAAAATATTAATGACCATAACAAACACTTATTTATATTCGTTACTACAGCATACGAAAATGGATTAGTATTAAGTAAAAAGAAGGCTGAATTAGCTAAAGAGAAGATTAGTTATCTAGGATTAATAATTGATAGAGGAATTATAGAATTACAACCTCATATATCTGAAAAAATTATGTAACACCCACATATATATACATACATCAAAGCATATATAATACATGAATTCCACATTTGGTACTGAAATATACAATAAGTTCTTAGTAAACACATTATACATATACATGCCCAAAAACCCTAATACAAAATACTACGGCATAGTATATCTACAAGATGTTCCAAAGAAAAATACTAAGAACTAGATCACTAATGATCTCAAAAAAACTCCACAACGGAAGCAAAGCCATCAGATAAGTAAGGATAATCACACGGCCTTATCCTTACCCTTCGCGGAACCTGCAGTACCTGTGATGTAAACAACAACAGTGGGGTGAGATACATCAAATCTCAGTGAGTTCCCTATCTTAAAGTCCTCTCGGCTCTACAAGGTTCTAATAGACCTAACTCAAGTCAAAAGGGAGGGGAAGTGACTTTGAGTACACACACACTATATGGAAACATGCCATGAGTTCATCAACTCACAATATCACTAATCGGTAACCACTCCAAGGCATCCCCTGTTCCAATCCGCTTCTATGTCTAGAAGTCGACCCGAGTCATGGATCCTGGTAACCTACTTGACATTCGAATGGATTTGGGTTCTACGGGCCATTAACTGTTACAAGCATACGCTCTCAGAGCGCCATTCGTACTGTACGCGGGAATCAAACCTGCCAAGTAGTTGTACACATGTTTCAGAGGAGCTCGAGACCCATGAAACGCACTCGCAAAATAACCGGTTACGATTACGTGATCACACACAAACGTGATTGTATTCGACAATCACAAGGCCATTATGCCTTATCACAACCAAACGGTTAACACACATGTTCCATACTAGTGCCTATTCATTCTATTTTTTTTTCTGACATTGCTTATGGTAATGTTCCTCACTCTACCTATTCCATATTTTAACATGCATACCTATTCAACAACAATTACCCATCATTAAACGATAAAAGTCGACAAAACAGCACTATTCCAAAAATCCCGACATAATTAAATCGGCCAACAACCTTAAAACCATTTTCATAAGAAAGTACACTTTATTAGCTTTCCAACGATATCAAGAATGTTAAAAACGGGTAAACGAGTCAAAAGTTATGGACACAACGAGAAATGGTATCACGAAACAACACAATTCTGCACCCTCCTAGCCGTACGCGTATTGCCCTAAGCCATACGCGTATTGCCAAGCTGGCTCGACCAGCCATACACTTATTACCCAAGGTCATACGCGTATGGACATAGACTGATTTTTCCCAAAAATTCCTTTTTAAAACCCCAATACGCGTACTACCCTACCTCATACGCGTAATGCCCAAAACCCTACGCGTACCAATACGCAAATGGGCAGATGGCCGAGAAAAAGGGAACCCCATACGCGTATTGCCCACATTTCTGCGCAGCCATACGCGTATTGCCTTGACCAATACGCGTATTGCCTTGGGTGATACGCGTATGGGCAGCGTGAAAACCAGAAAATTTCCTGCATAATGGGTTTGCGAAAATTGATCCATTTCCCTTCCAATTCGCTTCTAAACACCAGAAAAATTACCAATTTGATACACAACAACACATATGTAACGAGTATCACTTATAAGGATCATTAAAACATGATTTTAGTGCAAAATTTCTCATTTTCTGACATTGTCAAACTAACTCTAAACTCAATAAAACTCTACTCTAAAGCATCTAGCTAGAACCCACCTGGATTACAAGATGAGGAGGTTGAAGCTGAGATGAAAAGATGAAAATTGGTTGATGATCCTTGCTCTTGAGCTCTTGGAGAATTCCCTCTTCTTTTCCTTCCTTTTTCCTTCTCCTTTCTTTTCTTTCTCCAATGTTTCTATCTTCATCAAATAAGGAAAAAGGAAAAGAAAATATACAATAGGAATATTAATTGATAATACTACTAATTGTCCAAATTATCTCAAATACACCAATTAATAAAACTCCAAGTTAAATAATATTAATCTAATCAAAATCCGAGTTTGTCGGTTTACTCTAATTACTTTATCCAATAATTGCTCAGAGTACCCCAGAACCCAGTTGATCAGCATAATATTATCCACAAATGCTCACAAAATTATGGGGTATTACATCCTCCCCCCTTAAATAGAAATTCGCCCTCGAATTTAAAGGATTACCTGAACAGATGAGGGTAGACCTCCCGCATTTCCGATTCCAATTCCCAAGTTGCATCTCCTGGATGTGTCTCGTCCCATTGGACCTTAACAAGAGGAATCTCTTTATTTCTTAACACTTTAGTTTCTCTTCCTGTGATACTACTTGGTTGAGGCTCAAACGTCAAATCAGCTTCTATCTCAATTGTATCTCGTAAAATTGGCCGTAGAGGATCTAGGACAAATATCCGAAGCTGAGACACATGGAAAACGTCGTGCATCTCTGACAGAGAAGGCGGTAAGGCTAATATGTAAGCTACTTCTCCAATTCTTTCTAAGATTTGATACGGCCCCAAGTATCTTGGACTTAACTTCCGCGATTTGAATGGTCCTTTCAATCTCAACCTCAGAGTAACCTTCAAAAATACATGATCACCCTCATCAAACTCTAACGGTCTCCTACGGTTGTCCGCATAGCTTTTCTGACGATCTTGAGCTTGTTTAACTTTCCCACGAATCATTCTAATCTTTTCCGTGGTCTCGTGAATAATCTCAGGTCCCAAAATTCTATCGTCGCCAACTTCCGCCCAACACAATGGCGTTCTACACTTCCTACCGTATAATGCCTCGTAAGGTGCCATACCAATACTTGCATGATAACTGTTATTATAAGAGAATTCGATCAACGGCAAGAGTTCTATCCAATTTCCTCCGCTTTCAAGTACACAAGCTTTTAACATGTCCTCCATAGTTTGTATTGTTCGTTCCGTCTGACCGTTCGTTTGCGGATGATTCGACGTACTCAAACATAACCTCGTTCCCATGGCTTGTTGAAAAGCTCTCCAAAATCTGGAAGTAAACTTTGGATCTCTATCCGAAACGATACTAGTAGGAATACCATGCAATCTCACTATTTCTGAAATGAACAATCTTGCGAGATGACTCGCCTTGTAGGTAGTCTTCACAGCTAAGAAATGAGCTGATTTCGTTAACCGATCCACAATCACCCATATCGAATCATAACCACCCTGCGCACGGGGTAATCCCACTGCGAATTCCATCGAAATACTATCCCATTTCCACGTCGGAATTTCCAAAGGTTGCAACAAGCCACCCGGCCTTTGGTGCTCAATCTTTACTTGTTGGCACACTGCACATTTCGACACATACACCGCAATATCCTTTTTCATCCCGGGCCACCAATAGTCCCTCTTTAAATCTTGATACATCTTTGAAGCACCAGGATGTATAGTAAAAGCACCCTTATGCGCTTCTTCCAAAATCCTTCGTTTTAACTCTGTGCTATCCGGAAACAAATCCTTTGGTTAAACAAAATAGTTCCGTCGGTAGCTCGCATAAAACTTGGTTGTAGTAACACTTCCTATAACTTCTCGTCTAACCCTTGCTCTTGCTGGATTCCTTCCCTAAGAGTAGAAGAGACATTCAAATTCCCCATGACTACACAATTTGGAGTCCAGTTAAATTGAAGATTTAGACCTCTAAACTTTTCCATTAAGGTATACTCTAACGTCATCAACTCGGCATTATGCAACACCTTCCTACTCAATGCATCCGCCACCTTATTTGCTTTACCCGGATGGTATTTTAACTCCAAGTCATAATCCTTCAAATATTCCATCCTTCTCCTCTGACGCATGTTCAACTCTTTCTGATCAAATAAGTACTTTAAGCTTTTGTGGACGCTAAACATCTCAAAACGTACACCATACAAATAGTGACGCCACACTTTCAAAGTAAATACAACTTCCGCCAATTCTAAATCATGCGTTGGATAATTCTCTTCATGGACTTTCGACTGTCGTGAAGCATAAGCCACTACATGTCCATCTTGCATTAACACCCCACCTAATCCCTTTTTCGATGCATCACAATATACCTCATACGACTTGCTAGAATCAGGAATGACCAAAATAGGAGCAATAGTCAATCTCTCCTTCAAACTCCTAAAACTTCTTTCACAAGCCGAATCCCACTCATACGAATATTCCTTCCGAGTAAGTCTTGTCAATGGTAAAGCTAGTTGCGAAAAACCCTTGATAAACCTTCTGTAGTACCCTGCCAATCCCAAGAAACTTCTAACCTCTCCCAATTAATCACAGCTTCAACTTTTGATGGATCGACTGCTACACCTCCCTGGGATATGACATGACCAAGAAAATTAACCTCAGACATCCAAAACTCACACTTACTTAACTTAGCAAAAAGTTGCTTCTCTTGTAAGATGGATAAAACAATTCTTAGGTGTTCTCCGTGCTCTTGAGGATCACGAGAATAAATAAGAATGTCATCAATGAAAATCACCACAAATTGGTCCAAGTAAGGTTGGAATATCCGATTCATATAATCCATGAAAACTGCCGGAGCATTTGTCACACCGAAAGGCATCACCAAAAATTCATAATGGCCATAACGGGTTCTAAACGCAGTGTTTGGTACATGGGAACTCTTCACACGAATCTGATGATAACCCGACCGTAAATCAATCTTCGAGAACACACAGGCTCCTTTCAATTGATCTAACAGGCCGTCTATCCTTGGTAATGGGTATTTATTCTTGATGGTGACTTTATTCAATTGACGGTAATCTATACACAATCGCATTCCACCATCCTTCTTCTTTACCAATAACACTGGAGCTCCCCAGGGTGAAACACTTGGTCGAACAAAATGCTTAGCCAACAAGTCTTCCAATTGATCCTTTAATTCTCTTAATTCAAGTGGTGCCATCCGATACGGAGAAACAGATATTGGAACCGTTCCCGGTATCAGGTCAATAGAGAATTCCACTTCCCGCTCCGGAGGAAGAGAAGTGATATCCTCGGGGAAAACTTCAGGAAAGTCACAAACTACCGGAATACTCAAAACTGGGATGTTACTACTCTCCTCCTTAGTAAGAATCAAAAGAACAAACTTTTCTTCCTCAAACAAGAAATTAATCATTCCAACCGTACCTTCTAAAATAGTAGTTAACACATCCTTCGAAGTGGCCTCGGTAGATGGGATAATGATCAGTTTTTCCTCACACCCAATAAACATCGAATTAGCAGAAAGTCAATCCATTCCCAGAACAACATCCACTTTCTTAAGCGGTAAACAGATAAGGTCAATCTGGAAAACTCTTTCATTCACCGATAATACACAATTTTCACACATCAACGGTGTCTCAACAATCTCATCCATGGCAATAGTAACCACCATAGGAGGAAACAAAGGAACAGGTTGCAACCCAAGTCACTTTACGCAACGCGTGGACACAAAAGAATGCGTTGCCCCATAATTAAATAAAACAAAACAAGGATGTCCATTTACGAAACACGTACCCGCAATCAAGGAGTTGTCATTCTTTGCTTTCCTCGCATCCAAGGTATACACTCGACCGGTAGTCTTCCCTTGTGTCTGATTCCTACCCTGAGGACAATCCCTCGCCAAGTGGCCCACTTTCTGGCACTGATAACACCTCACACCTTCGATACCACACCGTCCGTAATGATTCCGACCACACGTACGACACACCGGAGGTGCGCTGGTCCTAGAATTCTGAACCTGCTTTCACTTAAAAGTTTGTTGCCTTTGCCTAAACTGTTGATTCGATCTTCTACAGTCACTTTGAGTTACCCTGCTCAAATCTCCTTCCATTTGTACCTTTTTCAAACTATGTTCCGCAACATAACACTGTCGTAACAATTCAGCATAGCTAGTAAATTCTCTCTGAGATACACTATGTGAAATTTTAGCTAGGGATGCTCAAATAAACCGGTTATTAAAATTATCCATATTCATATCCAAATCCGGTTATAAAAAACCGGTTAATTATCAATATGGTTTTAACCAAATCCATATTTTGGATATTTTATTGATATGGATTTAACCAAATCCATAATTTGGACATCCATATCCAAAATAAAAACCAAATTAGTCAATTTTCTTATTAAAAAAAAATTATTTTTTTTTAAAACTTAATTTTTTTCAAAAAAATATTAAAATTTTTTTAAAACTTAATTTTTTTCAAAAAAAACAAATTTAATTTTTTTCATAAATAAAAATTTATTTATTTTTTCAGAAAAAAAAATACTGAAAAATAAAAAAATTGATTTTTTTAATAAATTTTTTTTTCCAAAATATTTTTAAAATATTGATTTTTAATATCTTTTAAGATTGTTATCCATTATTAGAGCTAATAATAATGTTCAAGAAAGATAATCATTCAAATAATGACTACCTTATAGTTTGTAATTAGTAAAAGAAAACTTATCATTTATATTTGATTAACGCTTCTAAAATACATTAGCTGTAAAATATCCAATTAGTTTGGTCCAATCACCTATAAAACTGCTGCAAGATATGCAGTTTAGTGTTGCATATCAATTTTTATAATATTCTAAAGAAAACAGACTTGCTTGATCTTTACTTGTTTGATCATCGTCGAAACATACTTTTGCGATAAAGTTGACCCTTGTGTAAGAAATTTACATTCTATAGCTACTGATGAGTTTTTTTGGTTTGGATTTGGACTTAAGGTGACACCATCTTCAGGATCATAATCATCACATGGTGAAAAAGACGATTGCAAACAAACACATCATAGTTTATATCATAAGATTTTTGTGACAACAATATAATTGGTATGTATAAAATCTTATCTTGGGCTATTTTGTCATTGACTTATTGTAAATACATTTTTGGAGAGATTATATGTTTTTGGATTATTAATGAACATGTTGGAAATATTTGAGCTTTTATGTATAATTAATTCACTTTTGTTTTACTTTAAACTTTTGTGTTATTTTTAAGAATATGAAAAAAAAATTGTGTAAAATTCATTTATAAAAATTGAATTTTTTTTTAAGAATATGAAAAAAAAAATTGTGTAAAATTTATTTATAAAAACTGGATTTTTACGTCAAAAACCGGTTTTAGCTTAAAAACCAATTATAAGAAAATCAATATCCAGTTTTAAAAACTGGATTTTTATATCCAAATCCGGTTTAAAGTAGAAAACCGGTTATGAAATATATAACCGGTTATAAAATTTGGTTATGGATATAACCGGTTTATAATCGGTTTTGTAAAAACAAAATCATTTAAATGGATTGGTTATAATAACCGGTTAAGATAAATGGTTTTATATTGGATATGGATTGGTTATGGGAATAAACCAACATTGAGCATCCCTAATTTCAGCCCTTAAACCAAACAGAAACTGATCAATCTTCCACCTCTCATCAGGAGCATACATGGCTTGTCTAGAATAAGCAGCTATAACCTCGAACCTTTTCGCATAAGAAGCCACAGTTAAGTTGCCGTGTCTCAATTGTTGAAACTCGAATTCTTTTTGAGACCTTAAGGAACTTGGAAAATATTTCTCCATAAAAGTTATCTTAAACTTCTCCCATACCTTTGGTACCTCCTGAATTATCATTAAGGCTGAAGCGCTCTCCCACCACCTCATGGCAGAACCCTTCAACAAGTGAGAAGCGAAGACCACCTTGTTTTCCTCACTGTACTGAACTATTAGGAAAATCCGTTCCATACCTGATATCCATTCATGAGCCTTTACTGGATCTAACCCTCCCTGGAATTCCGGAGGATTCATACGGATGAAATCCCTAAAGGTTCCCCCTGCAGCTTCAGGTACCACCACTGGAGGATGCACTCCACCTGCCATTTGCTGTACCATTTGTTGCACAAACTGATTCTGCTGTTGCTGCATCTGTTGCATAAATTGGTATAAAGGAGCATTTCCCTCGTCACCCGGCGGATTAGTCCCTGCTGGAGTGGTTCTTGGTCTACCACGGTTGTTTCTGCGCCTGTCAGCCATGTTCCTGAATTTCATACAGATAGGATTAAGTTGATTAGATTCAATACCATAAATATAACATGCAAGACCAATGGCGACACGCCGCATATGAAACGGAAAGAAAACTTATTCTATTTCATGGCTAGGTCGAGGATACGACCTGCTTTGATACCAACTGTAACGCCCACATATATATACATACATCAAAGCATATATAATACATGAATTCCACATTTGGTACTGAAATATACAATAAGTTCCTAGTAAACACATTATACATATACATGCCCAAAAACCCTAATACAAAATAGGCTTATTTAGTCCTGAAGTCCCATAACTTAATTTCCGTTTTCACTTTGGTCCCTTATTTAATAAACGTTACGATTAAGTCCCTCAAGAATTGTTCCGTTAAACAATCTGATCCATTCTGTTAGTTTTGTTGTAAAAACGTTAAGTTTGCTTAGGTGGCATGCCAGCAAGGATTTTAGGGCATTTGTGAGTCAGCAATTAGCCATTTTTAAACGATAAAGATGATGAATTGTTAGGGTTCTTCATTCTTCATTGTTCCTTCATTATTGTCACCTTTACTGTTCATCATCTTCTTCCTCCTTATTCTTTCTTTCATCCTCTTTCTTTCGTAGTTGAAAATGTCAATAAACTCCTGCAACAAATCGAAAGCAAACTCCCAAAGTTATGGGTCATTTGGATCTGTTGTGATAAGAAGGAAAAAGATGGAGTGTTGGTGTGAAGAAGAGTGTGTCATGCGTACTGTTACGGATTTAAATAGTTTTAATGTTGGGAGAAAGTTTTGGGGTTGTAGAAATTACAAAAATCAAGTGGAGAAGGGATGCAATTTTTTCAAGTGGGTAGGAGATGAAGTTGTTGATGGAAGGGATGTGAAGATTGAAAGGCAAAGGAAGAAGATATTGAAGTTGAAGAATGAGGTTTTGAGCACAAGAGGAATGTTGAAAAATGTCATTTTGTTTTGCATTATTAGTTTAGGGTTTAACATAGTTTTTGTAACAAGGTATTTGAAATAAATGTAATAATGTGTTTATCATAGTTATGGATGTAAGAATGTTATCAAATGTTTAAGCAATTGTGCTATGTAATGGTGTTATGTAATGGTCTGTAATGGTAACAATTGTGTTATGAATGTTATCAAATGTTTAAGCAATTGTGTTATATATGGTTCTGCAACATTTATTGTGAAATGGTTTGTAATGGCCTGTAATTATAACTGTATTGGTTAGAATATGATGAATCAATATTGTTTAGAATATTTTGATACAATATTACTGAATCAATAACATGTTGATAATATATTAGTGAATCAATAAAGCATGTGTTCTTGACACTGCTACAAAAAGCATTTGTTCTTAGCACTGATTACAAAAGAGCACTGATTCAAAAAGAGCACTGATACAAAAGAGCCACCAAAACAACAATGCCTAAATAAGGTGCTCACAAAAGACTACATAAAGTGTTCATATGACACTGAGTTACAAATGACTAAATAAAGTGTTCATATGTGGATCAAGTTGCTGTTGATGCTGTTTGACTTGCTTCAGGGACACTCACTGCAGGCTGACTTGTTGCAGGAAGAGTTACTTCAGGCTGAGATGCTGCAGGCTCACTTGGACCAGGCTGACTTGGTTCAGGCTGAGTTGTCTGACTTGGACCTGGGTGTTTTCAGGTTGACTTGTTGTGACCCATCATGTGGCATCTACTACACTTGATGCCAAAGTTTGCTCTCTTTAGCTGAGTTTCATCCCTTATGATCTCTGAAGCATCCCTAGTCCTCTTCTTCTTTGGCCTTCCTGGTTGTCTTTTGATGGGTGGTGGTTGCAACTCAGCATAACCTTTTTTCTCCCAGAGTAATTCCCCATTGACTGGATATATGACAGATGCATAGCAGTCTTCATACACTTGTTTTCTGTAGCAATCAGGGACATAGCTTTCAATCTCTAAATGTTGAGATTTCATGCAAGATATAGCATGACAGCAAGGTAAACCTGTGAGCATCCATTTTCTGCAAGAACACACTTTGGTTGACAAATTGACAGTGTATTTATCTCTATTGTATGAGATGTGTCTCACCTCATAGTCATACTCCCCTGCACGCCTGTTAAATGGATAACAAACATTTAAAACCTGAGTTGGGTAGAATGTAAAACAATCATTTAGATGTTGTGTAGAATGTTCATACCTCACAATCCAGCTTTTTGTTTTTTCAGACTCCTTTGTAATCTTCTTCTTGATGTTGGGTAGGATGTCACCTTCAAACTTGGAAATTTTTTGTCTGTTTGACTCCCATCTTTGCATTAGATACACTCTGATCTCTTCAATCATTGTTATGATTGGTTTGGACCTTGCTGTCACAAAAACTGAATTGAATGCTTCTGACATGTTGTTTACTAGGGTATCACACAAAGGGGTTGTTTTGAAGAATGCCTTGGTCCAAAACCTAGCAGGTAACTTTATTAGGTGCTTGAATGCCTCTACATTAACAGCCTTCATTTCCAACATTGCCTTTTCAAAAGCATTTGTGTAGGTGGCTGTTGCAGCTTTCCACATTAATTCCTTGAGTTTAACACCTGAGAATCTCTTCCTAAAATTGTTGTATAGATGCCTTCACACACAAACCAACAGAAATACATATGTATGTATTAGTTACCTTATGAACATGCATTAACAAAAAGATATAAGTATCTGGCAGAAGTATACCTAACACAAAATCTTTGGTCCACTTGTGGCAGCAGTACATCTAGAGCAGGCAACAGTCCCTAAATAAAAGTATGCATTAGTCACCTAAACTCAATGTAAGATATGTATGTGAACAGCAAAGTAAAGACATTAATTGAGTAAGTACCTTTTGTTGGTCACTTATGAATGTGTAATTTTTGCACAACCTTGTGCCTCCAAGATCATGTATCAGCAAATCAAGGAACCAACTCCATGAGTCTTTTGTTTCTCCCTCTACAACAGCAAATGCAATTGGCATCATCTGGTCATTTGGATCCCTTCCAATTGCAGCAAGAATCTGACCACCATAGTAACCTTTCAAGAAGCAGCCATCCAATCCTATTATGGGCCTGCACTTGTAGAAACTGTCCTTGCATGCTTTGAAACAGATGTACATCCTTTGAAAATGAGGGCTCAACTCACAATCAGGATTTTCAATGCTTTCTTCTCCACCTTGGTATGGATGACTTGTCACTTTAACAGTTGATCCAGGGTTGGACCTAAGAAGTTCATGTGCATAATCATGTATTCTCTTGTACTGCTCCCTAAAAGACCCATCAACAATATCAATTGCCATGGTCTTTGCCCTGTATGCAAGAGTTTTGTTCATCCCCACATTCCATTTCTGTTGGGTCTTTTCCATGATGTCACTAAGCTTTAAACTAGGATTATCCCTCACATTGTGTTGTATCTTAGTGCTAAGCCACTTGGATGTGAGAAAATTCACTTTGTAATCTCTACTACATGTGTGTTTATCAACAATCTTCCTAAGCTGCCAAGTATTTTCATCCTGAATTTTTGCACAATATGCCTCCCATGGACAACCTTTTTTACATATCACTCGCATCCTTTTCTTGTCATTTTTCTTGAACTTCATGTTCCTACCATTATGTATGGCATATGTTCTAATACCATCCCTGAAGTGTTGCTTGGAAGCAAAGTATGTCCCCAATTCCCACTTATAGTCATCCATCTTCTTAGGCAGTTTGAATGTTTTCCAATCTGCCTTTCCAACACATTCATCCTCACTAAAATACTCTTTCAATGTCAGTGGTCCCCTTGTCCCCAACTTCCACTTCCACAACATTTCCAACAATTGTGGTCCCCTTGTCTCCTTCCACATCAGCTATAACCTCATCCATAACACTCCCAAAATCAGTTGGAATTTTTTCACAGTTGTCTCCTACATTCTCAACACAAGTGGGGCCCTCATCAATCTTTTCACTTAAATCAGTCTTCTCTCCTATTTCAGCACTAAACTCAAGTGACAGAACTGGTTCCTCGATTACCTCAGGTTGGAGGATAGGATGTATGACATACAAATGTACTTCTCCAGTCAACACAGCAATAGTATGCATCCTCCTAGTTCCATTGTCATCTTTTAACTCAGTTATGCTATTACACTCCATTTCATCATAATACCATAAGCTCTCTACACTAGGATAACCTAACTCCTTTAAACCACCTAACACTTCAAAGTAACTCCAAAAATCAGGGTCCACATCCCACGTTTCCTCTAAGCCATTATAACCTTCTTTCGTAAACTCAGAAAACTGACCCCTATGATGAACAACGCATGTAAAACGGTTCTCCATGACCTAGACAAACCAGAACAAGAACCCTAACTAAGAAAATGAAAAACCCTAAGGAATAACTAAAACAAACGAAGAATATACACATAAAGTTTGCAGTAGTGTTACCTCAAAATAGATGCTTGAACTTGCTCCTCTTTCGCGCTGTATCGTATCAAATACTTCACAAACCCTAAAATGGAAATGGAGAAGAAAACGAATGAATGAAACAAAGCTGCATGTGAACGTGGATGAACAAAAAAAAATGAAGAATATACATTCCATTACCAGACGAGGGAATGTTGAGGTTTCAGGTTTCAGGTAAAAATTAGGGTTTCAGGTTTACAATGTTGAGCTGACAATGGAGTGAAAGGAACTCAAATGAAGTGAAAAAAGACTAAAAATGAAACGTTGAAACTCTTAGAGTTTTTTTATTTAGAATGTGAAAGGTTTATTCCAACTCACCTAAAAAAATCCAGGTGGAGTGCCACCTAATCAAAAACTAACGGAAAACATACTTTTTAACAGAATGGACCATATGTGTTAACGGAATCACTATTAAAGGATCTAATACTAACGTTTATTAAATAAGGGACCAAACTGAAAACTTAAATTAAGTTAAGGGACCAAAGCATGCATTAGGCCTACAAAATACTACGGCATAATATATCTACAAGATGTTCCAAAGACAAATACTAAGAACTAGATCACTAATGATCTCAAAAAAACTCCACAACGGAAGCAAAGCCATCAGATAAATAAGGATAATCACACGACCTTATCCTTACCCTTCACAGAACCTGCAATACCTGTGATGTAAACAACAACAGTGGGGTGAGATACATCAAATCTCAGTGAGTTCCCTATCTTAAAGTCCTCTCGGCTCTACAAGGTTCTAATAGACCTAACTCAAGTCAAAAGGGAGGGGAAGTGACTTTGAGTACACACACACACACTATATGGAAACATGCCATGAGTTCATCAACTCACAATATCACTAATCGGTAACCACACCAAGGCATCCCTTGTTCCCGTCCGCTTGTACGTCTAGAAGTCGAGACGAGTCATGGATCCTGGTAACCTACTTGACATACAAATGGATTCGGGTTCTACGGGCCATTAACCGTTATGAACCGTCACTTCACACGGGCCATTAACCGTCACAAGCATACGCTCTCAGAGCTCCATTCGTACTGCACGCGGGAATCAAACCTGCCAAGTAGTTTTGCACATGTTTCATAGGAGCTCGAGACCCATGAAACACACTCGCAAAATAACCGGTTACGATTACGTGATCACACACAAACGTGATTGTATTCGACAATCACAAGGCCATTATGCCTTATCACAACCAAACAGTTAACACGCATGTTCCATACTAGTGTCTATTCATTCGATATATTTTTTCTGACATTGCTTATGGTAATGTTCCTTACTCTACCTATTCCGTATTTTAATATGCATACCTATTCAACAACAATTGCCCATCATTAAACGATAAAAGTCGACAAAACAACACTATTCCAAAAATCCAGACATAATTAAATCGGCAACAACCTTAAAACCATTTTCATAAGAAAGTACACTTTATTAGCTTTCCAACGATATCAAGAATGTTAAAAACGGGTAAACGAGTCAAAAGTTATGGACACAACGGGAAATGGTATCCCGAAACAACACAATTCTGCACCCTCATGGCCGTACGCGTATTGCCCTAAGCCATACGCGTATTGCCAAGTTGGCTCGCCCAGCCATACGCGTATTGCCCAAGGTCATACGCGTATGGACAGAGACTGATTTTTCCCAAAAATTCCTTTTTAAAACCCCAATACGCGTACTACCCTACCCCATACGCGTAATGCCCAAAAGCCTACGCGTACCAATACGCAAATGGGCAGATGGCCGAGAAAAAGGGAACCCCATACACGTATTGCCCACATTTCTGCGCATCCATACGCGTATTGCCTGACCAATATGCGTATTGCCTTGGGTGATACGCGTATGGGCAACGTGAAAACCAGAAAATTTCCTGCATAATGGGTTTGCGAAAATTGATCCATTTCCCTTCCAATTCGCTTCTAAACACCAGAAAAATTACCAATTTGATACACAACAGCACATATGTAACGAGTATCACTTATAAGGATCATTAAAACATGATTTTAGTGCAAAATTTCTCATTTTCTAACAATGTCAAACTAACTCTAAACTCAATAAAACTCTACTTTAAAGCATCTAGCTAGAACCCACCTAGATTACAAAATGAGGAGGTTGAAGCTGAGATGAAAAGATGAAGATTGGTTGATGATCCTTGCTCTTGAGCTCTTGGAGAATTCCCTCTTCTTTTCCTTCCTTTTTCCTTCTCCTTTCTTTTCTTTCTCCAATGTTTCTATCTTCATCAAATAAGGAAAAATGAAAAGAAAATATACAATAGGAATATTAATTGATAATACTACTAATTGTCTAAATTATCTCAAATACACCAATTAATAAAACTCCAAGTTAAATAATATTAATCTAATCAAAATCCGAGTTCGTCGGTTTACTCTAATTACTTTATCCAATAATTGCTTAAAGCACCCCGAAACCCAGTTGATCATCATAATATTATCCACAAATGCTCACAAAATTATGGGGTATTACGAATTCTAGAATTTCCCGATAAATTAGATAATATTAAACAAGTTCAATCCTTCTTGGGACATATTAATTATGCTTCACAATTTATTAGAGATTGTGCTAAATTAAATAGTAGATTGCAGGCCAAGATCTGAAAAGATCAAAAATTTGACTGGAATGAAGATGATACCACTTGGGTGAAAACTATAAAAGAAAAGGTAAAACATTTAGAAAGACTTCCCCTACCAAGAGAAGAAGATAATTTATATATTGAAACTGATGCCTCTGATAAATTTTGGGGAGCAGTATTACGACGACAAGGAGATGATTTAGTTTTTAGATACACTTCAGGAACATTTAAAGGTGCTGAACTAAATTATGATATAAATGAAAAAGAGGTTTTAGCGGTTATTAGAGCCATTGAATCCTTTAAAATTTGGCTAGCAAAACAGAAATTCATTATTAAAACGTATAATACACAAGTTAAAGCTTTTCTCGAAAATAAGATTAAAGATAATATTGTTAATAGAAGAAGAATAAGATGGCAAATGAGGATTAGTCCATTTACGTTTAAAATTATTTATATAAAGGGGACTGACAATTGTTGTGCAGATTATTTGTCAATACCCAATGGATAATCTACTCCAAGAAGATAAAACTAAGGTTATAACATCCAAGCTCGAAGAAATGGAAAAACAATTTTTTGATATGGCCTCTGAAATTGATAATCATATGGCTATAATTGACAATAAGTTGGAAATATTTTCCAAATATATGAATACAATTAAACAAGAGATTCTCCGAACTCTTGATATTAAATCCTATCCAGATTCGCCAAGAGATATACCAAGTTCATCTAGTTTTTTGGGAAGACAAAAAGATCCTCCTAAAAAATAGAGATTTATAAATTCTACGTTTAAAGACAAGTTAATCAATTCCCCCTCCAAGGAACCAGTTGATAGGTTTCTTACCATTTATAAAAAAATGGTTGAATTCATGTATAAAGGAAATCCAAGAGAAATTGAAAGCTATATTATTGAGTACAAGGGAATATATCCAAGAATCCTGATAATCTTAGATGATTGGGAAGACACTACTCTTCTCAATGATCTCTTAAGATTTGGATTTATTGACTCTATTTATATTGATCCAAGCAACGATTTATCCAAGTTAAAGTATTTCCCAGAATCCATTTGAAATGGTATTCGAGGATATATTAGAGGAGTAAATCCTCAGAAGACTATATTGGTAAAAATATATACAGCTAGCCCCGATGAAGAAGGAGACACAATCTATTTTGTCAAGATCGGAACACTCAATGATGAAACAATACAATCTCAACAAGTAATTAAAAAGGAAGAAAAGCCAGTAGTTGACAAGTCATGGATAACTAGGAGAAGAGCCTTGGGATTTCATGTGATCCTTATGATGATGAAGAAGACTTATGATCAAGCCAAGTTTTGGAGTTATTCCATGAGTGATAAAACAATCGTCATTTGCAAGAAAGATTAAGATCGGCAGTCGGGGATTCTGAGGACCCTGCAGATTTTTACCCAGAAGATTAAGCGCAATAGTTTCCAAGGACAACTGGAAACACACCAGGAGTTTTGTCGGATAGTTAAAAGCAGTGGAGACCAAAAGTTCCATTATTGCAAGGAGAATTGATAAAAAAACAAGAACAGTGAAAAAGAGATACGACAAGGGAAAGTTATGGCCGACAAGTATTTTTGGCCGACAAAGAAAAAGAAGAGATAAGATTCCATAAAGATAAGGATCAAACCAAGTAATAATGAAAACTCTAGTTAAATAATGTTGTAACTATAGTTAAGGTTACCTTTTGTGCCTATATAAGCTCGATTATGTAACATTTGTACTCACGAGCTCTCAAAAAATAAACCTTCGTATGTAAAAAACCACTATGTTTTAAATAAAATTCCAAGTTTCTGAAATCTGAGTATTAGTATCATATTTCCTCATGTTTACTTAGCTAGAATAAGGATCTAGTAAACAACTCAGGAGGTTGGGTATTTTCTATGCTTTAAGAACGATCGGAGCCCGAGGTCCATTTTGTCCACCGTTAAAGCCGGGTAGGCGTTGTTGAGGTGTTGAAGGACGGCAAGCTCAATTAATCGCTTAAGAAGCGTGGTAAGGCCCATTAACCTTCTTAGTTTACTATTTATCGTTATTTTAGGTAGGAAGCCTCTGTGAACGAAATACTGATAACTAGACCAGAGAGTAGGAAATATTTTTCTAATGAGTTCATTAACACAAACAGAGTTTGAAGATATTATGGACCAAGCAAATTTATTAAACCAAGATGAGGTTGTTACTTTATATAATGAAATTAATGAAGATTACGAGATAGAAAATTATACCAATTATTATAGAACCTTTGATAGTTATGATGAAATTATAAATATGACAACATATTTGCATCTAGATTTTGATTTTATCCAAGAGTGAACAAAGGATCTTATAGATGCGTTAGAAAGAATAATAGTCCAGAAAGAGCAATGTAAAATTAGAAATAGCGTTGGAAAAAGCAATGTAAAATTAGAATAATAGCCCAGAAAGAGCAATGTAAAATTAGAATAATAGCCCAGAAAGAGCAATGTAAAATTATAAATATGATAACATATTCGCTTTCTATTTCCCCCGCTTTAGGCAGCGCTTTCTATTTTCACTATACGAAAAAGCGTTGCCTTTTCTTCACGTTATTTTTAAAGGATTTATTTTAAAAATCAAATTTTCCCAGTTTTTTATACAGAAACCTGTATATATTTTCCTTCACATTTTAGGCCATTTCCAATCCTTCACATTTTAGGCCATTTACATAAACCATTCACATAGACCATTTACATAAACAATTTTAGGCCATTTCCAATCCTTCACATTTTAGGCCATTTCCATAAACCATTTACATAAACCATTAAACCATTCTAATCCATAAAACATTTACATAAACAATTCACATAACTACAAAATAAACTATACAATTACACTCCATAAAGATCTCCTAATTTACAACAATCCAAAACTATACAATTACACTCCATATAACTACTCACCAACTTCTATACCTTATATGATTCTTTTCCCAATAAGGTATCCACATAATTCCTCCTTGATTTGTTCCAATTTATCTTTCATGTAATGATCACACGCGTATTCATCAAAGTACTACATAACACAATATGCATGATTTAGTTTAAAATAATAAATTATACGAAATATCCGATAAGTATTAAAATAAATCCTAAGTTATAAATCCATACCGTGATGGGAATCTCTAATCGATCCAAACAACATCGCCCTCAAGTTGAAACTTTCTTTCCTATACCCATCATAAACCTCCACACCGTTCTCCCACAAACACTTTAAATCTTCGATTAAGGGTGCCAAGTATACGTCTATGTCATTCCCTGGTTGTCTAGGACCAGAAATTAACATAGATAACATCATGTACTTACGCTTCATACATAGCCATGGAGGTAGGTTATAAATCATAATGATCACATGCCAAGTGCTATGTGAGATACTTTGAATACCGTGTGGGTTCATTCCATCAGTAGATAATGCCAAGCAAAGGTTTCTTGCTTATTTTCCAAATTCAGGATAATCATCATCAATTTTCATCCACTGTGGTGAATCTGCCGGATGTCGAAACTTTCCATCAATAATTCTTTCATCTGCATGCCAAGTCAAGTGTCTTGAATCGGTCTCACTACGAAACATGCATCTAAATCTCGAAATTATAGGAAAATACCATAAGACTTTTGCTGGAGACAACCTTTTCTTATATCGAGAGACACCGCATTTAGGACACTCATTTAACGATGCATACTCATTTCGAAACAAAACGCAATCGTTCGGACATGCATGTATCTTATCATAGCTCATGCCAATTGAGCACAACATTTTTTTGGCCTCATATGTTCGATTGGGAAGAACATTATCCTCTGGAAGCATATCTTGCATAAGGGCCAATAACTCTGTGAAACTTTTATCCGACCATCCATTGCCCGCCTTTAAGTTGTACAACTTTAATACCGCAGACAATCTTGTGAATTTAGTGCAACCATTATACAACGATTTCTCTGCATCGCTTACCAACCTCTCAAACATTTTGGGACAATCCTTAAGATCTTCTTCAAGAGCTTCTGCAATCTCTTCGACTCGATCATAATCGTATGTATCTGTGCCATCGTCGTTTGAAGCATAGGTCGTATTATCCCCCGGTTCAACATTCCCGTTAATTTTCTCACCATGCAAATTCCAACATGTATAACTTCTATCAATTCCACGCCTCATTAAATGCGATGCCAACGGAACCGTGTCAACCCGACTCCCAAAACAGCAACCCAAGCAAGGACATATCATTCGACTGGGGCCTTCGGCATGCGCAACAGCAAACTTAACGAATTCTGATACCCCATTCTCGTACTCTTTCGACAATCGACTTGAATACATCCATTTCTTATCCATAGTTATACTAATTAAGCTAAACAAAAACAAAATAAAAAATACTTACCTGTAGGGAAACGATCCGACTTTCACACTTTGATCACAAGTAACCCCTATATATAGCAAATTCAATAATTTAGTTCTCAATCATTGCAAGCAATGCTCATCCATCATAGCAGTTCATTCAAAGCAGTTCATTCAAATGGTTTTACTAATTAAGCTAAACAAAAACGTTAATTATTCACGCAACTATAGCAAAAGAACAACTAATTACCTATAGATAAGTAATCAAGTTTTGGACCCACACAATGTAAGATTCCTCCAACGATCAGACTTTCACTCTGCACCTGTAAAACAATCATACTATCAATCATTCTTGTCCATTCACTACCAACCATTTAATAACAAGCCTTACTTTATATTATTATAAAATTACTTCAAGATTTGCCAGGGAAGAAAATATAAGTTCTTGTTTGTTAGAAGGTTTCAAAATTGTGTGTAGCATTGTTATATATGCATTTTAAAAAGTTAATATGAATAAACAGAGTAAGATTAAAAAACCAGTTTCATTAGGAGATCACAATTTAATCCTATTCATCAACTCTATAATTTTACAATAGGTTTGAAATTATTAGTTCTTCAGAAAGACACCGGTTAACGACCTAAACCTATCCAAATCCTCGTCTTTAACACACATCGTAACAAGAGGATCATCAATCAAAACAACCCCTTTAATAAGTCTAAAGCTATAAGGATGCCAAATCTGTGGATGAAGATTCAAAGGGAAAATATTTGTGAATTGTTGACAACCCTCTGAAAATTCAGAATTGGGCAAATACAATTTCCCTTTAAATACATATGAAACATGTTAAGATCTAATATAAGTTCAGGAAGTGCATTTTTGAGGAAATAGTAATACAATTTCTCTAAAAGAGGAATTGAAACATAAGAGGAACCTAAATCATTGGAACTATAAGGTGGTAAACCTGAGAAAAGTCTTTGAAGTGATGAACATTTAGGATTATCAGACTTAACATCAGGTCCTAGGTCCTAGACTTATTCATCAACTCTATAATTTTACAATAGGTTTGAAATTATTAGTTCTTAACATATAATCACACGACATTTTTGAATAAATAGCAACTCATGTTCATAAATAATAAGGTTCAGAAACTGTTTACAAATTGTGTAGCTAACAAGCTCCAAGCACGGTTTAAAACAATACTATGAGGTCAACAATTCATGTTTTCGCCAATATAAAAGAAGTAAACATAATGTTTTGTACAGACATTAGGTAAAATCAAACTACACGATTTCACAATGCCATTCAACAGAGTAATATCTAACAGAGCAATAAAAGTAGTAGTAGTAGTATGAACAATAACCAATATCTAACAGAGCAAAACTTAAAATCTAACATGATTTCACAATGCCATTCTTCCGCCCGATAACATTCAAGAAAAACCAACATTCAACATTCAACATATAGAATATGTATAAAATAACATTCAACATATAAAATAACATTCAACATTCAAGAACTCTAACATTCGGAGAAGAATGCGTACCTGCACGATAACGGTCGGAGAAGAATACATAATGCCTCTTCCGCTTCTACTTCTTCTTCGACGAAAAATGCAGTAACGAAAAATGAATAATAGATAAAATGGGAGAAAGGAGGACGAACAGAAGGCTGGTGGCCGGAGAACTCGCGAGAGAGAAAGGCTTGTGGTCTTGAGTAAGAAAGAAAGAAACAATGAATAGGGTTCTGAATATTTAGTGTTATTTTATTTTTAATAATAATTGACCTAAGGCAGCGCTTTTCCTAATAAAGGGCTTTCTTTTAATATACCTTTAGAAAGCGCTTTTAAAAAGCGCTTTCTAATGTTATCTTTTAATCGCCCTATAGCAGCGCTTTTTAAAAGCGCTTTCTAAGGTGACCATATAGCAACGCTTTTTAAAAGCGCTTTCTAAGGTTATACCTTTAGCAGTGCTTTTTAAAAATCGCTTTCTAAGGTGGGGACTATTTACGGCCTTTAGCAGCGCTGTCTAAAGGTATCCTTTACCAGCACTTTTTTTAGCGAATTTTTTTTATTTCTTATAGCAGCGCTTTGTGATAAAAGCGCTGTCTTTTTAGTGCTGCCTAAGGCTATTTTTGGCGTAGTGAATTGGCTACATGCATTTGAAAAACACCAACAGTTAAGCCTTTGGTAAGTGGATCTGCCAACATGTTCTCTGTGGCAAGATGTTCAATTCGAGTCTGAAATTTAAGAATTTTCTCTTTGACAAATAGATACTTAATATCAAAATGCTTTGAGTGAGAAGAGCTCTTAGTGTTCTGAGAGAAATGTACAGCAGCAAAATTATTGCAATATATCACAAGTGGCCTGGATATGCTTTCAACAACTTTGAAGCGAGAGATTAAGTTCTTCATCCACATAGCTTGACAAGTAGCTTCATAGCAAGCTACATATTCTGCCTCCATGGTTGAGGTAGCTGTGAGAGTCTGTTTAACACTTTTCCACGAAATAGCTCCTCCTGCTATCATAAAAATTAAGCCGGAAGTAGACTTTCGGTCGTCAGGGCAACCTGTAAAATCAGAATCAGAATAACCAATGACCTGAAGTTGATCAGACTTCTTATAGGTCAACATGTAATCCTTGGTTCCCTGCAAATATTGCATGACGTTTTTAACGGCTTTCCAATGACCCAATCCAGGGCTACTCAAGTATCTCCCTAAAACATTAACTGCATATGCAATATCGGGATGAGTACAAACTTGAGCATACATCAAACTGCCAACAACGGAAGCATACGGGACTCTTTCCATTTCAGCAATTTCTTTATCATTTTAAGGTCATTCAGATTTAGAGAGTTTATCACCCTTTTGGACAGGAACAGTGCACGGGGAGCAAGACTGCATATTAAAGCGTTTAAGGATTCTTTCAATATATCCTTTTTTAGACAAACCAAGAACACCACGTGACCTATCATGAAAAATTTGGATGCCTAAAACAACATAAGCATCACCTAGGTCCTTCATATCAAAGTGGTTACTTAACATTGTTCTTGTCTCATTCAAAAGACTAACACTAGTTCTAGCAAGAAGGATATCATCGACATACAACACTAAGATTATAAAATCTCTCCCACTGGTCTTTAAATAAATGCACTAATCTGAAGTATTTTCATTGAAACCAAAAGAAGTGACAACTTTATCAAACTTTAAATACCATTGTCTAGATGCTTGTTTTAATCCATATATGGATTTCTTCAGTTTGCATACTAACTTCTCTTTTACTGCTTCAATAAAACCTTCAGGCTGAATCATGTAAACATCTTCAACAAGTTCTCCATTCAGAAAAGTTGTCTTCATATCCATCTGGTGAAGCTCCAAATTAAAGTGTGCAACCAAAGCCAAAACAACTCGAAAGGCATCTTTGGTAGAGACGGGTGAGAAAGTTTCTTTGTAATCAATCCCTTCTCTTTGACTATAGCCCTTCGCCACTAGTCTGGCTTTGTATCTATCAATTTTACCATTAGGATTACATTTAGTTTTGAAAACCCATTTGCATCCAATGGCCTTGCAACCAACTCGCAACTCTGTGAGATCCCAAACACCATTATGAGACATAGAATTCAATTCATCATGCATAACATGCAGCTAATCAGAAGCATGAGAAGAAGAAATTGCTTCATTAAAAGTGGTAGGATCATCATCATCATGAATATCAAACTCATGCTCTTGGAGATACACAACAGAGTCATTTGATATTGTAGGCTTTCGAGCTCTCTGAGAACGTCTCAATTGAACAACTTCAGGAATGTTACTTGGTTCAGCAACACCAATAGGCTCTAGGGTATCAGTCTGTTCATGCTTATTTTGTAATACCCCATAATTTTTAATTTCTATGGATAATATTAAGTTGTGATCAACTGAGCTCTAGTGTACTCTGAGAAATTATCTGCAAAGATAATTGGAGTAACTGTTGAACTCAGAGTCGTTCAAGTTAATATTACCCGACTCTGAGGTTTTAATTATTTGGAGATGTAGAGACTTTTTGGACATTTAGTAGTATTAGTTCTAATACTATTTTACTACTTATTTCCTTTTCCTCCCATTTTCCAAATAAAAGAAAAAGATAGTAAGAGAAGTGAGAAAAAGGAAAGAAAGAAGAAAGAAAGAAATGAAGGAGAGAAAAGTGGAGAAGAGGAAAAAGAGAAGAAATTCAAGGTTTCAAGAGCAAATCATCATCAATCCTTCATCAAATCATCTCATCTCCTTCATCTTCGACTTCTAATCCAGGTGGGTTCTAGCTAGAGACCTTAGTGTAGAATTTCTTGAGGTTTTAGAGTCAGGTTAGATTTTGAGAAAATGAGTATTTTCGTAAAATCAAAGAAATCTAACGGTTGAAATGAGATATAAATTGTATAGAACAACCATTATATATATATAATCATATGTTTATGCTTGGTTGAATGTTTGGAATGATTTTGATTGGGATTGGAATGGAAAGAATCCAAGAAAAACAGAGTTTTGGGTTTCTGCAACGTGGTTAATCGATTAACGCTATGGGTTAACCGATTAACCAGTGAGAAATCTGTTGTTTTACGTGGAATTTGAACTGGTTAATCGATTAACCATTTTGGTTAATCGGTTAACAGTGAGTGGCTGATTTTGGTTAATCGGCTAACCAAATGTGTTAACCGATTAACACTGTAACTTTTTGGAAAAATACTTTAAAAATCCATATCTTTTGAACCGTGTTTCCGATCGAGGAGTTCTTGGTACCGATGGAAAACTACGGAGATATTCTACACAATGAAGGTGTAAAATATCGGTTTTGATGCCCGATTAAATAATCGGAGGAAACCCCAAAAGTTGTTTTATCATTTGTAATTTCTAGTGTGCAAATGTATTATGCTTTGTTTATTGTTCTCATTATTAAACATGTTTGATCAGATATGTGTGTTAAAATATGAATTAGGTAGAGTGAGAACTTACCCCAAACAATGTTGTGTGTGTGAGTAATGGAATAGTGACAACGCTCGTGCAAGTAAGGCCGAGGCGTGTGTATTGTGTAATCGTAATCAGTTATTTTTGATAGTGCGTTTCATGGGTCTCGAGCTCCTCTGAAACATGTGCACCATTACTTGGCAGGTTTGATTCCCGCGTTTAGTACGAATGGAACCTACGGGTAGAGACTTGTGATGGTTAACAGGCTATGAGAAGTTACGGTTCACGGCTAACAGGCCGTTGTTCCCGAATCCATTTCGTATGCCAAGTAATTTCAAGGATCCATGACTCGGGTCGTCTTCTAGACGTAGAAGCGGACGGGAAAAGGGGATGCCTTGGTACGGTTATTGATTAGTTAGTTCTTGAGCTAACAGGCTCAGGACGTACTTTGGTACTGGTGTGAGTTAACAGGCTCCCCAGTGTGGATACTTTTGTAGTGTGTGTACTCAAAGTCATTTTCCTTTCCCTTTTGACTTGAGTTAGGTTTATTAGAACCTTGTAGATCCGAGAGGACTTTAAGATAGGGAACTCACTGAGATTTGATGTATCTCACCCCACTGTTGTTGTTTACATCACAGGTTCTGCAGGTTCCGCGAAGGGTAAGGATAAGGCCGTGTGACTATCCTTGCTTAGCTGTTGGTTTTTCTTCCGTTGTGGAGTCTTTTGAGATCCTTAGGGATCTAGTTCTTAGTTTTATCTTTTGAACATTTTGTACATATAACATGCCAGTGTTTGGTTTTAGGTTGCTTTGGGCAATTTTATGTATACAGTGTTACTAGGAACTTATGTATTTCAGTACCAAACGTACTTTTCATGTATAATATATGATTTGATGCATGTATCTATATATGGGTATTACACATTTATTTGTGGTTCCACAACTTGATCATTATTTTGAATTACTGGAATCCCAACCTCATTAGGGAAAGGAACAATTGGTATATTGAGAAAAGTACGATCTTCTTCAAGAGTAACTGGTCGTGGCGTAGAGACTCCACTATCTAAATCACCCTCAAAGAAAATTGCTCTATCAGATTCAATGACTCGTGTAGAATGAGAAGGACAATAAAATCTGAAACCTCTAGACCCAACACTATATCCGATGAAGAAGCCACTAACATTCGTCATATCAAGTTTCTTCTGTTGAGGATTGTAATGTTTGACTTCATCCTTACAACCCCAAACATGAAAATGTCTCAAACTTGGCTTCCTGCCTGTTAATAGTTCATAAGGAGACTTCGACACTGATTTACTAGGCACCTAATTTAGAATGTAGACAGCAGTCTTCAACGCATCACCCCAAAGAAAATCAGGCAATGACGAATGACTCATCATGCACCTAACCATGTCCTTAACCGTGTGATTACGTCTCTCTGCAACTCCATTTCGCTGAGGAGTACCTGGCATGGTGTATTGAGCCTCAATACCACATTCATCTAGAAATCTAGCAAACGGTCCTGGATTTCTTCCAGTCTCATCATATCTACCATAATATTCTCCTCCTCTATCAGACCTCACACATTTAACCTTCTTTTCTGATTTCAATTCAATGGCAGCTTTAAAAGATTTGAAGGCATCCAAGGAACTAGACTTGTCTTGGAGAAGTTCTATCCATCCAAATTTGGAGAAGTCATATATGAAAGTGATAAAATATTTGTACCCACCCATAGCATTGGGTGTAATAGGTCCACACATGTCTGTGTGAATCAATTGCAATACATCTTCACATCTATTTGTTTTTGTATTCCTGGTTTTGGTAGAGAACATTCCTTTGAGGCAATCATCGCAAGTTTCAAAATCAGAGAAGTCAAGATTAGGCAGAATACCCTCCTTAATTAGTCTTTCAATTCGAGGTCTAGAAATGTGCCCTAAACGTCTATGCCACAATATCGAAGAATTCTCATCTTTCCTATTGCGTTTTGTCCCAACAACATAATTAACAAACGTCTCATTCACATTCAACATATATAAACCATCATGCAAATTTCCATAACCAACAATAGCGGAATTAAAACAAACATCAAGTTTTCCATTACTAAAAACAAAAGAGTAACCACATTTATCCAAAGCTGAAATAGAAATCAAATTCCTTCTCATTGAAGGTACATAAACTGCATCTTTTAAAATCAAAGTATGTCCGGAAGGTAAAAACAAGGAAACAACTCCTATCTCCGTCACCGATACTCTAGCTCCATCTCCCACAATGACCTTCGCCTCAACATCACTTGGTTTCCTCAGGCTTGTAAACCCCTGCAAAGAATTCACGACATGAATAGTGGCACCTGAGTCCAGCTACCAAGTATTGGAAGGAACATCTACTATATTTGATTCAAAACAAGCTAGAGTTAGCAGTGTACCTTGCTTTTCAAGTTTCTTTTTCAAGATAAAACAACCATCTGCCTTATGTCCATACTTCTTGTAGTACTTGCACTCTCCTTTAAAGAAATTTTTCTTAAAAGACTTATCCTTAGGCTCCAGATATTGTGTTGTCCTTTTTCCTTTCTTATCATCAAAATGACGTTTTCCCTTATGGAAGTTTTTCTTGAAATCCTTTGTTCCTGAAGTAGAAGCAACAAATTGAACACTTTGAGCTTTTGCCTTTTTCATAGAATCTTCCTCTTGAGTTACTATGGCTATCATCTCATCCACGAATCCTTCGACTTTTTGGGTATTATAGGAGGTCCACATAACATCAAATTGGGGAGGCAGAGACTCAAGAACCCTCCAAATTAAAGTGCTCTCACCAATTTCAACTTTGAGATTTTAAGCTTATTATAATAGTGGCTCAACTTCATAATATGCTCACGCATACCACTAACACCATCATACTTGGTTTTGTCAAACAGAGAGAGATACTCACACTTCTTAGCCTTATCAAAACGAGTGAACTTCTCACTAACAGACTTCAGGTAATCTTTAGCACTTTCACTTTCTGGTATGCGTTGCCTTATAGATTTTTTCATTATGTAAGATATCACCTTAAGGCACACTCTATTGGAGTGTTCCCATTTTTCATAAAGAGTCAACAATATCGATAGGATATTTAAACATGAAAAAATAAGCATAAATTGTCAACAATATTTTGTATCATAATAGAATTACACTAGTAATAATATACCGATAGGGTATAATTCTTACTAATATAATATAGATCATAATTACTAATAAATAAAATTTTATTTATCCTGAATTTATATCAATAATAATATATCGATAGGATATGATCATTATTGATACAAATAATTATTATTGCCAACAAATTAATTATGAAACAAACAAGCAATGTTCATATAATTAAACTCGCGATAGACGAAATTATAATCATACGGATCAACAATATTCATGCTTAAAAAATATGACAATTTATATTATTATTATTATTATTATTATAATCATGCATAGTTATAAACAGATACAATAATATTATATTTCTCAAAAAATAAAATAAAAAATAATATTCTAATGAATATTATATCACTAATTGTCATATTAAAAAAAAACTTATTATATATTATAAGAAAATAAATTGTTAATATAATAAAAAAAATGACGTCAATGAATAGCATCAATGGCATGTTATAACTTTAATATAGTTGGCATGATATAATATATTATAATAAAATAAGCTGCTATGTTTTAGAAAAAATGACGTTATCAATTACATATAGTTGTCGTGCTTTACGGAAACCAAAAACATATTTCCATGGCAATAGAATCGTTCAACATTTTTTTAAAATTGCTGTGAATCAATCAATTTGATTCTATGGAATTTTTCTATTATATATATATATATATATATATATTCATCTTTGATATCTTACCAATTCAGTATTACAGAATACACACAGATCTATTAAAAACACTATTTACATTACGTAAATAAAAAATATGATATTAATTGTATATGTAATGGATAAATATATTTCTTGAATTATCAATTAAGTATCGCTCACAATACATGCAATTTCTTAATCACAAATCTATAAATTACAAAAAAAATAGCCTTACAACATATCTAATCAGGCTCTGATACCAATTGATGGAAAATTAATAGTATAACCAAAACATCATAGATATGATTGTAGGACATATTATAATATAAATTATTCAATAAACTTGTATCTGTCATAGTTGAATCTATTTGCTTGAGTGTAAATTGAGAATGCTATTGCCCTTTTTCTGATGGAACGACTACACTTAATTATCTGACTTAATGGGATAGCTAAATATATAACCACTAGATGAGAGAAGGGAACTCTCAGTAGGCTATCCAAAAGAATGACCCAACCCATCATGGGTCATTCAACAATTAAGCCCAATACAATATTTATTTAATTAAATAAATTTATAATTAATAGAATTATTATATTTTATTTAATAATTAATTAAAGTAAATCCATTATATATATAACATAATCTCCTCCCAAAGAAGATATTTTTGTAGAAGGAAAGCCCAAGATGAAAAGTTGTTCTGAAACAAAAGACACGTGGAATTGTGAGTTCAGAAACCCAACATAACAACGGGAAAGTGATGAAACCATGGTATCATCTTGCTCAACATCAAGCCACTTAACCCTCCTAGAGAAAAAAGACGGACATGTATTGAGTTCTATAGGGTTCAGTCCCATTCTCCCTAAGTAGAATACCACATCTTTGAAGCTAGTTCCAAAATCAAAACCACTCCTTCTAGATGCTCTAAACCGAGTTTCAGGTTGGACCCTTAAGCCAGGTTTAGATAAACCTTCACACCTAATGGATGTTTAGCAAATCTAGCAAGATTCACTCTCGACTTGAAAGAACCCATCCAAACATCTTCTAGGGAAAATTAGAGTTTGCGCAGATTCTTCACCTCCAAAAACCTAACAAAACCGAACAGTTCTCCAAATTTCAAAAGTTTCGAAGGAATGAAAACTTCCTTCACCAAACTGAACCTTTAAAAACACTTACAAACCGAACCATTCGAAGCTTTTACAGGAATATTTGAGACATAAAAAGAAGTAAGATCTTCCAGATGTGAAACCTTCATCAGATTGTTCATAGTAGAAAGGCACCATATGCAATGCGGAATGCGAAATACAAAAGAATGATTTTGAGAATTATAATGCAACAGAGAATGAGGAATGCAATGCTTTTTTTTATGATGAAGCAAGAAAAATGGGAGTAAGTTTATGCACTCAGGTGCAAAATGGAAGGAGGAATGAAACTTTATGTATATCGCCAGAAAGTGTCATCATTATTTTAATTCAGCCATATCAGATCTTTTTATTGAACTGATGGTCATATCATTACCCATAAGGAAAGTTAAGTTGGGTAGTCATGGAAGGATAATTTACACCCGTTAAATAAAAACTAGGGTGTAAATTCTTTAAAACTTAATTTAAATAATTAACATTTTACACCCGTTAGGTACAAAATAGGGTATACATTTTTTGAAATTGTGTGTAAGTAATTAACATTTTATGCCCGTTATCTTTAAAATTGGGTGTAAATTACCTACAATTTAGTGGAAAGTAATGCATATATTCAAACTTTTACACCCATTATATTTAAAATTAGGTGTAAATGCTTTGATTATAGTATAAATATATTTTACATTTAACACCAGTTAATATGCTAAAACGGTTGTAATATACCCTCTTTTACATCCATTTTAAAACCGGTGTAAATTCTTCGTACATTTCTCACCTGTTGAGTTTACATCTGATCAAAATGGGTGTAATATGTCTAAAAAATGGGTGTAAAATAGTTATTTTACACTACTATGATATATTAAATTTGAAGCGACGAATTATATTACGAAACATGCTAACGCTTCTACTTCATTTTTGTGTCACACCATCCTATAGTCAAATGTGGCACCTCTCAATACTTAATTTCACTTTTCAAAAAGAAAAATATAATATAGCAATTGTTAGTTGGTCCAATGGTGATTGCCACTAGACTTGATGGGGAGGACCACGGTTCGATTTCCCGCAACTGCGATCAGGAACGAGCTGGAACCACTTGATGCCATAACTTACTCTCGAATTAGATTATCCGGTCTAGTGGACTAGATAGTGGTGGTGAAAACTAAAACAAAAAACAAAATACAATATTTATTCTCTATTAGAGGTCACGAGTTTGAACCTTGACAAAAACAAAAAAAATCTCATTTTTAATAAAATGATGTGACAAGACAAACACTATTTCAACTATGTACATTCCTCTAAATTTCAAATTCAAAATAAACATGTGAATCTAAAAACTAAAATTAAAACTATGTTTTCTTTGAAAGCATAAGAAAATGAACACTTTAAATAAATATTTTTAATCTCAAAATAGTTATAGTAAAAAATATATTAACCTAATAATTAATTACAAACTTAGTTAAATCTTTTCATAAATTTTATGAAACAATGTTTATATTTGTATTGAAAAATAATAGAGTATGCCACAATCTTTTATCGTATATGTATCATTTTTCATATAATACTGGATTAGAAACTAAATAAAAATAACAAGATTATTGACTTCTCGCATATGAGAGTATAAAGTTTTTCCAAGGTAAATTATATTTTACTCTTTTCCCGTATAATAGTGACCATAGAGATTATAATAAATATATTGAAAATAATATCTAAAAAATAACACTCATATTTTAATTTATATCAACGATAAAATTAGATACATTTTTATAATCCTATTAATTAAATTAAAATGACTATTTTAAAACACAATTAAACTACTATAGCAATTAGCATTTTCAACCTTTTATTCTGTAGATAACTAAAATTTGACAAAATAAATATAAAATTTATAAAGCTAATAAAGTTTTATTTGATAATAATTGCAAATAAAATTTTAAATTTATTTAACACTAAGAATAAATACACACCTTTAACAACTTAAAATTAAATATCTTTTAAAGATAACTACTAAAAATACATGATAATCAAAAGAATTACTTATTAAGTATAATACATATTATTTTCATAAAATATATAGACATTATTTTCATTCTTCTTGCAATTATTTTTTAATTATAAATACTAAAGAATATAATTTTATAATATATTTTGGGTAAAATAAGTTTGTAGTCCTCCTAAATATCTTAAATTTCGTTTTTAGTCCCTCAAAATATTTTCTTCAAAGAATTGTCCTCTTAAATTTTTTCATTCACACTTTTGGTCCCTAATACTAAAACTGTCGCTAAAATTGTCCCTAAGTAATAAATTGTCGCTAAAACCATCACTAATTTTGTCGATAAGTTGTAAAAATCGTCGCTAAGTTGCAGGAGGGACTAAAAGTGTGGATGAAAAATTTTAGGAGGACCATTCTTTGAAGAAAATATTTTGAAGGACTAAAAACGAAATTTGAGATATTTAGGAGGACCACAAACATATTTAACCTATATATTTTTAATATAATGTCTCTACAATAGTTTTAGATTATTTGAATGCTACATATTATGTCAGACAAATAAATTAAAGATAAACAATAAGATTATTGATTTTTCACATATAAAAAAAATTGAATTTATAATTTTCTCATTTTTTATAATAATAATTATAGTAAATAGAATAAAAATTAAAGATAATATTTTCTAATGAACTCTGATATTTCAAAAACAAAATCACACAAACATTTTACCCTAGAATTCATTAAAAATTAAAATACTTTTTTGGTTATAAAAGTTATTAAAGTAATTAGCATTTAAAATACTTTTAGTCGTCGTATTTGATAATATACACACATAAATTTAACAAAAAAAAATTAACTTACAATCGTGCATCGCGGTGAGTCTTATTCTAGTTGTTTTTTTATAAATTGGAGCATTATGATTTTTATTTTTCAAAAGTGTGACATTATTATTAAAGATTTCCATAATTATACTTCCTGAAACCTCCTTTATTTTCAGATGATGTTTTATCCAAACTCAACTTTGATAAAGCACCTCTTTGTATTCCAACCCCAATCTCAGGTAATCACTAACTTGGTGTTTTTGGAACTAAGCAAAGCATATAATACCTTTTAAAGGAAACAATGATGTATATGTCAATTAAGTAATAATCAAGTAATAGTATGACTCTAATGTAATATTTTTACTACTTCCTCTGTTTTAAAATGATTGTCGTTTAAAGTTTTTGTACACAAATTAAAAAATAAAATAATATTATTATAAGATATTACACTTTTATTAAATTAATTTTATAAATGTATTGAAAGTAGTGTACAGAATAATAATTGAAGGACATAATTGAAAAAATAGTAAATATTTTTATATTGAAAAGTGAGAATGAAATTCATTTTAAAACAAATTTAATTTACCAAAATGACTGTTATTTTGAAATGGAAGGAGTAAAATGGATAGGATCTTAAATCAGTGAGACATGATTATGGTTTAGTTCGTTAGTCCAATGAAGTTATATAAAAATAATATTAAAATGCAAATGGTTATTTTACGTAAAATTTACATATTCAAGAACAAAGTAGAATCTCATTAGAATAAGTTAATATATTTTGAATTGTGCCTATTAGAGGCTGGAGGAAAGGCTGGATGAAAGGATATAGGGAAGTTTAGAAAAGGAACATGTGATTATGCGGGAGAGTTTAACTTGAAATGTGCTTGAGGTAAATATAAGTTTGGTTTTGGAATTTTCTTCTTCTTTGTCATATTAAAAATATGTGTTGTGTGTTGTTGTTATTCGTGTTTGTAAAATTATGTATTATGTTGCTATTATTTCACAATTAGAAAAACAGTTATTAGCGTCGGCCATTTACAGACGCTAAAGATGGAAAAATGGAAACTACTCTGTGTTTAGTGTCAGTTTAGCGTCAATGTCGGGCCTTGGATAAAAGCCTCGAAGCTACTGGGTAGCAACATCTAGATATGCGCCGAGGCTAAGTAGCCTCTGTTAAACCGAGGCTAAGAGGACACAAAATGTACCGACGCTACATTGTTTCAAAAACCTAAAAAGTCAACAATTATGGTGGCGTTGCCCTAGTAGACTCCAAAGTCAACAAAAAAGTCAATATTTTCTAGAAGTGTGGGCTTGTCCAACTCTAAAGTAAACAAAAAAGTCAATAAATATGTTTAGAATCAGCTAGCCGACTCTATAATCTATACAAAAAAAGTCAACATTTTCTAGGCTTAGCCGACACTAATAGCGTCTGTGTTGGTGCCCGACTCTAAACAAGGAGGCTAAAATTTCATATTCTAGTAGTGTTTTATGATGCAACAATTGAAGTCGATTGTTATACCCACCCACCCAAACTTAAATTTCTTAGACATATCAAGAAAGTTAATTTTGGTGGTGCAAGCACGAAAGGTTGATCTCCAGTCCCCGACACAAGATTGAGACCCCAATACCTCAATTAGATCCATTGCAAATATTGACAAGTGTGGTCAAAATATGGGAGACTCCTTCAAGATACAATTACTACGTGAATTGTATTTTAGATCCTGTGTGAGTTACAAATTGGCTTGATATAAACATACTTCAATTATGGTGCACGTAACCATATCTTTTAGGATGATTTCAATTTATATTCATTATTCTAAAATACTTTTGATATCAAGATTCACGTCAAAATTTGACTTGTTTTAACATTTAGGTACATGAGTCAGATTTTTGAAGAAAGAAATTTAGAAAAGAATTATTTCTTTGACCCCTTAAATATTCATTATACCTAACATGCATCAATTGATATTCAAACTTACTTAAAAAAAAGTTAATTCAACATAAAAGATTGTTATCTATGACCGTTTATCAATTCGTAAGTATATATGAATTTGTATTTTCTCTTATTTAATATTCAATTTTCTACCGACTATTAAGTATTTTGAATGTTCATGGAGTGGTCATTGTTTATTAATAATTATTTTTCTTAAGCAAAATAGCATAATTATTATAGGTTCGTTAGTTAATCATCTTCATTCAAAGATAAAAGATATTACTAGCACATTACTGGTTTTATTTATAATACTAAAATGTTCACTTTATTTTTAAATAATTTTAATTTATGTTAACTTTTTTGCAACAAGTTGAGTCGTGGAGAGATACAATCTTATGTGTCGTGTTTTAAGATATAAAAAGTATGAATTTATATTTTCGAAAGTATAAAGTGTTATTTGTGACATTCTTTTATTTTTGCGAATGTATTATGTGTGTTTTTTGTGTGTATTAATCATTATATAAATATTATTTATAGACGCGACTGCAACCAAAATAATATGAGTGTGGATATTATGTTATGAAATATAGGTTAGATATTATCTCTCGAAGGAATAATGATTCATAGTTAAGTTAATCACTTTATCCATATGCATGTAATTTATTTATGTTAGTTGTTATGTTAATGTTGTTGTTTGTTAGTAAGAGGCTTATGTTATTGGTGGTGTGGAGATCGAATGTTTAATATTGTTTTTGTGTTATCCTAATTTAATTTTTGTTCAAATTATAGGTGTTTAACAAATCGACACCATTAACACAAGAAGATATAAACGAAATGTTAGAATTAACCCGAAACCTTTTGAGAAGTCCTATTCAATCTTGACTCAAGATTGTTAACAATCACACGCAATGGAAACGAAAATAAAATTGAGAAAGAAAGAAAGAAAGAGAAAAGAGAAATAGTAGTGTTGGAGAAGAAGATGAAAAACTGCAGAATTCTTTTTGCCCACAAACTGTGGAAACTTTCAATATTAACTTGCAACTACAAACTGTGAATTATCAAACTTGATTATTACAATGATAAGAGTTCCTCCCTATTTATAGATTTAGGTTAACTTGCATCTCAAGTTAAAGTCCAAACTATAAAAGCCCAAAAATATCTAATCTAATCTTTCTAAATCAAATATGATCTTTCTAAAACAATGAGTTACATATTTAACACGAAGTTCCCTCACGTTGGACCAGTTGCTTCCTAGATTTTTTTTTTTTTACAAGAACACTAATTTCTGTTGGTTGTTGTCTTGTTAAGTGGTTAACTATTTGTATATATTTGTTGTAAAAAATATATCTATGCCATTTTGTATTTGGTGTAAACAATATATTTTGGTATATATATAATTTATATATAACTTTTTTACAAATATGTCATTTGATTATGTTTCACAGAATGTGGGTTCTGTCTAAAAATACTTATTAAAAAGAAAATCATGTAAAATAAAATAAAAATTATATTTCAAAAAATAAGAGATTTTCTCTCAGTTTGAACTTCTAAGCGAAATAAAAATCCAACTTTCACCTGCATATTTAAAGCAACCAAGAGAAAGTGTGGCTTGCTTTCCAATTTTAAAAATAAAAATATGTTTTTGATGGGGATTGAACTTATAACCAGTGTCACATTTCTTCTCAATTGACAGTTCAACTAAGAAAAAAAGTGGCACATTTTATGTGACACTATTTATTATCTCGCGCATCAAACTGAGATAAAACAATTTTCAACTGAGATAAAATTGATTTATTAATCAATTTGATGACTTCATTAACCACTAAAATGTATGTTATTAATCAATCATTTTACTATTGTATTAACCATTTTCATACATTAAATTATGAAATGCATTAGCCAAAATTTTACAATCGATTGAGCCAATTTTATTTTATTACTTTAACAGTATGTTTGGTACGACTTAAAAAAGAGCTTTTATTTTTTAGCTTGTACCTTTTTTACTAGTTTTTAGTTTTTTTTTAAGTTATTTGAAGGAGCTTTTGAAATTTTAACTTTTAGCTTATGACTTTTTCTTTCATTTATACCTTCACTATTTTATCAAACACTAATTATTTCTACTGAACAAATTCAAGATGCAATCCATCTTCCATTTTGTTATTAATAGAATATTTTGATTCATTACATTGAATTATTTTTTATTACTTTTAAATTATTAATTTAATTATTTATTACTTGAGTTTTTATTATTAATGTATTATTTTTATAAATATGTTAATGAATGATTGAATATATTTCTTTATTAGTAGGTATATCATGGATTTTGAGAAAGAGAAAAAGAGAAGGAAGTATGAACTTTATTGAAATATAAGATCAAATTACAATATTATTATTTTAGATATCTTGTTAAATTTCATTACAAAATTTATATATAAGTGTTTAATATATTTTTGAGTTAGGTTTCATTTTATATTTATATTTAAAATATTTTGCATTTGATTGTTAATACATTTATTTTTATTGAATAAAAATTAATTTAATAAATAGGACTACTAATTTTTATAATTAAGAATGTTCTTTTATGTCATTTTGTATTTATCAGCTAGTGTAACCGTTAATCTACCAAACATTCAAATTATCTTATCAATTATAAATTATTAGCTATAAGCTATCAGTCATCCGCTATAAGCTATCAGCTATTAGGTATTAGCTACCAACTAACTTATCAACTATCAGCTAGTTTTATAAAATCTAAGACTACTTTTTTATGTTTGGACACTGATTAATCAAATTATGAGTTATATTAACCAATATTTTACTTACCATTAACTAAAGATTATTTACCAACTAGCTAAGACTTTATTTTTTTATGTTTCGACACTCAACAAACAAACTATTACACTCGATTAACCAAAATTTATATTACTAATTAAGATTACTTTTTGATGTTAGAACACAAATATATATATATATATATATATATATATATATATATATATATATATATATATATATATATATATATATATATATATATATATATTTCATTTGTCATTATGAGGGAATGATATGACTTGGACCATTATTCATAGTATATATAAATTATATTTGCAAACAGAGTTCTATTTCATCCATTTTTTTTAATAATCTCATTCATTAAGAGGTCAATTGAACCCAAATCAAGTTCAAGGATCTGAAAGTTGTAGATGCCAAACATTGGAATCAATACATCAAGAACTCCTACCCAGTAGCATAAATGCTACCTATCCAAAACCAAATGGGAACAGATGAAAAACCCCCCAGAGCAGGAACAAATACCAGCTAAAGTTACATCATTCATCTATATAAGTTTAACGGTTGCTTGTACCAATCATACAAGGAGCCTCTTGATTTGGATTTGTTGTTCAAGTCCTTCCAATTCCAAGAGCTGATAATGATAGCCTGAAACATTTCCATAGGATCTGCAATTCTATCGTTGAAGAGTACTTGATTTCTGAATCTCCACATGCTCCAATAAGCCACCAACCAGAAAAAACATAGTTTTCTTCCCATTCCTGGAAAATTAGCCCAACTTAAAAATGAGTCTAAGCAGTTGTTTTCCTAAGGGAACTCGATTCCCAACCACTGTTCTACTTCCCTCCACATCTGTTGTGATTTTTCACAAGATATGAAAATATGATCTATCTCTTCAATGACCTGAAAACAGAAGATACATGACAGTTGGTGTGTGTTTGTGTTTATGCCTTTGTTAGCAAGACTTGATCGAGTAGGTAGTCTATTTAGAAGTAATCTCCATCCAAACACTTTGACCTTGATGGGGATTTTGATCTTCCACATGATGTCCAAGGCTTCTAACACCTTATGATTTAATTCCACCTCTTCCATGTTCTTCATTATATCTTGATAACATTCTTTCACACTGAATTTATCTTCATTACTTCTTGGCCACCTAATAAAATCTGCCTCATGACTCAGGCTCACCTCCTCAATCATCTGTAATAGCTCTCCTGCTGTCCCAGCAACATTCTCATTTAAGATAATGTTATTTCCTATTAAGTCCCATTTCCATACATTATCAGTCCAATCTCCGCATCCTTCAATCATAGCGTTTTGGGCAGGGGAAGAATTGTATAGATCCAGATATTGAAACTTGAGGGCTATTCCACCAATCCATCTTGAATGCCAAAATAATGTATTACCACCATTTCCCACTTTCCAGGTTAATATATTAAATATACCCTGTGAATTTGAAGGCATACACAACTGGGTGATGTCCTTCCACCAACTTGATCTTTGCCTTGAGTTGTTCTTGAATTGACCTAAAGAGATGATGTTCCGGTCATTACCATATTTAGCTTTTATAATTCCATTCCATAGGGCTCCATAGTCATTAGTGATCCTCCACAACCATTTTGTAACAAGTGCTCTGTTAAAGAAAGAGATATCTTTAATTCTAAGTCCTCCTTGTTTTCTTGGTTTGCAAACTTGAGACCACCTCACCCAAGCTATGCTCCTCTTGTCCCAGTCACCAGCCCACAGAAAATTTTGTTGAATTGCTTTGATTTTTTTCAGAACCTTAACAGGAGCCAGATAAAAAGACAGATAATGCACAGGAATATTTGTTATGACTGAATTTAATAAAGTCACACGCCCACCAATGGAGAGCATCCTTCCCCTCCAAGAGGATAAACGAGCTTTGATTGAATCTACAACAGGTTTCCAATAAGATATTTTCTTATGGCTTCCACCAACTGTTAAACCTAGGAACTTGAATGGGAACTTTCCTATTTTACAATGTAGAAAATCTGATACAGCTTCCAACATGTTATTTTCAACCCCTATGCCAAACATGCTACTCTTACTATAGTTCACTTTCAGCCCTGTTACTAGTTTTATGCCTCTCAGTGTTGATTTTACAGCCCAAATATTAGCCCAGGAATCATCACACAATAGTAGTGTGTCATCCGCAAATTATAATATACTTATGGATGTTTCCTCATTAATCTCCAAGCCCTTCAACGTGCCATTGCTTTCAGCAGTCTTCACCATCATTGTCAAACATTTAGTTACCAGGACAAATAACAGAGGAGAAAGTGGATCTCCTTGTTTGAGACCCCTGCCCATTTTGAAATCTTTGGAGGTACTTCCATTCACCAACACAGAGCCAAAGTTATTACAGATTATACCTCTAATCCAGGAAATCCATTTTGGACTAAAGTGCATTGCTTCCATGACCTTTACTAGGAACCTCCAGTCTATACAGTCGTATGCTTGAGTAAAGTCTACCTTAAACATAAAACCTCTTTTCTTCTTCTTAATCATATAGTCATGAATTTCATTGGCCACCAAAACACCATCCAATAATTGTCTACCTGGGATAAATGCTGTTTGAGCTTGAGACACCAATTTTCCCATGATTCTACTTAGCCTTGCTGCAAGTATTTTGGAAATGATTTTCTGAATGGACCCAATCAAAGCAATTGGTATGAATTCTCTCAAAGATTGGGGGTTATCTCTCTTTGGAATCAAAATAATTAAGGAAGAGCAAAAAGCTTTTGGTAAGAATGCATTCTCATGGAACTCATATATACACTTAGTAATATCATCTCCAATTATCTCCCAAGTTTTCTTTATGAAATTCAAACTAAAGTCGTCTGGACCAGGGCTTTTGTTGCCATCACAAGAATTGATTGCCTCTAAAATTTCCTCAGTTGAAAAAGGATCAGTCAGACTGTAATTCTCCTCTTCACTGAGTTTCACTAGAGCACTTAAATCCAGCTTAAACCCTCTAACAGACTTGTTCTTGTACTTTTCCTAAAAGTAGTCATGAATATGCTGATTCACTATCTCCACTTTCTCTTGATCATTCAATCCAATGCTCATGGCTGAAATATTATTCTCTCTCCTCCTGTTATTGATGATAGAATGAAAGTATTTTGATTTGTTATCTCCCTCAACTAACCATTTTGCTCTTGCCTTTTGAAACAATATACTTTCCTTCAAGTGTAGTTTCTTCCACATGTCTTCCATAACCTTACTTCTTTCTTTCAATATGCTGTCATGAATTTCTGAATCCAAGTCTGCCATTTCACCTTCCAAATCATTAAGCCTCTCAATATCCTTCTCAACTTTAAGATCCATAATTCCAAAGACATTATGGTTCCACCACTTCAATCTTGATTTCAGAATCTTCATTTTTTGGATAAGTATACTAAAAACATCTCCTGTGACTTGACAAGATTCCCATACCTCTTTCACAAATTTAAGGAAATCAGGATGATCAAACCACACATTAATAGATTTAAATTGTTTGGGACCCTAGTTCCTATCGTTAAGGATCAATGAAACTGGTCTATGGTCAGAAATCTCCCTATTTCCAACCTTCTGATTGACAGCCTTCCAACATATGCAAAGATCCTCCGAAATAAGAAATCGATCAAGTCTACTCTTACATGAACCACTAGAGTTGATCCAGGTGAATCTATTGCCTACTATAGGCAGATCAATTAGTTCCATATCTTCAATAAACACTCCAAATTCCTCCATCTCAACATACTTATAACCCCCTTGCCTTTCCTCTCCCCCTTATCCTTAATTGCATTAAAGTCCCCCCCTAAAATCCAATCCCCACTTGGTAAATTTGATTTCACCCTAACAAGATCCTCCCATAATCTTCTTTTCTCACTCAGAACACATGATGAGTTGATGTTAACAAAATATAATGCCATACGTCTACAATGACCATGAACTCCAAGATAACCAATGCCAGAAAAGCTAAACATAGATTGGAATTATTTCTTGTTCCAAATGGATAACATACCTCCAGATTGGCCAATAGAATCTGTTGCAAACCAATCAAACTCCCCTCTTCCCTAAATGTTGTTGACAAAATTAGCATCTATATGTTGGCGTTTAGTTTCGTGTATTAGGCAAAATTCAATCTCCTCCTTCTTAATTAGATGTTTGACTATCCTTCTTTTAATGGAAGAGTTGCACCCTCTTAAGGTTAAAGTTGTGATATTCATGGAACTCGTATGTTTGTCTCCTTCTGGTTCTGGTTTCTTGATCTATCCCTCATTTCCAATCCTCTAATGATACCATTAAGAGCTTCATCGTCCTCTTCTCCTTCAACTCCCAATTCCTTCAATATATCCCAAACCTTCCTTGGGACATCATTATGTTTCCTCTTAATCCTATCATTGCCGTTTTCCACGTCCTTGTCAGATAAAGATCCACAACAGCGAATTGATCCTCCTGAATAATTGGAATTTCTATTTTCTTTCTGGGATGAGATGCAAATTGTTTCTTCATGATGTTCATTTGAAGAGTTATGAGGTTTGACTATAATTGAAGAGTGAAGTAATGTTGAGTAATAGGAAGGTGCGTATGGTATCTGAATCTTCTCGTATATTTCAGACAAGGGTTTCTTTTTCCTACATATTTTGGACCCAGACGGCCCACTAAGACAAGGTTCGATAACTAGTGGAGCTTTAGGCCCAACACCAACTTTACAATTCACTGTATCATTGTTTAGACCCATTACCAAGATGTTGTCCAAAGTGTCCTCATTCAATTTCTCCCGCCCTTTGATTTTCTTAAAGTACTTGTTATTACTTTCGCTGACATTTTCCAATCTATCACTCCAATTCCCTTTATTCTGTCCCATCCGAACAACTTTTGGAGTACCTTCATTAAATGCATCCCTCCCTTCTGATCTTATCTCATCATGTAATTTTTCAACATTGCTTCCTAAATTTGACTTTATATTATCCTCTTGTGCCTTTCCAATGCTCCCATAGTCATTATGACTCCCTATCTTCTTTTTCAAACAACCTGGTTTGTCCTTCTTCCCGATGTCTGACACCCTTCTTTCATCGCCGCCTCCTTCTGATCTATCCTTCTGATTATTTACTTCATCTTCTTCCTCTGAATTTCCACCATTGACATATTTTTCTAACTCCTCGTCCTCTTCCTCAGGTTCATCCTCTGTTTCCTCTACAAATGATTCCTCTGGATCACTAGAATCTCTCTTCTTGTCATGGAACACTATCCTCACTACTACGAAAAACCCATTTAACAATGGTTGGGAATGACATATAATGACGCGGGCGAGGGCGTTGTTATGTAGATTGTCGTTGTATATATGATACTTACAACCACGACCTTCTAGGCGTTGTAATAACCTGGAAAGCGCGCTAACTATCACAACGGATTTTACAACACACCGTTGTAATAAAAATAATTGTCCTCGGTTCGATTCCCAGCAGCGCAGTTTTGATATTTATTTTTTCCTGGACAGCGCGTCAGATATTATAACGGTTCTGAATTATAACCGTCGTTAAAGTTTCTGCAAAATTAACAAATATGATCCTGCTTTTATAATTAATCACATTTTTTTACCTGTATTATTGTTCTCCATATCACAGCACAGCAGAAAAATACAATTCACATTTTGTGATAAAGTTTTCATAATAATATTAATCGTATCATATTCATAATATCACATATACCACCTTATAGTTTATCAGAACAAACAACCTACATAAATAAAATATCACATATACCATATTATAGTTTACACACATTACATAACTTCACATAATTGTAACTTGGTGTATTGGTATCTTGTCTCTTGGTGTCTTGTGCCTTGGCCTGGTGTCGGGACTCAAAATACCAATGATTTCAAATAATTATACTTGTTAGTAAAAATACTTCTAAACTATAACATACAATTAATATATTATGAAAAAATAATAAATTACGTACTTGTTAATTTTCCCATATGCCTTCTTCATGATCGAGTCGTATAGCATGCACGACATCTCCATCAACTCCATCATATGAGGTAAGAACTTGTGTTGTGTAAGAAGGTGTGGGTGGAATATCAAGACTTTCATCACTAAGACGAATGTATTTTCCTTGGAGAACGATTGACCATTTCCCCGATTTGTCCGATGGATCGGTAACATAGAAAACTTGTTTTGCTTGAGAAGCCATGATGAATGGTTCTGTATTAAAAGATGCCTTGCCAAGGTCGACCCGGGTGAATCTTAAGTCATCAATGTCTACACCATTATTATTATTGGGAACCCACTTTCATTTAAATAAAGCCTCTTTGAAAATAACATAATCAATCTCCCAAATCTCATCAATGACACCATAAAACGCAATACTTGCCAATACCGGATTCTTATCTTTCGAACTAGAGAAATACATCGATTCAGCTTCAACCATAACCCCACTATTTTGCATTGTACTACGATCATCTTTTGATTTTGTATAAAAGGTATAATGACCAATGTCGTATGCACTCCAGGTAATGGCACAAAATTTTGGCTCGTACGACAACCATTTAAGTATCTCGGATGCATTACGATCATTAGATACACTTTTATTAAACTAATCCATTAATCTATTGGTATGCTCTATCAACAACAACTTGTCACTCATTCGGGGATATTTTTTCTTCAAAAGTCTTTTGTGAGTATCTATGAAAGGTTGAACCTCATCTATATTATTCAATATATAGAAATGTGAATGAATAACTACATCCTGAGCCATTGGCCTAACATTTAGACCTTGAATACCTCTTCCGTCTGTGTCAGTATGACGAGACTTTGGAATTCCTATAGAATCTGCATCCGACAAATAGTTTGTACAAAACTCAACAGCTTCTTCTGTGATGTACCTTTCAATAATCGAAGCTTCCGGTCAGTGATGATTCTTCGTATATCCTTTAAAGATCTTCATATATCGCTCTATTGGATACATCCACCTTAAATAAACTGGACCACAAATTCTGATTTCTCTTACGAGATGAACAAGTAAGTGAACTATAATGTCAAAAAATGATGGCGGAAAATACATCTCCAATTGACACAAGATAATGGCAGCCTCATCTTCTAATTCATTCAATTTTTTGAAATCAAGAACTTTATTACATATGGCACTGAAGAATAAACACAGTCTCGTTATAGTTACTCTCACATTTTTTGGAAGGATCCCACGGATAGCCACTGGTAGAAGTTGTTGCATCAATACATGACAATCATGAGATTTTAAACCAATTAACTTGAGATATTTCATTGATACAAGTTTCTTGATGTTTGATGAGTAACCTTGCGGAACTTTAATACCTTGCAAACACTCGCAGAATATCTTCTTTTCCTTTTTAGATAGAGTGTGACATGCTGGAGGAAAATAAGTTCGTTTTCCTTTCTCTATTGGAGCCAACTATTTTCGTATACCCATCTTCTCCATATCAAGACGGGAAGTCTTACTATCTTTAGTCTTGCCCGAAATGTTTAGAAGTGTGCCAATCAAACTATCACACACATTTTTCTCCACGTGCATCACATCAAGACAATGTCTAACATCAAGACTTGACCAATATGGAAGATAAAAGAAGATGGACCTCTTTTTCCATATATTTTTCGCAACTGCCCCTTTTTCTTTTCCTCTCTTCCCACCTTTTTCTTTTTCTCTCTTCCCACCTTTTTCTTTTTCTCTCTTCCCAAAGACAACATTAATGTGTTCCTGCCGTTGATAAACTTCATCCCCGGTTAAAGGTTTAGGAGCCGCACCAAACTCTTGCTCTCCATTAAAAGCCTTTCGCAATCTACGATAAGGATAACCCAGTTTTAGAAATTTTCGATGCCCAAGGTAAACGATCTGTTTTCCAAACTCAAGTTGGTGATAACAAGTATCATCTTGACATATAGGACATGCTTTATGTCTTTTGACACTGTATCCAGCCAAGTTACCGTAAGCCGGAAAGTCATTAATTGTGTAAAATAACATTGCACGCATATTAAACTTTTCCCCAGAATATGCATCATCAACTTCAACGCCTTCATCCCACAAGAGTCGTAAATCATCAATTAATGGACTTAGATAAACATCTATGTCTTTACCAGGTTGTCGTGGTCCAGAAATCATCATACTTAACAGTATATACTTGCGCTTCATGCACAACCAAGGAGATAGGTTGTAAATAGTGAGAAAAACAGGCCACGAAGTATGATTAGTGCTCAGATTACCAAAGGGGTTCATTCCATCGGTGGCAAGCCCAAGCCTAAGGTTTCTTGGCTCGACTCCAAAATCCGAAAACAACGAATCAATTTTCTTCCATTTCAACGAATCAGCTACATGGCGAATGTTTCCATCACGAATGCTTTCATCTGCATGCCATCTAAGATTCTTTGCGTCATTCAAATTAGCAAAAAGTCTCTTTAATCGTGAAACTATTGGCAAGTACCATAACACATTAGCGGAAGGATGCTTCCTACTAACACTGTCATAGTGATCATTGTCATCACCATTGTTAGCCTTCAGCTTGTAACGCGACACGGCACATTTCGGACATTGAAACAAGTCTTCATACTCTTTCTGGTATAATATGCAATCATTAGGGCAAGCATGTATCTTGATATACTCCAGACCCAGTGGACACAATATCTTCTTGGCCTCATAGCAACGATCTGACAATTTGTTATCTTCTGGTAACATTTGCTGTAGCAATTCAAGTAACTCCGTGAAAATTTTATCCAACCATCCATTTTTTGCCTTCAGATTAAACAACTTTAACACCGCCGAAAATCGTGTGAACTCTGTGCATCCCTTATATAAAGGGGTGTCTTTATCACTACATAAATTATCATAAATATGAGCATTCATAAAAGAAGATTCCCCAATATCACGGAACATATCCTCTAACTGATCTTCCATATATTCATCTTCCTCCACTCTTTAACTTTGCGACGCCCGACTTTCCTTATTATCCACCTCACCATGCCAAGTCCATATTATATAATTTTGACATATACTGTAACACCCCAATTCCCATCGCGGATAAATAATACATAAATAAATCAGAGTAAATAAAAATTTATTCTTAGACAAAAACAAGGATGCCACATTTTAAGAAAGAAAACACAATCCCTGCTCATAAATTTGATACATGACACAAAATGGGATAAACATAAAAGGGAACTTTTTCCAACAAAAGGAAAGTTCAATTATGGAATAAAGCGGAAAGATCCATAACTGACTTGGTTTACAAAATAAATTGTTTTATAACATCAAAATATTCATACAAAGGTAATACAAAATAGATCCAACAAATGTATACATATATAACAAAAGCGTTCCCCGACTCCCGTGTTACGTATCAGAGCAGACATACCGACAAAAGGATGGAGAACTAATCTTCACAAAAGCCTCCAAGATACTAATCTGCAATTGCCTCATAGAGCAACAAACCACAGCAGAAGGGTGAGAAATAACAACTAAATCAAGATTGCATAATAATATGCAAACACATATAAATTCACATGCATAATTATTCTCACCACAAGCATCACATACTAATACAGATAGCGTGCCACAGATACATAACATATTTCTAATAATCTAACCACATAGCATATATCAATTATATCAACATAATAGCATCTTCACACATAATGCATCCCAAAGTTATGACATATGGAAATGCACCACCACATCACATATATTCATGTATAGCATACCATAGATAATTAATACAATCATTGTAATGTACAACATCTCCACAAAACATAGCATATGTCTATACATAAAACATATCATCCATAATCCATACATTTACCACAAATGCATGTCAATCATCAATGTTATCACAAGCTCAACACAACATCAATCAATTCACAATTTCCCACACATAATCAATCCATTCATGATTTTCCACACGTAATCAATACATTCATGATTTTCCACACATAATCAATCCATTCATGATTTTCCACACATAATCAATCCATTCATGATTTTCCACACATAATCAATCCATTCATGATTTATGCAAATGCACAGAGACCGACACAATGACTCTATGCAAATGCAATGCGGTACCATCCATCCATCATTCTCATCATTAATTCACTCGGGAATTATTGGAATCATCGCTTGTTACTTAGTGTAACTCCCCGTCGGGCAAACGATGTTCCCCGTCGCTTTAGGTCCTCTTTGTATAAGGTACACGGCGTTTATGGATCGCTTTAGGTTCTCTTTGTATAAGGCACACGATCCGATCGCTTTAGGTCCTCTTTGTATAAGGCACACGATCGTCTATAACGTCGCTTTAGGTCCTCTTTGTATAAGGCACACGACCGTTATAGCAGATTCCCTCTGGAATCATTTTGTCGCTCACACCCCACAAGGGCACACGACATCACAAGAATGCATATCATGATGCTTGGCATACAATGACTCATGACAATCCAATGCATACATATATATAACCATGTGAACCATTTCAACATCCATAATCATGCATATACAATCAAACACAACACCATGCATTTACTTGCCCTAAGGCCACAAACCACCATCACAACATTTCATCTTATGCATTCACATCATAAAACATCACACGAGCCATACGTTATATATCAAAAGCGTATCACATGATAACACATCAATCGCACACAGTTACAACAGTAAAAGTCGGCAAAACGACACATTCCCAAATTCCGGACACAATTAAATTGGCCACCAATCTCAAAACCATTTTTATAAGAAAGAACATCTCGTTAGCTTTCCATCGGTACCAAGAACATCTCGATCCGAGTTACGGATCAAAAGGAACCGCATCGGACGCGAAATCGGGAAAGAAATCGCGAAACGGCAAAATTCTGCACCCTCGCTGGTCATACGCGTATTGCCCAGCTCGCTTGCCCAACCATACGCGTATTGCCCAAAGTGCTACGCGTATGGTCAATATAGTTTTGTAAACTAGCAAGGAACTTTTGTTCATATCTTGCTATTAACACTGTTGTGTTCTATGTTTAACTTTGTATAATCTGCTTATGTAGAAGCATTCTTGTATACACACCTGTAATCAATTTGGATTTATGTTTCCTTAAGTGACTAAGTGTTAGTTTGTATACTTGAGAGGGCTAAAGTATTTTTCTAAACATTTAGATGAACTGTTTGTAATCTTTCAAGATTAGTGGATTAAGTCCTTTTTGAAGGCGAAATCACCTTGGCGGGTGGACTAGAGTAACTTATTTAACAGTGAACCAGGATAAAAGTAATTGTGTTCATTATTTTCATTCACTTGTTAACTTTGGTATATAAAAGTCTAAAAAGACTATATTTGGTGAAACCCAATTCAAACCCCCCTTTCTTATGTTTCTCGCACCTTCATTTACAACACAAGCAAAATCACATGCATAGAGACTTGACATCACATGCAAAAACTCGATAACAACTAAATTAAAAATCATAATTAAAATCCAAAACTAGAAAGCAAGGAAATCTTAATTAGAAAGAGGGAAAACTCCTCCCCACACTTGAATCGTACATTGTCCTCAGTGTTCACGAAACAAGTGAAGAGAAGGAAAGATAGAACCTGTAGATTCATGCATGCATGCAACTAACAGGTGTCAAGAGATCGATCTCTTTATTATCTCCGAATTCAAACAAAAAAAATAGAAACAATAAATTGAAAACCTGTGGTTGCCCCATGCAAAAATTTGTTTAGAACAGGTTAGCTCGACCTTTCTTTGACCCTTTAAATCAAGATGGTTTTTCTTTCAACTCTGAATCCTTAATATTGTACCCGCATACTTTGGATCTCTATTTGAACATCCCTAACCATTTCCCATGTAATTTACCCTTGTCTATATGACTTTTTTAGGGAGGTTCATACTTGAGTTCTGATAGTACAGGATTCTTATTCGCCTTTCAGACCGCCTATTGTGCTAGTATCAAACCTTCTTTCTCAAAGTTCTGGTTTTGAGTAGTAGGTCTTCCATCTAGAAACTTCGCGTATGATTCAACTCCTAAATATTTTCTATCTTGAGGGGTATCACTCACTAGTTATGTTTTTTCTATTTTAAGGGGGACTTGTTCAGAGGGTGACTCATCGACATGTTTTTCAATTATGTCGAATCTCCAGTTTGAGTATTTTAAGGTAGGGCTTTTATAAGTTTGGACAAAAGGAACTTTATATTTTCATCCCCTAGTTCTAATGCGAGCTTCCCATACTTAACATCTATAACTGCTCTGAGCGTGGCAAGGGAGGGTTTTCCTAGTAGGATTGGGATTTTAGTGTCTTCTCGTATATCCATCACAACAAATTCTGAAGGGATAACGAACTGCCCTATCATTATTTGCACTTCCTATGTAATTCTTACAAAATACTTGACCGATCTATCTACCATATGAAGAGACATTCTAGTTGGCTTCATACCAACTAGTCCTAGTTTATCATAGACGGTCAAAGGCATCAAACTCACACTCATCCTAGATCACACAAAGATTTTTCAAAATTCATCATGATTATAGCACGGGGAACTGAAAATCTCTTAGGATCTTCTAATTTCGGATGCAGCTTATTTTGGATGACATCATTGCACACTTGTGTCAGCATTACAATATCAGTATCTTCCAATTTCTAATTTTTTTGATAGAATTTCCTTAAGGAATTTGGTATAAGACGTCATTTCTGACAACATCTCGGTGAAAGGGATGTTGATATACAACTTTTTGAACACTTCAACAAACTTCCTAAAATGGTATTCTATTTTGGTTTTCACTAATATCCGTGGAAATAGATATGGGGCTTATATGGCGGGGGAGGCGCATACAACTCTTTCTTAACTACCTCCCTCGCAGGTGGTGCTGGCTCTCCCTCCTTCCTAGATGGTACAAACTCACTCTAAGTATCTTTTCTTTCATCTCTCTTATTAGTAGCAATTCTAGCTCTTTGGCCCTTTGTAGAGTTATAGCGTTCACATGCCCTTTTGGGTTGGAATGAGGTTGTACTGGAAATATTCCAAAAGGGGTTCTTGTAGGCGCTTGTTGCTGGGCTACTTGTGAAATTTATGTATCAAGCATCTTGCTGTGAGTAACCATGACATCAACCTTAGTCGCTAGTTGCCTTATTAATTGATTAATGTGCATGCTCTTGTTCTTAATGTTCTTATTCAGCTGGGTTTGTGTCGTGATAAAGTTCTTCATCATTACCTAAAGGTTTGTCTTTCTGGGAACAACAGTGGCACCCATTTATCCTTGAAGTCTGAGTAGAGCATCCGGTGGTGTGGGACTGGGCGCAAAGGCACAATTATTGTTCTTGTTGGAGAAATTGGAATGATTTATCCATCCACAATTATATGTATTGGAGTATGAGTTACCTTGCATGTAGTTTACCTTGTCTGGGGATGGGCTCATGTAATAATTGACACTCAGCAACAATGTGTCAGTGGAATCCACATATCTCGTAAGTAGGAGTCACAGAAGCTACGAAAACTACGGGAGTGATGCTCAAGTAGTCAATTTTCTGAGTGAAAGCATCGACTTTTGCATTCATATGATCAAAGTTACTAACTTTGGACATCCCTCATCTTAATTGCGTTTTCTCTATTGGAGTGATTTCACTCCCCTATTGGTAGTGGTTTTGAGATCCCCTCCTATAACGACATCAATGGTCATTCTTGTGTTGTAAAGTAGACCATTGTAGAATGTTGTTGAAGCAGTAAAGTGGCAAGCAAAAATAATATTTTTGGAAGAATTCCCTCCGGGATTTATGTCATCTCTACAGGGATCGGTTCAAGGGAAAAAATGTCGTTCGACAATCTCCATGTATCTAAGCTTGGGTTTGAAATTGTTCTTCAAGGGTAACATGCGGAAATTAAAAGCATAAAAGCAAATAAATAAACACATTCTTTAGAAAGGAGAAACTCATCAGGAGTTGCATTTCCTTATACCCATCATGTACGAGAAAAAACCTATCGATCAAATGCACTCACCCTAATACTCGTCAAAACCCCCACGCATCCCTCACAAACGGAGGTTATGTCTAACGCAAAGTCCGAGAGATCAACCGCGTTCTTTTAAAGGTGATATCTCACACGACAAAACAACATAGAGCATTAAGCTCCAACACACACGCGTGAATATTTAGACCATTTCCCATAGCCAATAGATCATCATCTTAGGTCGAGTTTGAAAAGTATATGTCTACAACGATCCAAACCCATTAAGATAGATATTAAATCAAAGATAACATCGATTAAGATTTGTAAAAGGGATTTTATACAAAGATCCATAGATGAACATAAAATCTAAGTAAACATACACACAAAAACCCCAACACAATGAAAAATACAAAGAGAAGAAGGAAGAAGAACAAATTTCTCACGGTTTGTCATCTCCGATTGAACTTCTCACGATTTGTCATCTCTAATTGAAGTATGATTTGGCTCTAAATCATCTAGATGCATCATCCATGTGTTGTTTCTAAGCTAAAACTACTAAAGAATATGGTTTTGATCAATTGGGTCCAAAGGCTCCCAAAAGATAACCTAAAAAAAAATCTGAAAATGTGACTTTATAGGCAAAAATGAGTTCCCGTGCTCGCTGGGCGAACACCGGTTTGCACTGCGAACATACCAAACCTAGCTACTGCCTAAATAGTGTTTTTCCATGCTTATGGGAAATCTTTGTTCGCCTTAAGTTCGTTGGGCGAACTCTTGGCTCGCTCGCTCGCCTCCAGTTCGCACAATGAACATGGCATTAAACTCAGAACTTATTTCGACCATAACTTGAGAATCATAACTTCGTTTTACGCGCGGTCAGAAGCGTTGGAAACCTTATTCAATGATCTATAAGACAATGACAAAATATCATTGCTTGTATACCTACAAAAATGAGAGAAAAAAATATCAAACTCAAAGATATGTACATGATTACGTATATTACACACTATAATGTAAACTACACAAAACATACACTAAAGTTGAGGTTTATTGGTATAATTAAGCTAATAAGTGCCAATTATTTACACTCAAAATCATTATAATTTAGCACTTATCTAATGTATGGATTATTATCCACTTCTTGAATCCGTGGTGTGGGCGGGCTCTCATCAACTCCTTATATTACTCCCTTGCTTCAAAAAGAGATTAAAATTCCATCTACCTAAAGTATGTAATAATGTTCCTCAATTGTCCCGTCTTGCTCGACGGAAAATATCTAGTGAGGAACGCTTTCTTAAGCTCATTCCATGTCATAATGGATTTGGAGGATAGGTATTGTAGCCATGCCCTGGCTCTAAGGGAGAATGAAAAAATATGTACGTGAATGGCTTTGAAATCGACGTCATTGCTTTTTAGCATATCTGCACAAATACAGAAAGGTGCAGATTTAGATCCTCAGTTGGGTTGCCGGAGAATTATTAGCAAAGAGGGTTTTAAGTCAAAATTATTAGCAGGGATCGCAGGATTAACAATATGGAGTGGGGTATTTCCTCCGAGGGAACAACGAAATTCTTAAGTGGACGGTTATAGTTTTCCACCATTTCTCGTTGGATTTGTTGTAATCGACGTCTAACACGTAGATGTAGCGTGCGATTTTTGTCGGTGACGCGACCACCTTACCGCATTGGTTGGAATTGGGTGCTACTTTCTGATTTCTTATTTATCCTATGAAACTGGAAAGGAAAAGGAAGCTATCTAAAACTAACCTTGCATGCAAATGTTTTGTTTAACAAATGCTAAGAGATTGGGGGGGGGGGGGGTCCGGGGTCAGGTTATACAAAGGGAAGTTGTTAATTGCCCTATGTATATATGGTTATCCGTAGATCTTGTGTGGAAGGTTAAAATACTTTCTGGTTTTTACTGTTATAGGTTGGAAAAATTTCTTTCGGGAATGTTGAGAGAGTGTTTTTGTTGTTTTTGGTTTTCTGCTATTTTTGGTAATGTACAGGACCTAAAGTTTTTGATTTGTGTGCTCACTAAGATTTCACAATCTTATGCCTACGTATTCCCGTAAAGATAGCAGGGAAATCAGAGCGATCATAGTTCCTCTTATTCTATGGGAGGAAAGATGTTTTGTGTCTTGTTTAAAGCCCAAGATTGAAGCTAAAGGGTGACTAAGAGAGAATTTAGCATCTCTAAAGGGATATATCTCACATGTTCATCACAGTTTGTGGAAGGTTTGGTTAAAAAGGGGAATTACTTTAACTGGAATGCATGGAATCCAGCAATGCCATAATTTCCTTCATAAGGGTGATGTCCTAAAGGAGGAAACTTTAACTCAGTGTAGAGCAATGCCATTTTTCCTTAGGAGTCTTTACATGCTAAGAGAGGGACATGAGCTTGGATGTAAATAATCCAGAGGCTTGCCACTTACAGAAATTAGATGAAATAGGAAGTTTACCAGGATAAAAGAGGGACCACAACTTGGATTTTTGAATCAACAAGTGTGCCACTTACAACAGTTATCTGGGATTAGGGTTTTTTGATTGTATGTTTTGATGTGTGATGTACAGAGAAACGCCTTCCTACAGAGAGAACTTTTGAGTTCCTCTGAGGGGATGTTGGTTTTATGTGCCTTGATCAAAGCCCAAGGTTTGAAGCTGAAAGGTTGACTCTACTAAGGAGTTTTATATCTGTCTTGTTCAAAGCCCAAGATTGAGGCTGAAAAAGAATTGACTCTTTCGGGGAAAGTTTTGTCTATCTTGTACAAAGCCCATGATTGAGGCTAAAAGAATTGACTCCACTGGGGAGGGGTTTTATCTGTCTTGTAGAAAGCCCAAGATTGAGGCTAAAAGGTTTGATTTACTCAGCTAGAGAAAATGATCTGTAAAGCCTAAGATTGAGGCTGACTTTGCTGAGGAAAGATCATTATACAAAGCCTAAAAGGAGGTTGTTGGGTAATTTCTTATATGAAGCCTAAGAGGAGGCTAGCTTCTGCTGAGGATTATATGAAAATCCAGAGATAGGTCTGAGATGGGGTATCAACTCTTGCTGAGGATTACAAAAGAGTTGAAATGTCAGAGACCATGAGGTTCTGATTCTGTTAGGGTTTTTTGGTGGTAATTTGACACTAGATGGGGAATTTAGAATGAAAGTTTAATGATTAAGTTTTAAAACCTATGGAGGTTTCAACTCTGCTGGTGATTGGAGAAGTGATCAGGGTTTTTCCTGTGCTTTTAGGAAACTTGAGGGTTTCTTTGAGATCCAAGAAGAGATAAGACTTTCCAAGTTTACTGGTATGAGGAGGTTGATTTTTGTATGATGCCTAAGAAGAGGCTGATGTTTTAAGGGGTGAGAATCAACCCTAAACTGGTCTGATGTTTTGGAATTCTGACCTTCTGGAGGATTGAATTACTAGAGATGACTAAGTTTTGTCCTATACCTGTAGTAGGTCTTTGGGTCCTTGTACTAAGCCCAAAAGGAGGCTTGGGATGCTTTTAGGAAGCCTGTGGGGCCAAGCCTGAGAAAAGTTCAAGAAAGGTTTCACCAGGAATAATCCTTTCTTTAGTGAACAGTTCTAGAGTTTGAAGAAATTCAAGAGAGGTTTCGCCGGGAATAATCCTCTTTGGGGGAAATGAATTTCTTGTACACACATTTCTAAGTTGTGATAGTCTTGAGAAAAGTTTCACCGGGAATAATGCCTTTCTCTGTTCCATATTGTATAAGCCCAAGAGGAGGCAAGACTGTATCTAGAATTTCCTATGGGGGAACTAGTTTTGGCTGTGTTAAAAGAGTAACCATTGGTTTGATCTACAACTAGACCTAATTGTTGGGTAAAACTTTAAGCAAGTATATACATGCATACATATATACAGATGAAATATATAAACAAGTATGTGTTGAAAAGATAGTGGAACTTACCGTTGTGCAAGCTCCAACATTAGAACCATAGTTGTATAGTTAGTTATTCAAGAAATTGAAGAAAGTTTTGATAAAACTTAGAATTTGAATCTAAATCAAAAGGAAAGTTGTTGTAAAAGGAAATTTGAGGCTTATACTCAAGGAAAGGCCCAGGTGAATTCTTTTGAAAAGGCGACGATCGCGCCGTTATTTTGAAAACCACAGAGGGACTTATACAATGACTGGGGCCCAAATTGTTGTATTTACAAAGAGGATTGGGTCTTACACTCTATTAGAGGCCCAAAAGTTTATTTCTATACAAGAGTTGGGACTTATAGCTCAAGGAGAGGCCCAGATGAAAAACAATGATCGCACCGTTATTTTGAAAATTGTACGGGGACTTATACAAATGACTGAGGCCCAAATTATTTATGTACAAAGGGGATTGGGTCTTACACTCTATTAGAGGCCCAAAGTTTTTGAAAAAGAAGAAAAGTGGGACTTACAACACAAGGGGAGGCCCAAATGAAAATTGTTTGAAAACGGCGATCGCGACGAGATTTCTTAAAACTTATCGGGACTTATACAATGACTGAGTCCCAAAATGGTTTATTTAAAAAGGGATGGGACTTACACTCTATCAAGAGGCCCAAAAGTGTTTCAAATGAAGTTTGAAAAATTAAAATTGAGGGAAACCCTAATTTTAATTAATATAAGATTATATTCAAAGGAAATTAAATATAAAAATATCAAATATATTTAAAAACAAGTGGTAAGCTTTGAAAAATATTTTGGAAAATCATGGTTAATCACATGAAGGCTTGAAATTCAATTGATTTTGAAAGATCAAGGTGGAAATTTCATTTTTTAAATGTTTGAAAATAAAGAAATGAAATTAACTACAAAAATTCAAACTATATTAAATAAATAATATAAATTCAATTTTTTTGTGGAATAAAATATTTCAACATTTGTGTGAATTTTTAAAAAAGGAACCAATAAAAAATAATTAAAATTGAGAGAGAAATTAATTTTGAGATTAATTAATAAAAATCATAAAAAAATGAGAAAAATGGCAAAATATGAGAGAAATAGCAAAATGGTATGGGTGAGTCTTGAACCCATGACCTCCAACCAAACACAAGCGCGCTTCTATCACTGGGGTAATGATACATCAGTGTATCAAAACCACCCCATAAACATATAGGGCTGGCCTGAATTCTAGGTCTGACCAAGGCAAAAACCAAGTTTTGGTGGATTTGCAAGAAGGCCATAACTTCCTCAATTCTCCATGGAGTTGGGTGAAATTTAGATGGATCCTGCATAGAATTTCATGAGGAATCCAATTGTGCTTTTAGACTTTTCTAAAGATGCTTCTATTTTAAAACTCGATAGTGGTTTCAAAATAGGCCAAGATATGTAAGTTTTATGTTATCTTATTATACAAGCAACAATAGCATGGTAAATTGGTTCAAACACAACACATTTGATATATATGACATGTTTATGATCAATGGACATCAATGCAATGCATATTTTAAGAGTTCAAGTTGTGATGCACTTACCTCTTGAAGCTCCTTGTGCTAACTGTCAACCTCGGGAAGTTACCTCGGGAAGTAATCCAATGCTTTAGACACTCTTGATTGATCCCTTAGAAGCTTTTAGGATGATCAAAACCAGCTGGAAACCTCGGGAACAAGAATTGGCTCTTTCTTGCAAAAGTGGCAAAAATGACCAAAATGGTAACTCACTCAAATGGTGTTACAGTTGAGGGAAACATGTTGGGACAGTTTGAGGATGATATTTGGAGAGTATTTAAAGGGTTATCTGGTCTTGAAAGTGATTGGATCAAGACATGGCTTGAAAAATGCAGAAAAGTCAAAATTTGAGGTTTTGGAGGTTGACTTTCTGATTTTGAGGTTGTACAATGTGGATGAAGTTTGAATACCTCCAATGGATGATTTATGATGTGTTTGGATGGTTATTTGAGTGGTTTTTACTCTGGTTTCAAGAATTCCTAAATTGCTCCAATGTGACTTGAATTTGAAGTAAGAGAGGGAGAGTGAGAAAACAAGGCTTTGGTATTGTTTTAGTGTGGTTTTAAACATCAGAAATGACCTCTATTTATAGTAGAGGAGTTTTGTTTTTGAAGGAATAATGTTGGATGAGGGATCACTCTATTATCCAATGGACATGCCCATGTATCACTTTCTTAAATGCCAAGGTACCAAGTCTTCACTTAGTCATTGACTAGAACTGGTCTTTGTAGCTCTAGGTCTTCTGAGTTTTGAATTAATCTTGACTCAATTGGAGTGATATGACTTGGTTCATGACAGCTCAATGCACCACATCAATTCCAAATGACAAAGCTTGGTTTTGGATTTGCAACATTGATGATCACATGCCAAAGTGATGAGATTCTTGCCTTAGCGTCCAAGCTTGCAGGTTTTTCATGAATGACTGAGATTCTTGTTGAATTTGGATGAGGATTAGTCTTGCATAGTCACCAAAATTGGACTCAAGAATCGTGTGCCACAAGTAATGCACAAAATCTTTCTTGGAAATCAGTTTGAGCAAGACATGTTGTGAGGTTCATAACTCTTTGATTAAGTTGAATCAATGGGAGTTCTTGTATTCTTTGGAAAGCTATCATGACATACTTTAACTTTGATGTTCACAAATGGACCTGGTTCAGCTTGGATCATGATGAAAAATGAGCTCAAAGTTGGTAAAAAATGAAACAGATTCTGACTTTTTGAAAATTTCACTAAGTGTTGGAAAAAGTGGTCATTTTCATTTTTTGTGATTTTGATCAATTCATAACTCAAAATCCACGAGGATTTGGAGTTTGATGTAGTTGACACTTTTGAAGTATGTAATGTGAAATTTCATTTGGGCTTTGAATGGAAGAAAAAGGCCTTAGGGTTTAGGAGTTAAGACCTTGCAAAGTGGGTACCAAACCTATTTTGTTCCATAACTTAGAAAATTTTAGGTTTTCTATGGTTGCCCCTTTTGCAAGAAACCTCACTTTTCTTGTTTTTTCTTGATGAATGATGATCAAGACCATACATTAACATTGTTTTTGACTTAGCAAAGCCATATTTGTGAAAAAATCCAAAAAGTCAAACTTGATTTTGGGGCATAATTGACTTTTTGTCAGATGAATTTCAAACTGTGTGATTCTCTATGTAATCAAGTTCTTGACCTAATTCAAACCTAATGGATGGATTCCATAGGTGTTTTATGGTGTCTTGAATCATGTCCCAAGGTTTGGGAGCATGTCTTGGTCCAAAGTCAAAGGTACAGTTGACTTTTTCTTCAAAACCCTAATTGTGGTTCAGATGAAATTGAAACTTGTGAATCAAGCTTCTTGGATCAATCTATTGTTGTAAATGGATCAATGTGGTGTGTTTGAGGACCTCAAATCATATCTTGAGACCTTGGCTCATGTCTTGCCTCAAAAGTCAACTTAGGGGTGAATTAGGTCAAGAAACCCTAATTCCTGATTTTTGATGAATGCTTCCCCTGAGGCTACTTTGACTTAATGATTGGATCTATGAGGTCCCTTTGAGCTTATTGACTCATGTTTTGAGGTACTGGCTCATGCCCAGATGGAAATTTCTATCTGGAGGCCTTGGTCGACCAAAACCCTAATTTGGTGACACTGGTGATCTTGAGGCTTGATCCACTTGGAATGTTGCAACCTTGTGCTTGATTCTTGATGTGGGAGACCTCTTGATCCTTTATGGGTGTTTGAGAGGCTAGACAAGTTGAAAATCATGTCAATTTTTTATTGATCCTTTGTCTAAGTGCTCTGAGAGGGTTCAAAACCCTAATTCTTGTTTGTAGTGAATGCTCAACAATTCTTGAAGAGATTGATGAGGCATGAGGGTACATCCATATTGTGGTGATGATTTGCATAATAATGGGAAATCTTGGTGGTAAAAATTTGGGGTATGACAGTAGATAGTGTTCGATTCCATCGATCGGTTGGGCTAGATTCCTTGTGCTCCAGGTTCTCCAGATACAACCGAAAGTGGGGAAATTTTAACAAAAATATGCCTTAGTCTATACGCGTAATAACGAAATCGTGATATTGCAAAACTTGGTCCCCGGTAACAACGCCCAAAACTTGTTAGGGTAGCAAGTGCATGGCTTTATCAGTTTGGAATGAAATATTTTTTAATCCCACAGAGACCAATTGACAATTATTGTTGTATATATTATTATTGTGTTTATCTAAGGCGATGCGTATGGCTTGTTTTACACAAAAATGAAAAATATAGGTTTAAATCAAATTTTAATAACGAGAGGCCGAAACATGATTTCCATCTACCTTTGTTACTCTTATAAATTGCAGCACTTTACTCTAACGGGAAAATTAGTATTAGTAGAAAAACTAAGTTAGAGGTTCTATATGCTCCCGCGTGTCCGTTATTATATTTTAAACTCGTAATCACATGCTTTCACGTGATACAAATTACAAGTTTAAAATCCCTTTTAGAAAATAGTAGTTTTATTTAATTTAGAAAATTATTTTTCTATTTTGAAAATAAAAAATATGAATTTTTTTAGTCAAATATCGTTTTCACTCTTTTGAGCCGAACTGGTATTTCTATATTTCTACTTTTTGTAGCCAACTTTAACTTTTAAAATAGAATTTGCGGAATTTAAAAAATATTCTCGCTACAAATTTATTATGCACACAATTTATAGAGTCCCATCAGTATGGCGGTCCTTATGTTTCGAACTCAGCTGAATTACTCAGACATAATAAAAATAGGGCTTGAATAATAATAATTCATGGCATACATAATAAAATTCAACAAATAAATTGAACTTGAAAAAATTGCATAAAAATGGGAGCTTGAATAGAATAAATGATCTGAAGGGATACTTTTGATCCGGTATAATGTTGAACTTGAAATAATAATACATGAATTGAAAATAAAGCAACAACAAAAGTGAAATTAAATGCTCCAAGTGCAAAAGTTAGAGTTGCAAAAACACCTAAATTGTAGATATTTTTGCTTTTACAAGTGAATATAGTGCTAGTACAATGCTTGGATCCTCAAAATTATGAATTTAAGGTCCTATTTATAGGCTAATTTTCGCTCAAGATCTATTGTAAATTGTGCAACAAAAGTGGAGAAAGTGTTGGAAATGGAGAACTACCACTCTGAGTGGGGTAATTTTTCTGGGCTTGACCGTCATGACGGACGTCACTGAAGGTGACAGTTTACCCGTCATGACTCTTTGACTTGTCTCTATATCGTGGGCCCATGACAGACATCACTTAGGTGACCGTCTACCCGTCATGGTGTTTGAACATGCACTTCTTGCATTTTGCTTCGCCTGGCTGACGGTTGAGGCTTTAAAGGGTCATGACAGGCATCATGGCTTGCAAAATTCGTCATATCAGTCTGCACTTAGCCTTTTTAGGTTATTTTTGCCATTTTTCTGTACAGAGGTCACTAAATGATAATCACTTAAAATATAACAAATAATACCAGCATAACCAAGCAAAAATGATATAAATGACACTAAAAACATGTCAAAATTGAGTCGAATAAGAGGTAAAATTGTGTTATCACTATGCTGCTAGTATTTATCAATGGAGGTGTCACATTAGAAGTTCAATCCACATTATCAATGTCTCGAAACCCTAAGATAGGTATGTCATTTTCTTGCCTTTATTCGCCATCGGCAAGTTAGGGGAGTTTTGTGGTGGAGGATGTTTCTCAATGGTTGATCTGCCGTACACTGAATCGACAAAGAGGAAAGAGAAAGATATTGAGGATGGAAATCTGTTATGTCTTTGGAACCTGGATTGGCTGTCATCTTCTTCTTCAAGTAAGCTCGCTATAGCAGTTCATGATTTTTGAATTAGAGATATTTGATTATGGAATTCGTTGGAGTCAAAAGTTATTTCCCACAAAAGGCGCCACTGTTTTGTTATATAACAAAAAATGTATAGTGGAATCTTGATGCAGTTAAGCAAGCTTCCAGTATGGTGGATAGGGGTGGACTACAAGGTTATCACTCTAACGCCCAAGTCAATTACTGAGTGAAAAATAGTATGAGAGTAGTTATGGTTAGAGCATACCTCATGTTTTGTGTAGGATCCCTTATATATGAAGAGCAATTAGAAATTCCCCTTGTTTTCTAGCAAGGAATGTAACACCCTTTTCTACCCCACATTTATCGCAGCGGAATAAACATAAAATCATAGTAAAATCAGGATCACCTCAAAGGGTGCACATTTCTCAATAAACTCAAATCAACAATATTACTCCGTAAACAATGAGTTTTCCTCAAAATAACTCAAAATTCCTTCAAAGGGCAGCAGAACCACCATAACCACAAAAATCCCACAAAAGGATTTATTACAATAAACCATAGTCATCAAATAATCAATAAAATAATAACCAAATAAAACTCAACATTGTTCGACTCAACGACCCAACCCGATGTTACACTATCAGAGCAAGACCCTCTACATCGACCAAAATGCAAATAACTTCAAAAGTCCTCAAAAGCATCCACGACTAATCCTCATCACCTGCACGTTACCCACGTGGAGGCAACATTCAAACAGGCAGGGTGAGTAAAATAATTCATTATAATCAATATAAAATAAGATATGCATATAAATGGCGTCATCTTCATATACAACATCATCAGAGTCATCACGAGGCAAACATCAAAACACGTCATCATAAATCACAACAAATGCCACATAAATGCAATGCACAACAGGACTGATGCATGTGGTACCAATCGTCACAATTGATGGACACTTAGGCCATCACCCTCCAATGATCCCCGTCAAATAGGATCGGTTCCACACAAGAACCGGAGCACGTCATAAACCACTTCACATCCACACAATGGGATGGAAGCCACAATAGACCGCAGTCTAACATCATCATCACTGGACCAAAGTCCTAAAATCATCACCAAAATATGCTATGAATGCATGATACACAACGTCAATAATCTTCATCATCAAAATATCATTATGTGCATCATCATTCACCAAAACATCATGTTAATGATGCCATCATATATTCATCAAAACATCACAAATCCTCATCTCAATATCATCAGTAACATCACAGTAAACCATCAGAAATATCACATCATCAAACATCAGAACATCACGGAAATGATAAACAAAATTTCGCGAACAACAGGGTTTGCTACTGAGTTCGCTGTGTGAACACATTCGCTGAGACCTTCGCTTTGCGAAGCTGGCAGCGAAGCCCTAATCCCATACAAAAACCAGAGAGTTCCCCATTCTGCCTCTCCTCGCTCCTCTATTCCCTATACGAAGCCCTTCGATGTGCGAGCCCACAAAATCACATCTCAGAATTTATCCTAGTATCATCACACCATCTATCATGCATTCGCTGCGCTGCTCGCTTTGCGAGCCTGGGCGAACATTCGCCTTGCGAATTATTTGTTCGCTTTGCGAACTAGCGATTCCTGCAATCGCTGCTACGCACCAGTAGCATCCCAGCCCCAAAAACCTTTGCGATTCCAACCTCAATTCACCCCAAAACACTCCCAAAACAGTCTTGAAACATCAAGGCAATCAAAGGTACAAAACCTACGACTATTAGGTCGGTTAATTCCACTATCCTAACTCAAAATCACATAAACCTTCACAAACTCACAAGGTTCCCATAAACACCATAAATCTCTTCCTCATACAAGTTCCCACATATCATCAAAAAGGTTTTGCCTCGAAGGCTTATTGTTACCCAAATCAATTCAACCCTTAATAATCCATCATCGATCCTCAGAAATACCTCTAAATCATCAATAACTCATAAACCCTTCAAAAACCCCAAAAACCACAAGATCCATTTTAAACACATCACTCCTATATTGAAAACAACGAAAGGCAATACTCCTCATACCTTAGATTGTCGATCCAGAGTTTTCTCTACTGATTCTTCGGAAACCTTCTCGAATTCCTCGCCTTTTCCTTCTTCCTCAGAGCTCTGCACTTTTCTCCTTATTTTCACGTTCCAACTAAATGAATCCTGTTCCTTCCCAATTCCTTTTTGTTAAACCCTTGGTTTCCAAAATGGGCTTTCCCAAATTTACCCCCACTAATCCTCCTCAAAAGTCCACCTTGCCCTTAATTCCTCTAATATTATTTAAGTTAATAATAATACTAATATATTCATATTATATACTATTATTTAATTAAATAACCAAAACTCCACCAAAATACCGACATCGACACAAACCACCAAAAATTCATCGAAAATTCACAAATATTATATTTAAATAAATTAAATAAATATTCTAATAAATTTGGGGTGTTACAACTCTCCCCCACTTACAGAATTTTCGCCCTCGAAAATTACCTCAAAGAAATAGAGTCGGATACGACTCCCTCATCTGATCTTCACATTTCCAAGTCCAACTTTCGCCAACTGGTCCTCCCCAGCACACCTTCACCAAAGTTTAGTCTTTACCCCGCAGTTGCTTCATCTCTCGATTGTCAATCCGCACAGGTAAAGCTTCCACTATCAGGTTATCCCTCACTTGTACATCATCCATCTGAATCATATGCGACGGATCCGGAATGTACTTCCTCAACTGAGACACATGGAACACGTCATGCAAATTCGCAAGTGACAGCGGTAAAGCAATTCGATAGGCTACCTCTCCTATCCTCTGTGAGATTTGTTATGGACCAATAAAACGTGGAGTGAGCTTCCTAGACTTCAAAGCTCGACCCACACCTATCACTGGCGTCACCCTAAAAAACACGTGATCTCCCTCTTGGAATTCAAGTGTCTTCCTCCTCTTATCATGATAGCTCTTTTGGCGACTCTGCGACGCTCTCATCCTTTCTTGGATCATCCTAATCTTCTCGGTCGTCTCTTGCATCATCTCAGGCCCGAGTACAGCAGTCTCGCCTGATTCATACCAACACAACATAGTCCTACACCTCCTCCCATACAAAGCTTCATAGGGCGCCATTCCAATACTAGCATGAAAACTATTATTGTACGTGAACTCAATCAACGGTAAACATCTATCCCAAGATCCTCCATGATCCAACACACAAGTCCTCAGCAAATCCTCTAAGGATTGGATAGTCATTTCTGTCTGTCCGTCTGTCTGCGGATGATAGGCAGAACTCATTTTTAACTTAGTACCCAAAGCCTCTTTCAAGCTCTTCCAGAACCTCGATGTGAATCTCGGATCTCTATCCGACACAATACTCGAAGGTATCCCATGTAACTTCACAATATCCTCAATTTACATCTCGGCCAACTTCTGCATAGAATGATTAATCTTCATCGGCAAGAAATGATCCGACTTAGTTAATCTATCCACAATCACCCAAATAGAATCATTTCCCTTAGCAGTCTTCGGCAATCCCACCACAAAATCCATGGAAATACTATCACACTTCCATTCTGGAATCCTCAATGGCTGCATCATACTTAAAGGCTTCTGATGCTCAATCTTTGACTTCTGACAAGTCAAACATGCATAAACAAACTCTGCAACATCCTTCTTTATACCCGGCCACCAAAACAACTTTTTCAAATCTTGGTACATCTTTGTAGCACCGGGATGAATACTCAACCTACTTCGATGCCCTTCCTCAAGAATGCTCTTCTTAATATCTGGGACATCTGGAACGTACACCCTGTCTCTGAACATCATCACACCATTCTCGTCAATTCGGAATTCTCCTCCGTTACCTTGGTTGATCAAAGTCAACTGGTCAATTAACTTTAAGTCAGATTGTTGTCCTACTCTGATCTCTTCCAGAATACCACTAGTCAACTTCAACATTCCCAACTTCACACTGTCAGGGGTCTCTTCACACACCAAACTCAAATCTAGGAATTGCTCAATTAATTCCAGTTCTTTCACCATAAACATCGACATATGCAATGACTTTCTGCTCAATGCATCGGCCACTACACTTGCTTTTCCCAGATGATAACTTAAATCAAAATCGAAATCCTTCAACAGCTCTAACCACCTTCTCTACCTTATATTCAATTCTTTCTGATCAAATAAGTACTTCAGACTTTTATGATCACTAAACACTTCAAACTTAGAGCCAAACAGATAAGGTCTCCAAATCTTCAGCACAAACACCACCGCGACCAATTCCAAGTCATGCGAAGGATAATTCCTCTCATGAACTCGCAATTGTCTCGAAGCATAGGCAACAACTTGACCATTCTGCATCAGCACTCCACCAAGACTCATCTTCGACACATCACAATACACTACAAAAGATTCACTCGGATTAGGCAAAATCAACACTGGAGCGGTCGTTAATCTCTTCTTCAGTTCCACAAAACTCTCTTCACAAGCTACATCCCATACAAAAGCTTGACCCTTTCAAGTCAACTGAGTCAAAGGTAATGCCAACCTAGAAAAGCCCTCGATAAACTTGCGGTAATAACCTGCCAATCCCAAAAAACTTCGTATCTCAGTAGCAGACTTCGGAGTCTCCCACTGCAACACCACATCAATCTTGGAAGGATCTACAAAAATTCCACCACTCGAAATCACATGGCCAAGGAAACTCACTTCCTTCAACCAAAACTCACACTTCGGCAGCTTTGCATACAACTTCTTTTCCTTCAATACTTGCAACACAGTTCTAAAATGATCAACATGCTATTCTTCAGACTTAGAATATATCAGAATATCATCAATAAAGACCACCACGAACTGATCCAAACACTCATGAAAAATCTGATTCATATACTCCATGAACACACCAGGTGCATTGGACACACCGAACGGTATCACAGTGTATTCATAGTGACCATACCTCGTTCTAAAAGCTGTCTTCGAAATATCATCAGGCTTAACACGAATCTGATGGTAACCCGACCTCAAATCAATCTTACTAAACACACAGGCACCTACTAACTGATCCTTCAAGTCGTCGATTCTCGGAAGTGGATACTTATTCTTGATAGTCACTTTATTCAACTGTCGATAATCAACACACAACCTCATACTTCCGTCTTTCTTCTTCACTAACAACACAGGAGAACCCCACGGAGAAACACTTGGTCGGACAAACCTCTTCTCAAGCAATTCTTCCAGTTGTTTCTTCAATTCACTCAACTCAGAAGCTGACATCCGATAAGGAGCCATCGACACTGGACTCGTACCTGGTATTAAGTCCACTGCAAACTCTACTTCACGCTCTGGAGGCAAATCACTGATGTCATCTGGAAATACCTCTGAAAATTCACAAACAACAGGGAACTCCACACTCGCAGCTTCACGATTAATCTGCAATGATGCAAACATTGCAAACACCAAGGCTTCATCTTCCATAAGCTTGTCTACTTGCCTAGCAGACAAGAACATCAACTATCCACTATCACCAAACTCAGGAAACTCTACAGTCTTAGTATAACAATTGATATGAACATGGTTGAACTCCAACCAATTCATTCCAAGGATTACATCGATTTGGTGCAAGGGTAAACACACCAAGTCCATCACAAAACTCTTCCCAAAAATCGTCAAAGGACATCTTAAACACACAAAAGTAGTAGTAATAGAACCATTAACATGAGTCTCTATTAGCATACTACCATTCATATTAGACAACTTCAAACTCAATCTATTAGCACATTCAAGTGAAATAAAAGAATGAGTAGCACCAGTATCAATCATATCAACTAACTCAATATCATTAATAAAACAAGTACCTCGAATCAGGTTGTCCTTCTCTGACACTTCTACACCACTCAAAGCAAACACTCTGCCACTGGTCTAAGCAGCAGTAGCCGTCTTCTTCGGTTTCTGACATTTGGTACTGATGTGACCCTTCTCACCACAATTGAAACAAGTTGGACCATCATCCTTGCAGTCATTGGCTCTATGACCCTTCTTACCACACTTGTAGCATCTCAACACATTATTAGTACAAACATCAGCATGGTGACCTTGCTCGCCACACCTATAACACTTCCCAGAAGCGGGAGCTGCTCCCTCACTTGTCTTTTTCCCATCTGAAGCCTTCTGCTTCCCTTTGTTAGCTGAAGTCGTATAAGGTTTCCCCTATACTGCCCTTTCTTCTCACTCAACTACTTGTAGTGACCAGATCGAGCTCGGCTATCCTCATCGTAGATTCTGCTCTTGTCCACCAACTCAGCATACCTGCGGATCCGTTGATACCCAATACCCTGCTTAATCTCTGGTCTCATCCCATTCTCGAACTTGAGGCACTTGGACATCTCAACATCAACACGGTTGTAGTGAGGACAGAACTTCACCAGCTTCTCGAACTTCGCAGCATACTCTGCAACAGTCATATCTCCTTGCTTCAGCTCTAGGAATTCCACCTCTCTCTTACCACGAGCATCCTCTAGATAATACTTTCCCAGAAATTCCTGCTTGAACGCAACCCAGGTTATCACAGTGCCAAAATCTTCCAGTCTCTGACAGGTGTTATCCCACCAATCCTCAACCTCCTCTGACAGTATATGAGTTCCAAACTGAACTTGCTGTGTGTCAGTACATCCCATCCCTCGGAAGACCTTCTCTATCGCCTTCAACCACTTGTGTGCACTTGCTGGATCGTGAGTACCCTCAAACTCCGGCGGATTGTTCCTCTTGAACTCCTCCAAAGCATGAAACTCATCTAAAACTCCACCATTCAGATTGAGTTGTGCCACCACATTAGCAACTGATTCCAAAGCATCAGTAATAGCATGATCATTTCTTCCAGCCAAACATCGACAGTGTACACATACTTGTCGACCGATAGGGGATTGACATCACATAAAAACCTAGCCGGACGGACCGACCTGCTCTGATACCACTAATGTAACACCCTTTTCTACCCCACAATTATCGCAGCGGAATAAACATAAAATCATAGTAAAATCAGGATCACCTCAAAGGGTGCACATTTCTCAATAAATTTAAATCAACAATATTACTCCGTAAACAACGGGTTTTCCTCAAAATAACTCAAAATACCTTCAAAAGGCAGCAGAACCGCTATAACCACAAAAATCCCACAAAAGGGTTTATTACAATAAACCATAGTCATCAAATAATCAATAAAATAATAACCAAATAAAACTCAACATTGTTCGACTCAACGACCCAACCCGATGTTACACTATCAGAGCAAGACCCTCTACATCGACCAAAATGCAAATAACTTCAAAAGTCCTCAAAATCATCCACGGCTAATCCTCATCACCTGCACGTTACCCACGTGGAGGCAACATTCAAACAGGAAGGGTGAGTAAAACAATTCATTATAATCAATATAAAATAAGATATGCATATAAATGGCGTCATAATCATATACAACATCATCAGAGTCATCACGAGGCAAACATCAAAACACGTCATCATAAATCACAACAAATGCCACATAAATGCAATGCACAACAGGACTCATGCATGTGGTACCAATCGTCACAATCGATGGACACTTAGGCCATCACCCTCCAAAGATCCCCGTCAAATAGGATCGGTTCCACACAAGAACCGGAGCACGTCATAAACCACTTCACATCCACACAATGGGATGGAAGCCACAATAGACCGAAGTCTAACATCATTATCATTAGACCGAAGTCCTAACATCATCACCAGAATATGCTATGAATGCATGATACACAACGTCAATAATCTTCATCATCAAAATATCATTATGTGCATCATCATTCACCAAAACATCATGTTAATCATGTCATCATATATTCATCAAAACACGCAAATCATCATCTCAATATCATCAGTAACATCACAGTAAATCATCAGAAAGATCACAACATCAAACATCAGAACATCACCGAAATCATAAACAAAATTTCGCGAACAGCAGGGTTCGCTGGGCAAACACATTCGCTGAGACCTTCGTTTTGCAAAGCTGGCAGCGAAGCCCCAATCCCATACAAAAACCAGAGAGTTCCCCATTCTGCCTCTCCTCGCTCCTCTATTTGCTGTGCGAAGCCCTTCGCTTGGACATTCGCTGTGCGAGCCCACAAAATCACATCTCAGAATTCATCCCAGTATCATCACACCATCTACCGTGCATTCGCTACGCTGCTCGCTTTGCGAGCCTGGGCGAACATTCGCCTTGCGAATGATTTGTTCACTTTGCGAACTAGCGATTCCTGCAATCGCTGCTATGCACCATTAGCATAGCCCCAAAAACCTTTGCGATTCCAACCTCAATTCACCCCAAAACACTCCCAAAACAGTCCTGAAACATCAAGGCAATCAAAGGCACAAAACCTACGACTATTAGGTCGGTTAATTCCACTATCCTAACTCAAAATCACATAAACCTTCACAAACTCTCAAGGTTCCCATAAACCCCATAAATCCCTTCCTCATACAAGATCCCACATATCATCAAAAAGGTTTTGCCTCGAAGGCTTATTGTTACCCAAATCAATTCAACCCTTAATAATCTATCATCGATCCTCAGAAATACCTCTAAATCATCAATAACTCATAAACCCTTCAAAAACCCCAAAAACATCAAGATCCATTTTAAACACATCACTCCTATATTGAAAACAATGAAAGACAATACTCCCCATACCTTAGATTGTCGATCCAGAGCTTTCTCTACTGATTCTTCGGAAACCTTCTCGAATTCCTCGCATTTTCCTTCTTCCTCAGAGCTCTGCACTTTTCTCCTTATTTTCACGTTCCAACCAAATGAATCCTATTCTTTCCCAATTCCTTTTTGTTAAACCCTTGGCTTCCAAAATGGGTTTTCCCCAATTTACCCCCACTAATCCTCCTCAAAAGCCCACCTTGCCCTTAATTCCTATAATATTATTTAAATTAATAATAATACTAATATATTCATATTATATACTATTATTTAATTAAATAACCAAAACTCCACCAAAATACCGACATCGACACAAATCACCAAAAATTCACTGAAAATTCACAAATATTATATTTAAATAAATTAAATAAATATTCTAATAAATTTGGGGTGTTACATGGAACGCGTGGAACCGTTGGATGATACACAATGGTGAATACCCATCTATAGTGTGGATCTAATATGGGGTTTAGGGCAGTGGGTGCATTGTACCTTCAACAACTTATAATCTCAAATTTATAATTGTGCCTCTTTGTTATTGGGCCTATGATCGGTTCAAAATAATATTGTTGTTGTTGTTGTATTAGGTTGTTCAATTTGATTTAATGAAATTTTAATGTACAATATTTGTTTATTGGGTTCACAACACATTTGGATTCTAAAATTCAAACACCCAAAACACACCAGATTTTAGAATTCAAGTAATATATTTCTAGAAATTTAAGGAACGCTTAAGCCTTTGTTTGAGAGTATGGAGGAGAAAACTTTGAAAAAAAGACAAGAATAAAGTAGAAGGAATTGAAGAATTTTGATTGAGAAGATTTTATAGATCTATTTTTATTCATAATACAAATCCCTCTAATTTGGAGGAGGATTTTGTAGAACTTACATAAAATTTTCAAATTAATTTTAAGCTGTTATAATATTCTAAAAAAATGTAGTAATGATTTATCATAATATACAAAAACACAATTTTTAAAAATGATAATTTTTTTATAATTTTTTTCTTCTACAAATTTCATCCCTCAAAGCATTCCCTTCAATTCTTCTTAAAACAACTAAACAAAACCTAAAAGATCCTAAGAGATGTATAAGAAAAATAATTTCACCTCATTTTTATTCTTTACATAATATGAAATTCTCTTTCCACCCTTAGGGGCGCTCCCCACACCTCTAGAAATCCAAAAATGCCCTTCATGTGTAAGTAGATGTATCCAGTCTTTGTCTTTATGAGATCTGCCCCATTTTGAACAAAAATGATCAGAAGATGCATCTATGTATATTATTTTTATTTTATTCAGAGATGCATCTCCGAAGTACCCTATGTACTCATTTATGGTGTTTTTATTCACTGAGATGGTTTAATCAACAACTCGGTGATGTTTTCGGAGATGAATATTGAGAAATATCAAGCAGAAAGTTGGATAAAATACCATCTTGCATGATCTTCGTCTTCTTCATGCTGAAACTAAATTTCATTTCAAAACCCTCAAACAATTTTCTTTCGTTCTCAATAAACTTTTTGACACCAAAATATCATTCTTGTATTTTATCACATCAAAGGGAGCAAAAGAAGCTAAAATTACAGGTAAAGTTCATTCATTTCATCCCTCATTCCTTGTATTAATGTGTTTTTATACTGAAAAATGAATGTTGCGTCTGGTTATGCATCTCCGGACTCAATTCATTTGTTATGGATATATATATATATATCTATGGATATTCCCGATAGTTTGGATTTTAAATCTGCTTTATGTTATTGGTGGTATTAGATATGGTTCAATCGTATACGTTTTCCAAAGCTATTGTGAGGATGGATGTTAAACCAGACAAAGTGAAACATGATGTTAAATAGAATGAAGTGAATGATGATGTTAAACAGGGTGATCGACCAATTGTTGTCAAGGTAGATGTTCATACACAATTTACAAATAAACAAGAGTTTATTGTTCGTGAAAACATGCTACAATGGGTCTGCATGGAGGCTGAGAAATTGGGGTTTGGTGTTTTAATCAGAAGGTCTGACAATGGTTCAGATAAAAGACAAGCATTTGTAACAATGAGATGTGAAAGAAGTGGCATATACCAACCTTAGATTAGGAAGTTGAAACGTGATGACACTGGATCGAGAAAATGCGTGTGTCTGTTTAAATTGCACGGATACCGTAAGGTGGATAACACTTGGGAATGTAATGTGATTTCCGGTATACATAACCATTCCTTGAGTTATAAGTTATCCTGTCATCACATTGTATGCCGCGTTATTCTGAAGGAGAGGGAAATTGTTTTGGATATGAAATTAAACATGGCGGCGCCGAAAAACATACTTGCATCTTTGAAACTGAAAAGACCTCTAAATGTTTCAAATATCAAGAAAATATACAACGTTTGTGCTCGAAACAACAAGGTGGTAAGAGGACCAATATCTAAGATGCTACAAATGTTGAAGCATTCAGAAGATGACCATTATGTTTCTATATACAGAGTTATGAGGATAAAGTCATCATTTGAAATTTTTTTGGACTCATCCTGATTCCATTAAGTTGTTATACACATTTCCCATCGTTCTCGTGATTGATTCAACATATAAAACAAACAAGTATACAATTCTATGAGACGGTCTCTTTCATACTTTGAACACGTTGACTCACATTTTTCAGATTCTCCAACTCAAAAATCTAAAAAAAGTGTTTTCAAGGGTGCTCGCAATAGCAACCCATCTCCTCCACTGCTGTTACCAAAAATTATCCACATTCAAGAGATGTTGTTTTTTATGCACAAATACATTGAACAGATTGTAGATGTTGAATGTGATGGTAATTGTAGTTTTTGAGATGTTTCAGGTTTGCTTGGTAAAGGACAGGAAGACCACCAGCTTGTCCACCTTATCTTATACAAGATATGATGCCACATAAGGAATCATACACATGTCTATATGGAAAAAACAAAATTACGATTCAATTCTCAATGCTCTTGTTCTTTGTCTTAGTAGTTCGACACCTTTTGACAAATGTATGCGCTTCCTGGAAATGGGACATTTTATAGCAAGTGCTTATGATATGGTGTGCATTTATCTAACAAGATACAGTTTCTAGGAAACATTTTTTCTACTTTGGAGTAGGTCACCTCAAAATCCATCCGGACGCATCATGTGTATTGGGTGACAACATCTTGTTTAGGTTTATTTGAAACCAGGATGTCCTATACCAGAGACATCACCTCAGTGGACGACACATTTCACCCAAGATGTTGAAATTAACTGGATCAATTTCTGGAAAGGATGGAAGAGTTTACCAAGTTGAGCGATGTTGATAAAGAATCAAATAAGGAAAGGTCAAAGAAGGAACCACCAATAGATTTAGGTAGTGACACATGTTTTGATACATTTTATTTTTAATCTAACAATGTAAGTCTTTTTTTGTATGTAAAGTTGTCAAGGATGTAATCTCGATACAATTTACGACATACATAATGTCTATTCTACTTTAATGTTATAAAATTTGGGGATAAATTTTGGACAATTGAACAATTTTCTGTTTCCGTATGTTATACTAGTTATGTATGAATGCTGGTTCTTTTCTGGGATGGTCCGAACATGCATCTCCGGACATACCCAATTTTAAATTAAAAAAATAACAAACAAGGCCTTTTAGGGACGTACATCTCCGGACACACCTTTATTTTGTAAAAAAGTAGGGAGTGTCCGAATATGCATATCTGAAATATGTCCTAATGAAATGGTACAGTTTCTAAGGTCTACGTTGATCTGCAACTAGTATAAATTGGGGTTTCTCATTCCATGTTCTTTACAAAACCAAAATGAATACATATCCCCATCTTGCATTTGTGTATTTCAACGGCGCAAATCTCCCACTTCAATTTAGGGTCTCCGAGGATATACTTCTCGTCGATCTGAAATCCAAACTGAATACACTCTTACGATATCTAAAAAATCGGAGAGTTGACAAGCTCGGGTATCGTTTACCATCGATTGACAACGAAAAGATACGGTTCACCTTACTTGAACTGAAGACGAATGATGATTTAAATGTTATGTGGAGTATATTTTACCGTTATTCAACAAACGATCCGATTGAAGTGGATGTGACGATTGCAACATCGATCGAAGATATTCTAAGGATGTTTTAACATCCTAAACCACCCGTTTATAATGAAATGTAATGTTAAATTTATGTTAACGTTAACGATTATCTATGTAATATTTATTTTAATGTTAATTTACGTTGTTTTTCCATTATTTTGTAATTGTTCCTGGTTCTTTCTGATTTGAACTACCATGACATATTCCAAAAATGCATCTCTAAATTATTAAGAATTAATACAGAGTTACATCTCCGAATTGACTAAATATATAAAATAGGGTGCCTCATCAATTTACACTTAGAATTATATAAAAAAAATGGATCCGAATATAGTTTCACGGTAGTGGGAGGATGAAAAAAATAATCCCCTAAATAAAAACATTAGAGTATATCTTAGAATTGACAAGTCCATTATAATGAAACATCAGAAATCTTATTAAGCCCACAATATCGGCCTATCACTCATACAATCCGCATTTGATGGCTTAGTGCAACTGAGTTGTTTACAACAGAGAAGACATGTGCTCAATCACTAATTAAAATGTTGTGTAATATACACAAATTTCTTTAGTAATAACAAAGCATGGAATTGCAAACAACCTAAACAAAAGATTATCAGTGGTTAATTAACACAAATTCTAGGAACAATTTTGTCAATTATATTATATTGTCGGTGATGGAGGTTTGGCTTAAGTTTGATTGGAAAATTGTGCTAGTTTATCTTGTTAATTTTAGAAATACATCATAGTCATGCTAACATGTTTGATTTTTGATGTTTTGTATTCTATCTACACAAAGTTTGTTGAGATGAAGCATCGTGCGCGTAATTCATTTACGTACCAATGAAATTTCGTGGAGGAAATTGAATCTTATCTTTTTGTGTGTTACACTCTTAAAAAGTCATGAAAGACAAAAAAGAAAATTCAAAAAAGCGAGAACCAAAGGAAAAATGTGCACGAAAGGGGAATGTAGGTTTTAGACCACAAGAAATGTTGAAAATGACATTGGCGTTTAATTAAAATTTTGTGTATTGCCTTTTTGGGTACAATGGAGTAATTAAAAAGGCACCTTTATAAAATCCATTGCGGTTTCAACGGGGTTTAGGTCTATTTAAATGGCTTAGTTTTCAAAATATAGTAAATTAATATTTGAATTTCAAATAAAGAGGTTTGAATTTCAAATAAATAGGAAAGCGATTCTCGTTATTATTAGTGTTTTTGGATATGAAATGCACCATTTTACTCCGAAATTATGTATCTTTTGTGCAAAATTATAGAAATTAATTTTTCAAGTGATTATAATAGACTAACACTGTTATGTCCTCTTATTCAAATGACTTAGTTTGTATAATATCTTACTATATAAGAAAAACTAAGGTATATTACTTTACTGCCCCACATCTACTAATTGTCACATACCCATTTTTGCCTTAATTTGTGTCATTTCACCACCATTTCCTAACAATTCTTTACACTAACCACTCCTTAGCACTTTGTTACTATATAAGAAAAACTATGGTATTGGATATTACGTTACTGCCCCACATCTACTAATTGCCATATACCCATTTTTGCCTTAATTTGTGTCATTTCACCACCATTTCCTAACCATTATTTCCATGTAAGTTGGTTCACAACCACTTCCTGCTCACCGACTACATACACACTGCCCAATGAAGTGAATAGACAACCTATACCAACTATACACTCTCACATTTCTTTTCCTCTGTGTCTTTGTAGTCTCCATTTCCATTTGTTTCGTCTCTTCCGGCTTGAACCCTTCATCAAGAGCTCATCAACAATGGCGCGACCTTTCGAACTCATCACCAATATCAACGACCGTAAAGAGTTGTGGAAGATCGCTGTAAAGGTTCACCACAAATGGACCGTCAAAACTTCAGCAAATGAGCATTTCGAAATGGTCGTAGGCGACACAAACGTGAGTTAGTTACGACTTTTCTGTAGTATAACTGATAGTTTTACACATATTGCGCATTTTGCATATTTGTCCATGTCTGCATCTTTATCCGCTTTATCAACGTGGGTGTTGCAAGTTTGGTCATCGTGTTGTTTATGTTCACTTAATATCCATTTATTTATTTCTTGCTTGCGTTGTTCATGATGTTCTTTATGTTGTTGTTGATGGTGTTGTTCAGCAAATGAAAGTTCTTATTTGACTTTGAAGTTCAACCCGTTGTTCATGGCGTTGTTTGTGTTGGCGTAAATAAGCAGTTCTTTTCCTGTCTTGCGTAGACTGAAATGAATTTTGACACATTTTTTCATTTCAGGGACATAACATTCACGTCGTAGTTCCAACGGTCTATAAAAAAGCTTTTGACTCAGTGTTGTCGGTTAAGGTCACCTGCACCATATCAAACTTTCAGGTCCACCCTAATGATTTGCTATTCAAACCAACTAGCCACAAATATCTCCTCAAGTTCACAAGTGGAACAACCGTTGCGGATATTGGCAAGCACAGCATTCCTGACAAGATTATCAACTTCACAGTATTTTCTGATATAATTTCTGGCAAATGGCAGACAAATCTTCTATGCGGTATATAGCTTCTCCTTCATGGTGTTGTTTGCTTCTCCTTATATTTTTCTTACGTTTTGGCGAAACTTCTGTGATTTGTAGATGTTGTTGGTGTTATTTATGAGGTGGGATACTCCCAACCAAAAACTGGGGGGAAGAAGCCTCAAGTCTACCTGGTGTTGCGCGATTTAAGGTATTTCAATAGCTAACCATAAGGTTTCCTGCTGGTTGAACGTTTGTTTTTTAACTTACTCCGTTTCTTCAACGTTTACGCGATTTAGTGACCAGACGTTGTTGTGTACCCTTTGGGAGGACTATGTTGTCAAGCTCTTTGAATATAAAAAACATCAACATGAGATTAACACCCCAACTGTTATTCTTCTGAAGTACGCAAAGATTAAGGAAGAAGGTATTCCCGTAACCCGCTTCAGTCTACACTTTAATATCCCTCTGCAATTTTGATGTTCTTACTTAATTCCATAATGTAATATATTCCCTTTTGGTCGTGAAGGAAAGTACCCCCTAGCTGTGACAAACACTTACAACGTGACAGAGTTACATATCAACGACGATTTGCCTGAGATCAAATCGTTTCTGAATAGGTAAACAACTATGGACTTTATTCCATTGATATTATCTGCCATTACTATTTTATAATAGACATTTCATCTACAGCTTGCCCAAAGGGGCTGAGTATGGGAAAACACTCTCCACGGCTAGCAACCAAACACGTGATTCGTCTCATATGTCGTTTGGGTCTCAACAATCTGCAAGTGAAGCTTTTTTGACAAAATCTGTTCAGTTACCACTGCGAGAAATCATCCAACTGTACCAGGTAACACATGTTGGCAATGATATTCTCTAAATTTCACGCAATTCAATAGACCTGAGCCATGTTTTAATCCCATTCAAGAAACTGTATGCGTCACGGTTGCAACAACCGACAAACTTATCGCTTTACCAAATGGGTGGTGCTACAGAGCTTGCCACCAATGTCCTCAAGTTACCAAGGGCTACATGCCTCCTTTTGTCTGCGGAGATGGCCACCACATTGAGGCAGAAATATGGAGGTTGACCTTTCATAATCTTTATCGTACTTAATGTTGTTTATAAATATACCTTTGCCATGTCTGATTTTGGTTGCATTCGTAGGTATAAAATAGAGGTGTTTGCAGTTCATGAGGGATGTTCGGCAATATTTGTTTTCTGGGATGAAATTACAGCACAGCTTTTGGAATCATCTGCTGCTAACTTACGAGCCACAATGATTGAGGTGACTGAAAACTATAATCACCAACATTTCTAACTGTTTCTGTTATCCAATTCAAATTCCAAGATTATTAATGGGTTTATACGTGATGGCAAACAGGCCGGAATAACTGACTCGCTTGAGTTCCCACTAGCCCTTGATAAAATGTTGGGGAAAAAGTTGGCATTCAAAAACTGTTGGATGAAGACAGGAACAACAACATGATAACTTACTCCACACCAGAAGCATTTTCAATTTTAACATTGCATCAGTCAAACAATATATCTTTTTACAACCCATGACAGAACAAAATCAAAACACAGTAGCTACATATGCTTCATATTGTTACTGATAAAAGTTACAAAGTTTGGTCCTACAACCACAACTATTACAACTCATGACAGATCCACAACAAAACTACACCACCAGAACCTTTAAACTACACCTAATTCCCACGCTTCTTGAACCACACAACGGCACATTTCAACACCACTATTTCTACAAATTTCCAAACACCACTGTCAGAAAATTCACCGCCTCACATTTCCACGCTTCACAGACGCCAATATTTCACTGGCTGGTGGGTGTCTGATGCAGAACTGCAGCACATCTCCATCCTGGATGTCTAAGTCTTTCACAAAGTCGTACCATCCACCGAGGAGATACTTCTCCATTTGTCCATGCCTCTTTTTCAATTCACAGTAGTAAGCGCATGACCTATCTGTATCATATAGGTTGATAGAGTCCTATCATTTGCGCAGACACCTCTTGATCACGACACGCGGTATTTGCTGTACAACCGATAAGCTAACGATTATAACATCAATTCATGCATGAAATCATTACATAATAACAAACATAAAATATATATTACATACATATACATTCGAACGCAACACCTTCGCATCTTTCACTACACGGGCCCAATTTTCTTCAGACTCTTCACAGTAAATGGGTGTAACCTCCCTGCATTTCAGAAAAACCCATATCAATTTCCCAATACCTCCATATGAACCAAAACGTATTGTACCTGCACCAATATATCAGTTGCAGTGAAGCGGCCATCGTAAATACTCACTCATCGCTATCAGACGATATACAAATATAGTCCGGCTCTGTTTTAACTTCCACAAAGCCAACCCCAACCTTGCTTTTCCCCTAAACGTCTTTCCTGCTTGCCACGACTTTAGCTTTACCCTTCCCATTCGAAGGGTGATCATCAGCATCGTGTATAACAATGCCCTTCTGTTTCTTCATCCCTTCATTGGCCAACTCTGTACTGTAGCGACATAATAACAAAAACACATTACTCCTGGAATCTAACTACGATCCGTATGCATGCAAACGGAGAAATATAACTTAAAATTACATCTTTAACGTCCTCACCAATACATATATTGTTTCAATACTGTACTCTACAAAAACCAACACCATCTTTTACCATTGACAAGTTCTGATCGAAGTCTTACCGTGATCTGCGTTCCGGTTTCGTGTTGGGAGAGACGAAATGAGCTGCCATGGTGTCTTTCGCCGTCTGCTTCATCGTGAAGGACTTTGTCGAAATGCCATCGTCGCTTCGCCTGTGACATTTGAAGTAGGTAGCCATTGTGTCTTTCACCACCTGCTTCATCTTCTTTGCATGCGTCCGCACGGTTGCTTGGGAGAAGACGGTGAAAGTATTGAGAAACAAGGGTTCATGTAACCTTTGAAACGTTTTCAAAGAAGACTCAGAATGGCAGTTCTGGGTTTTCATGCATAATTTTTTAATTTTTTTTTAATTTTTAATTTTTTTAATTTTATTTCTACTACTATTTTTTCAATTTGTATTTAATATTTTATTCTCTTCTGTACCTTTTAATTTTTTTTAATGGACTCATATACCTAACATTTTTATCTTCATACTTTAATTTTTTCTCTATCTAAACTTTTGTGATTTATCACTTTTTTATATTACATTTTTTTGTTAACACAATCCTTTAAAAGTTGCGAATTTATATTTTGGAATTTCAAAATATATTGGTTCAATTTCAAAGGTCCGCAGCGGAACCCATGCGGACGCACGGGTATCGCACTAGTGGTAAATTAATATTTGAATTTCAAATAAAAAGGCAAACGAGTTTTATTTTCTCATAATAGCGATTTTGTATATGAGATACACCATTTTTGTGTGTGGATAGTAATAGGGTATTCTTTATATGCCACCGTAAAGTCTAGTTATAGAGTTAGAAAGAACTACAATAAATAACATAAATCTCTCTCAAAACAATTTATTAACATTGTTCGGGCTGAATTGAATCCTGAATTTTTAATTAAGCATAAAGAGATTAATACAAATTTGTTTTTTTTTTTCTCTTGAAAATGCTAAAATGCATTAAAAAAGAAAAAAACACAAAAGCTTCCATATAAATACATTCATAACGAGGATATAAACTCCACCAAAGATACTCCAACACCAAAATTAAATATAGATACTCAAATAAACATATTAACATTGATGAATATAATTATTACATGCAATGAAACCCAAGCGGCCGATAAGAAGCGCCTCAGGCAAGACACCAAACTCGAACCCTGCACATGCGCAACTGACCTTAGTAGAAACGCAACTCCGCGATAAAACCAACGCCGAGGTGCAGCCACTCCAAATCAAACGCAAACCAGACCGCAGACTAATCGCAAGGATGCTACACTAAAAAATATGCCCTCTAACTCTAGAGACAAACAACAACTACTTCTAGATAACTTGAATAAATCCAGCGCACCAATTATGATTGGACTATACATTCGCCTGATTCGAAAAATGATTCTCCCGCTTTCAACAAAATTGCAATACCGTCTAATACATATACTCCCCACAACCAGAACAATACATATGAGAACAAAATTCCTCCTCTGTAATAGAAATTGCCATACAGAACTGGCTAAATTCACCACCCTTAATAATTAATCATTGCTCCAAGCAAATATTCTCTCAAAACATACTGCTTAAATCTTGACAATGAAAGCCACCACTCTGCTGAACCAGGAATATAAATATATAGACAACACCACTTCAGATTGACACACCATTGAACCAGTTCAATTACGCATCAAGACGACATATCAATCTTCAATAATACCAATACACGTCTTAGGGTTCCTATACCACAGAGATATGTCATCTGCTATCAAAACTGATTTTAATTTCAGCCATTTCCAAGAGTATATTATATCAATCACCACCAACTCAACTCAGCCGTAACAAGCTCCCGAACCACCACCCTAAATTAGATACCTCGAACTCTCTGCTACGCCACTACTTAATTTCCAAAGGAATCTACCTAGAAGCAGAGAACAAGAGCTACCAGCCTTATTCCCATCACAATCCACTGCCCTAAAACCATATGCCTCATACTGCATATTTTAAATTCCATTGTTTGATATTGAACAACAAGAATAATTCAGTATTTTTAGTTGTTTCCACTGGTATTTAAACAAGTACGTAGCTGTTGGCACTGGATTTCGACTGGCAGTTGGTGTCTAGAGACTTCCAAAGCAAGCCGACGCAGGAAAGAGGTACAAGGAGGTGTCGAGTCGACACCAGCAGAAAGACGTGTCGGAGGACCGTCGATAAGTCCTGACGTCAGAGACAAGCTGATGTCGATTTCAAGAAACAAGTGTTTAGGCGGGAAAAGTTTGAAATTTCCAAGACTATGGGAAGTTGAAAAGAGAGTGGGGTGCCACGTGTCAGCTTCAGAAAACGTTTGGGCAGACAAACAGTTATTTTTTAGGCCTATATAAGGCATTTCTTTTTTCATTTTAGGGGTCGCATTTTTTCAGATTGTAAGGGGAAAATACTCAAAGTACCAAGCTTAGAGAGAAACGAGTTCACTCCCGCAAACAAATGTACACTTGCGTCCAAATCTTATTTAATGCAATTTATTTTCCGCATATGATTTAAAGTCTTTACTTCTCTTGTTTTTTCCCGCTCGGTTTTCCCTTGCATTTCTTTGTTTTTCTTGCAAACCAACTCGCAACCGTTAAGACACTTGGTGCGTCACCCAAGTCACTTAAGCGTGACACTTAAACAAATATAAACCCAGTACAAACATACGCTTCCAATTCCAAGTTCTGGGATTCGTCTGGCCGATCCCGCAAGCGAACCTACGACGGAAGGCCAGCGTTTGTTCGCGCAGGCGAACAAAGTGGCACGCCCAGTTGAACCCGTGTGAATTGAGTATATGTTTTTGCGTAGTGGTAAGATGGTAACACCACGACCAAACGAAGAACCGTCTCCGACGAAAACTGCGGTAGGGACACACACAACTGATGTTGGCTCTGGTACCATATCAGCAGTGTCAACCTCTCCTAGCGGACCAATCACAACACCGCGTCGAAACGACCCTAGGCCGACAATGGCTAGGACTACGGGGCAATATATGCCTAGTATCACCATGCCCATACCTAGATCGTATGGAATGCCACCAGAGTTCATGTCAAGTGTGCATTCTAGTGGACATTTGTTTGGAGAGAATTCGTCCCCAGTATTTTCGACTTATCAAGGGATAAGACCCTTGTCGAACCCGATGGTTCGACCTCCGGGGTTCAACATGTCCTCTCAATCCATACCGACTTTTACCTCTAGTTCCGTCGTGGTCATGAGACAACAAATGGACGAGAGTAACCATGAGATGGTTCACATGTTGACTCAGCAGATGGGTACAATATTAAGGCCATTGATACAAGAATCAACCCAGAGTTACCAGTAACTGGCGACTCAGATGACACGAATCGGTGATTTCCTAGGCGCACCTAGGGCTCAGGGTCGACAGACCCCACCACCGCGATCGGTGACGCCACCTCGTCAGGACGAAGTCTTCGACGAAACCATAGAACAACCCCGCGAGTTTGAAGAAACTCCTAGGAGGGTTCAAAGGCCACCTGTAATCATCCATAGGCACCAAGATCCGAATTTTGTTGTCCAACAGGTTCGACAGGACGCCCTGGCTGGAGAACACAACTTGGAAGCGGTGGTCGAACGTATCATGGTCCGTAATGGGGCGAACCCTGGCCTTCGACGACCAACCTATACGTCCCCTTTACCAGATTTTGTCCTATAAACCGAGCTACCTAGGGGATGGAAAGTGCCAAAATTTACCAAGTTCGATGGGGAAACAGAATAGTCCACCGTCGAGCACGTCGCTAGGTATCAAACCGAAGCGGGCGACATAGCGAACAATGAGGACTTGAAATTGAAATATTTCCCAAGCTCCCTCACAAAGTATGCGTTCACGTGGTTCACCACATTGCCCCCACAGTCCATTCACACATGGGCACAATTGGAGAGGTTTTTCCACGAACAATTCTATATGGGACAGTCAAAAATAAGTTTAAAAGAATTGGCAAGCGTCAAACGCAAGGCCGCGGAGTCGGTAGACCAATACTTAAATAGGTTTAGACTTTTGAAAGCACGTTGCTTTACTCAAGTCCCTGAACATGAGTTGGTCGAAATGGCCGCTGGCGGCCTGGACTATTCGATCAGGAAAAAGTTGGACACGCAATATCTTATAGATATGGCGCAATTAGCTGACCGGGTTCGCCAGGTCGAAAGATTGAAAACTGAAAAAGCTCAGTCTAACAGATATTGAAAAAAGGAAAAAGTGGCTTATGTGGCTGCTGACGAATACTCGTCCGACGAAGAATAATCCGTCGATGAGAGCGAGATCCACGTGGCTGAACTTAAGCCATGACCTCCCTATACATGCAAGTTGTTGAAACCATCGAATGTGAAAAATCCCACCGAAACTAGTAAGACGGATAAATACGTCGCTAAAACTTATACCTTTGACGTTTCGAAATGTGATGAAATATTTGATTTATTGGTTAAAGATGGTCAAATTATTATTCCATCCGGTTTGAAAGACCCCCCTCTAGAACAAAAGAAAAAAAGAGGGTTTTGTAAGTTTCATAATTTCCTTGGTCATAAAACAGCTGAACGTGTTCTTTTCAGGGATTTGGTGCAAAAGGCTTTGAAGGAGGGTCGACTCCAATTTGGCGAGAAGCCGAAGATGTAGGTTGACACTGACCCACTGAAGGTCGAAGAGGCTTTGTATTCAGAAGTGCACGAGTGTTTGATGGTCGAAGCTACTGAAGGCCTCGACAAACCACTAAGGGATGAAGTGGCGGAATGCATGATGGTCGAAACTACTGAAGGTTCCGACAAGAAAGCAAAGGGCAAACTCGAAGAAGTGTACCCCTAGACTGGTGAAAGTTTGGAAGATTTTCAGGAGAAGTGCAGGATAAGCGGCTCCAAAGCTGCGCTATGCCCTAGGTGCAATGCTGTGTTCGATGAGAAAGCTGTTGAGAAGTACGAGGAAAGCAAGAAAGAAGTGCTGTCAGATAACAAGCCACCTGTCCCAAGGTTTGTGTTCGACAAGAGCGGGGTCCCTCGTCGAAACACTACGCCAAAAATATGTTTAGACATCACCTAAAAGGCAGCGCTTTTATACAAAAGCGCTGCTAAAAAGAATAAAAAAATTTCGCTAAAAAAAAGCGCCTTAAAAGAAAGGCTTTAGAAAGCGCTTTTCAAAAGCACTGTAAAAGACTGCCACCTTAGACCACCTTAGAAAGCGCTTTCCAAAAAGCGCTGCTATAGGTATTACTTTAGAGAGCGCTTTTAAAAAGCGTTGTCTAAAGGCCACCTTAGAAAGCGCTTTCAGAAAGCGCTCTTATAGGGCTCTAATTATTTTCACTTTAGAAAGCGCTTTCTAAGGAAAAGCGCCCTCTAAAGTCCTTTACTAATTAAAATATAAAACAATTCTAAACATTTTCAGAGACACTTCTATTCATTTTCTCTCTCGATCGTTTCTCTAAACCCTTGTCGTCGTTCTTGCATGCCATTATTGCCGTCGTTCTTTGCCGTTGCCGTTGTCGTTACCATCACTGTTGCCATTATCGTCGTTCTTGCATTTAGTTCCCGTTTGAAACTCTCCTTTGTTCTTCAGTTCAAGTATTCTTCAGTTCCCATTATCGTTCTTTGTTCTTCTTTGTGAGCAATATTTAACAACTCTAGCTTATTGAATGTCATTGTTAGAAAAATAATAATAATATTGTCGAAAAATGTTTTGTTTGTTCTCAATAATCAGTTTGCATTACTTCCTTCGTAGAAAAATGTTCAAGATACAATATAATATATATAATATTTCATGTCAATCATTGTTTTGTTATAAAATAATATATATACATTTATTCTTTCATCTTAGTTTCATGAACTCATTCTGTTTATCTTTTTTACAGTGTGTAGTTTAGAAGAAGAAGAGTCAAACATTGAACAGTCACGTGTTTCTTCTGTTGTTCTTGTTTGGTATATATAATAGAATATGACCCTGCAGTGAAAGCTAGAGTTTCTGTGTAGAATGATGATAAAATTCGAATCTTTTGTAGGATTACTATTGACCTCTCCTTTTGGTACCTGTTACTAACAAGTATCAATTTCTTGTTAGAATTAGAAACTCAGAATCTTATCATTCTTTTATAAGGGTGTTTGTTTATTTACTTGGTTTCAGTGTTTATTAACTATTTTTCTTTTCCTTTTCAATTTTCACTTTAACTTGCTTAGGCTTTTTAAGTTGTAAGTATTCATTAACAGTGGAGTGAGGGATACCAAGATGTGGCTGAAATGGTGGTAGAAGATTTCAGGGAATGGTTACAAAATCAATCAACGGTATTATCAGTATATTGGGTTAAATAGAGTGAAGAGAGAGTTATGGAGGAAGCTTTTGTTGACATGGGTGTTGGGTTGGACTGTGGTGTCTTTGTGGATATTTTGCTTTATGAGTTTACAAGCAAGTGTTAAGAGGAAAGAAACTCTTGGTAGTATGTGTGATGAAAGCGCTAGGAAAAAAACTCTTTTGCTTTATGAGTTTATATTTGTCATTTAATTTTTGTTTTTTTTTCTTTTTTACAGGTAAAATGTCTAATAACCAGGAAGACACCCACGAGACACATGATACACAGGAAGCTCAGAATGAAGCTTCGAATGTAGAACATGAAATAAAAATAGGAAAAACCATTATGAAGAGAATCATCCGTGCTAGAGATAAAGGGATGAGATTTGATGTACATTGGAGTGACCAGAACCAACTAGTTGAGCCTAACGGTTCAATGTTATCTTCATACATTGGTTCACTTGTCCGTCAGCATATTCCAATCACTAGTGATAATTGGAGGAGTAAATCGTTGGATGCCGGTAAAGAAAAGATATGGACTGAGATACAGGTACTTACCAAATATGATTGATGTTATTAGATTTTTGTTGACGATTAAGTCTTTAATTTACTTATACTAACACACTTTATGTTTATATGTGTATGTTTTTTCGTAGAGGTCCTTTAATATTGAAGAAAGCCGGAAAAAGTATTGTCTTCAATTGGCCGGAAAGAGACACAGAGGGTTTATAGCCTTATTATCAAACAAATATCTTAGGGATGAGGACAAAAATTTTGTTGAAGCAGAACTTCCACCGTTGTATGCGGATGTGATTACACCGGAAGAATGGGGCATTTTTGTTGACAAACGGAAAACTGAAGAATTCAATGTAATGTTATCTTTTCATGTCTATTGATTATATTATATATTTGTTTCATTAGTTTGTTTTGATATGAATTAAAATTTTTTATCCAGAAATTGAGTGCCATTAATCGCGAAAGAGCATCAAAACCCGCGTATCCATACAGAAAAGGCCGTTTGGGATATGCACGGTTACAACAAAAATTGGTAAGTATATATTAATGCTATGATTTTATTAATTGTATTATTGTGTTATAATTGATGAACTTATTATTTAACTAAATGTGTAGTTAGAAGAGTCTAAAAGTGAAGAATCATCACTTCCGGACCATGTTTTGTGGAAGGAAGCTCGCGTGGGTAAGGGTGGAGCTGTTACAGAAGATGTTCAGCATGTTTATGAAGAATGTGTAAGTATAACATTATGTCTCAAAGTTAATTGAAATTTTATTAAATTATAATTAATTTTTAATCCCCACTAATAATTTTCGATATGTCAATGAATTTCAGGAGAATCTATCTAAATCCATACCCGCAAGTGAGGATGATTGCAGGAGCATTCTTAGTCGAGTACTAAATGTTCCCGAGTATCCTGGTCGGGTGAGAGGTAAAGGATTTGGTGTGACTCCATCATCCTTGTATAAGCAATCAAAGAAAAAAAATCCCACCACCCAAGAAATCATTCAAACTGTGATGGCACTACAAGCGCAAGTCCAAGCATTGCAGCAGGATAAAGAGAGATATGAGGCAGAAAGGCGGTTCCAGTTTGAAATATGCTAGTGACAAAGCTAGTATCAATTCTCCAAATAAAATTCCCGAGGTAATTAGCACATATTTATTTTAATTAAATTAACACATTTATTTTATTTGACCTTTATACATATTAACAGTTACATATTTATTATTGCTTTAGGGCATTTCATCTTGCCAGCTGTATTTGTCGTTTCTGACTTATTGCATGGTTGGCAAGGGAAAAGTGCATAACTTTGTGGGAGCGTTACTTCACCATCATCCGCTCCCACAAGGTTATCTGAAAGTGTCGGTTGATATCGCTTTAGATACGGATGCGTTACTACCGATACCAGACTCGATTTCAGAGGTTACATTGCTGCGGGATGCAATAGGTTCATTTGTTGCATGGCCGTTAGACCTCATTTCCATAGGTGATGAGGTATGTTGAAAACCATTACGAATCTCTTAGTATTCAAATGTCAATTCTGAACGATTATGAAAATCATTCTGAACCATTACTTACATTTTTTTTACATGGTAATGTTAGACTCCTACAAAACCCGCAGCAAAGAATAAAGGGGTTTTGCTGCAAAACGAGTCTGTTGAATCACACAGAGAGGTAGCTTTTAAGTGTTATTCTATTATCCGAATTCATGATTTTCTACTTTACCTAACTTATATGATTGTTAGGTTCCTGCTCAACCTTCACAACAGACCGGCAAGAAAAAAGCTCCTACAAGGACCGTGAAGGAAAAAAGACCTCACTTTCAGACGTGTCTAGAAACACTTTTGTCAATGTCAGATTTGATGCAAGGTGCTATTCGTCAAATCAACGTGGAAGAAGGTGTTTTTGGTTTTCCTCATTCCGAGATAACCGGAAAAGAGGACATGGAGCAGGTTTTCAATCATACTGAATTAGGCATCGGTGTTATGCATTCATACATCTGGTACTCCAATCAATCTATTATTTATTTAGTTGAACAATTTATTTACACATTTCAATGATAATAGTCTAATGTTTATTATGTTTTTATTTAAGGTGCATGTATGAAAAATTCATGCGGGGGACGGATTTGTCAAACAAATTTCGTTTCTTCTCTTGCAGCCTTGTTAATGCACCGAGAATTGGTATGAATGCAATTGAAGTAAGAGACCACTTACTTGAGCGATTTATGGCCAGCAACACAGAAAGTCTGTTTCTTTTACCGTACAATACTGGAAACGGGAAGATTTTCATTATAATTTCATTCTAATCTTTAATTTGTATCTTTTGCGTAGAAATTATCCATCTAAACTTTTGTTATATTTTACAGTGGACACTGGTTATTGGTTGCCATTAATCCTATAACAGAAGTGGTCTATTATCTTAATTCATTGGATACTGATTGGTCCACATATCAGAATATGAAGGATGTGGTTGACACGTAAGTGAGATTGTTCGAAATATTCGTGTGTATTTGTATATTTAATTATTTCTGTGACATTGTTCTAAGTTTACATTTTTCTTTTATAGAGCTATACTACTATACCGTGCACAAAGAGAGACTCGAGTAGCACGGGCTAGATCAATCAATATTACATGGGTCAAAGTGGAGGTATATTAATTTTCACAATATTGCTTATTAGTGATGCTACTTAATAACACAAAACATCTATATATTATTTCTTATTTGTTTGTCTATGTGTAGTGCCTCGTCGGCGTAATGGCATAGACTGCGGGTACTTTGTTTTGAGGTTCATGAGAGAAATTCTTCAAATGGGACAATTGGAGATTCCTATTAGGGTATGCATGGTTTTATAACTTAGGATTTATTTTAATATTTATCGGATATGTCATATAATTTATTATTTTTAACTAAATAATGCGTATTTTGTTTTGTTATGTAGTATTTCGAAGATATGGCGTGTTCTTGTTACACAAGGAAACAATTGAATTATATTACGGGAGAATTGTGTGAATTCTTTCTTCTAAGAAGAATTCTTTGAATGTATAGTTTTGTGAATGTAAATTTTAGTTTTGTGAATATAAGGAAATTCTGTTGCAAGAAGAATTCTGTTGTAAAATTTGTGAATTCTGTTAATGTATATGAATTCTGTTGTTGCAAGACTTTTGTGAATTTTGTAAATTTTGTGAATTCTGTTCTAAGTTTTGTGAATGTTAATTTTCTTGAAATGTATATGAATTCAGTTGTTGCAAGAATTCTATTTCTTGAAATGTATAAGAATTCTGTTGTTGCAAGAAATTCTATAAGAAATGCAGGTTTGAAACTATGCAGGTTTCTGCATAAAAAAAATGGCTAAAATGGGATTTTTTTATACGTAGAAAAAATCAATAAAATTATAGGTATACTTTAGAGAGCGCTTTTAAGGAAAAAGCGCTCTCTAAAGTCCCCTTTAGAGACCGCTTTTAGGGAAAGCGCTCTCCAAAGGTATATAAAAAAATCATTTTCCGTATACATTAGACAGCGCTTTCAAAAGCGCTGTCTAAAAGCACCTTTAGAGAGCGCTTTTGAAGGAAAAAGCGCTTTCTAAAGTTTATAAAAAAAATTTTTAAATTTTAAACGTATACTTTAGACAGCGCTTTTAAAAGCGCTGTCTAAAGTTCCCTTTTAGAGAGCGTTTTTTCATAAATAAAAAAGCGTCGTCTTTACCTACGACAGCGCAGGCTTAGACAGCGCTTTTATAGGGCAAAAAAAGCGCCCTCTTTTCCCTCTTTTCCCGAAGTGAAACGAAGAGTACAGAAATTTGCTCCAAGGGGCAAGGCCCAAAACATTCGTGCCCCCATCAGACTCCCCATAGGAAAGGTGGATGGCCCCGGTGAATCAGAAAGGAAGCAAGAGGCCAAAGTGGAAAGCTCTTGATTTGGAGAAGGAGGCGAATGTCGCTGATGAAAGGGTCGAACAAGCAGGATATAAGGTGTCCCCCAACTACAAAGGAAAGAACCCTATGACTAGGACCCAGTGGAGGCGCTATCAGCACAATAAGAAGGCTGAAAGAGAGGCTACAACTTCAAAGGCGAAGGCTGTCGGAATATCTGTACAGAAACGCCAGTACCCGAAAGGAAAGTGGGTAGAGAAGAGCAAGGTGGCGACGAACCAGACCATGGCAGTAACTTTGAACGCTTCAGGAGGGAAGGAAGTGGTGTCGACCCAGAGCTCAAAGTGCACTTCGTTGGCAGGAAACAAGAAAGAACCAGAGTATACTCCTCAGTCTGATGAAGAGGAGCCAAAATGCTCTCCTCGGTCCGATGAAGAGTATGACCTGTCACCTGAGGGTGATTTTGATAAAGACATGTATGACGACACTAATGACGACACCTATGGCGAAGATTTCGTGGTAAACTGTGGTATCGTGTCGGTGCTACCGGCTGAGTATGACGTAGTGTCGGAGATCTCCGAGACTGAAGACGACTTCATCACAGGAGAAAGTGTGGATGACAAGCCACTATGTTATTATGTGATGAACAGTGGTGTGGTCGAGGAACAAACGGCTATGTTCGAACGTCCTACCCCTGGGATGATGTATCATTTGAAGCCTTTGTTCATAAAGGCAAAGATTGATGGGGTGTCGGTCAACAAAGTATTTGTGGATGGTGGAGCGACTGTGAACCTAATGCCCCATAGTTTGTTTAAGAGAATTGGAAAGACGGAGGCTGACCTCCGACAACACAACATGGTCTTGTCCAACTACGAAGGCAAGACCAGTAACATCCTGGGGGTTGTCCAAGTGGATTTTGCAGTAGGTACAACCAACAGGCTGACGCTCTTCATGGTCATCCAGTCGAAGGAAAACTTTAATCTGTTGGTGGGACGTGAGTGGATCCATGGAATTGGGGCAGTGCCATCAACTATGCACCAGAGGTTGATCATTTGGAGGAAGGACGACATCGTCGAAAATATTAAAGTAGACCAAAGCTATTACAAAGTCGACGAACCCAAGGGTACTAAGAAATCTTTCGACCAGCACTTAGCCAATGTGGTTCCTTGTGATGACGGATCATGATCATACACCTCCGTCGACACGGGTCGTGTCCTGAACCTAGACCCCGACTATGGTTTCATCTGGGACGCTGCCGACGCAGGTATGGAGCCAATGGAAATGCCACCAACCGGGTGGTCTACTACTGGTAAAGATGACTGCTGAGTCAGAAAGTATGACTCGGATTTCGGCCTATTTGGCTGAGAACAGAAAAATGTCGACACTAAAAAAAGACGAGACTCTCCAAACAACTAAGGGAGCCGACCATGACAAAGAAAATCAGAGGCTTGATGGTATTTATGATGATGGGCCTCTAGGGTTTGAAAAGGGGCTAGATCATGAACTACAAAGGATGCAAGCCCAAGACCCACTTGAGGAAGTCGACTTAGGGGATGGAACGACAAAAAGGCCCACCTACGTAAGTACCAAGGTGGGACCAACAATGAAAGCTAAACTGGTTAAAGTGTTAAAGGAATACAAAGACTGCTTTGCCTGGGATTATGGCGAAATGCCTGGGTTTTGCCCCAGAAGTGACGTCGAAGATCAAACAAGAAATCGAAAGGCTGCTCAAAAGTCGGTTCATCAGAACCGCGAGGTATGTAGAATGGATAGCAAACATAGTTCCTGTGATTAAGAAAAATGGGACCCTTCGAGTATGCATTGACTTTAGGGATTTGAACAATGCTACCCCTAAAGACGAATATTCAATGCCCATGGCAGAGATGCTAGTCGACTCAGCCGCAGGATTTGAGTATTTGAGCATGCTCGACGGTTATTCCGGTTACAATCAAATTCTTATAGCCGAAGAAGATGTCCCTAAAACCGCATTTCGATGCCCTGGAGCTTTGGGGACATATGAATGGGTGGTGATGCCTTTTGGGTTGAAAAACGCTGGGGCAACCTACCAAAGGGCTATGAATGATATATTCCATGATTTTATTGAGAATTTCATGCAGGTATACATTGATGACATAGTTATAAAATCGTCATCAGAGGATGGTCACCTCGACCACCTCCGACGCTCATTTGAGCGAATGAGAAAATATGGATTAAAAATGAATCCACTAAAATGTGCTTTTAGTGTTCCTGCAGGGGATTTCCTGGGTTTCGTAGTCCACAAGCGAGGCATCGAGATCAACCAGAACAAAGCAAAGGCAATCTTAGATCTCAAGCCTCCGACAACAAAGAAACAGCTCCAATCTTTGTTGGGGAAGATAAATTTCTTGAGGAGGTTCATCTCAAACTTAAGTGGCAAGACGAAAGTGTTTTCACCACTGCTCAAGACCAAGAAAGAAAGTGAATTCCGGTGAGGTCAATAACAACAAGAGGCTTTCGACGCGATCAAGGAGTATCTTACAAAGCCTCCAATCCTACTACCACCTAGTATAAATAAAAACATGAAGTTGTACATTGCAGTGTCGGAAACGACCATAGGCAGTATGTTAGCACAAGAGGATGATGGTGGAATCGAAAGACCCATCTATTACCTTAGTAGGATATTGATAGATGCTGAGACTAGATACACTATGATTGAAAAGTTGTGCCTATGTTTGTACTTCTCATGTATGAAATTGAAACAATATATCAAACCAGTTAATGTTTATGTTTCGTCGCATTTTGATGTTATTAAACATATGCTGTCCAAACCTATTTTGCATAGTCGAATTGGGAAATGGGCACTAGCGTTAACTGAATTCTCCCTGGCATACGTCCCCCTAAGGGCGATGAAGGGTCAAATAGTGGCGGACTTCATTGTCGACCACGCTGTGATCGAAACGTCAATACATAGCATCGACGTCGCCCCATGGAAATTGTACTTTGATGGGTCGAGCCATAAAAATGGGGCAGGTGTCGGAGTCCTAATAATCTCCCCACAGGGAATTCCAACTACCTTTAAATGCAAAATCGATGGCAAATGTTCGAATAACGAGGCAGAATACAAAGCGTTAATTACTGGTCTCAAGATACTCAAAGACTTGGGAGCCAAAGAGTTGGAGATAAAAGGGGATTCCGAATTAGTGATTAAACAAATTACAAGAGAATGTAAATGCGTAAGTGAACATCTTTTAAGTTACTTTTCACTGGCGAAGTGTTGGTTGGGACATTTTAAAGTGGTCATCATCTCGCATGTGCCAAGGATGGAAAACCAGAAAGCTAACGAACATCGCACAAATTGCGTCGGGGTATAAAGTGTCGGAAGGTAAGTTGAAAGGTTTCGTCGAAACTAGAAAGAAGATGGTGTCGAATATACGCGCGCCACCAAGCTGGTCGACACCCAAAGACTCGACGAGTTTGGTCGAAGGTTTAGAAAGCGGTGAGGTTTTCGTTAACGATATGCCACCAACAGACTGGCGAAGGGCTATTATAGAGTATCTGGAGAACCCACAGGGCAGCACCAATCGAAGAACCAAGTATAAAGCCATGAGCTATGTCCAAATGGGAAACGAGTTACTGAAGAAAACTCCAGAAGGGGTGTTGCTAAAGTGTCTGGGGGACACTGATGCATATTTGGCAATCTCGGGGGTACACAGCGGGGCTTGTGGGGCTCACCAGGTCGGCCAAAAAATGAAATGGCTTTTGTGTCGACAAGGTTTCTATTGGCCGAGCATGCTTAAGGATTGTATAGATTTCACGAAAGGGTGCCAGGATTTCCAAAAGCACGCCAACATCCAGCATGTCCCAGCCAGCGAATTACATGTGATTGTCAAACCATGGCTTTTTCGGGGATGTGTTTTGGACATAATAGGAGAGATTCAGCCAGCTTCGTCAAAGCAGCAAAAGTTTATCCTCGTAGGAATAGACTATTTCACGAAATGGATAGAGGTTGTGCCTTTGGTGAAAGTGGATCAAGAGGCCGTGATAAACTTCATCCAAAATCATATCTTGTACAGATTTGGGATACCCGAGACGGTCATAACAGATCAGGGTTCTGTGTTTGTGGGACAGAAGATGCAAGAGTTTGCGGCAGAAACGGGTTTCAAGTTGGTTACTTCAACGCCATACTATGCCTAGGCAAATGGTCAGGTTGAAGCAGCCAACAAGATAATAATTGGCTTAATCAAAAAGCACGTTGCGAACAAGCCAAAGAACTGGCATAAAACGCTGAGTCAAGTGTTGTGGGCATGTCAGACATCACCCAAAGCGTCGACAAACTCGACCCCATTCCGTCTAACCTACGGACACGACGTTGTGTTACCTGCAGAAGTACACTTGCAATCCGTCAGAGTGCATCGACAATATGAGATTCCGTCGGAGCAATACTGGGAGATGATGTTAGACGAACTTGTAGACTTAGACGAGGAAAGAATGGTAGCTTTAAACAGGTTTCTATGCCAGAAGGCTCGAGTCGCCAGGGCATACAATAAAAAAGTCCAGGAGAAAACCTTTGCCGCAAATGACTATGTTTGGAAAGTGGTGTTGCCCATGGATCGACAAGATCAAACGATGGGAAAATGGTCGCCTAACTGGGGGGGACCATTTAAGGTGACGCAAGTGTTCAGTAACAACGCATACGAAGTACAAGAGTTGGGGGCAGACCAGCGAGTATTAAGAGTAAATGGGAAATATATAAATAAATACAGACCCATGCTACAAGAGGTTCGCATCAAAACATAAATTTCATTAAATTTAAGGCCAAGAATGGCTTACAAAAGGGTGCATTACATTGTATCAATATAGAACCTAAGGGAATTCAGGGAATCTAGCCTTCAAATCATCAAAGAGGACCTTCTCATTAGTTATTTTGCCCTAAAGAATAATCTTTCGTCGTTGCATACGGCTGATAGCATCCCTAATCTTCATCGCCGCTTCGACATGTACAAGGCCCTGAGCAACTTCGTGGTCGATGGTTTCTTGAGAAGGCAAAGGCTCAGCTGAGTCTAAAGAGGCTTTCTGATGTTCGACCTCGGCTATTATTTTCGTCATCTCTGTGATCTGGGCTTGATACTCAGATATCTGTTGATCGAAGGCTTGGCGTTTGTTGGAATGTTCTTGTTTCTTGGCTTCGTAGTCTCCAAGCTTTTGTTCACAGACAGAACTCAAATGTCATTCGCGCTTCATGTCTTCATGATGAAATTGAATTTGGGCGTCGGCCTGATGATGCGTCGAGAGATCCTTGGCCATTTGAGTGAAGAAAGCTTCGAACTCAATTAGATAGGTGGCCATGGGGGCAGGAAGCTGGAACTCAAAGAGTTCACTCAGAAGGTTGAAGACGTCATTAGCTATGTCGGATTCCTCAGCAACGGCCGCCAGAAACTGTTCCTCAAAAAGGTAAGACCTCAGTTGCTGAAGTTTGAGATTGAAAGAAGCGTCCACTTCTGGAGTGGGGATCGAGGTCGAATTGGTGGGTCGAATCTCTTCAGCTGTCTGTCAAAGTTTGTGTAGTGCTCTTAGAGTTGCAGCTGGATTTGTAGCCTTGTCTGCTAAGAATGCCTCTGGAGTAGGAGATTCCTCAGCAGCAGGTGGGGCCTTCTCTGGTTGGTGTTCAGGAATCTGGGGTTTCTCTCCGACGACGGTGCCCACGGCAGGCGGAGGAATGACAGTGACCTCAGGGAGTGTATCATCAGGCTCGACGTTTTCAGTTGAAGCAGGAGGTGTCTTCGCCAAGTTTTCCTCGTGCACAAGGGAATGAAATTCGCCAGTCTTTTGGGGACTTGGCGTAATGGTCACACTAACATTGGGAGCGTCTGCGGCCGATCCGGTATCACCCTCACCAACAGTGCTCAAAATGACCAGATGTTCCTGCCAAAAAATAAAATACCAATGAGCCTCGTCACCCCCAAGGTCAACTGGGACGTAAATAAAGTCGAATTACCTGCACAGGAGTCGTTGTCTTGGGGAGGGCGACAGAAGGAATCGGTTCGAAAGCGTCCTCAAGGTTCCGCAAAACAACAGGGGCTGCTGTCGAGACGTTGGTTTTTGAAGGTGTCCGTTGCGTTATGGCCTTTTTCTTCCTCACCAAAGGGTAGAGGGAGGAGAAGTTGGAGCTGTTGCAGTAAAAACCCGGGAGTGAGTACTCTCGTTCGATTCAGTCTTTTCGGGAGACGTTGCCTTCTCAGAAACCTGCGCAGAAATAATATGAGAACAAGGTGATGACAAAGCCACAGAACAAGGAAATAAACATACCTGTACAAGGTTGGCCCTAGGTTTTTTGGTAGGTCTGGTGGAAGCTGACCCAGTAGTTGTTTCCCGTTTGCGCCCCTGAAAGCAACACTGATGCTATTTGGTCCAGACTTACGAAATATATATATATATATAAAATCAAGAGTCTAGGATCTACCTTTGTTGAAATTTCACCTGCAGGATCGACATCTATGATGGTCGACGGTTTATGGATACCAGCTGTAGAAACAAAGGCGTCGACCACGTTTGCCAGAAAGAGGTTGGGAGTGAAAGCTTGAGTTTGGTACTCCAACCACCAAGCCTCAAATTCCTGAGTGGTGAAAAAGGAAGGACGAAAGGAGAAAACCGGTAGCTCCAAATGTTGAGAGGCTCTGACGAACCTCATACAAGCTTTGTGACCAATGTGAGTTAGGCGTCGACCAAACCGGACTATGTCATCAGGATGTCTCACTAAAGGTTTTGGCAACATTTGGGTCAAGCCGAATTGTCGAGCGACCAAATTTGGACAATAGTTCATAAAACTATACCCATTATTCCCTGTTTCGATACGGAAATAAATCATGGTAGGAGTAAGAAACGCCCGCCATACAGCATTCGACAGCGCAGCAACTTGAGGTGAGACTCTAGGGAATGGGTTTCTGAACCAGTCGGGCCCAAACTTACGCTCCACAAATGGCGCCATGTCAGGAACGAAAGAGGAAGTTTCCACAAACATACTCAGATACCTCATGAAGAGGGATTGTCTTGGAGTTTCTTGAGTGGTCATCAAAGCTAGTCGTAGCCCCTCGACAGAACGCGTTTTGTTGAGAATCTCCATCTTTGCAGAGGCTGGATATCCTAGTTTATGCTCGAAGGTGGCGTTGAGCCAATGCTGCAACAACCACATAGGCCCTGAGATGTTTAAGGCTTTAGTGGTTTGATGAAGGAGTTTTAGTCTCATGGCCGACAGGCCAAGAGAATGATAAAGGGAGGCCAACAGGAGTTTGGCCAGAGATATTTGTCGGCCTTCATGAATCTGAATGGCCAAATTAATGAAGCTTTTTGCTATTTGTAGAGAGCCAGGGAAAAACATGTAGTACGATAACCAGAGGGTTAAGAAGGCGATATGTTCTTCATCGGAGACTTCTTGGGAGTCTTTGTCATGGTGATCCTCTATGTAGTTTTGGAAACTAGCACGCTCGAAGTCAAAAGCATTCTCCGTCTCCCAAGTCGGGTCGAAAGTCTCACCCAGTGGCGAAAGGCCAGTAATGGCCGCCACATCAAAAAGTGTCGGCGTGAACATGCCACAAGGGAGGTGGAACGTGTTTGTCGACCCTTCCCAAAAGTACATCGACGACAAGAGCAAACAAGGGTTAACCCTGTGGGTAGTTCTGGAGAGCTGGATGGCGTCGAAGATGCCATAATTCTTCCATTGTTGTTGATGTTTCCCTTCAACCTTGTCGAGCCAAGCGAGATAATCCTTGTTGCCTGGAGTTGGCATAGACCTAAAAACTCTCAATTTTGGTGCCATGTATTTGAGATCCAAGGTACCCCCTTTCTCGAAAGCGGGTGGAATCGTTTGATCAAAACAAGGGAAGAACTTTTGGAGTTCTTGAGGACTAGGTTTGTTGTCTGGGAAAGGACCATGGAAACCACACAGCGTGTTTTCCACTGCGAACGGAATGACCATTTGACGGTGCCAGTTGGATACCACCATCTCATCAGCTGAAGAGGGTTGAGGAAGAGATTGATGTGTTTCCGCTTCTGAAAGTACGTACGCAACCGGGTTGTTGCCAGTGGTTTGAGGAATGCGAGTGGTAGTTGTTCTTGATGAAGCCATTGGAAGAAAGAAACGAAAAAGGGTGCAAAGCGTCAGGAAAGGAAAATATCAAAAAGCTGATGAAGGTTTTCGTGAAAGAGAGGTTGCGAAAGGTGGAAAGGGTTTCTAAAGAGGACTATTTATAGGTCGCATGCAGAAAATGAAAAGTCAAGACTATCCAACTTCTGAAAGTGAGTGGTGTTTGGTGTCAAAGCCCATAACTTGGATGAGACTTGCCATCATGGCGTTTTCCTTGGAAATCGTGGGAAGAGATTGCCATCATCACGTCAGGCGGCGCTTGCCACGTGTTAAGAAAGAAGACAAAACGGTTTGCAAAAAAAAGGAGAGTCGTCGAAATCTTGTGGGAAACCAAAAAGCCAGATTTCTCCATCGACACAATACTCAGTCGAAACTGGCCTTTTTGAGGGGGCAATTTGTTGGCACTGGATTCCGACTGGCAGTTGGTGTCTAGAGACTTCCAAAGCAAGCCGACGCAGGAAAGAGGTACAAGGAGGTGTCGAGTCGACACCAGCAGAAAGACGTGTCAGAGGACCGTCGATAAGTCCTGACGTCGGAGACAAGCTGATATCGATTTCAAGAAACAAGTGTTTAGGCGGGAAATGTTTGAAATTTCCAAGACTATGGGAAGTTGAAAAGAGAGTGGGGTGCCACGTGTCAGCTTCAGAAAACGTTTGGGCAGACAAACAGTTATTTTTTAGGCCTATATAAGGCATTGCTTTTTTCATTTTAGGGGTTGCATTTTTTTAGATTGTAAGGGGAAAATACTCAAAGTACCAAGCTTAGAGAGAAACGAGTTCACTCCCGCAAACAAATGTACACTTGCGTCCAAATATTATTTAATGCAATTTATTTTCCGCATATGATTTAAAGTCTTTACTTCTCTTGTTTTTTCCCGCTCGGTTTTCCCTTGCATTTCTTTGTTTTTCTTGCAAACCAACTCGCAACCGTTAAGACACTTTGTGCGTCACCCAAGTCACTTAAGCGTGACACTTAAATAAATATAAACGCAGTACAAACATACGCTTCCAATTCCAAGTTCTGCGATTCGTCTGGCCGATCCCGCAAGCGAACCTACGACGGAAGGCCAACGTTTGTTCGCGCAGGCGAACAATAGCTTTCAATAAAATTTAAAGTAATCATTCACTATAACCGTTTTGCAAGAGTAGTAGAAGTTTGTTATTCAATTCTGTCTATTCTCTCTCTTCTTCCCTCATCATCATCTTCATCTTGTGCACCAACAATTGGTATCTAGAGCTCCAATTCAGATCCATAGGCAAACACAGGGAAACATGAGTGAACAGTGAGGCGTTGTGTGATTGATTTCGTTTCTTGAGTTCGTGTTGAATTTTTTGATCAGAATCGTAATAGAATCACATTTCTTGATTCTGCGGGATTGGGAAACACTAATGTTCAATGAGATCTGAGTGAATTGCACAAGGTTGAAGATGAACGAAAATGGTAAATCTGAGTACTAAGTTTCTAGTGTTCGATGGCAACAATTAGAATTGGTGGATGATTCAGATGCGTGTGTTGTTTGGTGCTCAAGATGTTCTTGATCTCGTCAACGTCAGTTACATTCCGATAGCACTTCCGACAAATGCAACGGATGCGCATATGAATGCTCATCGTGAACTGAGGAAGAAGGATCAAAAGGCGTTGTTCTACATCCATCAATGTGTGGATGCAAACGTGTATGAGAAAATCCTTGATTCAAGGATGGTGAAGGCTGTGTGGGACACAATGGTACGGTGCTACGACAGTGATGCATCAATGAAGAAGGTGAAGCTTCAGTCTCCACATAAGAAGTATGAGAATTTCAACATGAAAAATAATGAGAAGATACCTGACTACATCTCCAGAGTGATTCTGATCATAAATGAGATAAAGTCGTGTGGAGAAACTCTCTCTGAAGAAAAGATCATTGAGAAGGTACTTAGATCTCTTACTCCTCAGTTTGATTACATTGTTGTAGCAATTGAACATTCTAAGGATCATAGCACCATGAGAATTGAAGAGCTGCAAAGCAGTCTAGAGACACAAGAGTTGCGTCTGACTGAGAGAAACTCTGAAATGGAGGTAGAGAAGCAGACTAAGAAAGGAGTTTCTGGTAAGAAATATCAAAAGCAGTCTTGGTCAGAAGTTAGGAAGAAATTTGATTGTGTTCAGAATTTAGAGTCCTCAACTTCTAAAAGGAACAAGAGTGCTCAGAAGGGGAAGGAAAAGCATGACAAGAGGAAGTTTCAGTGCTAATGTTGTAAGAATTTTGGCCACTTCACTATGATTGTTGGTCAAACAAGGAAAGGAAGTCAGAAGAAGCAAACATAGCCATAGAAGATTCTGATGATGAACCTGTGCTAATGATGACTTCTGAATCTGATGGTGCATATTTGGTATACAGGTGGTATATGGACATTGGCTGCTCAAATCACCTAACTGGAAAAAAAACAATGGCTGGTTGATTTTGACTCTAGAAAGAGGACAAAGATCAGATGGGAGGATGATAAATACCTCAACGCTGAAGGTATGTGTCATACCTCAAATTTGTCATACCTTGTATAAATATCATTTGTATATTCACCCACTAATCGTCATCCAAAAAAAATCCCAAAAAATATGTTGTCATCAACTTTATCCCTCTGTTACTTGTTATCCATTTTTTTTAAGTCACATCTAGTTTTTAACTACCTTTTATCATTCGTCCAATTAATTATCAATCCCATTTCCAATTTAATTTTTCTTATCCATTTTCATCCATCTTTCAATTCACTTCATTATCCAATATTCATCTTAATCCAATTTCATGTCCATTCACGATAAAAAGTCCATTTATTTTCCTACACATTTTCTTTGTCCAATTTCCAATCTCATAATCCATTTCTAAACCATTTTTCAGTTTCAATTAGCCATATTTTGTTATCCATATTTCAAATACTACTACCAATTCACCGATCCTTTTTCTACATCCATTTCCAATTGTTCATTTCAAATTAATCATCTAGTTTTCATTTTTATTTCATTTGTACAAAGGTCCATCAACAAGTCCATGACACTTTACCTTTTTTCTTCTCACTACCATAAAAAACCATGTCAAATATCATCGCTAATAAAGGTTCTACCATTTTCCAAGTCAAATTCATAAAAAAATTACAAAGCCCATCTTTACAAAATCCACCCATTATTTTCCCCATAAACCATTATAAAAAAAAAACAACCAAAATAACCAATAAGTCCATTACATAAAAAAGGTCATAAAAAAAAGAGAGGAATGTTTGAATCAATGATATGACCCACCTCAAGGACAAAAGCCAAAACAAATTTTTCTTGCAGCCACCACATTAATCTGCAGCGCACAAAATCACACTTCCAACACACAAAACCCGTACACCAACATGATAAGTGCAAATTGTACCTATTTGTGTATATATGTTTTGTTGCACTTATCGATACTTTTTGTCTATATCGTTCAAATAAACCCCCAATTTGTTATAAATACGTTTACTTTACGTTTTAGTGTATATATTGTGCAACGTGTAAATATTACTTAGTTTAATTTATTTTTTATCTCATTTTTGTAGGTATTTAATAAAGGCTATCTTGCCATATTCTTGAAGAGCATTGAATAAGCTTTCCAACGCTTCTGACCGTGCGTAAATCGAAGTTTCGGTGAAGAAGTTGTGGCCAAAATAAGGACTGGTTTTCTGTCTTGTTCGCACTGCGAACTGGCAGCGAGCATTCGCATTGCGAAGGTCCAGCGAAGGCTGGCAGAGAGTTACAAAAGAGAAATAAGCCAACGTTCGCACTGCGAGCGTGTCAGCGAACATTCGCACTGCGAATGGTTCGTTCGCACTGCGAGCACACGAAGGAAAGCAAAGGCGGTTTAGCAATTAGAGGCACTTAAAGTGCCATTTTTTGAGTCATTCGCACTGCGAATGATCGCTCGCAGTGCGAACCTGGGCAGTAACTTTTGCCTATTTTAGTTATTTTTCATCATTTTTTAGGTTATGGTTTTGGGGATTCTTGCTCCAACTCCATCAAACTTCATTTTTCTTGTAGATTAGCTTAGAAAACATCATGGAAGCTTGCATGTGGATGATCCGGGATGGATTGATAGTCGATCGGCGCTGACAAACCGCGAGATGTTTGGTTCATTTCTGATTTTCTTTATGTCTTTCTTCTTTGTTGGGTTTGTATATGTATTGACTACGATCTCATGTATATTTGTCGCCCATGGCGTTGTATCAAACTTGCTTGACAAATCTTTATTGGTGATTGTCTCTGATTTTTGCTTTATGCGCGGGGTTTGGGTTACGTTAGAGATAACCGTCGCAAACTTCGATTAGGGATGATTGTCTGTTAGTTTCTGGATTCTAGAGATAGATTTAGAGCTAACAATCTTCAATAGGCGTCGAAGCTTAATTCCTTCCGTGTTTCGAGGCTTCGCTCGCGAGAGTGACGAAGAGAGTGACACGGTTGTTATCTCAACTGTGCGTTAGGCATAACCTTTGTTGTGAGCAATGCTGGGTGATATTGAGGAGTATTGTATGTGGAGTATAACTGGTCGGTAAGTTTAAGTTTGTGAGGAGTGATTTATATGCATTGTCGGACGAATTTTTCTCTCTGAAGAATGAATTTGTTTTATGTTTTAATGTTTACTTTTCTGTTTTCTTGTTTGAAACCATTCAAAACCAAACTCATAAACGCGAGAGACTGTCGAACGAAATTCTTTCCCTCGAACCGATCTCTGTGGACACGACATAAATCCCGGAGGGAATTCTTTCCGAAAATAAATATTTTTGCTGCTTGCCCTATGTTGCATTCTACAAAATGGCACCGTTGTCGGTGATTGGTTTTGATATTGAATCGCATTGCGATAGTTTCTTTGTTTTTGGGTTTTGTAGATATCGTATATTTTGTATATTTTAACTTGTCTATACTGATACTCGTACATTTTTTGTTTCTTTTAACATTTGTTCAAGTGTTTGGTTAGGACGCTTGCTTTTGGTTGCGCGGTGAGGCATCACCATGGCATGAATGAAGGAAGTTTCTAATTAAGCACCATAAAGGCTTCGAGCTTACGACGTAAAACAAGCATGTTTTATAGTTTTTCTTTTCGAATGTTTTTGGTTGTTGTTTGCTCACAGATTTTGAATGACTTACTTGAGGACGCTTTTGTGATTTTCCAAGTTGGTTCGTTTCAACTTGCGGATGTATGGTAATGATTTTGTTAAGTTTTGTACACATCTGAGGTATGTATTTATCGCTTTCTATACTTTAGCATATTCACGATACTTAGGCTTTTTACAAACTTTCATGCCATTCATTCTTTTGTATACTTGTTCTATTGTGAATCACTTTAGTTCCCAACCTTTTTATGAGGTGGCCTTCCATTGTTCATATATGCGGAGTACCAACATTCTTGTTCTAACTAGATTTTATTATGTTGAATCTGTTGTTTGTGTTGTTTATATGAATGCATGAAAAGGATCAAGGCAATTGTTTCATTTTGAGTACAACCACTTTAGCCAAATAGTCAATTCACCTTGTGAGTGTGTGAGAATTCGTAACCCCTTTGAGCTTTTTGATCCATGTTTCTATTTGACCTTAATGCTTGTCTATGAGTATTTAGTTCACTTATTTTTGAATGGATTTTGTTTTTTCTTAAACCCTCAATTTTGTGTTGTTGTATGGATTTTCTTCCTTGCCTTAGAAAGTAGGGAGTATTCACATGATGGTGTGGTTGAATTCAAGTTGGGGAGAGAATGATTGTGTACTCATGGGTTGGATTCTATGCGGATTGAAAAAGAAAAGAAAAAAGAGAAAAATTTGTGAAAGAGAAAAAGAAAGAAAAAAGAAGAAAAAGAAAATCCTTGAAAAAGGAAACAAAAAGAGTTTCAATAATTGTGCTAAATAAGTATTGTGTGTTGTGTAGCACTTGGGATTTTGGAAGAAGTTGGTTGAAATTTTGTGTGTGAATCTTTGTGAGTTTTCACTCCCTTAGGTTTAGGCAAGTTTTTGTTTAAATTACCTTTAGAAATTGCCCCTTGGTTGTTTACCCGACCACGCTACAACCTTGAAAAGCCCTTGTGATTCTTGCCTTTGTATTTTCAATGTGAATTTCTGGATGTATGCATAATTTAGTCTTTTGTTTACATGAGTGTTGTGTGAGTGTAAAGTACCTTATTGTGTGTTTTTCATCTACCGATGATTGTTTTTACTAGGTGTGATTCACTTTGGAACTTGTGTTGTTTTAGAATTTTGGCATGACTTTTGTATTTTGCATTTGTTTCGTGACTATGTTGTCGTCGTAGTTTAGTGGTAAGTATTTTCTTTTTGTGTGTACCATTTTCATTTGAACCATTCATTCGTTTTCGTTTTTCAAAACCTGTTGATTCGTCATATTTTGGATATTGCTTGTGCATGTTCAAGTTTGTTTGATTCTTGTTTGTGGACAAACAATTAGGTAAGTTGGGGAGAGTTTGATAAGTGCAAATTGTACCTATTTGTGTATATATATTTTGTTGCACTCATCGATACTTTTTGTCTATATCATTCAAATAAACCCCCAGTTTGTTATAAATACGTTTACTTTACGTTTTAGTGTATATATTGTGCAACGTGTAAATATTACTTAGTTTAATTTATTTTTTATCTCATTTTTGTAGGTATTTAATAAAGGCTATCTTGCCATATTCTTGAAGAGCATTGAATAAGCTTTCCAACGCTTCCGACCGTGCGTAAATCGGAGTTTCGGTGAAGAAGTTGTGGCCAAAATAAGGACTGGTTTTCTGTCTTGTTCGCACTGCGAACTGGCAGCGATCATTCGCATTGCGAAGGTCCCAACGAAGGCTGGCAGAGAGTTACAAAAGAGAAATAAGCCAACGTTCGCACTGCGAGCGTGTCAGCGAACATTCGCACTGCGAATGGTTCGTTCGCACTGCGAACCAACGATGGAAAGCAAAGGCGGTTTAGTAATCAGAGGAACTTAAAGTGCCATTTTTTGAGTCATTCGCACTGCGAATGATCGCTCGCAGTGCGAACCTGGGCAGTAACTTTTGCCTATTTTAGTCATTTCTCATCATTTTTTAGGTTATGGTTTTGGGGATTCTTGCTCCAACTCCATCAAACTTCATTTTTCTTGTAGATTAGCTTAGAAAACATCATGGAAGCTTGCATGTGGATGATCCGGGATGGATTGATCGTCGATCGACGCCGACAAACCGCGAGATGTTTGGTTCATTTCTGATTTTCTTTATGTCTTTCTTCTTTGTTGGGTTTGTATATGTATTGACTACGATCTCATGTATATTTGTCACCCATGGCGTTGTATAAAACTTGCTTGACAAATCTTTTTTGGTGATTGTCTCTGATTTTTGCTTTATGCGCAGGGTTTGGGTTGTGTTAGAGATAACCGTCGCAAACTTCGATTAGGGATGATTGTCTGTTAGTTTCTGGATTCTAGAGATAGATTTAAAGCTAACAATCTTCAATAGGCGTCGAAGCTTAATTCCTTCCGTGTTTCGAGGCTTCGCTCGCGAGAGTGACGAAGAGAGTGACACGGTTGTTATCTCAACTGTGCGTTAGACATAACCTTTGTTGTGAGCGATGCTGGGTGATATTGAGGAGTATTGTAGGTGGAGTATAACTGGTCGGTAAGTTTAAGTTTGTGAGGAGTGATTTATATGCATTGTCGGACGAGTTTTTTTCTCTGAAGAATGAATTTGTTTTATGTTTTAATGTTTACCTTTCTGTTTTCTTGTTTGAAACCATTCAAAACCAAACTCATAAACGCGAGAGACTGTCGAACGGAATCCTTTCCCTCGAACCGATCTCTGTGGACAAGACATAAATCCTGGAGGGAATTCTTTCCGAAAATAAATATTTTTGCTGCTTGCCCTATGTTGCATTCAACAAAATGGCGCCGTTGTCGGGGATTGGTTTTGATATTGAATCGCATTGCGATAGTTTCTTTGTTTTTGGGTTTTGTAGATATCGTATATTTTGTATATTTTCACTTGTCTATACTGATACTTGTACATTTTTTGTTTCTTTTAACGTTTGTTCAAGTGTTTGGTTAGGACGCTTGCTTTTGGTTGCGCGGTGAGGCATCACCATGGCATGAATGAAGGAAGTTTCTAATTAAGCACCGTAAAGGCGTCGAGCTTACGACGTAAAAAAAGCATGTTTTATAGTTTTTCTTTTCGAATGTTTTTGGTTGTTGTTTGCTCACAGATTTTGAATGACTTACTTGAGGATGCTTTTGTGATTTTACAAGTTAGTTCGTTTCAACTTGCGGATGTATGGTAATGATTTTGTTAAGTTTTGTACACGTCTGAGGTATGTATTTATCGCTTTCTATACTTTAGCATATTCATGATACTTAGGCTTTTTACAAACTTTCATGCCATTCATTCTTTTGTATACTTGTTCTATTGTGAATCACTTTAGTTCCCAACCTTTTTGTGAGGTGGCCTTCCATTGTTCATATATGCGGAGTACCAACATTCTTGTTCTAACTGGATTTTATTATGTTGAATCTGTTGTTTGTGTTGTTTATATGAATGCATGAAAAGGATCAAGGAAATTGTTTCATTTTGAGTACAACCACTTTAGCCAAATAGCCAATTCACCTTGTGAGTATGTGAGAATTCGTAACCCCTTTGAGCTTTTTGATCCATGTTTCTATTTGACCTTAATGCTTGTCTATGAGTATTTAGTTCACTTATTTTTGAATGGATTTTGTTTTTTCTTAAACCCTCAATTTTGTGTTGTTGTATGGATTTTCTTCCTTGCCTTAGAAAGTAGGGAGTATTCACATGATGGTGTGGTTGAATTCAAGTTGGGGAGAGAATGATTGTGTACTCATGGGTTGGATTCTATGCGGATTGAAAAAGAAAAGAAAAAAGAGAAAAATTTGTGAAAGAGAAAAAGAAAGAAAAAAGAAGAAAAAGAAAATCCTTGAAAAAGGAAACAAAAAGAGTTTCAATAATTGTGCTAAATAAGTATTGTGTGTTGTGTAGCACTTGGGATTTTGGAAGAAGTTGGTTGAAATTTTGTGTGTGAATCTTTGTGAGTTTTCACTCCCTTAGGTTTAGGCAAGTTTTTGTTTAAATTACCTTTAGAAATTGCCCCTTGGTTGTTTACCCGACCACGCTACAACCTTGAAAAGCCCTTGTGATTCTTGCCTTTGTATTTTCAATGTGAATTTCTGGATGTATGCATAATTTAGTCTTTTGTTTGCATGAGTGTTGTGTGAGTGTAAAGTACCTTATTGTGTGTTTTTCATCTACCGATGATTGTTTTTACTAGGTGTGATTCACTTTGGAACTTGTGTTGTTTTAGAATTTTGGCATGACTTTTGTATTTTGCATTTGTTTTGTGACTATGTTGTCGTCGTAGTTTAGTGGTAAGTATTTTCTTTTTGTGTGTACCATTTTCATTTGAACCATTCATTCTTTTTCATTTTTCAAAACCTGTTGATTCGTCATTCTTTGGATATTGCTTGTGCATGTTCAAGTTTGTTTGATTCTTGTTTGTGGACAAACAATTAGGTAAGTTGGGGAGAGTTTGATAAGTGCAAATTGTACCTATTTGTGTATATATGTTTTGTTGCACTCATCGATACTTTTTGTATATATCATTCAAATAAACCCCCAGTTTGTTATAAATACGTTTACTTTACGTTTTAGTGTATATATTGTGCAACGTGTAAATATTACTTAGTTTAATTTATTTTTTATCTCATTTTTGTAGGTATTTAATAAAGGCTATCTTGCCATATTCTTGAAGAGCATTGAATAAGCTTTCCAACGCTTCCGACCGTGCGTAAATCGGAGTTTCGGTGAAGAAGTTGTGGCCAAAATAAGGACTAGTTTTCTGTCTTGTTCGTACTGCGAACTGGCAGCGAGCATTCGCATTGTGAAGGTCCAGCGAAGGTCCCAGCGAAGGTTGGCAGAGAGTTACAAAAGAGAAATAATCCAACGTTCGCACTGCGAGCGTGTCAGCGAACATTCGCACTGCGAATGGTTCGTTCGCACTGCGAACCAACGAAGGAAAGCAAAGGCGGTTTAGCAATCAGAGGCACTTAAAGTGCCATTTTTTGAGTCATTCGCACTGCGAATGATCGCTCGCAGTGCGAACCTAGGCAGTAACTTTTGCCTATTTTAGTCATTTTTCATCATTTTTTAGATTATGGTTTTGGGGATTCTTGCTCCAACTCCATCAAACTTCATTTTTCTTGTAGATTAGCTTAGAAAGCATCATGGAAGCTTGCATCTGGATGATCTGGGATGGATTGATCGTCGATCGGCGCCGACAAACCGCGAGATGTTTGGTTCATTTCTGATTTTCTTTATGTCTTTCTTCTTTGTTGGGTTTGTATATGTATTGACTACGATCTCATGTATATTTGTCGCCCATGGCGTTGTATAAAACTTGCTTGACAAATCTTTATTGGTTAATGTCTCTGATTTTTGCTTTATGCACGGGGTTTGGGTTGCGTTAGAGATAACCGTCGCAAACTTCGATTAGGGATGATTGTCTGTTAGTTTCTGGATTCTAGAGATAGATTTAGAGCTAACAATCTTCAATAGGCGTCGAAGCTTAATTCCTTCCGTGTTTCAAGGCTTCGCTCACGATAGTGACGAAGAGAGTGACACGGTTGTTATCTCAACTGTGCGTTAGACATAACCTTTGTTGTGAGCGATGCTGGGTGATATTGAGGAGTATTGTAGGTGGAGTATAACTGGTCGGTAAGTTTAAGTTTGTGAGGAGTGATTTATATGCATTGTCGGACGAGTTTTTCTCTCTGAAGAATGGATTTGTTTTATGTTTTAATGTTTACTTTTCTGTTTTCTTGTTTGAAACCATTCAAAACCAAACTCATAAACGCGAGAGACTGTCGAACGGAATTCTTTCCCTCGAACCAATCTCTGTGGACAAGACATAAATCCTGGAGGGAATTCTTTCCGAAAATAAATATTTTTGCTGCTTGCCCTATGTTGCATTCAACAAAATGGCGCCGTTGTCGGGGATTGGTTTTGATATTGAATCGCATTGCGATAGTTTCTTTGTTTTTGGGTTTTGTAGATATCGTATATTTTTTATATTTTCACTTGTCTATACTGATACTTGTACATTTTTTGTTTCTTTTAACGTTTGTTCAAGTGTTTGGTTAGGACGCTTGCTTTTGGTTGCGCGGTGTGGCATCACCATGGCATGAATGAAGGAAGTTTCTAATTAAGCACCGTAAAGGCGTCGAGCTTACGACGTAAAAAAAGCATGTTTTATAGTTTTTCTTTTCGAATGTTTTTGGTTGTTGTTTGCTCACAGATTTTGAATGACTTACTTGAGGATGCTTTTGTGATTTTACAAGTTAGTTCGTTTCAACTTGCGGATGTATGGTAATGATTTTGTTAAGTTTTGTACACGTCTGAGGTATGTATTTATCGCTTTCTATACTTTAGCATATTCATGATACTTAGGCTTTTTACAAACTTTCATGCCATTCATTCTTTTGTATACTTGTTCTATTGTGAATCACTTTAGTTCCCAACCTTTTTGTGAGGTGGCCTTCCATTGTTCATATATGCGGAGTACCAACATTCTTGTTCTAACTGGATTTTATTATGTTGAATCTGTTGTTTGTGTTGTTTATATGAATGCATGAAAAGGATCAAGGAAATTGTTTCATTTTGAGTACAACCACTTTAGCCAAATAGTCAATTCACCTTGTGAGTGTGTGAGAATTCGTAACCCCTTTGAGCTTTTTGATCCATGTTTCTATTTGACCTTAATGCTTGTCTATGAGTATTTAGTTCACTTATTTTTGAATGGATTTTGTTTTTTCTTGAACCCTCAATTTTGTGTTGTTGTATGGATTTTCTTCCTTGCCTTAGAAAGTAGGGAGTATTCACATGATGGTGTGGTTGAATTCAAGTTGGGGAGAGAATGATTGTGTACTCATGGGTTGGATTCTATGCGGATTGAAAAAGAAAAGAAAAAAGAGAAAAATTTGTGAAAGAGAAAAAGAAAGAAAAAAGAAGAAAAAGAAAATCCTTGAAAAAGGAAACAAAAAGAGTTTCAATAATTGAGCTAAATAAGTATTGTGTGTTGTGTAGCACTTGGGATTTTGGAAGAAGTTGGTTGAAATTTTGTGTGTGAATCTTTGTGAGTTTTCACTCCCTTAGGTTTAGGCAAGTTTTTGTTTAAATTACCTTTAGAAATTGCCCCTTGGTTGTTTACCCGACCACGCTACAACCTTGAAAAGCCCTTGTGATTCTTGCCTTTGTATTTTCAATGTGAATTTCTGGATGTATGCATAATTTAGTCTTTTGTTTGCATGAGTGTTGTGTGAGTGTAAAGTACCTTATTGTGTGTTTTTCATCTACCGATGATTATTTTTACTAGGTGTGATTCACTTTGGAACTTGTGTCGTTTTAGAATTTTGGCATGACTTTTGTATTTTGCATTTGTTTCGTGACTATGTTGTCGTCGTAGTTTAGTGGTAAGTATTTTCTTTTTGTGTGTACCATTTTCATTTGAACCATTCATTCGTTTTCGTTTTTCAAAACCTGTTGATTCGTCATTCTTTGGATATTGCTTGTGCATGTTCAAGTTTGTTTGATTCTTGTTTGTGGACAAACAATTAGGTAAGTTGGGGAGAGTTTGATAAGTGCAAATTGTACCTATTTGTGTATATATGTTTTGTTGCACTCATCGATACTTTTTGTCTATATCATTCAAATAAACCCCCAGTTTGTTATAAATACGTTTACTTTACATTTTAGTGTATATATTGTGCAACGTGTAAATATTACTTAGTTTAATTTATTTTTTATCTCATTTTTGTAGGTATTTAATAAAGGCTATCTTGCCATATTCTTGAAGAGCATTGAATAAGCTTTCCAACGCTTCCGACCGTGCGTAAATCGGAGTTTCGGTGAAGAAGTTGTGGCCAAAATAAGGACTAGTTTTCTGTCTTGTTCGTACTGCGAACTGGCAGCGAGCATTCGCATTGTGAAGGTCCAGCGAAGGTCCCAGCGAAGGTTGGCAGAGAGTTACAAAAGAGAAATAAGCCAACGTTCGCACTGCGAGCGTGTCAGCGAACATTCGCACTGCGAATGGTTCGTTCGCACTGCGAACCAACGAAGGAAAGCAAAGGCGGTTTAGCAATCAGAGGCACTTAAAGTGCCATTTTTTGAGTCATTCGCATTGCGAATGATCGCTCGCAGTGCGAACCTAGACAGTAACTTTTGCCTATTTTAGTCATTTTTCATCATTTTTTAGGTTATGGTTTTGGGGATTCTTTCTCCAACTCCATGAAACTTCATTTTTCTTGTAGATTAGCTTAGAAAACATCATGGAAGCTTGCATGTAGATGATCTGGGATGGATTGATCGTCGATCGGCGCCGACAAACCGCGAGATGTTTGGTTCATTTCTGATTTTCTTTATGTCTTTCTTCTTTGTTGGGTTTGTATATGTATTGACTACTATCTCATGTATATTTGTCGCCCATGGCGTTGTATAAAACTTGCTTGACAAATCTTTATTGGTGAATGTCTCTGATTTTTGCTTTATGCACGGGGTTTGGGTTGCGTTAGAGATAACCGTCGCAAACTTCGATTAGGGATGATTGTCTGTTAGTTTCTGGATTCTAGAGATAGATTTAGAGCTAACAATCTTCAATAGGCGTCGAAGCTTAATTCCTTCCGTGTTTCAAGGCTTCGCTCACGATAGTGACGAAGAGAGTGACACGGTTGTTATCTCAACTGTGCGTTAGACATAACCTTTGTTGTGAGCGATGCTGGGTGATATTGAGGAGTATTGTAGGTGGAGTATAACTGGTCGGTAAGTTTAAGTTTGTGAGGAGTGATTTATATGCATTGTCGGACGAGTTTTTCTCTCTGAAGAATGAATTTGTTTTATGTTTTAATGTTTACTTTTCTGTTTTCTTGTTTGAAACCATTCAAAACCAAACTCATAAACGCGAGAGACTGTCGAACGGAATTCTTTCCCTCGAACCGATCTCTGTGGACAAGACATAAATCCCGGAGGGAATTCTTTCCGAAAATAAATATTTTTGCTGCTTGCCCTATGTTGCATTCAACAAAATGGCGCCGTTGTCGGGGATTGGTTTTGATATTGAATCGCATTGCGATAGTTTCTTTGTTTTTGGGTTTTGTAGATATCGTATATTTTGTATATTTTCACTTGTCTATACTGATACTTGAACATTTTTTGTTTCTTTTAATGTTTGTTCAAGTGTTTGGTTAGGACGCTTGCTTTTGGTTGCGCGGTGAGGCATCACCATGGCATGAATGAAGGAAGTTTCTAATTAAGCACCGTAAAGGCGTCGAGCTTACGACGTAAAAAAAGCATGTTTTATAGTTTTTCTTTTCGAATGTTTTTGGTTGTTGTTTGCTCACAGATTTTGAATGACTTACTTGAGGATGCTTTTGTGATTTTACAAGTTAGTTCGTTTCAACTTGCGGATGTATGGTAATGATTTTGTTAAGTTTTGTACACGTCTGAGGTATGTATTTATCGCTTTCTATACTTTAGCATATTCATGATACTTAGGCTTTTTACAAACTTTCATGCCATTCATTCTTTTGTATACTTGTTCTATTGTGAATCACTTTAGTTCCCAACCTTTTTGTGAGGTGGCCTTCCATTGTTCATATATGCGGAGTACCAACATTCTTGTTCTAACTGGATTTTATTATGTTGAATCTGTTGTTTGTGTTGTTTATATGAATGCATGAAAAGGATCAAGGAAATTGTTTCATTTTGAGTACAACCACTTTAGCCAAATAGTCAATTCACCTTGTGAGTGTGTGAGAATTCGTAACCCCTTTGAGCTTTTTGATCCATGTTTCTATTTGACCTTAATGCTTGTCTATGAGTATTTAGTTCACTTATTTTTGAATGGATTTTGTTTTTTCTTGAACGCTCAATTTTGTGTTGTTGTATGGATTTTCTTCCTTGCCTTAGAAAGTAGGGAGTATTCACATGATGGTGTGGTTGAATTCAAGTTGGGGAGAGAATGATTGTGTACTCATGGGTTGGATTCTATGCGGATTGAAAAAGAAAAGAAAAAAGAGAAAAATTTGTGAAAGAGAAAAAGAAAGAAAAAAGAAGAAAAAGAAAATCCTTGAAAAAGGAAACAAAAAGAGTTTCAATAATTGTGCTAAATAAGTATTGTGTGTTGTGTAGCACTTGGGATTTTGGAAGAAGTTGGTTGAAATTTTGTGTGTGAATCTTTGTGAGTTTTCACTCCCTTAGGTTTAGGCAAGTTTTTGTTTAAATTACCTTTAGAAATTGCCCCTTGGTTGTTCACCCGACCACGCTACAACCTTGAAAAGCCCTTGTGATTCTTGCCTTTGTATTTTCAATGTGAATTTCTGGATGTATGCATAATTTAGTCTTTTGTTTGCATGAGTGTTGTGTGAGTGTAAAGTACCTTATTGTGTGTTTTTCATCTACCGATGATTGTTTTTACTAGGTGTGATTCACTTTGGAACTTGTGTTGTTTTAGAATTTTGGCATGACTTTTGTATTTTGCATTTGTTTCGTGACTATGTTGTCGTCGTAGTTTAGTGGTAAGTATTTTCTTTTTGTGTGTACCATTTTCATTTGAACCATTCATTCGTTTTCGTTTTTCAAAACCTGTTGATTCGTCATTCTTTGGATATTGCTTGTGCATGTTCAAGTTTGTTTGATTCTTGTTTGTGGACAAACAATTAGGTAAGTTGGGGAGAGTTTAATAAGCGCAAATTGTACCTATTTGTGTATATATGTTTTGTTGCACTCATCGATACTTTTTGTCTATATCATTCAAATAAACCCCCAGTTTGTAATAAATACGTTTACTTTACGTTTTAGTGTATATATTGTGCAACGTGTAAATATTACTTAGTTTAATTTATTTTTTATCTCATTTTTGTAGGTATTTAATAAAGTCTATCTTGCCATATTCTTGAAGAGCATTGAATAAGCTTTCCAACGCTTCCGACCGTGCGTAAATCGGAGTTTCGGTGAAGAAGTTGTGGCCAAAATAAGGACTAGTTTTCTGTCTTGTTCGTACTGCGAACTGGCAGCGAGCATTCGCATTGTGAAGGTCCAGCGAAGGTCCCAGCGAAGGTTGGCAGAGAGTTACAAAAGAGAAATAAGCCAACGTTCGCACTGCGAGCGTGTCAGCGAACATTCGCACTGCGAATGGTTCGTTTGCACTGCGAACCAACGAAGGAAAGCAAAGGCGGTTTAGCAATCATTTTTTGAGTCATTCGCACTGCGAATGATCGCTCGCAGTGCGAACCTAGGTAGTAACTTTTGCCTATTTTAGTCATTTTTCATCATTTTTTAGGTTATGGTTTTGGGGATTCTTGCTCCAACTCCATCAAACTTCATTTTTCTTGTAGATTAGCTTAGAAAACATCATGGAAGCTTGCATGTGGATGATCTGGGATGGATTGATCGTCGATCGGCGCCGACAAACCGCGAGATGTTTGGTTCATTTCTGATTTTCTTTATGTCTTTCTTCTTTGTTGGGTTTGTATATGTATTGACTACGATCTCATGTATATTTGTCGCCCATGGCGTTGTATAAAACTTGCTTGACAAATCTTTAATGGTGAATGTCTCTGATTTTTGCTTTATGCACGGGGTTTGGGTTGCGTTAGAGATAACCGTCGCAAACTTCGATTAGGGATGATTGTCTGTTAGTTTCTGGATTCTAGAGATAGATTTAGAGCTAACAATCTTCAATAGGTGTCGAAGCTTAATTCCTTCCGTGTTTCAAGGCTTCGCTCACGATAGTGACGAAGAGAGTGACACGGTTGTTATCTCAACTGTGCGTTAGACATAACCTTTGTTGTGAGCGATGCTGGGTGATATTGAGGAGTATTGTAGGTGGAGTATAACTGGTCGGTAAGTTTAAGTTTGTGAGGAGTGATTTATATGCATTGCCGGACGAGTTTTTCTCTCTGAAGAATGAATTTGTTTTATGTTTTAATGTTTACTTTTCTGTTTTCTTGTTTGAAACCATTCAAAACCAAACTCATAAACGCGAGAGACTGTCGAACGGAATTCTTTCCCTCGAATCGATCTTTGTGGACAAGACATAAATCCCGGAGGGAATTCTTTCCGAAAATAAATATTTTTGCTGCTTGCCCTATGTTGCATTCAACAAAATGGCGTCGTTTTCGGGGATTGGTTTTGATATTGAATCGCATTGCGATAGTTTCTTTGTTTTTGGGTTTTGTAGATATCGTATATTTTGTATATTTTCACTTGTCTATACTGATACTTGTACATTTTTTGTTTCTTTTAACGTTTGTTCAAGTGTTTGGTTAGGACGCTTGCTTTTGGTTGCGCGGTGAGGCATCACCATGGCATGAATGAAGGAAGTTTCTAATTAAGCAACGTAAAGGCGTCGAGCTTACGACGTAAAAAAAGCATGTTTTATAGTTTTTCTTTTCGAATGTTTTTGGTTGTTGTTTGCTCACAGATTTTGAATGACTTACTTGAGGATGCTTTTGTGATTTTCCAAGTTGGTTCGTTTCAACTTGCGGATGTATGGTAATGATTTTGTTAAGTTTTGTACACGTCTGAGGTATGTATTTATCGCTTTCTATACTTTAGCATATTCATGATACTTAGGCTTTTTACAAACTTTCATGCCATTCATTCTTTTGTATACTTGTTCTATTGTGAATCACTTTAGTTCCCAACCTTTTTGTGAGGTGGCCTTCCATTGTTCATATATGCGGAGTACCAACATTCTTGTTCTAACTGGATTTTATTATGTTGAATCTGTTGTTTGTGTTGTTTATATGAATGCATGAAAAGGATCAAGGAAATTGTTTCATTTTGAGTACAACCACTTTAGCCAAATAGTCAATTCACCTTGTGAGTGTGTGAGAATCGTAACCCCTTTGAGCTTTTTGATCCATGTTTCTATTTGACCTTAATGCATGTCTATGAGTATTTAGTTCACTTATTTTTGAATGGATTTTGTTTTTTCTTGAACCCTCAATTTTGTGTTGTTGTATGGATTTTCTTCCTTGCCTTAGAAAGTAGGGAGTATTCACATGATGGTGTGGTTGAATTCAAGTTGGGGAGAGAATGATTGTGTACTCATGGGTTGGATTCTATGCGGATTGAAAAAGAAAAGAAAAAAGAGAAAAATTTGTGAAAGAGAAAAAGAAAGAAAAAAGAAGAAAAAGAAAATCCTTGAAAAAGGAAACAAAAAGAATTTCAATAATTGTGCTAAATAAGTATTGTGTGTTGTGTAGCACTTGGGATTTTGGAAGAAGTTGGTTGAAATTTTGTGTGTGAATCTTTGTGAGTTTTCACTCCCTTAGGTTTAGGCAAGTTTTTGTTTAAATTACCTTTAGAAATTGCCCCTTGGTTGTTTACCCGACCACGCTACAACCTTGAAAAGCCCTTGTGATTCTTGCCTTTGTATTTTCAATGTGAATTTCTGGATGTATGCATAATTTAGTCTTTTGTTTGCATGAGTGTTGTGTGAGTGTAAAGTACCTTATTGTGTGTTTTTCATCTACCGATGATTGTTTTTACTAGGTGTGATTCACTTTGGAACTTGTGTTGTTTTAGAATTTTGGCATGACTTTTGTATTTTGCATTTGTTTCGTGACTATGTTGTCGTCGTAGTTTAGTGGTAAGTATTTTCTTTTTGTGTGTACCATTTTCATTTGAACCATTCATTCGTTTTCGTTTTTCAAAACCTGTTGATTCGTCATTCTTTGGATATTGCTTGTGCATGTTCAAGTTTGTTTGATTCTTGTTTGTGGACAAACAATTAGGTAAGTTGGGGAGAGTTTGATAAGTGCAAATTGTACCTATTTGTGTATATATGTTTTGTTGCACTCATCGATACTTTTTGTCTATATCATTCAAATAAACCCCCAGTTTGTTATAAATACGTTTACTTTACGTTTTAGTGTATATATTGTGCAACGTGTAAATATTACTTAGTTTAATTTATTTTTTATCTCATTTTTGTAGGTATTTAATAAAGTCTATCTTGCCATATTCTTGAAGAGCATTGAATAAGCTTTCCAACGCTTCCGACCGTGCGTAAATCGGAGTTTCGGTGAAGAAGTTGTGGCCAAAATAAGGACTAGTTTTCTGTCTTGTTCGTACTGCGAACTGGCAGCGAGCATTCGCATTGTGAAGGTCCAGCGAAGGTCCCAGCGAAGGTTGGCAGAGAGTTACAAAAGAGAAATAAGCCAACGTTCGCACTGCGAGCGTGTCAGCGAACATTCGCACTGCGAATGGTTCGTTTGCACTGCGAACCAACGAAGGAAAGCAAAGGCGGTTTAGCAATCAGAGGCACTTAAAGTGCCATTTTTTGAGTCATTCGCACTGCGAATGATCGCTCGCAGTGCGAACCTAGGTAGTAACTTTTGCCTATTTTAGTCATTTTTCATCATTTTTTAGGTTATGGTTTTGGGGATTCTTGCTCCAACTCCATCAAACTTCATTTTTCTTGTAGATTAGCTTAGAAAACATCATGGAAGCTTGCATGTGGATGATCTGGGATGGATTGATCGTCGATCGGCGCCGACAAACCGCGAGATGTTTGGTTCATTTCTGATTTTCTTTATGTCTTTCTTCTTTGTTGGGTTTGTATATGTATTGACTACGATCTCATGTATATTTGTCGCCCATGGCGTTGTATAAAACTTGCTTGACAAATCTTTATTGGTGAATGTCTCTGATTTTTGCTTTATGCACGGGGTTTGGGTTGCGTTAGAGATAACCGTCGCAAACTTCGATTAGGGATGATTGTCTGTTAGTTTCTGGATTCTAGAGATAGATTTAGAGCTAACAATCTTCAATAGGTATCGAAGCTTAATTCCTTCCGTGTTTCAAGGCTTCGCTCACGATAGTGACGAAGAGAGTGACACGGTTGTTATCTCAACTGTGGGTTAGACATAACCTTTGTTGTGAGCGATGCTGGGTGATATTGAGGAGTATTGTAGGTGGAGTATAACTGGTCGGTAAGTTTAAGTTTGTGAGGAGTGATTTATATGCATTGCCGGACGAGTTTTTCTCTCTGAAGAATGAATTTGTTTTATGTTTTAATGTTTACTTTTCTGTTTTCTTGTTTGAAACCATTCAAAACCAAACTCATAAACGCGAGAGACTGTCGAACGGAATTCTTTCCCTCGAATCGATCTCTGTGGACAAGACATAAATCCCAGAGGGAATTCTTTCCGAAAATAAATATTTTTGCTGCTTGCCCTATGTTGCATTCAACAAAATGGCGCCGTTGTCGGGGATTGGTTTTGATATTGAATCGCATTGCGATAGTTTCTTTGTTTTTGGGTTTTGTAGATATCGTATATTTTGTATATTTTCACTTGTCTATACTGATACTTGTACATTTTTTGTTTCTTTTAACGTTTGTTCAAGTGTTTGGTTAGGACGCTTGCTTTTGGTTGCGCGGTGAGGCATCACCATGGCATGAATGAAGGAAGTTTCTAATTAAGCAACGTAAAGGCGTCGAGCTTACGACGTAAAAAAAGCATGTTTTATAGTTTTTCTTTTCGAATGTTTTTGGTTGTTGTTTGCTCACAGATTTTGAATGACTTACTTGAGGATGCTTTTGTGATTTTCCAAGTTGGTTCGTTTCAACTTGCGGATGTATGGTAATGATTTTGTTAAGTTTTGTACACGTCTGAGGTATGTATTTATCGCTTTCTATACTTTAGCATATTCATGATACTTAGGCTTTTTACAAACTTTCATGCCATTCATTCTTTTGTATACTTGTTCTATTGTGAATCACTTTAGTTCCCAACCTTTTTGTGAGGTGGCCTTCCATTGTTCATATATGCGGAGTACCAACATTCTTGTTCTAACTGGATTTTATTATGTTGAATCTGTTGTTTGTGTTGTTTATATGAATGCATGAAAAGGATCAAGGAAATTGTTTCATTTTGAGTACAACCACTTTAGCCAAATAGTCAATTCACCTTGTGAGTGTGTGAGAATCGTAACCCCTTTGAGCTTTTTGATCCATGTTTCTATTTGACCTTAATGCATGTCTATGAGTATTTAGTTCACTTATTTTTGAATGGATTTTGTTTTTTCTTGAACCCTCAATTTTGTGTTGTTGTATGGATTTTCTTCCTTGCCTTAGAAAGTAGGGAGTATTCACATGATGGTGTGGTTGAATTCAAGTTGGGGAGAGAATGATTGTGTACTCATGGGTTGGATTCTATGCGGATTGAAAAAGAAAAGAAAAAAGAGAAAAATTTGTGAAAGAGAAAAAGAAAGAAAAAAGAAGAAAAAGAAAATCCTTGAAAAAGGAAACAAAAAGAATTTCAATAATTGTGCTAAATAAGTATTGTGTGTTGTGTAGCACTTGGGATTTTGGAAGAAGTTGGTTGAAATTTTGTGTGTGAATCTTTGTGAGTTTTCACTCCCTTAGGTTTAGGCAAGTTTTTGTTTAAATTACCTTTAGAAATTGCCCCTTGGTTGTTTACCCGACCACGCTACAACCTTGAAAAGCCCTTGTGATTCTTGCCTTTGTATTTTCAATGTGAATTTCTGGATGTATGCATAATTTAGTCTTTTGTTTGCATGAGTGTTGTGTGAGTGTAAAGTACCTTATTGTGTGTTTTTCATCTACCGATGATTGTTTTTACTAGGTGTGATTCACTTTGGAACTTGTGTTGTTTTAGAATTTTGGCATGACTTTTGTATTTTGCATTTGTTTCGTGACTATGTTGTCGTCGTAGTTTAGTGGTAAGTATTTTCTTTTTGTGTGTACCATTTTCATTTGAACCATTCATTCGTTTTCGTTTTTCAAAACCTGTTGATTCGTCATTCTTTGGATATTGCTTGTGCATGTTCAAGTTTGTTTGATTCTTGTTTGTGGACAAACAATTAGGTAAGTTGGGGAGAGTTTGATAAGTGCAAATTGTACCTATTTGTGTATATATGTTTTGTTGCACTCATCGATACTTTTTGTCTATATCATTCAAATAAACCCCCAGTTTGTTATAAATACGTTTACTTTACGTTTTAGTGTATATATTGTGCAACGTGTAAATATTACTTAGTTTAATTTATTTTTTATCTCATTTTTGTAGGTATTTAATAAAGTCTATCTTGCCATATTCTTGAAGAGCATTGAATAAGCTTTCCAACGCTTCCGACCATGCGTAAATCGGAGTTTCGGTGAAGAAGTTGTGGCCAAAATAAGGACTAGTTTTCTGTCTTGTTCGTACTGCGAACTGGCAGCGAGCATTCGCATTGTGAAGGTCCAGCGAAGGTCCCAGCGAAGGTTGGCAGAGAGTTACAAAAGAGAAATAAGCCAACGTTCGCACTGCGAGCGTGTCAGCGAACATTTGCACTGCGAATGGTTCGTTCGCACTGCGAACCAACGAAGGAAAGCAAAGGCGGTTTAGCAATTAGAGGCACTTAAAGTGCCATTTTTTGAGTCATTCGCACTGCGAATGATCGCTCGCAGTGCGAACCTAGGCAGTAACTTTTGCCTATTTTAGTCATTTTTCATCATTTTTTAGGTTATGGTTTTGGGGATTCTTGCTCCAACTCCATCAAACTTCATTTTTCTTGTAGATTAGCTTAGAAAACATCATGGAAGCTTGCATGTGGATGATCTGGGATGGATTGATCGTCGATCGGCGCCGACAAACCGCGAGATGTTTGGTTCATTTCTGATTTTCTTTATGTCTTTCTTCTTTGTTGGGTTTGTATATGTATTGACTACGATCTCATGTATATTTGTCGCCCATGGCGTTGTATAAAACTTGCTTGACAAATCTTTATTGCTGAATGTCTCTGATTTTTGCTTTATGCACGGGGTTTGGGTTGCGTTAGAGATAACCGTCGCAAATTTCGATTAGGGATGATTGTCTGTTAGTTTCTGGATTCTAGAGATAGATTTAGAGCTAACAATCTTCAATAGGCGTCGAAGCTTAATTCCTTCCGTGTTTCAAGGCTTCGCTCACGATAGTGACGAAGAGAGTGACACGGTTGTTATCTCAACTGTGCGTTAGACATAACCTTTGTTATGAGCGATGCTGGGTGATATTGAGGAGTATTGTAGGTGGAGTATAACTGGTCGGTAAGTTTAAGTTTGTGAGGAGTGATTTATATGCACTGCCGGACGAGTTTTTCTCTCTGAAGAATGAATTTGTTTTATGTTTTAATGTTTACTTTTCTGTTTTCTTGTTTGAAACCATTCAAAACCAAACTCATAAACGCGAGAGACTATCGAACGAAATTCTTTCCCTCGAACCGATCTCTGTGGATAAGACATAAATCCCGGAGGGAATTCTTTCCGAAAATAAATATTTTTGCTGCTTGCCCTATGTTGCATTCAACAAAATGGCGCCGTTGTCGGGGATTGGTTTTGATATTGAATCGCATTGCGATAGTTTCTTTGTTTTTGGGTTTTGTAGATATCGTATATTTTGTATATTTTCACTTGTCTATACTGATACTTGTACATTTTTTGTTTCTTTTAACGTTTGTTCAAGTGTTTGGTTAGGACGCTTGCTTTTGGTTGCGCGGTGAGGTATCACCATGGCATGAATGAAGGAAGTTTCTAATTAAGCACCGTAAAGGCGTCGAGCTTACGACGTAAAAAAAGCATGTTTTATAGTTTTTCTTTTCGAATGTTTTTGGTTGTTGTTTGCTCACAGATTTTGAATGACTTACTTGAGGATGCTTTTGTGATTTTCCAAGTTGGTTCGTTTCAACTTGCGGATGTATGGTAATGATTTTGTTAAGTTTTGTACACGTCTGAGGTATGTATTTATCGCTTTCTATACTTTAGCATATTCATGATACTTAGGCTTTTTACAAACTTTCATGCCATTCATTCTTTTGTATACTTGTTCTATTGTGAATCACTTTAGTTCCCAACCTTTTTGTGAGGTGGCCTTCCATTGTTCATATATGCGGAGTACCAACATTCTTGTTCTAACTGGATTTTATTATGTTGAATCTGTTGTTTGTGTTATTTATACGAATGCATGAAAAGGATCAAGGAAATTGTTTCATTTTGAGTACAACCACTTTAGCCAAATAGTCAATTCACCTTGTGAGTGTGTGAGAATTCGTAACCCCTTTGAGCTTTTTGATCCATGTTTCTATTTGACCTTAATGCTTGTCTATGAGTATTTAGTTCACTTATTTTGAATGGATTTTGTTTTTTCTTGAACCCTCAATTTTGTGTTGTTGTATGGATTTTCTTCCTTGCCTTAGAAAGTAGGGAGTATTCACATGATGGTGTGGTTGAATTCAAGTTGGGGAGAGAATGATTGTGTACTCATGGGTTGGATTCTATGCAGATTGAAAAAGAAAAGAAAAAAGAGAAAAATTTGTGAAAGAGAAAAAGAAAGAAACAAGAAGAAAAAGAAAATCCTTGAAAAAGGAAACAAAAAGAGTTTCAATAATTGTGCTAAATAAGTATTGTGTGTTGTGTAGCACTTGGGATTTTGGAAGAAGTTGGTTGAAATTTTGTGTGTGAATCTTTGTGAGTTTTCACTCCCTTAGGTTTAGGCAAGTTTTTGTTTAAATTACCTTTAGAAATTGCCCCTTGGTTGTTTACCCGACCACGCTACAACCTTGAAAAGCCCTTGTGATTCTTGCCTTTGTATTTTCAATGTGAATTTCTGGATGTATACATAATTTAGTCTTTTGTTTGCATGAGTGTTGTGTGAGTGTAAAGTACCTTATTGTGTGTTTTTCATCTACCGATGATTGTTTTTACTAGGTGTGATTCACTTTGGAACTTGTGTTGTTTTAGAATTTTGGCATGACTTTTGTATTTTGCATTTGTTTCGTGACTATGTTGTCGTCGTAGTTTAGTGGTAAGTATTTACTTTTTGTGTGTACCATTTTCATTTGAACCATTCATTCGTTTTCGTTTTTCAAAACCTGTTGATTCGTCATTCTTTGGATATTGCTTGTGCATGTTCAAGTTTGTTTGATTCTTGTTTGTGGACAAACAATTAGGTAAGTTGGGGAGAGTTTGATAAGTGCAAATTGTGCCTATTTGTGTATATATGTTTTGTTGCACTCATCGATACTTTTTGTCTATATCATTCAAATAAACCCCCAGTTTGTTATAAATACGTTTACTTTACGTTTTAGTGTATATATTGTGCAACGTGTAAATATTACTTAGTTTAATTTATTTTTTATCTCATTTTTGTAGGTATTTAATAAAGGCTATCTTGCCATATTCTTGAAGAGCATTGAATAAGCTTTCCAACGCTTCCGACCGTGCGTAAATCGGAGTTTCGGTGAAGAAGTTGTGGCCAAAATAAGGACTAGTTTTCTGTCTTGTTCGCACTGCGAACTGGCAGCGAGCATTCGCATTGTGAAGGTCCAGCGAAGGTCCCAGCGAAGGTTGGCAGAGAGTTACAAAAGAGAAATAAGCCAACGTTCGCACTGCGAGCGTGTCAGCGAACATTCGCACTGCGAATGGTTCGTTCGCACTGCGAACCAACGAAGGAAAGCAAAGGCGGTTTAGCAATCAGAGGCACTTAAAGTGCCATTTTTTGAGTCATTCGCACTGCGAATGATCGCTCGCAGTGCGAACCTAGGCAGTAACTTTTGCCTATTTTAGTCATTTTTCATCATTTTTTAGGTTATGGTTTTGGGGATTCTTGCTCCAACTCCATCAAACTTCATTTTTCTTGTAGATTAGCATAGAAAACATCATGGAAGCTTGCATGTGGATGATCTGGGATGGATTGATCGTCGATCGGCGCCGAAAAACCGCGAGATGTTTGGTTCATTTCTGATTTTCTTTATGTCTTTCTTCTTTGTTGGGTTTGTATATGTATTGACTACGATCTCATGTATATTTGTCGCCCATGGCGTTGTATAAAACTTGCGTGACAAATCTTTATTGGTGAATGTCTCTGATTTTTGCTTTATGCACGGGGTTTGGGTTGCGTTAGAGATAACCGTCGCAAACTTCGATTAGGGATGATTGTCTGTTAGTTTCTGGATTCTAGAGATAGATTTAGAGCTAACAATCTTCAATAGGCGTCGAAGCTTAATTCCTTCCGTGTTTCAAGGCTTCGCTCACGATAGTGACGAAGAGAGTGACACGGTTGTTATCTCAACTGTGCGTTAGACATAACCTTTGTTGTGAGCGATGCTGGGTGATATTGAGGAGTATTGTAGGTGGAGTATAACTGGTCGGTAAGTTTAAGTTTGTGAGGAGTGATTTATATGCATTGTCGGACGAGTTTTTCTCTCTGAAGAATGAATTTGTTTTATGTTTTAATGTTTACTTTTCTGTTTTCTTGTTTGAAACCATTCAAAACCAAACTCATAAACGCGAGAGACTGTCGAACGGAATTCTTTCCCTCGAACCGATCTCTGTGGACAAGACATAAATCCCGGAGGGAATTCTTTCCGAAAATAAATATTTTTGCTGCTTGCCCTATGTTGCATTCAACAAAATGGCGCCGTTGTCGGGGATTGGTTTTGATATTGAATCGCATTGCGATAGTTTCTTTGTTTTTGGGTTTTGTAGATATCGTATATTTTATATATTTTCACTTGTCTATACTGATACTTGTACATTTTTTGTTTCTTTTAACGTTTGTTCAAGTGTTTGGTTAGGACGCTTGCTTTTGGTTGCGCGGTGAGGCATCACCATGGCATGAATGAAGGAAGTTTCTAATTAAGCACCGTAAAGGCGTCGAGCTTACGACGTAAAAAAAGCATGTTTTATAGTTTTTCTTTTCGAATGTTTTTGGTTGTTGTTTGCTCACAGATTTTGAATGACTTACTTGAGGATGCTTTTGTGATTTTCCAAGTTGGTTCGTTTCAACTTGCGGATGTATGGTAATGATTTTGTTAAGTTTTGTACACGTCTGAGGTATGTATTTATCGCTTTCTATACTTTAGCATATTCATGATACTTAGGCTTTTTACAAACTTTCATGCCATTCATTCTTTTGTATACTTGTTCTATTGTGAATCACTTTAGTTCCCAACCTTTTTGTGAGGTGGCCTTCCATTGTTCATATATGCGGAGTACCAACATTCTTGTTCTAACTGGATTTTATTATGTTGAATCTGTTGTTTGTGTTATTTATACGAATGCATGAAAAGGATCAAGGAAATTGTTTCATTTTGAGTACAACCACTTTAGCCAAATAGTCAATTCACCTTGTGAGTGTGTGAGAATTCGTAACCCCTTTGAGCTTTTTGATCCATGTTTCTATTTGACCTTAATGCTTGTCTATGAGTATTTAGTTCACTTATTTTGAATGGATTTTGTTTTTTCTTGAACCCTCAATTTTGTGTTGTTGTATGGATTTTCTTCCTTGCCTTAGAAAGTAGGGAGTATTCACATGATGGTGTGGTTGAATTCAAGTTGGGGAGAGAATGATTGTGTACTCATGGGTTGGATTCTATGCAGATTGAAAAAGAAAAGAAAAAAGAGAAAAATTTGTGAAAGAGAAAAAGAAAGAAACAAGAAGAAAAAGAAAATCCTTGAAAAAGGAAACAAAAAGAGTTTCAATAATTGTGCTAAATAAGTATTGTGTGTTGTGTAGCACTTGGGATTTTGGAAGAAGTTGGTTGAAATTTTGTGTGTGAATCTTTGTGAGTTTTCACTCCCTTAGGTTTAGGCAAGTTTTTGTTTAAATTACCTTTAGAAATTGCCCCTTGGTTGTTTACCCGACCACGCTACAACCTTGAAAAGCCCTTGTGATTCTTGCCTTTGTATTTTCAATGTGAATTTCTGGATGTATACATAATTTAGTCTTTTGTTTGCATGAGTGTTGTGTGAGTGTAAAGTACCTTATTGTGTGTTTTTCATCTACCGATGATTGTTTTTACTAGGTGTGATTCACTTTGGAACTTGTGTTGTTTTAGAATTTTGGCATGACTTTTGTATTTTGCATTTGTTTCGTGACTATGTTGTCGTCGTAGTTTAGTGGTAAGTATTTACTTTTTGTGTGTACCATTTTCATTTGAACCATTCATTCGTTTTCGTTTTTCAAAACCTGTTGATTCGTCATTCTTTGGATATTGCTTGTGCATGTTCAAGTTTGTTTGATTCTTGTTTGTGGACAAACAATTAGGTAAGTTGGGGAGAGTTTGATAAGTGCAAATTGTGCCTATTTGTGTATATATGTTTTGTTGCACTCATCGATACTTTTTGTCTATATCATTCAAATAAACCCCCAGTTTGTTATAAATACGTTTACTTTACGTTTTAGTGTATATATTGTGCAACGTGTAAATATTACTTAGTTTAATTTATTTTTTATCTCATTTTTGTAGGTATTTAATAAAGGCTATCTTGCCATATTCTTGAAGAGCATTGAATAAGCTTTCCAACGCTTCCGACCGTGCGTAAATCGGAGTTTCGGTGAAGAAGTTGTGGCCAAAATAAGGACTAGTTTTCTGTCTTGTTCGCACTGCGAACTGGCAGCGAGCATTCGCATTGTGAAGGTCCAGCGAAGGTCCCAGTGAAGGTTGGCAGAGAGTTACAAAAGAGAAATAAGCCAACGTTCGCACTGCGAGCGTGTCAGCGAACATTCGCACTGCGAATGGTTCGTTCACACTGCGAACCAACGAAGGAAAGCAAAGGCGGTTTAGCAATCAGAGGCACTTAAAGTGCCATTTTTTGAGTCATTCGCACTGCGAATGATCGCTCGCAGTGCGAACCTAGGCAGTAACTTTTGCCTATTTTAGTCATTTTTCATCATTTTTTAGGTTATGGTTTTGGGGATTCTTGCTCCAACTCCATCAAACTTCATTTTTCTTGTAGATTAGCTTAGAAAACATCATGGAAGCTTGCATGTGGATGATCTGGGATGGATTGATCGTCGATCGGCGCCGACAAACCGCGAGATGTTTGGTTCATTTCTGATTTTCTTTATGTCTTTCTTCTTTGTTGGGTTTGTATATGTATTGACTACGATCTCATGTATATTTGTCGCCCATGGCGTTGTATAAAACTTGCTTGACAAATTTTATTGGTGAATGTCTCTGATTTTTGCTTTATGCACGGGGTTTGGGTTGCGTTAGAGATAACCGTCGCAAACTTCGATTAGGGATGATTGTCTGTTAGTTTCTGGATTCTAGAGATAGATTTAGAGCTAACAATCTTCAATAGGCATCGAAGCTTAATTCCTTCCGTGTTTCAAGGCTTCGCTCACGATAGTGACGAAGAGAGTGACACGGTTGTTATCTCAACTGTGCGTTAGACATAACCTTTGTTGTGAGCGATGCTGGGTGATATTGAGGAGTATTGTAGGTGGAGTATAACTGGTCGGTAAGTTTAAGTTTGTGAGGAGTGATTTATATGCATTGTCGGACGAGTTTTTCTCTCTGAAGAATGAATTTGTTTTATGTTTTAAAGTTTACTTTTCTGTTTTCTTGTTTGAAACCATTCAAAACCAAACTCATAAACGCGAGAGACTGTCGAACGAAATTCTTTCCCTCGAACCGATCTCTGTGGATAAGACATAAATCCCGGAGGGAATTCTTTCCGAAAATAAATATTTTTGCTGCTTGCCCTATGTTGCATTCAACAAAATGGCGCCGTTGTCGGGGATTGGTTTTGATATTGAATCGCATTGCGATAGTTTCTTTGTTTTTGGGTTTTGTAGATATCGTATATTTTGTATATTTTCACTTGTCTATATTGATACTTGTACATTTTTTGTTTCTTTTAACGTTTGTTCAAGTGTTTGGTTAGGACGCTTGCTTTTGGTTGCGCGGTGAGGCATCACCATGGCATGAATGAAGGAAGTTTCTAATTAAGCACCGTAAAGGCGTCGAGCTTACGACGTAAAAAAAGCATGTTTTATAGTTTTTCTTTTCGAATGTTTTTGGTTGTTGTTTGCTCACAGATTTTGAATGACTTACTTGAGGATGCTTTTGTGATTTTCCAAGTTGGTTCGTTTCAACTTGTGGATGTATGGTAATGATTTTGTTAAGTTTTGTACACGTCTGAGGTATGTATTTATCGCTTTCTATACTTTAGCATATTCATGATACTTAGGCTTTTTACAAACTTTCATGCCATTCATTCTTTTGTATACTTGTTATATTGTGAATCACTTTAGTTCCCAACCTTTTTGTGAGGTGGCCTTCCATTGTTCATATATGCGGAGTACCAACATTCTTGTTCTAACTGGATTTTATTATGTTGAATCTGTTGTTTGTGTTGTTTATATGAATGCATGAAAAGGATCAAGGAAATTGTTTCATTTTGAGTACAACCACTTTAGCCAAATAGTCAATTCACCTTGTGAGTGTGTGAGAATTCGTAACCCCTTTGAGCTTTTTGATCCATGTTTCTATTTGACCTTAATGCTTGTCTATGAGTATTTAGTTCACTTATTTTTGAATGGATTTTGTTTTTTCTTGAACCCTCAATTTTGTGTTGTTGTATGGATTTTCTTCTTTCCCTTAGAAAGTAGGGAGTATTCACATGATGGTGTGGTTGAATTCAAGTTGGGGAGAGAATGATTGTGTACTCATGGGTTGGATTCTATGCGGATTGAAAAAGAAAAGAAAAAAGAGAAAAATTTGTGAAAGAGAAAAAGAAAGAAACAAGAAGAAAAAGAAAATCCTTGAAAAAGGAAACAAAAAGAGTTTCAATAATTGTGCTAAATAAGTATTGTGTGTTGTGTAGCACTTGGGATTTTGGAAGAAGTTGGTTGAAATTTTGTGTGTGAATCTTTGTGAGTTTTCACTCCCTTAGGTTTAGGCAAGTTTTTGTTTAAATTACCTTTAGAAATTGCCCCTTGGTTGTTTACCCGACCACGTTACAACCTTGAAAAGCCCTTGTGATTCTTGCCTTTGTATTTTCAATGTGAATTTCTGGATGTATGCATAATTTAGTCTTTTGTTTGCAGGAGTGTTGTGTGAGTGTAAAGTACCTTATTGTGTGTTTTTCATCTACCGATGATTGTTTTTACTAGGTGTGATTCACTTTGGAACTTGTGTTGTTTTAGAATTTTGGCATGACTTTTGTATTTTGCATTTGTTTCGTGACTATGTTGTCGTCGTAGTTTAGTGGTAAGTATTTTCTTTTAGTGTGTACCATTTTCATTTGAACCATTCATTCGTTTTCGTTTTTCAAAACCTGTTGATTCGTCATTCTTTGGAAATTGCTTGTGCATGTTCAAGTTTGTTTGATTCTTGTTTGTGGACAAACAATTTGGTAAGTTGGGGAGAGTTTGATAGGTGCAAATTGTACCTATTTGTGTCTATATGTTTTGTTGCACTTATCGATACTTTTTGTCTATATCATTCAAATAAACCCCCAGTTTGTTATAAATACGTTTACTTTACGTTTTAGTGTATATATTGTGCAACGTATAAATATTACTTAGTTTAATTTATTTTTTATCTCATTTTTGTAGGTATTTAATAAAGGCTATCTTGCCATATTCTTGAAGAGCATTGAATAAGCTTTCCAACGCTTCAGACCGTGCGTAAATCGGAGTTTCGGTGAAGAAGTTGTGGCCAAAATAAGGACTGGTTTTCTGTCTTGTTCGCACTGCGAACTGGCAGCGAGCATTCGCATTGCGGAGGTCCAGTGAAGGTCCCAGCGAAGGTTGGCAGAGAGTTACAAAAGAGAAATAAGCCAACGTTCACACTGTGCGTGTCAGCGAACATTCGCACTGCGACTGGTTCGTTCGCACTGCGAACCAACGAAGTAAAGCAAAGGCGGTTTAGCAATCAGAGGCACTTAAAGTGCCATTTTTTGAGTCATTCGCACTGCGAATGATCGCTCACAGTGCGAACCTGGGCAGTAACTTTTTCCTATTTTAGTCATTTTTCATCATTTTTTATGTTATGGTTTTGGGGATTCTTGCTCCAACTCCATCAAACTTCATTTTTCTTGTAGATTAGCTTAGAAAACATCATGGAAGCTTGCATGTGGATGATCCGGGATGGATTGATCGTCGATCGGCGCCGACAAACCGCGAGATGTTTGGTTCATTTCTGATTTTCTTTATGTCTTTCTTCTTTGTTGGGTTTGTATATGTATTGACTACGATCTCATGTATATTTGTCGCCCATGGCGTTGTATAAAACTTGCTTGACAAATCTTTATTGGTGAATGTCTCTGATTTTTGCTTTATGCACGGGATTTGGGTTGCGTTAGAGATAATCGTCGCAAACTTCGATTAGGGATGATTGTCTGTTAGTTTCTGGATTCTAGAGATAGATTTAGAGCTAACAATCTTCAATAAACGTCGAAGCTTAATTCCTTCCGTGTTTCGAGGCATCGCTCGCGAGAGTGACGAAGAGAGTGACACGGTTGTTATCTCAACTGTGCGTTAGACATAACCTTTGTTGTGAGCGATGCTGGGTGATATTGAGGAGTGTTGTAGGTGGAGTATAACTGGTCGGTAAGTTTAAGTTTGTGAGGAGTGATTTATATGCATTGCCGGACGAGTTTTTCTCTCTGAAGAATGAATTTGTTTTATGTTTTAATGTTTACTTTTCTGTTTTCTTGTTTGAAATCATTCAAAACCAAACTCATAAACGCGAGAGACTGTCGAACGGAATTCTTTCCCTCGAACCGATCTCTGTGGACACGACATAAATCCCGGAGGGAATTCTTTCCGAAAATAAATATTTTTGCTGCTTGCCCTATGTTGTATTCAACACAACACGCCATGCCTCCACACCAAACACAATATGCACAAAACCTTGTTAATTCCTCACAAACCTTCAAATCTCAAACCTTCATAGAACCTTCACCCAACCTTGCATAATCATCCAGCCATGCACCAACTTCACACAATTTTTACGCTGTTGGTATGTGTAATATCCACTCTGCGTACGTACTATTCTCACAACCCCAAACCGGCTTTTCCACAACGTTAGTTCCCACAACAACAAAATCAATTCTGCAACCACGACGAGCCTTCACGCACCACCCACTGCCAGCTTTACAAACCTGTACCAAAACGCACAGGAATTAACAAAACGGCAATGCACCAAATTCGTTTCTCACTCAATTCACTCTATAAAACCACATACTTCTCTCTAAAAGAGGGAGAGCTTCAAAAAACCAAAAAATTCTGTTAACCTTCAAAAACCACCAAACAACTCCTTCGTTCACCACCAAACGACATCCCTTTCCACCTTCCTCAACCGTGGTCAATAACCAAAACAGAAACAACCACCGTGTTCAAACCCCATTAACGAACCACCTTGTATCTTCAAGCTCCACCCACTCCCGATCTGCACAACTAACCACCGCACCATCACTTTCTCACTACAAAACCTTCGAAATCAACTTCCAAACCTCACAACGTTTTAACCTCAACCTTTCCCAGCCTCCATTCTCAAACAACTCAAACACCCTTCAATCCCACATATAAAAGCAGAACCCTTTCATTCTTCTGAAAAAACGGAAAGCCACCCTCTGTTTCAACTTTCACCAATAACTCACATTCAACCCACCTCCTTTCCACTTGTAAGCAGTCGCACAAATCACTCATTACATGACCATCCCTTAGTTTTCACTCTGACCTTCACACTCCGTCCAAACACCATCACCAACAACTGCACAAAAAAAACCTCTCAGAGCCAAACCCACAAACATTTCGGACTTAATAGAAGAGAAGAAGAAGTGATCGGAAACGCAAAACTTCGAATCAAACCTGAGACACGGAAGCAAATCCGTGAAACCATAATCGCGGAATCGGAAGACTGTCGTCGAGAAAGAGAAGGTTGAGAATGTGATTTGGATTTTGTTGATTGAACTGTGTTGATTGTGTCCGCGATTTGTTTCCATCCCAATACATTTTATTTGGTTTTTGTTTTTTTGTATATAAAAAATAAGGACAAAATTCTGATGATTGAGAGAAAACGTGTGGGGTTGGTGGGTATTTCACCCTCACTTTTCTTTTCTTAACCGCCTTTGGATGATGGGCTTTGTCAAAGCCCAAGTGATTCCATCTTTGGTTTTCATTTAAACACACCCTCCCTCTTTTGGCAATGGATTCTTTATTTTAAGATTTTTGTTTTATTTTGTAATCCTTGATTTCATTTCCATTTAGATTTTCCTTTTATATTTTTATTTTGGGCCAATGATATGACTCAATTCATAATTTAATCAAACCGATTAAATTTTGATTTATTTGAGGCCTACCCATTTATTTATTTGTATTTCAATTTATTCACTATTTTTACATTTACTTTGGGTCTATGAAAATCAAACATCGACGATTTGTCGATTTCTCGATAAAGGTGAGACCTTTATTATTTTTCATGTCATTTTCAATTTTATTTTATTTCTATCATTTTTGTTTCATTTATATTTATTTTGGGGTCAATGAAAGCCAAATATCGATAGATTTATCGAATTCTCGATTAAATCTCGATAAAGGTGAGACCTTTATTATTTTTCTTATCATTTTCGATTTTTATTTCATTTCCATTATTTCGTCCATTATTCTTATTTATTTTGGGTCGAAGAAAACCAAATGTCGATCGATTTATCGAATTCTCGAATAAATCTCGATAAAGGTGAGACCTTTATCCTTTGTATTCGCTTTTTTCGATTGTATTCCATTTTTATTCATTTTGGATCGATGAAAATCAAATATCGATTGATTTATCGAATTCACGATTAATTCTCGATAAAGGTGAGACCTTTATGATTTGTACTCATATTTTCGATTTAATTCCTTATTTGTCACTTTATATTTCATTTATTTTCACTTTTGGTCAATGAAAGTCAAAAGTCGTTGATTATCGATTTCCCGATTAAATCCGATTAAGACGAGACCAACTTTATTTTTTATGTTAATATTATATCTTGTCATATTATCTCGATTATATTATTATTCATATTGTCATTGTTCATATCCATATTCACATTTATTTATCTAACCATTCTTCATTTATTCACCATTTATCGAAAACAATCTAACAATTATCGAAACCCTAAAAATAATTAACTAATGGACTGTTGATTATGATCATTCATTTGCTTGGCGCTTGCTCAAGGTTTAGTTTAGGACACTTCGCACACACACGGCTTCCTTTTGGGCTACCTTACAATGAGACCATTTATTTCTGTCAACACTTGTAATTTACATGTATCCCTCCCTCATTCCGATGTACGCACTTAATATTGTTTTGATTGTGGTTTGTTTACTAGGAGCACCCCTAGGGACTAGCATAGGCAACCTATTTTCAAACCAAAACCTCGATTCGTCGTCGAGACATTTTTCAAACAACCCATTTTCACATCAAACTCTCGATTCGTTGTCGAGCCATTTCTAAACAAACCTTTTCAATCAAACTCTCGATTCGTCGTCGAGCCATTTTCAAAATCAACATCAAAACCAACGTCTTTTCATTTACAATAAACCCTTGATCCAACGTCAAGTGGATTTTCATAATCAAAGTTCGAAAACAACTAATAACTATCGTAATTCCTTTAAGGTGAAAAATGGGGGTTCAAGTCTTTGATCTCTCTTCGATTGTTTGGGTACGAGTTCTCTTACTCGTGTCTAAGCAATTGACGCCTCTTCCTTTAACAATCCAACTCTTTTCGAAATAACCAAGCGCCTACAAAAAACCCTTGATCCAACATCAAGGAGATTTTCACAATTAACCTCAAAACGACTAACAACTATCAAAACATTTTTCAAGGTGAAAAATGGGGGTTCAAGTCTTTGATCTCTCTTCTATTGTTTGGGTGCGAGTTTTCTTACTCGTGTGTGAGCAATTGACGCCTCTTTTAAAAATCAACCAACTCCCTTGTTTCGTGGGCGTACCACGAACTACGACTGCTCTGATTCTTTATTCTCGTCCGAGTAAAGATACGTAGGCACAAGATTACGATAATCTTGGCGAGCTACCTTTTTCTTTTTCCCCGTTTGTGTCTACCTTTTTCTTTTTCCCTGTTTGTGTCTACCTTTTTCTTTTTCCCCCGTTTGTGTCCACACTTTTTCTTTTTCCCCCGCTTCCACACTACCATCTTTTTCCGTCAAACCCCGTAGTCGAACTATGATTGCTCTGATTCCTCATTCTCGTCTGAATGAGCATACGTAGGCCCGAGGTCGCGATGATCTTGCCGAGCACCCTATCCTTAAACCACCCATTTCCCCTTAGTATCTTTTCCTTTTATCTTTACTTTCCCGCATTTATTTTAGAGAAGAAAATAGACAAACTTAGCTAACGAGTATCGCGATTCGAATCAAGAGGTTCCCGTTGAGTACAACGGACGTGAGGGGGTGCGCGTACCTTCCCCTCACGTAATCGACTCCCGAACCCAGAATGTGGTTGCGACGACCATGTTCTTATCCTCCTCCTTAAAGGTTTTCTCGATATTTTCCTTTCCCTCTTTTGGGATAAATAAAGTTCGGTGGCGACTCTGTTCGAACCGTTTTCCGCGCCTTTTGCGCGAAGGTCGTATTTTCGATGAATTTTCGAGGTGTGACAGATGACAACTCTGCTGGGGATCTGCATTGCCCTATGCTAGAGAGAGTCAAGCCTAACTTGACTCGATTCATGAGTGTTAGATTCGCTTGTTTGTTTATCTTCTCTTGTTTATTCGTTTGCTTATTTACTCGCTTTCCTATTTCCTTTTGTGTTACCTTATCTGTGGCATTCTTGGGTTGTTCTTACGTTGGGAACTTTGTGAGATGGCTCTACACCCGAGTCAAGAAAAACCCTAGGATTAGGATGGTGGTTGTGTAGTGTAGGCTTGCGTGGTTTCTTCCGCGTGAGTTGAAGCGAAAACCACCGCTTGGAGTAGATTCCCTTGGAGATATTATTGTTGTGGTGAAACTTTGCCATGATGATAATACTTTCGGGGTGGGTCGTCAATCCCAAGGACCATTAACCCAATTTACCCACGGTGGTTGGTAGTGTTAATTCTATGTGAGTTAATACGAATGCCCCAATCAGATGAGATCCCTCGAACGTATTACTTCCTGACAGTAATATTGTCGACCTCGATCTAGGATTCTGAGAACCCTATTTAGAACCCGTGTGTCGATGGTTGTGTAGTGGGCGCCTTCGAGGAGTCTTTCTCGTGGGGAAGGAACGAAGACCTCACCTAGACGAGATTATTTCGAGGATATTATAGTCGGATGTCTCTTCATCTTGGTTATAATGTTTTCGAAATATATCCGTAACTCTAGGCACCTACCCATCTTAGAAACCTACCTGTGGGTTTTCTTGATCCTAGCTGTGGTTCTTGACCCGTCATCTCCGACCAACCGCAGAACTGTTTGAAGTTGTTCGATCCTGCGATCCTGGATCTTGCATCTTGCATTGCATCTTATATCAATGCATTGTATTGCATCTGTTACGCATCTTGCATTGCATTTTTAACCTTAGAAGCTCACTTCACCTTCCTTCCTTCATAACCAGCAAATCAAGCTGATTCCTCGACACCAGTACGCAGCTCAAGCCAAAAGCAGAGGAATGATGAATCATATCCAACAAAGACCATGTCACCATATGTTAGTCTAAGCCATCAGTCATTGAAGGGGTTGCCGAAGACAAGCAGAACAGTCTCCACCTCTGAACAAGCCAGTTCAAGCACCAATCAAGTCAAGACAGAAGATCAGTTCCTCGAAGAAGCCATTCGTCAGGCCATCCCATCACTTCGCATCCTTGTATTTTGTCTTTGTTTGTTCAAGTATTGTTTGCTTCAAACATTGTGATTTGTATTTGGTTTTCTTAATGTGTTGACTATGCATGTTTTGAATTAGTTATGTCGTATTCACTCCTTTTTTTTCCATTTACTGCAAAACACCGACACATTTATCCACTTCACTTTCTTTATCAACTGCCGTTTAGCAATGATTGGAGGGAGGATGATGACAACGAAATACCCATAATTGCAAAATGTATGCTTTCGGATAAAATCCAGCCGATGATGTACATGCATTATTTCAATCCCCCTAAACACTGGAGAGACAAGGAGTTAATCCCTAGTAAACCACTTCTAGCCTAGAAGTAGTAGTTTCCTTCGGATATTTAAACCCTTACATCCAACCTGGGGCAGGGTAGTGTTCAGTTAATCCTAATTACGCACTCGAATCACAAAGCAAAATTCCATAAGACATGACGGTTGTTCATCAATACCCATGACTTGGCAGTCACAACCCTCCAAAAAAAAAAAAAAAAAATCAAAAGCCTACTAAGTCGAGCACCTCAAAGGAGACTTAGGCAAAAATCAAAGCAACCCTGATGGACTCGACAAGCGAAATCAGTTCATGCAAAAGATAGGGATCAAAACAAAAACAAAAGAGGCCCTCGAATTCTTAACCTCAACAAAAAAACAAAAAAATCAAAAGCCTGCTAAGTCGAGCACCTCAAAGGAGACTTAGGCAAAAATCAAAGCAACCCTGATGGACTCGACAAGCGAAATCAGTCCATGCAAAAGATAGGGATCAAAATAAAAACAAAAGAGGCCCTCGAATCCTTAACCTCAACAAAATAAGACATAGTGACCACCAAATCAAAACCAAAGGGTCACTGACATCCATTAAAAACAAAATAAGGTGACTGCCAGTTCGAGCAAACCTTGAATCATCACGCTTACACCGTCAACCCTTTTGGAATACAAACATGTGCAGAATTAACTGAGCGTAGGACTGGAGATCATCACGAAGAAGGGGTGGGTACAAATCATACTTTGAGCCTAATATCCTTTGTTTTATAAACCGTAAACCAGACCACGTTACAACCCTCGAAAGACCTAATTGAGGCGAGGTTTATTCTGAAAGCATATTATTGCCAGGTTGCATAAACTGACTCCCCATATTTGCTAATCTTCAGCATTGGTGTCATTTTCCTTGCTATATCTTTCACACCATTAAAATCAGCACACGTTTGGGCTAACGGTCCATTCGTCACACTATCACGACACTCCAATAAATGACTCTTTTTCAGAACTTGCATGAGCATCGTATTAAGATTACCATTTATGAATGTACAATTTTAACTGCAAATCAGTGCTTAACATCAATGCAATTCTAACAAGGGCCAATCAAAGAGGAACTTGAACTTCCAGTGGTGTCAACCCGAAGTAAGAATACCTCAAACCCTCAATCAGGGGCAAATCGTTCAACAACTCAATCAGGGGCAAAGTCATCCTAAAGCACATTAAAGCATAAAGATTAAATCCTTTCAGAGCTGGTTAATCAGGGGCAGACCATTACCATGTTCAGACCGGGGCAAGACCAAGTGCAACAGGTTATCCTGATCATCAAGCACTAGTTGTGTAGTCATCTTCGTCTGCTTCAATCATGGAGTTTTCAACGAACTGAGTGTCGAGGAAATCAAATCCCTCCCACCACCCAAAAGTCCAATCCGCATTGGCAACTACCAAATTCCACCATGCTGGCACCTTCCACAAACATATCCAATCACCCGTCTGCAATCATATGCATCATACGCATCATATGCATCGCATTCAGCATCATTTGCATCATAAACTATCCAATCATACTTCCCCAGCACTTGCACCTTTGCGCGTCAGCATTTGCATTACACATCATTACAAAATCAAGCATGCATAGGTCAAGATCCAGGATCAAATCTCAAGACCGCAAGATGACCATCAGCCCAGGCAAGGGCATTTTCATCAAATCCGTGGACGTTCTTCACAAAGTTATTCCAAGACGGTCTTCAGCCCAGTCAGGGGCATATCCTGCAAATCCGTGAGCGTTCCTCACGAAGTTGTTCAACCTTTTGTTAACCAAGCTCAAGACAATACTGCAAGCAATCTCCAGCCCAGTCAGGGGCATCTTTTCAAGTTCATGGGCATCCCCATGAAGTTCTCCAACCTCTTGTTGATGAAACAGTGGTCTCCAAACAAGTCAGTGGGCGTTCCTCATTGAATTGTGTTCCTCAACCACTTTTGCTGATGAGGTCGTCATCCTCGTCCCAACCAATAAACATTCCTCCGAGTCAGTGGGCGTTCCTCATTGAATCTTTTTCGGAGTCGAACTACGACTACCCTGATTCTTTATTCTCGTCCGAGTAAAGATACGTAGGCACAAGATTGCGTAGATCTTGGCGGGTTACCTTCTCCATTTTTCACTGTTTCCCTTGCCTTTTTGTGGGTGTTCCTTATTGATTTCTTTACTTCAACCTTTTGTTGATTTCTCCAAATAAATCTCATCACATCCCCAGCAAACTTGACCTTTTGTCAATTGCCTTACTATCATCCTTTTGGTGATAGCCAAACCCAATCAACTCAACCTAACCTTCATCCTTTTGGTGTTGGTCCTCACAAATAAGAAGTTCCTATCATCCTTTTGGTGGTAGTAGTTGTGTTGATCCGCCATCCTTTTGGTGTCGCCGATCCATAAACCCTTGGTCTGTGTGTCATCCTTTTGGTGAGTGACAACCTTTGTGTGTGCCCTATTATTTCTTCGATAATAGCAGGTTGTGTGTGTGCCCTACTATCCTTTTGGTAGTAGCAGGCTGTGTTGTGTGCCCTATTATCTCGTTGGTAATAGCAGGTTTTGGCCTCTTTTCCATCCTTTTGGTGGAAGGGTCTGTGTGCGTGTGTGCCCTATTATCTTTTTGGTAATAGCAGGCTGTGTTGTGTGCCATACTATCCTTTTGGTAGTAGCAGGTTGTGTGTGTGCCCTATTATCTCGTCTGGTAATAGCAGGCTTTGACCTCGTTTCCATCCTTTTGGTGGAAGGGTCTGTGTGCGTGTGTTTGCCCTATTATCCTTTTGGTAATAACAGGCGTTGACCTCATTTTCATCCTTTTGGTGGAAGGGTCTGTGTGCGTGTGTTTGCCCTATTATCCTTTTGGTAATAGCAGGCTTTGACCTCATTTTCATCCTTTTGGTGGAAGGGTCTCTGTGTGTGTGTGCCCTATTATTTCGTCGATAATAGCAGGCTGTGTGTGTGCCCTACTATCTTTTTGGTAGTAGCAGGCTGTGTTGTGTGCCCTATTATCTCGTCGGTAATAGCAGGTTTTGGCCTCTTTTCCATCCTTTTGGTGGAAGGGTCTGTGTGCGTGTGTGCCCTATTATCTTTTTGGTAATAGCAGGCTGTGTTGTGTGCCCTATTATCTCATCGATAATAGTGGGCTGTGTTGTGTGCCCTATTATCTCGTCGGTAATAGCATGCTGTGCGCGTGTGCCCTATTATCTTGTCGGTAATAGCAGGCTTTGACCTCATTTCCATCCTTTTGGTGGAAGGGTCTGTGTGTGTGTGCCCTATTATCTCGTCGGTAATAGCAGGCTTTGACCTCAGTTCTATCCTTTTGGTGGAAGGGTCTGTGTGCGTGTGTGCCCTATTATCTCGTCGGTAATAGCATGTTTTGACCTCATTTTCATCCTTTTGGTGGAAGGGTCTGTGTGTGTGTGCCCTATTATCTCGTCGGTAATAGCAGGCGTTGACCTCATTTCCATCCTTTTGGTGGAAGGGTCTGTGTGTGTGTGCCCTATTATCTCGTCGGTAATAGCAGGCGTTGACCTCATTTCCATCCTTTTGGTGGAAGGGTATGTGTGCGTGTGTGCCCTATTATCTCGTCGGTAATAGCAGGCGTTGACCTCATTTATATCTTTTTGGTGGAAGGGTCTCTGTGTGCGTGTGTGCCCTATTATCTCGTCGGTAATAGCAGACTTTGACCGCATTTCCATCCTTTTGGTGGAAGGGTCTCTGTGTGCGTGTGTGCCCTATTATGTCGTCGGTAATAGCAGGCTTTGACCTCATTTCCATCCTTTTGGTGGAAGGTCTGTGTGCGTGTGTGCCCTATTATCTCGTCGGTAATAGCAGGCGTTGACCTCATTTCCATCCTTTTGGTGGAAGGGTCTGTGTGTGTTTGTGTGTTTTCTATCATCCTTTTGGGGATGGGTCTGTCATCCTTTTGGTGTCAGATTTCCTGTTATTCACTATTCCACTTCCCGAACTTTTGCTTTTCTTCCGGACAAATTCGTGGTCTTCTTTATATCTAATTGTCTTCTACCTCGAAAGTTGAACGCCATATCAGTTCATCTAACTCGGTTTAAGTCAATTAGATAGTGGCACCTGTCATACCTCAAATTTGTCCTACCTTGTATAAATATCATTTGTATATTCACCCACTAATCGTCATCCAAAAAAAAATCCCAAAAAATATGTTGTCCTCAACTTTATCCCTCTGTTACTTGTTATCCATTTTTTTTAAGTCATATCTAGTTTTTAACCACCTTTTATCATTCGTCCAATTAATTATCAATCCCATTTCCAATTTAATTTTTCTTATCCATTTTCATCCATCTTTCAATTCACTTCATTATCCAATATTCATCTTAATCCAATTTCATGTCCATTCACGATAAAAAGTCCATTTATTTTCCTACACATTTTCTTTGTCCAATTTCCAATCTCATAATCCATTTCTAAACCATTTTTCAGTTTCAATTAGCCATATTTTGTTATCCATATTTCAAATACTACTACCAATTCACCGATCCTTTTTCTACATCCATTTCCAATTGTTCATTTCAAATTAATCATCTAGTTTTCATTTTTATTTCATTTGTACAAAGGTCCATCAACAAGTCCATGACACTTTACCTTTTTTCTTCTCACTACCATAAAAAACCATGTCAAATATCATCGCTAAAAAAGGTTCTACCATTTTCCAAGTCAAATTCATAAAAAAATTACAAAGCCCATCTTTACAAAATCCACCCATTATTTTCTCCATAAACCATTATAAAAAAAAAAAAACCAAAATAACCAATAAGTCCATTACATAAAAATGGTCATAAAAAAAAGATAGGAATGTTTGAATCAATGATATGACCCACCTCAAGGACAAAAGCCAAAACAATTTTTTCTTGCAGCCGCCACATTAATCTGCAGCGCACTAAATCACACTTCCAACACACAAAACCCGTACACCAACACGCCATGCCTCCACACCAAACACAATATGCACAAAACCATGTTAATTCCTCAAACACCTTCAAATCTCAAACCTTCATATAACCTTCACCCAACCTTGCCTAATCATCCAGCCATGCATCAACTTCACACAATTTTTACGTTGATGGTATGTGTAATATCCACTCTGCGTACGTACTATTCTCACAACCCCAAACTGCCTTTTCCACAACATGAGTTCCCACAACAACAAAATCAATTCTGCAACCACGACGAGCCTTTACGCACCACCCACTACCAGCTTTACAAACCTGTACCAAAACGCACAGGAATTAACAAAACGGCAACGCACCAAATTTGTTTCTCACTCAATTCACTCTATAAAACCACACACTTCTCTCTAAAAGAGGGAGAGCTTCAAAAAACCAAAAAATTCTGTTAACCTTCAAAAACCACCAAACAACTCCTTCGTTCACCACCAAACGACATCCCTTTCCACCTCCCTCAACCGTGGTCAATAACCAAAACAGAAACAACCACCGTGTTCAAACCCCATCAACGAACCACCTTGTATCTTCAAGCTCCACCCACTCCCGATCTGCACAACTAACCACCGCACCATCACTTTCTCACTACAAAACCTTCGAACTCAACTTCTAAACCTCACAACGTTTTAACCTCAACCTTTCCCATCCTCCATTCTCAAACAACTCAAACACCCTTCAATCCCACATATAAAAGCAGAACCCTTTCATTCTTCTGAAAAAACGGAAAGCCACCCTCTGTTTCAACTTTCACCAATAACTCACCTTCAACCCACCTCCTTTCCACTTGTAAGCAGTTGCACAAATCACTCATTACATGACCATCCCTTAGTTTTCACTCCAACCTTCACACTCCGTCCAAACACCATCACCAACAACTGCACACAAAAAAACCTCTCAGAGCCAAACCCACAAACGTTTCGGACTTAACAGAAGAGAAGAAGAAGTGATCGGAAACGCAAAACTTCGAATCAAACCTGAGAAACGGAAGCGAATCCGTGAAACCATAATCGCGGAATCGGAAGACCGTCGTCGAGAAAGAGAAGGTTGAGAATGTGATTTGGATTTTGTTGATTGAACCGTGTTGATTGTGTCCGCGATTTGTTTCCATCCCAATACATTTTATTTGGTTTTTGTTTTTTTGTATATAAAAAATAAGGACAAAATTCTGATGATTGAGAGAAAACGTGTGGGGTTGGTGGATATTTCACCCTCATTTTTCTTTTCTTAACCACCTTTGGATGATGGGCTTTGTCAAAACCCAAGTGATTCCATCTTTGGTTTTCATTTAAACACACCCTCCCTCTTTTGGCTATGGATTCTTTATTTTAAGATTTTTGTTTTATTTTGTAATTCTTGATTTCATTTCCATTTAGATTTTCCTTTTATATTTTTATATTGGGCCAATGATTTGACTCAATTCATAATTTAATCAAACCGATTAAATTTTGATTTATTTGAGGCCTACCCATTTATTTATTTTTATTTCAATTTTTTCACTATTTTTACATTTACTTTGGGTTAATGAAAATCAAACATCGACGATTTGTCGATTCCTCGATTAAATCTCGATAAAGGTGAGACCTTTATTATTTTTCATGTCATTTTCAATTTTATTTTATTTCTATCATTTTTGTTTCATTTATATTTATTTTGGGGTCAATGAAAGCCAAATATCGATAGATTTATCGAATTCTCGATTAAATCTCGATAAAGGTGAGACCTTTATTATTTTTCTTATCATTTTCGATTTTTATTTCATTTCCATTATTTCGTCCATTATTCTTATTTATTTTGGGTCGATGAAAACCAAATGTCGATCGATTTATCGAATTCTCGAATAAATCTCGATAAAGGTGAGACCTTTATCCTTTGTATTCACTTTTTTCGATTGTATTCCATTTTTATTCATTTTGGGTTGATGAAAACCAAATATCGATCGATTTATCGAATTCTCGATTAATTCTCGATAAAGGTGAGACCTTTATGATTTGTACTCATATTTTCGATTTAATTCCTTATTTATCACTTTATATTTCATTTATTTTCACTTTTGGTCAATGAAAGTCAAAAGTCGTTGATTATCGATATCCCGATTAAATCCGATTAAGACGAGACCAACTTTATTTTTTATGTCAATATTATATCTTGTCATATTATCTCGATTATATTATTATTCATATTGGCATTGTTCATATCCATATTCACATTTATTTATCTAACCATTCTTCATTTATTCACCATTTACCGAAAACAATCTAACAATTATCGAAACCCTAAAAATAATTAACAAATGGACTGTTGATTATGATCATTCATTTGCTTGGCGCTTGCTCAAGGTTTAGTTTAGGACACTTCACACACACACGACTTCCTCTTGGGCTACCTTACAATGAGACCATTTATTTTTGTCAACACTTGTAATTTACATGTATCCCTCCCCCATTCCGATGTACGCACTTAATATTGTTTTGATTGTGGTTTGTTTACTAGGAGCACCCCTAGGGACTAGCATAGGCAACCCATTTTCAAACCAAAACCTCGATTCGTCGTCGAGACATTTTTCAAACAACCCATTTTCACATCAAACTCTCGATTCTTCGTCGAGCCATTTCTAAACAAACCTTTTCAATCAAACTCTCGATTCGTCGTCGAGCCGTTTTCAAAATCAACATCAAAACCAACGTCTTTTCATTTACAATAAACCCTTGATCCAACGTCAAGTGGATTTTCATAATCAAAGTTCGAAAACAACTAATAACTATCGTAACTCCTTTAAGGTGAAAAATGGGGGTTCAAGTCTTTGATCTCTCTTCGATGTTTGGGTGCGAGTTCTCTTACTCGTGTGTAAGCAATTGACGCCTCTTCCTTTAACAATCCAACTCTTTTCGAAATAACCAAGCGCCTACAATAAACCCTTGATCCAACATCAAGTGGATTTTCACAATAAACCTCAAAATGACTAACAACTATCGAAACATTTTTCAAGGTGAAAAATGGGGGTTCAAGTCTTTGATCTCTCTTCGATTGTTTGGGTGCGAGTTTTCTTACTCGTGTGTGAGCAATTGACGCCTCTTTTAAAAATCAACCAACTCCCTTGTTTCGTGGGCGTACCACGAACTACAACTGCTCTGATTCTTTATTCTCGTCCGAGTAAAGATACGTAGGCACAAGATTGCGATAATCTTGGCGAGCTACCTTTTTCTTTTTCCCCGTTTGTGTCTACCCTTTTCTTTTTCCCCGTTTGTGTCTACCTTTTTCTTTTTCCCCCGTTTATGTCGACACTTTTTCTTTTTCCCCCGCTTCCACACTACCATCTTTTTCCGTCAAACCCCGTAGTCGAACTACGATTGCTCTGATTCCTCATTCTCGTCCGAATGAGCATACGTAGGCCCAAGGTCGCGATGATCTTGCCGAGCACCCTATCCTTAAACCACCCATTTCCCCTTAGTATCTTTTCCTTTTATCTTTACTTTCCCGCATTTATTTTAGAGAATAAAATAGACAAACTTAGCTAACGAGTATCGCGACTCGAATCAAGAGGTTCCCGTTGAGTACAACGGGCGTGAGGGGGTGCGCGTACCTTCCCCTCACGTAACCGACTCTCGAACCCAGAATGTGGTTGCGATGACCATGTTCTTATCCTCCTGCTTAAAGGTTTTCTCGATATTTTCCTTTCCCTCTTTTGGGATAAATAAAGTTTGGTGGCGACTCTGTTCGAACCGTTTTCTGCGCCTTTCGCGCGAAGGTCGTATTTTCGATGAATTTTCGAGGTGCGACAGTATGGAAAATGTCAAACTCAAGGTAAAGAATGGTAAAACTATTGTGATCAAGGATGTTTGGTATGTTCCCGACATGAAGAGAAATCTGATGAGTGTAGGTCAGCTCATTGAGAAAGGTTTCTCAGGTACTATGAAGAACAGTCTCTTGAAGTTGTATGATTCTGATCAGAAGCTGATTATGCAATCTGAGCAGGGAAGCAATAGAAAATTCAAGGTAGATATGGAGAAAGCTGAAACTAAATGTCTTGGTGCAGAAGGCAGTGAAGGTGACAGTGAGCTGTGGCACAAGAGGTTGATGAGTCTTAATTTCAGAAGCTTACTGAATCTGAATTCTAAGAAGCTGGTATATGACATTTCTAAGATTGTGAAGCCTCAAAAGTCATGTGAGATATAAATGAAAGGCAAGCAACCTAGATTGCCATTTGCATCAGAAGTATACCCAAGAGAAAAACATGCTTTAGGAGTAATAAATTCTGATGTTTGTGTACCATATGAAGTACCTTCACTTGGAGGAAACAAATATTTTGTGTCATTTATGGATGAGTTCACAAGAATGACATGGGTAACACTCATCAAGTTTAAGCATGGGTATTTGCTGAGTTTTAGAAGTTCAAGGTGAAGGTTGAAAAACAGAGTGGCCAGAAGCTGAAAACTCTCATAACTGATGATGGAGGAGATTATAACTCTACAGAGTTCAAGAAGTACTGTGAGGATAGTAGAATTGAGAACGAGGTTACTGCTTCATACACTCTTTAACATTATAGTATTGCTGAAAAAAGTAACTGAACTTTGCTTGATATGTCAAGGAGCATGCTGAAGGAGAAGAAGATCCCTCACACCTTATGGGGGGAAGCTGTTGCCACTGCAGCATATGAGCTCAACAGGTGTCCAACCAAGAAGCTAAAGGAAATTTTTCCTTTAGAGAAGTGGACTGGAGATAAGCAAACTGTGAGCCATCTGATGGTGCTTGGTTCTATTTGTTACAAACATATTTCAGAAGCTAAGAGAAGAAAGTTGGATGATAGAAGCAGAGTTATGTTGCTCGTAGGGTACCACAATACATGTGGTTATAAGCTCCACTTTCCTGTCACTAACAAGGTTAAATTTAACATAGATGTCATTGTGAAAGAATCAGAAGCATGGAATTAGAAAAAATCTCAATCCAACTCTGGTGCAGTGTTAACACTTGAGTTAAATTCTGAAGGTATTTCTAAATCTAAAGGAGACTCATTCTCTGAAGATGAGTCATAGTCTAAAGATGACTCTAAAGTTGAAGAAGACTCTGAAGGTGAGTCAGAGTTTGAAGGCGAGTCTGACTCTGAAGGTGAATCTGATTCTGATCCAGATTTTAATGATGATTCAGAATCTGGTGGAGAACCAGACTCTGGGAATATTCCAGACTCTGAAGGTGGTCACGCCTATGAAGATAGTTGTACTTCTGAGGTTCCAGCATCTGATACTTTTCCAACGTCTGAAGAAGATTCTGAACATGTTCAGAGGCCATAAAGAATCAGAAACATTCCAAGAAGATTTGCAGAGTTTGACATGTTGCAGGATACTGAAATAGATTCTGAAGGGGAAGTCATTCAGTGTGCCATGTTAGTAAACTCTGAACCTGTGAGTACTGAAGAAGCTCTCAAGAAGAAAGTTTGGCTGAATCCCATGAAAGAAGAACTTGAGGCTATAGAAAGAAATAAGACTTTGGAGTTGACTGAGCTTCCAAGAAATAAGAAAGCCATCAGCGTCAGATGGGTTTTCAAGGTGAAACTGAAGCCAGATGAATCAATTGGTAAACACAAAGCAAGGTTAGTAGCAAGAGGATTTCTACAGAAATCAAGGTCAGATTATTTTGAAGTGTTTGCGCCTATAGCTAGATATGAAACAATTAGATTGGTGATTGCTATAGATGCTAATAGAAATTGGCCTCTGATGTATCTGAATGTGAAATCTGCCTTTCTGAACGGTCCATTGTAAGAAGAGGTATACATGTCACCGCCTCTTGGATTTATGAAAAAGAATCAGGAAGGGAAGGTGTACAGGTTACATAAAGCGTTGTATGGACTGAAATAAGCTCCTAGAGCCTGGAATCTGAAAATTGATTCATTTTTCAAAGTTCAAGGATTTAGAAAGTTTGAGATGGAATATGGTATCTATTTCCAACATACGTCTGAAGGAAATATGATTCTGGTATGTCTGTATGTTGATGACATATTACTAATAGGGAGTTGTGAACAATGAGATAACTAAGTTAAAGAAGGTGCTGATAAATGAGTTTGAGATGACTGATATAGGAAATATGACATATTTTCTAAGGATGAAGATTATGTACTCTGAGAAAGGTATAATTTTGCATCATCTGAAATATGAACTTGAGCTTCTGAAGAGATTTAAGTTGCTGAATTATAAGGCTGTTGTCACACCTTCAGAAACAAATCACAAATTGGAATTAATTTTGAGGGTGATGATGTGTATGCTACAACTTTCAAGCAGTTGGTTGGCTCTCTGAGGTATTTGTGTAATATCAGACTTGATATTTGCTATGCAGTTGGAATGGTTAGTAGGTTCATGAGTAAACCTAAATGGTCTCATTTCCAAGCTGTTGTCAGAATTTTAAGATATATTAAGAGGACTCTAAAGTATGGAGTGTTGTTCCCTTATGGTGAAAAGGATAATTCAAAGTTGATGTTTTACTCAGACTCTGATTAGTGAGGAGACAGAGTTGATAGAAGAAATACTTCTAGTTATTTGCTTAAATATCTGGGTGGTCCTATTTCTTTGTGTTCCAAGAATCAACCAGTTATTGCTTTGTCAACCTGTGAAGTTGAATACATTGCAGGTGTTGTGGCTGCATGTCAAGTTGTTTGGCTTTTAAATTTACTGCAGGATCTGAAGATCAAGGTAAGCAAGCCTCTGAAGCTGATGATATATAACAAGTGTGCAATCAATCTCGCCAAGAACCCAGTGCTGCATGGAAGAAGCAAGCCCATTGAAACTAAGTATCACTTTCTGAAAAGTCAGGTTCAGAATGGAGTGTTAGAAGTTACGCAATGTAACACCCAAAAGCAACTGGAAGATGTTCTGACAAAAGCGATCAAGACTAATCAATTTCTCCACTTGAGGGGTGGAATAGGTGTTGTTAGTTTTGATTAGCTAAATCTGAATTAAGGGATGCTGTTGAAGGTTAATTCAGTATTTTTAGTTGTTTCCACTTGTATTTAAACAAGTGTAACTTTCAATAGAATTTGAAGTAACCATTCACTGTAACTGTTTTGTAAGAGTAGTAGAAGTTTGTTATTCAATTCTCTCTCGTCTCTCTCTTCTTCCATCTTCATCTTCTTCATCTTGTACATCGACATACACTAGAAAAAAATCAGAGGATATAGGCCAACGGGTAAAAATCACTTTAATTAGCTAATATTTGTTCGAAAAGATAATATTCTCAAAAGCCACCACAAACGGATCAAATTTTGACATGCTCTGGCCCTGCATTGAACTCGTTAAAATTTTACTAACAGATCCACCCTCTATGACCAAGGCCCAACCAAACATTGAGATTGCACTGCTGTTGCATACGTCTGTGATCAGTTTTTTGAACTGCTCCTTGAGCACTCCTACAAACCTTTAATTTGAAGAAGCTTTTGGGGGACAAGAACCATAAAGACACACAACATGATAATCTATTAGGTTTGATGTTTATCCAATCTCATGAGTTCCTTTGGGTTTATTTGAAAACTTGCTCCAATGTAATTTCTTTGTTATTGAAGAGTTTATAGTTTCTTGCTTTCCAAATATTCTAAACGCAAGCAAACCACACTGCTCATAATTTGATGTTATGTGATCTTCCACTCCCAAGTAAGGCTTCAAATTGTTCAAGATGAGGTGAGCCATCTCTTTGGAGTGTTGTGGATATGCCTAACCATCTGCACACATCATACAATATTCCTGCAAAAGTGCGACACTAAAAAAAATAGATGAGATAATTGTTCCCATATGCCACAACCACTAATGCAAGGTCGCAAGGCGAGGCCAATGACACCTCTACTCACTAGGTTATCTTTAGTAGACAATTCATTGTCAAACATTCTCCACACCATACACGATACTTTAGAGGGAATCGTTTTATGCCAAACGTTAGCCCTACAATTATTCTGCTCTGTTTTGTTTTCCAATAGCTTTCTTTAACCGAATACTGATTAATGTGATCTCTATAAACTATATCCAAGTTACAGATACATCTCCAATATATTACTTATAATGGCATAATCCATTTAAGGTTGAAAATTAAAAATGAGAAGAGTGTTTATTGTGCATGGGTAATTTCAAGTAAAATCTTAGCTATGGATAGGGATGAAAAGTATGATACTAGATCAGATGGATGTGATAAGGAATAAAGCAAAACAATAAATTAATTCATTAATATTTCATTAAGTCTTTTTGTTATTTTTTTTTAAATCAAATCAAATTCAATATATTAAATATAAAAATTATTTGATCTATTTATTACCATATTTTCAACATAATGATATAAATTTATTGTTTGTAATCAACTATAGTGATATTAATCAATAAAAGTGTGTTTAAAAACAATAAATTTATATCACTATAGTTGATTACAAACAATAAATTTATATCATTATGTTGAAAATATGGTAATAAATAGATCAAATAATTTTTATATTTAATATATTGAATTTGATTTGATTTAAAAAAAAAATAACAAAAAGACTTAATGAAATATTAATGAATGAATTTATTGTTTTGCTTTATTCCTTATCACATCCATCTGATCTAGTATCATACTTTTCATCCCTATCCATAGCTACTTAGATTTTACTTGAAATTACCCATGCACAATAAACACTCTTCTCATTTTTAATTTTCAACCTTAAATGGATTATGCCATTATAAGTAATATATTGGAGATGTATCTGTAACTTGGATATAGTTTATAGAGATCACATTAATCAGTATTCGGTTAAAGAAAGCTATTGGAAAACAAAACAGAGCAGAATAGTGGTAGGACTAACGTTTGGCATAAAACGATTCCCTCTAAAGTATCGTGTATGGTGTGGAGAATGTTTGACAATGAATTGTCTACTAAAGATAACCTAGTGAGTAGAGGTGTCATTGGCCTCGCCTTGCTACCTTGCATTAGTGGTTGTGGCATATGGGAACAATGATCTCATCTATTTTTTTTAGTGTCGCACTTTTGCAGGAATATTGTGTGATGTGTGCAGATGGTTAGGCATATCCACAACACTCCAAAGAGATGGCTCACCTCATCTTGAACAATTTGAAGCCTTACTTGGGAGTGGAAGATCACATAACATCAAATTATGAGCATTGTGGTTTGCGAATATTTGGAAAGCAAGAAACTATAAAATCTTCAATAACAAAGAAATTACATTGGAGCAAGTGTTCAAATAAACCCAAAGGAACTCATGAGATTGGATAAACATCAAACCTAATAGATTATCATGTTTTGTGTCTTTATGGTTCTTGTCCCCCAAAAGCTTCTTCATTAGATTTTAAAATAAGAATGAATCTGGATTATTAGATTTTAAAAAAATGGTGGAGATTATGTGTTGTTTTTCTCTCTCTCTCTCCTGCATTTCTAAAATAAATGATGGAGTAGAGAAAAAAATGACATATAATCTCCACCATTTATTTTAAAATCTAATGGTTTAGATTCATTTTCATGTTCTCACATAAAAATGACATTCTCATATGATACGTCATAATATATATATATATATATATATATATATATATATATATATATATATGGGAGGGGATCATTTGACACCGGTGTCAAAATATTAACTTTGACACCAAATTCTACCCCTTTATTATTATTCATTCAATGGCTAAGATAAATTCCCTTAAAAAACCCATGTGTTAGTTTTAAGTGAATATATCTTAACATTTAAATTAATAATAATAAACGGTTAGGATTTGGTGTCAAAGTTAATATTTTGACACCGGTGTCAAATGATCTCGTCCCTATATATATATATATATATATATATATATATATATATATATATATATATATATATATATATATATATATATATATATATATATATATGAATTTTTTATTAATAAATGCTTTATTAAAAGAAAAAAAAACAAAAAGAATGAGGGCATTGACCTAACCCATTTAAACTAAAAAAAATAGATAATTGGCTAATCCAAAATGATATTTAAAATAATCATCACAAGCACATTATGGTATTGTATGTCTTGATGTACAAAATATGTCTTGCATGAAACAATTTATCTGCATAAGTATTTCCCTCTTGAAAGATGAGAGATTTTGAATCTAGAGCAACGAATGGTATTCATGCTATTTCTCCAACTAGTCAATAACATCAAAGGAACACTCTTTTCAGTGTAAAAAGCCGAATTGGAATAGCGAAATCACTTTCTAACCACAGGTTTTTCCAACCTCGTATGTTTGTATGATGAATGGCTAACATAATGCCATGAAGTCCCTCTTGAAAACAAGTGGAAATTCTTACTCTAGTTGAAAATGTGCCCAGAAAAGTACCCATATAATCATTGAATATACTCCACATGTTGAGACCCTCTATTTTTCTCTAAAAGATTCATTTATATTGAGCATTTAATTTAATTTGACAGCTCCTATTTTTAGCGAACTTACCTTTTTACCTTTCAAATTTTTTTTAGAAATTATGAAATTAACAATGTTATACCGTAAATTTTGTGAACATATCAGAAATTTGAAAAAATTTACTGTGATGTACTGTTCCTGTGAGGCATATACCTGTCATACCCTAATTTTTACCCCTAAGATTCTACCTCATTTGCATCTTTACAATGCATCAAGATCACAAACTTGGTTATTCCAGAACCCTCTCACCTTTGGGTTTGCCTTTGTAGAGATTACCAAACACCTCTTTGTGTATCTTTCCTTTTGTACTTATATGCTTTATATTTCACTAACATCTAATCAAAATACAAAAATATATGCCTTGTCCCTTTGGTTCTTTCTCAAGGTAGGGTTTGGAAGTAAGAGCATCAAGCGAATGTATCCTCAACTAAGGTTTGAGATCCTCAAGTCAAAGTGTGGTCAATCATTGATTTTCAAAGGCTATTCATCAAAGCATGACCTATAATCTTAAATCATGGAGTCTCAAGCATCATTCAACTTCATTTGATAAAAAATATCCCAAGATTGGATGGCTTGTTTCTCAAGAAATTTCCAAGGTTCATGTGTTTATTTCCATGTCTTCATCAACAAGTTTCTTCAAGCCATTGCAAGCTTCATCAAGGAACAATCAAGAATACTTCATTTTGAGTCTATATGATCATCAATGTGCCTTGAAATGCAAGAAAATGACCATGATTGCAAGTTTGTAAAAGGAGGTTTGACCAAAAAGTCAACATTTCAAGCCTAAGTTCAAGACCATGATTGCAAGTTTGTAAAAGGAGGTTTGACCAAAAAGTCAACATTTCAAGCCTAAGTTCAAGCCTTCAAAACTTCTTCATACTTCAACATTTTTGAGTGCTTCTTTGGGAAAATGACTCGTCTTGACATCTTCTCCAACTTCTCTTCACAAGTCAAGAGTTAATTGTGCTTGGAAGATCATCAAAAGTTTGAAGACATTATAGATCATTTTGTGGACTTAGAATTTTTTTTTGCCTAAGTTCAAGATTGGCATGCCTATGTTCCAAAGATCATAACTTCTTCAATTTTCAACTTTTATGGGCGCTTCTTTTTCCAAATATCCCTCTTGATGTCCTCTACAACTTTGCTTTAGAGGTCAAACATCAATTCATGCTCTAAGGGCCTCAAATCTTGAAGGCCGTTTGTGCACAAAACTAGGTCATGACCTGTTAGACTTAATGCATGACCTAATTTTCAGTGCCAATACCTCAACTTCCATCTCATGCTATTTTCACCTCAAGCATCATTTTAGGTTAATTATTTTTGCATTGTGTTCTACTCTATGAATGGATCATTTGGCTCAAAGAAAATCAAGAAATGCACGAGTATATTGTATTTGGCCTAGCTATGAACATGACTACTTGAAACTAAGTTATGGTTCATGATTAGTTTTGTAAATTCATCCAATCATCAATTTTAATTCAATGTATGCACGTGTTTTGTCCATGATGAGGTTAAGTAATGTGTGAGGATAAAAAACGCTCAAAATTGGAAGGTTCTCACTGCGTTTTGGCTGACTCCATGATCAAACATGGTCACACTTTTGGCACACTCCATTTTAAACGATTGCAGCAAATTCTCACACGTATCCCATTCATCCACCTCATATATAAATAGAGGAAGCATTAACACTGAATTCCAACCTTGGATATCCCCTCAAACCTCTGCTCAAACTCATAATTTCTCTTCAAATTTTGAGATGTCGTGTTTCATTTCTAAGCTTTTCCAACTCCATTTCTTACTTCCATTAGCTTCCCTACCATCTTTTGAAGTTAAAGCAACAATAACCAAGTCTTGAGGCTCACTGAATTGCTCTGACCAAATCCAGTTTTTAGCACCTCCGATAATCATTTGGACAAGGTAGTTTTGAGCATCTTTTGGACTAAAACAAGTTACCACGATGTAGCATTTTGCCTCCTGATTGTTCCCCTCACTTGCATTGTGTTGATTGTTCATATTAGTCATTTAATTTTTTTTTTCGTGCTTTCTTGTTTCTATGAGTTTCCATCAAATTCCCCATGCTTGTTTTCAATAAATGAGAATAAAGCCTATGGTTGAGTTCGCACTGATGAGACGGTCACAATGGCATAAGTCTCATGATCTAACTTTTCCATTTTCAGAACTCCAATGAGCAACTCACTGGAGAAGATGACCAGAAGTGCCTCGTGGTGGCCTGAGTTTGTTTTGTTTTAAATCTGATCCAGCGTGTGCTTTTACTTAAGGTCCACCGTGTCTCTCATGATCTGGACCTTTAAATCTATTTTAAATGAGATCTAATGGCTACGCGCTCCTTGTTTCCTGGCCATTGATCAGATCTAGTGGCTTTTGTTTTTTCAGCATTTTATTTCTTTTTAATTGTTTTTCTTTTCTCATTTTATTTTGAAAATTCCAACTTTTTTTCATAATTTCCTAAAAATATTTTTTATTTTCTGAGCATTTTTCCATATTTTTATTTCATGATTTTCTATTTTTCATTATTTTCTTCATTTTTCATGCATTTTAATTTGTTTAAAAATATTTTCATGCATTTTTAAATTCCCCAAAAATTTTCATTTGATCCTTGACTTGCTTCTGATTTATCATAATTTTCTTGAGCTTTGATTTGTTGTTTAGAAGCTCCATACTCATTTTCTCTCTTATTTTCATTTTAAAATTCATTTAAAAATCATTTCATGCATTTTTAATTGCTTTTTATTGTATTTTGGTTTGCTTGTTGGTTATTTCCTTGAATCATAATTTGTTGATCAAAGTTCTCCTCAATTTCAATGGACTTTGGGTGTTGATGAGGTTGGATGAACCTTTATCAATTCAAATCAATCATTAAACAAATCATTTGATTCATTTTTGGTGCTTTGTGTGGACGATAGGTTTAGTGCCTTAATCCCCCAAAAAAGGTGATTGAAATTGATGATGAATGGATCTTGAGACTTGATTCAATTTGGTCCTCTTTTCATCTTTCCTTCTCCTTCTTTTTTTTTTTTTCTCTTGATCAATTGGATGATTTATCGTTCATCTTGTTCATGATGTTTGGATTGATGCTTGATGAACTTTCATCATTTCAAATCTACCATTTGATTGATCATTGATCATTGGAGGTACTTTGGATTTATGCTTAAGTTTGTCCTAAATTGTTATGAAGGATTGATTGATGTAATGGACCAATCTCCTTGCCTTAGTGTTTGATCCCTCCTTGGTTTTTACTTATGCTACATGTTTTAGGAGTATGATTTCTATCATATCTCTAACATGTATGGTACATAAATTGTTATTGAACTGCCTCCCATAGTATAATTTTCCTTATAGATTGTGCTACGATTGCTTAACATATCACTAAATTTGTCCCGAATCGGATTATTAACTTTAACATCAATACTAACAATATTATTGTGATAACTTTTATTTTATGTCATTTACTTTTATGCACCTTTATTTTTATGTCATTTATCTTTCTTGCTCTTTATATTGCTTTACTCTTATCATTTACATATAATATTACTATTGTTTATGTTTATGCCTTTTTTCTTTGTCCACTTGTACTTTTCTTTTTCTCTTTCTTTTAAGACATTAATAAAGGAAAAACTCGTTAAAAGACTTAATTGTTTCCTTGGACTATTGGCTACCATCCCATGCTTGGATGGTGGACTTATGGACTTAGATTTAGGTTCTTGATCCTTTTCTTTGGAGTTGTGATTTGAGACCTTGGAATTCATCTGGTACCTTTGACCTTGGGTTGACTTCTTGAAGACTTAGCTCTGTTACTTTGGTTTTGACCTTTTAGTCTGGGTTCTTCTTTCATCTGATACATTGGCTTGTGCTTTGCTTGCTTGGCTTACTTGTGGATTACTCCAAAGGAATGGAACTTTGGTCTTGACTTTTGTCAAGTGCTGGTTAGTTCAATTGCACAAACTTTCACTTTATTGGTTTTCTTAGGGTAGCCTCTTCATCTCATCCTCTTCTTAAATTTTCAAAATCTTCTCCCTTTTTCAAAACCTTCTTGTTTTCAAACTTGAACCACTTTCTCAATAAACCTTGACTTTGTCAAGTGATTTTCAAACTCTTTTTCTTGAATAAATGCTAATTCATCTTAAGCATATCAAGACCATTTCAAAAGACATAAAAAATACACAACTCATTCATACTATTTTGTGCCCTTTGTGCCCTTTTCCTTTTTAAAACCTTTTATCAAGGATTAGACATGAGTCATTTTCATAGTTGAGATGTAATTCTCCTATCCCCATAGTGATGTTTGATGTTGATTCTTTTCCACTTGAGAGAGTTAGTGGCATACTTGTTGATTTTTATCCAAGTTGGAATCCTTCTCAATAGTGATGCAAAGGTCCATTTTCATATACTTGTGGGTGATTAGTTGAGTTTTCTCCTTAAAACGACAAGTTGTCTTTCCATTTAAAATCAATCAAAACAAATCACTTTTGTTATTTTTACCACGAACTATGAGGTTTTGATCCTCCATTGCACTTTGTGGGTACGTAGGCACGAGGCTCAGGAAGTCTTGTCAAACACCAAAAACCCTAAAAAAAAAATTTCTTCTCATCTCCTCAATCTTTTGCAAACAACACCATTTTAAGCCAAACATAGATTTTCAAGAGGTTCCTATAGAGTACTATATATGTTTTGGGTGCTAACACCTTCCTATTGCATAACCAACCCCCTTACCCTTTGTCTCTCTGTTTTATTAGTTTTATTTTAAAACTTATGTAGGTTTAGTTCGTTCTTTTCCCCATTCCTTTAGAAAAATAAAAGTGCGGCATCAACTTCTGCTTTATGAGTTAAGTTAATCAATAGCTTAATCTCGAATTTTCCTGCTACAGGAAAGTGGCGACTCTGCTGGGGAATAGTCCCTAGTAGGTTGAACCTAACTTGTTTATCTGTGTTTTTATTATATGTTGTTTGTTTTTGTTTTTTGGATGCTTGATGATCTCTGAGTGGTGAGATAAGTCTAATACCAGGACTTGAGTGCTCTTGAGATAGGATGGTGGTATAGTCATGTTTGGCTTACGTGGAGTTAATCCTTAATAAGCTGACTTGAGATCCCTAACTCAGTGGAGGCCTTCTTGAGGGTAAATATGTTGAGCAAGTAGTTGTGAAGGCATTTTACTTTCGGCCTGAGAGCCTGAGAAGCTGAGGACCTTAGAACCCTTTAACCCATCTTGGCCTTATTAGGACGTAGTGAAATGACTATTCAGGTGTATACTCGGATTAGTTGTTACGCGATACTACACTCAGACGAGTTTCTCTTAAGAATATTATTGGCTGACGAGTAGTCGTTTAAGCCGGTAATATCCAAAAAATGAAATTACAACTCTGGGAACTTTGTAGAACCTTGTTGTACATGTGATTTAACCTTTAGTACATACGTTGTGGGTGGTTCTTACCCTTAACTCCATGCTCGTGACGACGAACCCTTGAACCTTGTTTGTGATCTTTGTAAACTCACATAGAGTTTTTGCTCGTTATTGTATGAGTTATTCATTGTATTAACCTTGTATTAATATGCTTTCTTAGAAGCAATCTTTGTAAACACAACTTGTAAACCTCAATATTGTTTGAGTGGTTTCCTTGAGTGACCAGGGTTTAGTCAGATAGACTCAAGAAGACAATGACAGTTTATCTTTGTGGTGTCTATAATCAATTTTGGTTAAATTGGATTAAGTCCTCTTGAGAAGGCGAAATCACATTGGTAGGGCGGACTGGAGGTACCTTTGTTAACAGCGAACCAATATAAAAATAGCTTGGTATTTTTATTATTCTTTTTTTGCTTGATTGCATTGGTTTTTCAAAAAGCTTTTGTTTTTAGAAACCCAATTCAAACCCCCATTTCTTGTGTTTCTCGCCACCTTTAATTAGCATCATAGCTCTGGTTCTGCTCTTGATAAGATTATCAAACAGTTAAGAGTGTCAGATAAAGATCCAGCATGAAACAAAATGGCTTCCGTTCCACCACCAGTTGCTCAAACAAATGATAGAGATCACTACAATGCTAAACCACATGTTTTTGATGGAGACATGGTAGTCAATGGGACATGGTAGTCGATGGCTACATACACCCAGTAGATGCAAGTGGCAATAAAGTTGAAAGAAGAGTGATGAATGAATATAATAAAGATTATAAAAATCATCGCAAAGCAAGAACCATATTTCTAAATGCTATTTCATACATTGGGTATGAAAATATTACCAACAGAGATACTGATAAATCTATATGTGATTCTTTGAGGATGACGCATGAAGGGAACACACAAGTGAAAGAAACCAAAGCCCTTGCCTTGATTCAAAAATATGAAGCGTTCAAGATGAAGGACGAAGAAAATGTTTAGAACATGTTCTCAATGTTTCAAACTCTTGTTGCAAGACTTAAAGTTCTGGACAAAGGGTATTCTACTGCTCATCATGTTAAAGAGATCATTGAAAATGTAGCTAAGCATTGGAGACCAATGGTAACTGCTCTGAAGTTATCAAAGGACAACAACAACACTTCTCTTGAAGAACTGGTGAGTTATTTAAGAAATCATGAGATTAACCTCGAGGAAGATGATCCAAAGAGAAAGAGCAAGTTTGTTGCTCTGAAGTCTTCAGGAAGATCTGAGAAGACAAAAGCTCTTTAAGCTGAAACTGATGAAGAGTTTTAAGAAGAATCAGAAGAAGAATATGAATTATCTCTTCTTTCCAGACGCGTGAATCAACTCTGGAAGAAAAGACATGGCTAATTCAGAGGACAAAGAAGGACAAGTGGTCGTACTGATTCTACTTCTGGATTCACGTAAGTTGGAGCTGGTAAGGAACTCACGTGCTTTAAGTTCAAGGAGTCAGGCCACTTCAAGAATGAATGTCCCAAGCTAAAGAAATAAAAAGGCCTAAAAAGAACTTCAGAGGAAAGAAGAAAATCCGTATAGCTTTCGCATAAAGTTATACGGCTAATTACACACACACACACACACACAAAAATTTAAATATGTTTTTCTCAAGAAAATATTTATAAAAATGTCTTGAAGTTGGGCCATATGATTTGGGACTTATTAGAAAAGCTCTGGGAAATTTTTATTCCTACCAATCTATTGGCACTTCACCCAATCGTTTAGGTCAGTGCAAAAATGCACCTTGAATTTTTAAGACCACATCATAATGAGTGGTAACGACTATGTATATTCTCTTGCCTTTTAAAACAAATCAAATAATTATATTTAGGCCAACCAATTAATTGGCTCGTGTGCCAATCGATCGGCTCATCAATTTTGGCCACACAAAATTTCCTTTTTTGTGCCAACCTCTAGCCTATAAATATAGGCCCCTTACTAAATATTTTCACATCAATAAAATGTGAGACTTCATTCCTCACTCCTCACTCTCTTTCTAAATTATTTTCTTATTTTCTCTCACTAAAATTTAGTCGTAGAGCTTTCGAGAAAGTCGTTTTGCAAGTGACGCAATTGTATTTCTAGAAGGGAAGATTTGTAAATTTACCAAGGGAGTTTTCTTGGTTTGGTTGAAATTTCATCCATTTAGGGATTATTTAATTGGATTTGAAGCTAAACCCTTTAAAATCTTGGTGTTACGGTGAGAATCAAATAACAAGCTATTAATTAACATGCATCACATTTCTTTGAATTCACCGTCGAGCTTTGATTTATCCAAAGGAAAGGGTAAAGTTCGAAGAAAACCCTAAGAGGATCTAGGTTCGGGGGTTGGTTATACAAAAGGAAGGTATTAGCACCCTAAGTATCTGTAGTACTCTACAGGAACCTCTTGTTTAGTTTGTGTTATGTTATGTTTGCTTGCTAAGAAATCTGCTAAAAGTAAAGATAAAGACCTAAATGCTATAGGTAAAGACCTAAGGGTATGTACACTAAGTTTGCTCGCCTAGACATCACATCTTGTGCCTACGTATCTGACTAAAGAATCAGAGCAACCGTAGTTCACCTAACTAAGGGTGAATTTAAGGAACCATTGACTATGGCCAAAGTTCCAAGGGGAAATGAGTATGAGCTCATTTAGAGTTTAAGGAAACTCTCTAAGTCTAAGTTATGGTGGGGAAAAGAGGATACTCAATGTGATGAGCCCACATAGAGTTTAGAAACTTTATCCTAGTTCTAAGTTGTAAGATTCATGGCTCTCAGGAGGCCAAGATGAATAAAGGCTCTTAGGAGGCCTAGAGGGAAGATGGCTCTTAGGAGGCCAAGATGGTATGTGAATTGTTTATTGACCTATGAGTCAAGATAAAATAACTTTCCTTTGGAATCAGAGAGAATAACAGTTCTTATGGACAAAAGTTTGTAGAGATATTTACATGAAAATACGACAACAAACAATACATTAGGCATTACTTAAACAAGATGAACAAAATGACATATTGAAAGAATCAAAACAGTCAAAAGTATTCATAACAGAAACCCTAAAAGGTCTTCTACTTCCAACATGATAAAATACCTCAAAAATATTTATTTCCACCAATTTCTTTTTATGTTCAAAAAGTAGACACATTAAGGAGTAATTTGCAAAAAAGAATGAGCAGAAAAGAATAGAAAATGATCAAGTTATGAATTTTTGAAATCAAAGCATGAATTAAAAAAAATATGCAAAGTGAACAAGTGATAAAAATTAGGAGAAAGGCCTCCCATGGGTGTTGAACCCGTGCCAAGATGGTTGTAGTCCAAAACTCTTACCAACTCAGCCAATGCACATGCTTTAACAAGCTATAGCAAGCATACAATATATGAAACACAAACATTTTTCAGAAAAATAAAAACTAAGGACTAGGGCGAGGGGGATTCGAACCCCAGTCCTTGTGGTCAATTTGCGTGTGTTCTTGCCACTGGGGTGGCCATACATCCAGTGTATGTGCCCACCCCACAACCTTATAAACCCTCATGCGCGTATAGGACCAAACTTGGCACATGAATTGTTTGCAACACCCACCAAATAACAAGTTCTCAACAAAGCAAGTTCAAACAAAGATCATCATACCATACCAACAATTATCCAAATTGTAAAGCAATCATCAATAGAAGAGGAAAGAACAATTGATCATACAAGTAACAAAACTTTAACATTTTGTGAGTTACCAAATGATGAAAAACCAAGCAATGTCATACCAACCACAAACCAAACATCCATGCTACTATGAAATGAGCTAACTTAGATCAGTTTAAACATACAAATCTTGACATTGGTAATGCAAACACATATCAAAAGCAATGAGGTCAGGTCTATGTATATGGTAGAACAAGTTCACCACATTTTTGAGATTCAAGCATCAAATTGTCCAAACTGGCATTGTACAGGAATGCAGCAAACACATGATATATTCACTTGAATCCATGTAGAGACTTGACTTGGATGCAACAAAGCAAGCATTAATGAAGGGCAAAGAAGATGGCATTGCAGTATCAGACCAATTCTCATATTATTCACACATAAAATCAAGACAGGGCATGCTGAGGTGAAAAGGAAAAGTTTTAAGGACTGACTTACATGAACTCCATAGTTTTATTCACATGATTAATTGATCAAGATGCAAGGAAGCAACAAGTTAAAATAGCAACAGTCATGAAAAAAAATAAGTGAACAAGATGCAAACAATGACATTTTGTCATATCAATATGGCATCAAAACAAGCTTTCAACTGGCTCACAGGTATGGATTAGCAAGTTAGAACAAACTCATATACAAGCATGGACATAAAGGTTCCAAATCATGGCAGATGATGGTACTGATGCAATGAGAGATATTGGAAACAAAACGGATCAAGCAAATAAGCATATTACCTGTTGTTACCTATGAGATGAATTGAAACAAAGATGGTGGTTCATACAAATTCAAGGTAATGACATTGACAAGTTCTGATCCAAATGAGCATAGTAGTGCAAGCATGATCATGACATAAACTAAACTAAATGAGACATGTGAATCTCAACATACAAGTCTTGGAAACTTAGCAAAGTTCAGGCATAGGTTCTAATATATATCAACATGTTCAATTAATTCAGACCAAGCATGGCATTTAAGGAAAATAAGAACAACCAGGTAATGACAAGGTTATGAGTAAGTGGCATAGCCTGGTTTGTGTTCACAACAGGATGTGAGAAAGTGCATGAATGCAACACTATGACAAAATAAGTTCATAATAAACTTTCATTTTTAGGGACAACATAAATAAGCACATACATATGAGGAGCCTGCTATGATAAGGCAGAACCGGGTTACCTTACACACAAGAAAACATTGAGGATGTAGTTCAGGTTGCTACCCCTTTGAAACACACATGTAACTTGAGTACAAAGACAAATCACTTACTAACAACTTGCACACATGAATGGAATACATAGCAAGGCAACAGTTGCATAACTTGAATACACATCAGACAAGCATATCAAGAACTATACTCAACTTGAATAAGTATATCATTAGTATGTACACACCAATTGAGCACAAAGCATGGCATTAGACAGAAACTTCAAGAGGTTAGCAGTTCATACATCAGTCTCAAGTACATAAGTCAACTTAGCTCAAAACAAATAGCATGACTTGTCATGGCTTGTGTGCATATCAGGATGTAAGTAAGCACATGAATGGATACCAAAGATAACACTTATGACAGAATAAGCCAAAAACACACTTCCATGCTCAAAGACAAAACTCAACAAGCATTAACACATAAACAAGCCTACTATGACAAGGCTGAAATATGTAAACAAGCAGCAACAAAAATGTATTTCACATAACTTGGACACAACATAGGTAGTATGTGTCGCAATGAAAATTGGATACCATAGTTATTTGTTAACTAGGATCGCATTTTTAATGTCACCACCGGTCTTTGATTTTATCCAAGGGAAGGGAGAAAAATCGAATTCCCACAATGCAATGCAAATGCACTAAGATTCTAAGTTCGGGGGTTGGTTATACCTAGGGAAGGTGTTAGCATCCTAGATATCTGTAGTACTCTACAGTAACCTCTTGATTTTATTTTATCTGTTACTTGTTATCTATTTTGCTAAGGGTTTAAGGGTAGTTGATTTATTATTTTTATTCCTATGTGTGCTCAACAAGATATCGCATCTTGTACCTACATATCCCGTCAGGAGGGAATCATAACACTTGTAGTTCCTTATTAAGGATACTAAAATTGTTTTAAAGGTTTAGGAGAGAAGATGAGTCATCATCTTAAGAAAACCACCACAGTTTTGAAAATGTTTGTATTTTGTGGGGTATGGGACTGTATGTCCGTTCTTCGAGATGATTAACATCTAATTCTCTTGTGTGGAGAATTTGGTGGGCTAAAGTTTGATTTTAAATCAAAATTGAGGGGGGACTAACTTAGGAAGTCTATCCTAAAGTTGTTTAGAAACTTATCTTAAGGTTTCGATTATGAGATGCAAATGATGTGCACCATGCACAATAACATGGTTATCATGCATGGGATTTTCCCTTGGATATTAATGCGATTAATTATTGTTATTTAGGAGAGGGTGCTAGCAAAGTGATGCTAGACTTGTGTCTTGTGATCGGTAGGTTCAATGCGATGCCCTAAGGCAATCGACTTACATGGGTAGAAAATGGACTCGACGTTGGATCGAGAATTTTGATATTGTTTTGAAAAGGTTTAGAGCACAAGAAGAAAAACATACATACATCACATATGATAGCATAAACAAAGCATAAAAGAGGCACAATATCAAACAAGACTACGCTATTTCACGCACAAGCGTACAATCAAACGCGATGAGGAATCTAATGGGGGGACGATTTATTAAGAAAAAGTTTTGATTCTTAAGATTTATTATTTTGAGGATTTTATGTTTTAATTTGAAAAAGTTAAGGATTTCTTATTTATAAAAAGGTTTTAATTATTTTAAAGTTTTTTATTATTATTTTAGTTTTAAAGCCATGTTAAAAAGAGTTTTCATATTAATTAGAAAAAGTTTTATTTTTAAAAAAGTTTTTATTATCATCCAAATTTTAAAGTTAAATTAAAAAAGTTAAAGTTTTTTTTCTTATTAATAAAGAGGGTTTTAGTTATTTTTAAAATTTTTATTTTAGTTTTGAAGTTATATCAAAAGTTAACGGATAACGGCCGTCTCCCTCACTCGATTTTTCTCAATCTCTCTCGATTTCTCCCTAAATCAAGCAAACAATAAACAAACCCTAACCCCACGCAGCCCAATACCCCAGTTTTCACTAAGATTTCAGTTACAAATTACAAATTTAGAGCGACAGAAATTAAAGAGGATGTCGGCGGTCGAAGGCGACGAACGGTGATCGCGACCTCAAAGTCTCTTCTCAGATAAGCCTCCTTCTTCTTTTCCGTGTGTATGTGTGTCGTTGTTGAAAGATTTTCGTTGTCATCTTCCTACTTCGTTGACTCGTGCGTACGATATTGTTGTTGTATTTTCTGACGTCGATATTGTTTCGTTCTAATCCGTCTCCTGCAACTGTTGTTTATTTGCGTAGGTAACGCTGTTTCTTTCTGATGTGTATGAGCTTTTGGTGTGCGAATGCATTCGTGAGGATGGCGAACAAAAGGTAATAGTGGATATGAGAATTTGGTAAGCATGAAATGTTGATGGCATTTTTTTTCTGGTATGGTGTGGTGATTAGAATTTTTCTGGTGTAATTGATGCCTGTCTGGTTATGGTGATTTGTTAAATTTGGTTGGTTTTTTTTTCTGGTTTACTGATGATGTATCGTATGTATTGGATTTTCTGGTTTTGAAATAATGAATGGTTTTTGTAATGGTCTCATCTTGTTTGGTGATAAGATTTCAATGAAGTTTGGACTGGATGGTAAAGCTAAATGGTTCTCCCCCTGCTGCGTGTTGTTTGTGCTTTATATAGACTTAGGAAAAAGAACCTGTTGAAAGTTAATTAATTGAGTGTCTGAACATGTCTTGCTAGTTTTAGGAAAGTTTTCGAAATTGTTTCTGATGTGTTTTATTCAAATGTACGTATGTGAATCCAATTTATAGGCTTCATACCATTAGGACATTGATTCTGAAATTAAGTACATGTTGGGACTGGTTTTGGAAAGAAACAATTCTGTTATGACCTTTGATTCCTTGCCCTTTTCATGATTTCAGCCACGAATGTATGATTGAATGATTGATAATGATGATTTCTTTCCATGGTATGTTTGATTGTGTTCTTTAATGCGTGTGGGATGTTGACTGTGAATTTTTCCATATTGGTTCAAACATGTGGGAACACATTTTTACTCAGTTAATTCCTCTTCTTCAACATACTATAACCCTGTTTTGGAAATAATAAATGATGAAGTTTCTTGATTCCTTGTTGTTGAAACATGATTCAAATTTCTCTCTCCTTCTCATCAACCTCTTCTTTTAAACATTGTTCCCATTTTAAATGCCTGCTCTGTAACATTACTTTTGATAGCATGCTATCCTCGACTTAATTTTTTGGTTTTTACTTGCTGAACTAAACGAGAACATGTGTTTACCATTGATTTTATTATTGATTTTAGTTTCATTTTGATGCCAGATGTGCTGGGCATACCTCCACCAAAGAAAGCAAGTCTTCAGCTTTTGTTTAGCCATGTCCTTCAACCTTTTAAGCATTTGATAATCTCTCCTATGGATCCTGATGTGGTTTTGTGTGACAGGCTAGAAGCTGGTGTTAAATTTGTTGCTGCTGTTGGGCGATTCCTGATCCTGCAGCTGATGGTATGGATTTGTATTAAAACCAATAATTCTAAATGTAAGTGAATACTGAGCTCAACCTTTTAGTTCATACATCTGACTAATATCAGCAGCATTCCAGGTGAGTAAAGCGTCGTCGATTTTGCCATTGGATGACGAACAAAACATTGCCCTGATCTCCGTTCTACAGTGACTTCGGAACTGCAGAATTTCAACATTTCCATGGTGCGGGAATGATTCCATCAACAGCAGGTCCGTTATTTCCTCTCGCATTGTTAAAATCAAACCTCAACGTGTCGACCTTTGTCTTAACATTGTCTTTTGGTAACTTGGAATTAGAGTGTGTTATGATGTTGGAAGTTGGGCCAAAGATAGTATTGGTGATTTTGCCTTGAATTCTAATATATGCAAGCATTCTCCTTTTTATTGCTTGTTAAACTTTCTGTGATGATGCAGGATTCTTAATCGCTCAATGGCGGCAATCGTATGGGGGCAAGGGCACCAACAACATTATTGCAGCGCTCAACCTTTGCAGACTGTAACTGCATAAAAAAACAATCGTGGCTCTGTAGTGAAGTTTGGCACTTGTATGATTTTCTTTGGGCATTTGTCGAGTGTATTGCCTTTTTGCAATTTGCTGAGTTTTTAAAGCGAAGGTTGTAGCCTTTAGCTTGTTTTGCAATGCTTAATTTTGGTTTAGAAATTAAGGTGAAATGCCTTTGTAAAGATGAGCTATAAAACTACCTATAATATGTACCCATGAGCAACGATTGTGACGCTCCTTCGAAAACCGTAGTCTAGTCTTGTAAACATAGGCCAAATTGGGTTTTCAAATACTTGGTGTAGTATCCTAGACCTTAAGAAGTTTCCTCATGAAGTTGATTGTAACGCTTGAATAAATGAAATCTTCTAACGTGGTAAATGGATGATTTCTTGTATATCGTTGCTTCTGATCATGTAGATATAGGTGGACTTGCCAATTTCTATATGTTGGTCACGTTTTGTCTTAATTTGGAGTCCTTATATTTTCAAGTTACTTAGCCAAAATTAACACAAAATAAGTCCCCACTTATCACAAATCCTTTGAAACTAAACATGTTCCATAACTTGAGATAAAACCAAGCAAATCTTGTGTAATTAGTCTAAGTCAAAGGCCTCAAATCAACTTAAGCTTTCATGAGAATTGCCTTATAAATATAATTTGGTCTCGAATTTTGACGATAATTTAAACCTTGTAAACTTTCACAGTTGCACGCTCGTGGGTTTGGAATTCCATAATTTCTACTTCATATCCACTTGTATATCTAGTCATGGGCTTGGTTTGAATAATTATAACTTGTGAATTTTGAACCAGATTTAGCATTCTCAATCTTCTAATCAAACTTGATCCTTGGAGAATCACTCTTGAATCTTGAACGAATAATTTGAAGCTCTCAACTTGTACCTTGTAAAGAAATAATCTTGAACTTCATTTTGAGAATTACTTGCCTAGACTTGATTCCAAGTTTTTTTTATCCATACTCTTCCACTTGACGAAATATTGACTCAATTCTGGTAGCGGCTTAGGGACCATAAGATTGAGGGTATACTCTCACAATAATTCACACACACCTTGCCAGATCCAGTATCTCCATCAGCATACACACGTACAACCTTCAGGACCTTGAACTTTCTACAGCAGTACCTGCTCTCACAAATGAAACCAAACAGACAAAACTAGATATAGCGGTTAGCTATGCACGAATGATCGACCTAATATGTTATGCAAAGAACAAGGTGGGGATCTTAGGGTCAAAATTAGGGTGTGACAGATGCCCCTATTTAAGTTTCTTCTATCCGGAGATACGGAGATCGAGATCTTCGTCTCGACGAGATAGGAGGGACTTAAATACAAACATGCATAATTTTTGGTCCTAAGATGCCCCAAGATGCACATGCTATGGTATGAAATGCAAGACAGAGATCCTGTGAGGAATAAATGTCACAGGGGGAAAACTGATGCGGAAACGCTGAAACACAGCTAAAGAAAGGAAGACCCAACGAGGAATAGCCTAGCAAAACAAGACTCCACGGAGGAAGATCTAACTTCACTGGGGGAAAGAGACCACCAACTGACAATCACAATGTATTTTAAGCATAAGGTGATGAACTTGCAATGAAATCTTCTAACAAAATCCACTTGAAGAACTTGTTGTCGTGGTCAACCGGAGGAGTCTATTGTTGAGACTTAGAACCTCTTCTGAGAACACCTTTTGCCAAGGTTTTATTGAAGAATGTGTTCATTATCAAAATGTTGAGGAAATCTGCTTAGAGAAAAAAATGACTGTCTATCAAAGTTTGAAGTTAACCAGGGAATCTTCTGCCGAGATCCTGGAAAGAAACGACTGTTTGTCGAAGTCTGCTGGAGATCTACTGCCGAGAATAACCAGAGAATTTAATATGAAATACCTACTGCCGAGGTCTTCTGGAAATCTTCTGCCGAGTATAACCAGGGAAATACCTACTGCCGAGGTCTTCTGGAAATCTACTGCCGAGAATAACCAGGGAAATACCTACTGCCGAGATCTTCTGGAAATCTACTGTCGAGAATAACCAGGAAAATACCTTCTGATAATCAAGCAATCTGTTTAAAGGATAATAAACTTCCCCTCGTCTCGGGTCAGGAGCCACGGACTGGTCTCAGTTTCTTCTTTAATCAAGCATTTCGCTTGAAAAGGATAAAAATAAACCTCCCCTAGTCTCGGGTCATAAGCCACGGACTAGTCTCAGTTTCTTCTTTGGGGATAGAATATTCACTACCGGTTTATTGGGTAGTTCACAAAGAAAATATTACATGCTACCGATTTACTAGGTAGCCAGCAAAGAAAAAGATTGTCTGCTACCGATTTACTAGGTAGTCTATAAATAAAATAGTACTCGCTACCGGTTGACTGGGTAGAACAATATTACTTGCTACCGATTTACTGGGTAGGAAAAAAAATTACTTGCTACCGATTTACTGGGTAGGAAAATATTACTTGCTACCGATTTACTGGGTAGGAAAATTACTTACTAGCGATTTACTGGGTAGGAAAATTACTTGCTATCGATTTACTGGGTAGGAAAATATTACTTGCTACCGATTTACTGGGTAGGAAAATATTACTTGCTACCGATTTACTGGGTAGGAAAATTACTTGCTACCGATTAACCGGGTAGGAAAATTACTTGCTACCGATTTACTGGGTAGGAAAATATTACTTGCTACCAATTTACTGGGTAGAACAATTACTTGCTACCGATTTACTGGGTAGGAAAATTACTTGCTACCGATTTACTGGGTAGGAAAATATTACTTGCTACCGATTTACTAGGTAGTCAGCAAAGAAAATATTTTCTGCTGGGGATAGACAGACTGTCTTGAGGAGACTTCCATCTGTCATCCAAATAGAAAACTTGAGAACAAAACAAGTTGCTCAAATAAAGAGGCTGCCACTTGTCGTCTGATATGAACTCCAAGAAAATGTTGTGATAACTGCTAGAGAAATAATTTTCATCTTCCATAGCGATCTTTGGATAAATTCTTCCTGGGGAGACAAAGTGCAAAATAAATGCACGTTCGATTCAGGTTCAACACCTCAGGGATATCCAAACTTTGTGATTGTCAGGGACCAAAGTTCAATCCAGGAAATAACTGGGGAGAAACGGCCAAACAAGACTCCAATCATTGAGGATTGAGCTCAACGGGGTTTATCTTTATCCAAAATGGAGAAGAAAACTAAAGCAACCATCTTCCACGAGGATCGAACTCAGTGGGGAGTTTATAAAGTAATGTGCTCTTTCTGCCTAGGGCTGACGATTCTACTTGGAGGGAGTAGACGAAACCCAGCCACTTGGGGATAAACACGACCAAAGTGGCATAACAAAACAAACAACACAAAATGCAAGATGCAAAATGCGCACATGCCATGAATCTACATGAAAGAATGCCATGCTAAGCTTATGCTCATGCTGACAAAACAACGACAAGAAGCAAACTGGAGATGAGAACAAGCATCTCGATACGGATACTCGGCCAATCTTCGCAATATAAGAAGCATCATTGGGGATGAAATGAGAGCTATATATGGGAACACAATCCTGCTTCGAGGCTTCAAACTTCTCTGGGGAAAAGAGAGTACTCCACTTGAGGATGAACATCATGACTTCACTTGGGTTGTCAAAATGAACCTTGTGATTCCGTTGGGGGATGAGAAGATTCACTAGGAACAAATCAAATTCATGATCGAAAAGACTCCATGGGGGATAAAATAAATATCTGTTGCGAACTGAAATAATCTTGAATGAAAGTTGTAGATGGATAAAATAAATATCCACTTCATCGGGGAAACTTGGATTAATAGTAGTTGAAAATATCGGAGATAAAACTTCGAGGGGATGAAATAAACATCCTCCTTTACTGGAGAAAATTGAGGTAGTGAGAAAATCCCATGAGGAGTGAAATAAACACTCGTTCCGCTGGGGAAGGTTAAAGTTATAAGAAAATCCACTGAGGGTTCTTAGGTTTCCGACTTGAGAAATCTTGCGTCAAATGTGCCATAACTTCTTGAAGTGAAGATTTCCCGGGGAATGGTCGTGACTACCTGAAGCAAAGACTTACTAGGGAATCAACACATCAATTGGGATAGAAACTCTTTGAGGATGGGTAACGAATGTTGTGAATGATGTAACTCTGCATTGATGACCTGCATGGTAGTCGCCATTTTGAACAAACACTTGCCGTGAAAGGATGGAGAGTGATTTTTATTTCTCAAAATGCCCCAGATCACTTGGTTTTTTGAGAAGAAGTCATTCTAAGAGGATTTTACAGAAAACTTGGTATCCAACTGTTCCAATATCTTCAAACTCTTGGAGAGATTCGTCGAATCTCGATGTAACTGGCCCATATCGACTGTGTTCTGTACAACTAAATCTTCGAACTTAGAGAGATTTATCAAATCTCAACTTGACTGCCCCAGATTTTCTATAATCTTGCATAATTGGGTCTTCAAACTTGGAGAGATTTATCAAATCTCGACGTAACTGCCCCAGATTGACGGTATTCTGAGTCTTCAAACTTGGAGAGATTTATCAAATCTCGACGTAACTGCCCCAGACTGTCTATAATCTTGCATAATAGAGTCCTCGAACTCGTTCTTCAGACTGTGGAGTAATAGCTGTGAAACAACATGCCCCTGCTCAGCAAAGTCTTCAGGTAACGTGCCCCTGGATATGATCATCCTTTGGAGTTGATCCGCCATTTACTCACAAGAGTTTCAAATCTCAAAATATTTAGCTCATCGCTGATGCTCGTATGCTAGTTTCTATGACGTCAAGCAATGTTAGCAAGCAAGAAGATGTTAATTCCGAAATTGCTAATGCAACATATGTTTGTCTTGAAAATTTATGTAAAATATTTTTGTGATTGAATTACCAATTTTATAAAGCCAACACGAATTTGAGCATAGCTCATAGGAGTCAGGAAACGTTATCTCATCGAGTATGCTTTTGAAATAAACCCTACTTCAATTAGGTCTTTTAAGGGTTGTATTATGGATTGGTTCACGGTTTAAGAAACAAAGGATATAAGGCTCAAAGTTTGTTTGTGCCCACCCAATCTTCGTGATATTTTACTCCATTTTTTGAAAATTACCCTGCCCCAGGTTAAGAATGAGGGTTTTTTGATTTGGAAGAAGAAAACTCCTACTTCAAAGGTTCAAAGGGGTTAACGAGGGTTTATCTCCTTATATCTCCGGTGTTTAGGATTTTTGAAATAATGCCTTATATCACCAGCAGAGTTTTATTCAAAAGCATACAATACGAGATCTTGCGTTTGATTTTGTCATCCTCCATTCAGTTCTCTGCCAAGGCAAGAGATTGAGTAACATTGGCCTTATAAAATAGAAAAAGCATTTTAAAATGAGTGAAACGAATGGATTTCTTCAAGACAAACATTATTATTGCATTAATTATTCAAAACAAACAAGTTCTTACACGCCAAAACAAATGCATTAACAATCGTAGAAAATTGCATATGAAAACAACAAATAAGCATAAAATATGACGAGACGTAGCCTTAAAGAAACCGTCCTTGGTATCAATCCACCATGTGCAAGGAGGGGATTGCTTCTTGTTCAAGTAAGAGATGGATCTCAACTTGGGGTTCGCACAATTCGAAAGACAAGACTCCCTTCTGAACCATCTCTTTCACTTTCTTCTTCAAAACATGACATTCCTCGATGTCATGGCCGGGTGCCCCTTGATGGAAGACACAGAAGGCATCAGCTTTGAAATAACTCTCATGGGTCACCGGGACGGATAATGGAGTTTTCTTCTTGATTAAACCATATTGTAAGAGGGTAGAGAACAGATTAGCGTAGAGCACAGGGATATCCAAAAATTCACCACTTCGTTCAATTGGCCGATTAGTGGAGGAGGCAGAAGAACCATCCTGGCGTTGGGACATGACCAACTCTTTGACCAAATCCATCAGGCTCCTCTTGGTAACCTTTAAGTTTGCAACCTCGTCGCGAAGTTCTTGATTTTCATGCTCTTGAATGTCTATCAGATTTTTCATAGTAGTAGAAAAAGTTTCCATGTTGGCCTTTAGAGTGGTAATCTCCACTCGGAGTGCTTGGTTTTTCGGTTCCAAATGATCCATCCTTTTCTTGCGACCGACTAGAGTATCGTATAGATGATTCGGAGTCTGAGAAGAGAGACACGAATGAGAACTTGAAATGCAAAGGAATGCAAATGTGAATGCAAATGATGCGTATGATGCAACAAGATTCATGGAACTCGAGTATTTATAATCATCAAGGAATATCAAAAGGCTCGTTTTTTATTATTAAAACGGTTACAACTATTAGTATTGGAATATTAAATGATTGATTTAATACAAAAATTAAAACGTGTATGTACACCTTACAACAATCATAACGTAAAGCTAAATAAAAGCTAATAATGATGGATCTAAGGAGACTCTTCCAACTGTCTTTTTTTTTTAGTCCTTTGACTTCTTTCTTCCAACTGAGCTTCTTCTAGAATAAGCTTGTCCACGATTAATTTCTAGAGTTGACTGATGACTTAGAATGGAATAGGACGTCTTGAGCTTTCTGTTTATTGCAAAAAAAAAGTTATTTTCTAATAAACTTTCTTTTGTAGTCATCTTAGCTTGAATATTAACCGGAGATAGGAAATGGGTGTTTGTCTTAAATTAGAAACTCCATCGGCTGAGGAAATTCTTCAAGGATAGGTACCAATTGATAATCAAGGAAACAGTAGTAGAATGGAGATGATAACTTCCCAATTTGGTTTTGAACCTTTCTTCATCTGTCAGCAAGGTCTCCAGTCTCCTTAGATCGTCCAGGTTATGACTCTTGTAAAGGTACTTCAACGTTTTTTTTTAGAGTCCATGATATCCTTATGATATTTATAAACAAGACTAAGTTCCATGAATCTTTATGATATGATGTTCATGAATGCATGGATGCAAACACACAAAGCACAAAGCACATATAAGCAATCAAACAGACAAAAAGTCCTAGGTTCAAAGGAACGTGAATGGAGTCAAGGTCTACCCATCCCATAAGGTAGTATAGTTTTAAATGTACCTGCCGAACGGGTTCTAAAAGTCCCCAGAGTCTACGACCCATCTTTCGGATATTATCGACTTCCCAAATCACTTGGTATTCAATAATATTCTCAAGAGGATCTCGTCCGAGTGTAGTATCGCGTGACAACTATTTGGAAATAGACTCCCGCATAGTCACCGCACTACATTCTAAAAGGCCAAGTGGGTTTAAAGGTGCTACGGTCCTCAGTCTTAAGGGTTCTTGGTCAAAGTTAATACCGTTTTCACGAATGAACTCATTCAAACAATATTAAGTTCAAAAGAACCTAAACTGAGCGATGATTTTCTCAATTCGACTTTTCAGGAATCGACTCCGTCAAAGTGCCCTTGACCATATCATCTCCTATAATTCACTCATTCCGGGTCTAGGACTCTCACCACTCAAGAATCCCTCCAAACAGCAAAACCAACAAATATAACAGATAACATAAAAATATGATCAAGTTAGGGGGAACCCTCTTATGAGAATTCCCCAGTGAAGTCGCCATTTCTGTCGCGGTGAAATTTGGATACCATAGTTATTTGTTAACTAGGATCGCATTTTTAATGTCACCACCGATCTTTGATTTTATCCAAGGGAAGGGAGAAAAACCGAATTCCCACAATGCAATGCAATGCAAATGCACTAAGATTCTAAGTTCGGGGGTTAGTTATACCTAGGGAAGGTGTTAGCATCCTAGATATCTGTAGTACTCTACAGGAACCTCTTGATTTTATTTTATTTGTTACTTGTTATCTGTTTTGCTAAGGGTTTAAGGGTAGTTGATTTATTATTTTTATTCCTAAGTGTGCTCGACAAGATATCGCATCTTGTGCCTACATATCCTGTCAGGAGGGAATCAGAGCACTTGTAGTTCCTTATTAAGGATACTAAAATTGTTTTAAAGGTTTAGGAGAGAAGATGAGTCATCATCTTAAAAAAACCACCACAGTTTTGAAAATGTTTGTATTTTGTGGGGTATGGGATTGTATGTCCCTTCTTCGAGATGATTAACATCTAATTCTCTTGTGTGGAGAATTTGGTGGGCTAAAGTTTAATTTTAAATCAAAATTGAGGGGGGACTAACTTAGGAAGTCTATCCTAAAGTTGTTTAGAAACTTATCTTAAGGTTTCGGTTATAAGATGCAAATGATGAGCACCATGCACAATAACATGGTTATCATGCATGGGATTTTCTCTTGGATATTAATGCGATTAATTATTGTTATTTAGGCGAGGATGCTAGCAAAGTGATGCTAGACTTGTGTCTTGTGATCGGTAGGTTGAATGCGATGCCCTAAGGCGATCGACTTACACGAGTAGAAAATGGGCTCGACGTTGGATCGAGAATTTTGATATTGTTTTGAAAAGGTTTAGAGCACAAGAAGAAAAACATACATACACCACATATGATAGCATAAACGAGGCACAATATCAAACAAGACTACGCTATTTCACGCACAAGCGTACAATCAAACGCGATGAGGAATCTAATGGGGGGACGATTTATTAAGAAAAAGTTTTGATTCTTAAGATTTATTATTTTGAGGATTTTATGTTTTAATTTGAAAAGGTTAAGGATTTCTTATTTATAAAAGGTTTTAATTGTTTTAAAGTTTTTTATTATTATTTTAGTTTTAAAGCCATGTTAAAAAGAGTTTTCATATTAATTAGAAAAAGTTTTACTTTTAAAAAAGTTTTTATTATCATCCAAATTTTAAAGTTAAATTAAAAAAGTTAAAGTTTTTTTTCTTATTAATAAAGAGGGTTTTAGTTATTTTTAAAAGTTTTATTTTAGTTTTGAAGTTATATCAAAAGTTAACGGATAATAAAAATTTTCTTATTAATAAAAAGTTTTAATTTTTTTATTTAATAAAGAAAAAAAGTTTTGTTTTAAGGGGGATTGTACTAATTAAAAGGGGTTTATCAAAAGTTAAATTAATTTTAGTTATATTTTAATAAGAAAAGTGACATTTTAAATATATAGAAAGGAAGGTATTATTATTATTATTTTTTTTTAAAGGGTTAAAAAGGTTCCAAATTTTAATTTTTAGTTATGTTAAAAAAAAGATGAATTTCTGAATTTTATAAATTTATTTCTTTAAAAAAAGGTGAAATTAATTAAAATAGATTTAATATTAAAAAACGAAAAAAGGAGGGATTAGGTGTTGCACAAAGGGAGAGGGTCTATGATAGACCCTCAGATCATACCCGTTAGATGTAATCCTAGCGAGATCTAACGCAGGTGATGGAAGGTGCATGGTAAAAACTGTGTGTGCCGTGTACATGATAACGCGCCTTAAACAAAAAAGAAAAAAAAAAGAAGGAACTCTCTCATTCCTCTCACCCTCTCTTTCTCTCGTCTAACTCTCTCGTTTCTCTTTCAAGACTTAGGGTTCCTGAACCCTAACGACCGTCTCCCTCACTCGATTTTTCTCAATCTCTCTGGATTTCTCCCTAAATCAAGCAAACAATAAACAAACCCTAACCCCACGCACCCCAATACCCCAGTTTTCACTAAGATTTCGGTTACAAATTACAAAGTTAGAGCAACAGAAATTAAAGAGGATGTCGGCGGTCGAAGGCGACGAACGGTGATCGCAACCTCAAAGTCTCTTCTCAGATAAGCCTCCTTCTTCTTTTCCGTGTGTATGTGTGTCGTTGTTGAAAGATTTTCGTTGTCATCTTCATGCTTCGTTGACTCGTGCGTACTGTATTGTTGTTGTATTTTCTGACATCGATATTGTTTCGTTCTAATCCGTCTCCTGCAACTGTTGTTTATTTGCATAGGTAACGCTATTCCTTTCAGATGTGTATGAGCTTTTGGTGTGCGAATGCATTCGTGAGGATAGCGAACAAAAGGTAATAGTGGATATCAGAATTTGGTAAGCTTGAAATGTTGATGGCAGTTTTTTTTCTGGTATGGTGTGGTGATTAGAATTTTTCTGGTGTAATTGATGACTGTCTGGTTATGGTGATTTGTTAAATTTGGTTGGTTTTTTTCTGGTTTACTGATGATGTATCGTATGTATTGGATTTTCAGGTTTTGAAATAATGACTGGTTTTTGTAATGATCTCATCTTGTTTGGTGATAAGATTTCAATGAAGGTTGGACTGGTTGGTAAAGCTGAATGGTTCTCCCCCTGCTGCGTGTTGTTTGTGCTTTATATAGACTTAGGAAAAAGAACATGTTGAAAGTTAATTAATTGAGTGTCTGAACATGTCTTGCTAGTTTTAGGAAAGTTTTCAAAATTGTGTCTGATGTGTTTTATTCAAATGTACGTATGTGAATCCAATTTATAGGCTTCATACCATTCGGACATTGATTCTGAAATTAAGTACATGTTGGGACTGGTTTTGGAAAGAAACAATTCTGTTATGACCTTCGATTCCTTGCCCTTTTCATGATTTCAGCCATGAATGTATGATTGAATGATTGATAATGATGATTTCTTTCCATGGTATGTTTGATTGTGTTCTTTAATGCGTGTGGGATGTTGACTGTGAATTTTTCCATATTGGTTCAAACATGTGGGAACACATTTTTACTCAGTTAATTCCTCTTCTTCAACATACTATAACCCTGTTTTGGAAATAATAAATGATGATGTTTCTTGATTCCTTGTTGTTGAAACATGATTCAAATTTCTCTCTCCTTCTCATCAACCTCTTTTTTTAAACATTGTTCCCATTTTAAATGCCTGCTCCGTAACATTACTTTTGATAGCATGCTATCCTCGACTTAATTTTTTGGTTTCTGCTTGCTGAACTAAACGAGAACAAGTGTTTACCATTGATTTTATTACTGATTTTAATTTCATTTTGATGCCAGATGCGCTGGGCAGACCTCCACCAAAGAAAGCAAGTCTTCGGCTTTTGTTTAGCTATGTCCTTCAACCTTTTAAGCATTTGATAATCTCTCCTATGGATCCTGGTGTGGTTTTGTGTGACAGGCTAGAAGCTGGTGTTGAATTTGTTGCTGCTGTTGGGCGATTCCTGATCCTGCAGCTAATGGCATGGATTTGTACTAAAACCAATAATTCTAAATGTAAGTGAATACTGAGCTCAACCTTTTAGTTCATACATTTGACTAATATCAGCAGCATTTCCAGGTGAGTAAAGCGTCGTCGATTTTGCCATTGGATGACGAATAAAACATTGCCCTGATCTCCGTTCTACAGTGACTTCGAAACTGCAGAATTTCAACATTTTCATGGTGCGGGAATGATTCCATCAACAGCAGGTCCGTTATTTCCTCTCGCATTGTTAAAATCAAACATCAACGTGTCGACCTTTATCTTAACACTGTCTTTTGGTAACTTGGAATTAGAGTGTGTCATGATGTTGGAAGTTGGGCCAAAGATAGTATTGGTGATTTTGCCTTGAATTATAATATATGCAAGCATTCTCCTTTTTATTGCTTGTTAAACTTTCTGTGATGATGTCGGATTCTTAATCGCTCAATGGCGGCAATCGTATGGGGGCAAGGGCACCAACAACATTATTGCAGCGCTCAACCTTTGCAGACTGTAACTGCATAAAAAAAACAATCGTGGTGCTGTAGTGAAGTTTGGCACTTGTATGGTTTTCTTTGGGCATTTGTCGAGTGTATTGCCTTTTTGCAATTTGCTGAGTTTTTAAAACGAAGGTTGTAGCCTTTAGCTTGTTTTGCAATGCTTAATTTTGGTTTAGAAATTAAGGTGAAATGCCTTTGTAAAGATGAGTTGTAAAACTGCCTATAATATGTACCCATGAGCAACGATTGTGACGCTCCTTCGAAACCGTAGTCTAGTCTTGTAAACATAGGCCAAATTGGGTTTTCAAATACTTGGTGTAGTATCCTAGACCTTAAGAAGTTTCCTCATGAAGTTGATTGTAACACTTGAATAAATGAAATCTTCTAACGTGGTAAATGGATGATTTCTTGTATATCGTTGCTTCTGGTCTTGTAGATAAAGGTGGACTTGCCAATTTCTATATGTTGGTCACGTTTTGTCTTAATTTGGAGTCCTCATATTTTCAAGTTACTTAGCCAAAATTAACACAAAATAAGTCCCCACTTATCACAAATCCTTTGAAACTAAACATGTTCCATAACTTGAGATAAAACCAAGCAAATCTTGTGTAATTAGTCTAAGTCAAAGGCCTCAAATCGACTTAAGCTTTCATGAGAATTGCCTTATAAATATAATTTGGTCTCGAATTTTGATGATAATTTAAACCTTGTAAACTTTCACAGTTGCACGCTCGTGGGTTTGGAATTCCATAATTTCTACTCCATATTCACTTGTATATCTAGTCATGGGCTTGGTTTGAATAATTATAACTTGTGAATTTTGAACCAAATTTAGCATTCTCAATCTTCTAATCAAACTTGATCCTTGGAGAATCACTCTTGAATCTTGAACGAATAATTTGAAGATCTCAACTTGTACCTTGTAAAGAAATAATCTTGAACTTCATTTTGAGAATTACTTGCCTAGATTTGATTCCAAGTTTTTTTTATCCATACTTACTATCTCAGAGCAAAATGGTTTACAAACTTCCAAAAATCCCAAACTCTTCCACTTGACGTAATATTGACTCAATTCTGGTAGCAGCTTAGGGACCATAAGATTGAGGGTATACTCTCACAATAATTCACACACACCTTGCCAGATCCAGTATCTCCATCAGCATACACACGTACAACCTTCAGGACCTTGAACTTTCTACAGCAGTACCTGCTCTCACAAATGAAACCAAACAGACAAAACTAGATATAGCGGTTAGCTATGCACGAATGATCGACCTAATATGTTATGCAAAGAAAAAGGTGGGGAACTTAGGGTCAAAATTTAGGGTGTGACAGTATGCCATCAGTTTACACATACCTCTTGGAGACAAAGCATAGCATGAGTTTACGCACACACAAACTGACTATACATCATGATGACAACAATAACACAATTTGCACTTAGTGAAAATGACTAGGTTTTCTTGCTAACAAAGTTCTGACCAGTTACTACACATTTGGAATCATACCAACAATAAAGGCAAATGGTTCAATACAAAATTCATAAATCATAAAAACACAAGTATCTCAAGTTAACAGGTCAAGGATCTTACCTCTTTTCATGATAACCTCCAAACACCCAAAAAAACAGTCATAAGCCTATGATCATTATTTGCATTCGAATGTTGGCAGAGTCACACAATAATGAAGTCATATGAACTCAACAACTAGTTAGTAAATGACACAAGTACATTATCATCACATGATAGCTCAAGCATAGTAACAAGAACAAAAGCAGTACAAACATCTACCTTAGCATATCAGCAGAACAACCAAACACTGTCTTACCTCATGATGGCAGGCCATGGACAAAATGGTTAAACATAAAACACACATGACTTTCATTATGGATAAAAGGAAATAAAACTAGAGCATATTATATGACATTCATGATAAAGGCATTTGTAACAAAAATATGATGATGATAATGTACATGAGCATAGATATGGAATGTGAAGAAGGGAATTACCAAGTGGAATATGTCCACTGCACCCTCAACAAATATGAACTAGTTTTCTTCCTTTGAACAAACAGCAGCCTCTAAAGCTATCCTCCTCCACCTTCTCACTTGCAAGGCTTTGAACTCGGAAGTTTTTAGAGTGAGTATGTGAATGATGTTGGTGTCCTAATAAGTGAGAACCAGGCTTCTATTTATAGAAGGAAGTTGAGACTTGAAGCATGGCCGAAAGTGCACTTTTGCCAAATTTGCCCTCTCCATTGTGTGAGTTGTATCTTGCTGAACCAAAATCCTCTAAGATCTCTGCTGACTTGATAGGATTAGGTCTGAGAATGATGGGATTGGACCAAGGCTCAAGGAGAGAAAAAGAATAAACAATCCTTTATTTTAGAAAGTTTCTCTTTCATGGATGTCCACTTGCACCAACTTGATTAAAACACATGTTTTAATGTTACACTTGCAAAGAATCATGGCAGAGGTTTGTAGCATGTTATCCTTGTGTTAAAACATCATAAAAGTGAAGAATTTAGTGATTAGAAGTGTAATGTATCATCATACAAAAGTTGGTTGCTTGAAACTTAAGAAATGAAACCCCTAACTTTGAAGCTTCGTATCTCTCAGCTCACTCAATGGTTTGAGGAGTTCTAGTACTTTTCGGAAAGCCCTCAATGTCCTCTACAACTTTCATGTTCAAATATTTTTGATTTGAGGCTTGGAACTATATGAAAAATTAAGTTGAAGTTGTGTGAAAACAATGGTGAAAAAGCTGAAATTTCACTAAGTCCCCAAGGGTGATTTATCTTCCAAGTCTTGTAACTTAAAAACCATGCATTTTTTGAAAGAGGGTCCTCTAATATGTTTTGAAGATCATGAAAAAAGCTTCCATTTGAGATTTGAGTCACTCAATTTGGATGTGTGGTTTGAAAGTTATGACTGTTTCAATTTTTGCCCAAGTAGTGAAATTTCCACATTTGAAAAGTTTTATGGGCCAAACATTGCTTCCTTTGCAAGAAACTTCTTAAAACTTGATTTCTCATACCTTAACTCATCAATGAGACATGTCATGATGGATTGAGGCCTTGGATGTTTCATTTTGGATCAAAATCTCAAGTATTAAGGCCTCAGTCAAAACCCTAATTTCAACTGTGAATGCACTGAAATGATCTTTGATGATCTTGCTTCTTCCATCATATCTAAGGCTCATAGATGGTCTCCTGTTGACTTGATTTAACTCAATGTCTTGAAATCTTGGTACCAATCAACTGGTGAATCTTAGTGATGATTGTATGGAGCTAGAGGATGCCTTAGGAGGCCTTGAATCATGTGAGAGCTTGACTTAGGAGACCTGACCCCCTTTCTAGTGTAAACCCTAGTTCAAAAGAAGCAAACTTGCAAGATGAAGTGGTTAGTTAACAATGCATAAAAGGTTGAAGTCTAAATGCAAGTGCAAGATGTTATGACATCTAAGGGGTAAAATTTTGGGTACAACAGTTGCCCCTATTTAAATAGCTTTACTAGATGGCACGAGGATTGGAAATCCTCGGGACATCAAGGTGAAAGGTATTTAAATATAGCAAACCGAAAATTTTGTCCTTAGATGGAATGTAGATGCTAAGGACAAGCGATGGACATGTAAATGCTGACATGCCATGAACTTCTAGTATGATGATATGATGTCATGATAGTGCAAAGATGCAGACAGACCAAAGGTGAACAAAGAGCAAACAACCACATGTGAATAACACTGGGGAAGGATGAAGATTAGTATCCATGAGGAAAATTCACTGGGGATACAGGCTGACTAGCGAAAAAGACTCACTAGGGAGACTCTGAGGTAATACTGGGGATAGAAAGTTAGAGCTGAGGGGAAAACCTACAGATCCTCACTAGAAATAAGAGCCAAAGAGGTATTTTCCACTGGGGAAAGATCCACGGAGATGGACGACAGGTTCATATATGACCGGACAACACTGGGGAAATAAAGACACATTCTTACTGGGCATGAAAACAGAAAGAAAACATGATCTCCACTAGGGATCAGTTTGAACTAAAAGGATGGACATCTTACAAAGGTTTTCTGGGGACTTCTCATACTGAAGAGTTCAAATGGGATCTTCAAGAAGAACCAGAAAAGACAGAGATAAACTCGCGTGCCAGATTGTAAAATATGACTGGACTTTTTAGCTGGGGATAAAGTTAAGGAACCAATATGAGTTGGATAAGAATCGAGGTTCACAATTGACCTGAGATTTTGGTTCAGGTGACCAAGGTTTATAGTTGACTTGGAATTTTGGTTCATAGGTGACCGAGGTTCATAGTTGACCCGAGGCAAACAATGCCAGAAAATATTGGACTTAAGGTTTATAGGTGACCTGAGGTTCTGGTTCATAGTTGACCAAGGTTCATAGTTGACCTGAAATTATGTTTAGGTTCACAGTTGACCTGAAACAAACAATGCCAGCGATGACTGGACTTAAGGTTCATAGGTGACCTGAGGTTCTGGTTCATAGTTGACCAAGGTTCATAGTTGACCTGAAATTATGTGTAGGTTCACAGTTGACCTGAAACAAACAATGCCAGTGATGACTGGACTTAAGGTTCATAGGTGACCTGAGGTTCTGGTTCATAGTTGACCAAGGTTCATAGTTGACTTGAAACTATGTTTAGGTTCACAGTTGACCTGAAACAAACAATGCCAGCGATGACTGGACTTAAGGTTCATAGGTGACCTGAGGTTCTGGTTCCTAGTTGACCAAGGTTCATAGTTGACCTGAAATTATGTTTAGGTTCACAGTTGACCTGAAACAAACAATGCCAGCGATGACTGGACTTAAGGTTCATAGGTGACCTGAGGTTCTGGTTCATAGTTGACCAAGGTTCATAGTTGACCTGAAATTATGTTTAGATTCACAGTTGACCTGAAACAAACAATGCCAGCAATGACTGGACTTAAGGTTCATAGGTGACCTGAGGTTCTGGTTCATAGTTGACCTGAAATTATGTTTAGGTTCAGAGTTGACCTAAAACAAACAATGCCAGCGATGACTGGACTTAAGGTTCATAGGTGACCTGAGGTTCTGGTTCATAGTTGACCAAGGTTCATAGTTGACCTGAAATTATGTTTAGGTTCATATTTGACCTGAAACAAACAATGCCAGCGATGACTGGACTTAAGGTTCATAGGTGACCTGAGGTTCTGGTTCATAGTTGACCAAGGTTCATAGTTGACCTGAAATTATGTTTAGGTTCACAGTTGACCTGAAACAAACAATGCCAACAATGACTGGACTTAAGGTTCGTAGGTGACCTGAGGTTTTGGTTTATAGTTGACCAAGGTTCATAGTTGACCTGAAATTATGTTTAGGTTCACAGTTGACCTGATGTTTTGGTTCATAGGTGACCAAGGTTCATAGTTGACCTAAAATTTTGGTTCATAGATGACCGGAAATGTTTAGGTCCACAGTTGACCTGAGATAAATAATGCCAACGGTTACTGGACTTTAGGTTCATAGGTGACCTGAGATTTTGGTTCATAGGTGACCAAGGTTAAGGTTCATAGTTGACCTGAAATAAGCAATGCCAGCAATTACTGGACTTTTAGGTATCCATATGAGGAGATTAAGTATCAGATAGGTCAATACCTAGTTGCATAAATGAATATTAGACTTCCTTGGGAATACCAAATATGGTTGCAGACAGGTTGGATAGCACTAGAGATAGATAAGCTTCTCAGAAGAGACTGCCACTTATCACCATAGGAAAACAGGCTTCTCCAAGAGATTGCTACTTGTTGTTGGTCCAAAACTTCCAGTTAGATGTTGATATCACAACACTGTTGGGGTAAGAACTTTGCCTTCAATGAGGATCTATAAAAGATTTTTCCTGCGAGACACGGTGCAAAATAAATGCACGCTCAAACCAGGTTCAACAACATAACCTGCTTGGGACCAAAGTTCAATCTAGGGACAAGCTAGAAAGAAACGGTTAATCAAGACTCCAACCATTGAGGAATAAGTTCGAATGGAGATTTATCATAGCCTATTATGGAAAAGATAATTGAACCAACCATCATCCACGAGGATAAAACTCTGTGGGGAATTCAAAATGGATGGGTACTTAATGCCTAGGGTTGACAACTCTATTGGAGAGGATAGACAGACCCAGTCACTCGGGAGATAAACACCAAAGTGGTCAAAATAGGTAAACACCAGAAAGGAAGCAGAATGCTAAGATGCTATGCATATGAGTGCATATGCCATGGTTATGCTTATGTTGACAAAACAGACAAGAAGCGAAACTGGAGATGAAATAAACATCTCGGCAAGGATACCCAGCCAAACTCATCAGATTTACTGGGGATGAATAAGTAGGATCAGTAGCTCTGTTTCAAAATTACAACTTTCTCTGGTAAGAAGAGTACTCCAGTTGGTATAGCATCACGACTTCACTAGGATTGCCATCATGAGCTTGATTTCTTTGCTGGAGGAAATCCATGGAGAATTGCTAAGATTAGCTGAAGTAACAACTTATAGGGGAGCTAGCAAAAAGTTTTCATAGAAGCTGAGTAGTTCTTCACAGCTTATCTGCCCCAGATTACATGGTCTATCAGAAGAAAATATCAAGAGGATTTTATAGAAGAATTGGCATACAGGGTGCTTCAATATCTTCAAACTTTTGAAGAGAAATGAACCTTGACATAACTGCCCCAGTTCAACTGTATTTGTAATATAAAGTATTCAGACTGCAGTAGAAACGACTAGGGAACAAACTTGCCCCTGCTGATTGTCGCTCCCGGGATTTTCATCCTAGTACAAACGCGAAAGTGGCACCGAACAGAGTCGCCAGCAATGTGTATTTATCCCACGAGAGGGAAAGGAAACACTGCGTAAACCTGAAGGGAAGGAAAGAACATGGTCTTGCAACCAAGAAAACTGGATTCGGGAGTCGGTTACGCGAGAGGAAGGTATTAGCACCCCCTCGCGTCCATCGTACCCGATGGGATCCACGCTTGCTTGTTTCAATCAAAGGGTGTAAGGAAAAATGCTGGAAAAGGAACTGGAAAAGGAAAGGAAAGAGAAAGAGAAAGAGAAACAAATGTAGGGAAAATAAAAGAAGTGCTCGCATGGGCCCTACCCCACTGACTACGTATCTCATCGGGAACATGAGAATCAGAGCGACGTAGTTCCCCTCACTAGGGATGGATTGTGTTTTTTAAGGAACGGCTAACGTTCTAGCTCAGGTGTTGCAGGCTCGCTGGTCCGAGTGCGTTACCATCTTGCAAGAGAACGAGTAGGAGCACGTTCATACGTTGAGAGTGAATGAGGTGAGAAAAGAATTCCCGAAGGAGACGTGATTGTTTGTTTTTGTCTTTTAAGAGTTTTTTCCATTTGTTTGCATATGATAGTGTATCTGAATCTTAGTTATTGGAATGTGTACATTCTCACATTCCAAGATGGAATGAGTAAGAAAGCACACTAAGGGTGAAGAAGACCCCCACACTTATTTCCGATTATCAAGGTTCAAACACACTAGCATACTTGTGTTTATTAAGTGTTTTTGTTGATTATGAAATGAAGAAGTGTTTTTTATTTGTATCTTCAACAAATATTGCATTTAAGTCCCTCATACAAGATCAAATGTTTAACACATTGACCCAAGATGGGCTATATGTTACACATTCTAAGATTATAAGAGAAGACCCCTTATAACCTTTTCTTTATATGAAAGGCCTAAATGCAATAAATGCCTACCTTTATTATATATTTTGAATTTTCCTTAAGATGAGAAGAGAGACTCAAGAAAGAAGAAAGGTAAAATCAATGTGGACTAAGACTCAATCCTAATTGATTAGTTAAGGGAGTGATTCTAATGGTTTGTGAGGTTTCAACCTAAAGTCTAAAGAAAGAGTGAATTAAACAATTCACTTCTAAAGTAGAAGATGAATTGTAATTCACAAAGGGAAAGTGATGAGTTATTAAAAGAAAGCACATAAGTGCTTACAAAACACAAAATGGAATTGTAAAAGAGATGAGAGGAAAGAAGTTAGAATGTGGATTCCTTATCCACACTCAATTGCAACTTACCAAAGCCCCTACATGGTTAGTAAACATGTATAAGAAGTGTAAGAAATAAAATAACATTTAATGCACTATAAAGCTCAAAAGAAATAGAAGAAAAATCAAAACCTATAATCACAACCAGAATGTTCATCATATGGAAAACAAATGATTATTATCATGCAAGTCCAAGTGGATAGGCAACAAACATCATCCATGGCATTAGAACATGCTACCATAAGAAAAGGGAGAATGAAAGATGAAAGGAAAAAGAAGAAATATGCATAAATGGAACATGTAATCCATGGATCAGAATTGAAATAAAATGAAAAATGATTCACAAACATCTCACAAGTATTCATGCATGACACATCAAAACAATTAAGAAGTGATAGAAGAAGTAGAATTGAAATGGGAGTTCAAAAGAAAACACAAGTACAAACACAACATGTTAAAGGTGCACAAGGTTCAAATGATAACCAACATGCAAAGATGACATATAATATGTATCAATGACCTATTATGTCACATGAATGGTTCACCAAATATGCAAATGATCATGCAAGTATGTACAAAAGAAAACATGTAAACATGCACAAAAGTTAAGATGATATGACATGCTATTATGCTTCAAAGGTAATGCATCAAACAAAAATCAAATGGCCTTAGTAAAATTAAGCAAGCATGGTTTAAAGATACACAAGTCATAAGTGAATCATATGCCAAAATAGCATACAAGAAATCAAGGCAAAATGATGTCAAACAATGCATTTAGGTCAAATTGGATGCACATACCAAGCAACACAAAAATGAACACCAAACATGTCATGAAATGACTTAAAAAAAAAAAATCAATCAACATACTTCAATATGTTAATGACTCAGTACAAAAAGAAGCAACTCAAAACAATTTTTAATAATCAAGAACAAAATTAAACAAAATCATGTACCACATTGAGAATGTACACCAAAGAAATTCAAAGAAAATTATGGAGCAAGGGTAAAAAGGTCATAAAATCAAGAAATAAAATCATGGAAAATTTCCTAAATGTTTTAAGAATACTCATGAATTTTTTTGGAATTTTATGCTGATGTTTGGTATTTTTAAAAATTAAAAAGAAAACGTGTAGTAAAAATAGAAAATAAAATGTAATGCAAAAATGAATGGGGGTGCATGCCTAGTAAAAAAAGAGTTCAAAAATGGTTTGGGCTTAAGGCATGGGGGTGTGGATATCAATCTGGCTTAGGTCCAATAAGCGCGCAAAACACCATAACTAGCATGTTCTTCAGTCAACATAGTAAAAGCAATCCAAGCCATCAGATTAAGTCATAGTCAAACAAAAGTCAAAGTACACAGATCCAACACACGCGCATGAGGTCACACACAAATTATCATGTACTGCATCACACAATGTTTAAGTAAAATCAGAAATCAGGCACATGGCTTGCACGTGAATTTTAATGTGCTGTCAACATAGTAGCCACACGATCACACACATCCAACGGTCACGACTTAAAATGCACTAAACCCTAATTCAAACCCTCACCGGCCGGAGAGGGACCTCCGGTCACCTTCTCCGGCCACTCTCCGGCGACTGCAACTTCCAAACCATCCAAAAAAAACACGTGGCATACATCAAAATAAAGAGGAAATCACATACATTCCAAATCCATCAATGAAATCACCAAACCATTCACATATAGCCAGAAACAAGCACGAACATATTGCCCTAAGTTTTTGGATCTAAGCTTCTAAGAAGCTCTATCAACTAGCCAGAGTTCAAATGCTCCTAGTGAGCTCATATCATCATGAAAACAACAAAATAAACAAGTAAACGTGAGAGAAGAGTTTGTAAGCTTCGGAACCTGATCTTGCAGTTCTTGTAGAGTCTGAGAAAACCAGAGGAAATGCTTGCTTCTTCCTTAAGCTTCACTTGGCCAAATAAAGGCTTTGATGAAGATGATGATTCAGTGGAGAAGAAATGAGATCCAAGCTCAAAAATCAGTTGCTCTTTGGTGAAGTTGAGAGAGAATCATAGAAGATTTAGGAGGAGGATGAACAGTGTGGACTCGAAGATTCCTTGCAATGGTGATGTTGAGATTAGAGCAGAGAGAGTTTTTGGAGAGAATGTGGATGAATGAAGCTGAAAAAAAAATTAGAGAGTGAGGTTTGGTTTTATAGTAACCTCTAACCATGGTTTAATGAGTGAGTTAACTGAGTTATGTGGAGTTAAGTGAGTCATCCCTAACTAACTGAGTCAAGTTAGTTAGGGAGAGCCATGATATGGTGTGGCTGGTTCATAATGTGTTACCATGTTCTTGCTGCTAAACTTCTATAGCAAGCTTCCAACCTTTCCCTTTTCATGTATGACTCGAGCAAGTGTGTAAAGAGTGCAGACATGTGTTGGTCTCAATAAGGAAGCAAACATACAACTTCTGTCATGTATTTGATGTGTGCTTGAACCAAAATTATGCAGCAAGTCATCATTGTAACAGTGGGTGTTTGAGAATGGAATTCTCCATGTTCATGGCATGAAACTGTATGGTTTTGGAATCAATGAAATGAGGGATCATAATAGAACAACTTTGGTATGAAAAATGAGTTGACATAATGCTTGGGAAAGGTTGAAACATGACCTGAAACACAAAGGTTTGGAAACTAGTTATGGACGAGGAAATGAGGTTGGTTGGCAAGGTGTGCCTGGCATGGATTTTCAGCAAGATCATCACAACTTGGACTCAACATAACTTCTTGACCTTTGATCAAATGAAAAAAACATGAACACCAATCTTAAAGATCTCACATAGAGGAACAACTTTCATGTTGAAAGATTTTTCATTTGAGGCCTTTAACCATGAGAAAAATGAGTGGACATTTGGCCCACCACATGTTTGTTAAAATGACTGCGCGCGTGCCCTGAAAATCTTGGTCATGACCTAGTTTTGAACCTATTTTGCTCAAACTTTGATCAATCATATCTCACTCAATTTTTATCCAATAGAGATGTTCCACATATGGATGTGAAGCTTAAAACAAGATCTTTTGTTGTGGCCAAGTGGAATTTTCATTTGGTGCTTTAATTTTAAATGGCCTTGGCTCAAACTCTGATGCAAAATGGCCAAAACTTGCTATATTTAGTAACCCTTCTTCATCCAAAAATGGCAACTTTCCACATCTTGATTTTTTCATGATTCCTTTGGAGTTTCTTGACCAAATTTTGTACATTGGACATTTGTAACATGAATTTCATGGTTTTGGGCTCAAAAAGTCAAGAGTTGACTTTTTCGTCTGATTATTTGACTTGCCCCCAAATTTCCTGATTTTTTATCTTTCTTCCAATTGAACCACTTCTAAAACCAATTGAGAGGCAATTCTCCATACACATACACTTAAGAACATGTAGAATACCATGACATCAAGTTTTGTCCAAAAAATCAAAGATTCCCTGATTTAATGGGAAACCTTAGTTTTGGTGCCCACCTCCTAGGAGAAAAATGTGCAGTCTTCAATTTCAAATTCCTCAGAGTATGTTGTGTATCCTCTTAAAGGATGATGAGATATACCATTTGAAGATGATTTTGGATCAATGGGCTACCTCTTTTGAGGGTTTTCCTTCAATTTTTGAACCTCTTGCATAAGGAAAGATGTAGTGCTTCAATCTCCCATTGAATCTCTCATCCTTGAGGTTGTGGATGATCCATTGAGATAGTATGAGACATGAAAGACCTCTTGGCTTGCCTTGAGGAAACTTGATTGACCTTTTTGTGCTTTGAATGATCCCTTGATTGACCACCTTCCACCTGATCACATGCCCTGATGGTAAGAAGGATGCTATGCTTCATTTTTCTATGTTAAATGCAATGTAATGTTAATGAGGTGGATATGATATGATAAATGATAATGCCATGCTATGATGACAAAGAGGGAGAGCAAATTTTGGGGTATTACAGCTGCCCCTATTCAAGCGCTGTAGACCTGAATGCCTGGAAGCAATTGCTTTCGGACTTTCAAGGTATATAGTGATTGAATACCAAATATAACCAAAAATTTGCTCTGGATGATGAGGAAGAAACTCCCCCGACATTGCTGGACTGAATCTTCAATGAAACATTGTCGGAGAAATCTGTCTTTTGAACGACACCAGACGACTACTGGCTCGCCGCATTACTGGTAAACTTTAACAATGTCTTTTATGCAATTCCAGACGACTACTGGCCTGCCACGCTACTGGTGGACTTTAGAAATGTCTTTTTGAACGACGCCAGACGACTACTGGCTTGCCACGCTGCTGGTGGACTTTAATAATGTCTTTTATGCAATTCCAGACGACTACTGGCCTGCCACGCTACTGGTGGACTTTAGAAATGTCTTTTTGAACGACGCCAGACGACTACTGGCTTGCCACGCTACTGGTGGACTTTCCAGCCTCGTGCCACCCAAAGACAGACTTTTGCCAATCCACTGTTGGACTTTGCCACCCGAAGACGGACTTTCGCCAATCCACTGTTGGACTTTTGCCACCCGAAGACGGACTTTTCGCCAATCCACTGTTGGACTTTTAGCTGCTTTGCCACCCGAAGACGGACTTTTTCCAATCCACTGTTGGACTTTTGCCACCCGAAGACGGACTTTTGCCAATCCACTGTTGGACTTTTGCCACCCGAAGACGGACTTTTGCCAATCCACCGTTGGACTTTTGCAATATTCCAATACCGGATTACACTCTGCATCCGTGTCAGACATCTCTGCCGACTTTGCTGAGGAACAATGATCAATGACTTGACTTTAGAGGTTCCTGAGAAGATAGTATCTCTGCTGGAGAATAAATGAACAATCCGTCTGCTTCGAATTGTCAAGTTTGCCAAAAAATAAATTGGACTTGAAGAATAATAAATCTGCCAGTAATCACTTCATCTGCTGGGGGAATGAATTCTGGTCACAGCGATTCCGCTGGGGATGAGAATTTCTTTGCATGGCGTCTTGCTAGGGAAGAAAAGTCATAAAAACTCTGCTTGGGGATCTATCCAATCCAAGACCCTTTGTAGGGGTTATCCACCTTCTGACCCGGCTAGGGAAAGACTGTATCATCCTTGTTGAGGAATAGATTCTGCCGATCTTATAAACCTCTGCGGGGAGAACAACAACTCAGCTGGGGAGTATTGCTGACAAGATTCGATGCTGACCTCTGTGGGGGATCATTACCAGAGACACAATCTTGCTGGGGATCAGAGCTACTCTGCCAGGGATATGCAAATCCTGGTTAGAACATTCCACTGCAACTTGCTAGGAAAGAGTCCTTAGAGATCTGTTGGGGAAACCCAAAGCAAATCCACAGTAGTCTGCTGAAGACTATGACTGTCGAGCTTAGGATAAGTACCACAATGCACCATGCTAGGCGAGCTTCCCGGGATGACGAGTTTATAACAAACTATGCTGGAGGAAACTGCTTTAAAACGTCTCGTGCTGGGGAATGCCTTTTGAGAGGATTTTACAGAAGACCAACTGTCCTCAAACTCTACTGGGGATGATCAACACTTCATGCTGGGGAAACAAACATGCCCCATGCTTGGACAAACCAACAATTTGTCCCCGAAGAGGATGTCATAAGAGGATTTTACAGAAGATTTAGCCTCTTCAAACTCCTGCGACTTCGCTGGGGATAATGACCATCAGTTTCAGTATCGGCGAGACCACTCTTTTGGGGAACTTGTGACCGTTATCGACACAGAAAAGCTTGTAGCTGTTGGAAGTACTGTATGAGAGAATCGACTTAATAAGATACAACGGTACCCAGTTGAACTTAATTCAATGATATCGAACCGTTATGAACGACCGTCGACCGAACGATGAACGCCGACCTCCTTACCCGTAATTGTCCCAGTCTTTTGCGTGGGGTAATTGATTACTGGTCTTGTGCTTAAAATCATCTGCACCTGCTACCTGCAACAAAAGAATATGCACACATGCCCCAGATATTGCGTGGCTAGAATCCACCATCCGGGAGTATTCAACATTCAAAGTAATTTCAAATGTTTTTTTTTCTGCGCATGTTATTGCAAGGCCGCCATGTTTTCGAATGCAATGTTTTATCAAAAATTAGGACGTTTTTGCAACCAAAGTAATAAAACAAAAATAGAAAGCTTTTTACTGAAATTCAATTTATTGACTGAGAGCCCAGAATAGGAAATTACATCAGGAAGCAATCCCTGGAAAGAGGTGATCGCTAAAAATTGAGAAAAGAAACCATCCTAATGGCAATGTGAAAGCGGCATTCCACTGAGTTTCCATTCTGCTATGACCAGTATGTCTTCAAAACTCCCCGACCTTGCCTTCTGAGGAATGATCAGACCGATTCCTATCTTTCAGAATGTCAGTTGTTCAAACGGTAATGGGTACAGATAACTCAGATTGTAGTCATTCGCTTAAATCCCTCTTTTGCGTGGACCGCCCTTTCAGGTTTTCAATCCACCAGGATACCCTTTTTTGCCTAAGTTGCCCTTTCGGGTTTTCAACTTACCGGGTGTACAATTTTTCAATTATATCCCTAATTTTTGCCCGAACCTTATTCTGTTTTTGGTTCGCCGGGATGCCCTTTTTTTCCTGGATTTTTTTTATTTTTATTATCCAGCGGGTCTATTCATGCGAAGTATTTTTTTACTACGTCTGAGTTGACAGGGGATGAAAAGTCTTCGCCATCCATGGTTGTAAGCAATAAAGCTCCGCCCGAAAAGACCTTTTTAACCACGAATGGACCTTCATAGTTAGGAGTCCATTTGCCCCTGTAATCTGTATTGGGAGGAAGGATCCTTTTGAGCACTACATCTCCGACTTTGTAAACCCGAGGACGCACCTTTTGGTCAAATGCCTGCTTCATTCTGCGCTGGTATAATTGCCCATGACATACAGCTGCCAATCGCTTTTCCTCAATAAGGCTCAGCTGATCAAATATGGCTCGTACCCATTCAGCCTCATCTAGCTTAACATCCATCATGACTCTGAGGGACGGAATCTCCACTTCAACCGGTAGCACTGCCTCCGTACCATATACAAGTGAGAATGGGGTTGCCCCAGTGGACGTACGTACCGACGTTCGATACCCATGCAAAGCAAATGGTAACATCTCATGCCAATCTTTGTACGTGACAACCATCTTCTGCAGAATCTTCTTGATATTTTTGTTGGCCGCTTCGACCGCGCCATTCATCTTTGGGCAGTACGGAGAAGAATTGTGATGTTCGATTTTGAAATCCCAGCATAACTCAGCCATCATCTTATTATTCAAATTAGAACCATTATCAGTAATGATTCTTTCGGGAACTCCATATCGGCAAATGATATCCCGTTTTAAGAAACGAGCTACCACTTGCTTTGTAACATTGGCATAGGATGCAGCTTCAACCCATTTGGTGAAGTAATCAATTGCCACCAAGATGAAACGATGACCGTTAGAAGCTGTAGGCTCAATCTTTCCGATCATATCAATGCCCCACATGGCAAACGGCCAAGGCGACGACATGATACTCAACGGATTTGGAGGCACATGCACTTTGTCTGCATAGATCTGGCATTTATGGCATTTGCGGGCATATTTGCAACAATCTGACTCCATAGTCAACCAATAATATCCCGATCTTAACAACTTTTTAGCCATTGCATGCCCTCCGGCATGGGTACCGAAAGAGCCTTCGTGCACTTCAATCATCAACAGGTCTGCTTCATGTCTATCTACACACCTAAGTAGGACCGTGTCAAAATTTCTTTTATATAGCACGCCATCTTTGTTCAAGAAGAAACTACCAGCTAACCTTCTCAACGTCTTCTTGTCTTTGGACGATGCCCCGGGCGGGTACTCTTGACTTTTCAAGAAACACTTAATGTCATGAAACCATGGCTTGTCACCAGACGCTGCGTCGACCGAAAACACAAATGCAGGTCTGTCAAGGCGGGATACTTCAATCTTAGGTACATGGTTCCATCCTTGCACTTTGATCATGGAAGACAAAGTGGCCAAGGCATCAGCGAACCTATTCTCATCCCGAGGAATATAGTACAGTTTCACTGTTGTGAAAAATGTCAGCAATCTCCTTGTATAATCTCTATACGGCACTAGATTTGCGTGGTGCGTGTACCAACTCCCTTTCACTTGATTGATTACCAAAGCTGAATCACCAAATATATCAAGGGTCTTAATCCGTAGATTAATCGCCTCCTCGATCCCCATTATACAAGCTTCGTACTCTGCTTCATTGTTGGTGCATCCGAAAGTTATTCGGGCAGTGAAAGGCATATGAACACCTTCCGGCGTGATAAGAACTGCTCCAACTCCGCACCCATTCATATTGACAGCCCCATCAAACATCAGACTCCAATTGGATTCAGGGTCTGGCCCCTCCTCCGGGAGTGGTTCCTCGCAGTCTTTAGCTTTGAGAAACATGATGTCCTCATCAGGGAAGTCAAATTTCATGGGTTGGTAATCATCAATCGGCTGTTGCGCAAGATAGTCGGACAAGATACTTCCTTTGATGGCCTTTTGGGAAGTGTACTGAATGTCATACTCTGTCAAGACCATTTGCCACCGTGCAACTCTGCCTGTCAGTGCTGGTTTCTCGAAAATGTACTTGATAGGATCCATTTTTGAAATCAACAAGGTTGTGTGCCTGACCATATATTGCCTCAATCGCTTAGCGGCCCATGCAAGCGCACAGCATGTCTTTTCAAGCATTGAGTACCGGGACTCACAATCATTGAACTTTTTGCTTAGGTAGTAGATAGCATGCTCCTTCCTACCTGTCTCGTCATGTTGATCGAGAACACAACCCATGGAACCTTCAAGTACTGTCAGATACATTATCAGCGGTCTCCCTTCAACTGGAGGCATTAGAATTGGAGGTTCCTGCAAGTATTCTTTTATCTTATCGAATGCTAATTGGCAATCGTCATTCCACCTGACCGTTTGATCTTTTCTTAGCAGTTTAAATATTGGTTCACACGTGGCTGTTAGGTGAGATATGAACCTTGCAATGTAGTTCAATCTACCCAAGAACCCACGAACCTCTTTTTCTGTTCTCGGTTCAGGCATTTCTTGTATTGCTTTCACCTTGGCAGGATCAACCTCAATTCCTCTTTCGCTCACAATGAAACCCGGCAACTTTCCAGAACGCACCCCGAGAGTACATTTGTTTGGATTTAATCTCAGACGGAACTTTCTCAACCTTTCAAACAGCTTTTTCAGGTTAATCAGATGTTCCTCTTCTGTTCTCGACTTGGCAATCATATCATCTACATAACATTCGATCTCTTTATGAATCAAGTCATGAAACAATGTTACCATCGCCCGCTGGTATGTTGCCCCTGCGTTTTTCAACCCAAAAGGCATTACTTTATAGCAATATGTACCCCACGGAGTAATGAACGTGGTCTTCTCCATATCTTCAGGTGCCATCTTGATCTGGTTGTACCCGGAGAACCCGTCCATAAAAGAGAACACTGAGAACTGAGCTGTATTATCGACCAACACGTCAATATGAGGTAGTGGAAAATCATCTTTTGGGCTAGCTTTATTAAGATCTCGATAATCCACACACATTCTCACTTTTCCATCTTTCTTCGGTACTGGCACGATGTTGGCTACCCACGGAGGATATTTTGTCACAGCAAGAAACCCAGCATCCCACTGCTTCTGGACTTCCTCCTTAATCTTTAAAGCCATGTCGGGGTGAGTCCGACGAAGTTTCTGCTTGACTGGCGGGCATTCTTCTCTTAATGGCAGCATGTGCACAACAATATCCGTATCCAACCCCGACATGTCTTGATACGACCAGGCGAAGATGTCAACGTACTCGCGCAACATTTCAGTCAAAGTTTTCTTCACATCTGCTTGCAAGCTGGCACCAATCCTGATCTCTTTCTTGGCATCCTTGGTACCAATATTGATGATTTCTACAGTCTCCTGGTGAGGCTGGATGACCCTTTCCTCTTGTTTCAACAATCTGGCCAGTTTTTCAGGGAGTTCACAATCTTTCTCATCCCCTTCTTCGGCTTGATAAATTGGATTGTCAAAGTCATACATAGTCATATCAAAATCGTTATCAGTGGTATCCGGAGGATCAAGTCTGCATGAACGGGTTCATGCCTTATTTTAGAATTTATTTTTAAACAAAACAAAAGAAAACGAAACATTGCCATTTTATTATAAATTTTTTTTTGTGCAAAAATAAAAACTGAAAGACAGAGAACAAAATTTGATTGCAAAACGTCCTTTATTAATGATTAAAAATTGCAAATGCAACCAGGGTGGCCCTACAAATGAATCTATACGCCTTGGGCAGAGCGCAAGATTTTGACATGCATTATGGTTAGAAAAAAACAAAGAAAAATTACTCTGTCTGAAGAGTAACCCGGATGACTTCTTCAACGGACCAGTTCTGCACTCGTTGTCCCGGAGCATGAGGGCGTACCCAGTTGTCCAGGTCACAATCATTGTCAACACTATCCTCTGTGGCTGCACAAGACTGGTCCGTGTAGATAATTCCCCCACTATTGAAAGTAATGGGTCCACTGCTCCCCGCATCTGAAGTTATAGAGGGATGATATCCAATACCAAATTTGTCTTCTTTCATTGGGGTCTCTATCAACCTGCCCCAACCTTGGGCGTTGCCTGCCCTGACGACTTCGACAGCTTGTTTGTAAGATGAAATGGAGGTACCGGCCCCAACTGGTACAGAAGAAGACTCAGGTGCATCGTCAATATTGACCGCTTCAAATGATTGGCACAGCATCTCATGAATTTCCCCATCCATTTCAATGTACTTGAACGTGGACAAGTGACTCACAAAGATGTCTTCTTCACCGCACACCGTCACAACCTGCCCTTCAAACTCATACTTCAACTTTTGGTGTAAAGTGGAAGTAACAGCCCCGGCTCCGTGAATCCAAGGGCGTCCCAATAGGCAGCTATATGCAGGTTGTATGTCCATTACATGGAACGTGGATTTGAATACCTGTGGTCCAATTTGTACGGGCAATTCCACCTCACCAAACACAGATCGTCTAGTCCCATCGAATGCTCTGACCACCAATTCACTAGGCCTTAAGATCAAACCATCAACTTCCAGCTTCATTAACGCCTTCTTGGGCAAAACATTAAGTGATGAACCAGTGTCTACCAGTACATGAGATAACACTGCGCCCTTACACTCCATCGTGATATGCAAAGCCTTATTGTGGTTTCTTCCTTCAACAGTCAAATCTCTACTTGTAAAGCCCAAACCATGGCTAACGTTAACATTGGAGATTACGCCCTCTAGCTGATTAACAGTAATTTCCTGTGGCACGTATGCACTCTTCAATACTTTCAACAACGCCTGCCGATGCGCATCGGAACACATCAATAGTGACAAGATTGAAATCTTTGAAGGGGTCTGATTCAGTTGGTCCACAATCCTATAATCGCTTTTCTTGATTATCTTCATGAATTCTTCCATCTCCTTATCAAAAGTAATCTTTGTCTCTGCTTCAGGTGTAGGCGCATTTTCAACCACCTGTTTACCTTTAGCCTTTGCTGCAGCTTCTGCCTCTTTATCACTTCTCAAGGTTTGGGGAGCGAACAACCTTCCGCTTCTTGTAAAGCCCCCTACACCCCCTACATTATCAATATTTGGGCTGACTGACGACTCAACTTCCTGCTTTTTACCTTCGTAATACACATATGCCCCATAGTGCCATGGGATAGCCTTCGTAGATATGAACGGAATTGGTCCTGGCACCGTGATAGTGACAGGACTGAGCCTTTCTTGCGCAACGCTCGCCACGGGAACTGCATTGACCGGCATTTGAATCTCAGCGGGAGTATAATAGATGGTCACGGTTGATACTTCATCAGTGTCTTTCACGACTCTGTCGAACTGTAGACATCCTTCATCGATCAGATTCTGTAAACCCACCTTCAACTTATTACAGCCATTCTCCTGATTCATACACTCGGAACAATCTTGATTACAGCCCGGGAACACCTGTCCCTTCAATAAACGATCTTTTACAACCAACAAAGAAGTTTTCACTTGATTGATATCTGTCACCAGATTCAATCTCCTCCCATCTTCAATAGCGTATACATTTGCTGCACTATGATCAGGCATGGGATGCTGAGTAATATTAGGAGCGGGAGAGAAATTGATGGCTTTAGCATCAATCAAATCTTGTACTTTATGATGGAAAGCCCAGCATTTTTCAATGGAGTGCCCCTGAGCACCTGAGTGGAACTCACAACGAGCATTAGCATCGAAGTTAGGTGGCAGGTTTCCAGCAACCGGAGCTTTCATAGTACGGAGTTCCACCAACTTTAACTCGAGTAGCTGGGGCAACAGCGCGGCATAAGTCATAGGGAGAGGATCCATCTTACGATCCCTCTGCCTAGACCTTTGCTGGAAAAAAGGTTGTTGTTGTTGCTGCTGAACTTGTTGTTGGGGTTGTTGTTTCTGAACGGACTGTGTGGGGATTGTTACAGCATCTACCTGATAATAAGCTTGAGAACGCCCTCTGCCTCGTCCTCTAAACACAGCATTTGTATCACCTTCTCTTCTTTTCTGGCTACTAGCAAATGGTTTCTTCGTCCCCGAAGAGCCAGCCCCACTCACATCTTGGATCTTTCCAAGCTTTAACAGACTTTCTATTCTTTCTCCCGCAATCACAATATCAGCAAATCCAGTTGACGGACAAGCAGCTAATCTATCAAGATAGGCCCCTTGCAAGGTGCCCATAAACATATCCGCCATTTCTCTGTCTGACAAGGGAGGTTGAACCTGGGCAGCCATTTCCCTCCACCTCTGTGCATATTCTTTGAAACTCTCCTTGGCATTTTGTGACAATCCCTGCAATTGAGTGCGGTTGGGCGCCATGTCAATATTATACTGGTATTGCTTCAGGAATGCTTCTGCCAGATCTTTCCAACTCTTCACAGCAGCTCTATTCAACTTCATATACCAGGTCAAGGACGCCCCAGCCAGACTGTCCTGAAAATAGTGCATCCATAGCTTCTCGTCATCCGTATGGGCTGAAATCTTCCCAAAGTAAGCTTGAAGATGCGTTTGGGGACACACATTGCCGTGATACTTATCAAAAGTAGGAGGTTTGAATTTAGGGGGAATTCTGACTCCTGGGACCAGCCCCAAGCTAGTAACATCAATACCCATAGAGTTCTTGCATTCTATGGCCCTGATCTTTTCTGCTAACTCATCATACCTTCGATCACCTTGATTACCCACATCAGCATCCAGCAGAGTAAATTGGTCTTCCAGAGGATCTTCAAGAGTAACACCAGCATGCCTACCATTTCCATTACCCCGATTGTTACCACCAGGAGGAGGGTTGCCACCGGGAGGAGGAATGCCATGTCCCTGTGAATTGTCATGCTGATCACCTTCGGGCCCATTGTCTGGACGCTCGACCAGAAGCCTCAATCTCTCCTGATTTTGCGCCATGCCAGTCATGAGGGTCATGAACTGGTCCATACACGCCCTCATTTCAGCCAAATCACTTTGCACTTGATCCATGATTCTTACTTGATTTCTTCGCGTCGAATATCGGTGAATATGATTCTCAGCTATACTGCCTGAAACCAAATAAAGGTTAGAGACCCCGCAACGAGTCCCTGAAAAGCAAGTAACAAAAATGCAAAATGATATGCCATGCCATGAAATGCCATGTTTGTCATTTCCGAGGTGCTTTATACCCTGATTCCAATCCAACCACAGAAATCTGAAGACCAGAAATCGTGATGTAAAGAGACGTGTCGTGGTCATGTGCTTGTGTGCAGCTATCTGATAAGGAATAATTCTGAATAAAACTGCTCATACTCATTCAACGAAGTATTCAAGTACATTTAAGAAAGGTTCAACCGAAAATGCAATACAAGGAAAAATGGATCCATCAACAAGCCTGATGGTAACCATTAACAACAAAATATAAGGAAAAGAGCATCAGTCTGACAATTCCACATCCTTCAGCTTATCACTTGAGTATTTGATCTCCTCAAAAAGTATACGGGTACGCTGGTGATTCGGCTTTTCAATCATTTCTTTGATCAAGACATCCCTTTTCTCAAGAGCTTCATTTAAAGAACCCATATGCAGCATCAGAGCCTCGTCATCACACACTCCTTTGCGTCTCTTTATGCCAGCTTGCGTTTTGAGTATCTCCCTTTCTATCATGACTTCTTCAAGCTCTTTCTTGGTATTCCTCAGCTCACCTCTAGCTTCTTCTAGCTGTTCTTGACTCTTACCGAGGCTTTCCCGATACTTTCTCCTCTGCTCATGCGCCTTTTCAAGCTCTTCGTCCTTAATCTGCAACTGTTCCTGTAATTCAGCATTCTCTATCCCAACTTCGTCCCAAGCGTGCTGAAACTTTGTTAACTTTTCTTTGGTCTGTGCTAACGCCTGTTTGGTTTGCTTGTGGGCTTGAGTAGCATCATCAGCACCTTTACTAATCTTCCGGAAATGTTGGGCTCTTCCAGCAAAGTCTTTTTCTTTTGCAGTTAGGATTTGTTCAGCATCTTGGGCTTTCCGCTCCAGCTCTTTGTTGGCATGTAGAGCATTCTGAAGACGGCTACTCAACTCGGAATTCTCTCCTTGGAGCTTTTTCACCAAGGCTTGCAACTTGTCAACTTCTTCCACAGTAGCAGTGCTTCTTGCTTTCTCATTCTCCGGATACAAAAGGGGTGCCTTACCAAAAGGCAAGAGAAAATCTTCAACTCTTTTCTTCACCCACTCTTCATATGCTGGATAAACCCGGTTGTTAGGCTTGCCTAGAGTAACTTTCCCCTTTTTCAGTATGCTACCCCAGCTTTCAGAAGCTTTCTGTGCTGCTTCCCAACCATCTGATGTATGAAAATAGAGGGACTCCTCCACATCTCTCTTAATAGGCGGACCTGTCAGGGCATACCCAAATTGTCGAATGGCCAAAGAAGAATTGTAGTTAATCCCACCCATTCTTCCTATCAGTGGAACGTTAGGGAACTTACCACAGCTGTGGATAATATTCTTGCCAATCAGCCCATGATCTACCCATACGATGTCCTTGGCCACCAATCCCATTAAACGCTGTTTCCACTCTAGAGAATCTTTGGAATCCACAAAAGCCCTTGATTGTGGTAAACGGCCTGCAAACCACTTATAGAACAAGGGTGCACAACAACGAATTATCCCTCCTCTTTTCTTTTCGTTTCGGTTGTACAACGAGTAGTGATCTCCCAGTAGCGTTGGCACCGGGTTCTTCATCATGAATATTCGTATAGCGTCCGTATCAATGAAATCCGGCTCGTTGGGAAACAACACTATGCCGTATATACAAAGGGCTAGCAAAGCATTAAAAACAAGCCAATTCTCGCCTTTAGCTGCTTCCTGGGCCTTCTTAATAATATATTCCAGCTTGTAACCACGAATCTTTCCTTTGTTGGAGACATTGGCGTCTAACTCTGATTTGCTCAAATAAAGAGCACCAGCCACCTTCCCAAAGTCAAGATCCCCCACCGATCCAAAGAAAGGGGGCTCCTCCTTGATAGCAATCCCCAACATGTTGGAATACTCCTCCAGGGTAGGAACCAACACATAGTCTGGAAATACAAAACACCTCAGAGGCGGATCATAGAACTGCATCAACGTATGGAGACCTCTGGCTTCATAATCACTGACATTACGGACCATAGATAAAATCCACCCATATTTCTCTTCAAAAGCTTCTCGTACTGCAGGGCTCGCCATTCCCTTCAGCATAACAATAGGGCCTAAAGTAGGCGTAAGGAACTTATAGCTGATGATATTCTTCCTCTCTTTAGTGTTCATCTTTGCAGGGACCTGATGACTGGAATCAAGGGTAATATATGCACCTGGAAATGAATAAACATGTATGTTAGGATATGATAATGCAATGCAAAGGGCAATGTGATTAGGTAATCAGGTGTCTGTGCTGAACTGTGAACGGTGTCAGTGTAGCTCTGAGACTAATATAGAACCATAGATAAGAACCATCTGAATACAATAGGATGAAACTTCCTTTTTGTGCAATGATGATAGAAAACCGGGTATGTAGGAGGTCATGGTTACCTACAAACCTGTAAACAACCCGCCCTTCTCACATGTGGGTACTAGGATGTTCAGTATCCCGGGCTCTCAGGTCAAGAAATGATGATACGTTCACCATTTCTGGTTTGGCATCATCATCAATCGAGGAGGCCTCAACTGATTCTCCAAAACAAAAAGGTCCTCAGCTTCTGGCACTGAGGTCGAGAAGCAATAGTACATTCATCCCTCAGGGTACAGTACTATCGCCAATCGAGGAGTGCCTCCGCTGATTCTCTTTCAAAAGGGATAACCTATAGCAAGTTCCCAGCATTGGGTCCTCGGATCGAGAATGTGCAATGGGTTTGCCACAGAATGTGGTCTGCCACTGTCACAACTCGGGAGGAGTGCCGCAACTGAGTCCTCGGGGATGGTTACCAGAGTCGACAGTTCCTCAAGAGAATAACCACTGACCTGCATAACATGCAGTAGCAGAAAGCTCCTGATAGAACCTCGTCTGGTTGTGGGTCTCATGAACAACCATACGTGGTCACCACCACGCAAGCGTCACGACTATCCACTCTAATACCTATGGGTGTACTCAAGCCTTGGTAGTGGGCTCATATCTCAGAACACCCTGCCCGCCAAACAGAAAACAACAGCACGATCCAGTACAATAATGATATGTAATGCAGTAAATGCGATAAATACAGTAAAATACAGTAAAGCAGCAATACAATAAATAGCAATACAATACAGCAGTAAATACAGCAACATACTGCATCAAAGTAAACACCCAATGAAAGAAAAATAGACAGGCGCTAGGATTGACTCGCTAAGGAAACCAGAGGTTGCGAAATCCCCAGCAGAGTCGCCAGCTGTCGCTCCCGGGATTTTCATCCTAGTACAAACGCGAAAGTGGCACCGAACAGAGTCGCCAGCAATGTGTATTTATCCCACGAGAGGGAAAGGAAACACTGCGTAAACCTGAAGGGAAGGAAAGAACATGGTCTTGCGACCAAGAGAACTGGATTCGGGAGTCGGTTACGCGAGAGGAAGGTATTAGCACCCCCTCGCGTCCATCGTACCCGATGGGATCCACGCTTGCTTGTTTCAATCAAAGGGTGTAAGGAAAAATGCTGGAAAAGGAACTGGAAAAGGAAAGGAAAGAGAAAGAGAAAGAGAAACAAATGTAGGGAAAATAAAAGAAGTGCTCGCATGGGCCCTACCCCACTGCCTACGTATCTCATCGGGAACATGAGAATCAGAGCGACGTAGTTCCCCTCACTAGGGATGGATTGTGTTTTTTAAGGAACGGCTAACGTTCTAGCTCAGGTGTTGCAGGCTCACTGGTCCGAGTGCGTTACCATCTTGCAAGAGAACGAGTAGGAGCACGTTCATACGTTGAGAGTGAATGAGGTGAGAAAAGAATTCCCGAAGGAGACGTGATTGTTTGTTTTTGTCTTTTAAGAGTTTTTTCCATTTGTTTGCATATGATAGTGTATCTGAATCTTAGTTATTGGAATGTGTACATTCTCACATTCCAAGATGGAATGAGTAAGAAAGCACACTAAGGGTGAAGAAGACCCCCACACTTATTTCCGATTATCAAGGTTCAAACACACTAGCATACTTGTGTTTATTAAGTGTTTTTGTTGATTATGAAATGAAGAAGTGTTTTTTATTTGTATCTTCAACAAATATTGCATTTAAGTCCCTCATACAAGATCAAATGTTTAACACATTGACCCAAGATGGGCTATATGTTACACATTCTAAGATTATAAGAGAAGACCCCTTATAACCTTTTCTTTATATGAAAGGCCTAAATGCAATAAATGTCTACCTTTATTATATATTTTGAATTTTCCTTAAGATGAGAAGAGAGACTCAAGAGAGAAGAAAGGTAAAATCTATGTGGACTAAGACTCAATCCTAATTGATTAGTTAAGGGAGTGATTCTAATGGTTTGTGAGGTTTCAACCTAAAGTCTAAAGAAAGAGTGAATTAAACAATTCACTTCTAAAGTAGAAGATGAATTGTAATTCACAAAGGGAAAGTGATGAGTTATTAAAAGAAAGCACATAAGTGCTTACAAAACACAAAATGGAATTGTAAAAGAGATGAGAGGAAAGAAGTTAGAATGTGGATTCCTTATCCACACTCAATTGCAACTTACCAAAGCCCCTACATGGTTAGTAAACATGTATAAGAAGTGTACGAAATAAAAGAACATTTAATGCACTATAAAGCTCAAAAGAAATAGAAGAAAAATCAAAACCTATAATCACAACCAGAATGCTCATCATATGGAAAACAAATGATTATTATCATGCAAGTCCAAGTGGATAGGCAACAAACATCATCCATGGCATTAGAACATGCTACCATAAGAAAAGGGAGAATGAAAGATGAAAGGAAAAAGAAGAAATATGCATAAATGGAACATGTAATCCATGGATCAGAATTGAAATGAAATGAAAAATGATTCACAAACATCTCACAAGTATTCATGCATGACACATCAAAACAATTAAGAAGTGATAGAAGAAGTAGAATTGAAATGGGAGTTCAAAAGAAAACACAAGTACAAACACAACATGTTAAAGGTGCACAAGGTTCAAATGATAACCAACATGCAAAGATGACATATAATATGTATCAATGACCTATTATGTCACATGAATGGTTCACCAAATATGCAAATGATCATGCAAGTATGTACAAAAGAAAACATGTAAACATGCACAAAAGTTAAGATGATATGACATGCTATTATGCTTCAAAGGTAATGCATCAAACAAAAATCAAATGGCCTTAGGAAAATTAAGCAAGCATGGTTTAAAGATACACAAGTCATAAGTGAATCATATGCCAAAATAGCATACAAGAAATCAAGGCAAAATGATGTCAAACAATGCATTTAGGTCAAATTGGATGCACATACCAAGCAACACAAAAATGAACACCAAACATGTCATGAAATGACTTTAAAAAAAAAAAAAAAATCAATCAACATACTTCAATATGTTAATAACTCAGTACAAAAAGAAGCAACTTAAAACAATTTTTAATAATCAAGAACAAAATTAAACAAAATCATGTACCACATTGAGAATGCACACCAAAGAAATTCAAATAAAATTATGGAACAGGGGTAAAAACGTCATAAAATCAAGAAATAAAATCATGGAAAATTTCCTAAATGTTTTAAGAATACTCATGAATTTTTGTGGAATTTTATGCTAATGTTTGGTATTTTTAAAAATTAAAAAGAAAACGTGTAGTAAAAATAGAAAATAAAATGTAATGCAAAAATGAATGGGGGTGCATGCCTAGTAAAAAAAGAGTTCAAAAATGGTTTGGGCTTAAGGCATGGGGGTGTGGATATCAATCTGGCTTAGGTCCAATAAGCGCGCAAAACACCATAACTAGCATGTTCTTCAGTCAACATAATCAAAGCAATCCAAGCCATCAGATTAAGTCATAGTCAAACAAAAGTCAAAGTACACAGATCCAACACACGCGCATGAGGTCACACACAAATTATCATGTACTGCATCACACAATGTTTAAGTAAAATCAGAAATCAGGCACATGGCTTGCACATGAATTTTAATGTGCTGTCAACATAGTAGCCACACGATCACACACATCCAACGGTCACGACTTAAAATGCACTAAACCCTAATTCAAACCCTCACCGGCCGGAGAGGGACCTCCGGTCACCTTCTCCGGCCACTCTCTGGCGACTGCAACTTCCAAACCATCCAAAAAAAACACGTGGCATACATCAAAATAAAGAGGAAATCACATACATTCCAAATCCATCAATGAAATCACCAAACCATTCACATATAGCCAGAAACAAGCACGAACATATTGCCCTAAGTTTTTGGATCTAAGCTTCTAAGAAGCTCTATCAACTAGCCAGAGTTCAAATGCTCCTAGTGAGCTCATATCATCATGAAAACAACAAAATAAACAGGTAAACGTGAGAGAAGAGTTTGTAAGCTTCGGAACCTGATCTTGCAGTTCTTGTAGAGTCTGAGAAAACCAGAGGAAATGCTTGCTTCTTCCTTAAGCTTCACTTTGCCAAATAAAGGCTTTGAAGAAGATGATGATTTAGTGGAGAAGAAATGAGATCCAAGCTCAAAAATCAGTTGCTCTTTGGTGAAGTTGAGAGAGAATCATAGAAGATTTAGGAGGAGGATAAACAGTGTGGACTCGAAGATTCCTTGCAATGGTGATGTTGAGATTAGAGCAGAGAGAGTTTTTGGAGAGAATGTGGATGAATGAAGCTGAAAAAAAAATTAGAGAGTGAGGTTTGGTTTTATAGTAACCTCTAACCATGGTTTAATGAGTGAGTTAACTGAGTTATGTGGAGTTAAGTGAGTCATCCCTAACTAACTGAGTCAAGTTAGTTAGGGAGAGCCATGATATGGTGTGGCTGGTTCATAATATGTTACCATGTTCTTGCTGCTAAACTTCTATAGCAAGCTTCCAACCTTTCCCTTTTCATGTATGACTCGAGCAAGTGTGTAAAGAGTGCAGGCATGTGTTGGTCTCAATAAGGAAGCAAACATACAACTTCTGTCATGTATTTGATGTGTGCTTGAACCAAAATTATGCAGCAAGTCATCATTGTAACAGTGGGTGTTTGAGAATGGAATTCTCCATGTTCATGGCATGAAACTGTATGGTTTTGGAATCAATGAAAAGAGGGATCATAATAGAACAACTTTGGTATGAAAAATGAGTTGACATAATGCTTGGGAAAGGTTGAAACATGACCTGAAACACAAAGGTTTGGAAACTAGTTATGGAAGAGGAAATGAGGTTGGTTGGCAAGGTGTGCCTGGCATGGATTTTCAGCAAGATCATCACAACTTGGACTCAACATAACTTCTTGACCTTTGATCAAATGAAAAAAACATGAACACCAATCTTAAAGATCTCACATAGAGGAACAACTTTCATGTTGAAAGATTTTTCATTTGAGGCCTTTAACCATGAGAAAAATGAGTGGACATTTGGCCCACCACATGTTTGTTAAAATGACTGCGCGCGTGCCCTGAAAATCTTGGTCATGACCTAGTTTTGAACCTACTTTGCTCAAACTTTGATCAATCATATCTCACTCAATTTTTATCCAATAGAGATGTTCCACATATGGATGTGAAGCTTAAAACAAGATCTTTTGTTGTGGCCGAGTGGAATTTTCATTTGGTGCTTCAATTTTAAATGGCCTTGGCTCAAACTCTGATGCAAAATGGCCAAAACTTGCTATATTTAGTAACCCTTCTTCATCCAAAAATGGCAACTTTCCACATCTTGATTTTTTCATGATTCCTTTGGAGTTTCTTGACCAAATTTTGTACATTGGACATTTGTAACATGAATTTCATGGTTTTGGGCTCAAAAAGTCAAGAGTTGACTTTTTCGTCTGATTATTTGACTTGCCCCCAAATTTCCTGATTTTTTATCTTTCTTCCAATTGAACCACTTCTAAAACCAATTGAGAGGAAATTCTCCATACACATACACTTAAGAACATGTAGAATACCATGACATCAAGTTTTGTCCAAAAAATCAAAGATTCCCTGATTTAATGGGAAACCCTAGTTTTGGTGCCCACCTCCTAGGAGAAAAATGTGCAGTCTTCAATTTCAAATTCCTCAGAGTATGTTGTGTATCCTCTTAAAGGATGATGAGATATACCATTTGAGTATGATTTTGGATCAATGGGCTACCTCTTTTGAGGGTTTTCCTTCAATTTTTGAACCTCTTGCATAAGGAAAGATGTAGTGCTTCAATCTCCCATTGAATCTCTCATCCTTGAGGCTGTGGATGATCCATTGAGATAGTATGAGACATGAAAGACCTCTTGGCTTGCCTTGAGGAAACTTGATTGACCTTTTTGTGCTTTGAATGATCCCTTGATTGACCACCTTCCACCTGATCACATGCCCTGATGGTAAGAAGGATGCTATGCTTCATTTTTCTATGTTAAATGCAATGTAATGTTAATGAGGTGGATATGATATGATAAATGATAATGCCATGCTATGATGACAAAGAGGGAGAGCAAATTTTGGGGTATTACACTGATGGGTCACTGGAGTCCAAACTTGTCATAAGATGACCTTAAGAGGACTCGCTCCAGTATTTTGAACTTTGAAAAGTTCTGCCCCTGATGCAATAGCAATTGGAACGGTAGATTGACAAATCCCTCTGCCTGGTTGCCCTTGACTGAGTTTCCTTTATCAAGTCAAATTCCCTAGCTGACTGTATTTGTTGGGATTTCTTTGATATTGAATTGTTTTTGCAAACAAGTATTGTTCATTAAAAATTTGCAATTTTAATGCAACATTCATGCAAGCTTTTGAAATCAAGGTTTATTGATGAAACAAACACGGTGGAATGATTAAATCAAAAACAAAGTGGATCTAACCACTTATGGTCTAGTAGATGAAGTGATCAACATACACAAATCACAAAGATTATTAGGAGTCAGGTTAATCAACCTTGCTATAGTATGCTTTCAAAACAACCTTACCTCAATTAGGTCTTTTAAGGGTTGTAACGTGGTCTGCTTCACGGTTTATGAAACAAAAGATAAAGGCTCAAAGTTTATTTGTACTCACCCCATCTTCATGATGAAATCCAATCCTATACTCAGTTAACTCAAGCTATACATTCAGGTTCCTATAGGCTAGGAATTGAGCTGATGATGATTGGTTATGATTCCGACACCTTGGTAGTCATTACTCCCTTGCAGAATTTAGTTATCTTTTATTGATGAGGTTTTGAGACCTCTTCTTGTCTTCACTGAGGTTATGAGACCTCTTTTTGTCTTTGATCGAGGTTATGAGACCTCTTTTTCTTTGTCTTTATTTGTCTTGATTGAGGTTATGAGACCTCTTCTTTTCTTTGCTTTATTTGTCTTGATTGAGGTTATGAGACCTCTTCTTTTCTATGCTGAGTTTATGAGACCTCTTCTTTTTGTTGTTGTAAAATTCCTTTTGCATAAGGCAAAGTTTTGGGCTTCCCATCTTTCTTGGCTTTTGCCTTGAAAGGGACTCAGCTCACTCTTTGATTAAGGATTTCTCAACGATCCTTCCTTATTTGTTGCTCGGAGGGTCAACTTGTACAACACTTACTCATTTAATTTGAGAGAGCTTACTGGTGTCTTGTAGGAAGCGCTTGCATTCGAATGCATAACCAAGTTAAACTGAGAACTACCCACCCAAAGGTTGAGATTTAAGGGTTTTTTGTGTAAGGAAAGAAAACTCCTACTTCCTGGCTCGAAGGGTTAACGAGAGACTATCTTCCTTATTTCTCCAGTGTTTGGGAATTGAAACAATGCCTTACATCATCCGAAAGATTTAATCGAAAGCATACCACAGCAATTATGGATAATATTTTCATCATCCTCTCTAATTTTTGCTTAACACCAATTTTGATAAGTGGAAAGGAACAAGATAAAGATATGTTTTTTAAGCTTTTATGAACATAAAAGTAAAATGAGTGAAATGAATGGACTTAATCAAAAGGTGCACAAACATTTCATTAATCTTGCCAATTTGAAAGTACAACAAAGCTTATAAGAAAATACAAATTCAGAAGGAAAAGGAAGTACAATTGAAAATACTGAAATAATCAAAATACAGCCAGCCTTGGCGAGTTGATTTCAGAAGGTTTCAGTTTTCGGGCCCAAGCGGGGGAGCACCTTCACCACCGATCACTAGTTCCTTGTGATACAGAATCTTGAGAGGCCTGGCAAGTCTTTTTCCTTTTGCTTCAAGAGTCGAGGTTATGACATCTGACGTACCTTCTTGAGGTTGCAATGTCTTTAGCAGGCTTAGCAGTCTTGCTTCAAACTCTTCGCACTCTTCAATGGGATGCCCCTTTGTCCCAGTGTGGAATCTGCATTCAATCTCTGGGCGATCTTCCTCAAAGATCAAGTCCTTGTTGTGGATCAGATTTTGCACAGTAGCTTCTAAAACCAAGCAACCATCCAAACTATGTCCTTCATCCCCTTTATGAAAGTCGCAGGTCAGATTTTCATTGTGCCAAGGTCCTGGCACAGGGTTGTAAGGTTGAGGAGTCACCAACTTGTTTTGAATCAGCAATGGGAACAGTTTGCTCAGCGACACCGGGATAGGTGTGTAGTGAACCTTACCTCTTTTGACAGAGCACTTCTTCTTATCTTGGTTTCGAGAACCTCGAGGAGAAACAACCGTTAGAGGCTGAAGCCCCCTTTCGGTAGACACCTGGTGACGATTACATTCTGGTACAGGAACAAGACCAAAGGTTGGCTGGCATGAAGTTTCCCCAAAGGCAGATCCTTGATGTAGGAGAACCACATGAGATGGCAAAGGATTGTTGATTTGAACGCCTTGAGGCGTGAATGAGATCCTCTCAGAGTCTAACAGATTCTGAACCTTACTCGGGAGCACCTTACAGTCTTCAGTTGAATGCCCCTGTGCCCCAGCATGGTAGTCACATCGAGCATTGGCGTCAAATCCTAGTGGGTATAGAAAAGGCACTGGCTCTATCTCTTTTGGTACGATCAATCCACCCTTAATTAAATCTGGCAAGAACTGACTGTACGACATTGGTAGTTGAGTGAAATTTCTCTCTGGCTTTCTTGGCCTTTGACGTGCATGCTAACGCGGTTGACGGCGGTATGACCTTTGACATTGAGGAGGTCCTTGAGTTAGAGGAGCCATAAGAGGTGATGGACTAACAACTTCTCTAGGAGTAACTCGGTGAGCGTGCTCCTCTTTTTTCATCAGAGCTTGCAAAGTTTTCATAACCCAATTCATCTGGCATTTGAGGATTATGACCTCCTCTTTCAAATCTTCTTGGTTTTTCAGAAGTTTATTCATTGTTTCCATTGTCTTGAATATGTGTTAGGTATCCTTCAGACATAGAGGAAGAGACTCAAGACCGAGAAATGCAAATGAGATGTGTAGCGGGGAAATTTGTGAGCGTAAGCTATTGATTAACTTAACTCAAAAATAAGCAAGAGTCGCCACCGCACTTTTATTTTTATCCACAAAGGGAAAGGAAAAAGAGCGAACAAAACCTAAAGAGTTCTAAAAAAAATAAGAACAAACAGAGAATGGGTAAGGGGGGTTGGTTACGCAATGGGAAGGTGTTGGCACCCAAAACGTCTATAGTACTCTATAGGAGCCCTTTGAAATATCTACCGCTTTTTGGTTTGAAAATGGTTTGCTTGTAAAGAGATTGGGAGAGATGAGAGGAGAAACATTTTTTAATATTTTTGTGTTTGGAGAGACTTATCGCCTCATGCCTACGTACCCACGGTGTGTAATGTAGGATCAAAACCCCGTAGTTCGTGGTACAAAGAACAAAAATTTATTGGTTTTGATTGATTTTTAAGTGTAAAGACAAGTCGTCATTTCTAAGCGAATAATTTCGCTTAAAGAAATGAATCATGTCTAAACTTATGAAAAAGAGTTTAAAAGAAAAAAAAGGTGCATAAAAGCACAAAAGATTTGAGTGAGTTTCATATTTTTTATGTTTTCATGAAACGGTCAAAGTATGGTTAAGATAGATTGACATTTATTAAAGAAAGAAAATTTTAAAAGTCACTTGACAAAAGTCAAGGTTTTATTATGAAAGTGGTTTTAAGTTGAAAACAAGAAGGTTTTGAAAAAAAAGGGAGAGGATTTTGAAAATTTAAGAATGGGGAGGAGAAGAAGTGACTATCCTAGTGCATAGAGTAAAAGCTAGGGAAAAGAAGGATCTAACCAAAATGGAGCCACTTCAAAGCAATATTAAAAGAATTCCATCCTTAAGAAAAATGGCCAAATAAAGGCAAGTCTTCAATCAATACTCCAAGCAAAGGGATAAGAAGTCCTAATTCTGGGTCCATAAGTCCAATATCACTTCAAAATAGGTCCATAAAGAGATCACTCCAAAGCATAGGATAGTAACCAATAGTCCAAGATGAAGAGAATAAAGTTTTTTATGGTTTAAGCCTTTATTAATGTTTTGGTCCAAGTGGACAAAGAAAAAAAAGGCATAAGCATGTGTCCAACGGACAAAGGAAAAATTGCAGAAGCATAAACATGATATGAAATGAAGCATAAAAAATAAAAGAGATAGGGAGCGAGAAGGAAACATAAACAAAATTAATATAATAATATTGTTAGTAAGTTAGTGATTAGTTGTTAGTATTAGTGATCAATAACAAATGAATAATTGCACTTAGGTCAAGGTTGATGAAACTCATTAGAGGATTGATAAGACCAAAGCCTCCTAACAACAAGTTTCATGAGTTTTGAACCATAAGACAAATAATCAACCATTCTTGATAGTTTTCCGATACGGGACAAATATTGCGCTATGTTAAGCAATCGCCGAGTAATTTACGAAGTAAATACCCTACAATGAGGCCAATCAATAGCTCTTTGTGCTAATGTATGCTAGATGAACGATATATAGATCGTCATCGGAAAACAATACCGCACGAAAAGAAAAATGGTAACTATCTAGTCTCGATCGAAATTCAACAACGGAATTCCAAGATCTTTGACTTTCATAGATCAAAAGAAAAGAGAAATAGATGAAGAGAAAGCCAAATTAAACCACACAAATATGTGATCTAAGGCTAAGACAAAGGAAAGGGAAGAAAAAAGGAAAAGGAACCAAAACATTCCCAAAACAGAGCCAAAATAGCATTCTAGACACTGGTTAATCGGTTAACACATTTGATTAATCGATTAACCAGTGCAGATTTTGAATTTCTGCACAAAACCGGGTGTTAACCGATTAACCATTTTACACTGAATCTGGTTAATCGATTAACACTGCACAAGAAGCAAAAAAATGTGCAAAATTCAACATGATCTTCTTTCAAAACATTTTTCAAACACCTTATGATCATGAATTGAATTTGTACGAATTTTAAAGTAAAAATAGACAGAGAAACCTGCAATCAAACAACAAAATACGATCCAAAGGATCAACAACAAGCAACACCAATTATCTACATCTTGAATGATGAATATGAAGCTTTAACAATGGTGGAAAGTGAATTACCACTCCAAATCAGAAAATCCTTCCAAATTGCAGCAAGATCTACACTCCAAAACCTTGATCTACAGTGATTGATGAACAAAAACAAGAATGGGTGAAGGTTTAGCTCTAAATTAGTAAGAATCAATGTGAACTCTTACTAACTTATGAAAGAAGAAATTGAGCTTTTGGTGAATTTTGGTAGTTGGGGAGAGAAATTGCAAGGGATTTTTTGGCTATCAAAAGCTTGTGAAATGAATGAAATGAAGCCTCTATTTATAGAGTTTAGGCTTGGGAATTTGGTGGTTTGGAATTAGGATTGGAAGATCAAAATTAGGATTGGAATTCAAATTTTGGAGGGAAATTAAAAGAGTGGTGATTAGTGGAGGTATATGGTAGGAATTAATATTGATGATGTAGGGAGTTAGAACTGAGATGGAATATTCAAAAATGATGAAAATTGGTGCCAATTGCTGAAAATTTGAATTTGCTGGCATTTTTTTCAAAAATTCGCACGCGTTAACCGCTAACCAAATGTGTTAACCGGTTAACACAGTGAAAATTTGGAAATTTTGGCTTTTGATGTGCTGTCTTGATTCTGGCTCAATTTTTCTTGCTTGTCAAAGAAGGCATGCAAATAAACACATGAACCTTGGAGTCCCTTAAATAATAATCAATTAAACCTTGGAAACTCTTGACCAGATGAAATTTTGAATTGTTTGCCGATCAACTTTGACTTTATTCAGATGAAATCCATTCGAGCTGCGGGACTTGTTTTTTTTTGGTATTTTTAACCTGTTCTTCCCCTGAAAATGTTAGTGAAAGAAAACAAAATATTTTTGGATTTTAATTAATGGTTAGTACAATACAGACAAATTAAACAAATCAAACGCACACAAACTCAAATATCCCGGCAAGGCACAATCCTATAGAAGAGGGAACCAATGTGCGATCTTGTTTGTGGTATGCAAAAATCCAAATGAAAAGCAAAGAATCTTAGGGGAAAAAATTAGGGTATTACAAGATGCGAATGTGCATGGAATGCAAATACAAGCCAAGTGGTTTCAAGGAGTTCAAAGGCAAGTTACAAAAATTTTTGTGGAAAAACTGAAGAAATTTTTGTTTTTAAGATCCAAGCTCTGTTGATCTTTTGAAAAAGAAATGAATGTCTGAATTCCTTGAAACCAACAATGGATGCAACGAGATGTATGCACTGCACAAACACGAGTACACATAAACACAGGCATATGTACATACAACGAAGCACACAAGTCCTAGGTTTAGGGGTTTCATGAGTGGAGCCATGGTCTACCCATTCCAATAGGTGTGTACTATAGGTTCATCAACTGTAGAACAGGGTTCTAAAAGTTCTCAGAGTCTACGTAAATCCTTCGGATATTATCGGCCTACATGACTACTCACGCGGGTTAATAATATTCTCAAGATAAACTCGTCTGAGTGTAGTATCGCATAACAACTATTTGGGACTACTCCCTCATAGCCACCGCACTACATCCTAAAAGGCCAAGTGGGGTGACGGTAACTACGGTCCTCAGAATCCACGGCTCCTAATTGGGAAGAGTGACATCAATACGACTGCTCACATCAGACATCAACAATCCCAAAAGGCCTCATCTGAGTGTGGTCATCATATGCCATAAATTGTTAGGATTACTCCTAACAACCGACTATTGATTACACCACCATCCTATCATATATGGTCTAGAGTCCGGGTTAGGACTTATCTCACCACTCAATAGCACCATGCCAACAAAAGATCTCAGGAAAAACAGGTATACAAGCATATATACAAATATGTATAATCAAGCAAAACATATAACAAATACAAGCATAAACAAGATGGGCTTAAAACCCAACAGGGAAGACTTAGCGAAGCAAGGCTCCACCGGGAAAAACAAGACCTCAACAATGAATTGTCTCTAGCGTACTGAAGAGACTAATCATCCATCAGAGTAGAAAACCTCAACAACGAACTGTCCCGTCAAACCGAAGAGACTTACCATTCATCGGAGTCATAAAATCTCAACAACGAACTGTACCATCAAACCGAAGAGACTTACCATTCATCGGAGTAACAAATCTCAACAACGAACTGTCCCTTCAAAACGAAGAGACTTACCATTCATCGGAGTAACAAATCTCAACAACGAACTGTCCCATCAAACCAAAGAGGCTTACCATTCATCGGAGTAACAAATCTCAACAACGAACTGTCCCATCAAACCGAAGAGACTTACCATTCATCGGAGTAACAAATCTCAACAACGAACTGTCCCATTAAACCGAAGAGACTTACCATTCATCGGAGTAACAAATCTCAACAATGAACTGTCCCATCAAACCGAAGAGACTTACCATCCATCAGAGTCGCAAAATCTCAATAATGAATTATCCCATCAAATCAAAGAGACTTACCATTCATCAGAGTAAAAAATTCCAACAACGAACTGTCCCATCAAACCGAAGAGACTTACCAATCATTAGAGTAAAAAATCTCAACAACAAACTGTCTCATCAAACCGAAGGGACTTACCATTCATCGGAGTAGAAAACCTCAACAAGGAACTGTCCCGTCAAACCGAAGAGACTTATCATTCATCGGAGTAACAAATCTCAACAACAAATTGTCCCATCAAAATGAAGAGACTTACCATTCATCGGAGTCACAAAATCTCAACAATGAACTATCCCATCAAACCGAAGAGACTTACCATTCATCGGAGTAACAAATCTCAACAACGAACTGTCCCATCAAACCGAAGAGACTTACCATTTATCGGAGTAACAAATCTCAACAACTAACTGTCCCATCAAACCAAAGAGACTTACCATTCATCGGAGTAACAAATCTCAACAACGAGCTGTCCCATTAAACCGAAGAGACTTACCATTCATCGGAGTAACAAAAGGTATTAACTGTATCGCCTCAGGCTTCTCAAATAAAGGAATGCCACGAAATAGTATTGAACCTTCCAAAAGGGGAATCATACGCAGATTTCAGCTGAAGGCCGCAGAATCCTCAAAGGTGGAAAATAAATGCACTCTCAATCTAGGCTTCACAGCCTAGAGATCCAAACAAATATCGCAGGGGACCAAAGTTCAATCTAGGAACAAGCTGGAGAGAAACGGTCAAACAAGACTTGTCCCGAGGAGGAAATATCTTAACTGGGGACTAAATCCATCCAGATAATGCACTGGAGAGGAAATTGAATCAAAATCTTCCACGAGAAATAAACTCAGTGGGGAATCAACAAAGATAGGCATTTTTCTGCTTACGGGTTGATACTCTAAATGGAGAGAGGACACACACGCTTTACGGGGATAACAACACCAGAGAGCAAAGAAGCACCAAGACAAATGCAAAATGCAAAATGCAACAACGATATGCTATGCACAACAAAAGAATGTGCATGCAATGCGTATGAGTATGAATATGCTGACAAAATAGACATAAAGGATAAATAGAGGGTGGAACAAACATCACGACACCACTGAATACTCTGCTAATCTCAACAAGATGGAGATATTATTAGCAACTCTGATAAGCATTTAGCTGAAGAAATCCTGCAAGAGATAAACAAAAGCCATCAAAGGAAAATAAATCCTACTACAAGGCTCAAATCTTGCTGGAGAAAAGAAAATACTCCTTGGGGAAAGACCCGAATATCAATCTTCTAACATAGATGATCCACCAAGAGGATAACAACATAAACTCTGCTTTGAGGACGGCAGGAAATCTGTTGGGGAATCATAACAACCAAATCTTTCTGAATCTTCCTGGGGATCATAAAGAATTCACAGGAACTTCCATGAAGAGATCTGCTGCGGAGAAATAATGAATCCGCTGGGGATTGCAGACATATACACATCTACCAAAATCCACTGGGAATACAAGGCAGATCTGTTGGAGATACGAGAAAAAATCTCTCTGAGGATTAACCAATTCGGAGCAAAGCATCTTGGACTTGTTGGGAAAATAACAAAAGGTCAAGCTGTGGGGGATTTTAGATCAACACTCATCATAAATGAGAGAAAACCCAACAGGTGACTAAAAGAGATATCATCAGCGAATTTACTGGGGAATAGCCGCAATAGTGATGCACAATCTTCACTAGGAGGATAAATCTCTGGAAAAATAATCTGGAGAGAAGTACATCCTGGACTTGCCGGGGAAATGAGAAATTAACATCACTGCTCTATGCTTGGCAATGATAATACACTGCCTCCGTTGGAGAATCATCAAGGATAAATCCCTGGGTAAAACAACCTGGAGAGAAAAACATCCACAAGACAAGATGAAACACGACAAGCGATCACCACGTCAATGCTTCTTAGAAGAAAATAACATTGCTCTCTATTTGGTGACATCCAAAGCAACAACAACATGTCTAGAGGGTAAAACTCTGAGTGAAGCTTCCTCATATGATTTCGGCTTGGGACAGCAAAAATGAATCTCTGTGTGGGGATCACCATTAAGGAGAAGTGCACCTCAAAACTACTCAACTGCCTGACCATAACATAATCAGCTGGAGAGGATTCAGATCAAGACCTAGCTGGGGGAGAAACCAAACAGCATTGGATCTTATGAATTCAACACATCACAACAAACCTATCACCTTGTCAACAACTAAACACATTTATAGGACCAAGCTCTGCCAAGGAAATATCAACAAACTCTACCGGGGAAATATCGAAAAACTCTACCGGGGAGCTGTTAATGTATTCTGCCAAAGGAGCGAGAACGAACCCTGCTGAAGAAAACAACGATCCTACCATCCTTGGAATAACCATTGATGTTCCTTTTTACATTCATAACTCAAAGGAAAATGTTTTTATAATTTTCAAAAAATTTAAATCAGTTATTTACATTTTGTTTCAAAAATCATCATCAAAAAATAAATGAAATTTTGCAAACAGAAACAAAATAAGAATTGCAAACAAAGGGACACAGGCCCAAATTTTATTAATAGAATGGAAGTCCGTAAATGGCGTAATTCCATGGATCATTACAAAGTTTGAAAAATGGTAAATACATGGAAAGGGTTACATTGAAATACAATGACCACTATTCTCCCTAACAACTTTGAATTCCACTGTGCCCAAAACTTTAGCTGAGGATGATTGAAGCAGAATCCTTGATAGACAATGTTGCTTTCAAATGATCAAGACTGGCCAGATGCAGTTACTTGCCAAAATCCCTAACTTTTTCCTAGATTGCCCTTTCGGGTTTTCAATCTACCGGGATGATTATTTCTGTTTTTGTCTCTAATTTTTGCCTGGACCGCCCTTTTGGGTTTTCAGCCCACCGAGACGCTCATTTTTGCCTAAGCCGCCCTTTCGGGTTTTCAACTTAGCGAGCTGTTCTTTTATTTTTTTAGGCGAAGTATTTCTTGACTGTATCGGCATTCACAGGACGAGTGAACTCTTCACCATCCATAGTTGTAAGAAGTAATGCACCGCCAGAGAAGGCTCTCTTAACAACATATGGGCCTTCATAATTAGGAGTCCACTTGCCCCTAGAATCAATGGTAGAAGTCGAGATCCTTTTGAGCACGAGGTCGCCTTCTCTGAACACACGAGGTCTAACCTTCTTATCAAAAGCTTTCTTCATTCTCTATTGATACAATTGGCCATGACACAAGGCCTTTATTCTTTTCTCTCCAATCAGATTCAACTGGTCATATCTGCTTTGACACCATTCAGCCTCAGACAATTCAGCTTCCATCAAAACTCTCATAGAAGGGATTTCAACCTCTACCGGGAGCACTGCTTCCATACCATAAACAAGAGAGAAAGGGGTTGCCCCTGTTGAAGTGTGGACGGATGTACAATACCCATGCAAAGCAAAAGGGAGCATCTCATGCCAATCCTTGTAAGTAACAACCATCTTCCGAACAATCTTCTTAATATTCTTATTAGCAGCTTCAACAGCCCCATTCATCTTAGGTCTGTAAGGAGAAGAATTATGATGCTCAATCTTGAACTCGTCACATAATTCTTTCATCATTTTGTTATTCAGGTTCGACCCATTATCAGTGATAATCTTGCTCGGAACACCATACCGACAAATGATTTGGTTCTTGATAAATCGGACCACTACTTGCTTGGTCATATTGGCATATGATGCCGCTTCAACCCACTTGGTAAAATAGTCAATAGCCATTAATATGAAATGGTGTCCGTTCAACGCTTTAGGCTTAATCATTCCAATCATATCAATTCCCCACATGGAGAAGGGCCATGGAGAGGAGATAACATTGAGAGGAGTTGGTGGTACATGAATTTTGTCAGCTTAAACCTGGCACTTATGGCACTTCTTCATGAATTTGCAACAGTCAGATTCCATTGTCAGCCAATAGTAACCTGCCCTCAACATCTTCTTAGCCATTGCATGCCCATTAGCATGGGTACCAAAAGATCCTTCATGAATTTCTTTCATCAAGATGTCTGCTTCATGTCTATCCATGTATCTGAGCAAGACCATGTCATAATTTCTCTTATACAGCATATCATCGTTCAAGAAGAAACTACCAGCCAATCTTCTCAAAGTCTTCTTATCTTTCTTGGATGCCCCAAGCGGGTACTCTTGATTTTGAAGAAAGCATTTAATATCATAATACCACGGTTTATCACCACCAACCTCTTCAACCGTAAATACATGAGCTGGTCTATTAAGCTGCATAACATCGATTTTGGGCACATCATTCCACCGATTCACCACAATCATGGAGGATATAGTGGCTAAAGCATCCGCCATTCGATTTGCTGCTCTGGGTACATGGTGAAACTCAACCTTATTGAAGAAAGTTAACAACCTTCTTGCATAATCTCGATAAGGAATCAAATCAGGTTGACGTGTCTCCCATTCTCCTTTAATCTGATTAATCACTAGGGCTGAATCTCCATATACATCAAGAATCTTGATTCTTAAATCAATGGCTTCTTCCAAGCCCATAATACATGCTTCATACTTAGCCGCATTATTTGTGAAAGTGAACATCAACCTTGCAGTGAAAGGGATATGAGAATCATGGGGAGTAACAATTATTGCCCCAATACCATTGCCATATTCATTAACAGCTCCATCAGAAATCAAACCCCAACGGGATCCAGGCTCAGGCCCTTCATCAGATAATGGTTCTTCACAATCTTTAACCTTTAGGTACATCACATCCTCATCAGGAAAGTCAAACCTGATAGGTTGATAATCATCAATTGGCTGGTGTGCCAAATGGTCAGCCAAAACACTTCCTTTTATTGCTTTTTGAGTTCGGTACTCGATATCATATTCTGACAATAACATTTGCCAACGAGCAATCCTCTCAGTTAAAGCAGGCTTTTCAAAGATATACTTGATTGGATCCATTTTGGATACCAACCAAGTTGTATGATTCAACATATACTGGCGGAGGCGCTTGGCAGCCCAAGCTAAAGCACAACATGTCTTTTCAAGCATTGAGTACCGAGACTCACAATCGGTGAACTTCTTGGTCAAATAATAAATGGCAAACTCTTTTCGACCGGATTCATCTTGTTGTCCCAGAACACAACCCATAGATTCTTCTAGCACAGTCAAATACATGATCAAAGGTCTTCCTTCCACAGGAGGAGACAAAATCGAAGGTTCAAGCAGATACTCTTTAATCCTCTCAAAAGCTTTCTGACAATCCTCTGTCCAGACATAACCTTGATCTTTGCGAAGCAGCTTGAAGATCGGCGCACATGTGGCAGTCATATTGGATATAAATCGGGAGATGTAATTCAAACGTCCCAAGAATCCTCTTACTTATTTTTCTGTTTTGGGCGCAGACATTTCCTGAATGGCTTTAACTTTACCAAGATCAACTTCAATTCCTTTTTGGCTGACAATAAAGCCCAACAACTTTCCAGAACGGACACCAAAAGTGCATTTATTAGGATTCAAACGGAGCTTAAACTTTCTCAAACGCTGAAACAAATTCAATAAGTGCTCAATATGATCTTCTTCAGTCTTTGACTTATAAATCATATCATCCACATAGACCTCAATTTCTTTATGCATCATATCATGGAACAAAGTGGTCATGGCTCTCTGGTACGTTGCACCAGCATTTTTCAAACTGGAGGGCATCACTCTATAACAAAATGTTCCCCAGGGTGTAATGAATGTTGTTTTTTCCATATCCTCGGGTGCCATCTTTATTTGATTATAACCGAAAAATCCATCCATAAAAGAAAAGATACTGAATTTAGCAGTATTATCTACCAACATGTCAATGTGTGGTAGTGGAAAATCATCTTTTGGACTCGCTTTATTCAAATCTCTATAGTCAACGCACATTCGGACTTTTCCGTCTTTCTTTGGAACAGGCACAATATTGGCCACCCATTGAGGATACTCAGAAGTCAAAAGAAAACTAGCATCAATCTGCTTTTGAACCTCCTCTTTTATCTTCACAGCCATGTCGGGATGAGTTCTTCTCAATTTCTGCTTCACAGGTGGACATTCAGGCTTCAATGGCAAATGGTGCTCCACAATATCAGTATCAAGACCAGGCATGTCTTGATAGGACCAAGCAAACACGTGAACATATTCTCTAAGAAGCTCCACAATCCTCTTCTTAACGTCTGACTGAAGCAGTGCCCCAATCTTGACTTCTTTTATATCATCATCTGAACCCAAATTAACTAATTCCAATGGCTCTTCATGAGGCTGAATGGCCTTTTCCTCGTGCTCAAGCAACCGAGAAATTTCATCTGGAATCTCCTCGATACCCTTTTCTTCAGCTCCAAACACAGGGAACTCAAAGTTGGGAGGGGGCATAGGGTCATTGTTTTCAATGGGTTTAACAATCGATTTGCACAATGATTTATGTTTGATTTTAGGATATGAACAAAAAGTGCAAGTATCATGCAGATAAAAGTGATTATCACATTATTATTATTTTTGGTTTTTTATGTTACCATTTTTCAGAAATAAAGAAAAAAAAAGGAAAACATAATATGGATAAACAAAATAACATTTTATTGATGATGATAAAATTTGAAACAAAGCCCTCACAAAGTCATTTTCACCTTGGGCAGAGTGAAAGAATTTTTTGAAAGAAACAAAAACAAATTACTTTGAAATATGAACAACAGTGGGAACATTAACAACTATCCAATTCTGGCAGATTTGACCATGTGTCACGAAATTGGGAAGTTCTTCCTCTTCATCATCTTCAATGATGGCACTGACTTCATATTCAGGTTCCTTATACTTCTTCCGAGGGGAATAAAAAGGCACATATGCATCCTCTGGGGACATATACCCGGGGTCTTCCAAATAAGGCTCCCAGTCTTCAGCAGGAATGACGTCATCTTCAGAACCAAGCGGGATGTAGCCCACAGGGTCATCTTTAAGAATCGCAGCCGTAGAATGATCTTCACTAGGGCAATCTTGAACCATATTGATAGACGCCTTGCCGTGATTAAGCAGCGGATTCGATTGGACATTAGGATTAGAATTTTTGAAAGATAAAATGCCACTTCTAGCTAACCTTTGAACTTCCATCTTCAATGGATAACAGTTCTCAGTGTCATGCCCAACTCCTCCCTGATGGAAAGCACAATGAGCTTCAGGCTTATACCACCATGGTGAATCTTTTGGAACAGCAGGTGGTGGACGAGTCTGAACAAGATTCTTCTTAATTAAACAAGGAAGCAATTCTGTTTATGTCATCAGAATCAGATCAAAATCTTTCTGAAAATGGCCTTGTTGATTGTTTGGCTGATTAGAACATTGTTGCTGAGCAGGAGCTGCCTGAACAACAGGAGCTGAACTGATAACAGGAGTGACAGATGCAACATGTTGCTGACACTGACTGTTTCTATCATGAGGTCTTCTATACCTTTCTCGAGAAACGACATTGGTCTCTCCTTCTTTCTTTTTGGCAAATCCTCCACTATAATTTTTGGAATTTCCAGTAGAATTGCCATCTTTCAAAAAACGTCCCTCACAGACACCCTCTTCCAATCTCATCCCCATATTAACCATCTCAGTGAAATCACTCGGGGCACTAGAAATCATACGCTCATAATAGAAAGGACTCAGAGTTTTCAGAAAAAATTTGGTTATCTCCTTCTCTTCCAAAGGAGGGTTGATTTGAGCAGCAATCTCGTGCCACCTCTGCGCGTATTTTTTGAATGTCTCCCTATCTTTCCGAGCCATTGACCGAAGCTGGTCACGATCGGGAGCCATATCTACATTATACTTATACTGTTTCACAAACGCCTCGCCCAAATCTTCGAAAGTGCGAATTCGAGCACTATCGAGTCCCATATACCATTTCAAAGCTGCACCGGACAAGCTATCTTGAAAGTAGTGAATGAGGAGCTGATCATTATCCTTCTGGGACGACATCTTACGGGCATACATAGTCAAATGACTCATCAGACAAGAGTTACCCTTATACTTTTCAATGTCAGGGACTTTGAACTTATGCGGGATCTTCACATTAGGAACCAAGCATAACTCATGAGCATTCTTTCCAAATAGCTCTTTACCTCTCAGAGCCTTGATCTCTTTCTGCATTTCAGCAAACTGGTCTTGAATCTCTTCCATTCTATCATAAGCACTGGCATTCTCACTTGGGGCCGTGTGGAAAATTTGCTCTTCACCAAAAGGAACAGTATGAACCACATGCAGTGGTACAGTCATCACAGGTTAAACAGTAGGAATAACTGGGACTTCAGGAGGTGGTAGTGGTGGTTGATAACCCTCAGGAACAAAGTTATTAGGCATGCCCCAGGGGAATCCAGGAGGCATGGAGTACTGAGGAACACTAGCAGGCGCCACAGAGATGGGTGTAAAGACAATCTCATAAATGACTGTCCTTTGCACAGGAGTTGAAAGCGGAGGAGAAGGAGGTGGTGGCTGATTCTGAGCAGCCACCATAGCTTCCATCATAGCAGTGAGTCTTTCCAAACCATCCTTCAGAGTTGATACTTCTTCATGAAGCTCACGGTTCTCTTGTTGCAATTGATCCATCTTTTTCTTCAAATTATCCTGAGTATTATACTGGTGCGACAGCTTGGCTGAATGAAGACCAAAGGGAAACAATAAGAAACATGGAAAAGGCAAGAAACAATGCAAGAGATGATGCTTGATATGCAAGATGCAAATGCAAAGTTTCAAGGAAATATAAGGCATATTGCAAACATTGTTATCTGAAATACCAAAATCTCATTCATTAATGATGGGAAAAATTACATCTCGGAAGTGCAAAATCAAGAATCCCAAAACAAAAGAGAATAAAGAAAACTAGATCCCTAGAGAATCCTATGAGAAGAAGTCCCAGCTCTATCTTCCAGCTTCTTGATGTGGGCTTGCATCTGAGCCTTCTTGAAATTCTGGTACAAATGTGTGATGTCTTTGTGCAATGTCACAACATCGCAATCTGCTGAACAAGGCAATAATAGAAACAGTAAATAACACACTGAATTGTTCACCCAGTTCGGTTCAACAACCTACATCTGGGGGCATACCAAGCCAGGAAGGAAGTCCACTATTAGTAGTATCAAATTACAGACTCAACAGACCAGTTGACAATCTACCTAATTTAATCACTACTCAATGACCCTTCTACCTAAGTCCTCCCTAGGTAAGAGACTCCATCTCACTTCCTATCTTCACAATGATGTCTAGCAGTCAACTATACCGTCACTGCATCAACAACTTGATTACCAATAACTGTACCACCATAGAAGACACCCTTCCATGACACCCTTTCATGACACCCTTTGGAGTTGCTTCAAAGCTTCCTCCAAGACCAATACCAAACTCATTACCTACAGGTTTCTGAGTTAAACACAGTGACCATCTCACAACCCGAGTGGTTCACTTAGACAAAGCCCTAATGATCTACATCTTAGACCCGTACCTATTCTAGGTTACAAGCATTCTATTTATAATATAATCCCAACTGGATTTGGGCCTTCAAACATATCAAATCTTCAATATCAAATTTGAACCAGATTCTGCTCTTCAATAGATCTTCAATGAAATCTTCAATCAAATCTCCAATTATTAACTCTGAATATTCTCCATATCTTTATGCTTTAAATGCGCAACAAACTGATCTTCAATTATTAATTCAGCTGCAAGATCTTCTCCCCACAAATAGGCAAGATCTTCTCCACACAAATAGGCAAGATCTTCTCCACACAAATAGGAACAATTCTCCATCTCTATTTGCATGAAAATAGCAACAAGATCTGCTCCACATTTGATTGTAACAGAATATATCTATTCCATGATATTCTCCTGCAATCTCTCAATCAGATCTTATCCTTAACAAACTTGCACATGCGCAGCCCTAAAACTTACCAAACTGATGTTCTGTCATCTGATGTTATGACATCGGGTTTGACATCAGCACAAAACTGCAACCCTTAAAAACTTAACAAAACCAGAATGTTAACTAAACATAACAAGGCTGTTAAAAACTCATGTTGAAACATCAACATGACATCAACATTGTTTTACCAAAATTCTAGCCAACTACAAGAATTAACAATCTCCCCCTTTGGCTAATTTTGGCTAAAACAATTTCATCCTACATCAGAACAACTTGCAGCAGAAACGAACACTTTCACATCAGCATAGGGCAAACTCCCCCTCAAACCAAGAACCATCTCACAGCTGTTCAAACACTCTCCCCCTCAACTGCTGCACCATATCAGAAAAGGCTTCACAACCACACCTTGGCAACCACTAGGCTAACTCTCCCCCTTTTTAGCCATAATTGGACAAACTCTGAACATAGCAGCAAGCACAAAAAAAATTCCAAAGGCAAACTCTGAATCATCCAACCAATATACTCAGAACAAAACCCAGACTCAGCAGCTACTACTGTACATTCTCTCCCTATCGAAGATAACCAGTGCTCCTTTGCAAGAAGAACATAAGACTCATCTTTATGTCTTCAAGAGCGCACCCTCAACACACCTGCTGAACGCATTCACTTAATGCTTAATCCTTAAACAATCCACATACCAGAACTCACATGATTCCCTCTTGGTTTGTTATCTTCTCAAGCTCCAAAACTCACATCGTGCCAAGTTGATTAACTTCTCTCTGTAATATCCACAGGAATGATCACAATGAAATCCAGTCATAGTCTTCATTCATCCAGTCAGGAATGCTTCACACAATCATCCACAAGATGTGAAGCACACACACAATGCCTTCCACTGAACTCACACACCAAGACAAGTGTGACATCTCCCATCAACAAAGACCCTCACAAGGTAATTCCAAAATCTGCACAAATAAAATCGTCCTTCAGACTCCTCCACAGAAGCATGTGCGCATATGATTCAAACAATTAGCTTCACATGGCTAAAACCATTCATGTCCACACCAACATGTCATCCAACAGCCTGATGTCATAATATGTTATCTGACATTATCTCCTCATAAGAGGCAACCAATCTCCACAAGCTTGATCAGCATGCAAGCTTCACAATATATGCACCTTTGCTGCAGAATCCATAGACAATTACTCCCCCTGTCATGGTTAACTAAAGCTCTAGATGAACATTTGAGCACACTTGCTGAGCACTTTCACATATTGTACTTTCACTCTTGGAGAACACATTCAATTATCCTGACTGGTATGACACTGCTCACAGACTCCACAAATTATCAACTTTACTGAGATCTAATTTCTTCAAGAGACACTTGTAGCACAAAAAGAACAGCTCTTTAAAAAAACTTTCTGATCAGATCACATCATATGACACAATTCCTCTGCCATCATTACATTAAAAAAATTAGTAGTCATGCTTTTCCAGAACATACTACTACAACCAAGCTCAGAATCTCCACATTCTAATCCACATAGTCAGAAACACCTCTTCTGACAATAATGCTTGAGCATCCATCTCCACATGAAGTTACCATTAGGCTATTCGTGAGGAACATAAGAATCACCATCCTCCTTCAAACAAACTGTTAGATAAGGATCAAAGTCACATAGATCCCCCAACTCTCCAAAAGCAGTCATTCCCTATCATACTCTTCATCTTCAGATTTCCAAGCAATCAATACCTGATCTACTTCTGTCTTCTCTACATTCCCCATCCAAGGCAGACATTCTACTTCATCATTCTCCCGTATGACTATGTAGACGCTCCTTAGGCATAATGTATGCACCAACCTCCAGAACCAGAACAAAATCATCCTTCACCAAGGATATTCAACCAGATAATGTCCCAACACAAGTTAAAACATTTGCCATACACCAAGATATCATCACCATGATTCTTGATATGCTCCACCAACTGGACTTACTATGCATAGTAATCCAAAGAGCTAGAGAATTAAACTCTTATCCACCTTCAAGAAGAATAATCTCCTTGAGTCTTCAACTCATCACCCTTCTGCCCAAGAGTAACTTGTTCCAAGACCATCCTCAATAATAACCAGCTGCCACACTCTGATTATCCACTTCTGAGATCACCCAAATGCCACAGTTTGATCACCTCATTCATGAATCCTCACGTTTGTCAGAACTCTCACAAAGATATCTTGATCCACAAAGGAAACTTGATCTTCAAGTCACACTTAGACTCCCTAAGCCATGGTCATGTAACATCTTCTCTTGCCATGAGAACGATCTTTTTGAAACATCCTATCATTCCTGTAGATCACCCTATCATTAGCTGATGTGCCACATTACCAGCTGAGACTCCTGATGTTAAGCTAGATGTCAGAACATTATGATATCCAGCTGTTGAATTCAGCTCTTCCTTCTGCCACTTAGAAGAACCTCTTCCCTTTGCAGAACCAGATTTCCATGCTCTCATAGACTTGATTCACCAATCAAGTTTGAGTAAACAACCTCCATCCTGCTCAGAAACTCCAAAGACTTCAATCCTACCACATCTGAATCTTCAGAAAATAGGTAATCCAAGACTACCTCATAACAATACCAAAGACTGCCAATTTACTTAGTAGAGCCGTCAATAGAAAGCCAGAGATAACTGCCACTTATCCTCGACCTTCACAACCAGAGCAAACACCATGCTCCCAACCACTTAGATAAACTGATCCAAGCTGAAACTCTCAAGATTATGAAGTCTTCAACAGCACCAATAAAGAGCCACACAGAGAAAAGTATATTCTCAACACTTCAACAGTCCTGCAACAGACATGTACATAGTCTCCCGTCTATGTATTTTGTCATTAGTTGCAAGCACATCCTCAAAAGCAGATAAATACTCAACTCCAGTCAAGGTAACTGCCATCTGCTGAATCTTCTCATCATGACTACCACAAGACTCTTCCAGATGCTTCTTCTAATAAGTACAAGGTTCAGACCTTCTAACCAAGGAGTAATAATTGCCATACCAACGACTACCTGCTACTTTGAATCCTTCAAAGCACAACCACCAATTGACCACCGGCTGAATTGCCCTGCTACTGCACTAACTCTTGGATGCCTTCTCCCTTCTCTTCAACTAGCATAAAAAAATGTTCAACTTCACAGCTTCAGTGATTCTTCAAAACAGCTACAATCTAATAGGTCTTTGACTTAGCATTTACAATAAACTGCTCATGTGTAGCGCGATGTCGAGACATTAAGCTCAGCTTCTTTCTTGATGAAACTTCCTCCTCATTCGATCATCACAACTAAGCTTAAGAGATAACTTATCAAGATCTTCACTCCCGCATGAAAGATTTGACAGTGATACTCTTTTGCTTTGTCTCCACCCTCTTCTTTCATTGTTAAAGAAGGAATCAATGTTCTGGACAGATTGGTCTTCAATGGCTTTTGATCACTTCTTTCCCAAAACATAGATAAGAGATAATCCTCATGCAAACTGCAACATCATAGAATATCCTGCTGAGGAGACCAAACCCTAATGTCTTTCCAAGAGCATACCTTCCTAGAATCTCACCACCAGAGATACAAGAACCAGGGTTACATCAGATACCATGCAGCGGAACACACAACAACAACCTTCAGGCACTACTCAATAATCCTTGCACATCATCACCAAGTGCCAACAAATCAAACTCACAATAGCAGTTCTCCTGATATCAACAGACAGGTCCAATACATACTCTGTCATGAATAGTCCATCCTTCAATTCAAGGGATCATACAAACACCTATATGAACTGACCAAGTCCATACCTCAGCAAAACTATCTTCCTTGCTCATGAACCAGAAAGTATCTTCCCTAGATCTCATCCAGAAACAGACAGGATGCCTGCTCTGATACCAATTGAAATTCTGGTACAAATGTGTGATGTCTTTGTGCAATGTCACAACATCGCAATCTGCTGAACAAGGCAATAATAGAAACAGTAAATAACACACTGAATTATTCACCCAGTTCGGTTCAACAACCTACATCTGGGGGCATACCAAGCCAGGAAGGAAGTCCACTATTAATAGTATCAAATTACAGACTCAACAGACCAGTTGACAATCTACCTAATTTAATCACTACCCAATGACCCTTCTACCTAAGTCCTCCCTAGGTAAGAGACTCCATCTCACTTCCTATCTTCACAATGATGTCTAGCAGTCAACTATACCGTCACTGCATCAACAACTTGATTACCAACAACTGTACCACCATAGAAGACACCCTTCCATGATACCCTTTCATGACACCCTTTGGAGTTGCTTCAAAGCTTCCTCCAAGACCAATACCAAACTCATTACCTACAGGTTTCTGAGTTAAACACAGTGACCATCTCACAACCCGAGTGGTTCACTTAGACAAAGCCCTAATGATCTACATCTTGGACCCATACCTATTCTAGGTTACAAGGATTCTATTTATAATATAATCCCAACTGGATTTGGGCATTCAAACATATCAAATCTTCTATATCAAATCTGAACCAGATTCTGCTCTTCAATAGATCTTCAATGAAATCTTCAATCAAATCTCCAATTATTAACTCTGAATATTCTCCATATCTTTATGCTTTAAATGCGCAACAAACTGATCTTCAATTATTAATTCAGCTGCAAGATCTTCTCCCCACAAATAGGCAAGATCTTCTCCACACAAATAGGCAAGATCTTCTCCACACAAATAGGAACAATTCTCCATGTCTATTGGCATGAAAATAGCAACAAGATCTGCTCCATATTTGATTATAACAGAATATATCTATTCCATGATATTCTCCTACAATCTCTCAATCAGATCTTATCCTTAATAAACTTGCACATGCGCAGCCCTAAAACTTACCAAACTGATGTTCTGTCATCTGATGTTATGACATCGGGTTTGACATCAGCACAAAACTGCAACCCTTAAAAACTTAACAAAACCAGAATGTTAACTAAACATAACAAGGCTGTTAAAAACTCATGTTGAAACATCAACCATGACATCAACATTGTTTTGCCAAAATTCTAGACAACTACAAGAATTAACACTTCTCAATCAGTAACTTATCGACGATCAACTTCCAAGGAGATTCTGAACTCTTCGGAATATCGGAAACTAGCTAAATGTGAGAGGAAAATAAATCCTCTTGCGCCTTTCTCTTCTTGTTGGCAACTTCATTTTCATTCTTCTTCTTAAAGTGCTCTTGAAGTCTTGCATTCTCTGACTCAACAATTTGATACTTGTTCTTCCATGCATCTCTCTCTTGTTGCATCTCGGCCAAAGCAATCTGAAGCTTCTCTGTATCTTCCATAAAGTAGAGAATAGGCTTCTTATCAGTTAGAGATAAAGGCTCTTGACGCTTATAAGGCATCTTCAAAGTAATAGCTCTATTTTAAACCCACTGGAGGTAAGGTTCCGAAGAGACACAATTCGGAATTCCCAAACTTTTCTTCCCTTTTCTACGAATGTTGCACCAAGCTTCCACAATTTCTCTCTTGAGAGCAACCAGAGATTCTTCTTCCTTGAAAAAGAGACTGGCCAAATGGATGTTCTTCTGTACCTCTCGCAAAGGATATCCCAACTGACGACGAGCCAACACCGGATTGTAGCTGGTTCCCCCCTTTGTACCAAGAAGAGGCACGTTGGGAAAATCACCACAACTATCAATAATCATCACTCTAGAAGGAACACGGATACACCAATCAATATCAGAATGAGTGAGAGACATAATCTGCCGCGACCAATATATACCATCCTTGAGATTCCATAAAGCTGTAGACTTCGAAAAGTGAGAAATAAACCACTTGTAAAGTAAAGGGGCACAACAGATAATCATCCCTTCACCATGGAAATTCCTAAGGTGAATAAAATGGTAAGCATCGGCAAGCAAAGTGGGAATTGGATTCCCATTCAAGAAGATCTGAATAGTGTTGATGTCGACAAAGTTCTCAACATTCGAGAAGAGGAACAGTCCATAAATAAGCAAGGCAAGAATAGCCTCAAAAGCAACTGTGCTCTTCACACTAGCAAAGTGATGAGCTCTATCCATCAAGAACTTAGAGGGTAACCCAAGAATCTTTCCTTTGGTATCCATGCGAGCCTTAATCTCGGAAACCTTCAAGTGAGTAGCCTTTGCAATAACATCATGCTCGGGAGCAGGGTCCAAACCAGAGAAAATCCGACCATAAACAGGCAAACCAAGCAGGAGAGAATACTCCTCTAGCGTAGGTACCAACTGATAATCAGGAAAGGTGAAACAATGAAGCAAAGGTTCATAGAACTGAACCAAAGTAGCAAGCAATCCTTCAGATTTGCATCTTCATAGATTCCGCGCTACGATCCTAAAAAGGCTAAGATGGTTAAGGGTTACTACGGTCCTCAGTGTTATAGGCTTCTATGGAAAAAGTAATGCCTTCTCGATCGCTCGATTGGCATCAGTAATTCCAAAGAGGCAACCACCGAGCGGATCGATTCTCAAGTTCTTCTTTTTCAGGATTCGAATCCTTCAAAGTTCCCTTGACTATACTATCCTCCTATCTCAAAGTGCACTCTGGTCCGGGTATAGGACCTATCTCACACACAGAGGAACTCCCGAACAGAACAAACAAGTAACAAGCAAATCAGACAAAAAGCAGTAAATAAATTAAAGTAGGCTAAACCCCTCAAGGGAGACTCGTCCCCAGCAGGGTCGCCACTTTTCTGTAGCGGGGAAATTTGTGAGTGTAAGCTATTGATTAACTTAACTAAAAAAGAAGCAAGATTCGCCACCGCACTTTTATTTTTATCCACAAAGGGAAAGGAAAAAGAGCGAACAAAACCTAAAGAGTTCTAAAAAAAAGAACAAACAGAGAATGGGTAAGCGGGGTTGGTTACATAATGGGAAGGTGTTAGCACCCAAAACGTCTATAGTACTCTATAGGAGCCCTTTGAAATATCTACTGCTTTTTGGTTTGAAAATGGTTTTCTTGTAAAGAGATTGGGAGAGATGAGAGGAGAAATATTTTTTAATATTTTTGTGTTTGGAGAGACTTATCGCCTCATGCCTACGTACCCACGATGTGCAATGTAGGATCAAAACCCCGTAGTTCGTAGTACAAAGAACAAAAATTTGTTGGTTTTGATTGATTTTTAAGTGTAAAGACAAGTCGTCATTTCTAAGCGAATAATTTTGCTTAAAGAAATGAATCATGTCTAAACTTATGAAAAAGAGTTTAAAAGAAAAAAAAAAGTGCATAAAAGCACAAAACATTTGAGTGAGTTTCATATTTTTTATGTTTTCATGAAACGGTCAAAGTATGGTTAAGATAGATTGGCATTTATTAAAGAAAGAAAATTTTAAAAGTCACTTGACAAAAGTCAAGGTTTTATTATGAAAGCGGTTTTAAGTTGAAAACAAGAAGGTTTTGAAAAAAAAGGGAGAGGATTTTGAAAATTTAAGAATGGGGAGGAGAAGAAGTGACTATCCTAGTGCATAGAGTAAAAGCTAGGGAAAAGAAGGATCTAACCGAAATGGAGCCACTTCAAAGCAATATTAAAAGAATTCCATCCTTAAGCAAAACGGCCAAATAAAGGCAAGTCTTCAATCAATACTCCAAGCAAAGGGATAAGAAGTCCTAATTCTAGGTCCATAAGTTCAATATCACTTCAAAATAGGTCCATAAAGAGATCACTCCAAAGCATAGGATAGTAACCAATAGTCCAAGATGAAGAGAATTAAGTTTTTTATGGTTTAAGCCTTTATTAATGTTTTGGTCCAAGTGGACAAAGAAAAAAAAGGCATAAGCATAAGCATGTGTCCAACGGACAAAGGAAAAATTGTGGAAGCATAAACATGATATGAAATGAAGCATAAAAAACATTTTTCAAACACCTTATGATCATGAATTGAATTTGCACGAATTTTAAAGTAAAAATAGATAGAGAAACCTGCAATCAAACAACAAAATATGATTCAAAGGATCAACAACAAGCAACACCAAGGATCTACATCTTGAATGATGAATATGAAGCCTTAACAATGGTGGAAAGTGAATTACCACTCCAAATCAGAAAATCCTTCCAAATTGCAGCAAGATCTACACTCCAAAACCTTGATCTACTGTGATTGATGAACAAAAACAAGAATGGATGAAGGTTTAGCTCTAAATTAGTAATAATCAATGTGAATTCTTACTAACTTATGAAAGAAGAAATCGAGCTTTTGGTGAATTTTGGTAGTTGGGGAGAGAAATTGCAAGGGATTTTTTGGCTATCAAAAGCTTGTGAAATGAAGCCTCTATTTATAGAGTTTAGGCTTGGGAATTTGGTGGTTTGGAATTAGGTTTGGAAGATCAATATTAGGATTGGAATTCAAATTTTGGAGGGAAATTAAAAGAGTGATGATTAGTGGAGGTATATGGTAGGAATTAATATTGATGATGTAGGGAATTAGAACTGAGATGGAATATTCAAAAATGATGAAAATTAGTGACAATTGCTAAAAAATTGAATTTGCTGGCATTTTTTTCAAAAATTCGCTCGCGTTAACCGATTAACCAAATGTGTTAACTGGTTAACACAGTGAAAATTTGGAAATTTTGTCTTTTTGATGTGTTGTCTTGATTCCGGCTCGATTTTTCTTGCTTGTCAAAGAAGGCATGGAAATAAACACATGAACCTTGGAGTCCCTTGAATAATAATCAATTAAACCTTGGAAACCCTTGATCAGATGAAATTTTGAATTGTTTGCCGATCAACTTTGACTTTATTCAGATGAAATCCATTCGAGCTGCGGGACTGATTTTTTTGGGTATTTTTAACCTGTTCTTCCCCTGAAAATGTTAGTGAAAGAAAACAAAATATTTTTGGATTTTAATTAATGGTTAGTACAATACAAACAAATTAAACAAATCAAACGCACACAAACTCAAAGATCCTTGCAAGGCACAATCCTATAGAAGAGGGAACCAATGTGTGATCTTGTTTGTGGTATGCAAAAATGCAAATGAAAAGCAAAGAATCTTAGGGGCAAAAATTAGGGTATTAAAAGATGCGAATGTGCATGGAACGCAAATACAAGTCAAGTGGTTTCAAGGAGCTCAAAGGCAAGTTACAAAATTTTTTGTGGAAAAACTGAAGAAGTTTTTGTTTTTAAGATCCAAGCTCTGTTGATATTTTGAAAAGGAAATAAATGTATGAATTCCTTGAAACCAACAATGGATACAACGAGATGTATGCACTGCACAAACACGAGTACACATAAACACAGGCATATGTACATACAACGAAGCACACAAGTCCTAGGTTTAGGAGTTTAATGAGTGGAGCCATGGTCTACCCATTCCAATAGGTGCGTACTATAGGTTCATCAACTGTAGAACAGGGTTCAAAAAGTTCTCAGAGTCTACGTAAATCCTTCGGATATTATCGGTCAACGTGACTACTCACGCGGGTTAATAATATTCTCAAGATAAACTCGTCTGTATGTAGTATCGCATAACAACAATTTGGGACTACTCCCTCATAGCCACTGCACTACATCCTAAAAGGCCAAGTGGGGTGAAGGTAACTACGGTCCTCAGAATCCCTGGCTCCCAATTGGGAAGAGTGACATCAATGCGACTGCTCACATCAGACATCAACAATCCCAAAGGGCCTCATCTGAGGAAAAACCGGTATACAAGCATATATACAGATATGTATAACCAAGCAAAACATATAACAAATACAAGCATAAACAAGATGGGCTTAACCCTAAAAAATTTTCTCCCCAGTGAAGTCGCCATTTCTGTCGCGGTGAGAATCGGATAACAAGCTATTAATTAACTTGCATCACATTTCTTTGAATTCACCACCAAGCTCTGATTTATCCAAAGGAAAGGGAAAAGTTTGAATAAAATCCTAAGAGGATCTAGGTTCGGGGGTTGGTTATACAAAGGGAAGGTATTAGCTCCCTAAGTATCTGTAGTACTCTACAGGAACCTCTTGTTTAGTTTGTGTTATGTTATGTTTGCTTGCTAAGAAATCTGCTAAAAGTAAAGATAAAGACCTAAATACTATAGGTAAAGACCTAAGGGTATGTACACTAAGTTTGCTCGCCAAGACATCGCATCTTGTGCCTATGTATCTGACTAAAGAATCAGAGCAACCGTAGTTCACCTAACTAAGAGTGAATTTGAGGAACCATTGACTATGGCCAAAGTTACAAGGGGAAATGAGTATGAGCTCATTTAGAGTTTAAGGAAACTCTCTAAGTCTAAGTTATGGTGGGGAAAAGAGGATACTCAATGTGATGAGCCCACATAGAGTTTAGAAACTCTATCCTAGTTCTAAGTTGTAAGATTCATGGCTCTCAAAAGGCCAAGATGAATAAAGGCTCTTAGGAGGCCTAGAGGGAAGATGGCTCTTACGAGGATAAGATGGTATGTGAATTGTTTATTGACCTATGAGTCAAGATAAAAGAACTTTCCTTTGGAATCAGAGAGAATAACAGTTCTTATGGACAAAAGTTTGTAGAGATATTTACATGAAAATACGACAACAAACAATACATTAGGCATTACTTAAACAAGATGAACAAAATGACATATTGAAAGAATCAAAACAGTCAAAAGTATTCATAACAGAAACCCTAAAAGGTCTTTTACTTCCAACATGATAAAATACCTCAAAAATATTTATTTCCACCAATTTCTTTTTATGTTCAAAAAGTAGACACATTAAGGAGTAATTTACAAAAAAGAATGAGCAGAAAAGAATAGAAAATGATCAAGTTATGAATTTTTGAAATCAAAGCATGAATTAAAAAAATATGCAAAGTGAACAAGTGATAAAAATTAGGAGAAAGGCCTCCCTTGGGTGTTGAACCCGTGCCAAGATGGTTGTAGTCCAAAACTCTTACCAATTCAGCCAATTAACACGCCTTAACAAGCTACAGCAAGCATACAATATATGAAACACAAGCATTTTTCAGAAAAATAAAAACTAAGGACTGGGGCGAGGGGGATTCGAACCCTAGTCCTTGTGGTCAATTTGTGTGTGTTATTGCCACTGGGGTGGCCATACATCCAGTGTATGTGCCCACCCCACAACCTTATAAACCCTCATGCGCGTATAGGACCAAACTTGGCACATGATTGGTTTGTAACACCCACCAAATAACAAGTTCTCAACAAAGAAAGTTCAAACAAAGATCATCATACCATACCAACAATCATCCAAATTGTAAAGCAATCATCAATAGAAGAGGAAAGAACAATTGATCATACAAGTAACAAAACTTTAATATTTTGTGAGTTACCAAATGATGAAAAACCAAGCAATGTCATACCAACCACAAACCAAACATCCATGCTACTATGAAATGAGCTAACGTAGATCAGTTTAAACATGCAAATCTTGACATTGGTAATGCAAACACATATCAAAAACAATGAGGTCAGGTCTATGTATATGGTAGAACAGGTTCACCACATTTTTGAGATTCAAGCATCAAATTGTCTAAACTGGCATTGTACAGGAATGCAGCACACACATGATATATTCACTTGAATCCATGTAGAGACATGACTTGGATGCAACAAAGCAAACATTCATGAAGGCCAAAGAAGATGGCAGTGCAATATCAGACCAATTCTTATATTATTCACACATAAAATCAAGACAGGGCATGCTGAGGTGAAAAGGAAAAGTTTTAAGGAATGACTTACATGAACTCCATAATTTTATTCACATGATTAATTGATCAAGATGCAAGGAAGCAACAAGTTAAAATGGCAACAGTCATGAAAAAAAACAAGTGAGCAAGATGCAAAGAATGACATTTTGTTATATCAATATGGCATCAAAACAAGCTTTCAACTGGCTCACAGGTATGGATAAGCAAGTTAGAACAAACTCATATACAAGCATGGACATAAAGGTTCCAAATCATGGCAGATGATGGTACTGATGCAGTGAGAGATATTGGAAACAAAACTGATCAAGTAAATAAGCATATTACCTATTGTTACCTATGACATGAATTGAAACAAAGATGGTGGTTCATACAAATTCAAGGTAATGACATTGACAGGTTCTGATCCAGATGAGCATAGTAGTGCAAGCATGATCATGACATAAACTAAACTAAATGAGACATGTGAATCTCAACATACAAGTCTTGGAAACTTAGCAAAGTTCAGGAATAGGTTCTAAGAGATATCAACATGTTCAATTAATTCAGACCAAGCATGGAATTTAAGGCAAATAAGAACAACCAGGTAATGACAAGGTTATGAGTAAGTGGCATAGCCTGGTTTGTGTGCACAACAGGATGTGAGAAAGTGCATGAATGCAGCACTATGACAAAATAAGTTCATAATAAACTTTCATTTTTAGGGACAACATCAATAAGCACATACATATGAGCAGCCTGCTATGATAAGGCAGAACCAGGTTACCTTACACACAAGCAAACATTGAGGATGTAGTTCAGGCTGCTACCCCTTTGAAATACACATGTAACTTAAGTACAAAGACAAATCACTTACTAACAACTAGCACACATGAATGGAATACATAGCAAGGCAACAGTTGTATAACTTGAATACACATCAGACAAGCATATCAAGAACTATACTCAACTTGAATAAGTATATCATCAGTATGTACACACCAATTGAGCACAAAGCATGGCATTAGACAGAAACTTCAAGAGGTTAGCAGTTCATACATCAGTCTCAAGTACATAAGTCAACTTAGCTCAAAACAAATAGCATGACATGTCATGGCTTGTGTGCATATCAGGATGTAAGTAAGCACATGAATGGATACCAAAGATAACACTTATGACAGAATGAACCAAAAACACACTTCCATGCTCAAAGACAAAACTCAACAAGCATTAACACATAAACAAACCTGCTATGACAAGGCTGAAATATGTAAACAAGCAGCAACAAAAATGTATTTCACATAACTTGGACACAACACAGGTAGTATGCCATCAGTTTACACATACCTCTTGGATACAAAGCATATCATGAGTTTACACACACACAAACTGACTATACATCATGATGACAATAATAACACAATTTGCACTTAGTGAAAATGACTAGGTTTTCTTGCTAACAAAGTTCTGACCAGTTATTACACATTTGGAATTATACTAACAATAAAGGCATTTGGTTCAATACAAAATTCATAAATCATAAAAACACAAGCATCTCAAGTTAACAGGTCAAGGATCTTACCTCTTCTCATGATAACCTACAAACACCCAAAAAAAAGTCATAAGCCTATGATCATTATTTGCATTCGAATGTTGGAAGAGTCACACAATAATGAAGTCATATGAACTCAACAACCAATTAGTAAATGACACAAGTACATTATCATCACATGATAGCTCAAGCATAGTAACAAGAACAAAAGCAGTACAAACATCTACCTTAGCATATCAGCAGAACAACCAAACACTGTCTTACCTCATGATGGCAGGCCATGGACAAAATGGTTACACATCAAACACACATGACTTTTGATCGTGAAGGCTGGATCAGATCCTGTAGAAGTGGGCCACCAAGTGCGTCTGGGATGCTGGTCGTATGGAGAGGAGGAAGGGGTGTACCTGCAAGGCACTCCAACGCTCAAGTAAGAAAGGGTCAGAGAAAAAAAGGGGCAAGTACAAGTGTTAGTTCGTAGGGTGAATATTTGATACCTGACCCTCTCAAGCGAGAGGGTTTATATAGAGCCCCCAACGTGTGGCCAATGGTCCTATTTTCGGGGCGAAATAATCGTTTTCCCCAAAGGATAGGTAACTACCCAAACTAGCCGTTATGTCGGGCAGAGTGCCCGAGACTAGCCGTTATGCCGGGCACATACGTGGTTTCGGGCACATGCCCTTGACTGTTCGGGGAGCAATGGAGCCGTGCGTAACGGGCAGTAATTCTGGGGAGGAACGATGCATTCCTTGTCCGGTTGGAGGGGCAAAAAGGTAACTTTTACCCCCTTGTGGGTTGGACTTAGGCGATTTGGGCCGCTCTGGAGCAGAAGTGGATTGGGCCATGTCCAGCCATTGGTCCAATCCAGAACAACTTTCATTATGGATAGAAGGAAATAAAACTAGAACATATTATATGACATTCATGATAAAGGCATTTGTAACAGAAATATGATGATGATAATGTACTTGAGCATAGATATGGAATGTGAAGAAGGGAATTACCAAGTGGAATATGTCCACTGCACCCTCAACAAATATGAATTATCTTTCTTCCTTTGAATAAACAACAGCCTTTAAAGCTATCCTCCTCCTCCTTCTCACTTGCAAGGCTTTGAACTCAGAAGTTTTTAGAGTGAGTATGTGAATGATGTTGGTGTCCTGATAAGTGAGAACCAGGCTTCCATTTATAGAAGGAAGTTGAGACTTGAAGCATGGCCGAAAATGTACTTTTGCCAAATTTGCCCTCTCCATTGTGTGAGTTGTATCTTGCTGAACCAAAATCCTCTAAGATCTCTGCTGACTTGATAGGATTATTTCTGAGAATGATGGGATTGGACCAAGGCTCAAGGAGAGAAAAAGAATAAACAATCCTTTGTTTTAGAAAGTTTCTCTTTCATGGATGTCCACTTGCACCAACTTGATTAAAACACATATTTTAATGTTACACTTGCAAAGAATCGTGGAAGAGGTTTGTAGCATGTTATCCTTGTGTTGAAACATCAGAAAAGTGAAGCATTTAGTGATTAGAAGTGCAATGTATCATCATACAAAAGTTGGTTGCTTGAAACTTAAGAAATGAAACCCCTAACTTTGAAGCTTCGTATCTCTCAGCTCACTCAATTGTTTGAGGAGTTCTAGTACTTTTCGGAAAGCCCTGAATGCCCTCTACAACTTTAATGTTCAAAGATTTTTTATTTGAGGCTTGGAACTATATGAAAAATTGAGTTGAAGTTGTGTGAAAACAATGGTGAAAAAGCTGAAATTTCACTAAGTCCCCAAGGGTGATTTATCTTCCAAGTCTTGTAACTTAAAAACCATGCATTTTTTGAAAGAGGGTCCTCTAATATGTTTTGAAGATCATGGAAAATGCTTCCATTTGAGCTTTGAGTCACTCAATTTGGATGTGTGGTTTGAAAGTTATGACTGTTTCAATTTTTGCCCAAGTAGTGAAATTTCCACATTTGAAAAGTTTTATGGACCAAACATTGCTTCCTTTGCAAGAAACTTCTTAAAACTTGATTTCTCATACCTTAACTCATCAATGAGACATGTCATGATGGATTGAGGCCTTGGATGTTTCTTTTTGGATCAAAATCTCAAGGATTAAGGCCTCAGTCAAAACCCTAATTTCAACTGTGAATGCACTGGAATGATCTCTGGCTCATAGATGGTCTCCTGTTGACTTGATTTAATTCAATTTCTTGAAATCTTGGTACCAATCAACTGGTGAATCTTAGTGATGATTGTATGGAGCTAGAGGATGCCTTAGGAGGCCCTGAATCATGTGAGAGCTTGACTTAGGAGACCTGGCCCCCTTTCTGGTGTAAACCCTAGTTCAAAAGAAGCAAACTTGCAAGATGAAGTGTTTAGTTAACAATGCATAAAAGATTGAAGTCTAAATGCAAGTGCAAGATGTTATGACATCTAAGGGGTAAAATTTGGGGTACAACACTTGGTTTTGGGGATTTAGTTATTAAGTCACTGGTTCGATTCGAAGGCTCAGGCTGTTTAAAATTATTCATTCGGTTTGAGATCAACCCATGGTTAAAATATCATCTTGGTTGGTGGTTATCATGTGTAAAACCTTTTTTCGGTTCAATCTCATCTTGGTTTTAAAAACTTGTAAAGGTTGGAGATCAACCCGATAAAAATCTCATAGGTTTATGAGTCCAGTCCAGTGTTAAAAGCTCACCCATGTTCAAAATCAACCCACGCAAAATCATGGTTTGAATCTTGAATACTAATCCCTCTAAATTTATTTTGGAAAGGAGACTAACTGCTTCGATCAAATATTGGGGACATGACAAAGCCTTCTTGACTGAACGTGTATAATTCTCGTGTCTTATCTCTGCCTTTAACGTTTTTTTTCCGCAATTTAAATTTTCACTGCTTATTTCCAAAACATTTTATAAAATGATTTTAAACTCTGAAATTAATTCTAAAAGTTTTTCATTTTTTTTAAAACACACAATTCACTCCCCCTCTTGTGTGTGAAGTCGCATGTCCAAAAAAATCACTGTGAATAGAATAAACCTAACAACATGCAATTTATAAAAAAGTGGTAAAAACCTAAATATGCAATTAATATTATAGGAGATAGAAAAAGAAAAGATTGCACCAGAGTTTATACTAATCCAGCGCGTTCGTCCTAACTTTGCATATAATTTAGTCTCCAATGGCGAAACATTTAAAATTCGTAGTCTTCCACTATTTTTACAATTATACAATGCACATTGATATAATCAAGGAACCAAGTTCTAAATTAAAAACAAAATTAACAATTTCAATCTGAATATTTCTTTCTTCTGTTGTACACAGCTCACGCAACTAAAATCTCTAAGAGCTTTACTCAGTCTTGATTATCCTTTTACTCAGATCCAAGATCTTATTCAAGCATGCATTCTACAATGATCTTTACTTAATCCTACCAGTTCCTTGTTTGAGCTCCTAATTCATTCTAACAAGACAAAAATTCCTAACTTCGTTCCATAGCTACCTTCTCTAAGCATTATCGAAGTCTTCTGTGGGAAAGAAATCATTTTCTTTTTTCCCCTGCTAGATTGTCAATTCCCAACAACACCACACAATACTAATCTTGACATGCACCTCAATAACTTTACAAGTATCAATGATAAAAGATCCTCCTATATAATAGATCCTCCTTTATAATAGATCTCACTCTCTCTAAGAATTGAAAAGGAATCAATTCAAGGTTTCTGGCTAGAGGTTGAAGATAATTGCATATTCAAACGAATATTATGTTTTGTTGTAATTTGAAAGCTAAAAACTCTGTTTTGAAAAACTCTCAAAGTTTTGTTGCTATCACATACATTTGAAAAATGACACAAGATAATATATATATATATATATATATATATATATATATATATATATATATATATATATATATATATATATATATACATACACACTTGATATAAGGAACTCAATGTGATAGAAAAAATACTCATGTGATTTGAGTCAACTCTAGTAACTATAATTTGAGTCAAATGAGGAAATGATTTGAAACAAGAACTTAAAATTTAGAATTTGACAATTTGATTTCAATCATCAATTTGAGTAAAGGAAATATTTTGATTTCAATCAGGATGACTGAACTTAAATCCTAAATTTGAAATGAATTTTTGATTCAAATCAACCTTTACCTTGATTTGAATCAACTTTGCTTCTGATTCGACTCAGAGTAGCTTGTGATTCGAATTACACTTGTAGTGGAAAATCCACTTTTTCACATTCAATTTTTTATTTATATCATGCATAACCTTGATTTCAATCATACTTCAAAAGGTTGTTATTTAAAAAATATGAAGTGTTTGATTAAATTTAAAGCTAATAGAGCAGGGTTAAGAAGATATTCATGTGTTTCTTAAACTAAATAATTGACTAATTTGACATAAACCACTTTGAAACAACTTTTATATCAAAGTTTGGTTTAATACATGCAAAACACAATTTAATGAAAAATATCATTAAATGCACTAAACTTAATTTTAAGACATGCGCAAGAGATTAAGGATAATCTATAAAACAATACAAATAGCAAAAACGAAACCTAGAGGGGCATATCAACTTTACTTAGTTAACCTATGCATTTTTTTTCTTCTTAATTTTATGTTTGTACGTTTGTTTATATTTTTCTATTATTTTAGCATTATAAAGTATAAAATAAATTTTTCCCTAAGTATATGTATAAAAACATAAGAGATAACTATTGGTGTCATAGTTATTTAATAACAAACAAGACATATACTTTATCTTTAGACAAGCACACTAATGTATGTTTATCAACTTTTTATTGCAATAAAACATATTATTGTATAATAATTTTAATTTTATTTATTTTCATATTTTTCAAAGTAAATGAGTCATAAAATTGTATGAATGCAAAAGATTGATACTAATAAATATAGAAATACATCAAAAAATTATAAAACTAATAATCATTAATTCTAAAAAATAAGAAATATGATAATGCAAAGGTGGTTGGCGGCCAATTCATTTTAGAAAAATAAATAATAAATAATCATCTAATCTAATAGTGGACATACAAAAAGGTGGCGAATTGTTTTAAAAATCTTTTTACTTCATTTTTTTTTAATATTTTATTCCTTTGTTATATCTTTGCAGTTACAATATTTATTATCCTTGAAATTGAAAAAGAAATTAGTTCATCGACTCTTTCTATAATAATATAAATTACACCACTTGTAATTTCCTAAAACCAAAACCCTAGTCACACAATATCAGTAAGAAATTAGGTATGCGATTGCTTCTTCGGCTATATTTCAAACGATTCTTTTAAATGATTGATTTCATTTTTTTTCTTCTATTAGTTTATAAATTGGAGCCTTTTGTCGAATGATTAGGGGTGGAAATAGGCTGGGTCGAGCTAGGCTTTGTCAAGCCTAAGTCTGGCCTGCCAAAAAAACTGAAGCCTAAGCCTGACATGTAGCCTGTCATAGACTTATTTTTAGGCCTGAGTCTGACCTTTTCTAAGGTCTGATTAGCCTGTTAGCCTGCATAAAAGCCTATTATTTTAGAAATATTTAAACAAACAATTAAAATAATGTTTAAATAGACTAACAAACTAAAAAATCAATGAGACTAAAAGTTTGTTTGCATTGACTTATTTTAACTTACCTATTAGCATAAGTTTTGTGAGACTGATTGTTTAAGATAACTTACGAAAACAACATTGTTCATAAGGTGTTTTCATCTTATTTTCATAAGGTCTCCAAAATAACCAATTTTTATTTATGTATTTTAACTCAAAGTACAAAACATAACATAAGATAATAAAAAAAGTTATTCATATTTATTTAAATAGGTCGGCCTGTTAGGCTTAAAAGACTTTTTTTATGGGCTGATGCCTAGCCTTTTTAACTAAATGGGCTTATAAAAAAGCCTAGGCCTTTTCTATTTAAAAAAATAGCTTGGCCTGGCCTGAGCCTGTGTAAGCTAGCCTGTAGGCCCCTGTTATTGGTCTGGCCTATTTCCACCCCTACGAATGATAGAGTATGAAAGTAAACATAATTCTAAAAGGAGAAAAATAAATCTTTGGAGCTTGAGATCTCGCCGCATCACACAATTATTGAAGAAATGTAAGTGAAGATCTTAATTTTTTTTTTCAAAAATACTGTGAAAAGAGAATAGATTATTAAAATTTATATATCCTTACAATTTTAGTCTTTCTTGTTTTTGAAATCACCATTTATTTAAATAAAATACACGATTTGCAATTTCCCAATAGCAAATAAAACTCTTGAAGCCTGTCATCAGTAAAAAAATTAGGTATGAGATTAATTCATTCATATCTATTTTAAGTCATTATTTTAAAAGTTTGATTGAATTTCAATTAATTTGTGAATTTGAGCTTCTGTCATGTGCTTGAGTGTTAAAACAAATAGAGATTTAAAATGGAGGAAAATCAATCGATGGGGCTCAAGATTTTGTGAATTGTTGGCCTTCATTTTCCCTAGCTGCGCAAAATCAGTAAGAAATTAGAAATGCAATTCTTTCTTTGCGTATATTTCAAATTTTTATTTTAAATGACCGATTCCATTTTTTTCCTATCAGTTTATGAATACGAGCCTTTTGTCGAGAGCTAGAGTGTGAACGTAAATAGAGATTCTAAAAGGAGAAAATCCAACCTTTTGGGATTTGAGATCTCCTTGCATCACACAATTATTAAAAAAGATATAAGCGGAGATCTTCATTTCTTTTCCTCAAAATTGTAGTGAAAAGAGAATATGTTATGGAAAAAATATATAACCTTACGATTTTAGTCTTACTCGTCATCAAGAAAAAAAATTGAACTATTGGATCCCATCGATTTTTTTTCTAAATGTATAGCAATTTAAATTGCACCATGTGTTTAAAAAAGGGTTAATTGTTCTTTTGCCCTTTGCCATATGGCCGAGGTTTGAAAAATCCCCCTGACATTTGAAGATTCCACTGTTTTGACTCTTCTTGAAATCCAGTCAACCGAATCTGTGACGTGGCAATTTTTTTAATTTTTTATTATTATTTTTTATTACATGGATAGATTAGTTGGCATTTTTAATTTTTATTTAATTTTTTAAAATCCATGTGGCATTTATATATATATATATATATATATATATATATATATATATATATATATATATATATATATATATTAATATTCTTTTAATTCTATTTATTTTTAATTTTATTCTATTTATTTTTTTTCGTATTATTTTTATTTTTTCAAATTGTTATTTTAAAATATATTTTAATTGGCCCAAGATTAACTAGACCCAAACCCAATGCTAGCACCAGTAGGAGCTCAATAGTTAATGAATTGATAAGTCTTGTGTAAGACTTATTTATAAACACTTGTATTTCTACATTATATTTCGATGTGGGACTTGCCAAGAGGTGACTTGTGGAACTCTTGGTCTTTCAACAGCAAGAGCTAGGGGTGTTCAAAACCGAACCAACCTAATAGAAAACCGCAAACCAAACCAAAATTGCAAAAAACCGCATTTGGTTCGGATTTGTTCGGGTCATCTTTTAACAAAACCGCACTGTTCGGTTTGGTTTGCAGTTTGTATTTTGCAAACCAAACTAAATCAAACCAAACCGCATTATGTTACAGCCCAAACTTTACTTATCCCACATCTAACCCAAAACTCAAACCCATTATGTCTTAACCTTACAATTACGAAATATTTTCTCTTACTCACACTTAACTTTTCAGTTTTAATCTTCTTAAATCTCTCCTAATAGTATTGTGCATTCTTCTCATCTTCTTTGCCATGTACGTCTCACATCTTCTACACTAATCTCTCATCTCACATGTTCTTTCTTTTTCATCTTCTCATTTTTATGTTACTATTTTCTCTTCTAATTATCTTTTTATCGCACATTTCTTCTCTAATTTCACATCCCTTATGTTCTTTCTTTTTCATCTTATCTAATCTCCCTTCTCCTCTTATTTTTTGTTTTATTATAATATTTTTTATATTATTTTATGCTACTATTTTTTTCCACTTTTGTTTAACTTAATTTTTCTATATTAAATGAGAACTTTTTGTCTAAATATGACGAGTTTTGCTATTATTTGGTAATGTATGAACGACTAAACACAAAGTTATGTTGTTATCTATATATGTAAATATCACTCAACAAAAATATTGTAAAAAACCGAACCAACCAAACCAATCCAAACCGCATTGGTTTGGTTTGGTTCAGATTTTTTTTAAAAGCCAATCGAACCAAACCAAACCGCATGCTTTTTTCTCTTGCGGTTCAGATGATTTTTAGCGTCAAAACCGCCAAAACCGCACCGCGAACACCCCTAGCAAGAGCTAAAGGAATACACAATATTGATTTACAAATTTCATGGTTTGTTATTGTAAAACGATGTATGTACGTCAGTACGTCTATCTATGCATGTTGTAATTTTTTTCATTATGTTGTGAAGTTGTTGGATTAACACTTTTCTAATGCCAAGTTTATGACATGTTCATTCTCTGCATGCTTGTTAAAGGAGGTTTACAGCCATCTCGCAGGACGTCTCTTTTTACCTTGGCATCGTACATGCTTATATTCTCTGCCAGGACAGGCAATTTCCCTAAGCTAATTCCAATAGTTAAAGCATCCCTGATACATTCAACTGTTAGTTTCTTCCCCTAACCTTTTTCAATCCCCATTTCATGTCCTTGCCATTCAGCTTCCTTTTCATGATCGATTTGCATTACCTACTGTCTGTTTGCCTTTTTTTTAATTTAATTAGGTAAATTAATCAATGTTAAAAATCCATAGATATATCCTTTTCCTGAGTTGGTTGATGATGTCAGGCTGCAGGCTGTTAATATAGAATCAGAGAAGATAATTTATGGATCTCAAGAAGATGATGTTGCTGCTATTTAGTCACTTTCGGCTGTAGAGTGGGATGATAAGCAGTTGAAAGAAACTGTAATCTCGTACTTCCTGACTAAATATTCAAAACTACCGGAGGTAATATTATGACCCTACTCTATAGAGTTGGCCGAAGTTTGAAGGTGAGTAGCTGATGGAATCTGACGAAAAGAAGACAGAGGATTGTTTGTGAGAAATTGGTCAAAAGTTACAAGAACTCTCCTGCTCAAGCATTCAATTTGAACCTAAGAAACAAACTATTGCAGTAATGGAAATGTTTATAAGTCCCACATCGAAATTGCATAAGCAAATTGAAGTGTTTATATGCAGCTTTTACACATAAGTTCTCAAATATTTAAGTATTGGGTTGTTCTTGAAACAAAAATAGACTTAGGCCCTATTGTAATATTTTGATAATTTAAAAAAATAATTCATAAACAAATTAATATAAATAATTTAAGAAAATGTAAAATAAATTAATATAAAAATTAAAAAAAATATATTATATATATATATATATATATATATATATATATATATATATATATATATATATATATATATATATATATACGACGTGGATATTAAAAATTAAATAATAATTAAAAATGCCAACTAATCTATCCACGTAATCAAAAATAATAATAAAAAATTAAAAAAAATTATCACGTCACATATTCTGTTGACTGGATTTCAAAAGGGATGAAAACAATGAAATCTTCAAATGTCAGGGGAGAATCTAAACTTTTTTTTTACAGAGAAGGAGGTTTTTCAAAACTCGTCCATATGACAGGGGGCAAAAGAACAATTAACCCTTTAAAAAATGTAGGATTTGCAATTTCCCAATACAAAAATTCTAGATGCATGTCTCTAGTAAGAGATTAAGTATGATATTCATTCATTCATTTTGAACTATCATATATCTTACTTAATCACTCTTCCCTAACATGCCTCATACTTAAGAAATTGTGATCCAATATATTCATAATGGCCCAAGCCCACCTATCATCAACATACCACAACCCATTTTCTCTAGAGCACGGTGAACATCCTAAAGAGTACATAAATTTGCATAGTCGAGGTGAACAAGACAATAAATTACCATAATAATGTAACGACCATAAGAGACAAAGCTATTATATTGCGGATTTACTTGTCCGCTACAAATAAAGTCAAAGATAGTGTACTTTCTCCAAGTACACTCTTTATTTCAATTCATTATTTAAAAGTCTGATTGCATTTCTTTGCTATTGATTTTTAAATTTAAATTTTTTGTCGAGTATTCCAGTGTGAAAACATATTTCAAGTGTTTAACTCATCTATCTTTCTAAATACTTTTTGAAATAAATAAGTCTTACTTTATTAAATGTGAATTAGATATTCTACATATTTTTAAATATTTTGTTTAATATTTTGTAGAATATTTAAATATTCGTTATAGAATATTTTGTAGGTTTAAATAATTAAAAACATGATATTTAAAATAAATAAGTCTGATTTTATTAAGTGTGAATTAGATATTCTACATATTTTTTTTAGATATTTTACATAGTATCAACTTATGTAAAGAAAAAAAATCTAAGATTTAAAGTTAATGTACAATTGATATTAAATTTCAAGCTCCAATTAAAGAGTTTAGAAACCCATAATTGATTGAAGAGTTTGTAATAATGTGACTTATATCTTATGGATAAAATTTATAGGTATACTTCTAATTTGAAGACATGTGATGTTTGTGATATTCAAGACAGACAAAGCAACAAGAGTAAGACTTCTTTCCTTAAAGTTTGTTTTTAACAAGTGAGTCACTTCAATAAGCTATTTTTATATATCAATATGACAGAATAAGGTGATCCTTTCTCCTTCACCTCTTTCTATATGTGTGTGTCTTATTATAAATATTGCAACTAAACCCTTCATTTTTTTCTTATAAAAGTTAACCCCTAGTTTGTCTAATTTGTAAACTTTCCCCGTTTTTTAAAAGGTGATTTTAAGTATTAATTTTTAAATAAATAATATAAATATGATCAAAATTTACCGCAATAACAATTGACTGTTATTTATTTTGAGGTAATTGACTATTATTATTTTTTTGAGAGGCTAACTGCTGTTTTAAAATCATAATTATCTTTTTTTTTAATAAGATGTACATGCATCTCTCATTAAGTTTAATTTATGTATACAATTTGAACTTTAAAAAAATGATATTATAAATGATTGAATATTTTATACAATAAAAATAATAAAAAATACTTGTTCTTGCAATTTTATGAAATAATTATTCAAAATTTATGATTTTTAGATTAAAATTGTGTATATAAATTAATCTCTTAAAATAATTAAAGATCAACGTGTATAATTATATTTTTAAATTTTAATATAGTGATGATTTTAAAATAACAGTCAATCTCTCAAAATCTACCATATAAGAAAGAACTATACCAGTAAAATTACTTTGCTACCCTCTGGGACACTTGTCATCCATACAGCCTCACCATTGTTTGAAATTTGATTTTACTGCTTACCCACTTTCCCTCTCTCTCGTCCTTTCTGGTTATTTTTTTTCTCTTTCTCTCTCTTATTCTTCCTTCTTTCTCTTCTTCTTCTTTCTCCCTCTTTTTCTTCCTTCTTCCTCTTCTAATGATACCATAAAATTCCTTCTTTCTCTTCTTTCTTCCTTCTCCCTCAAATATCGATTCTTAGGGTTTTGACTGGTTTTGTTGTTGTTGTAGAATTTTGTGGGTTCAGGTTAGGGTTTTTGATTTTATGGATTCACCGGAGAATGTCGGAAGCTGGGAGATGAATAATAGTTGGAAGAGGAAGTTGGTAGAAGAGAACTTGGGACTTTCACTGACTCTGATTGTCTCTTCGATGATGTCGGTGAGAATTTGGTCGCCATGAACCCTATCAACACAGTCTTCGGTTCGTTATTTTAATATCTTGTTGGAATTTTGTATTGACTGTTTTTGTTGGATTTTCCATTGCAGGGCAGTCATATCCATGTTATCGTACCTCCAACATATTTTTACTACCAATTTTTTGTTATTAAGATGCTGACGAAATCAAAGAAGGGAGTCGGAGTTTATTCATGTTCCTCCGACATATTCAACACATCCTTTAGTGTTTATAATTGTCGGTGCTTATTTCATGCAGGTGCAAATCTTTTGGGTCATTGTTAAAAACATCTTGACAAAGGTGAAATGCAGCAAGGTCCAGCAGTTCTTGGAATTTCTATGGTAGCAATTGTTGAAGAATTAGGCGTTTAAATGGATATTCGATCGTTGCAACATCTTCTACGGTATGGAGAGCAGAACATACGCCGAGTTGTTCTTCGGGCTCTTGGTTTGCTGTGCATATCTTTGTTACAATGGTAAAATAGATTTGCCTCCCTGCTATTTATCACCATGGTATAATTATTAATCAGTGTCGAACACATTATGATGGTGTTCTGAAAAGACGACAGATGGTAAACATCTGTTGCGATCTAAGTAAGGTGTTGTGTTTATTTCCTTTGCTAATTTTGATTACTCTATTTGATTGTCACAGGTCAATGTTATGGAAAGAGGGAAGGTTATAGATTATGTCGGATTTGATCTTTAGATGTGGTCAATTGTAACAGATGGCTGGTAGGAAATATGTCTTGACTATTACAGAAACAACATATCCATCTGCACTATTAAGATTCGGTATTTGGACCGATAGTGTTGATAAGTTAATTTTAGATCATCATTAGTTTCTTGTGTGTGCTTTAATCAATAATTGGTATGATTATTTGTATTTATGGAAATTTATCTGATGTTTCTTTTGTACCAGCTCTATCGAATTAATTTTTTGATCTGTGCAATATCTTCATACAGGATCTTGATCTTACAAAACCTGTTGCACGGGTTCCCGCCATAAGGAGCGAATTCGTAATATCCACTATTTGAGAGCATACATCAGGTTTGCTTCAAGTTTTTATAGGCCATTTATGTCATGTTTGAAACTGTTTTTTCCCGATGTTATTGGAGTCAGACTAAATATTTTTAAATTGAAGTTGTGTTTACTCATATTACATTATACAACTGGCATCTCTTCTTCAAGTTGTGTATCCACTTCCCTTCTGCAATATTGTCTATGAATAGAAGCTGCCATGATTTATGCAAATTAGTATAAAATTATCAAGTTGTTGGCTTTAGATTCAGAAGTTAGTAAGTTTAATCTCTTCCATTCTAGATCAATCAACAAGAATGTTTAAGAGACAGTATTCATATAAACTACAATTGTTTCTTTTGTGTTCTATTTTTTTTCTTTAATTATATCAAGTTCCAATTTTTTTAGGACTCTTTGATTCTTTTCAAGGATTCTGTCAATTAACTGATTTGGGGGTGATTGGAGTTCATTTTCGGAGAAAATGATGATTCAAGTGATTTTGGGGTTATCTCAGTTTTCACAAGCTAACATGTTTCAATATTTTCATGAGTTGTGTGATATGGGAAACAGAAGATTGCTTTGTCTGTTCGCAGCAATCGGTGTTAATTATGTACTGTTTCAATCAATTTTGAAACCATATGGAAATGGAATAGCTCCTTGGTCGTCTGATTCTTTTGATTTCAATTCTATGATGAAGAATGTGAATATTCCCATTATTGAATACGAAAAGAGTAGTTTAGTCTTTGATGGTGTTTCTAAAGTTGGGGTAGATAGAAATGGTTTTCACAATGTTGGTAAAAACAACACCTTAGATTCTGCTTAGGTTGATTATTGAAGTTCTATGTACAATTTAAGTAACAAACTTTGTTGATTATGGTTGTTTCGATTCTGCAGATGGTTGGTGTTCTTCTGACTTTGCTGATTATGGTTGTTTCTATTCTGCAAGGGCAATGAAGTTTATAGGTATGCTTTTGAATGGGGATTGGAACTGACGTTTTACTTATCGTTATTCCTGTCACCGTTTTCAGGGGTACTTTGAATCAGATGAAGTTCAAGCTGCTACTGTTAAATGTGGAGGCATAACTGATTTGGCACAACAAAATCATGTGTAATTTGTTGCATTCACAGTTTCGTGAACTCAAATACTCAACACTACACATCACTATGCAGGTAGCTTTCAGAATAACTGCCAATGGTCTTTTTCATAGAGCCGATTGAAACTTTACATTGATTCTGAGTTCTACTGATACCCACGGTGACGTAGGTGGTGATGCTCTCTTTGGTAATGCTTAAGTATCTCTGGTGTTGTATTCTATTAGAGAAAATACAGTCGTATAACAGTGGAGCAGTCAATGGCACTCGCGTACAATCAGGTATGAGCAGCACTTCTGTTGTTGCTGCTGTTGTTGTTATATTCACTAAAGGTGGGAGTTGATGCATAAAAACTTATACTAATTATTTAAGCTTCTGAAGCGCCAATTATTGAGTAGGTTGTAGGCCCTTATGATTCGATTTGATATGATAAGTTAAGTGTGATATTGAGACCTGTAGGGTATGAAACCTGACTAGAGGTGCTTGGTATGGAAGTCAGGTGGCCATAGGAGAAAAAGCTATTGGAAAAAGCATCAAATTTATTGTAGCTGCTTTATCTTGTGTATAACTTGTAGCTCTTTTCTTTTTAAAAGACTGACAGCAGTGCTGTTAAATAGAAGCTATAGCGTAGTGGAATTTGGACAAACCGCTATTGTTCCGCGATACACTTTGTAAGATGAAATGTTGTCCAATTACAGCTATAGTGGCACCATAGCACTATTGCGTTGCAGGATTTAACAACCGGTTATTTTATGCTCGCCGCAATTGACAACATTGCTGACAAGGGATGGATTGCTTTGAGATGATACCAAGATTATCAAATAAAGAAATAGTCTGTAAGCTGCTTATGTATGGTGTCTTTATGAAGAGTCTAAGACATATCTTTTCGGAACTTGAAAACATATGCTTCTTTTGGGGATATTTCATGTTTGTATATTAATATCATTATTATGACATCTTATACTACATTTTTTTATTTCATTTTATGTTTTTCTTGATTGCGGGTACCTAAAACTACAAGATGTATGAGTATATTTTTCAGCTTCTGTAAGGTTAATTTCTTCAGAGTCTTTCATATCATTCTTGATTGTTGCCACCCACTTTATATTACTTTACACTTGCATTTCTTTTTGGGAAAGAGATTGGCTACTTTCAATGACATGCTACTGAAATCCCTTTCAGATATTTACAATATGGAAGACTCCATATAGAGGCGGTGAATGGAAACCACGTGTAAACAGGTCTTCAGAAGGTATATTATTATTTGCATTTAATTTATGTTATGCGAAAACCAATAATTCAAGTGCTGTAATTGGTTACTACGGGGGCGTAATCAGTTACAACTGAATTTTGTATAAATACCTTGGAGATATCCTCATCAATTTTTAATGAAAATTAATATTCTCACCTCAATTATATTCTCTTCCTAATTCTCTCTCTCTCTCTCTCTCTCTCTCTCTCTCTCCCTCTCCACATTCAAACCCTCCATTTAATTTATGAAGTGTTTCACTGTTGGTTGTTGTTGTATATTATTATTTTGTAGGAGAGTATGTTGGAAATCATAACTGCATATTCTTCCACCACTTTGTGTCGCATATTATTTTTAATTTTTTTTTTTAAATGCTATTGACAGAGCTACCTGAATCTATTGGATACATATATGTAGATGCTAATGGTGGTTTAAATCAACAGAGGACATTGGTTAGTGTTTTTTGTACATTCTGTGTTTTCAAATATTGAAAGCATATTTAATTTATTCTTCTTGACTTATTTTGTGAATGATGTCATTGCTTCATAGATATGCAATGCTGTTGCTGTGGCTGGCTATCTAAATGCTACCCTTGTGATCCCCAACTTCCATTATCATAGCATATGGAAAGATCATAGGTTGGTTTGTTTTACTTAAATTTAATTTGTGTTTCTGAACTGTTTTCTCAGATGGAATATTTTGTATTATATTTGTGCTTTTAATATATATTGGTTGTCGTGCATTTCTTTAGATCCTCATGACGGTGTTGGGTGGGGTGAAGCGCCAAATTTGCCTTTTGTTACTGCGGCTGATCAACAGACAACTATGGTTAAAGCTTCTGAAGCTTGTGATTTCATGCTGAAATGTCCTGCGTTAACATTGGGTTCTGTGTTGGGGAAAATTGGTGATATTCTTCCGGGCCATCAATTTGCTTCAGTGAGTGATGTTTGATCATAGTGCTTCTGTTGTTTGTTATTCTTATTCTAATCATTTCGTAGTTCTTCTGTTTGTGAATATGATGTTTGTTTTTATGAAAATTTCGCTTTCAATTTATTGAAAATTGAAGGTTAGGGCTGGAGTGGAGATGGCAGTAATCGACGCTGTTGTGAGTAGTATTCGTGTGCCATTGTGAAGGCTTTTTGGTGGCGCGTCAAATACCATAACCACTTATATAACAGTTAAGATCTTATATAATTTAGATGAATGCTTATGAAGAATGTAATAATTTTCTAAGCTTATTATATATGTAGATTCCAATAGTTTCTTCACTGAAGCAGCTGAATTGGCTTCTAGGTAGTATAAACAAGGATTCAAGACTTTAGAGCTGAAAGTGGGAAAGAATCTGAATGCAAATATAGAAGTGCTTCAACCGATACGTGTTGCTCACCCCGAGTGTCAGTTTATTCTCGACGCTAACGAAGGGTATAACTCTGATGACGCAGTGGAAGTTCTCGAGAAATTACACGGTTCAAAACCTAAACCTACACTATATTGATTTTTCTTTCTTCATCCTTCATATATGATCCAAATGATTGTCGGTGTCAGACTAAAAACACACATATGCATCTTTATTGCATTATTTTTGCTGATAGAAATTTAGTTTGTTTTGTTTTGTTACAGAAATGAGGTTGACCCCTATTCTATTTGAGCAACCAGTACACAGAGATGATTGGGATGGTCTTGGTTATGTCAGTAACATAGCGAGAGAAAATTATGGAGTATCTGTTGCAGCTGATGAGAGTTGCAGAAGTTTAGTTGATGTTTACAGAATAGTTGAAGGGAATATTGTAAATGTGATTAACATTAAGCTTGCTAAAGTTGGAGTTCTAGGTGCAGTGGACATTACTGAAAAAGCAAGATCAGCAGGATTTGATTTGATGATTGGTGGTATGGTTGAGACAAGACTTGTTATGGGATTTGCTGGTCATCTTGCTGCTGGCCTTGGATGTTTTAAGTATGTACTATTGTTATTGCATTTGAAAAATTTGAGCTTTTCTTCTTATCAGTTTTTGCAGGTTTATATTTTTTCCTTATGTAGTATTTGTTTTCTGTTTTACAAAATCATTTCAATATTGCAAACTGTTCTGTAGGTTTATTGACCTAGACACAGATGATCCAGTTCTCGAAGGCTATGAGGGTATATATACTCTAATGCCCTATTGATGCTTCTTTATTGGTTTTCATTAAAAGATTGGTTAGATTAATGTCTTTGAAATCTAATGACACTAAAGTATTTCATTGAGCAGTTTCAGGTGCCACTTATACATTCACAAATGCTAGGGGACATGGTGGATTCCTTCATTGGGACAACCTTGCTTAGCAAGTCATGATTTTCTTGCACAATAGACTCCACTTTAATAAATGAGGCAGTAACTTGTTTCAAACTGTGTCTGTGTACAAATATAATCCTTATCTTCACTTAGGAGCAAATATTGTTAGAGAGAAATTGTATCTCCAAGAGTGACTTAGCTACTAAAACATTGATATATTTTAAACTACGTTAATTTAAATAATGAGTCTTTAATTAATTTATCTAAAATTTCAAATTTGTATTAAAAAAATTTATAAATAAACCACAAATAATAATTCAGATGTTTTTAGTTCTTTTAACAAACAAAAGAAAATAGAAATTTAAGCAATATTGAAAATGCTTTTACCAATATATATATATATATATATATATATATATATATATATATATATATATATATATATATATATATATATTAAATTTTGCAATGAATAGAAGATACCACTTTTAAAAAATTTTAAAATACATTAATTATGCAATTATTACAAATATGATTACTTTATTTCACATTATTGAAATTGATATTTTTTCTCATTGTTAAGGATTTAATCAAATTATATTATTACTATACATAGAGAAAGTAATCTTAAATTATTCATTTACAAAAAAAACAAGGTTTAATTACACTTTTGGTCCCTATGTTTTGGCCAACTCACGAAATTGGTCCCTATGTTTTAAAATTGAACGAATTAGTTGTTAGACGGTGTGGCTAGTGATCGAGAGGGGGGGGGGTGAATAGATCACCTCCTTGAATCTCAAGGATTTAAAAATACTTATCAGAGTTTTTGAAAGTTAGCGGAAAATTACAATCCCGAATCGACTTCCGTCTATTCTGGACCAGCTACTAGAAAACCGGACACACAAATTAATGCTGGATTTATATTAGGATGACAAAGATTTATTAACACCAGATTAGGATCGAATCAAATGCACTTATCATACAAATACTATTTCCAATGAACAAAAACTCAGCTGACAATTTTGTCAAACACTTGGCGTGTGAGTGTTCAATGATTAACAATAATGGTGATTTGATAAAAGTTTTCTTACCACTGTTGTATCATAAAACGTTAAGACACAATACACCAAATGAATCACAAAATTGTTGAAAACGTAAAGAGAGATAAGGACAGAATACAATACGCAGAGATTTGGTAAGGAAGTTCCCCACTTTCGTCCTCGCGTGTGGGTACGTCTCCCTCTCAATTTCAAACTGAAATTGAGACCTGTTATATCAATAATGCTGAATTCGTTGTTTACAAGGTTACAATACAAAACCAGAAATCTAAACCCCAAGATCTTTCTCTTGTATGAACCTTCACTTGATCTGAGCTTAATCAAGAATTTCCCCTGCAAGAATTACAAACAATTCACCGGTTCCACGACCTGTTTGCAAAATTACCAAATTTCCAAACCCTACGTTGCGGCTGAATATGTTCTACAAACGTGACTAACAAACCCTCAAGAACACACCAGTTCTTGAAGGACAAACCAAATGGTTTTTCCTCGAAACCCCCTTTGAATCTTCAACTCAGCTATATCCTTGATCGTACCACTGAACGTTATCTCGATGATCCTTTAATCCGATGAACAAGAATGATTATGTGTTGATGTTCTTGAATTAAAGTGATTGAGAAGATGATGAAGATAAAGTATCTTTCAGGTCTCTAAAACTGCTCACCAAAATTGATGCTCACCAAACTTGCTTTTGCTGTGATTACACAATTTTCACACTAACGAATTCCTGCACTCAACTGAACTGTCAAAACCTTCTTATATGTGAAACAGAAACGGTTAGAAAAAGAAACAACTTTATGTATCGATACGAAACTCGTATGAGTCGATACATGGTAGTTATATAACATACATGAGTCGACACACAGATATATGCATCGATGCATACTGTAACTTTGTTTAATTTCAGAAAGTAAATTCAATCATGCATCGATACATAATACGAATGGATCGATACATAGCATAATTTTCAGAAACATCAAAGAAGCATGTATCGATGCAAACTTCGTATGAATCGATACATGGCTTAACAACAAGGAAGCATGTATCGATGCAAAACTCGTATGGATCGATCCATACTGAAGCAAACACATTTTTGTGATTTTAACAGAGGAATGTGTCGATGCAAGATAGACATGGATCGATACATACATAAGGAAAATTGTTTTTATAATTTCAATAAAGATATGTATCAATTGTAACATGCATACTAAACATGCATACTAATCTTATAACATGCACATCAAACACATAGGCATTTATATATGCATTTATCACACAATTTGCTATCATACAAAACTTAAAAGATTGCTCACAAACTCCCCCTTTTTTATGATGGCAAATTTGCAAGATGTGTGATAGAACACTCCCCCTGAGTTTGTGCATGGCTGTCAACATCTTGTTTTCTTTCTTCTCCCCCTTTGTCAACATCAAAATGAAGAAAAAGACAATCTGTGTAAAGAGTCACAAGGCTAGAATGATGTAGCACTAAACAGCAGAATTGATATTGAAGCTAACAATCACAAAGAAATAAGCTTAACATAAAACAATCACTCACAAAGAATGACAAGGAAAGGGCAAAAAATAACACAAGTAAACAGAAATAAAAGAAATAAGCATTGAACTGTATAACAAAGTGCTTAGAATTACATAAGAACTACCAAAACATACAAAGTTTGAACAATATAACAAAGAAACTTAAGCAACATGATTATGAAATAAAATGCAATGAAATGACATGATGATGGCTTAAAAAGGGTTATGGCCTCCACATGACTCCTCATCAGCTCTATCAGGATCTCTGAAACTTGGTGGAGGCGGCGGAGGAGGCATCTCATCAAGATTATGGCCCATGAAACTATATTGCCTGAACCGGTTTTGAACTTCAACGCTTTTGAACCTGTCCATGATACCAGGATTGGCACGGCAATCGTCCATAAAACCAGACATTTCATTGTGAAAAACTTGATGCCATTTAACCAAGTCCATGTGCCAAGAATGCTGATTGTGATACATCCGTGTGTGCTCATCATGCCACTCACGATGCTCTTTATGCCACTCATTTTGTTGATTATGCCAAGCAAGCGCCTATTCATGACAGGCTTGATTGGCAAGCTCCATTTGCTGAAACATTTGAGTCAAATACGCAGGAGCTGTTGAAGAAGAAGCAGCACCAGAGAACGGAGGAACAGTTGGACTTGGTTCATAATTTGTTGGAGACCACCTTTGTGGCACCCAATCACCCCAACCAGCATTAACATTTGCTTCAGGCTGATTTTCGTCGTTGACATCATTTATTTCTTCATCCATTTGGTCTTCAGTCACAAAAACTTGTTCAGAAGGCACATCAAAATTATACACCCTTGTTTTGGATCCTCTTTCCAAAAAATAAAAACATTTACGCTCCTTATCCCACCGGTATCCCATATGAGATAAAGTGGCAGTGTTGAACTCTTGAGCAGAAGTGGGAGATATAAGAGGTACTAAAGGTATGGCTATATTCCAGTATTTTATGATTCTCATAATCTGAGCAGCATATCCAAGTGTAATATTTTTCGAACTGTTACGCATAAGAAATATGCGTTTCACAAAGTAGTTTGGCCAATTCAATGAAACCTTATTTTGAAGAAGGTACACAAGGTGAATATCTGGTCTATCCAACCTAGAATGACCACCGGATCTTAGACGCAAAATGTGAGAGACAATCCAGTGAAGGATTCTAGGTATGCTTGTAATCATACCAGATGTGAGTGGTTCATCCTCACCCAGAGGTCTGTCCAATTTTAAAATGGATGCAACATATTCCTTTATTTTAAAATCAGTATCAAAGCTCTGGTCATGCCAGTTCTTCATTCCAGGCACCCCAAAAGGGATTTGAAACACTTTGTCCCAATCAGCAGCTTCAAAAGTATAAGTTCTGGTTCCAATAGAACATTTGAACATATAACCTCTACCAGATTGTAGACCAGCATAAAAGATGCGAATAAAGTCCTCATGATAATCATCATTTATGCTAAAAAATGTACCAAGCTTTTGCACATTCAACAGATCAACAATATCGTTGAGATGCAGAGCGGAAGCATCAGTTTTATTAAAGACATGTGGTTTCATAACTAACCTTGTCTTGAAAAAGGTCTCAAACTCATCAGCAATGGCAGGATGAAGGAGAGTCAGCGCACTAGGTGGGATTTCTGGGGGTGGTGGAGACTAATGAGAAGTACCAATAGGTTCCTTTCCTTTTCCTCTTCCTCTTTGTCTAGCAGGAATGGTTCTTGGAGGCATGGTGATGAATTGAAGAAGAGTTAAGATGAATGAGGGATAGGAGGTGAATTAGGGTTTAGGAGATGAAGATGTTTGAAGAGATTAGGGTTAGCTGCTTGGGTATGAGAGAAAGAAAGAGTCTAGAGTGAATGAATGAGACCTATAAATTTGGCTGATGTGTCGATCCAGAACTGAATTAGCATGCATTTATTGTAAAACAATCAGTATGCATCGATACAAGGGGTTATGAATCGATTCATTTCACGAATTAATTGTTTTTAAAATGTCCTATGTGTCGACACAAAACACGGATGCATCGACACATACTGAAACAAGTTTGAAAAATGTAAAAAAGTATGAATCAACCCATAGCACGAATGCATCGACCGGAAACTAGAATGTATCGACACATGCACTTGTTGCATCGATACATACTGATGCTAAACTAAGTTTTAACTAATTTTTGAATACCAGTTGAGTATAGAAACCTGTTAGCAGCTCTAAGTCAATGCAATATGAATTATGTCATGATAATTATGCTAAAGTATAATCCACAAATCAAACATTAATGTTCAAACAACATATGTAAAGGAATACATATAAACGATTTTAAAGAATTTGTTCAAACATACACAAATCACATAGTTCCAAAGAGATATAGAAAGGAATGATATTACCTCTATTGATGTAACCTTATGAAGTACGAATGAGGTCTAAAAACAAATCTCAACAAACAAAGTGAGACATATATAAATAAGAACCAACATGCTTAAGACATCAATGAAGAGAGATCTAAAATCCCTAATTCACGACGAATGTTGAAGAACGGTTCCGTTGCTAATGGTTTAGTAAAAATGTCAGCAAGTTGGTTTTTAGTATCAACATGCTCAAATACAACGTCATCTTTTTCAACATGATCGCGAAGAAAGTGATGCCTAATCTCTATGTGTTTAGTGCGTGAGTGTAAAACAGGATTCTTAGTAAGATTTATAGCACTTGTGTTATCACATTTTATTGGAATACGTTTGAGTTGAATATCGAAATCTTGTAGTTGTTGCTTCAGCCACAAAATCTGAGCGCAACAACTACCGGCTGCAACGTACTCAGCCTCAGCAGTTGACAATGCGACAGACACCTGCTTTTTGCTATGCCAGCTTACCAAAGAGTTTGAAAATAAGTGACATGTACCACTAGTGCTTTTCCTATCTGATTTGCAGCTAGCAAAATCAGAATCGGAGTAACCTACTAGGCTACAATCGCATCCTTTGGAATACCAGAGCCCATATTTAGATGTTCCATGAAGATATCTAAATATACGCTTAACAGCTTTCAAGTGTGATTCCTTAGGATTTGATTGATATCGTGCACATATACAAAAACTAAACATGATGTCAGGTCTAGATGTAGTAAGATACAAGAGAGACCCAATCATACCTCTATACCTTTTGACATCTACACTCTTACCGTGTTCATCTTTATCTAGATTCCCATTGGTAGGCATAGGGGTGTCGATTGATTTTGAATCGTTCATTCCAAAGCGCTTGAGCAGCTCTCTGCAGTATTTTGTTTGACACACAGCTGTACCCTCATCAAGCTGCTTTATTTGGAGACCGAGGAAGTAATTTAGCTCCCCATAAGACTCATTTCAAATTCACCCTGCATAACCTTTGAAAACTCTTCGACCAAGTGTATGTTAGTTGAACCAAAAATTATATCGTCTACATAAACTTGAACTAAAAGAATGTGTTTTCCCTTGTGTTTAATGAAGAGAGTGGTATCCACTTTACCTCTTGAATATCCATGATCAAGTAGAAATTTGCTAAGTCTTTCATACCAAACCCGAGGGGTTTGCTTAAGACCGTACAAAGCTCGTTTTAATTTGTAAACATAATCTGGATATTCAGCATTCTCAAAACCAGGAGGTTGTGAGATGTATACCTCTTCATTTAGGACACCGTTTAGAAACGCACTCTTTACGTCCATTTGGTAAAGCTTAAAATTCTTAGAACACGCATAAGCAAGCAAGAGACGTATAGCTTCAAGGCGAGCAACTGGAGCATAAGTTTCCTCATAATCTATGCCCTCCTCTTGGTTATACCCTTGTGCCACTAAACGTGCTTTGTTCCTAGTTATCACTCCATTTTCATCAATCTTATTTCTAAAAACCCATTTAGTACCTATGATATGATGATCTCGCGGACGAGGAACAAGTTCCCAAACGTCATTTCTTTGAAATTGATTAAGCTCTTCTTGCATGGCCATTAGCCAAAATTCATCAATCAAGGCCTCTTTGGCATTTTTAGGTTCTACTTGAGAAACAAAAGCGAAGTGAGAACAGAAATTACTTATCCTAGAACGAGTCATTACTCCCATTGAGATATCTCCCAAAATGTTGTCAATAGGATGGTCTTTCGAAGATCTCCAAGCTGGTGGAAGGTCATTCACTTCAGCTTGCCCTTCTTCCTTATCTTTTACATGACTGGTATCTTCCTCCTCCTCATTGTCTTCTGTTTTGGACTGATCAATTTCTGAAACAGCTTCTTTGAGTATGTCTTCTGTAAATACACCTGCGTCATCAAAAGAAATACCTTTTCCGACATTTTTCGGATAAGACTCATCAAAAGAAACATGAACAGATTCTTCAACAGAAAGTAAACGCTTATTATACACTCTATATGCTTTACTTGATTGTGAGTATCCAAAAAAGATACCTTCATCCGCTTTTGCATCAAACTTCCCAAGTTTTTCTTTACCATTATTCAAAACAAAACACTTACAACCGAATACGTGAAGATGTGACAAGTTTGGCTTTCTTCCTTTTAGAAGCTCATAAGGGGTTTTATTTAAAATAGGACGAATTAAAATCCTGTTTGAAACATAACAGGTTGTACTAATTGCATCAGCCCAAAAATATTTTGGTAATCCACCCTCATTTAGCATTGTTCTTGCCAACTCCTCTAAAACGCGATTTTTGCGCTCCACAACGCCATTCTGTTGTGGAGTTCGAGGAGCTGAAAAGTTATGCTCAATACCATACTTATCACAGTACTTATCAAAGAGGTGGTTTTGAAATTCACCTCCATGATCGCTTCGAATTGTAACTATTTTGGAGTTCATTTTATTTTGGGACAGTTTTGCAAAACTCTTAAAAGCGGAAAAAGTTTCATCTTTGCTATGAAGGAATATAGTCCAAGTAAATCTAGAATAGTCATCAACGATTACGAAACCATAATAATTTCCACCTAGACTCTTTGTCCTAGAAGGTCCAAAGAGATCCATATGGAGAAGCTCAAGGGGTCGTGAAGTTGAAATTACATTTTTGGACTTAAAAGAGATTCTTGTTTGTTTTCCCATTTGGCACGCGTCACATAGGTGGTCTTTTGAAAATTTTATTTTTGGAAGACCGACTACTAGATCCTTGGATACAACCTTATTAAGCAAATCGAAATTAACATGCGCTAAACGTCTGTGCCTAAGCCAAGAATCATCATTCAAGGCAACTAGACACTTAGTGCTTGTTAAAGATACATCAAAAAGATCAAGCATATAGATATTGTTTACTCTTACACCCTTAAACACAATATTCTGTTCAGTATGTTCAATTATGCAGCAAGTTTTTGTGAAAGAAACCTTGTAACCCTTGTCGCACAGTTGACTAATACTTAACAAATTATGTTTAAGTCCCTCTACTAGATGGACATAGAAATAGTAGTGGTAGAGGGATTACCTACACTACCTTTGCCAAGTATAGCTCCTTTGTTATTGTCTCCATAAGTAACATATCCCTTCTTCTTTGCTTTGAAGTCTATAAAAAGCGATATATCACCCGTCATGTGCCTTGAGCACCCGCTGTCTAGAAACCATCTTCTATCTACGGATGCAAGACACTCATCCTACAATATCAAAAGAGAGAAATAGGTACCCAATTTTTATTGGGTCCATTTGGGTAAGTGGTAACATGGTTACCTTTAGGCTTCCATTGATAAATGCCTTTAGGAACAAGAAATCTCCTAAACTTGCATTTTTCAATGGTATGACCAGCACGACAACAATAATGACATAAGCCATGATGATGTATTTGTTTATGTTTGTTCATTAAATCCTTTGGAATAAAAGAGTATTTTGCATATGGTGGATTTAATGACTTCTTAAACAAACTAGAATCAACGGCATAAGTAACCTTGGGTTGTAAAGCTTTTTCCAATTTGACTTTAAGAGTATTAACCTCTTGTTGCCAAATATGACAAGCTTCACAATACCTAATTTTACTACATCCGTTAATATTGATATCTTTTGAATTTTCTGCAATACTAGCTTTCAAACTTTCTAAATCTTTTCCAGCTTTGTATACTTTACCTTCCAAGAATGAAAAAATTTGTTTATCGGAAGATAATCTTTTAAAAGCATCTAAAGCTTCGTTATGCAGTTTTTCAAAAGCTATTTTCAGTTCAGAAAAAGACATAGAAGAAAAATTACTATAGTAGGCTTGTCTTACTTTCTTATTGTTGATCTTCTTCTTGTGGTGGGACTGATTTTTGGTGTGAGCCATAAGACACAGATTTGCTGTCTCATCACTATCATTTGAACTTTGTGAGCTTGATGAATCACTATCACTTTCCCACGCAATATAAGCTCTTCTTTGTTTATTGAACCTTTTTGGTGAAGCTTTTCCTTTATCCTTTTTCCTCATAGGACATTCTGTCTTATAATGTCCAGATTTACCACAATTAAAGCAAGATCCTTTTACTCTATGCTTCTTATTCTCTTCCTGTTTTGACTCTATAGATTGTCTTCGGAACTTAATGAGATTTTTGTCGGAATGCTTGATTCCATTCTTTCGAATGAATCTATTATATCTCTTAACAAAAAGTCCCATTTCTTCATCACCCGAATCTTCGTCACTACTTGAATCATTGTCACTTTGCTCTTTTTGTGAGGACTTTGAGCTAGAGGCCACAAGAGCTATTGGCTTCTTCTCACTCTCTTTGTTTTTATTTTTTTCCTTTTTACTCTTGTTCTCAAATATTTCAAGACTTTCCAGTTCTTGCTGATGTTCTTCCAGCTTGCCAAATAAAGTTGTAATCGTAAGCGTCGTGAGGTCGTTGGCTTCCTTAACAGCTGTTACTTTAGGTTACCATTCCCTGCTAAGACATCTCAGAATTTTATTAGTGACTATTTCATTGGAGACAGATTTTCCAAGTGCATTCAAACGATTGATGAGATGAACGAATCTCTTTTGCATGTCAGAGATAGATTCTCCTTGTTTCATGCGAAAGAGCTCGAACTCTTGATTAAGTGTGTTAATACGGGACTGTTTAACTTCAGTTGTACCCTCATGGGCAATTTCTAAAGCATCCCACATTTCTTTAGCTGTCGTGCAATGGGATACCCGATAATACTCATCAGCACCAAGTGCTGAAATTTGCATATTTCGAGCTCTCCAATCACACGACCACTTTTTCTCATCTTTCTCATCGTAATCCTCTTCTGGTTTAGGAACTATGGCGTCAGCCTCATTTCTCATAGTAATTTGAAAAGGACCATTTTGAATGGCAGCCCACACATTCCTATCCACAGAATTTATATGAACTCGCATGCAGTCTTTCCAGTAGCCATAATTTTCACCGTTGAAAATAGGCGCTCTATTGTACGCCCCCTTTGGTTCAGAATCCATATCGTTACAAGCAGCCACAAAGCACCAGCGAACCGGTGCTCTGATACCACTTGTTAGACGGTGTGGCTAGTGATCGAGAGGGGGGTGAATAGATCACCTCCTTGAATCTCAAGGATTTAAAAATACTTATCAGAGTTTTTGAAAGTTAGCGGAAAATTACAATCCCGAATCGACTTCCGTCTATTCTGGACCAGCTACTAGAAAACCGGACACACGAATTAATGTTGGATTTATATTAGGATGACAAAGATTTATTAACACCAGATTAGGATCGAATCAAATGCACTTATCATACAAATACTATTTCCAATGAACAAAAACTCAGCTGACAATTTTGTCAAACACTTGGCGTGTGAGTGTTCAATGATTAATAATAATGGTGATTTGATAAAAGTTTTCTTACCACTGTTGTATCATAAAACGTTAAGACACAATACACCAAATGAATCACAAAATTGTTGAAAACGTAAAGAGAGATAAGGACAGAATACAATACGCAGAGATTTGGTAAGGAAGTTCCCCACTTTCGTCCTCGCGTGCGGGTACGTCTCCCTCTCAATTTCAAACTGAAATTGAGACCTGTTATATCAATAATGTTGAATTCGTTGTTTACAAGGTTACAATACAAAACCAGAAATCTAAACCCCAAGATCTTTCTCTTGTATGAACCTTCACTTGATCTGAGCTTAATCAAGAATTTCCCCTGCAAAAATTACAAACAATTCACCGGTTCCACGACCTGTTTGCGAAATTACCAAATTTCCAAACCCTACGTTGCGGCTGAATATGTTCTGCAAACGTGACTAACAAACCCTCAAGAACACACCAGTTCTTGAAGGACAAACCAGATGGTTTTTCCTCGAAACCCCCTTTGAATCTTCAACTCAGCTAGATCCTTGATCGTACCACTGAACGTTATCTCGATGATTCTTTAATCCGATGAACAAGAATGATTATGTGTTGATGTTCTTGAATTAAAGTGATTGAGAAGATGATGAAGATAAAGTATCTTTCAGGTCTCTAAAACTGCTCACCAAAATTGATGCTCACCAAACTTGGTTTTGCTCTGATTACACAATTTTCACACTAACGAATTCCTGCACTCAATTGAACTGTCAAAACCTTCTTATATGTGAAACAGAAACGGTTAGAAAAAGAAACAGCTTTATGTATCGATACGAAACTCGTATGAGTCGATACATGGTAGTTATATAACATACATGAGTCGACACACAGATATATGCATCGATGCATAATGTAACTTTGTTTAATTTCAGAAAGTAAATTCAATCATGCATCGATACATAATACGAATGGATCGATACATAGCATAATTTTCAGAAACATCAAAGAAGCATGTATCGATGCAAACTTCGTATGAATCGATACATGGCTTAACAACAAGGAAGCATGTATCGATGCAAAACTCGTATGGATCGATCCATACTGAAGCAAACACGTTTTTGTGATTTTAACAGAGGAATGTGTCGATGCAAGACAGACATGGATCGATACATACATAAGGAAAATTGTTTTTATGATTTCAATAAAGATATGTATCAATTGTAACATGCATACTAAACATGCATACTAATCTTATAACATGCACATCAAACACATAGGCATTTATATATGCATTTATCACACAATTTGCTATCATACAAAACTTAAAAGATTGCTCACATTAGTCCCTATGGTTTAATGTTTTGTGCAGTTTTGGTTCTCCATCCCAATTTTGATCCAAAAACGTACATGAACAGTGCATGTCCGTACATGAACAGTGCATGTCCGTACATGAACAGTACATGACCGTACATGAACAGTGCACGAACAGTTGGATCAAAATTGGGATGGGGACTAAAACTGCCCAAAACATTCAACCATAGGACTAATTCGTTCAATTTTAAAACATAAGGACCAATTTCGTGAGTTGGCCAAAACATAGGGACCAAAAGTGTAATTAAACCAAAAAACAATATAGAATAAACGGAATTATTACTTATAATTTGAGATTATTTCATTTCATGTATAAGCTTCTACAAACATGTACAACAATTATAATTAACTACATTAGTCCTTATAATTTGAAAAACATGTAATTTAATATATAGAATATTAACGGAAATTTGAAGTTACTGATCGAAAATTTGAATATTTACAAGAATACGAAGTTACTGATCAAAATATTGAATATTAACGGGAATTTAAAGTTATTGATAGAAAATTTGAATATTAACGGGAACACAAAGTTACTGATCCAAATATTGAATATTAACGGGAACATGAAATTTCTGATCAAAATATTGAATATTAACGGGAACATGAAGTTACTGATCAAAATATTGAATATTAACGGGAATTTGAAGTTACGGATAGAAAAATTGAATATTAACGGGAACACGAAGTTATTGATCAAAATATTAAATATTAACGGGAATTTGAAGTTATTGATAGAAAATTTAAATATAGACATAAACACGGAGGTACTGATTAAAATAATGAATATTAACGGAAATTTGAAGTTATTGATAGAAAATTTGAATATTAACGGGAACACGAAGTTACTGATTAAAATATTGAATATTAACGGGAACATAAAGTTACTGATCAAAATATTGAATATTAACGGGAACATGAAGTTACTGAACAAAATGTTGAATACTAACGGGAACATGAAGTTTCTGATCAAAATATTTAATATTAACGGGAACATGAACTCACTGATCAAAATATTGAAAAATTAACAGGAACATGAAGTTTCTGATCAAAATTTTGAGTTGTAGAAAATGAACATAAAGTTGTTGATCAAAATTTTAAACACGATTGTTTTCTTATTGGGTGTTATGGTTTTAATTTACAACAAAATTTTTATATTTTCTATTTTTTATATATTTTATAACGTAATTGATGACGTGTTCGCGGGCCACACCGGAACCCGTGCGGACGCACGAGTTTCCCACTAGTAATAATAAAAATCGATTACCTAAAATAACCACTCAATCTCTCAAAAAATCAATATAAGTCAATTGCTTAAAATAACCCGTCAATTTGTAAAATTTAAATTAATATAAACTATTTATTAATATTAAGAATTAAAACCACTTTAAAAAAATTGTTATATATATATATATATATATATATATATATATATATATATATATATCATTTTATATTTTCTCTTTCAAAAATCAAAAAGGAAGAGAAAATGATTAAGACAATGAATCAGGACATTTCTGTAATTAATGATAAGATAGCAAAAAAAACAACTATGGTTACCATCTTATAAACCCTAAACCAAAGATGCAGATCAACAACAAAGATAACTCAGAGGGAGAAGGATGGACTAGAGTAAAGTCTAACAGGGAACCAAAGAGGAAATGGCGAACTATTGGTGATTCGGATGGCTTGGGAGCAAGGGAAACTAGGGAGCACACTTCTACTTTCTTCATCACCGAGTTTGCGAACAAATGGAAGGCTAAGGATCTTTACTATGAATTCAAGAAGATGTGAGATATTGATGAGGTTGTCATTCCGCCAAGAAGAGATAGAAGAGATAGAAGATCCGCGTTCGCAAGGTTCTTTAATGTCAGAGATGAAAGAGTTTTTGCCACAAAGTTGGACAACATTTTCCTTGATGGAAGGAAGTTGTTTGCTAACGTACCAAGATTCTCAAGGCGAGAGAGTCCCCACATTCGGAAGGTTGAACAGAGAGGAAGGATTTATGCTGTTAAAGAGGTTAGAAGAAGACCTGTGACAGGTCTTGATACGAACATCATAAGCACAACTAGGAATAGATCCTATGCAGAGGTGACATTAAACAAGTTGGAAGCTTCAGTTAATCACCAGTGCCTGAGGTTCACAGCGGAGGAGGAAGATTTAATCCGTTTTCAAGGGCTTTTGTGGGGGAGGTAGTGAAACCGGGTTTGGCTTACAACATGAAGGACATCTTCCATACAGAAGGGTTGTTCACCGTAAGAGTTACCCCGTTGGGAGAAAATCTTTGTCTCTTAGAGGACTTGATTGAAGGTGAGGTTGAAAATATGTTAAGTGATAACATGGAGTGGATAGGTAAATGGTTCAAACAAGTTAGAAAATGGAAGCAAAGTGATGTTGATCAAGAAAAACTGACGTTGCTTAGCTGTTTAGGAATCCCCTATCATGTGTGGGGCGAGACTTTTTTCAAGTTCCTAGCAGATACTTTGGGCTGTTACATTTGTTATAATGAACAAACTAGGTTAAACTCTAGGATGGACATTGCCAGAATCTTGATTCGCACAAGGTGCAGTTTGTTCATCAACGAGGTGTTCAAAGTGATTATTAATGGGACATCGTTCAGGATAGGCGTTAAGGAAGAAGCTCAGTGTTCTATTGACTCGTTCATCAACAATGGAATCAAGAGGAAAAGCGAGCTGGCTACAAGCGAATAAGAAGCTGCATTGGAGTTTTCCTCAGGCGAGGAGGAGATTGGAGCTCCAATGACCAATGAGCTAGATGTTGAGGAAGTCGAGGAGACGTTTGAGGGAGACTCCTCTAATGATAATTTTGACAAGTTGGCAGAAACTTTTCTAATGTGTCAGAAGGAAAAGGCAAAAGTTGTTTCTGGTATCAAGGAACCTAGGATGGCCAGCAATGTTGCTGCTACGTGTTCAAATATGGTAACCGTTCAGAAAGACTCAGAGGAACGAAGTCCAAAGTCAGCGCAGGATATTAATTATGAGGGCTATAATCTGCAAAACGGGGGAATAGGCTTTAATGAGGCATTGATTAACGAGGTGGGACCCAGAAGTTAAGAAGTGGATCTAATGGTTTCCCTAACTCTGTCAAAGGCCCATTAACTTTTGATGGGGCGTGTTTGAAAGCCATTGAAAATATGCCCAAGCATAAAAAACCTAAAAAGATCAGAAATATGGAGAAAGGGATGGAATTTGGCCCATCCTATTTTGCTTGTCTCCTTAACAATAGAGGAGGACAATCTAACTCTATCTCATCTACTTCATTTGGTAAGAGATCAAGAAAAGAGGCGACCTCTTTTGTCTCAGAGGTACATGCTTATTCCTTAACTGATTCAAAAATTCTTCGCTGCAATAAGAGATTCCTTAGTAAATACGACACGGTGAATGACGAGGTTTGGGATACTATTTATAAGTTAGGAGTGGCCAGCAATAAGAAGAAGGAAGACCTGGTTAAAGAGGTGGAATCAATGGAGAGAAGAGATAAGAGCGGCTTGGATTCAAAGAAGGCGGGTATGTTGTTATTACCATGAATATTATGACTTTCAACATCCGTGGGGGAGGGATCAGGATCAAACGTAAGAGAATTAGTTTCATTATCCAATCTGGTAAAGCAGATCTTTGTATTCTTCAGGAAACCAAATTAGCTAGTTTTGATGACTTTCTGGCTAAGGAATTCTGAGGGAATGATGGTGTGGAATGGACGGCTAGTCATTCTAGGGGAGCTGTTGGTGGTTTGGTCATTCTTTGGAAAAAGAACTCTTTGAGATTAAATTTCAGCTTTAGAGGAATGGGTTTTGTTGGTATTAATGCTGTCTGGAAGGGCAAAACGTATAACTTCGTCAACATTTACGCCCCTTGCAATTCGATTCTCAGGAGATCTTTGTGGAGTGATTTAGTTGGTCAGAAACAGGTTAGAAACTTGGATTATTGGTGTCTTGGAGGGGATTTCAATGCGGTGTGCAGTAGGGAGGAAAGATTAGGTGCTACGAGGTACGTCTCTAACTCTGATATGGAAGATTTTGGCAAGTTCATATCAGATGTGGGGCTGGTTGATTTACCTTGCTCAGGGGGGAAGATTTACTAGGTACAGTGGAAGCGGTACGGCTATGAGCCGCTTAGATAGATTTCTTCTATCAGATGGTATGATCAAGGATTGGAAGCTGACAGATCAAAGGATAGGCCAACGAGATGTTTCGGACCACTGCCCCTTATGGTTGAGGCCGAATTTAGCTGATTGGGGCCCGAAACCTTTCAGGTTTCTCAACACCTGGTTTAAACATGAAGACTGCATCAGTTTCATCAGAAGTGAATGGGAGAAAATTATTGTTGAGGGCAGAGGTGACTTCATTCTGAGTGAAAAACTGAAGGTTCTGAAAACGAAACTGAAACTGTGGAACAAGGAAATGTTTGGTTGGATTGATTTGTAGGTTCATAATAACGTGGATCATATTAATAATTTGGACAAGCAATTGGTGGATAACCATGGAGGATCTGTTGAATATTTAGCGGAGGAAAAAGTTAGAGTGAATGGTGATTTGTGGAGGAAGCTTGAGTTTAAGGAAGGAATGTTGAGGCAAAAATCTAGGCAATTATGGTTAAAAGAAGGGGATCAAAACTCTCATTACTTCCATCAATCTATCAAAGACAGGCAACAAAGATACTCTTTAACTTGGTTATTCCACGACAATGATTTGGTTGAAGATGTGGAAGATATAAAGTCTACAATCCAAGATCATTTCACTAAGCTTTATGCAGAAACTGACGAAGACAGACCTATCCCAGCAGGGGTTCCCTTCAGAACCTTGAATGAGATGGATAGGGATAGTCTGGAGATTCCTTTCTCAGAAGGCGAAGTTAAAGCAGTGGTTTGGTCTTGCGACGGTAACAAGAGTGCGGGGCCAGATGGTTTCACTTTGGAGTTTTTCAAGAGGGGCTGGGAGTTTTTAAAACAGGATGTGTTTCGCTTTATTAAGGATTTCTACAGGAAAGCCAAACTGACTAAAGCATGTACTGCTTCTTTTTTGGCTTTGATTCCGAAGTTAGCGAATCCTCAAACTCTGGCGGATTACAGACCTATCTGCCTGGTGAACAGTTTGTACAAAATAGTGGCTAAGCTATTGGCAAATCGTCTCAAGAAGGTGGCTGATAAACTGATTTCTCCTAAGCATTCATCCTTCATCAAAGGCCGCAACATTTATGATGGAATTTTGACGGTTAACGAAGTGTTGGATCTGGCAAAGCATGATAATAGGAGTTGTTTGCTGTTGAAAGTGGATTACGAGAAAGCGTATGATACGCTAAGTTGGAATTTCCTTCGCTACATTCTAAACACAATGGGTTTTGGTAAGAGGTGGTTGAGCTGGGTGGAGTGTTGTATCTTTACGAGTTCCATGTCGGTGTTGGTCAATGGAGGGACAACCAAAGACTTCGTTGTAAACAGAGGCCTGAGGGAAGGCGATCCTTTGTCGCCGTTTCTGTTTGTTATAACTATGGAAGGTCTAACGGGATTAATTAACAAAGCTGTGGAGTTGAACTTATTTAGAGGTTTTCACTTTGCAGGTGACGGTTCGGTGGATGTGCTCCAGTTTGCAGACGACACCATAATAGTTGGAGAAGGAACTACCGACAATCTTTGGTGTTTGAAAGCTATTATGGAAGGCTTTGAGATGATGTCGGGCCTTAAAGTGAACTTTAGTAAGAGCAAGTTGTATGGGGTGAACTTAGACGGGTGGTTTCTTGATGCAACCCCATCTTTCCTTGCTTGCAGGGTGGAATGTCTTCCCTTTAAATTTTTAGGTGTTCTCATTGGCAACAATCCTAGGAAGAAAGTTATGTGGAACAGTGTCCTGGCGACCCTTCGAAAGAAGTTAGCGGACTGGAGAGGGAGACATCTCTCCTTTGCTGGCAGCATTGTTTTAATCAACTCGGTTCTTAACGCCATCCCGATCTACCCTCTATCCTTTTACAAAGCTCCTGCAACTGTGATTCGGGAGATCCGTAGCATTCAAAGCAGATTCCTCTGGAATGGTAATGAAGATAAAAGACCAATTTTCTGGGCCAGTTGGAGAGACATTTGCAAACCGAAAGATATGGGAGGCCTTGGTATAAAGGATGTGGAAGTCATAAACAGGTGCTTGTTGCTAAAGTGGAACTGGCGGATTTTGAAGGATAAGAAGGCAATATGGCAAAAGATCCTTAGATTTTGCTACGGGAATATTGACGTAAAGGTTACTGTTGGAGGTGCGGAGATGCTGAAGAAGAGGGACTCGATTTGGTGGAGAGATATCATGTTAAACGAAATATCATAGCAACCTAGTCTGGTTTTTTCTAACTTTTTTTTGTGCAGGATTGGAAACGGCTCTTCGACATCATTTTGGTACTCAAACTGGCTGGCTAATCAATCCTTGAAGGATGCTTACCCTTCCTTATTCGCAGCTGCTGTTTCACACGATTTGTTGGTCAATGATGCAGGTGAGTGGAGAAATGATCAGTGGAATTGGAACTTCACAAGAATTGTTAGAGGATGAGAAGACTTGGAGGATGACACGAAAGCCGAGTTCAAGGATGTCTTAGCTGGTAGGGAACCACAACAGCAAGGTAAGGACGAGATGATTTGGAAGCTCACTGAGGATGGAGAATTCTCTGTCAAATCTTGTTTTTCGGCTCTGGTTGAAGTTTTCATTCCATCCTGGACCGACCCAATTAGAAAGGCGCAAAATTTTGTGTGGCAAATGGAAGCGCCGCCGAAGGTTTTGTTTTTTGGTTGGAGGCTCTTAATTAATATGTTACCGACTAAAGATTTATTGGTTTGTAGGGGGATTTTGTCTAACCCGACAGACACAACTTGTGTTTTCTGCTTTAATAGTGAGGAAAACATTCCTCACATTTTCTTTGGTTGCAGACGCAGTAAAAGTGTTTGGGTGAAGCTGTTGGAGTGGATAGGGGGTAGCATAAACCTGTCATTGCAGGATTTTATGGATTTCCCCATGACGCACAGTCAGCTCAATAACTCAATGGATAGGAACACGATGGGAGTTATTTGGTTGGCCTTAGTGTGGAGCATCTGGTTGTTGCGAAACGACATCCATTTCAACGATGCTGTTTTTAGTTTCGACAATTGTATGACGGCGATAACTTATAGGTCTTGGGTTTGGTTGGGTTCAAAGCGTAACTATCCTTCTTGTATCAATTTTTACGATTGGCATACTGATCATATCTTGAGTGGTAGGAAAAAGTAGTTGTTAACTTCGCTTGTATTTCTGGAGTATTTCTCCTACTCTTTTAATACAAATTGCTTATTAAAAAAAAATATTTTTTCTTTCAAAACTCTGACATTATAATGCAACTTAGTCAAGTTTTTAAAAGTTTATTTCTATAAAATTTATAATTATTTTAATGTAACTAGAATCTGATAATTTTAACAAACTTCCATTAGTGAATTTCACATTAAAAGAAAATAATTTATAATATAATAAAACTTTAAAAAATTAAATTCAAAAATAGAAAATAGTATATTTTTAAAGAATAAAACTTAAGTAAATTGACGAAGAAGAACACCAATACAACTAACACCGGATAAGTGCTTACTCATACAAAATATCTCCAATGGAATTTAGTACTTTTAATTTTTTTTCCCATTTTCAGTCACATATAGTATAGTTTGGGGTTAATTTTTTTTTGAAGCTTTTTAATACATCACCCATGTTTCTTATACATCACGTGAAATTCCGTTTTTACCCCCCAGTTCTGGATGTGCATATCCGGACGCACAATTTTTTTTTTAAAAACGTTGCTTTGTTCCGGATGTGCAAATCTGGAATGACAAGTTACGCGTTTTTCGGATGTGCAGATCCGAAAAAATGGTTGAAACTCAACATATTAAAAGGTATATTTCTTTTAAGAAATAATAATAATAATATGTATTTTAACAGAAGGTTAGAGCATCGAATATGTCAGACATTCTTTGATGATAACTTAAAATATTTATCAAAACGCATGATGGCCACTTGTTCTGTATCCAAAAGCTGTCTAGTAATTCTAACCCATATTTAAACAAAATAACGGGCATCCACCTATGATGGCAAACATGATCTGTAACCATAAGTTATATATATCCAAAAAAGGCATTATGAATATCCGAACTCCCAAATCTATCCTCGAAGATTGTAGGACAAATGAAGATCAACAGTAAAATATTACTTCTTTGACTTTATCCAAGATAAATGGCAGCAGAGTCGACACAAAGTTGGTGGTACTCCTATTACCACTTGCAGAACTAGAATCAGAATTTTCGACTTCACTTATGTAGTATCGAGTGTGGTGCCTAAATGATACATGTTGATGTATATTTATGTATATGTATATATTATAACTTGTTTTAATTTTATATATGATTTATTTTGCTTATCAGAGATGGAGTAAGTGAGGGTCAGTTCAGTCAGGTTTTGCTTTATGAGATGGATGCAATTCGGAAGGTATGACATAGCTAACTTTAACTTTTTAGTTGTTATCATAGTGGCTAAAACCGAGGAACACTTGCTAGCTTTCCGCGCTCGATACTACATAAGTGAAGTCGAAAATTCTGATTTTGGTTCTGCAAGTGGTAATAGGAGTACCACCAACTTTGTGTCGACTCTGCTGCCATTTATCTTGGATAAAGTCAAAGAAGTAATATTTTACTATTGATCTTCATCTGTCCTACAATCTTCGAACCTGTAAAATATAATCCTTTTAGGCTTAAACCCAGTTGATTTATAGAAATCCACACGTCACTCCCTGAAAATCAAAAGAAAATCATGAGGAATCCACAAATCTAACAAAATTATCTTATAATTGCAGCGACCCGATTTCCCTTCTGAGGCCACCACCTTACAAAACTTACCATATGATTTGTCCTTAAAATCAGGCAAAATTATGATCAACAATTGAAGTCTTCCCTCCTGCTTTATCCTATCAACAATTATATTTATATTTTTTAATAGTCTAAAATGGTAAATAATAATGAATTTTTTATGCATACAAACACTTTTCTTGTATCGTGTAAGTTACTAACTACTCCAATTCTTAATGGAGGCACTCCTCGATTGACTTTAGTACTGTACCCCGAGGGATGAATGTACTATTGTTTCTCGACCTCAGTGCCAAAGCTGAGGACCTTCCGCTTTGGAGAATTAGTTGAGGCCTCCTCGATTAATGATGATGCCAAACCAGAAATGGTGAACGTATCATCATTTCTCGACCTGAGAGCCCGGGATACTGAACATCCTAGTACCCACATGTGAGAGGGGATGGGCGTTTGCAGGTAACCGAAACCTTCAACCTACCCTATTTTTCTGGATTTCTCATCAATGTCTGATTATTTGGGTTCCTCAGTGGTTCAGACTTCTGGTTTTATGGGTTGTGGTTCTCGTCCAGCTAACAACACAGCATATCCAACAGTGTGCCTTGACCCCATGTTTGCATGAGCATATCATTTTTCTTGCATTTTGACATGTTTGACATTTTTCAGGGCTTGCATCTTACTCTTGATTCCGGTTTTCTAAGGTTACTTCAGCATGGATGTTCAGAGAAAGAAGACTGTCGCCTATTCATTCCCAGAACCGACTTTGACACTGATTCACAAACTGATTAATATGGCTGGTTCTGAAGTTCGTACAGAGTTCAGTGGAAGGTATGGAAGACTTCTGAAATTTGTCTATAATATCTCCAAGTATGAGAAGGATGTCATTCACACACTTCTTCAGTTTTACGATCCGTCTCTGCGTTGCTTCACTTTCCCGGACTACATCTTGGCTCCAACGTTGGAGGAGTTCTCGTTTATTTTAGGAATTCCTATCAGTCATGATATAGTTTTCTTTTCTGAGGAACACCCCGGTATGAAAGAAATGGCTGTGGCTCTTCATATTAGTGAATCCGTCCTGAACAGTAATATTGAAGAAAAACAAGGAGTTAAGGGTTTCCTATTGAAGTTCCTGTTTGATCAAGCCTGCATACATGTCAAAGAGAAGAACTGGACTGCTTTCCAAGCTATCCTAGCTATGTGCATCTATGGGATTGTCCTGTTTCCGAATATTCCTGATCTGGTGGATATGCACGCCGTCAGGATCTTTATTTCGAAGAATCCTATACCTACCTTGCTAGGTGATGTGTATCACTCGGTTCACTACAAGAATGAGAATAGGCGTGGGAAAACTGTGAGTTGTTGTGCACCGATTTTAGCTACTTGGTTTCTGAGTCGTCTCCCCGAATCTGGCGCTTTCGTTGATACGAAAGATTCTCTGAAATGGTCAAAGAGGGTTATGGGCTTGACTGCTGACAACATTGCTTGGATTAATCGTGACTTGCTAGGAATGGAGATTATTTGCAAATGCGGAGAATTCCCTAATGTTCCCTTGATAGGGAGGAAAGGTGGAATTAACTATAATCCCTCCCTAGCTATCAGACAGTTTGGCTATCCTTTGAAAAATCCACCCGAAGAGCGAGATGTCCGAGAGTCCTTGTTCTTCAATGGTATTGAGGATCAAGGGTTGATAAGAAAAGTTGTGAATGCTTGGAAACAGGTGACTAAGAAGGGTAAGATTCCATTCGGGAAAAGTAACAATCGGGATTTCCCTTCCTATGAAGAGTGGATTAAGAAGAGAGCAGAAGAGGAGCTTCTTCCATTCCCGGTGGAACCACCTTTGTATCCTCTGGTGATCGAGCCTCCTACCACCGTTGAGTTGGAGAAGTATAACAAATTGACTGTGGTCAAGGTTCCAGGGGGATATAGAGTGCGGTGACTCTAAAGTTGAAGTTAAGTTGAAAAGGGTAGATTAAGTATCCATGGTAGAACATCTACATGGAGTGCGGTGACTCCGATCCTAAGGCTAGGATAAAGTGAAGATTCTAAAGGTTAGGCTAAGATGACATGGTAGTCAACAAGGTGGGAACCTTTCCTTTGGGATTTTGAACAACTAATTATTCATATGCAATGACATATTACAAACTGTCACCAGGCAATGTGTCAAAATCGGGGTAGGGATCAGTAGAGCGAATCACCGGATTCAATCAGAGTTCAGTGCTCTGTGCCCTTACAGGTAAATAATAATAAGTTTTTTTATACATACAAACTTTTTTTTTATTCATCAACGTTTCACTCTATAATGCATGTTTACTTCATTGACATTGACTGAAGATTAATGGCTACACCGAAACAACACATTGAAGAGATACAAAGAACAAAGTTTTCTATTGGCGGGAAACCTAATCCCTTGACTCAAGATCTTCATCATGCTGTCAAGACATTCTCCCTCCCCTCATTCGAATGTATATTAACTTGCGATGAAATATTAACATATGCGACCAACCGACAAAACCGATTTTTTAAAAAAAATTATGCTATTTTTCCAGATCTGTAGATCAGGAATTTTAAAAAATAAAGTTATGCTATTTTTCCGGATTTGCACATCCGAAACAAAGCAACGTTTTTAAAAAAAATGGTGCGTCCGGATGTACACATCCGGAATCTGAGAGCAAAAAAGAAATTTCACGTGGTGCCTAAAAAACTTGGATGGTGTATTAAAAAACTCTCTTTTTTTTAACTTAGAACAATATAAATAAGATTCCTTAGTCCTCAGTTATATGCATAATTTCAAAGATATCAAATACATACAATTGATGTTTTTCTGTTGTGTGAGATTTTGCATTCAGGTAATTTTCAAACTTTTTCTTTGTTAATTAGAAAATCTTTAGCTTTTTATTTAGTTTTTGTTTCATTTTTAGTTTTCAGTTCAATTTTTGTAATTTTACTTTGTTTTTGTCTTAGTTTATTAATTTAATCTTTTTTCATCAATTTTTGGAGTGATTTTTCTGTTGGAAGTAATTTTTTTTCAAAATTTTACTTAAAGTTTCTTTGGTTGAAATTATTTTTGTACTTGCTTTTTTTTAGAAATCTGTTTAGTATCATGATGATCAAATAATAATTAACAATCACAAAGAATTAGTATAAATTTTATATATATAATTTTAATTATTGTTTCTTTGGTTGCAATTATTTTTTCAACTATTTTAACCATGTTGCATGAATTATTTTTTAAATTAGTTTTTTGTTTTGAGAATGTCCTTAATATCTTGATGATCAAATGACACACTACTAGAAATACTCTGGTTTCCTGCGGATTAACCTGCGGATTTTGAAAAAATTTCCGCAGGAAACCGATTACCTGCGACTCTTCCTGCTATTTTCTGTTCCCAGCTAAAACCTTCGTGGGTAACTAATTTAGCAGGAAAAAGTCGCAGGAAAAAGTCGCAGGAAGAAATCGCAGGTAAAACAGATAAAATCGCAGATAATACGGCAGGTAAATGTAATAGTCGCAGCAAATTTAGTATTCGCAGGTAAAGTCGCAGGTAATTCTTTCTCAGGTTTTTAATTTTTATTATTAGTTGTATTTAATTCATATTTAAAATATTAGAATTAATGTTAAATATCATAACAACAATAATATAAAAATAAAAATCTAATTTGAATAAGCAAATGCAACACTACTCACATTCAAATTTTTAAAGCAACCAAACAAGTACTCTAGGTTTTCATTACTAAAAATGACACAATCAAGTTAATAATAATCACTTGTCCAACCAAATTAATGAGAAAAACAATGCAAATTTCAAACTAGTTAACAAGAAAAAAAATCCAAATCAAAATTCACTACTAATGTGTTCACTAATGTCTTCATCTGATTCATCAACATCATCTTCACTTGGATTATCACTTTGATTCAAATTCTTCACCTTGATCATTGGTCTCTTTAGAGGCAATGGAAAAAGAAGTCAAGGCTACTTGTTCATCACCAAGTTCCTACACATACTCAAATAGAATAAAAAATGTTAATCTGTTGAGTCTTAATATTTATAGCATCAACCTTATTTAGAAGTGTCAGATTTCATTACGAATAGAATAAAAAAGATAGAAAACAAAAGAATTTCAGTGTTAAGTATTGAGCAACTAATTTGGATACAAGATTTAGAAGCAGGGTATTAAATATTCTTTGATATGAATGCAGTCACATGGAAGTAATTCCCTTACTTTTATTTACTTGGTGTCATATCAACTAGAACTTTGAATCAAAACCTGAAAAATGTGGTGTAAGGTATAAATTTTAGAGGATTGCGCACGCCTTAAATGAGAGCCATCTTGGAGTTCAGACATAAATAAGCCAAAGGGATGCAACTTATCAGCCTCACTGTTAAGAGCATCATTCACAATAACTTCATTTGATGATTTTCCAGTATAATGGGAATATGAGGCATTGGCATCCCCAGGCCTCATCAAAGGGTTGTCATTGTTGCTTCCAGCCAATTTCGATAATGTGATACCTACAAATATTTTGTTTTGGGTCAACAGAGAGTACATATGATGTATAAGACAAATAAAGATACAAATTAAGGTAATCAAATTGTGATAATGATACATAATGAAATATATATACACACACATGGCATCTTTTCCAAAAAAACAGGCGACACAAGAATAAACAAATGACATATCATAAATGAACTTCAAAATACTTCAAGATTCAAGTCATCATAAATTAAAGGGAGCAGCAATCACAGCAAGTTAAAAAAGAAAGCGAGTGGGTACTACGGAGAGAGCAAGAGAGAACTGTCTTTGAACAATAATTGGGGGCCCAAAAAATATAGAAGAATAGGAGAAGGGCCAACACAGAGTAACGAGTGTAGGTCAGAAGAATATTTCATTTTGAACTGAGATACAAACCGCATTGAATTGTACTGGCACTAAGCAAAATAAAAGTAGATAAATAATAAAAGTGAGAAAACAATAACTTACCCTCATCTTGTGCAGCAACATTATCGAAGTGCTGCTCATCAGAGAAATTAATTTCAGGGTGATAACTTTGATTAGGTAATTGGACCGGAATACCAACACTGGATGTAGAATCAGGCCGGGATGAAGACCATGGTTGATCGTCATCAAAAGACCCATTATAGTCAAATGTATTTACATCAACTTTCAGGTTCCTTCCAACGGCATCAGATGGTTCTGACTTAATAACCATGTTACTATCAGAACATAACCCTGTGTTGGCTCTCAGGTGAGGCATGATGTCACCAAGTTCTTGAAATGGATATGATTCCGGGGCATCCGACATGCGAACAGGCAAGTCAATCCCAAAAAACCCTTGTTCAAACCACAAAATGATGTCAATCCCAAGAAATGGTCCTTGAATCATTCCTTGAGGATCCAAATAGCACAAACTCAACTCCTCAGGAGCAGTGACACTGTCAGATGGATATATTTTTTCGTTCATTTTCAAGTCATGTGGATTAATGCTTGGACTTTGCCGCATAGATGACAAATCAAAGAGGGAACGAGAATCATCAGGATGGCTTGTATTAATTTCTGAAGCTATTGACTTAATCCCATCCAGATTTGCATGTTCCTCAAAAGCAGAAAGTTGTCCCTGATGGTAACCAAAAGCTTCTGATTCGACAACCTTTTTTCTGTGAATGATTCCCTCCCTAATGCTGCTACCGAAGCTATCATCCTTCCAATGCATACCAATAACTGGCCCATGTTTCTGCTTGCCTTCTTGAAAACTTGCAACCTCTGAAAACAAACCATTATTAGTATCGAAAATGATTTTTTTAATTGATAAGAGCAGCCTTAATAAAGAAAAATATCATTTTCTCACCCTCAGCTACATTTGTCAACGAACCTCCAGTAGTTAATGCTGATCCAATAAAAAATTTATCGGACTCATTTAAGATTTCAGTTCCCGATACAACCTTTCCACCGCTGCTGATTGAAGGTTGTTTTCCTTCACTTAAAGCAACACCAGAACCTGGAATAAGCCAAGGGAGACTGATTAGAGAGAGAAAGGTAGACTATTTCACAGGAACTACTAAAATACATGCAAGATTTATCACCAGAAATATCATCAATTGACCCTCCATCCTTTCCTCTAAAGGAGTAATCTGAGACTTCACTGCTGGTAACTTTTCCTTTCCATATATCTCTAAGGACAGCCTGAAAGAAAAATGCAAAACTAAATAACAATGCAAAAGAGCAAGCGGCGATTCAAGAATACAAAAGAACAAAACATCACATCATTAAGGCATAATAAAATTGTTTCCTCATCTTATATATTCTACATACCTCCTCCTCATCTGCAGGAGCAACAAATGCTAATGGTGCTACAGGATCAATTTGAGTTACTGGTGAAGTATGATCCACCTCAGAAGGCATGTTCTCAAAAGTTGGATCGACCTTTAGCTTACGATATATATCAAGAAGCTTACCCCTTGGGTAGCAATATGAATCAGCACCAAGGCTAGACTTCCCCAGTATAGTTTTATTCTTATCCATGAGTACAGATCCAACATTAGAGCCTATGGGAGGCCTTCCAATTTGTAAGTTTCCATTGAAATTTGCCCTTCCTCTACCTGGTGAAAATCGCACATTGGGTCCCTCTGTGCGTACTTTCTCCAGCCCAAATCCAGGTGCAGCACGGTATGTGGCCACGCCAGCTGCTTGAGATTCCAGGCGATGTCGTGGCCTCCATTTATCACGGGAATCAGTGTCCCGATCAGAAACGGTGCGGTTGCTAGCACCGGTAGATTGTTTCTCTGCATGGCCATCTTCCTTGCAATGACAAGTCTCGCCCACGGGCGTTAGAATACCGCTGTTGGCATACCCTTCACATATCATATTTCAAAAATCAAAAGACAAATTAGAAAACAAACAAAAGATGTTTATTGAATTTATGATATTTTAAATCCAAATCAATTACTTGTTGTCAAAGAAATCTCCAAAATCATCAATAACAGGATTATATGAACCTAACAACTCCCGTGCAATGACAGCAACAAATACTTCAATCCCCTTGTACAAGTCATAAATGTTTGTGATATATATCCTTTATGTACACAGAAAAATAAATGTTTGTGAATCTATATTTACCACAGAAAGTGAACAAGAACATGATTAAAAAAGATAGAGTATTTGCATCAGAAAGAAACTTAGAGGTGTATCCGGAAGCTGCTTATTTTGATTCGCTGTCTCCAGACAATTTCTACCATACAAAACAGTCCTATCACTAGAATTTGAAACTAGAAATTTCGGTAAGCTCCCAGTCAAGAGATTCGACGATAATTAACAACTTCAAGCTCAGAATTGCAAGAAACATTCTCGAATAGTTCATACTTCATATGGTTATGACAAACTTCTGCAATAATATTACGGAAACATATTCATCAATAGAAGACAGCAAGCAAAACAGTACTTGCTTCCGGACTTGAATAGTCAATAGTTCATACTTCATATGGTTATAACAAACTTCTGCATAGAAAATTTGGAGGATTTGAATAAACATTTGCTTTAGAAAAACTACACATCTTATGTTAATAGGGTAATCACTGTTCCTACGGTTAATCAGTGGTCAGAGCTATTCCTACGAGTCTCTAAAGGCCAACCACAATCTTCTATAATAATTCTTCTGAGATATAAAAGAAAAAGAAAGCCAAAATTCCAATAACTAAGCAGACTACAGCACCAACATATTAGACAGGGGTGTCTCAATAAGATTTAACGATAAAAGATAGCGCACCATAACTAAATTTAAGAAGGCTAAAATATCTCCTGGCTTAAACCAGATCTCGGGATTCAAATGCAGTAGTGTTACAACTTTTGGGGAGAATTTGGATCTGGATTTCCTGCCTGCCTGTGCAAGAAGGGAAAGGTATGTGCCTTTCAAGCAACCTTGTCCAGACTTCCTTAAAATTAAAATAAAAAACAGACAAACCCAGATTAAGACATCGCAGTATCACACCGCCAACCCACTTCACTTCGCCGACCTCCAACGCATCGTCTGGAAAAAATTGTGGGACAAAAAGCATAATAGTTGCAGAAGGCCTATTTCTTAGCACAAGATTCATCAGATGGAAAAGGTTGTTTGAAAGGCAGGGAACCTCAATTCAGCCCCCACACAGCTCAACTGTGTGCGGAGGATTTCCGGTGAGAACCGAAAAAGATATCAGATCAAATCACAGTCATACAAACATAGAAAAGAAAAATGCATCTAAGGTTCAGACAAACCAAAGGTACCAAACACAGTCTAAGCACACAAAACCATCAAAAACCAAAACTCTTAGCAGTTAGTATCAAACACATAACCAAAATATAAACGACACTAAGGCCTAATAACATTTACATAGAATGTGATTATCCAGCTAACAAGAATGACAAGTGCCCGAGCGAGTTCGAACATCTTAGTAGCTTCCACTGCATACACCTTCTTTGCACCAGCCGTTGCTGACCATATAGCCAGAACCTCTGACTCAGGAGACAAATGAAGTTTTCTTTAAGTTGTGCATTTCATCAAACAGCTGGAAGTCATACAAAAAATATCTGATGTCATGCAAATCAATACCTAAGAAATCCAAAAGCACAAACACTAATACTACAATTTTGGAGAATAAGCGAAAAGTGATAACGATAAAGGATTTTATATTCTATAACAAGCGATGGAAAACCGATGAAGAAATGGAGAGATAAACCGGATAGGATGCAAACGCAATCAGAAGCTATGATTTGTTGAAGAAATTAGGGATACGATGAAAAGAGAAATTAGAGAATCCGGAAGCTATTTCAATCTGGAAGCGATTTTGGATTATGATTTGATAAAGCAATTTCAATCTATAAGTGATTTTGACTATGATTTGTTGAAGTGAAATGTTGAAGCGATTTCAATCCGAGGGGGAAAGTGGGTTCGACGCCCAACTCTTAAATTTTACATGGGTTTTATTTTTTAAAATTTTTATATCTTTTATTTATTTTATTTTAAACAATAGTTTTTAATTGGTGTAAAAAAACAATAATTTTTATATTTTATTTTAAACAATAGTTTTTAATTGGTGTAAAAAAACAATAATTTTAAATTAAAAATATAATTTATTTAAAAAAGATTTTAACATAAATTGTGTAGCTTGTTGTTTTTGTTCATAACAATCTTTACAATTGTATGGAGTACTATTTTTTTATGGTTATAATTATAATATACACTTTAAGTGAAAAATATTCTATCTTAAACATATTATATCTTACTTATATATATATATATTAGTGGTAAATAGTTATATATATTATCTATTTTCAAAAATTATTATATGAATTTGTTAGACTAATGGGTCATGTTCACGTCTCTTATCCGAAAGTTTTTGAATTCGATCTTCGAAATGTCATATTTTTTTAACATGTTTTATAATTTATTTTTAAATTTTAAACTTTTTATAAAATTATAAGTTGAAGAATTACACACCAATTATACCATAAACTTATATTTTAAATTTTTCTAATTTTCACAACAATAAAAAAATATAAAATAAATAAATTTTATTTAAAAGGTAACTAAAAAACTCAATTAACATAGTAAAATTTTCTTTAAAAAAATAATAAATGACTACTTGAATTAAAAATAGTTCTAGTAATGTTTGTTTTTATATTATATATATATATATATATATATATATATATATATATATATATATATATATATATATATATTATTTATTTTCTAAAATTAATAAATCAATTTGTTAGATCAGTAGCTCATAATCATTGTCTAAATGACATCCATAGAGTTACATAAGTTTCTAACGATTATAAAACATAGTGTGAACATAATGCAGATGTCAACGTAAATCCAACAAAAGATGAACAACTACAGCAAAAACATAAGCTAAAATATTAAAGTCTTCAAAGTCTTCAAGCATTTCCTTTAACTTTATCTTTTTCCGAACTACCTGAAATATTGGACATGGGGTGAGATATAACTTATCTCAATGGATCCCACATATTTTATTGGTTCGCTTATCCAAATGCGTCTATTACTACCACATTAACCAATACTGCACAATCGTATTAGGCGAGGGAACTAATGGGTCAAAACTCTTGAGTTTTCACAATGCGTGATCGTACGATCACCTATTACCACATTCGAAATAACAAGTGTTTAAGAAAATGAAACTCTTATTACAACTATTCTCATACTCACAATACACAAGCGTATAAGAGAACAAAACTCTTATTGCTTCCAAAACATAAGAACATCGGCTCCTAACTATGCGGTCAATGAATATACTAGGCAAAAGTTAGTCTCTTTGAACAGAGTAAATTCGAATTACTAAGCCTTATCCATTCAAGCATGGTTTTACGAAGCGACCTACTCCCGTAGTCTTGAAAACGTACATCTTGGAGACTTACATGTCTGATCATACTCCACCCTTTAAAAAAAAATTACTTTTTTCTAATTTTCACAACAATAAAAAAATATTAAATAAATAAATTCTCTTTAAAAAATAAAAAAATCCATTTAATATAGTATGTTTTATAATTTTATTTATTAAGAGTAAAAATATAACTAATTTAAAAAAAAAAAAAAAATAGTACCAAAAGCCGCAGCAAATATCGCAGTAAAGTTCTCAGCAAAATCCGCAGTAAACTTTGCAGCAATTCCTGCGACATTTCCAGAGACTTTTGAGGTTTCCTTGGATAACCAATTCCTGCGACATTTCCAGAGACTTTTGAGGTTTCCTTGGATAACCAATTCCTGCGAAATAAATCGCAGTTAATTCCGCAGGAACATTGATAAATTATTTTAAAATCATAAATCGCAGGTAAGGTCTCAGGAATTCCTGCGAAATTTGCTGCAACTCAGTTTTTCTCAGAAAACACTATTTTACAATATAAATTCGCAGGTAAAGTCGCAGGTATACCTACGGATAATTTTCCCCAGGAAAATCCGCAGGTAATTCGTGTATTTCTAGTGGTGACAATTAACCGTTTAAAGTATTTGATTTGATGTAGAATTGAATAACTTTTGCTTCCAATAAATTGAGATTATCATGTTTATTAAATTGTTTGTGTAGAGTTTTTTATGTTGGATTTAATATGTAGCTATAGTTGTATTGATTATTCTTGTGGTATTATTATACTTATTATGTTTTGAATTTTTTTAGAGAATACTGTTGCAATAATTCACATATGCAATTGTTTCAAATTACTTGTTTTGCCCTAAAAGAATGTTTTTATTGACTAACTCTTTATTTTTATTAAGTCAATATTATATTATTATGATGAGCACATATAATTTATACTAGTTCATTTGAATGTTTTAAACATCTGAGGTATTCTTGTAGCTCAAGGTCTAGATTATATTTTACTATTGCACCTGAACTTTTAGATTTGAGTGTGTGTACATAGGTATTCATCTAGAAGATAGAAATGGCAGACAAATCCACAAACGCATTTGATGGAGCTGCACTTAATCAGAAGAGAAAGCGGGCTACCCGATGCGATGCATATTTAACTGAAGTTTCGTCACCAACAAACTTGGTTGTCAAAGAAATGAGATTAGTTGGAGATGAGGGCCAACCAACTTACTATGGTCCTAGTATTTCTAGGTCATTGGTTAAGTATTATTTGAACTATAAGAAAAGTGGGTTTCCCGAACGTTTGATGTTTTATAAAAATGGTGAGTGGTTAGACTATCTTGAGGATGTCGTTGACTTAGTTAAGAAAGCTTTTGAAATCAACAAGGCTGTTGTGGAGGTAGAGTTAGATGGTGAGGATACTTTATTGGACTTTTTGCATATGTATAATGTGAATTTGAAAACAAGTTTGCAACAACCCATTGCTTGGATTGATGAGGCTGGGAGATGCTTTTTCCCTGAACTTTTTGCTGGTTTTGGTGAAGAACACAATAACTCAGGAGAAAGTGAGTGTGGGGAAATTCATGGTACAAAAGACGCACATGAGCTTAAATTACATTTATCAATTCAATCAGATGGGGGAGATGAATCCAAATTGGGGGAGCATAGTGGAGAGTCTAATGATTTAGCTATGAATATCACTAACAAAGTGGGAGATGAAAAAATTGAGGCAACTTCTAACAAAGACCAAGAAATAGGTGTAGATGCTTATATTGATCTTGGATATGGAAGACTTGATGTGGATTCTGTACAAAACATATTTCTCACAGGAATGGCTAATTTAAGCATTAATGAAGGTGACATCGTCAATATTTATCACAACTCAAGCAACTCAATGCAAGCACGAACAAAGTAATTCCAAAATCAAGTTGATATCGCGAAAGGAATTTGTGGGGATGCTAATGTTCGATATGGATGGCTTGAATGTTATAAAGAGGATCTATCTACGATGATGAACTATGGGCTTGGTCACAATGTACTTTCATCATTTAAGTGCATATACGACTTTGGTATTCATTTTGGCGCTATTACCCACCCTTATGCTTGGTAAGTTTTCATATGATAAACTTTGAACTTTATAGTCTTTTGAATACTTCTAATAGTAATGGTATAAGTTGTATAGATAAAAACAAATTATTAGATGCATATGGGGATATTTATAGTTGTTAGGCTAGTGAGCAAGTTGATCTTGTATGGTGAAATGAAACTACTCATTAAAATCTTTTCATACTAAATATAATGTGTGTCTCTATTTTTTTCTTATTCAATTTTATTTTAGAAATTTTCCTTACTATCATTCTCTCATTTACTTCATACTACATACTCTACCTATGTCATGTTATACACCACTCTTTGTTTGAAGTCTACATGACTTGCAGAAGTACTTGTATTTAATTTTTTATTGAAAAAATAAATATGGAGACATTTTTAAATGTTGAGATGTCATTGTATTTATATAAAATTGATCATATTTCTGTAGATTATTGAAAATCTTATGTGTTTGGTACTTGTGTTAGCTTCAATCCTTTATCTTTTAGGGGGAGTTATAACCATATTTTTCTTTAGTTCAACTTTATACATTATTATCTCACATATTACTATAGATTATTCTATTAGAATACTAAATGGATTCAATTTTTCTATATTTACAGTGCCCGTTATTGTAAAGTTGACAAAAATGGGGTTAAGCACTTTGATCCTTTGTCGGGTCATAATGGGGAACATGGAGCCTCTTCATCGTGGTAATAATCAGATTTGTCCTAGTGGTTGCAATTATGACAATGGGGTTGAAAACATTCAATGCCCAAAATACTATGTGGTTTGGAATATGAATATCAACACACATATCTATCCAGAATTTGTTGTTAGCTTCAAGGCCCCTTTGGATTTTGAAGGTGATTTGGAATATGAATAGCTCTTTTGCAGATAATTTGTTCATGTGCCAGTCGTTTTCATGTCATGACCTCAAGTAACTTTGGCTTGGCCTCATTTAGCCGTGTTGATCCATGAGCTTGTGTTCATTGTGTTTTTTTTTTGCAATTGTTTAATTGTGATTTTTAGTAATTGTTCTTTTTGTAAACATTTATGATTTCCTATTAGGACAAGATTTTATAAATAGAAATGTACCATTTACATTAGATGCAATGAAAGTATACAACCTCATATCTGAAAAAATTCTAGAATTTCCCGATAAATTAGATAATATTAAGCAAGTTCAATCCTTCTTGGGACATATTAATTATGCTTCACAATTTATTAGAGATTATGCTAAATTAAAGAGTAGATTGCAGGCCAAGATCCGAAAAGGTCAAAAATTTGACTGGAATGAAGATGATACCACTTGGGTGAAAACTATAAAAGAAAAGGTAAAACATTTAGAGAGACTTCCCCTACCAAGAGAAGAAGATAGTTTATATATTGAAACTGATGCCTCTGATAAATTTTGGGGAGCAGTATTACGACGACAAGGGGATGATTTAGTTCTTAGATACACTTCAGGAACATTTAGAGGTGCTGAACTAAATTAGGATATAAATGAAAAAGAGGTTTTAGCGGTTCTTAGAGCCATTGAATCCTTTAAAATTTGGCTAGCAAAAAAGGAATTCATTATTAAAACGGATAATACACAAGTTAAAGGTTTTCTCGAAAATAAGATTAAAGATAATATTGTTAATAGAAGAAGAATTAGATGGCAAATGAAGATTAGTCCATTTACGTTTAAAATTATTTATATAAATGGGACTGACAATTGTTTTGCAGATTATTTGTCAAGACCCAATGGATAATCTACTCCAAGAAGATAAAACCAAGGTTATAACATCCAGGCTCGAAGAAATGGAAAAACAATTTTTTGATATGGCCTCTGAAATTGATAATCATATGGCTATAATTGACAATAAGTTGGAAATATTTTCCAAATATATGAATACAATTAAACAAGAGATTCTCCGAACTCTAGATATTAAATCCTACCCAGATTCGCCAAGAGATATACCAAGTTCATCTAGTTTTTTAGGAAGAGAAAAAGATCCTCCTAAAAAATTGAGATTTATAAATTCTACGTTTAAAGACAAGTTAATTAATTCCCCCTCCAAGGAACCAGTTGATAGGTTTCTTACCATTTATAAAAAAATGGTTGAATTCATGTATAAAGGAAATCCAAGAGAAATTGAAAGCTATATTATTGAGTACAAGGGAATATATCCAAGAATCCTGATAATCTTAGATGATTGGGAAGACACTACTCTTCTCAATGATCTCTTAAGATTTTGATTTATTGACTCTATTTATATTGATCCAAGCAACGATTTATCCAAGTTAAAGTATTTCCCAGAATCCATTTTAAATGGTATTCGAGGATATATTAGAGGAGTAAATCCTCATAAGACTATATTGGTAAAAATATATACAGCTAGCGCCGATGAAGAAGGAGAAGCAGTCTATTTTATCAAGATCGGAACACTCAATGATGAAACAATACAATCTCTACAAGTAATTAACAAGGAAGAAAAGCCAATAGTTGATAAGTCATGGATAACTAGGAGAAGAGCCTTGGGATTTCATGTAATCCTTATGATGATGAAGCAGACCTATGATCAGGCCAAGTTTTGGAATTATTCTATGAGTGATAAAGCAATCGTCATTTGCAAGAAAGATAAAGATCAGCAGCCGGGGATTCTGAGGATCCTGCAGATTTTTACCCAGAAGATTGAGCGCAATAGTTTCCAAGGACAAATGGAAACACACCAAGAGTTTGGTCGGATAGTTAAAAGCAGTGGAGACCACAAGTGCCATTATTGCAAGGAGAATTGATAAAAAAAAAAGAACAGTGAAAAAGAGATACGGCAAGGGAAAGTTATGGCCGACAAGTATTTTTGGCCGACAAAGAAAAAGAAGAGATAAGATTCCATAAAGATAAGGATCAAAACAAGAAATAATGTAAACTCTAGTTAAATAATGTTGTAACTATAGTTATGGTTACCTTTTGTGCCTATATAAGCTCGATTATGTAACATTTGTACTCACGAGCTCTCAAAAAATAAACCTTCGTATGTAAAAAACCACTATGTTTTAAATAAAATTCCAAGTTTCTGAAATCTGAGTATTAGTATAATATTTCCTCATGTTTACTTAGCTAGAATAAGGATCTAGTAAACAACTCAGGAGGCTGGGTATTTTCTATGCTTTAAGAGGTATTCCTACATTAATAAAATACTGGGTACTACCTCTGAAATTCTGGTATCAGATGTGTGATGTTAAGTGTAATGTCACTACAACACAATCTGCTATATGAACAAGGTAAAAAATACAGTGAATGACACAAAGAATTGTTCACCCAGTTCGGTCTAACTACCTACGTCTGGGGGCTACCAAGCCAGGGAGGAAATTCACTATTAGTAGTATCAAATTATAGACTCAACAATCCCAGTTGACATCTACCTAACTTAATCACTACCCAATGACACTTCTACCTAAGAAACCACTTAGGTATGAGAAACCACTCACTCCCTAATTCACCACAGTGATACAATCCAATGATTACACACTAATCACCCAACTTGATTCTGCTTAACAGGTTTGATCAAGAACAACACACTCTTGCTTCAAAGCTCTAGAGTGAATACACTTACAACTCAAAATAGTAACACCAATTCCAACATGAATGGTTTACAAAAACACACACGAAAACTCAAATTGACTCTCAGTCTATGCTCTCTGTCTTCGTCACTTTTTCAACAAGGGTTGAGGCTGCTTTTATATAATTCTAACTTGGGCTTGTATCTCTTCCAAAAATATCCGATTTTAAAACAAATTTGATCTTCAAATCTTTTTAAATCTCTCCAAATCAGCCCTAATGTTGGTTACATAATCTGCTCCATAATCTGTAAATTTATCTGATTGGAAATCTCTACTCCAAGATATTCGCATCCAATAACTCTAACATATCTCCTCAAAACTCACTAACACGTGCAACCCTAAAACATCACAATCTGATGTTCTGATGTTCTGATATAGTGATGTCAAGACATCACTTATAACATCAGCATATAAAACTTCAACCCTGCAACAACTAATGTTAGGAACTAATGTTATGACATCAGACATATGACATCAACATTGTTCAACTTTGTTTTACCAAAATTCCAGCCAATACAAGAACCAACAATCTCCCCCTTTGGCTAATTTTGACTAAAACAAACTCTGCCATCATCAGAGGTACCTGCAGCGGAAAAATCTTCAAACGACAAAAAACTCCAACCCAGCAGCAACTGCACAAAGCTAAACTCCCCCTCAAAGCAAGAACCAGCATAGCAGCTGTCCAAACATGCACACTCCCCCTCAAGCCTAGAGCCACATCAGACAACTAGGCAACACATAGGCTAACTCTCCCCCTTTTTAGCCACAATTGGCCAACTATCAACAAGTTAAACACTCTACTACAGTTAGTCCTACTAGCTCTCCATATCAGTCTAAAGTCGGCACCACCAAACAAGACAAATCATAGAACAAAACCAAGATACACATAAAAGTACTATTATCCAAGATACACACCATGCACACAATGTGCAGAAACAAAAGCTATAAACTACAAAAGCAATAAACAGCAAAAGCAGCACTTCAATCTTCACTAGCATCAGAACCATCTGCATCATTCTCCTCACCTTCCTCTGAACCTGAATCTTCAGTGTTGGCACTCACATCGTCTTCACCCTGTTCCAAGGATTTGATCATCTGCTCAATTCCCAACTTTCTAGCAGTGCTAGTACTGATAACCATATCAAGATCCTTGCAGGTTGCCTTCAATTCTTATATCAACTCAGCCTTAGTACTGGCCTTCTTAACACCATAACTTGATGTTACAAGAATGTCAGGAACATGATTTCCAACAAACAGCTTGGGATGCAAGGATAGAGTTGACTCCCTCTTACATGCTACATCTGAACTGGTTAGAATTCCAGAATGTTGATCTAAGATCATTCCACAGACAAGGGAAGGGAATGCTATAGGCATCTTGATAGCATTAGTGGTACCATGCTTCACAACTTGATCAAATATGTAATTCCCATAATTGAACTTGACCTTTTTCCCAACAGTATAAATAAACCTTCCTAATCCCACAGCTATGGTGGTTTTGTGATTAGTAGGCACCCAGTTAACAGCTCCTATTCTGTGCAAAATAGCATACTTGATACTGAGTTTGCTAGCTGTCAATTTACCTTTCAGTGGCCACACCTTCACACATCATTGTCAGTCACTTCCAGTTCACAACCATCTTGATCATCTCTTCCCAGATACTTATTGATGGTACTAGGAGAGAAATTAATGCACTTACCCCTAACAAACACCTTCATGAAGTCCACACTTCTTTTATCAGAAATGTCTATGGGAATGTTAACAACAAATTCCTTAACAAGTCCACCATAGCACTTAGAGAATTTTGTCACAGTCTTCAACAGTCCAGCAGCATGAATGAGCTCCATAATTTCTTTCATCTCCAATGAATCTTTATCCATCTCACTTTCCAAAGCTAATCTCCTTTGGCACACAAATTTCCACATAGAAGCACTGCTAGCATAATGAAAAGATATGTTGTCTACTGGCACTTCAGGAACCTTATCATAAATTCTCTTCAAAATGGACTTTCTGACAGGGATGATGTCTTGAACATCTTCCTCAACATCATACTCAGATTCAGATTTTTCTCCAACTTCCTCTTTTTGGAGGACACATCAACCTTGCTCCAAGATTTAGTTGGACCAACAACATATGTCTTTTTCTTCTTGCCTTCAGCTGTCATCTTAGGAGAAGATTCCACATTCTTTCCTTTTCTTGTCTTCAATCTATTGGCAATCCCAGGAACAACATTACCAATTACTTCATTATCAGACAAGTCAACAACATCCACCACATCAGCATTCTTCTTCCCTCTGGGACTAGGAGTAACATCCCTAGCAGGTGATGTTTCAACATCATGTTCAACATCAACTTCATCTTCAACATGAGTATCCCTTTCTCTTTCTGCTTCAGCTTCACCTTCATCTTCAATCTCAGCATCTTTAATGACTGAAATAGCTAATCTATGAAGATTTGTTTCATAAGTTTCAATGTCACCCTCTTCTCTAACAGATTCAGCAGGCCTTTGACTCAGAGGTCTAGATATTCCCTTCACAGGAATCCCTTTCTCAAATATTTTTGTGACAATCTGATCAATGCTCTTGTCCACATCTACCCTTTCTTCAACAACTTGAGGAAGAGGGGTGGTAGTCCTAGGAGTAGGTTTGTCTCCAAACAACACACTAGTGACAAAGGCCCTACTTTCGCTATCATCAAATTTACTACTCGCAGATTGATTAGAAGTATTATCTTTTGATGGTCTCTTGGGTTGATACTTCTCAGGTCTTGTCTTTACTGAAGCTGGAATCATAGAGATAGGAGCAATGTCCATAGCTTCATTCATATACACCTCTTTTGTCGAAACCCTAGAATTTGCATGAGTGGAACTTTTGGACGCAACCTTCTTAGATGGAGATGACACTTGTTTAGACATCGTTTATATGCAACAACTGGTGACCAAAGGTGTTTTGTAATTTCTGTTCTTGGGGGGGAAGATGAAAGGACTTGGAGTGTGGAGAGTGAAATAAAGTGAGAGAGCAATAATAGGGAATGATAGCCTAAGGTGAGGGAACTGCTTTTGTTGGTTACTTAAAGGCCAATAAATGTATTTTCCCCACCAAAACAAATTTCCTTTTAAATTTTTGAAATTTAATAAATGCACATCATAAGTCATTAACCTTTGAATCCTTTTCCAATTGCCCAAATTTCTACTTAACACTTCACAAATTTTAGCACACATATCTTTAGGGAAATCGTCATTACCCTTCATACTTGAATGATCAACATCAACTACCTTAGTTTCTTCAATATTTCCTCTGAATAGTTGCATAACACTAGGTTGTTTGGTGATCCTTCTAATGTCACATTCAGATGTCATAACATCATCCTTGACATTACATGATAAGCTGGACTCTTGAGGAACCCATAAATAACAGTTATTTATGGATCTAATTCCCCTCATAACGACTTCACTCTTCTCATTAGTCACTAAACATTCATCTTTAGTGTAGCTAACCTTGAATCCTTCATCACATAACTGACTAATGCTAATCAAATTAGCAGTCAATCCTTTGACCAGAAGAACACTTTCAAGATTAGGTCCAACCTCACAACTCAATTTTCCAATTCCTTTTACTTCCCCTTTTTCTCCATTACCAAAAGTTACATCCTTTGTGGAGTAAGTCCTGATATCTACCAACTGATTCTTGAAACCAGTCATATGCATTGAGCAACCACTGTCAAAATACCAACCATCCATAGCTGGGGTTCTAACTAATGAGTGAGCCAATAGACATGTGACAGTAGCTTTAGGAATCCATTGTTTCACAGTCTGAGGTCTGTCCTGCTTCTGTCTAGGTTGAGGAACAGGATTGGGATACCCATGCAGTTTAAAGCAAGAAGATTGTATATGGCCAAATCTGCCACAATAGTAACATCTTACTCTTTGAATCTCTTCTCTGAAGTGATTGAAATGTCTCCCCCCTTAATGATGATTTCTGTCATAATGCTGAGGCTGCCATCTGTCAAAGTATTGATGTTGTCTTCTCCCATAACTAGGTTGTCTTCTGTAGTGCTTAGGTTGTCTTTTACCATGACGATATGGCCTTCTTCTGCCATCACCATGAGGCACAACATTATTAGGTCCAAGCCCATACATTTTCCCTTGATGTTGAGACATTGGATGGAACATGTTATGTTTGAAATTATAAGCCTGCATGCTCCTATGATATTGGGGAGGCATATACTGTCTAGCTCCAGAAAACTGAGGCTTTCCTTGAGGTTGAGACAAAAACTTCTTATGACCATAGCCCTTTCCATTATTTTGTTGCCTAGGGTGAGGGACATCCTTCTTAATTCCAGAACCATGTTCTTTTTCATGCTGATGAGGAATGTTTTGTTTAACCCCAGAAGAACTAGCCTCTGCAGATATCTTCTTCTCACCCTCATATCCTAGACCAATCTTATCACTTGCACCTTTTCCAGCTTCAAGTATTTTATCCAGAGTGTCAGTTCCACTATTTAACATTCTGATGGATTTTGACATTTGATCAAGCTGGGATTTTAACAACAAAACCTCATTCTTAAGTTCAGCTTTCTCAGTCTCAAACTGTATAATAATCTTCTTCTGCTTCTCCCCTTCTTGAAGGACCTGTTCACTTTTCAGACACAGCTCTTGATAAGAGGATGCCAGCTCTTCAAAGGTCAATTCACCATCACTAGATTCTCCATCAGATGCACATAGTCCAGTCAATGCCTTAACATGCTTGGCATTCTCTTCTTCACTTTCACTGTCTGTATCTTCCTAACCAGCTTCTCTTCAGTCATTCTTTCTCCTAAAGCACTAGAGGCATTGGATAACTCAAGACTATTCATGTGAAAATCATGAATGGTTTCATCCTCCTTCATCTTCAAATTTTCAAACTTTGTGGTCAGCAGTTGAAGTCTTGACATCTTGACCTTGGAGGTTCCTTCATGAGTAGTTTTCAAGACATCCCAAGCTTCCTTAGCTACTTCACAAGTGTTTACCAGCCTAAAGATGTTCTTGTCAATACCATTAAAGATGGCATTCAAGGCTTTTGAATTTCCAAGTGCAAGCTCATCTTCTTCCTTTGTCCAATCTTCCTCAGGTTTTAGCTTTGTTGTCCCATCCATTTCAACAATAACAGGTGCTTTCCATTCTTTTAAGACAACCTTCCAAGCCCTGTTGTCCAATGACTTCAAGAAGGTAACCATCCGTGGTTTCCAATAGTCATAATTAGAGCCATCTAGAATAGGGGGTCTATTCACAAATCCACCAGTCTCCTTGTCCATTGTTCCAGAAAGTATCAGCCCTAGATCTCACCCAGATACAGAGCAGGATGCCTGCTCTGATACCAATTGAAATTCTAGTATCAGATGTGTAATGTTAAGTGTGATGTCACAACAACACAATGTGCTATATGAACAAGGTAAAAACAACAGTAAATGACACAAAGAATTGTTCACCCAGTTCGGTCTAACTACCTAAATCTGGGGGCTACCAAGCCAGGGAGGAAATTCACTATTAGTAGTATCAAATTATAGACTCAACAATCCTAGTTGACATCTACCTAACTTAATCACTACCCAATGACACTTCTACCTGAGAAACTACTTAGGTATGAGAAACCACTCACTCCCTAAATTCACCACAGTGATACAATCTAATGATTACACACTAATCACCCAACTTGATTCTTCTTAACAGGTTTGATCAAGAACAACACACTCTTGCTTCAAAGCTCTAGAGTGAATACACTTACAACTCAAAATAGTAACACCAATTCCAACATGAATGGTTTACAAAAACACACACGAAAACTCAAATTGACTCTCAGTCTATGCTCTCTGTCTTCGTCACTTTTTCAACAAGGGTTGAGGCTGCTTTTATATAATTCTGACTTGGGCTTAGATCTCTTCCAAAAATATCTGATTTTAAAACAAATTTGATCTTCAAATCTTTTTAAATCTCTCCAAATCAACCTTAATGTTGGTTACAGAATCTGCTCCATAATCTGCAAATTTATCTGATTAGAAATCTCTTCTCCAAGATATTCGCATCCAATCACTCTAACAGATCTCCTCAAAACTCACTAACACGCCCAGCCCTAAAACATCACAATTTGATGTTCTGATATAGTGATGTTAAGACATCACTTATAACATCAACATATAAAACTTCAACCCTGCAACAACTAATGTTAGGAACCAATGTTATGACATCAGACATATGACATCAACATTGTTCAACTTTGTTTTACCAAAATTCCAGCCAATACAAGAACCAACAACCTCTTCCTTTTTTCTCAGTTAAGTCTAAACTTTTTCTACCAACCTCTAAATTTCTTGGTTGAAATTCCAGTTGTGTTCCTTCGACCTTGCAAATACAAGGACATCCACATCTAAGTTTTAAGCATTGATGGGTTATGCAATAACCACATCCTGGGCATTCATTATTTCTAATTTTACATTGCTCTTTCCTGGCTATTATTCTTTCTAACGCATCTATAAGATCCTTTGTTTGCTCTTGGATAAAATCAAAATCTAGATGCAAATATGTTATCATATTTATAATTTCATCATAATTATCAAAGGTTCTATAATAATTGGTATAATTTTCTATCTCGTAATCTTCATTAATTTTATTATATAAAGTATCAACCTCATCTTGGTTTAATAAATTTTCTTGGTCCATAATATCTTCAAACTCTGTTTGTGTTAATGAACTTATTAGAAAAATATTTCCTACTCTCTACTAGTTATCAGTATTTCGTTCACAGAGGTTTCCTACCTAAAATAACGATAAATAGTAAACTAAGAAGGTTAATGGGCCTTACCACACTTCTTAAGCGATTAATTGAGCTTGCCGTCCTTCAACACCTCAACAATGCCTACCCGGCTTTAACGGTGGACAAAATGGACCTCGGGCTCCGATCGTTCTTAAAGCATAGAAAATACACAGCCTCCTGAGTTGTTTACTAGATCCTTATTCTAGCTAAGTAAACATGAGGAAATATGATACTAATACTCAGATTTCAAAAACTTGGAATTTTATTTAAAACATAGTGGTTTTTTTACATACGAAGGTTTATTTTTTGAGAGCTCGTGAGTACAAATGTTACATAATCGAGCTTATATAGGCACAAAAGGTAACCTTAACTATAGTTACAACATTATTTAACTAGAGTTTACATTATTGCTTGGTATGATCCTTATCTTTATGGAATCTTATCTCTTCTTTTTCTTTGTCGGCCAAAAATACTTGTTAGCCATAACTTTCCCTTGTCGTATCTCCTTTTCACTGTTCTTGTTTTTTTTTTATCAATTCTCCTTGCAATAATGGCACTTGTGGTCTCCACTGCTTTTAACTATCCGACGAAAATCCCGGTGTGTTTCCAGTTGTCCTTGGAAACTATTGCGCTAAATCTTTTGGGTAAAAATCTACAGGGTCCTCAGAATCCCAGGCTGCTGATCTTTATCTTTCTTGCAAATGACGATTGTTTTATCACTCATAGAATAACTCCAAAACTTAGCTTGATCATAAGTCTGCTTCATGATCATAAGGATTACATGAAATCCCAAGGCTCTTCTCCTAGTTATCCATGACTTGTCAACTATTGGCTTTTCTTCCTTGTTAATTACTTGTTGAGATTGTATTGTTTCATCATTGAGTCTTTTGATCTTGACAAAATAGACTACTTCTCCTTCTTCATCGGGGCTAGCGGTATATATTTTTACAAATATAGTCTTCTAAGGATTTACTCCTCTAATATATCCTCGAATACCATTTAAAATGGATTCTGGGAAATGTCATACCCCAAATTTTGATCACTAAGATTTCCCATCATTGTGAAAATCATCATCACAATATGGATGAACTATCTTGCCTCATCAGTCTCCCCAAAGATGGGTGAACACTTACTACAGTCAAAATTAGGGTTTCAAGCCCTCTCAGAGTTCTTAGAAAAGGATCAATCAAGAAATGACATGATCTTCAACTTGTCTAACCTCTCAAATATCTACAAGAGATCAAGAGGACTCCCACTTTAAGGATTAAGCGCAAGGCTGCTCCCTTCCATGTGGATCAAGCCTCAAAATAGCCAGTGTCACCAAATTAGGGTTTGGTCGACCAGGGCCTCCAGATGGAAATTTTCCTCTGGGCATGAGCCATTGCTTCAAAGCATAACCTATGATGCTCCAAGGGACATCATAAACCCAATCATCAAGTCAATTTAGCCTCAGGGGATGCATTCATCAAAAATCAGGAATTAGGGTTTCTTGACCTAATTCACCCCTAAGTTGACTTTTGGGACAAATCATGAGCCAAGACCTCAAGACATGATTTGAGGGTCTTCAACATACTACATTGATCCATTTCCAACAATGATTAATCCAAGAAGCTTGAGCAGCAAGTCTCAATTTCATCTGCGCCACAATTAGGGTTTCGCGAGAAAAGTCAACTGTAGCTTTGACTTTTAACCAGGACATGCTCCCAAACCCTAGGACATGCTTCAATATACCCTATAATACCCATGGAACATGTCCATCAATTTTGATTTAGGTCAAAGGCATGATTTCCTAGAGGATCGCACAGTTTGGAATTCATCTGATAAAAAGTCAACTACGCACAAAAGTCAAACTTTGACTTTTTAAGATTTTTCACTTTTATGGTTTTTTAACCCTAAAATGATGTTAATGTGTTATTTGAATCATCATTCATCAAGAAAAATCAAGAAAAGTTGGATAACTTGTGAAAAGGGGTAACCATAAAAACTTAGAAAATTTTCTAAGTTAGGAAATAAAGTGGCAAGGGTACCAACTTTGGAGGATCATAACTCCTAAACCACAAAGCCATTTTTCCCCATTCAAAGCTTGATTTGTAGATCTCACGGCCCTCTACAAAAGCTAAAAACTGACCCCCCCTCCAAATTCATTATGGATTTTGAGTTATGGTTGGATCAAAATCACTAAAAACATGAAAGTACAACTTTTCCAACACTTAGAAAAATTTTGGGCAAGGCAGATTTTGTATTGAAAAACTAAAACATGTGGGATTTTTTCACATAGATGCAAGCTGAATCAGTTCCAAAGATAAACATCAATGTTGTTGTGCATGTTGCCTACAATCTAAGCAACTCATTGGCATGAAACCACTTCACTTGAACCAAGAGTTATGGCTGCTACAACACACCATGCCAAGGCTGCCATGAAAAATCAATTTGTGAGTTTTCTTGCCATCCACGATTTATTAGTCAAAAGTAATTATCACTATGCCACATGCATCCAATCTGATCATAAGCCAACTGATCCAACTGATAGGGTTGAGTCCAAAGGGCAAGGGATCTTCCAACTTGAGATTAATGCATTTTGGCATATATGCCTTGAAATTCAAAGGCATTTATGTGAAATAGGGCACTTTCAACAAATCCACTCTACTCAGTCAAGTTCTCTGATTAAACAACAATAAAAACATTTGAAGAATGTGAATTTGGTCAAGGCATAACCCTGCTCTTGGGAGGGGCTAGGTTGCCTTGTGTGAGAAGAAATGCCACCAAGCCAAAGCCTTTGAATGCAATATGATCTAGTCGCCATTCACTATTCCTCCAAGACAAGAGTTGATCACCTATAAATAGAGGTTCCAATGGATCATTCAACTCACACCAAAGCCAGTTATAACACTGCTTTCTCTCATTCTCTCTTAAGTGCCAAGTTTTCTTGTTTTTGAGTAACCACTATCGGGTTTTGAGTTTCAGCCATAAGCAATCCATTCAAATTGCCCAGACACATCACATATGATGTATTTGAGGTGTCCAAACACTTAAACACCAACTGTAACACCCCTAGCTCAAAATCACCTATCAACCTAGCCATTATGCTTCAATTATGCAGTTGGAGTGCTCCATCTTGATCCAAAGACTTCCAAAGTGTTCCAAAGCTTGCAACACACTCCACAACATCCATTGAAGTTGTTCAGGTCATCAAAACCCATTTGTAACACCTCCAACTCAAAAATCAAATTGCTCTTGCTGTCACGACCTTCAAGTAAGCCTAAACTTGGTCATCTCTTAATCTATGCATATTTCCTCGCACAATACTTTTGCCAAATGTTCATAATCATGCATAGAACGTTTCCCCTCAATTAATTGCTTTGTTTGAATCGTGTATCAAAATTCTCAGCCTTCATGCAAATTTTAGGGTTCTTGAGGTTTTGTCTTGATTTCTTATTACATGTTAAAAATAAATGAAATTAAAGACCAGACATTATCGTGAGGTTGAAACGAGCAGATTGATACGTGGTTTGTATGATATAATCAAGTACTCAGGGATATTGGAGAGAAAATGCTAATCTGGGCAAAACCCAGAACACGCGCGTGTTCTTGGCGCCCTTTTTTGAAAATTCAAATATTTGAATTTTGTGATTTTATTTAATTGATTCAAAAATTAATTTTTCTCTGAGTTTTAGTGATTTTGAGTTGATTATTTTTTTTATAATTCACAAAAATTTTATTTTATCAAAAAATCCCAAAAATATTATTTATTTCATATAATTGATATTTTTGCAAAGAATTAATATTTTAATTGTTTTTGACATTTAAAATATTTTTTCCCTCTTGATTTTGTAAATTTTAATGACTTCTAATCATTTTGTAGGTCAAAACATGATTTTTGAAACATTAATCCAAGATCACAATTTGTTCCCACACATGTTTAAACAATTTTGATCATTTTAATTGAATTTTTATTCAATTAAAATACATTTTGGAAACAAATTAGGGTTTTGATTAATTCAACCCTCACAAATCATTTTCAAACCTTTTGAACCTCTAATAGAGTGTAAGACTCAAGCCTTTTTGTAAAATAACCTATGGTGGGCCTCACTTATTGTATAAGTCCCTCCGGGTATTTTCAAAAACCTCAGCGTGATCTTCGTTTTGTACACAAATAACCTTGGGCCTACCCTCGAGTAGTAAGACCCATTCTTCTTTTTAAAAACACTTTGTGCCTCTAATAGAGTGTAAGACCCAACCCCTTTTGTGAATACACAAATTTTTGGGCCTCACTTATTGTATAAGTCCCGTTGTATTTCAAAAAGTTCAACGCGATCATCGTCCGTTGAAAAACAAACCATTGGGCCTCTCCTCGAGCTATAAGACCCATTCAAAACTCTTTGGGCCTCTATTAGAGTGTAAGACCCAATCCCCTTTTAACCAAAACAAATTTGGGCCTCAGATATGGTATAAGTCCCTCTGTGTTAAAAGAAAATCTCGGCGCGATCGCCATTTCAAGCGAAAAATCATCTGGGTCTACCCTCGAGTTATAAGCCCCATTATTTTTCTTTAAACCTTTTGGGCCTCTTGAGAGAGTGTAAGACCCATCTCTTTGTATAGAAAACCTTTTTGGGCCTCAGTCACTTGTATAAGTCCCTTTGTACAAATTCACAGTGCGATCACTGATAAACCTTGGGCCTGTCCTTGAGCTGTAAGCCCCAATCCTTCTTTTCAAAGCACTTTCTCCTTTGATTTTGAATATACTGTTGTTTTCAATTTTTCTTTGTTGAACAACTAACCAAACAACATGGAAGCTCTACAACCGAGTAAGTGGTTATATGCTTTCACTTACCGCTTTCATATACATATAACTGTACTGTGGGGCTGTTTCGCTGTAATTCTTCTTTCATAAACTCATATCAACTGTGTAATAATAGTATAGATATTTAGAGTTTCCCCGGCAACTACGTCTAGCATTAAGCCCGTTGATCACTCTTAGAAGTAGACAAAACTAGATCCCCATAGGATTACTAGATACGGTCTTCCCTCCTCTTGGGGTTAAACAATATGGAGACGTGAAAGGCAGCATTCTCGGTGAACCCTTTCATAGACTGTCACCTTTAGAAATCATCAAAGAAACTCTATTCCCCAGAGATGATCTTTTCTCCGTGAATGGCATCTCTTGAGTTTCTTCCAAATTCTTGAACTTTCCTGGCTTGATCTATTCTCTGTGAATAGCCTGTCTTGAATTTCTCGGGGTTTGGGGACCCACAGGCTTCTTAAAAGCATCCTTGCCTCCTCTTGGGCGTTGTACAAGGACCCTTCGGCTTCTTAGAAGTTTTCATAGCCTCCTCTTAGGCTTCGTATAAATGATTTCTTCCTCTGGAAATGATAGCCTCCTCTTGGGCTTCGTATAAATTATCCCTCGGCTTCTTTAAAGTTTCCAGCCTCCTCTTGGGCTTCCTACAAATTATCCCGATGACCTCCTAGAGGTATAGGAACAGAAATTAGTCATCATAATAGAACAGTCTTTAAAAAAGTCTAGATCTTGCTACTGCTGTTTCTTAAACGTAGTACAAAAGATGAAACTCTAGACTTGGACAATCTAATTACCTTGAGTCTCAAAGACATTCTCAAGCTCCTTTCAAAACTAGGAGATGAAACCCGTAGACTCGGACAGTCTCAATACCCTTTGGATTTCCCATTCCCATAAAGAACGGGAGATAACTCTGATCCTCAAATCAAATCCCTGAGTGCAAACAGTGCTCATATAAGAACTGATTTTCTCTTTTAACCAACATACTGGACCTGTCACTTAGCTGAAACAGTCACCAGCACCCTAGCCTCCTCTTGGGCTTTGTACAATGATTCTCCCCAGCGGAGCTAACCTATAAACACTCTCTTGTTGAGTATAAAAGACTCTCTTGTTGAGTCAAAAACCCTTTTAGCCTTCATCTCGGGCTTTGTACGGGATACAAAACACTCTCTTGTTGAGTATAAAAAACCCTCTTGTTGAGTCCAACCTTTAGCCTCCGTCTTGGGCTTCGTACAAGACACATCTAAAAGTACTCTCTTGTTGAGTCAACTCCTTTTAACCACCCTCTCGGGCTTCGTACGAGACACGAAAGCATCCTCTTGTTGGGTCGATAGCCTCCTCTTAGGCTTTGTATAAGAAAAACCCCGGTTGAGTCAATCAACCTTTTAGCATCAAAACTGTGCCTCGTTCACAGTACACAAACATCAACAACTCATTTCATCTAATTGCTATTAGCGGCAAGCCTCTGGATCATTTACATCCACACCACTGTCCCTCTTTTAGCATGAGAAATTCCTAAGGAAAAGATGGCATTGCTCTACACTGAGTTAAAGTCTTCTCCTTCAGGTTGAAAATCCCCTATAAAGGAAATTATGGCATTGCTGGATTCACATATCCCAGTTAAAGTAATTCTCCTATATAATCAGTCACCCAACAGTTGTGACAAACAGACCCCTTTAGAGATAACAAATTCTCTCGAAAGACAACACCTTTTAGCTTCACATCTTGGGCTTCAAACAAGATACAAATAGACCTTTTCAGCTTCACGTCTTGGGCTTTGAACAAGACACCAAAACATGTTTTTCCTCCCATCTACAATTGCTCTGATTTCCTTATTTCGGTAAACGGGAATATGTAGGCATAAGATTGAAAGAAAAATCTTAGCGAGCACCCTCAACAAAAACCCACAATCCCATACCCACATCAATTAAAAAGTATATGTTCTAAACCCCTACCCGTCAACATTCCCGGTGTTTCGTTATAAACAAAGAAAGAAGAAAAAGGCCCCACTTCCATATCACATCCGTAACCTAACAGACCGCTGTTTAAACTCAGTATGCAAGCAGAGTTAATTGGAGACATCTATTTCCCTTCCTTCATCAGCTCACAATAGGATAAAAAATGAATCGACCTGTAGTAACCCCAAAAGAGCGGCAGTGCCTAAGAAACACGTCCAGTTTCGCTCGCTACAGAAGAGTGGCGCCCACCGTGGGGCCAAATTGACTTTCTTTGGGATTTCACTGGGATAGGACTTTTTGTTGACTTCACTAGGATCTTAGGTCAAAATATTTTAAATAGGGAAGGTACCATAGAATGGCGACTCCGCCGGGGAGCCATTTTTGTCAGGAACATAGGATTCATAGCTCTTTAAAGTCTAGGACTTTAGGACAAATATATATACTGCTTTTCCTAATTGATATACGTGTTTATTTTTCTGCTAATGGGAATGTGTGTGATGCCGCATGTGGAAAGATTGAGTATATACATAGGAAAATCACCTTTTTTTTGTAGTGCGGAAGCTATCGGGAATAGCTGTTACACGATAAACTACCCTCTTCTGAGGTTTCTTTGATGGACATCACCTAGCACGGTTCCCGGCCTGCTGATTTTTTCAGGAATCAATGATTTTGAGTGACAGGTATAAAAAATCACCCATAGAAAACCTTTGGGGGGGAGGGGGGTAGAGCCTCGACTTAATGACACTGACCCTTTGACCCCATGTTTTTTCTATGTTTTTGTGTGCTGTATTCATGCATTCATTTAAAAAATATTAAAACATTAAAAAAATATTCTCTTCTAGTCTCTCTTTTTCAAATTAAACTAAAACAATGATTGCAAATGTCAGAGAAAAAAGGATTGCGCTAATGGATTTCGGTAGAAGTAGAACTCATAAGTATACCTTCAAGGTTCCAAAACTAGAGGATTTGAGAAGTTTAGCAAGGATGATCACTAACCCTGAAGCTTTCAGAGCCAAATACGGAGGTCTGCTACCTCTGTTAAGAGTCCATGTGATTGAAGGAATCATGGAAGCACTCATTCAGTTTTACGATCCAGTTTATCACTGTTTCACATTTTCGGATTACCAGCTCATACCAACGCTGGAGGAGTATTCTCACTTGACCGATCGACACATTACTGATCGAGCTCCATTTTCTGGACTGGAAGAAATTCCAAAGGATCAGACCATTGCAAGAATAATTTATTTGGATAAGTCGAAAGTCAAGATTCACCTGACCACTAAGGGTGGCATTCAAGGTTTGCCAGCCCAATTCTTGATAAAGAAGGCCTTGTACTTTTCCAGTATAGGTAACGTGACTGCTTTTGAAAGCATATTTGTTTTGCTCACCTACGGGTTATTTTTGTTTCCCAACATTAATAACTTTGTAGATATCAATGCCATTAAGGTTTTTCTCATTGGAAACCCTGTGCCAACCTTTCTCGCAGATGCGTATCATTCTGTACACTTAAGGAATTTATACAGCGGAGGAATGATCATGTGCTGTGTACCCCTGCTATATAAATGGTTTATCTCCCATTTACCCAAGTCTGCTGCATTTTGGGATCATAAGAGTGCCTTACGTTGGTCGCAGAAAATCATGTCTCTCACCAACTCTGACATAGATTGGTGCAATAGGATTTGTGAGGGAATCAGGATTATTGACCGTTGTGGAAACTTCCCAAACGTACCCCTCATAGGAACTAAAGGAGGAATCAACTACCATCTGATATTGGTTCGTCGTCAATTCGGATACCCGATGAGGCATGTCCCACGTAATGCTCATCTGGAAGGTCTTTTCTTCAAAGAAGGAGAAAATGACAGAGCACCAAAGATGGAAATAGTGCACGCTTAGAAACATGTTCACAAGAAAGGACGAGAGTCTCTAGGAAAATTGGACTGTGTCTCGGTGGAGCCTTACCTCCACTGGGTACAAACTAGAGCTCTCAAACTAAAGATGCCTTATCCTCGTCACAGAGTTCTTCCACCGAAGGAATCTGTCATGTACTTCATGACTGAAACGAAAAAACTTCAGGTTACTCTCAACAAAGTTCAACGGGAGAGGAGGTCTTGGAAGAACAAGTACCGCACCCTCAATGTGGAGTGTATCAAAATACACCAACTGCTGAAAGATAAGGATGCTCTGATCGAGATTTTAGAGCAACATGCTATGGATAATCAGGATGACCAAAGGAATTTTCTCGCTCCTTTCACTTGGTAAAGGAATGACAACCCGACAACGGCCCAAGAGCCCTGGTCCAAGAAAAGGAAAGTACCAGAATCAACACCCGAATTCTCCTCAGAGAGGACTCGGGACCCATTAGCTTAGGTTTATGTTTCTGCACCTTGTAATTTACTGTATTTCATTTCCGTAATCCTTTGAATTCAATAAAACGGGGTTTCCCCACCGTTTGATATTTGCAATCTAATTGTCGAAGTTTATTTTGATTAAACCAAAAAAACAATTAATATAATCATTGCATTCATCATTCTCCCATAAGTATTCTTCTTACCTACGAATCACACGTTTGTGTCTCGGTTCTAGAGTCAAACTGTCTCATTCGTACAATACTCGGGCCAATCTTCAGAAAAAGATGGATAATCTCGAGGAAGAGAATAAAGAGTTGAAAGAAGAGATCGACGCTCTAAGAGAGGATATGAGAAAGCTTTGTAACGACATGCTAGCCATGGCATAAGCTCAACAACAAAGAACTGTGATCTCAGAGATCACCTCAACGCCCATAGTGGAAAAGTATGATCCTAGGTATTAAATTCTGAAAGATCATCCTTGAGGCATGCCTGTTAATTATATCCCGGAAGGATATGTTCCGCCGATCGCTGAAGATCAAGGAATCACAACAGAAGCCGCTGGGCCTAAAGGTTATAAAATTCGGGAAAGCGAGGATGCCAGAGGCATACTGAGGACTCCTGAAGGTTACAAACTTCGGGAAACGCCAAGATTTGCTGCCGTAGTCACGATACCACCCCCTGTGGTGCACACTGTCCCGAAAGGACAGATTCTGCAGATACCTTCTGGTAGAAAGGAAACTATGTTCGATAGAATAGCCGAGTTCCAGTAGCAGTTCCTGGAAATGCAGAAGGAACTGCAAGCCATTCGGGGTCAGGAGTTATTTGGAAAGGACGCCGTAGACCTTTGTCTGGTCCCCAATGTGAAAGTTCCACACAAGTTCCAAGTGCCCGACTTTGAAAAATAAAAGGGTAACTCTTGCCCTCAGAGTCACTTGGTGATGTACGCTCGACGAATGTCAGCTCAGACAGAGAACCAGGACTTACTGATTCACTACTTTTAGGATAGTTTAACCGGTGCCACATTAAAATGGTACATGGGTTTAAGCCATGCCACGATCAGCACTTTCAGAGATCTTGGCACTGCCTTCGTCCAACAATACAAGTATAATTTGGACATGGCACCCGACAGAGATCAACTCAGATCAATGTCACAAAAGGACAAGGAAACCTTTAAGGAGTATGCTTAGAGGTGGTGTGAGATCGCCGCCCAAATTTGTCCACCTCTTGAGGAAAAAGAGATGACAAAAATCTTCTTAAAGACATTAAGCTCATTTTACTATGACAGAATAGTGGCCAGTGCGCCCAGTGATTTCACCGAAATGGTCGGTATGGGAGTTAGTCTTGAGGAAGCCGTCCGAGAAGGACGTCTAGTAAAAGACGCTGGATCATCAAGTAGTACAAAGCGATACGGTAGTGCTCTCCCTAAGAAAAAAGAGCAAGATATTGGGAATATCTCTCTCGGAAAGCAAAGGCGGCGTTATCAACCAGTAGCAGATGTGACTCCTGCTATCAACCCTGCGCCTCCACCTACGTATCAACCTCAGGTTACACAGAGCCAACCTAATCAACAGCAATTTCAGAAAAGGACACAACAACCTCTTCAGTAGGCTCGTCCTCAATACAACAACAACCGTACAACGGGGCCATCAGGATTTGATCCTATACCCATATCGTACGCAAAACTATTTCCGTTACTACTAGCCAAGGGGCACATCCAGACTAAGTCCCCTCTTACAGTACCGGAAAATCTGCCTTTTTGGTTCAAGGTGGATCAGACTTGCCCTTACCATCAAGGCGGACCAGGGCATAACATAGAGAACTGTCTCAGTTTCAAATCCGACGTACAAAATCTTGTTAGGAGCGGGGTCTTATCTTTCAAAGATACGAATCTGAATGTTCTCACAAACCCGCTGCCTCAACATGAGAAAGCTGCAGTCAACCTGATAGAGAGAGAGTCTCATAATGTCTATCAAATTCATGATGTACTCTTGTTGAAGATCAATCTGGTCAAGATGCATTGTAGACAGAGTGGATATGGCCATGTGCCACCTCATAATTATCATCAATGTGATATCTGCTCTAAAAGCAATCAAGGATGTTCTGTGGTGCAATAAGCTCTACTGGAACAGATGGATCTTGGATGGATCTAAGAGCATCGAGTTCATGGGGTCAACATGGTCTATACGAATTCCAATGTCATTCAAAACCACGACATCCGTGCGATGAATGTCAACTTGGTGTTGATGCACTCAAGGCAAAGCCAGTACCATAATCTGTCGCGGCACGATTACAATTCCTGTCTGACTTGCTCGGTAAATAAACAGGGATGCTCTTTTGTACAAGAGGCCCTCCAGCGTTAGATGGATCATGGATGGATCAAGGACTACCATGATAGGAATCCCTATCAGATCAATATGGTACAGATCTTCGATATTCGCTTAATGAACACCAACCTGGTAGATTTACATGCTGAGCAGGTCTGACTCGGGTTCCTGATAGCACATGACTACCAAAGCTGTACGGCGGGTTGCGAAAACGATCAAGGTTGTGCCCTTGTCCAAGAAGCACTTCAGCACTTGCTAAATCATTGGTGGCTTCCCATCTATATGGATGAAGACACTCAGCAGATTAGTATCAATGACAAGAACCCTACTCGGCGTCAAAGTCAGGATGTTCGATCTGTAGAAACTAACCTAGCGAGGTTACATTGCATTCAAAATGGGCGTGGCCAGGTGCCACCACACAACTATGAACGTTGTGGAGTCTGTTCAGAAAGTAACCAAGGATGCTACCTTGTGCAAGCAGCTCTTCAGGGTCAGGTGGATCATAGAGAAATTCGTCCATATCCGGGTTTCAGACCAATCAGCTGGATGCCAGGCTACCTTGCCAATCAAATCGAGGATATTGTTGTAATCTATGATCATCAGAAGACTAGGGATGTTTTCGCCATCATCCCTCTACTTGACAAATCAAGAGTTTCTAACCAAGAACGGATTGAGATTACTTACGATGGTCAGAAAAATCAGAAGGCTCCCATAGTTATCTATCTACTAGGACTATTACCGTATGAATCAACTAAGGCTATCCCTTACAAATACAATACAATAATAGTCGGGAATGGAAAGGAAATTCCATTACCCTCCGTCGTGAATATTGCAGACATCAGTCGAGTAACACGGAGTGGTAGAATCTTCAATCGAGGGGTTGGAGAACCTATCAAAGAAAAGGAACCTCAGACAGAAGTTCCCAATCCACCAGTCGGTCAATCCAGTAATCCCGACCTTTCGAAAAATGATGATGAGATGTTGAAGCTCATCCAAAGGAGTGAATACAACATTGTTGATCAGCTATTACATACTCCTTCAAAGATCTCTATGCTGTCACTTTTACTCAGTTCAGAAGCACATAGGGAGGCTCTACAGAAAGTCTTGGAGCAAACCTTTATGGAACAGGATGTAACAATCTGACAGTTCGATAGACTTGTCTCTAACATCACTTCCTGCAATAATTTAGGGTTTAGTGATGAGGAATTACCTGAGGAGGGTCGCCGTCATAACATGGCACTCAATATCATGCTCAACTGCTAGGACGATGCTTTAGCGAGCGTACTGGTAGACACAGGGTCAACCCTGAATGTTATGCCGAAGTCCACTTTGATGCAATTATCCTTCAAAGGACCCCCGATGAGAAACAGTGAGGTCGTCGTCAAAGCATTTGACGGGTCCAGAAAAATGGTTATCGGCAAAGTTGATCTTCCTATAACTATTGGTCCTCACACTTTCCACGTCATTTTCCAGGTCATGGACATCCGGGCAACGTACAGTTGTTTATTAGGAAGACCTTGGATACATCAGGCTGGGGCGGTCACATCGACCCTCCACCAAAAGCTAAAGTTCGTTCAGAACGGTCAACTTGTCACAGTCTGTGGGGAACAGGCTTTGCTCGTAAGCAATTTATCGTCATCCACTTATGTGGAACCGAAAGGGATAATTGGAACTCAGTTCCAAACACTTTTGCTACACAGAGGCGATCAATCCGAAGGAGGAACCTCGATTTCCTCATACAAAGACGCTATCAAAGCGGTTGAAAGTACCAATACAACAGGATGGGGACAGCTTGTCATTCCTACTGACAATAAAGCAAAGAAGGGTCTTGGTTTTTCTACAACCTGTACTCAGACAGCTGCCAGCGATGAGAGTCTTTATCCAATTCAAAATTTCTTCCACAGTGGAGGTTTCCTTCAACCAGTGACTCAAGAAGTACACACTATCAATGAGGAGGATCCCTCTGACACAGATATGGAATGGAAGTCCTACCTCAACAAGGATGGTTATATGTCTCAGGAAGAGGTGCCTACGCCATTTTGCTATCCCGCACAGAGCCCGAGATTTATACCCAGGTCAGACGTCTAAATGATATATGGAGGGTGTGATCCGGAAGGATGCCATACTCCACCAAACTCATTAGAGGAAAACACTCTGATGAAGGACAACTTTGACCACGACTACTATGGCCCGATGGATGGTCTGCCAATGTGGCATCCTTACTCCGGAAACTTAGGGCAAGAGAGTCAGCCGAACAACAAAAATCAGCTGAGCATCATTGAAAAGAATGCCTGCGTCCCCACCATGCCATGGGATCAACACTCAGGTCATTCAGACACTACTCAATATGACGATGAATTCGCAATGTTTGCAGGACTTGAATTCATCAACTATGCTTTTCCCGAGGTCAACGTCATCGAGAGAGATGACTCCTCCAGTTCCACAGATGTGTGGGACACCCTAGGGACAACCAAGTGGAAAATTTGACTTCATGGTCAAGTATATCGCTCCTGAAAGCTCCCGTATCAAGCTCGAAGACATCCAACCAACTGGATGGGGAGATCTACCTGAGAGCACAAATGCTATGCAAAATGCAACAGAGGAATCCTCCTACGACAATTCTGCCTGGGAGACAGATTCCAGTGATCCTGTTCCACCAGAAATCAGCGTTATTTCTGAAGACAAATCAAGGAAGGTACCAGACTTTGTGATCCACCGAGGAGTTTACCGCCAATGGGTTGCTGTCGATGTTCCGAAGATCGTTCATAAGTCAAAGTAATTGCCATCTTTAACCTTTCACCCTGCCCAGGTGAAACAGATGTTTTGATAGGGCTCGCTTTCTGTAAATTTCCCTCTTCGCTTTGCCCAAAGCGACAGAGTTTTGTTTTATAGGGCTGTAGTTTCAAGAATCGACTTGTTTATTAATAAAATAACGTCTTTCTGTAATTTCTGCATTAATTGCTGTTTTCTCTTTTTGCTTTTCTCAGAAAATGGTAATCCTAAAAAACATCCCAAATAATAATAAACAAGCAGTTTTTTAAAAAAAATACACTGCACACACTCTTGCATTTTCTCTATTTCTTCTAAACACGAATCATCACGTCATGCAGATTGCTTGTTTTAAACCCAGTTGAAACATACGATCCGATGCCTTCTCCCGACTTTGAGTTCCCGGTATTTGGGGCAGAAGAAGAAGTTGACAACGAAATTCCAGAAGAGATATCCCGATTACTCAGACAAGAGGAAAGATCCATTGAACCTCACAAAGAGCCGTTGGAAACGATCAACGTGGGTTCAGAAGAAGAGAAAAAGGAAATCAAGATTGCGGCACTACTCAGTCCAACTGCTAAAGAGAGTTTGACAAAGCTTCTCAAAGGGTTTCCTGATGTGTTTGCTTGGTCCTATCAGGACATGCCAGAGTTGGATACCAGCATCGTGGAACATCACTTACCGTTGAGATTGGAATGTCCGCCAGTAAAACAAAGGTTGAGACGGACTCATCCGGACATGGCCATCAAAATCAAAGAGGAGGTACAGAAACAGATTGATGCGGGTTTCCTCACTACATCTGAATATCCTCAATGGTTAGCCAACATCGTACCCGTTCCCAAAAAGGACGGAAAAGTCAGAATGTGTGTCAACTACAGAGACCTGAACAAGGCTAGTCCAAAGGACAACTTTCCTTTACGACACATTGGCATGCTGGTAGACAGTACAACCAAGTTCAAAGTTTTCTCCTTAATGGATGGATTCTCGGGCTATAACCAAATCAAAATGGCGCCGAAAGACATGGAGAAAACTTCGTTCATTACCCCATGGGGTACTTTTTGTTACAAGGTAATGCCGTTCGATTTGAAGAATGCCGGGGCAACCTATCAAAGGGCCATGACTACTCTATTTCATGACATGATACACAAAGAAATCGAGGTATATGTCGATGATATGATTGCAAAATCTAAGATAAAAGAGGAGCATATAACTCACCTGTCAAAACTATTTGAGCGGTTGAGAAAGTACAAGCTCCACTTGAATCACAACAAATGCATCTTCGGTGTCCGTTCAGGGAAACTCTTAGGGTTCATCGTCAGCCAGAAAGGAATTGAGGGCGATCCTGACAAGGTCAAGGCCATTCAAGAAATGCCTTCTCTGAAAACTGAAAAATAAGTCAGAGGATTTCTGGGACGTTTGAACTACATCTCCAGATTCATATTCCTCATGACCGCGACATGTGCGCCGATTTTCAAACTGCTAAAAAAGAACCAGGACTGCGTTTGGACAGAAGATTGCCAAACCGCCTTCGACAGTATCAAGGAATAACTGTTGAACCCGCCGATTCTATCACCTCCAGTGGAAGGAAGACCACTGATTATCTACCTCACAGTCCTAGAGGACTCAATGGGATGTGTACTTGGGCAACAAGATGAAACCAAAAGGAAGGAGTCTGCCATCTACTATTTAAGCAAGAAATTTACCTACTGCGAGACTCGGTACACTATGCTTGAGAAAACTTGCTGCGCTTTGGCTTGGGCAGCCAAACGTCTGCGCCAGTACATGATTCGTCACACTACTTGGTTGGTCTCCGAGATGGATCCAATCAAGTATTTCTTTGAAAAACCTGCTCTCACGGGAAGAATCGCCCGTTGGCAGATGTTGCTGTCAGAATATGACATAGAGTACCATGCTCAAAAAGCCGTAAAAGGAAGTGTTTTAGCCGATCATTTGGCTCATCAACCGATTGACGATCAAGAATCAATCGGGTTTGACTTCCCAAACGAAGATGTCATGTATCTAAAAATTAAAGACTGCGATGAACCGCTACCCAGTGAAGGGCCAGAACCAGGTTCCTAGTGGGGACTTATCTTTGACAGAGCAGTTAATCATTACGGAAATGGAATTGGGGCAATCATTGTTACCCCTCAGGGTACCCACATTCCTTTCACTGCCAGACTTACGTTCGAGTGTACAAATAACGAGGCCGAATACGAAACTTGTATCATGGGTCTCGAAGAAGCGATTGATTTGAGGATCAAGAACTTGGATGTATATGGCGACTCAGCTTTGGTCGTCAATCAGATTAAAGGAGATTGGAACACATACCAATCAGGATTGATTCCTTACAAAGACTACGCAAGAAGGTTGTTACCATTCTTCAACAGAATTGAGTTTCATCACATTCCTCGTGATGAGAATCACATGGCTGATGCATTAGCCACTATCTCTTCCATGATTAGTGTAGGTCAATGGAATGACTTACCTAAGATCAACATAATGTGCCTTGAACGGCCCGCTTACATCTTCACGATTGAAGCTGTCATAGACGACAAACCTTGGTATTACGATATCAAACGCTTCCTTCAGAAACAGGAGTACCCACATGGGGCGTCTAGAAAGGACAGAAAAACCCTCAGAAGACTGGCTGGAAACTTCTTTCTGAGCGGTGATACTCTCTATAAGAGAAATTTTGACATGGTCTTGCTTCGATGTGTAGACAGACCAGAGGCAAACATGCTGATAAAAGAAATTCACGAAGGATCCTTTGGAACTCATGCCAACGGACATACAACGGCAAGAAAAATTCTGAGAGCAGGGTACTACTGGTTGACCATGGAATCTGATTACTACAAGTACATGAGGAAGTGTCACAAGTGTCAGATATACTCAGACAAAATCCATGTACCGCCAACACATATCAAAGTTCTTTCTTCCCCATGGCCTTTTTCCATATGGGGAATTGACATGATTGAGCCCAAGGCTTCGAATAGACATCAGTTCATCCTAGTAGCCATTGACTATTTCACCAAGTGGGTCGAAGCAGCTTCGTACTCTAATGTAACCCGATAAGTGGTAGTCCGATTTATAAAAAACAACACCATCTGCCGTTATGGTGTTCCAAGTCAGATCATTACTGATAATGGATCTAACTTGAACAACAAGATGATGAAAGAGTTTTGCACTGATTTCAAGATCGAACACCATAACTCATCTCCCTACCGACCCAAGATGAACGGAGCGGTAGAAGCGGCTAACAAGAACATCAAGAGGATTGTTCAAAAGATGGTTGTAACCTACAAAGATTGGCACGAGATGCTACCCTTTGCTCTTCAAGATTATCACACATCCGTCCGCACTTCAACAGGGGCAACCTATTTCTCTCTAGTATATGCATGGAAGCAGTGCTCCCCATAGAGGTAGAGATCCCATCAATTAGGGTATTGATGGAAGCTAAGCTTACATAAGCTGAATGGTGTCAAAGTCGACACGATGAACTGAACCTGATCAAAGAGAAGGGAATCAAGGATCTATGCCATGGTCAGTTGTATCAGCAAAGAATGAAGAAGGCTTTTGACAAAAAGGTTCGACCTCGCGTCTTCAGGAAAGGAGACCTTGTGCTAAAAAAGATACAATCATTTCTCACTGATTCTCGGGGCAAGTGGACTCCGAATTATGACGGCCCCTATGTGGTCACGGAAGCTTTCTGAGGCGGCGCCTTGAGACTTGCAACCTTGGACGGAGAGGAATTTGCCTACCCCACAAATGTTGATGTAGTCAAGAAATACTTCGCCTAAAAAAAACGTCTCGGTGGATTGAAAACCCGAAAGGGCGGTCCAGGCAAAAATTAGAGACATGATCAAAAATCATCCCGGTGGATTGGAAATGTCACAGTACAATCCAGGAAAAAGTTAGGGATAATGGCAAATAACTATGTTCAACAAAGGGGCAAGTCCCTCAACAGCAGTTACATCATCCGTCAGGAAAACTCCAGTCAAGGTCATCTTCGACAAAAGCTCAGGATGTCCCAAATTCAAAGTTGGTATAAGGATAGTGGTCGTTATGTTTCAACATAGCCCTTTTCCCTGTAAATTGCCATTTTCTAACTTTGTAAATGCTCTATGGAATCACGCGTTTGGCTGATTTCCATCCTATCAATAAAATTTGAGCCCTTGTACTTTTATTGGCAATTCATGTTTGTTTTAGCTTTACAGAATGATGTTTTTAACGTGATCAACGATTCTTGAAATAAAACAAAAAAATGAATTTACTTGTAAAGCTTTTTCTGCTTTCAAAATAAAGTTGGCAATTTCTTTTGACTGTTGAACATCGAAAGAACATCGACTGCTTCTCTAGAAGTAATCGAGCTTCAAAGTGAGAATCAACGTACTCCTTCTAAACCAGTGCGCCTGAACGAAGGATCAGTTATGACAGATGCGAATACTCCGTCTGACCTCTTCGGCCGAGTTCTCATCTCCTAAGCCCGACCAACATAGTTCCCAATAGGGACTGTTTCTCCTAAGCAAGGCGGAATTACTATCTTGAATCAGCGGTACTTCTTCGCCCCGTGATGGCCGAGTATCCAGTCATGTTGATCTTTTAGTTTGTATGTCGTGTCAGTTTTGTCAGCATATACATACATACATCATGCATTATTGATTTGCATACACATTTCATATTGCATCGCTATCACTTTAGTCGATCTTATCCCCTAGTGATAACAGTCCTCTCAATCGGGTTGTCAGTTCTTTCCTCGTCAGGAAATGTTGCATCTGAACGATCTCTCTCCTCCAGTTTATTTCTGGATCAGAATTGGCCCTTGACCACTTTGATAACTTGAACCTCTGAAAGACCAGAGAACCTTCAACCGATGTCACTCTTCGCCATTGAAGATGATATTTTCGCTTTCCCGGATTAAGGAAGATCACTAGAGGAAGCCTCTTAAGCAGAGATTCGGCAATACAACGGTTTTTCTTCAAAAATAAAACCGCTGATGAAAAGGTCATCGGCACCTCAAAATTAGATCACATCATATGGCGTTTCTCCGGGAAGATCTCAAGAAAAGTATGATGTAATATCCCCAAGTGTGAAAGCAGTCTCTTAAGAGACTCGTTTTCCCCAGTAGAGGCAGCAAATGGCGTCTCCAAACTGAGAAGTTTGTACACCTCTACAACTCAGGCGAATGGGTTCCCCAGCGAGTCTAACATCAAAACATTTTCCATCAAATGACATCTCTCCAGGAAAATTCGGCGAGAAGTTTGAGGAAAATCGCTATGAATAGCGTCCCTTGTCAAGAAAGTTTATTGACAAAAGAAACTAAGACCAGTTCCTTGGTAGGAAGCCAGGATCGAGGGGAAGTTTACAAAAGAAACTAAGACCAGTTCCTTGGTAGGAAGCCAGGATCAAGGGGAAGTTTACAAAAGAAACTAAGACCAGTTCCTTGGTAGGAAACCAGGATCGAGGGGAAGTTTACTTCAGAAACTAAGACCAGTTCCTTGGTAGGAAACCAGGATCGAGGGGAAGTTTACTTCAGAAACTTAGACCAGTTCCTTGGCAGGAAACCAGGATCGAGGGGAAGTTTACCTTTTCTAAGCATCATTGCTTTGCAAAAGAAGATGAATGCGTAAGCTACCATTCATAACCACCATTAAAATTTTGGGTATTCCGATATTTAATCCTCTTGCACCCCGAATGCCCAAACACCTTCGTCATTTACACCTTCGGGTCCAAAAAGATTAAATAGGGGCATCTGTCATACCCCAAGTTTTGACCACTAAGATTTCCCATCATTGTGAAAATCATCATCACAATATGGATGAACTATCTTGCCTCATCAGTCTCCCCAAAGATGGGTAAACACTTACTACAGTCAAAATTAGGGTTTCAAGCCCTCTCAGAGTTCTTAGACAAAGGATCAATCAAGAAATGACATGATCTTCAACTTTTCTAGCCTTTCAAATATATATAAGGGATCAAGAGGACTCCCACTTTAAGGATTAAGCACAAGGCTGCTCCCTTCCATGTGGATCAAGCCTCAAAATCGCCAGTGTCACCAAATTAGGGTTTGGTCGACCAGGGCCTCCAGATGGAAATTTTCCCCTGGGCATGAGCCATTGCTTCAAAGCATAACCTATGATGCTCCAAGGGACATCATAAACCCAATCATCAAGGTAATTTAGCCTCAGGGGATGCATTCATCAAAAATCAAGAATTAGGGTTTCTTGACCTAATTCACCCCTAAGTTGACTTTTGGGACAAATCATGAGCCAAGACCTCAAGACATGATTTGAGGGTCTCCAACATACTACATTAATCTATTTGTAACAATGGATTAATCCAAGAAGCTTGAGCAACAAGTCTCAATTTCATCAGAGCCACAATTAGGGTTTCGCGAGAAAAGTCAACTGTAGCTTTGACTTTTAACCAGGACATGCTCCCAAACCATAGGAAATGCTTCAATATACCCTATAATACCCATGGAACATGTACATTAAGTCTGATTTAGGTCAAAGGCATGATTTCCTAGAGGATCGTACAGTTTGGAATTCATCTGATAAAAAGTCAACTGTGCACAAAAGTCAAACTTTGACTTTTTGAGATTTTTCACTTTTATAGTTTTTTAACCCTAAAATGATGTTAATGTGTGATTTAAATCATCATTCATCAAGAAAAATCAAGAAAAGTTGGATAACTTGTAAAAGGGGTAACTATAAAAACATAGAAAATTTTCTAAGTTAGAAAATAAAGTGGCAAGGGTACCAACTTTGGAGGATCATAACTCCTAAACCACAAAGCCATTTTTCCCCATTCAAAGCTTGATTTGTAGATCTCATGGCCCTTTACAAAATCTAAAACTGACCCCCCCTCCAAATTCATTATGGATTTTGAGTTATGGTTGGATCAAAATCACTAAAAACATGAAAGTACAACTTTTCCAACACTTAGAAAAATTCCGGGCAAGGCAGATTTTGTGTTGAAACACCAAAACTTATGGGATTTTTTCACATAGATTCAAGCTGAATCAGTTCCAAAGATAAACATCAATGTTGTTATGCATGTTGCCTACAATCCAAGCAACTCATTGGCACTAAACCACTCCACTTGAGCCAAGAGTTATGGCTGCTACAACACACCATGCCAAGGCTGCCAGGAAAAATCAGTTTGTGAGTTTTCTTGTCATCCACGATTTATGAGTCAAAAGTAATCATCACTATGCCACATGCATCCAATCTGATCATAAGCCAACTGATCCAACTGATAGGGTTGAGTCCAAAGGGCAAGGGATCTTCCAACTTAAGATTAATGCATTTTGGCATATATGCCTTGAAATTCAAAGGCATTTATGTGAAATAGGGCACTTTCAACAAAGCCACTCTACTTAGTCAAGTTTTCTGATTAAACAACAATAAAAACATCTGAAGAATGTGAATTTGGTCAAGGCATAGCCCTGCTCTTGGGAGGGGCTACGTTGCCTTGTGTGAGAAGAAATGCCACCAAGCCAAAGCCTTTGAATGTAATCTGATCCAGTCGCCATTCACTATTCCTCCAAGACATGAGTTGATCACCTATAAATAAAGGTTCCAATGGATCATTCAACTCACACCAAAGCCAGTTATAGCACTGCGTTCTCTCATTCTCTCTTAAGTGCCAAGTTTTCTTGTTTTTGAGCAAGCACTATCGGGTTTTGAGTTGCAGCCATAAGCAATCCATTCCAATTGCACAGACACAGCACATATGATGTATTTGAGGTGTCCAAACACTTAAACACCAACTGTAACACCCCTAGCTCAAAATCACCTATCAACCTAGCCATTATGCTTCAATTATGCAGTTGGAGTGCTCTAGCTTGATCCAAAGACTTCCAAAGTGTTCCAAAGCTTGCAACACACTCCACAACATCCATTGAAGCTGTTCAGATCATCACAACCCATCTGTAACACCTCCAACTCAAAAATCAAATTGCTCTTGCTGTCACGACCTTCAAGTAAGCCTAAACTTGGTCATCTCTTAATCTATGCATATTTCCTCGCACAATACTTTTACCAAATGTTCATAATCATGCATATAATGTTTCCCCTCAATTAATTGCTTTGTTTGAATCGTGTATCAAAATTCTCAGCCTTCATGCAAATTTTAGGGTTCTTGAGGTTTTGTCTTGATTTCTTATTCCATGTTAAAAATAAATAAAATTAAAGACCATAGACATGATCGTGAGGTTGAAACGAGCAGATTGATAGGTGGTTTGCATGATATAATCAAGTATTCAGGGATATTGGAGAGAAAATGCAAATCTGGGCAAAACCCAGAACACGCGCGTGTTCTTGGGTGTTCTTGGTGCCCTTTTTTGAAAATTCAAATATTTGAATTTTGTGATTTTGTTTAATTGATTCAAAAATTAATTTCTCTTTGAGTTTTAATGATTTTGAGTTTATTCTTTTTTTTTATAATTCACAAAAATGTTAAAATATTTTATTTTATCAAAAAATCCCAAAAATATTATTTATTTCATATAATTGATATTTTTGAAAAGAATTAATATTTTAATTGTTTTTGACATTTAAAATATTTTTTCCCTCTTGATTTTGTAAATTTTAATGACTTTTAATCATTTTGTAGGTCAAAACATGATTTTTGAAACATTAATCCAAGATCACAATTTGTTCCCACACATGCTTAAACAATTTTGATCATTTTAATTGAATTTTTATTCAATTAAAATACATTTTGGAAACAAATTAGGGTTTTGATTAATTCAACCCTCACAAATCATTTTCAAACCTTTTGGGCCTCTAATAGAGTGTAAGACCCAAGCCTTTTTGTAAAATAACCTATGGTGGGCCTCACTTATTGTATAAGTCCCTCAGGGTATTTTCAAAAACCTCGGCGTGATCGTCGTTTTGTACACAAATAACCTTGGGCCTACCCTCGAGTAGTAAGACTCATTCTTCTTTTTTAAAACACTTCGGGTCTCTAATAGAGTGTAAGACCCAACCCCTTTTGTGAATACATAAATTTTTGGGCCTCACTTATTGTATAAGTCCCGTTGTATTTCAAAAAGTTCAACGCGATCGTCGTCCGTTGAAAAAAAAACCATTGGGCCTCTCCTCGAGCTATAAGACCCATTCAAAACTCTTTAGGCCTCTATTAGAGTGTAAGATCCAATCCCCTTTTAACCAAAACAAATTTGGGCCTCAGATATGGTATAAGTCCCTATGTGTTAAAAGAAAATCTCGGCGCGATCGCCATTTCAAGCGAAAAATCATATGGGCCTACCCTCGAGTTATAAGCCCCAATATTTTTCTTTAAACCTTTTAGGCCTCTTGAGAGAGTGTAAGACCCACCTCTTTGTATAGAAAACCTTTTCAGGCCTCAGTCACTTGTATAAGTCCCTCTGTATAAATTCACAGTGTGATCACTGATAAACCTTGGGCCTCTCCTTGAGCTTTAAGCCCCAATCCTTCTTTTCAAAGCACTTTCTCCTTTGATTTTGAATATACTGTTGTGTTGCGGTGAAAATCGGATAACAAATTATTAATTAACTTGAATCATTTTCTTTTACAACCAACTTTGATTTATTCAAAGGAAAGGTTCAAGATCGTTAAAAACCTAAAGGGGGAGATCTAAGGTTCGGGGGTTGGTTATACAAAGGGAAGGTATTAGCACCCTAAGTATCTGTAGTACTCTATAGGAACCTCTTGTTTAAGTTTTTGTTATGTTATGTTTGCATGCAAAGATAATATGTAAAAGATAAAGGTAAAGACCTAGGTATGTACACTAAGTATGGTCTAAGGGTGTAAAAAGAAAATGTGGAATCCGGGAAGGCATCGGATGTAAAGGAAAAAGATGGAAAAAGAAAAAGGTAGCTCACTAAGACATCACATCTCGTGCCCACGTATCCTGACGGGAATGGAATCAGAGCATTCGTAGTTCCCCTCAACGGGGGTGAGGAACTCTTGACTGTGGTCAAGGTTCCAAGGGAAAGTAGGGTAAAAAGCTTGAAAGCAAAGCTTGTAAGGATGGATTGGTTAGGAGAAAGAGATTAATTACTATCTCTTAAAAGGATTGTGAAAGGTTGGACCGTCTTAAAGGAGAAGAGATTAATAGCTATCTCTTTGGGAAGGCCAGGTCAGAAGGGAGAAGAGATTAATGGCTATCTCTTGTGAAATGGTTTGAGGTTAAAAGGGTATTTGAGCTATCTATGACATGAAGTCAATAGAGAGACTTTTCCTTTGGAATGGAAATATAAGAAACAGGCAAAACAGATGGACAAGTGTATGATAAACAACAATATGTACAGCTAATGCTTAGGCAAGTCAATAGCTCAAAAGATAGGACATCAAAATCAGGATTTAATCACAATCAAAAGCAAAAACAATTAAACTCAAAATGAATATCGGGAATTAATTAAAGTGAAAAATACAAAATGTCAAGATTAAATTAAGAATTAACTAAAATAGAATCTAATTAGATTAAACCAAAATCTACTTAAAAAGTTAATTAACTAGTTAACTAATTTAAAATAAAAATTAATTAATTAAATTCTAATTAAACTAAATAACTAATTCTAACACTAACAAAAAAACTAATAACTAATTCTAAAAACTAATTCTAGTTCTAAATAAAAAACTAATCGAACTAGTTCTAAAAAGATTAAATAACAAAACTAATTCCTAACTAAACTAACTAAACTAAACTAATCTCTAACTTAATTAATCAATTAAACTAGTTTATAATTTATTAAACTAAATAAAAACTTAAATTACTAAAACTAATAAAACTAATTCATAACTAAATTCTTATAAATAAAAAACAAATAATTAAAAGGCTAGAATCTAAATAAAAAAAAACTAGATAAATAAATTCTAAGTTCTAAAAAAACGAATTAACCTCTAACTAAACTAATTAAATTGAACTCTAAATGAAAACTATTAAAATAAAAGGGGTGCAAAATGAAGTGTTAGTATGTGAGGCAAAACAAACTGAAGCCCATGCCCACAAGAGAAGGGGTTGCTGGATCGGGTAAGTTGACCCGTTGGGTCTTGACACAACCTAACATACACTTGAGAAGATGGAAACTAAGAGGGAACAATTGATCAAAGCAAAGGCAGAAACACTACCTCCACAAACTCGTTTCTCCTCGAAATAGTTCAGATACAAGTCCAGATTTGGATGAAGAACATCGCGCCTCGCCGTGAACGAGTCAGCACCTTCCTCTGCGAAGAGCAACACAAGAGTACTCAGGTGATTCCGGCTTTCTTCGCTACCATTTTCGCTCGAGCTTCTTCGACCTCGAATCTTTTCCGGCGCGATAAACTCCTCTCTCACGATTGCCCTCTCGTTCTCTCTGCGTCGTTTTCAAAACTGCGGCGGGTTCTCCTTCGTATCTCCACTCTCGCTTCGCTTCTGTTTGCCCTTAACGTTCGAGTCTCTCTCTGTTTCACTCGGCACTGCGAATTGTGAAGGGTTTGTGAGGTTGTTTAAGCGGCGATTTGCAGTTGAAAAATGAGGTGGAGAAGGGTGGTCGGATGGTGGATGACGGGTCGTGTGAGTGATGTTGACGAAGCTTCAAAAGGGCGAGGTTACGATGAAGTTTGTTGTGGTTCAGTATGGTTGACAGTGATGATTTTGAAGGTGATGAAGATGTGAGTATGAAAAGTGATGGCGGTGCGCTTACTTTCTTGGTCAGAAACGTGGTGCTGTGTAGTAAACACGATGAAGAACGTACGGTTGTTGTGAGGATATGAAGATGATTTGTGGAGGTTTGGAAGTGAAGGTGGAGGTACAAGATGATGGTTTTACAGACTGAACAGGGGAGTTTTTGGTGATTGATGAAGGAAAAAGTGGTCTTATGGGTGAGGAGCCGTTTGGAAAAGCCTCGTTTGGAATAAGGTTTTTGAGGTGTTGTGTTTTCTCCCTCCCCCCTCTTCGAGTCTCTTCATCTCCTTTTATTTTGAATTTCTCTGTTGCACTAATGTGTTGTTGTTGTCAATTGTCCAGGTTATTGTTGGTTCTTGTTGTTGAAATGTCGTTCTCAATGTTACAGCTTTTGAATTATTTGGAAATGCTGCTGGAAATACTTTTTTGATGCAGGTTTTATGTTTTGCAAAAATGAAGCAAAGTGCAGAGTTTTTTTAGAGTTTTATGGACAGTCGTAGGGGTAGCAGGATGGTGTAAATTGGTTATGCTGACTTGTAGCAGGTGTGGCGTGGAGATTTGCAGGATGAGTAGCAGCATTCTTGGCTCTTTTTGGTTGTAATAAAAAAAATGAAATGGGCCTTAATAATAATAGTAACAAGTGACACAAAAACGATAACTAAAATAATAACAATAATAAATATCTAACTAAAAATACAAAAATAATAATAAATAGAACTAAAAACAAAATAAAACAACTTGAATTCCTATATTTTTTTTTAAAATTTTTTTTTAACACAAGAGAAAATAAAAACAAATTAGATTAACTAAATTAAGGAAAATTAAGAACTTAAAAAAACTAAATTAAGGTTAAAACTTAATTAAAAACTAAACTAATCACATTATATTTAGACTAAAATTAAAAGTAAACCAAAATAAAATTAATCCAATCCAAACTAAATTAAAATAAAATCTAGCCTATAATTAAAATTAAATTAAGTAAAAGAAATAAAACTATAATTGAAAAACAAGCTAAATTAAATATAAACTAGAAATAATTTTAAAATGATTTAAGATAATTATCTAAATAACAATAAAATAAAACAAAAAGAGAAAATGCATGATTAATGAGATGTTTACTAAAAAATGCGAAAACAGAGACTGACTCAGAATGATATGAAATGATCAGAAAAATCTGAGGGTAAAATTTGGGGTACAACAGTTGCCCCTATTTAAATAGCTTTACCGGATGGCACGAGGGATAGAAATCCTCGAGAGATCAAGGTGAAAGGTATTTAAATATAGCAGACCGAAAATTTTGCCCTTAGATAGAATGCAGATGCTAAGGACAGCTAACAGACATACAAATGCAGACATGCCATGGACTTCTAGTATGATGGAAATGATAGAATGGTAAATGCACAAATGCAGAAAGGACGAAAGCAGAAGGGACAAAGTCCACACCATGAGCAATCACTCACTGGGGATGACAACAAAACAGGGGAAGCTGAAACAAAACTGGGGAAGACTAAAGTGATTATAACAACTGGTTCAAGCAAGACCGGCTAACACTGGGGAAATGAAAGATACTCTTACTGGGCATGGAGCCAGAAAGAAGACACGATCTCCACTGGGGATCAACTTGAAATGAAAGGATAGACATCTGGGATTTTCTTATACTGAAGAGTTCAAACGGGATCTTCAAGAAAAGCCAGAAAAGACAGAGATATGCACATCCGGAAACACATCAGATGGCAAAAGAAACCAGACATCCAATAATAGCTTTGAATGGAAGGTACAAGTCACAATATCTAATAATGGCTTTAGATAAAGGTGAGCAAACAAGACTATATGACATTGAATAAAAGGACACCAGGCATTCAATAATGGCTTTGAATGGAAGGTACAAGTCACAATAGCTGAGAATGGCATCAGATGAAAGTGAACAAGGTAAAGAAACCAGACATCCAGTAATGGCTTTGAATGAAAGGTACAATCACAATATCTGATAACGGCTTCAGATGAAAGTGAATAAGGTAAAGAAACCAGACATCCAGTAATGGCTTTGAATGAAAGGTATAACTCACAATATCTAATAACGACTTTAGATAAAGCGAACAAGGACTCGATCTGAAAAAAAAACATCAAAAGGAGAGACACATCCGGATAGGCATCGGATGGTAGAGAAACCAGACATCCAATAACGGCTTTGAATGAAAGGTATAACTCACAATATCTAATAACGGTTTTAGATAAAGTGAATAAGGACTCGATCTGAAAAACATCAGAAAGAGAAACACATCCGGATAGGCATCGGATGATGTAAAACCGGACATCCAATAATGGCTTTGAATGAAAGGTATAAATCACAATATCTAATAACGGCTTTAGATAAAGTGAACAAGGACTCGATCTGAAAAACATCAGAAGGAGAGACACATCCGGATAGGCATCAGATGGTAGAGAAACCAGACATCCAATAACGGCTTTGAATGAGAGGTATTACTCACAATATCTAATAATAGCTTTAGATAAGAGTGGACAAAAATTACATTGAAAAATGACTTTGAATGCAAAGGAACCAATCACCCAATAATGGCTTTGGATGAAAGGTATGAATCACAATATCTAATAATGGCTTTAGATAAGAGTGAATAAAGTATGGATCCAAGAAAGCATTGGACAAAAGGAATCACAATATCCAAGAAAGCATTAAGTGACTGTGAACTTTCAGGAATGGCACTGAAAGATATCCAAGCAAATTTGATTGTGGTTACAGAAGGTAGGCAAAACTTCCAGGAATAGCACTAAAATATCCAGGGATGGCACTGGAGCTCAAAAGAGACAAACATCCAGGAATGGCACTGGAGATCACAAGAGACAGACATCCAGGAATGGCACTGGAGTGAGAAAATATAAAGATCCAGGAATGGCACTGGAATGAGAGTAGACCAACATCTATCAACAAGATTAGATGCGTAAGAGAATGACAACATTCAGGAATGGCACTGAATGAAAGGACAGGTAACATTTTGGTAAGGCAAGACGTGGATAACGACACGACCTCGAGAGAAATGCAAATGAGGATGAAACACTCATGATATGCATATGTATATGAATTATGCAGATGATATATGATCAAATGCAAATGCAGTTGCTGACGATACAACTCGACTTTTTTGGGAAGACAAGACTGGAAGACTGATTCCTCAACACGGAGATCACTGCCATTCTGCTTGGGAACTAGAGATGCTATTGCTGAACACATCTCTGCCACTCCGATAAACTGTATCAAATAATGATCCTTGTAGGGAGGATGAAGAGCCGTTTAAGGATTCTTCAAGTTAACTGCCCCAGATTAGCTGACTGTTGTAGATGAACTGATCATTGCTTCAACTTGATTGATTCTGGAAATGACCGTTTCATGGTGCTCTTGGAAAGCTTGCCCCAGTCTGAGTCTTGAAAATGATTGTTTCACTACACACTAGGAAATCTTGCCCCAGTATGAGTCTTGAAAAATCTTCTGTATAAACCAATTTTGAGAAGTCGCCATTAAACCACAAATCTTGAACTGATTCTCCAAAGGATATGGAAGGAACTTTCCCCTGATTGGATCACCGACCAAGTTTCTCAAATGTTTGAAAATTCCTTAAGAAGAAAGCTAGTTTGAAAACAAAAGTATTTGTTCAAACATGGTAAATGCAAAGTTCATGCAACTTTTGAAATCAAAATCATTTTCAGAAAGATGCAAAGCACCATGAGTCATCGGTCAGAACACGGCGGTTCAAGACACTAAAGTGAAAAGTTTAAGCAAAAGGTGTGATACCAAAACAAGTGATCTGCAAAAATCTTTAGGAGTCAGGTTACTCAACCTTGCTGTAGTATGCTTTCAAAATAACCTTGCTTCAGCTAGGTCTTTTGAGGGTGATAACGTGGCCTGGTTAACGGTTTAAGAAATAAAGGATAAAGGCTCAAAGTTTATTTGTGCCCACCCAATCTTCGTGATGATCTCCAGTCCTATGCTCAGTTAACTCAAACTATGCACTCAAGTTCCCATAAGTTAGGAATTGCAATGATGGTTCAGAAGTAAAGGGACTTTGAAATGGCAGTCATTGCTTCTCACAACATTTTGTTTGTCATACAAGTTTGTCTTCGTGGATTTTGGTAACTTCTTGAATGATTTTCATTATCCCTAACTTTTTCCTGAACTGTGTCATTTGAGCTTACAGCCAGCGGGATGCCCCAATTTTTGCCTAAGTCTCCTTTATGGGTATTGACTTAGCGGGCTTTTATTTTGTTTTATTTTGTTTTTTTTCCTCTTTTTTAGTGACTGCCTGGCTTAATGATTACAGTGAACCATCATTGGCATTTGACTTGAAAGACCTCTTCGACACTCGCCTGCTGTGTGCGAAGGGAAATTTGTGAACTTTATAGAAAGGTGTCTTGAATGCTACTCTTGTATTTGAATGCACAATCAAGTTTACTGAGAACTACCCTGCCCCAAGGTTGAGATTTAAGGGTTTTTATTTCTAAAGAAAGGAAACTCCTACTTCTAGGCTCGAAGGGGTTAAAGAGGGGTTAACTTCCTTATTTCTCCAGTGTTTAGGGATTGAAACAATGCCTTACATCGTCAGCAAAGTTTTGATTTGAAAGCATACCAACAGCAATTATGGGTATGACGTTTTCATCATCCTCTCTCCAATCTTTGCATGATCAAAAGGAAAGTGGAAAAGAGATAAAGTATTTTGCAAAAGAAAGCGTAAAGATATAAATAGCAAACAAAAATGAACTGAATCAAAAAGTTGCAATGCTCATTTCATTAAACCTGAAGGTACAAACATAATTTGAAAGCAAATAGCTATTACAAAATAAAGAAAATGCAAACAACAAGAAACAAAGGCCTAGTGACTAATCAATACAAGGATGAGCTGTCCTGTCTGAAACACTGGCTTTTAGGAGGATAATCTGCTGAAGTCGACTGAAGTTTCACTTGGCGGGCAGAGGGTTACTCTGGACATTGGGACTGTCCTTAAAGGAGAGGACTTTGTTCCTCATCAGCTCTTGTACTCTAGCCTTCAATGCAAAGCATCTTTCCAAGTTATGGCCTGCACCACCTTGATGGTATTCACAATGAAGATCAGCCCTATAGCCGGCTGGAAGAGGATTTGAAGGAGGAGGCAGAGGCCTTGTTGTAATCAAATCTTGTTGAACCAAACTAGGATAAAGTTCAGTGTAAGTCATGGGAATGGGATCAAATTGACCCCTATTACGATACTGGCTCTGTCCTGCAGCTGGACGTTGGAAAACTTGAGTTGGTCGTGGTGCAGCAACCACGGGAGTAACAGCAGCAAATGTAGGGTGAATGGTATACTGAGGTTGGGGACCAGGCTTTCTCACTTTAACCATTATAGCATTAGTCTGATCTTCCTTCTTCTTCTGAAAGTTCCCGTAGGATTTCTTCACAGCATTAGAAGATTGAGCAACCTTTGACACTTTTCCTTTCTTAAGACCTTCCTCGAGTCTTTGGCCAATAGTAACCAAATCAGTGAAATTAGAGGAAACACTTCCAACCATTTTCTCCCAATAGAACGAGGACAAGGTATCCATAAACATTCCAGTTAATTCCTTCTCGGCCAGGGGAGGTTCCACTTGGGAAGCCAACTCTCTCCAGCGCTGAGCATACTCCTTGAAAGACTCTCTATCATTCTGAGACATGTTTTGTAGTTGACGACTATCAGGAGCCATGTCAAGGTTATACTTGTATTGTTTCATGAAGGCATTGGTGAGGTCTTGGAAATTGTGAATAGAGTTTTGCTCAAGACCCATGTACCATTTGAGTGATGCCCCACTCAAGCTATCCTGAAAACAGTGGATAAGCAACTTCTGATCTTTGGCATGAGCAGTCATCCTGCGAAGATACATGACTAAATGAGCTCTTGGGCAAGAGTGACCTTTGTACTTCACAAAATCTGGAGTTGTAAACTTATGAGGCATAACAAGGTCAGACACTAAGCACAGGTTGTCTGCATCTATATTAAAGAAATCAGTACCCTCAACGGCTTTGACTCTCCTTTCTATGCTTTGAAACTGCTCTAGGACAACTTCGGGTTCAACAAAGTTCTCATGGTCTTCACCTTGAGCACTGTCAGCATTGTACTCATAAAGGGGATTCTCAAAAGAAGCTCGAACAGTCTGTGGAACAGCATGAACTACAGGTCTGGGCTGGGTGAAAACAGGAGCTTGAAAGACAGGCATAACATTCTGACCAACCATAGCAGTAGATGCAAGAAGTGGAGAATAGTTGTGTGGCAAACCAAACTCTGGCCAAGTTGAAGGTGGCACTTGAACTGGTGGAGGATCAGCACTTGAAACTTCCTGGATGACTGTCCTTTGGGGAGGCTCCCCTCTAGCAAGCAAAACTTGAAGCATCTCAGTGAGTTTAGTCATGCTCGACTTAAGTTCATCGATCTCCATTCGGACCTCAACATTGTGTATCTCTTGCTCTGACATCTTGCGTCTGTAATTAGCTCTAGTCCGGTATCAGTGTCGAGGGATCAATTTGACGACTCACTGACAAACACTGGAATATAGAGATAATTGGCAATGAGTAACTGGACAAACAGACGCGTGCAATGAGTCATGTAAAGATGCAAATGATATGCAATGCAAACAGGATACAAAACACACATAGCAGGATCAAGGGTTCGAGATCACATCATGAAGTCTAGGTAAAGAACCAACCACAGGGTGTGTACTAGGGTTCTTGTATCTGCAGAGCAAGGTTCTAAAGAGTTCTCAGAGTCGACAACCCATCTTTCGGATTTTATCGACTTCCCAATTGCTCGGTGATCGATAAAATCCTCAAGAGAGTCTCGTCTGAGCGTAGTATCGCGTATCAATCATTTAGGATTACTCCCTCATAATCCTCGCACTACATCCTAAATAGGCCAAGTGGGGTAAAGGGTAACTAATGGTCATCAGTATCTCTGGCTCCTAGGTCGAAAGTAGTAACGCATTCATGATTGCTCGTTCAACATATACCACTTCCAAGAGGGCCTCAACTGAATATGGACTTCAAGTTCCCTCCTTTGGGATTTCTCCCTCGATGTTCCCTTGACTATGTCCTCGGTTCCTAAACATATGTGTTCTCTCAAGTCCGGGTTAGGACTTATCTCACCACTCAATAGTAGTACCCTGCACACAGAAAATCCAGTACAGACAGAGATATATACAAATATATACAGATATACAGATATAACAGATGTATACAAGTAAACAAGCAAGACATAAATAACACAAGCAAAAAACTAAGGTAGGCTTAACCCTCAAAATTGATCCCCAGTGAAGTCGCCATTTCTGTTGCGGTGAAAATCGGATAACAAATTATTAATTAACTTGCATCATTTTCTTTTACAACCGACTTTGATTTATCCAAAGGAAAGGTTCAAGATCGTTAAAAACCTAAAGGGGGAGATCTAAGGTTCGGGGGTTGGTTATACAAAGGGAAGGTATTAGCACCCTAAGTATCTGTAGTACTCTACAGGAACACCTTGTATAAGTTTTTGTTATGTTATGTTTGCATGCTAAGATAATATGTAAAAGATAAAGGTAAAGACCTAGGTATGTACACTAAGTATGGTCTAAGGGTGTAAAAAGAAAATGTGGAATCCGGGAAGGCATTGGATGTAAAGGAAAAAGATGGAAAAAGAAAAAGGTAGCTCGCTAAGACATCGCATCTCGTGCCTACGTATCCTGACGGGAATGGAATCAGAGCATTCGTAGTTCCCCTCAACGGGGGTGAGGAACTCTTGACTGTGGTCAAGGTTCCAAGGGAAAGTAGGGTAAAAAGCTTGAAAGCAAAGCTTGTAAGGATGGATTGGTTAGGAGAAAGAGATTAATTGCTATCTCTTGAAAGGATTGTGAAAGGTTGGACCATCTTAAAGGAGAAGATATTAATAGCTATCTCTTTGGGAAGGCCAGGTCAGAAGGGAGAAGAGATTAATGGCTATCTCTTGTGAAATGGTTTGAGGTTAAAAGGGTATTTGAGCTATCTATGACATGAAGTCAATAGAGAGACTTTTCCTTTGGAATGGAAATATAAGAAACAGGCAAAACAGATGGACAAGTGTATGATAAACAGCAATATGTACAGCTAATGCTTAGGCAAGTCAATAGCTCAAAAGATAGTACATCAAAATCAGGATTTAATCACAATCAAAAGCAAAAAGAATTAAACTCAAAATGAATATCGGGAATTAATTAAAGTGAAAAATACAAAATGTCAAGATTAAATTAAGAATGAACTAAAATAGAATCTAATTAGATTAAACCAAAATCTACTTAAAAAGTTAATTAACTAGTTAACTAATTTAAAATAAAAACTAATTAATTAAATTCTAATTAAACTAAATAACTAATTCTAACACTAACAAAAAAACTAATAACTAATTCTAAAAACTAATTCTAGTTCTAAATAAAAAACTAATCGAACTAGTTCTAAAAAGATTAAATAACTAAACTAATTCCTAACTTAACTAACTAAACTAAACTAATCTCTAACTTAATTAATCAATTAAACTAGTTTATAATTTATTAAACTAAATAAAAACTTAAATTACTAAAACTAATAAAACTAATTCATAACTAAATTCTAATAAATAAAAAACAAATAATTAAAAGGCTAGAATCTAAATAAAAAAAACTAGATAAATAAATTCAAAGTTCTAAAAAAACGAATTAACCTCTAACTAAACTAATTAAATTGAACTCTAAATGAAAACTATTAAAATAAAAGGGGTGCAAAATGAAGTGTTAGTATGTGAGGCAAAACAAACTGAAGCCCAAGCCCACAAGAGAAGGGGTTGCTGGATCAGGTAAGTTGACCCGTTGGGTCTTGACACAACCTAACATACACTTGAGAAGATGGAAACTAAGAGGGAACAATTGATTAAAGCAAAGGCAGAAACACTACCTCCACAAACTCGTTTCTCCTCGAAATAGTTCAGATACAAGTCCAGATTTGGATGAAGATCATCGCGCCTCACCGTGAACGAGTCAGCACCTTCCTCTGCGAAGAGCAACACAAGAGTACTCAGGTGATTCCGGCTTTCTTCGCTACCATTTTCGCTCGAGCTTCTTCGACCTCGAATCTTTTCTGGCGCGACAAACTCCTCTCTCACGATTGCCCTCTCGTTCTCTCTGCGTCGTTTTCAAAACTGCGGCGGATTCTCCTTCGTATCTCCTCTCTCGCTTCGCTTCTGTTCGCTCTTAACGTTCGATTCTCTCTCTGTTTCACTCGGCACTGCGAATTGTGAAGGGTTTGTGAGGTTGTTTAAGCGGCGATTTGCAGTTGAAAAATGAGGTGGAGAAGGGTGGTCTGATGGTGGATGACGGGTCATGTGAGTGATGTTGACGAAGCTTCAAAAGGGCGAGGTTACGATGAAGTTTGTTGTGGTTCAGTATGGTTGACAGTGATGATTTTGAAGGTGATGAAGATGTGAGTATGAAAAGTGATGGCGGTGCGCTTACTTTCTTGGTCAGAAACGTGGTGCTGTGTAGTAAACACGATGAAGAACGTACGGTTGTTGTGAGGATATGAAGATGATTTGTGGAGGTTTGGAAGTGAAGGTGGAGGTACAAGATGATGGTTTTACAGACTGAACAGGGGAGTTTTTGGTGATTGATGAAGGAAAAAGTGGTCTTATGGGTGAGGAGCCGTTTGGAAAAGCCTCGTTTGGAATAAGGTTTTTGAGGTGCTGTGTTTTCTCCCTCCCCCCTCTTCGAGTCTCTTCATCTCCCTTTATTTTGAATTTCTCTGTTGCACTAATGTGTTGTTGTTGTCAATTGTCCAGGTTATTGTTGGTTCTTGTTGTTGAAATGTCGTTCTCAATGTTACAACTTTTGAATTATTTAGAAATGCTGCTGGAAATACTTTTTTGATGCAGGTTTTATGTTTTGCAAAAATGAAGCAAAGTGCAGAGTTTTTTTAGAGTTTTATGGACAGTCGTAGGGGTAGCAGGATGGTGTAAATTGGTTATGCTGACTTGTAGCAGGTGTGGCGTGGAGATTTGCAGGATGAGTAGCAGCATTCTTGGCTCTTTTTGGTTGTAATAAAAAAAATGAAATGGGCCTTAATAATAATAGTAACAAGTGACACAAAAACGATAACTAAAATAATAACAACAATAAATATCTAACTAAAAATACAAAAATAATAATAAATAGAACTAAAAACAAAATAAAACAACTTGAATTCCTATATTTTTTTTTAAAATTATTTTTTTTAACACAAGAGAAAATAAAAACAAATTAGATTAACTAAATTAAGGAAAATTAAGAACTTAAAAAAACTAAATTAAGGTTAAAACTTAATTAAAAACTAAACTAATCACATTATATTTAGACTAAAATTAAAAGTAAACCAAAATAAAATTAATCCAATCCAAACTAAATTAAAATAAAATCTAGCCTATAATTAAAATTAAATTAAGTAAAAGAAATAAAACTATAATTGAAAAACAAGCTAAATTAAATATAAACTAGAAATAATTTTAAAATGATTTAAGATAATTATCTAAATAACAATAAAATAAAACAAAAAGAGAAAATGCATGATTAATGAGATGTTTACTAAAAAATGCGAAAACAGAGACTGACTCAGAATGATATGAAATGATCAGAAAAATCTGAGGGTAAAATTTGGGGTACAACAGTTGCCCCTATTTAAATAGCTTTACCGGATGGTACGAGGGATAGAAATCCTCGAGAGATCAAGGTGAAAGGTATTTAAATATAGCAGACCGAAAATTTTGCCCTTAGATAGAATGCAGATGCTAAGGACAGCTAACAGACATACAAATGCAGACATGCCATGGACTTCTAGTATGATGGAAATGATAGAATGGTAAATGCACAAATGCAGAAAGGACGAAAGCAGAAGGGACAAAGTCCACACCATGAGCAATTACTCACTGGGGATGACAACAAAACTGGGGAAGCTGAAACAAAACTGGGGAAGACTAAAGTGATTAGAACAACTGGTTCAAGCAAGACCGGCTGACACTGGGGAAATGAAAGATACTCTTACTGGGCATGGAGCCAGAAAGAAGACTCGATCTCCACTGGGGATCAATTTGAAATGAAAGGATAGACATCTGGGATTTTATTATACTGAAGAGTTCAAACGGGATCTTCAAGAAAAGCCAAAAAAGACAGAGATATGCACATCCAGAAACACATCAGATGGCAAAAGAAACCAGACATCCAATAATAGCTTTGAATGGAAGGTACAAGTCACAATATCTAATAATGGCTTTAGATAAAGGTGAGCAAACAAGACTATATGACATTGAATAAAAGGACACCAGGCATTCAATAATGGCTTTGAATGGAAGGTACAAGTCACAATAGCTGAGAATGGCATCAGATGAAAGTGAACAAGGTAAAGAAACCAGACATCCAGTAATGGCTTTGAATGAAAGGTACAATCACAATATCTGATAACGACTTCAGATGAAAGTGAATAAGGTAAAGAAACCAGACATCCAGTGATGGCTTTGAATGAAAGGTATAACTCACAATATCTAATAACGGCTTTAGATAAAGCGAACAAGGACTCGATCTGAAAAAAAACATCAAAAGGAGAGACACATCCGGATAGGCATCGGATGGTAGAGAAACCAGACATTCAATAACGGCTTTGAATGAAAGGTATAACTCACAATATCTAATAACGGCTTTAGATAAAGTGAGCTAGGACTCGATCTGAAAAACATCAGAAAGAGAAACACATCCGGATAGGCATCGGATGATGTAAAACCGGACATCCAATAATGGCTTTGAATGAAAGGTATAAATCACAATATCTAATAACGGCTTTAGATAAAGTGAACAAGGACTCGATCTGAAAAACATTAGAAGGAGAGACACATCTGGATAGGCATCAGATGGTAGAGAAACCAGACATCCAATAACGGCTTTGAATGAGAGGTATTACTCACAATATCTAATAATAGCTTTAGATAAGAGTGGACAAAAATTACATTCAAAAATGACTTTGAATGCAAAGGAACCAATCATCCAATAATGGCTTTGGATGAAAGGTATGAATCACAATATCTAATAATGGCTTTAGATAAGAGTGAATAAAGTAAGGATCCAAGAAATCATTGGACAAAAGGAATCACAATATCCAAGAAAGCATTAAGTGACTGTGAACTTTCAGGAATAGCACTGAAAGATATCCAAGAAAATTTGATTGTGGTTACAAAAGGTAGGCAAAACTTCCAGGAATAGCACTAAGATATCCAGGGATGGCACTGGAGATCAAAAGAGACAAACATCCAGGAATGGCACTGGAGATCACAAGAGACAGACATCCAGGAATGGCACTGGAGTGAGAAAATATAAAGATCCAGGAATGGCACTGGAATGAGAGTAGACCAACATCTATCAACAGGATTAGATGTGTAAGAGAATGACAACATTCAGGAATGGCACTGAATGAAAGGACAGGTAACATTTTGGTAAGGCAAGACGTGGATAACGACACGACCTACATGACTTCATGACCATTTTGATATGCGTATTGTAGATTTCTGGAGAATGTGATACTTGCAGGTGGCCGGAGATGGCCGGAGAAGATGACCGGAGGTCATTCTCCGGCCGGTGAGGTTTTCAGATTAGGGTTTTGGGACTTTTAAACACCGCCGTTTGATTTAGTTGATCCAACGCTCATTAGTGTGCCAACACATTAATGAAGTACACTCCCCCTCACGTGACTCCATTTTGGTCTCAGATACTTGCATGTGTGTGTGCGTGATAATTGTGGTGTGCATGCCTTGTGATTCGTTGGATTGTGTTACTTTTCTTGACTGATTGATCATGTGATTGTAAATGAGTCAAATGTTTGGCTGAGGGTGCACCATAATTCACACACACACACACACACGCCTTATTGGACTGGATTTCAAAATGCTTTTCACACCCCCATGTTCTGAGCCCAATTCATTTTAAACTTCATATGTTATTTTCGCCACACCCCCTGCATTATTTCTTTGCATTTTATTTTCCTTTTCTCTACATGTTTCATTTTCTTTTATTAAAAATGACAAAATGCATTAAATAATTCTACAAAAATTCATATAGCATCATAATTCATTAAAATAATTTTATCTTATTTTTATTTCTGATTTTAATCGATTTTGTTCATATTTTCTTATTTTTCTTTTAATTTCTTTTTAAATGTTGTTCTTCATTACACATGCCCATTTCACATTTATTTTTGCATAGTTCTAAAATGGTTTTGCACTCATTCTTTTTGTGATGTCTAAACAACATCTTAAATCATCTAAAAAACTTTTCACTTTATTTTTAAAGTCATTTTATCTTGGGTTTTGATGTTCATGTTTGAGCTTTTTTTTGATATGTTTCAATGAGACTTTGTGAGACCTTTTGATCATGTTTCCTTTTTGTGTTTTGACATGAGTTTTGATGCATGTTTAGCCCCTGACTTAGGTTGGTTGGGACCTATTTTCATATTTTTGTCATGTGATTTTGTGATTGTTTGATACCTTGCATTTGAAGCAACATTTGTGCATATTCTTCTACTTCCATCTAACATGATTTTGATGAGGCACTTGTGCCACCTTGTTATGCTTGTTTTGTGTGAGATTATAGGGTTTGTTTAGAGGGTTATAGGTCCTTCTTGATTCATTTATAGGTCCTTTTGATTGGTGATTACCTTTGATGCGTGTTTATGCATTTTAACTTGCATTTTTGACTTAATTACACATCTCATTTCTTCTTGTGCTCTACATGATTTGTGTTTGCATTGTGTATGTCATTTCATTTATATAATTTGCATATCATCAATTGTATGCTACTGGTCTATATGCATTCATACTCATTTCATATGTCATGCATCTTTAACATGTAAATTTGTGCATCTAATTGAAACTTGTTTCTCTCCTTTTCATTTCTTCTTCATCTATTTTCTTCCACTTGAATCTTTTCATCCATGACTTGTAAGATTGTTCATATGCATTATAAGACATTCATAAATGATGCATACTTCTGACCTTGACATTTCATTAAGCATAAATACATGTTCATTTTGCATTTTTATTCATCTTTCATCAATCACTTTCATAGTGCATTTCTTTGATGTTTAAGACATTGTTTATGCAAAGTTTGCTTGTGTTTGGTACCTTAACCTTATAGGACTTCCTTATGGTGTACATACTGACCTTGAGTACTTCTCAACCCTTAGAACATTTCCTCTTTTAGTTCTTAACTTGTTTGATCTTTACTTGTTAGTCTTTTCTTACTTCATTACTTGTAAGTAGTTTTGCTAACATTTTCAGGGGCTAATGGTAAGTTGAGTGTGTGGATATGCTTCCATACACACCTTCTTCCCTCATCTTTTTTAAGCTTTCTCTTTTGTGTTTGTGCAAAGCATTTCAATGCTTTCTTTGTTCAACCTCTTTCATCCCTTTGAGTTCTTAACTTAACTTCAATCTTTGAAGTAAGTTAGAACTTGCTCTTCTCCTCTCTTCTTTTATACTTAGGGTTCTCATACCACACTTAACCCTTAGGATCTCCAAGCATGACAACATTAGGGTGAGTCTTAGTCCCCTTTAGTCTTTACCTTTGTTCTTTTTTAGTCTCTTCTCTCATCTCAAAACAACTTTAAAACACCTAATAAAGGTTGAAACATCTTCATGTGTCATGAGCCTTATTCCATGGGGGGGGGGGGGGGGGGGGGGTTTGCATACATTCCATCTTGGAATGTGCTATAGGTTTTCTAGCATGATGTACAAGTCTTTAACATGAATTGATTTCACAAACAAACCAAAACCACTTCTTCATTAAAAAATAACAAAAAACATTTAATAAAGGGAATAGGCTAGTGTACTTAAGCCTTTAACCTTGGAAGTAAGTTTGAGGATTTTCCTCATACTTAGTGTATTTCATCATCATTTCATTTTGGAATGACGCATGAGATGCACATTCCATTGAAAAAGACTTAGGTACACTTACCTATGCAAAACACTTCAAATAAAAAACTTCTAAAACACTTCAAACAAACAAAAAACGTCTTTCCTTCGGGAATTCTCTTCTCATCTCACTCACTCTCAACGTACGAACGTGCTTCTCCTTGTTCTCTTGCAATACTATAACGGACTCGATTCAACGAGCCTGCAACACCTGAGTTAGAACATTAGCTGTTCTCTAAAAAACACACTATTTTCCCTTAGTTAAGGGGAACTACGTCGCTCTGATTCTCATGTTCCCGATGAGATACGTAGGCAGTGGGGTAGGGCCCATTCGAGTACTTCTTTTATTTTCCCTACATTTGTTACTCGTTCACCTTCCATTCCTTTTCCAGCATCTTTTCTATCACCCTTTGAGCACTACTTCAAGCGTGGATCCCGTCGAGTACGACGGACGTGAAGGGGTGCGATAACCTTCCCTTCACGTAATCGACTCCCTTACCCAGTCTCTTTGGTTCGCAAGACCTCATTCTTTCCTTTCTCCTGGGTTTGTGCAGCATTACCCTTCCCTTTCTTTGGGATGAAAATGCCTGGCTGGCGACTCTCTTCTCTTTCTTCTGCGCCACTTTCGGGTTTGTACCTAGATGAAAATCCCGGGAGCGACAGTTGGCGACTCTGCCGGGGACCGAACCCAGAATCTCTGGTTTCGCTGCGAGTCTCTCCTAGCGCTTGTTTGTTTCTGCTTATTGGGTGTTTGATTTGTGTTTGCTTTAGTTTAGCTTTACTGCTTTTATTTACAGCTTTATCGCTTTACTTTACCGCCTTTATCGCATTTTATTTATATCATGCATCATATATTCTGGACTGTCTGGTTTCCTTTGGCGAGATGGGATTGTTACTGTGAGATGAACCCATTACCTAGGCTCGAGTATACTTTAGGACTTAGAGTGAACAGTCACAGGGCTCTCATGGTATTTAGCCACGGGAGTAGTTGTGAGTTCCACAACCAGATTGCGACTTTCTTAGGATTATCTTGATTTGAGGGTCTTCCTCATTCAGGGTATGACTTTGAGAGTTATGTGCATCTGGTGACCGATCATTGAGGACCTTAGTGGAAACATCCCTCTTTAGTGGTGACAGTGGCAGTCCACATTCTGTGGCAAACCCATTCGCACCCGAGGGCCCACTCTGGAACTTGCATAGGATGGCCTTTATTTTGTGGTGAATCAGATGACGATCTCTTTGTTTGGCGATAGCATTGTATCCTACGGGCTGAATGTGCTATTGCTTATCATTCCGGGATCCGAATCTGAGGATCCTACCTTTTAGAACACACCTGTGAGATGGGGGTTATTTACAGGTTTGCAGGTAACCTTGACCTTCTACCTACCCTTTTGTGTGGTTCTCATATGATCAGTGATTTGGGTATTTTGTTATGGTATTCTGGATCTGGTTCTTTACTGGTGCTTGGGTCTGATATTCTTGATATGATGCTACACAGACACTTGGCTCCCTCACAGTTATTTCACTGACACTGCAGATTCTGGCTCTGATCACATGCCTAGCTGTATCTCATTGCATACATCATTAACATTTTATGTTTTTCTTTCCCAGGTCTCAGTATTGTTTCCGATTCCGGTGGGTATTTTCTCTACGTCAAATGGAAGGTCCTCCAAGAAAGAATAATGTGCATTACTGGTTTCTGAAGCCTAAAGTGGTACAGATCAAAGAATTGGCAGATTTAATGGACAGTAATCAGCTGGATAAGTTCAGAAAGAGGTTTGGGAACATCTTGAGTTATGTGAGCCTTCTTACTCCAGATCAGCACGATACTCTGCACACGCTCTTGCAATTTTATGACCCTCAGCTCGGTTGCTTCATTTTCAATGATTATCTGCTGGTACCTACCTTGGAAGAGTTCTCTGATATTCTGAAGATTTCTGTCAAGGATACTCCTCCTCACTACAGTTCAAAGAAGGCTATTCTTGATAATGTCATTGCAGAGGCTATTCATTTGAGGGTATCTGTGGTTAAAGATAATGTTAAGGAAAAGGAGGGCTGTAAAGGGTTCCATCTAGATTTCTGATTAAAGAAGCAAAGAAGAGTTTTGCTGATGGTGATTTGGTTACCTCTAATGCAATCTTAGCTCTTTGTGTGTACGGAATTTGTCTGTTTCCGAATATAGCTAAATTTATTGACATGGATGCAATCAGTATCTTTGTCAAGAAGAATCCAATCCCAACTTTGTTGGGCGATGTATACCATTCCGTGCATTACAAGAATGAGAAAAAACGAGGAAGATTGGTAGTATGATGTGCTCCCTTATTCCATGCTTGGTTTTATATACATTTGCCAAAGACAGGAGCTTTTGTGGATATCCGAGGAACTGTTAAGTGCTCCAAGAGGCTGATGGGGTTGACTTCTGAAGATATAGTTTGGTGGCATCGGAAAGATACGGTGGGTATACCTATTCTTATTAGTTGTTGAGCTTTTCCAAATGTGCCTCTGGTAGGAAGGAGGGGAGGAATCAACTAAAATCATGTCCTCGCGCTGAAGCAGTTTGGACACGCATTAAAAGAACCTCCTTTGGAAAAAGACGTGGCGGAATCCTTGTTTTATCTTGCTAAAGATGACGACCAGGTGCCATTTTCTATTGCTGAAGCCTAGAACACTCGGGTTAAGAAATGTAAGATGGAGTTTGGGAGACCTGATCCTACAACTTATCCTTCTTATACTAAGTGGATGAAGCGCCGGGTAGCCATTACATTGTTGCCATTCTCTGTCGAGCCTCCGTTATATCCCAAGGTAGTGGAGCCAAGGACCTCGGTGCCAATTGAAGAATTCCAAAAGCTGGAAGCTTTAGTTCATGAACTCAGGGTTGAGAATACGGACGTCACCAACCTGTATTAGAAAGCTGCATTTGATCATAGAGGGTTGGAAGAAAGAGTCCACATTGCTGAGAAGATGGATGAAAGCAGGAAAAAAGAACTCGAAGGGAGGCTGAATTATTTCCAAAGACGGGGCTTAATTGATAAGAATAATGCCAAAGAACGTCAGAATATCAAGAAGTCTTTGAAGGAAGCTAATGAGGCTATTACCTTATGGCAACAAAAATGGGCCGATGAACAGAAGCACCAAGCCAAGGTAGAGGAAGAGTTTAAAGCTAAGGTGGAAGAATTGGAAGCTACGCCAAGACCTTAGATGAAGAATTGAAAGCTGCACATGCTCAACGACGGAGTTACCGAGATAGTTTGGAAGAAAGTCAGAACCTATTACAGGAAGCTCAGGCTGAAATAGCTGATCTCAAGATCCGGGCAAAAGTAAAGAAGTCCAGGACAGAGCCAGACTATGGTAGCACAAGTGGGGAAGAATTGTGTCAGAATATCAACACTTTGTACCAATCCTTCAGTTTAAGAGAACGCTTGATCAGAGGCCTGATTGAGGCGCCGGAAGATCCCGAGAATGCTGTGCTATTTGAGGAAGTCAAGAGGCTCACTCTAGGGTTGTAGGATGTGGTGTTTCGCCCGTTTTAGCTTTCATTATATTGATGCTATCCGATTACCTACAGGATTGTTGTAGGAGTCGCTGCTTTAATTTCTGAATTTGGGTTGTATGTTTTCAAATATTTGTTCAGACTCAGTCCCCTTGGGTTTTCTCCCAGTTATGATATGCTCAGTATTTTCTCCAGTGGCTTTCTTGATATTACATCACTATTCAGTGACACCTGTCTACAACATCACTTCACAGGATTCTACACTTATTTATGCACTTGCCTGAATGAATATTCTTATCAACTGCTGTATCTCGTATGCTATCAGAATGCTGCAGACTTCTGAAATACCGGAATCGGGGCACGAAAAGGCCTGGGAATAAAAAAACATAGCATTGCATTGCATACATTTCATTCTTGAATTTTTGTTTGTTTTTCAGGTACCCTATCTGGTTCTCATGTTTATTCTGTCAACATGAAGTATTGTTACCGATCACATACATCACTACTCCACACGAGGCAATAGAAATAGAATGGTTGATCAAATTCAGAATGATTTGGCTAAGATGAAGGCCCGTATGGACCAGTTCATGGCTCTCATGACTGGTATGGCACAGAACCAAGAGTGGTTAAGACTTATGGTTGAGCGTCTAGAGGTCACGCCGGAAGGTAATCACGTTGACAATTCATAGCCAAGGGCCGATCCTCCTCCTGGTGGTACTCCGATTCCTAATGGTAACTGCCAGAAATGTTGGTGCTAATGAGGATGTTCAGGAAGATCAATTCACTTTACTGGATGCTGATATGGGTAACCCCAATGACAGAAGGTATGATGAGTTGGCTAAAAAAATCAGGGCTATGGAGTGCAAGAACTCTCTAGGCATTGATGTTACTAATCTGGGTCTGGTACCGGGAGTTAGTATTCCTCCAAAATTCAAGCCACCCACTTTTGACAAATATCACGGCAATACGTGTCCCCAAACACATATTCAGGCTTACTTTGGAAGAATCTCAGCCCACACTGATGACGAGAAGTTGTGGATACATTACTTTCAAGACAGTTTGGTTGGAGCTTCATTGACTTGGTACATGAAGTTGAACAGGGTTGATGCGAGAAGCTGGAAAGATTTGGCAGAAGCGTTTCTAAATCAATATCAGTATAATATCGATATGGCTCTCAACCGCACTCAACTGCAAGGGTTGTCGCAGAGCGCTAAGGAAAGCTTTAAGGAGTACGCGCAAAGATGGAGAGAAATGGTCGCCCAGGTTCAACCCCTTTTGCTTGAGAGAGAAATGGCAGATATGTTCATGGGTACCCTGCAGGGGACATTTCTTGACAGATTGGCTGCTTGTCCGTCGACAGGATTTTCTGATATCGTAATTGTGGGTGAAAGGATTGAGAATTTGTTGAAACAGGGGAAGATTTAGGATGTAAGTGGTGCTGGTTCTTCAGGAACAAAGAAACCTTTTGCTAATGGGCAGAGAAGGAGAGAAGGCGAGACAAATGCTGGGCACAGAGGACGAGGAAAAGGACGTTCTCAGGCTTATTACCAAGTGGATGCAGTGACAATTCCAACACCACCTGTTCAGCAACAGCAGCCACAACAGCAGGTTCAATAACATCGACCACCGTTCCAACAAAGGTCTAGGCAGAGGGACCGCAAAATTGACCCTCTTCCTATGACTTACTCAGCATTGTTACCCCAGTTACTCCAATTGAAATTGGTCGAACTTCGTACCATGAAACCTCCTGTTGCTGGTAACTTGCCACCCAATTATGATGCTAATGCCCGCTGCGATTTCCATTCAGGTGCTCTGGGGGACACCACTGAAAAGTGTTGGGCATTTCAAAATAAGGTACATGATCTGATAGATGCTAAAGCAATCAACTTTTCTCCACCTCCTAATGTTCTCTAGAACCCTATGCCAAACCATGACGGGGAAAATGTGCACGCCATTGAGGATGGAAAAAGGTTGAACTTGGTGACAAATATCAATCGGGTGAAGACTCCATTACTGGTAGTGAAAGATCGTCTGTTGAAGGGAAAGATGTTCCCGGGTTGTGACAAAGATTGCTTGGAATGTATGGGTCAAAATGATGGTTGTGACAGACTGAGGTTTGGTTTGCAGAATCTGATTTATAAAGGCCGTCTACAGTTTGACCGTGTTGTGAAAGATAATGATGATCAACTGTGACAATTTATTATACCCCCGCTGAAATTCAGGTACCTGCGAGGGCAGCTCCTGTAGCGATTATCGCGCCGAAAAGACCCAGTCCTGTTACCATCACGGCGCCAAGGCCGGTTCCGTTTACCTCTGAGAAAGCAGTCCCATGGCACTATGGGGCGGATGTGTACCATGAGGGAAAGAAGCTGGAAGTTGGAACATCGGCTAGTTCAAATGTTGATAATATGGGTGGTTTAGACGACTTTACCAGGAGTGGAAGGTTGTTTGCTCCACAAACTCTTCAAAGTGATAAAGAAGTCGAGGCTACGGTGAGGGCTAAAGGAAAAGAAGTGGCTGAGAGTGTGCCCGTGCCTGAAACAGATCCCCAAATTACCTTTGACAGCGAAGTAGAGGAGTTTATGAGAATAATAAAGAAAAGTGATTACAAAATCGTGGATCAATTGAACCAGACGCCCTCAAAGATCTCAATTTTGTCATTATTGATGAGCTCTGATGCACACCGAGAGGCTTTGCTAAAGGTATTAAAGATGGCCTACGTTCCACAAGAAATTACTGTCAATCAGCTCGAGAGTGTGATTTCTAATGTCAATGTCAGCCATGGGTTGGGTTTCACGAGCCGAGATTTGACTTCTGAAGGTAGAAACCACAACAAAGCTCTGCATATTACAATGGAGTGTAAGGGCGTGGTGTTGTCCCACGTGCTCGTAGACACTGGTTCTTTGCTTAATGTCTTACCTAAAAAGGCGTTGATGAAACTGGAGGTTGATGGATTGATTTTGAGGCTGAGTGATCTGGTTGTCAGAGCGTTTGATGGGTCGAAACGATCTGTTTTCAGTGAAATGGAATTACCTGTGCAAATTAGACCTCAAGTATTCAAGTCTACATTCCACGTGATGGATATACAACTTATTTATAGCTGTTTATTAGGTCGCCCATGGATTCATACGGCCGGGGCTGTTACATCCACATTACATCAGAAGCTAAAATACGTGTTTGAAGGACAAGTAGTAACCGTGTGTGGTGAAGAGGACATCTTTGTCAGTCACTTGTCCACATTCAAGTATGTTGAGATGGATGGGGAAATTCATGAAACGCTTTGCCAGTCGTTCGAGGTAGTGAATATTGATAAAGCGCCTGAATCTTCTCCTACACCAGCTGGAGCCGGCATGCCAATTTCGTTTTATAAGCAGGCCGTCGAGGTTGTTAGAGCAGGCAATGCCCAGGGTTAAGGCAAGTTGATCGAGACACCAGTGAAAGAGGACAAGTTTGGTATTGGCTACCAACCATCTCTGGATTTGGCTACAAAGTACAGTGGACCCATCACATTCAGCAGTGGTGGAATCATATGTACAGATCAGTCTTGTGCGACTGCAGAAGATGGCATAGACAGTGATTGTGACTTGGACAATTGGGTACACCCATGTGTTTCGGGACAACAATTGCAAAACTGGTCAGCTGAGGACATCATTCCAGTTACTTTTCAAACAGAGTAATTTTCTTTGTTTTTCTCTAATCATCATGCATGCTAAAATCTTGCGCTCTGCCCAAGGTGTACAGATTCATTTGTAGGGCCACACATTTTCATTTGCAATTTTTAATCATTAATAAAGGACGTTTTGCATTCAAATTTCGTTCCCTGTCTTTCATCTTTTATTTTTGCACAAAAACATTAAAAATGGCAATGTCTTGTTTTCTTTTTGTTTTTTTTTTCAAAATAAATTCTAAAATAAAGTATGAACCCCCTCGTGCAGACTTGATCCTCCGGATTCCACTGATAATGGTTCTGCTATGGCCATGTATGACTTTGACAAACCGATTTATCAAGCCGAAGAAGGGGATGAAGAAGACTGTGAACTTCCCGAGGAATTGGCTAGATTGTTGAAGCAGGAGGAGAAGGTCATTCAACCTCACCAAGAGATAATTGAGGCTATCAACATCGGTTCCAAGGATGCAAGGAAAGAAATTAAGATTAGAGCCAGTTTGCAGGCCAAGGTAAAGAAAGAGCTGATCAATATGCTGCAGGAATATGTCGACTTCTTTGCTTGGTCATATCAAGATATGCCGCGGTTAGATACAGACATTGTTGTGCACAGGTTGCCGTTGAAAGAGGGTTGTCCTCCTGTTAGACAGAAGCTCCGGAGAACTAAACCAGAGATGGCTCTCAAAATCAAAGAGGAGGTACAAAAACAGTTAAATGCGGGATTTCTGGCCGTCACCAATTACCCACCATGGGTTGCAAATATTGTTCCTGTGCCGAAGAAAGATGGTAAGGTCAGAATGTGCGTTGATTACTGGGATCTAAATAGAGCAAGTCTGAAGGATGATTTTCCTTTACCTCATATCGACGTGCTGGTTGATAATACAACTCAGTTTTCAATGTTCTCATTCATGGACGGTTTCTCCGGGTACAATCAGATCAAGATGGCACGTGAGGATATGGAGAAGACCACGTTCATTACCCCTTGGGGTACATTCTGTTATAAAGTGATGCCTTTTGGGTTGAAAAATGTAGGGGCAACGTATCAGCGGGCAATGGTAACATTATTTCACGATTTGATTCACAAAGAGATTGAATGCTATGTGGATGATATGATTGCCAAGTCGCGAACAGAAGAAGAACACCTGATTAAATTAAAGAAGTTGTTTGAAAGGTTGAGAAAGTTCCGTTTGAGGTTGAATCCGAACAAGTGCACTTTCGGGGTGCGTTCTGGAAAGCTGCTGGGTTTCATCGTAAGTGAAAAAGGGATTGAGGTCGATCCTGCCAAAGTGAAAGTAATACAAGACATGCCTGAGCCGAAAACAGAAAAAGAGGTTAGTGGTTTTCTAGGTAGATTAAACTACATTGCAAGGTTCATATCTCACCTAACAGCCACGTGCGGACTAATATTCAAATTGCTAAGAAAAGATCAGACGGTCAGGTGGAATGACGATTGTCAAGTGGCATTCGATAAAATAAAAAGATATTTGCAGGAACCTCCAATTCTAATACCTCCGGTTCTAGGGAGGCCTTTGATAATGTACTTGACAGTGCTCAAAGAATCCATGGGTTGTGTTCTCGATCAACACGACGAGACAGGTAGGAAAGATCATGCTATCTACTACCTGAGCAAAAAATTCACTGACTGCGAGTCCCGATACTCAATGCTTGAGAAGACATGCTGTGCACTGGCATGGGCTGCTAAGCGATTGAGGCAGTATATGCTCATGCACACAACTTTGTTGATTTCCAAAATGGATCCGGTCAAGTTCATTTTCGAGAAACCAGCACTGACAAGCAGAGTTGCACCGTGGCAAATGGTTTTGACAGAGTATGATATCCAGTATACTTCTCAAAAAGCCATCAAAGGAAGTATCATGTCATACTATCTTGTGCAACAACCAATTGATGATTACCAACCCATGAAGTTTGATTTCCCTGATGAGGACATCATGTTTCTCAAAGTTAAAGACTGCGAGGAACCACTCCCGGAGGAGGGGCCAGACCCTGAATCCAAATGGAGTTTGATGTTTGATGGGGCCGTCAACATGAATGAATGCGGAGTTAGAGCAGCTCTTATCACACCGGAGGGTGTTCATATGCCCTTCACTGTCCAAGTAACTTTCGGATGCACCAACAATGAAGCAGAATACGAAGCTTGTATAATAGGGATTGAGGAGGCGATTAATTTGCGAATTAAGACCCTCGACATCTTTGGTGATTCAGCTTTGGTAATCAATCAAGTGAATGGGAATTAGTACATGCACCAGACACATCTGATTATGTATAGAGATTATACTAGAAGATTGTTGACCTTTTTCACAACAGTAAAGCTGTATCATATTCCTCGAGATGAGAATAAGTTTGCTGATGCCTTGGCCACATTGTCCCCTATGATCAAAGTGCAAAGGTGGAACCATGTACCCAAGATTAATGTGTCTCGTCTTGACAGACCTGCATTTGTGTTTGCTGTTGATGCAACATCCGATGATAAGCCATGGTTTCATGACATCAAGTGTTTTTTGAAAAGTCAGGAGTACCCGCCTGGGGCATCTACCAAAGATAAGAAGACTTTAAGGAGATTTTCTGGTAGCTTCTTCCTGAACCAAGATGACGTGCTGTACAAATGGAATTTTGACATGGTTCTGCTCAGATGCGTGGATAGACACGAAGCAGACCTGTTAATGCAAGAAGTGCATGAAGGCTCTTTCGGTACCCATGCCGGGGGACATGCAATGGCAAAGAAACTATTAAGGTCGGGGTATTATTGGCTAACAATGGAGACAAATTGTTGCAAGTACGGCCGCAAATGTCACAAGTGCCAGATTTATGCAGACAAAGTGCATGTGTCTCCGAATCCATTGAGTGTCATGTCCTCTCCTTGGCCCTTTGCAATGTGGGGCATTGATATGATAGGAAAAATTGAGCCTACTGTTTCAAACGACCATCATTTCATCTTGGTCGCCATTGATTATTTCACGAAGTGGGTTGAAGCAGCATCTTATGCCAACGTCACTAAGCAGGTGGTAGCTCGTTCCCTGAAACGGGATATCATTTGTCGATATGGAGTGCCCGAGAGAATTATTATTGATAAAGGTTCTAATTTGAACAACAAAATGATGGCTGAGCTGTGCCGGGACTTCAAAATTGAACATCACAATTCTTCACCGTATCGCCCGAAGATGAATGGCGCTGTTGAGGCGGCCAATAAGAATATTAAGAAGATTGTGCAAAAAATGGTCATCACATATAAAGATTGGCATGAGATGCTACCGTTCGCCTTGCATGGGTACCGAACGTCAGTACGCACGTCTACTGGGGCAACACCATTCTCACTTGTGTACAGTATGGAGGCAGTCCTACCGATTGAAGTTGAGATTCCATCCCTCAGAGTCATGATGGATGTCAAATTAGACGAAGCTGAATGGGTTCGCGCCAGGTTTAATCAGTTAAGCCTTATTGAAGAGAAATGACTGACAGTTGTGTGTCGTGGGCAGTTATACCGACGAAGGATGAAGCGGGCATTTGATACGAAGGTGCGTCCTCGGGTTTACAAAGTTGGAGGTGTAGTACTCAAAAGGATCCTTCCTCCTAGTACAGATCACATGGGCAAATGGACTCCCAACTATGAAGGTCCATTCGTGGTTAAAAAGGTCTTCTCGGGCAGAGCCTTATTGCTTACAACCATGGATGGCGAAGACTTTCCATCCCCTGTTAACTCAGACGCAGTCAAAAAATACTTCGCATAAATAGACCCGCTGGATAAAAAAAAAGAGAGAGTCGAGGCAAAAAAGGGCATCCCGGCGAACCATAAAAACAGAATAAAAAGGTTCGAGAAAAAATTAGGGATATAAATGAAAAATTGTACACCCGGTGAGTTGAAAACCCGAAAGGGCAACTTAGGCAAAAAGGGGTATCCCGGTGGATTGAAAACCCGAAAGGGCGGTCCATGCAAAAGAAGGATTTAAGCAAATGATTGCGGTCTGAGTTATTTATACTCCATCACCGTTTCAGCAACTGACATTCCAAAGGATGGGAATCGGTCCAATCACTCCTCAGAAAGCAAGGTCGAGGAGTTTTGAAGACATACTGGCTATAGTAGAATTGAAACTCAGTGGAATGCCGTTTTCACATTGCCATTAGGATAGTTTCTTTTCTCAATTTACAGCAATCTCCTCTTTCCAGGGTTTGCTTCTGAATGTATTTGCCGATTTCAGGCATTCTTCAATAAATTGAATTTCAGTCAAAAGCTTCTTATTTTGTTTTTACCGCTTTGTTTGCAAAAACGTCCGTTTTTTTGATATAACATTGCATTTGAAAACATTGTGGCCTTACAATAACATGCGCAGGAAAACATTTAAAATCACTTTGAATGTTGAGTAATCCTGGATGGTGGATTCAAACCACGCAATATCTTGGGGCATGTGTGCGTATTCTTTTGTTGCAGGTAACAGGTACAAGCCTTTTCAAGAGCAAGGGTCATTTCTTCCAGACAAGTAATCACTTACCCTTAAGTCAGAACACCGGGGCAACCATATTCAGCAAGATGAGATCAACGAGGCAAAGCTAATAAGGGATCGTTGGATCTTATTAAGTCGATCCTCCCATTCGATACTTCCAACAGCTACAAGCTTTTCTGTGTCGATAACAGTTGCAAATTCCCCAGTAGAGTTGCTTCGCAGACCTCGCAGTTAATGTTTAATACTCAGTGAGTACCCAGGAGTTTGAAGATGCCAAATCTTCTGTAAAATCCTCTTGGGATGATTTCTTCAGATCGACTGTGTAATCTGAGGCAAAAGCTAGGTTGTGATTCCTCCCAAGCATGGGGCATCTGGAAATCCCTCCAACAAGATGTGTTCCAGATCCATTACCTCTAGTAGAGTGACCTCTCAATTGTTGTATTCTTAGCTCAAGTCTCGGTGTTTTCTTAAAAGTTTGAAGATGCTTGGTCTTCTGTAAAATCCTCTTAAGGGCATCCCCAGCACGAGACACTTTGAAAGTAGTTCTCCCCAACAAAGTTTGTTGTAAGCTCATTATCCCCATTGGATTCGTCAAGCGAAAGGTTCGCCTAACATGGGACATTGTGGCTCTTATCCTGAGCTTGACAGCTTTGTTCCTCAACAGATTACCATGCATTTTCTTTGTGTTCTCCCAGCAAATCTCTAGGGACTCGTTCCCAGCAAGTTGCAACAAGACGTATTCTAACCAGGATCTGCGATCCCCAGCAAGATCGTATCTCTGGAAGTTGTATCCCCACAGAATTCAGCATTGAATCTTGTCAGTAATACTCCCCAGCTGAGTTGTTTTTCTCCCCACAGAGGTTTAGCAGATCAATAGAATCTCTTCCTCAGTAGAGTGTTAGTACATTCTTTCCCCAACCAAGTCGGAAAGTTGTCATTCCTCCAGCGGAGTTGCTATGATCATAATTCATCCCCAGACAGATGAAATAATTCCTGGCAGAGTCATCACTTCCCCATATCTCAAAGTCCAATTTATTTTTGGCAAGCACGACAATTTGGAGAAGACAGATTGCTCAGTCATTCTCCGGCAGAGATATTATCCTTTCAGGAGCTTCTGAGGTCAAATCATTGATCTTTGTTCCTCAGCAGAGTCAGCAGGGACGTCTGATGTGTATGCAGAGCGTAATCCAGTGGTGGATTTTTGCAAAAGTCCACCCGTAGTGTGGCAAGCCAGTAGTCGTCTGGCGTCATTTACAAGACATTGTTAAAGTCCACCCGCAGTGTGGCAAGCCAGTAGTCATTTGGCATCATACAAAAGACATTGTTAAAGTCCACCCGCAGTGTGGCAAGCCAGTAGTCATCTGGTGTCATACAAAAGACATTGTTAAAGTCCACCCGCAGCGTGGCAAGCCAGTAGTCGCCTGGCGTCATACAGAAGACGGTGTCTAAGTCCACCCGCAACATGGCAAGCCAGTAGTCGTCTGGCGTCATTCCAAAAGACATTGTTAAAGACCACCCGCAGCGTGGCAGGCCAATAGTCATCTGGCGTCGTACAAAAGACGTTTTCCAAAGTCCATCTGCAGTATGGCAAGCCAGTAGTCGTCTGGCTTCGTTTAAAAGACATCTCTCCAGTGCTATTATTCCCATTAGAGTTTTATCTAAGGAGAGTTCATTTGGTTGGGTTTATATCCATTTTCTTCTTCTCCACATAGTGCAAATTTTCTGGTTATTTTCAGTATTCAATCCCTCCATACCTTGAACGTCTGAAAGCAATCGCTATCATCAATTCAGGTCTACAGTGATTGAATAAGGGCAGCTATAATACCCCAAAATTTTCTCTCTCATTTTTCATATCATTTAGCATGTGCTTTCATTGCATTGCTTTACATTCAAGTCATAGAAAAATAAAGCATTCATCTTTGCATTCAGCATAGGGCATGTGATCAGTTGATTTCAGATATTGATAATCCAAAGCAAGAGAGCTAGGGCCAAGGGTCTCCCAACAAGCCTCAAGGGTATCTTATATCATATGTCATCCCATTTGATCCCACAAGTCATTGGAAGATGGGAATTCATCAAGAAGATTGGACAGTTCATTATCTCCTATCAAAAGCAGTTCAAATTAGGGTTTTGGATTCAAGCAGTCTCCTGATGAAATTTTGGTTCAAACTTGATCTCAATGTTTCTACATGATGTCAAGTATCTAAGGATGGAAGATTGCCCATTGGTTCATTTCAGAAGAGATTCAATTGGTCAATTGCTTGGCACTCTACTTCAAGGCATTCTTTCTCCATGATAAAAGTTTCAAACTTCAGGCCCAAGTTGAGCCAATTAAAGATCAAATGCCAAGCTTCAAAACCATATAAAGAACTCTTCCATTGGATCAAAATTGAGGGAGTTATGATCAATCAAAGTGGAGCAAAATCAAGGCAAAATTCAAGTCATGGCAAGGCAAGTTCAGGCCCCTAGGCCGTAATTTCATCAAACACTTGGTGTGCCAAATGTCAAGCTAGTTTTTTCCATCAAGAATGCTTCAAATGAAAAATTGTTGAACATCAAAGTTGTTCATCTCCATGTCCTCTTAAACTTTTATGTTGGACATGTTTTCATTTTAACAAGTTATGAAGGAGTTATAGTGGTCCAAACATGGAAGCTTCACACTGAGTTTTTCATAGGTCCATGACCAGGTCTGCTAACAAGTTGCCTCACCCATGGTTCAGTTTTGCACATTTGATTTCTAAGCCATTTTTGATCATCTTCCAAGCCTACATTCAATCCAATTTCAACACCAAACATGTTCTATTATGCACCCTCTTTCCATAGCCACCAATATCTCATCAAACCATTCAGCATACATAGAGAATTCCATCATTAAACTTACATGTTTTCATGGATGTGAGACTGCCAAGAATGAGATGTTTTGCATTGTTGTTGTTGATTCACATCAGGTCACACGCATGTGCTTCTCACACCAGCCACTCATTGCCTCATTTGGACACGCACACTCTCTTACACATTATACATGGCATGCTACACCATACACTAAAGAGGAAAATGAACAAACTTGTTGTGCAAGCCTTGCTGCAAGATCAGAACCATCACCACCTCTCACTTCATCATCCCCACCATACCACCTCAGAAGCTTCTCCACACTTGAACCAAAGCTCCACTCCTGCCATTAACTAACTTAACTCAGTTAGTTAACTCACAACTCAGTTAACTAACTCATTTAACTTGAGTTCCAACTGTTAATCATCCTAGTTAAGAACTAACCACACCTATATAAGCAAAACTCTAACATAATTGAAGGAGCTTCATACATTTTCACATTTTTCACAACTCACTCTCACATTTTCTCTCTGAAATTTCTCTCTGAACTCTCTCTCTTTGCACGAGTGTTTCCACATTTCATCATCATCATCATCATTTGTTCATCATTGTTCAAGAACAAGCAAGAACAAGATCACTTCCTCAAGCACAGCTTTATTGCAGAGCAAATTTCTCTCTATTCTCTTCAAGATCCAAGGCATTGAAGCATTTACTTTGCTCCTTGGAAGCTCAAGAACAAGCCTACACCTCTGGTTTTCTTGTAGATTCAAGTTCTCCGCCGTGCCAGGTTTGATATTCCTCAACTGAACTTGCTTCATTTTCTTGTATTTAAGTTGTTTCATGTTGATAATAGCTCAATAGGAGCTCTGGTACCTCCGGCTAGTTGATAGGCATGTTAGATGCGTAGTTGCAGAATCTAGGGCAAAACTTCTTGGATTCGAATCTGTTTGTGTGCTTTGTTTGTAAAATTTGAGCATGGATCTGTGACCTACATGGCTTCATGAACATTTTGATATGCGCTTTGTAGATTTTTGGAGAATGTGATACTTGCAGGTGGCCGGAGATGGCCGGAGAAGATGACCGGAGGTCATTCTCCGGCCGGTGAGGTTTTCAGATTAGGTTTTAGGACTTTTAAACACAACCGTTTGATTTAGTTGATCCAACGCTCATTAGCGTGCCAACACATTAATAAAGCATACTCCCCCTCATGTGACTCCATTTTAGTCTCAAATACTTGCATGTGTGTGCGTGCGTGATAATTGTGGTGTGCATGCCTTGTGATTCGTTAGATTGTGTTACTTTTCTTGACTGATTGATCATGTGGTTGTAAATGAGTCAAATGTTTAATTGAGGGTGCACCATAATTCACACACACACGCGACTTATTGGACTGGATTTCAAAATGCTTTTCACACCCCCATGTTCTGAGCCCAATTCATTTTAAACTTCATATGTTACTTTGGCCACACCCCCTGCATTATTTCTTTGCATTTTGTTTTCCTTTTCTCTACATGTTTCATTTTCTTTTATTAAAAATGCCAAAATACATTAAATAATTCTACAAAAATTCATATAGCATCATAATTCTTTAAAATAATTTTATATTATTTTTATTTATGATTTTAATTGATTTTGTTCATATTTTCTTAATTTTCTTTTAATTTCTTTTTAAATGTTGTTCTTCATTACACATGCCCATTTCACATTTATTTTTGCATAGTTCTAAAATGCTTTTTCACTCATTCTTTTTTTTCAGGTCTAAACAACATCTTAAATCATCTAAAAACATTATCACTTTATTTTTAAAGTCATTTTATCTTGGGTTTTGATGTTCATGTTTGAGCTTTCTTTTGATATGTTTCAATGAGACTTTGTGAGACCTTTTGATCATGTTTCCTTTTTGAGTTTTGACATGAGTTTTGATGCACGTTTAGCCCCTGACTTAGGTTGGTTGGGACCTATTTTCATATTTTTCTCATGTGATTTGGTGATTGTTTGATACCTTGCATTTGAAGCAACATTTGTGCATATTCTTCTACTTCCATCTAACATGATTTTGATGAGGCACTTGTGCCACCTTGTTATGCTTGCTTTGTGTGAGATTATAGGGTTTGTTTATAGGATTATAGGTCCTTCTTGATTCATTTATAGGTCCTTTTGATTGGTGATTACCTTTGATGTGTGTTTATGCATTTTAACTTGCATTTTTGACTTAATTCCACATCTCATTTCTTCTTGTGCTCTACATGATTTGTGTTTGCATTGTGTATGTCATTTTATTTATATAATTTGCATATCATCAATTGTATGTTACTGGTCTATATGCATTCATACTCATTTCATATGTCATGCATCTTTAACATGTAAATTTGTGCATCTAATTGAAACTTGTTTCTCTCCTTTTCACTTCTTCTTCATCTATTTTTTTCCACTTGAATCTTTTCATCCATGACTTGTATGATTGTTCATATGCATTATAAGACATTCATAAATGATGTATACTTCTGACCTTGACATTTATTTAAGCATAAATACATGTTCATTTTGCATTTTTATTCATCTTTCATCAATCACTTTCATAGTGCATTTCTTTGATGTTTAAGACATTGTTTCTGCAAAGTTTGCTTGTGTTTGGTACCTTAACCTTAGAGGACTTCCTTATGGTGTACATACTGACCTTGAGTACTTCTTAACCCTTAGAACCTTTTCTCTTTTAGTTCTTAACTTGTTTGATTTTTACTTGTTAGTCTTTCCTTACTTCATTACTTGTAAGTAGTTTTCCTAACATTTTCATAGGCTAATGGTAAGTTGAGTGTGTGGATATGCTTCCACACACACCTTCTTCCCTCGTCTTTTTTAAGCTTTCTCTTTTGTGTTTGTGCAAAGCATTTCAATGCTTTCTTTGTTCAACCTCTTTCATCCCTTTGAGTTCTTAACTTAACTTCAATCTTTGAAGTAAGTTAGAACTTGCTCTTCTCCTCTCTTCTTTTAGACTTAGGATTCTCATACCACACTTAACCCTTAGGATCTCCAAGCATGACAACATTAGGGTGAGTCTTAGTCCCCTTTAGTCTTTACCTTTGTTCTTTTTGAGTTTCTTCTCTCATCTCAAAACAACTTTAAAACACCTAATAAAGGTTGAAACATCTTCATGTGTCATGAGCCTTATTCCATTGGGGGGGGGGGGGGGGGGGCTTGCATACATTCCATCTTGGAATGTGTTGTAGGTTTTCTAGCATGATGTACAAGTCTTTAATATGAAGTGATTTCAGAAACAAACCAAAAACACTTCTTCATTAAAAGATAACAAAAAACATTTAATAAAGGGAATAAACTAGTGTACTTAAGCCTTTAACCTTGGAAGTAAGTTTGAGGATTTTCCTCATACTTAGTGTATTTCATCATCATTTCATTTTGGAATGATGCATGAGATGCACATTCCATTGAAAAAGACTTAGGTACACTTACCTATGCAAAACACTTCAAATAAAAAACTTCTAAAACACTTCAAACAAACAAAAAACGTCTTTCCTTCGGGAATTCTCTTCTCATCTCACTCACCCTCAACGTACGAACGTGCTTCTCCTTGTTCTCTTGCAATATGGTAACGCACTCGATTCAGCGAGCCTGCAACACCTGAGTTAGAACATTAGTCGTTCCCTAAAAAACACAAACAGTTTTCCCTTAGTTAAGGGGAACTACGTCGCTCTGATTCTCATGTTCCCGATGAGATACGTAGGCAGTGGGGTAGGGCCCATTCGAGCACTTCTTTTATTTTCCTTACATTTGTTTCTCGTTCACCTTCCGTTCCTTTTCCAGCATCTTTTGTATCACCCTTTAAGCAGTACTTCAAGCGTGGACCCCGTCGAGTACGACGAATGTGAAGGGGTGCGATAACCTTCCCTTCACATAACCGACTCCCTTACCCAGTCTCTTTGGTTTGCAAGACCTCGTTCTTTCCTTTCTCCCGGGTTTGTGCAGCATTACCCTTCCCCTTCTCTGGGATGAAAATGCCTTGCTGGCGGCTCTCTTTTCTTTCATCCGCACCACTTTCGTGTTTATACCTAGATGAAAATCCCGGGAGCGACAACGAGTCTTTAAATCTTGCTTTATAAAACCAGTCAGTATATTCACAAGTATATTGGTCAAAGTAGCACATATTACAAACACTTATATTCATCATACCTCTTATTGCCCTTTCTCTATCTATTTTCCAGAGCTGAGTGGTATCTTGATAGTATCCCAAAAATTCTCCTCTAATTAGTTTTTCAAGATTACTAAGAAATATTACTAGAGTTGCTGACTCATTTTTTAATATTTCATAATTAGTTCCTAAACTTTCAATTTATCGGTCTACACTTCCTCGCATAGTCCTTCTTAAGAATTCTATACCTTGTTCTTTAGTCATTCCCTCTTTATTTATTACTGCTCCATTTTCTTTTATCCACACAGTAAGCATTTTTTTCTCTATCTTCGACACAATCTAGATCTAGGTAAATTCCAGTTGGGTTAAGTGCTTGTGGTTCTTTGTCATAACGTACATATTTCATAGGGATGTAATCACTGGGTTTTCTCATATTATAGTATTGACTTCTGTCAATATATTTCCTAGTTGGGATTTCTTGTTCTTCTTCATTTATTCTCCATTGGTTTTCTATCATGTTACTGCCTGAACTTGAAGCTTGTCCTGGGTTTACTACTACTGGGGTACTTGGGTTTTTTGTATTTGGTTTAATGTCTACACAAATATTATCATTTTTATCATCTTCGCCTATTTCTAAAGTTTTCAATTTATCTATTAATTCATTTTCATAGTCACTATCATTTTCCATCTCTAGATATTGATCAATATTTACTTTCATATTTTCTTCTTTAGAATTTTCTTTGGTACTTGAGCTACTATCTATATTTATTTCAGGACTCAATTCCTTAATTTCATTCCCATATAGTCCTAAAATCGTAGGTGACATCTGGTCTTTATTTTCTAATAACTTGTCAATAATAGACCTTTGTTTTTCTATATTGGGTTTAGGCGGTCTTACTATAATATCTTGAATAAATTTCTTGTCCAATTCATTTTCTAGTAAAATATTAGTAATTTCTAATTGTTTCTTTATTATTTCAAACTGATCATTTAAAAATTCTAGCTTTTCATGATTAATTAATTTTAAAAAGTTTTGCTTAGTTTTATCTTGCTCTAGGTTTTCTATCTCTTCACGCAATACCCTTATTTTATCCATATTAAACCTTTTGTAACATAGTATAGATCTGTCCCATATCTCTCTCAGGGATTCCTTAGTTTCTTTATCCATACGTTTCATGATACTTGTTTCAATTTGAGTTTTATAATGTATTGTACAGATCTCTAGTTGTAATATACCTTCAGAGGTAAAGTCATATATATCTTTTCCCTCTGTAGTTATAATTGGTAAGTCTATTCCTTGTAACCTATCATAACAATTAGAATTAGAACTACTAGCTTGATTTTCAATTTCTTGTTTTCCTTTCTGAATCTTGTCTAGCTCTGATACCAGATTGGGAGGTTCTGCTATTCCTTCCAATCTTGTCTAGCTCTAAAAGTTTTATATCATAATTAATATAAAACTTCATAAACTATATTCTTTGTTGGACATATATCTGCTTTAGATTGGGAGGTCTAACCTCTTCCTTAGTTTTATATCATAAATTAGAGAATTTCAAGATGCCTCAAGGAAGTCATTGTTATTCAATAACATATAGAACCATATTCGGTATTAGTCCAAGTCATCATACAATGAAATTTAAATCAGAAAAAATGAAGTTTAAAGAAATATTTGATGGATTAATAGAATGGATACCACTGAGAAGGGTTAGACCTGACCAGTTAACCTATATAGAAGAAATAAGAACCGAAGAGTTACCAAATGTTATAGATAGATCAGGAGAAATAATAGGAGATAAAAATTTAGCAATTATTCGAAAAACAAAATCTGAGAGAATAAGTTTTAAACCAAGAAATTTAGAGGTTGGTAGAAAAAGTTTAGACTTAACTGAAAAAAGAGGAAGAGGTAGTACCCAGTATTTTATTAACGTAGGAATCAAACTAGGACGAAACCTTATTAAATGTTTAATAGATACAGGAGAAGGAACTAGTCATATAACCATCGATTTAGTACAAGGTATCGGAGTACCTATAAAAGAATCAGGCTCATATTCGAATATTGTTTTCCCAAAATATAAATTTTCCATTACCGCTCCAAATAGAGCATCTTGTACGTTAATCTTGATTCTCTCTTCGATTTGATACATTGCTATAGGTGAATCTAACCTTTCCTGAAAATATCCTTTTATCATAACTTGAACCTTAATTAAATCAACTACTTTCATTTTCTTCTTTTCATTCTCATCCATAGTTTTTAGTATTGAGTTTATAATTTCTTTGGTTAATAATGGAATTCTACCTTTCTTTTTTGCTACTCCTATTTCTACACTTGATTCATGGATTTTTTGTACTCGAACTGTCTGTCCTATATACTTTCCATATCTTTCTATTAAAGTTCATGTTGGTACTATTTCTAAATCTAATTGTTTAATTTCTTCTTGTTTTTCATATTCCCGTTTATCAGAAAATTTTACTGCCTCTTCATTAATGTCTTCTTCTGTTTTATTCATCATCACTTATATCCTCAGAGTTGATACTAGCACTATATAAACTATCATCTGAGTCTATATCAGATTCTATAGGTTCGAAACCGTAGTCATAGATTTCATCTAGTATTTTTATATTTTGTTTATTCCTCTTCGGACATTGATTGGCATAGTGTTCTTCTTCTTTACAAATAAAACAAGTACATGTCTTGGGTTTTCTTGAATAGGTATTGGATATATTTATACCATTTGTATCTTTATTATAGTTATTATAACTATTTTTAATTCTATCGAACCTTCTTTTTCTAAAATATCGATTTTTATTATTATTTTTATAATTAGTTTTCTTAAATTTCCATTTCTTTCTTTTCTTATAGGGTTTATTATAACAGCCATATTGTCCTATTTCGTTATTCTTCGTGCAACATAATTGTCGTTTCTGGTATTTAATGATTTTATTTTGGTTTCTAGCTTCTATATAGTAATCAGTTATCTTTTTCTTGGCAAACCATTTTTTGCTCCTAGGGTAGTCTTTTCTACATTTTGTTGCTTCATTTGCTTTGTGTAATCATTTTTTAATCTAGTCCTAAAAGGTTCTGGTAATTTCTCATAATACATTTTACTATAGAGTTCATATTCTGGTGACGAGTCTTTAAATCTTGCTTTATAAAACCAGTCAGTATATTCACAAGTATATTGGTCAAAGTAGCACATATGACAAATACTTATATTCATCATACCTCTTATTGCCCTTTCTCTATCTATTTGCCAGAGCTGAGTGATATCTTGATAGTATCCCAAAAATTCTCCCCTAATTAGTTTTTCAAGATTACTAAGAAATATTACTAGGGTTGCTGACTCATTTTTTAATATTTCATAATTAGTTCCTAAACTTTCAATATATCTGTCTACATGTAACACCCATATATAAAACTCATACATCAAAGCAATAATATTATATATAGATCCAAGTGTTTGGTACTAAAACACATAAGCTCCTAGTTAACACATTGTATACAATTAAATGCCCTAAAGTACAAAGTACAAAAACCTAAGGCATATTATACACAAGATGTTCAAAAGATAAAAACTAAGAACTAGATCAACAATGATCTCAAAATAAACACCGCTACGGAAGCTAGCCATCAACAAGCAAGGAAAAGATCACACGACCTTATCCTTACCCTTCTCGGAACCTGAAGCACCTAAAATACATAAACAACGTGGGGTGAGATACATTAAATCTCAGTGAGTTCCCTATCTTATGGATTCTCTCGGATTAAAAGGTTCTAACCATCCTAACCCGAGTCCGGGGAAAAGGGAAGGGACTCTTGAGTTCACACTATACTATTATTAGACTATATGGAAACATGCCATGAGTTCATCAACTAAAAGTATCACTAATCAATAACCATACCAAAGTACCTCCTATTCCCGTCCGCTTCTACGTCTAGAAGGCAATCCGAGTCATAGATCCTTGTAATCTACTTGACATACGAATGGATTCGGGTTCTACGGGCCTTTTACCGTTATGAACCGTCACTTCACACAGGCCTTTTACCGTCACAAGCATACACTCCATGGGTGCCATTCGTACAACACGGGGAATCAAACCTGCCAAGTAGTTGTGCATCCATTTCAGAGGAGTCCGAGACTCATGAAACTACACTCAAGATAAACCGGTTACGATTACATGATCACATACAACAATACGATTATATTCGACAATCACAAGGCTATAATGCCTTAAGGCTTCTTATGCCTTACTAAACCACAAGGTTAACCACAGGTTCCATACTAGTGTTTCACTCCCAACTAGGCCATTACTCGGCAAAGATGTATCTTCCAACAACATGTGCCCGAGCATCGCCATCTAGAGTTGTCTATAATTTTTAGTTCCTTAATAGATTCTCCTATAGTTCAAGTTGAGGTTTCCTCACTCTTCCTATATCATTTGCACATTGGGATGCATTTTCACTTACAATCATGTTAAACAATAATAGGATAGGCAAGATATATCACAATTGCACCATAGAATAATATATGACAAGTAAAACATAAATATACCACTTTGGAAATTCTTCGATTATTTAATCGGGCAGTAAAATTAACATTTTCCACCTCCAATGCATAGAATATTTTCTTAGCTTCGCATCGATATAAAGAACTCTTAGATCCGATAAACGAGTCAAAAGTTATGGATTTTTGAAGAAAATAAAATATTTGTTCCCAGGCAGATTCTCCTGGCGAATATGGATTTCTCCTGGCGAATACCCCTTTGCCAGTACTTCGCCAGCACTTCGCCTGGCGAATCTCCATTCGCCAGCACTTCGCATGGTGAATCCAGTGGCGAATCCCAAATTTTTAGAAAAACAAAAGTTCCAGTAGCTAACACATTTCTGTCTCTTCAAATTCGCCTGGAGAATCTGGTTTTCGCCTGGTGAGTCCCTTTGGCCAGCACATCGCCTGGCGAAACTGTGGCGAGACATAATTCACCTGGCGAATTCCCAACTCGCCTGGCGAATCTCACAAGAACCAGAATTCTCCCCTTACGGGTTCCATGGTTCGAAAAGCTAGAAAATCCACTTTTATCAACCCAAAACAATTCCAAACAACACAAACAGGCATAATTAATGTTCATAAGCATGGAGTGATCATACAACACAATTTATACTGATTTTTAACTGTTAGATTATCGATTCCAATAATTCTAACCTAACTCAAACATTTCCAAAAACTCTAAACCTAATGTTCTAACTAGAACCCACCTTGGATAGATGATGAAGGTTTGACGAATGGATGGTGATGATTCTTGAAGTTCTTGAACTTTCTTCTTCTCCTCTTATTCTCCTTCCTTTCCTTCTCCTTCTTTCCTCTTTCTCTCTCTTTCTTACTATCTTTCTCTTTTGTTTGGAAAACGGGGTATTACATCCTCCCCCCTTAAATAGAAATTCGCCCTTGAATTTAAAGATTACCTAAACAGATGAGGGTAAGCATCTCGCATTTCCGATTCGAGTTCCCAAGTTGCATCACCCAGATGAGTTACATCCCACTGCACCTTAACGAGAAAAATATCCTTGTTCCTTAATACTTTCGTTTCTCTTCCCACAATGCGGCTCGATTGAGGTTTAAACGTTAAATTCGCTTCTATTTCCATTGATTCTGGTAGAACTGGCTGAAGAGGATCGGGAATGAACTTCCAAAGTTGAGATACATGAAAGACATCGTGCATTTCTGACAGAGAAGGCGGTAAGGCCAATCTATAAGCTACTTCACCAATCCTTTCTAAGATCTGATACGGTCCCACGTATCTCGGACTTAACTTGCGTGACTTAAACGGTCCTTTCAATCTCAATCTCGGAGTAATTTTCAAAAACACATGGTCACCTTCTTCAAATTCTAAAGGTCTCCTTCAATTGTCCGCATAACTCTTCTGTCGATCTTGTGCTTGTTTAATTTTTCGTGGATCATCTGAATCTTTTCCGTAGTCTCTTGGATGATTTCCGGTCTTAAGATTCTATCTTTACCAACCTCCGCCTAACCAAAAGGTGTTCTACATTTTCTCCCATACAAAGCTTCATAAGGAGCCATTCCGATGCTTGCAGGGTAACTATTTTTATAAGAAAACTTGATCATTGGTAGTAGTTCTTTCCAATTACCCTTACTTTCTAGTACACAGGCTCTTAACATATCCTCCATCGTTTGTATCGTTTGCCCAGCCTGACCGTCCATCTGTGGATGATTAGACGTGCTCAAACGCAGCTTCATCCCCATAGCTTGTTGAAAAACTTTCCTAAACCTGGAAGTAACTTCGGATCTCTATCCGACACAATACTAGAGGGAATACTGTGCAATCTTACAATTTTTGCCATAAACAGCCTCGCAAGATGACTTGCCTTGAAGGTAGTCTTCACGGCCAAGAAATGCGCTGACTTTGTCAACCGATCTACTATTACCCAAATCAAATCTTAACCACCTTGCGTACGGGATAAACCTACTGCAAAGTCCATGAAATACTATCCCATTTCCAAATTGGGATTTCTAATGGTTGCAATAATCCACCCAGTCTTTGATGTTCAACCTTAACTTGTTGGCATACCGCACATTCCGACATGAAGACCGCAACATCTCTTTTTATACCGAACCACCAATAGTCCTTCTTTACATCTTGATACATCTTTGAAGAACCCGGATGTATAGTAAAAGTACCTTTAGGAGCTTCATCCAAAATCTTTCTTCTCAACATTGCATCATTCGGAACATGAATTCTTTGGTCGAACATAATAATACTGTCATTCGCATGCACAAAACCCGGTTGCATTAACATCTCTTGCAACTTCTCATCCAACGTTTGACCTTGTTGAATCTCAACTCTTAGAGTAGAATTTACATTCAAATTTCCCATAATTACACCATCTTGTGCCCACACAAACTGAAGATTAAGATCTCTAAAATTCTCCAACAAAGCATACTCCAAAATCATCAATTTCGAACTATGAACTACTTTCCGACTTAATGCATCTGCTACCTTATTCGCTCTCCCTGGATGATACTTCAGTTCTAAATCATAATCCTTTATGTACTTCATCCACCCTCGTTGTTGCATGTTTAACTTCCTTTGGTCAAATAAATACTTCTAACTCTTATGGTCACTGAACATTTCGAAACGTACACCATACAAATAATGCCGCCACCCTTCAGTGTAAACACAACCACCGCCAATTCCAAATCATGAGTTGGATAATTCTGTTCATGAATTTTCAATTGTCGGGGCATAAGCTACCACCTGACCGCCTTGCATCAGAACACCTCCCAATCCCATCTTAGAAGCATTACAAAATGCTTCGTAAGAGTTGTTAGAATCAGGTATGATTAACACAGGAGCCGTTCTCAATCTTTCCTTCAACTTCATGAAACTTTGCTCACAACTCGAACTCCACTCAAAAGCAAAATCTTTACAGGTAAATTTCATCACTGGTAGAGCCAACTGAGAGAAACCCTCGATGAACCTTCTATAATAACCCGCCATTCCTAAATTCACACTTGCTTAACTTAGCAAAAAGTTTCTTCTCTTGCAACACGGATAAAACAATTCCCATATGCTCTTCATGCTCTTGTGAAGTACGAGAATAAATAAGAATATCATCAATGAGGATCACTACGAATTGGTCCAAGTGAGCTTGAAATATACGGTTCATGTAGTCCATAAAACTGCTGGAGCATTTGTCACACCGAAAGGCATTACTAAGAATTCGTAATGACCATAACGGGTCCTAAATGCAGTCTTAGGCACATCGGAACTCTTTACTCGAATCTGGTGATAACCCGACCTCAAATCAATCTTCGAGAACACACAGGCTCCTTTCAATTGATCTAACATGTCGTCTATCATGGATAAGGGATAATTATTCTTAATGGTGACTTTATTCAACTGACGATAGTCGATACACAACCGCATCCCACCATCCTTCTCCTTTACTAACAATACTGGAGCTCCCCACGGTGAGACACTAGGTCTAACCAAAGTGCTTAGCCATAAGCTCTTCCAATTGTTCCTTCAGTTCTCTCAATTTAAGTGGTGTCATCCGATACAGAGAAACAGATATAGGAGCCGTTCCCGGTACCAGGTCAATAGAAAATTCCACTTCTCTCACCGAAGGAAGAGAAGTGACATCTTCGGGGAAAACTTCTGAAATCTCACAGGCTACCGGAAATACACAAGACTTGAAGGTCGCTACTTCCTTAACTTTGGACAAAACACATTTCACACATTGCATTGACACAAAGGAGTGTGTTACTCCACAATCAAATAAAGCAAAACAAGGATGTCCGTTTACAAAACACGTACCCGCTATTAAAGAGTTGTCACTCTTCTTCCTCCTTGTATCCAAAGTGTAAACTCTTCTGGCATTCTTCCCTCGTGTCTGATTCCCATCCTGCGGGCAGTTTATTGCCAAATGACCCACTTTATCACAATGATAACACCTAGAGGCTCTATCTCTACACTCCCCAAAATGATACTTGTTGCACAACCGGCACAAAGAAGGAGTATTAGGTTTACTACTTTGCACTTGTTTCCCTTTGAAGGTTTGTTGCCTTGGCCTAAACGATTGGCTTGATCTCTCATAGTCACTCCGGTTCGACCTACACGAATTCCCTTCTGTCTGAACACTCCTCAAATCATTCTCTATCACATAACCTTGTCGTAACTCTTGGAATTCAACTTCTCTTTGGATCCTTAAAGAACTAGGAAAGTACTTCTCCATAAAAGTAGCCTTGAATTGTTCCCACACTTTAGGCACACCTTTAATAGTCATAAAAGCTGAAGCAATATCCCACCACCTCTTAGCAGGACCTCTCAATGAGTGAGAAGCAAACACTACCTTGTTCTCCTCACTACAGTAGATTATCAGAAAAGTTCTCTCCATGCCAGCAATCCATTCATGAGCTTTCACAGGATCTAATCCGCCATGAAATTCTGGAGGATTCATGCAGATGAAATCCCGAAAACTCCCACCTATAGTTTCTGAAACAACCACTAGAGGATGCAGACCTCCATTCATTTATTGTACCATATGCTGCATGAATAGATTATGTTGCTGCTACATCTGCTGCAAAAACTGATACAGAGGAGAATTTCCATCGCCGCCCGGCGGAGTCGCCACGGGATGATTCGCTCCGGATCTACCACAATTTCTGCATCCTCCAGCCATGTTCCTAAACGTCATATAGATAGGATTAAGTTGATCAGGCTCAATACAATACATATAACACTTAAGACCAATGGTGACACAATGCATATGAAACTGAAAGAAATACTTATAGTATTTCATGGCTAGATCGAGGATACGACCTGCTTTGATACCAACTGTAACACCCATATATAAAAATCATACATCAAAGCATAAATATTATATATAGATCCAAGTGTTTGGTACTGAAACACATAAGCTCCTAGTTAACACATTGTATACAATTAAATGCCCTAAAGTACAAAGTACAAAAACCTAAGGCATATTATACACAAGATGTTCAAAAGATAAAAACTAAGAACTAGATCAACAATGATCTCAAAATAAACTCCGTTACGGAAGCTAGCCATCAACAAGCAAGGAAAAGATCACACGACCTTATCCTTACCCTTCTCGGAACCTGAAGCACCTGAAATACATCAACAACGTGGGGTGAGATACATCAAATCTCATTGAGTTCCCTATCTTATGGATTCTCTCGGATTAAAAGGTTCTAACCATCCTAACTCAAGTCTGGGGAAAAGGGAAGGGACTCTTGAGTTCATACTATACTATTCTCACACTATATGGAAACATGCCATGAGTTCATCAACTCAAAGTATCACTAATCGATAACCATACCAAGGTACCTCTTGTTCCCGTCCGTTTCTACGTCTAGAAGGCGATCCGAGTCATAGATCCTTGTAATCTACTTGACATACGAATGGATTCGGGTTTTACTTGCCTTTTACCGTTATGAACCGTCACTTCACACAGGCCTTTTACCGTCACAAGCATACGCTCCATAGGCGCCATTCGTACAGCACGGGGAATCAAACCTGCCAAGTAGTTGTGCATTTATTTCAGAGGAGTCTGAGACTCATGAAACTACACTCAAGATAAACCGATTACGATTACATGATCACATACAATAGTACGATTGTATTCGAAAATCACAAGGCTATAATGCCTTACTAAACCACAAGGTTAACCACAGGTTCCATACTAGTGTTTCACTCCCAACTAGGCCAATACTCGGCAAGGATGTATCTTCCAACAACACGTGCCCGAGCATCGCCATCTAGAGTTGTCTACAATTTCTATTTCCTTACTAGATTCTCCTATAGTTCAAGTTGAGGTTTCCTCACTCTTCCTATATCATTTTCACATTGGCATGCATTTTCACTTACAATCATGTTAAACAATAATAGGATAGGCAAGATATATCACAATTGCACCATAGAATAATATATGACAAGTAAAACATAAATATACCACTTTGTAAATTCTTCGATTATTTAATCAGGCAGTAAAATTAACATTTTCCACCTCCAATGTATAGAATATTTTCTTAGCTTCGCATCGATATAAAGAACTCTTAGATCGGATAAACGAGTCAAAAGTTACGGATTTTTGAAGAAAAGAAAATATTTGATCCCAGGCAGATTCGCCTGGCGAATCTGGATTTCGCCTGGCGAATACCCCTTCCCCAGTACTTTGCCAGCACTTCGCCTGGCAAATCTCCATTCGCTAGCACTTCGCGTGGCGAATCCATTGGCGAATTCCCAATTTTTAGAAAAACAAAAGTTCCAGTACCTAACACATTTCAGTCTCTTCAAATTCGCCTGGCGAATCTGGTTTTCGCCTGGCGAATCCCTTTCGCCAGCACTTCGCCTGGCGAAACTGTTGTGAGACCTAATTCACCTGGCGAATTCCCAATTCGTCTGGCGAATCACACCAGAACCAGAATTCTCCCCGTACAGGTTCCATGGTTCCAAAGGCTAGAAAATTCACTTTTATCAACCCAAAACAATTCCAAACAACACAAACAAGAATAATTAATGTTCATAAGCATGGAGTGATCATACAACACAATTTATACCGATTTTTAACAGTTAGATTATCGATTCCAATAATTCTAACCTAACTCATACATTTCCAAAAACTCTAAAACTAATGTTCTAACTAGAACCCACCTTGGATAGATGATGAAAATGAGGAAGATGAGATGATTTGATGAAGGTTTGACAAATGGATGGTGATGATTCTTGAAGTTCTTGAACTTTCTTCTTCTCCTATTATTCTCCTTCCTTTCCTTCTCCTTCTTTCCTCTTTCTCTCTCTTTCTTACTATCTTTCTCTTTTGTTTGGAAAATGGGAGGAAAAGGATTAAGTAGTAAACTAGTATTAGAAATAATACTACTAAATGTCAAAAAAGTCTCTTAAGTCCAAATTAATAAAATACCACAGAGTCAAATAATATTAATTGGATTTATTCTCAGTTCCACAATTACTCTAATTATTTTATCAAATAATTTCTCAGAGTACACTGGACTCAGTCAATCACAATATAATATTATCCGGGGTAAAATACGGGGTATTACACTACACTTCCTCGCATAGTCCTTCTTAAGAATTCTATACCTTGTTCTTTAGTCATTCCATCTTTATTTATTACTGCTCCATTTTCTTTTATCCACATAGTAAGCATTTTTTCTCTATCTTCGACACAATCTAGATCTAGGTAAATTCCAGTTAGGTTTAGTGCTTGTTGTTCTTTGTCATAAGGTACATATTTCATAAGGATGTAATCACTGGGTTTTCTCATATTATAATATTGTCTTCTGTCAATATATTTCCTAGCTGGAATTTCTTGTTCTTCTTCATTTATTCTCCAATGGTTTTCTGTCATGTTACTGCCTGAACTTGAAGCTTGTCCTGGGTTTACTACTACAGGGGTACTTGGGTTTTTTGTATTTGGTTTAATGTCTACACAAATATTATCATTTTTATCATCTTCGCCTATTTCTAAAGTTTTCAATTTATCTATTAATTCATTTTCATAGTCACTATCATTTTCCATCTCTAGATATTGATCAATATTTACTTTCATATTTTCTTCTTTAGAATTTTCTTTGGTACTTGAGCTACTATCTATATTTATTTCAGGACTCAATTCCTTAATTTCATTCCCATATAGTCCTAAAATCGTAGGTGACATCTGGTCTTTATTTTCTAATTTCTTGTCAATAATAGACCTTTGCTTTTCTATATTGAGTTTAGGCGGTCTTCCTATAATATCTTGAATAAATTTCTTGTCCAATTCATTTTCTAGTAAAATATTAGTAATTTTTAATCGTTTCTTTATTATTTCTAACTGATCATTTAAAAATTCTAGCTTTTCATGATTAATTAATTTTAAAAAGTTTTGCTTAGTTTTATCTTGCTCTAGGTTTTCTATCTCTTCACGCAATACCCTTATTTTATCCATATTACACCTTTTGTAACATAGTATAGATTTGTTCCCATATCTCTTTCTGGGATTCCTCAGTTTCTTTATCCATACGTTTCATGATACTTGTTTCAATTTGAGTTTATAATGTATTAAACAGATCTCTAGTTGTAATATACCTTCAGAGGTAAAGTCATATATATCTTTTCCCTCTGTAGTTATAATTGGTAAGTCTATTCCTTGTAACCTATCATAACAATTAGAATTAGAACTGCTAGCTTGATTTTCAATTTCTTGTTTTCCTTTCTGAATCTTGTCTAGCTCTGATACCAGATTGGGAGGTTCTGCTATTCCTTCCAATTTTGTCTAGCTCTAAAAGTTTTATATCATAATTAATATAAAACTTCATAAACTATATTCTTTGTTGGACATATATCTGATTTAGATTGGGAAGTATAACCTCTTCCTTAGTTTTATATCATAAATTAGATAATTTCGAGATGCCTCAAGGAAGTCATTGTTATTCAATAACATATAGAACCATATTCGGTATTAGTCCAAGTCATCATACAATGAAATCTAAATCACAAAAATTGAAGTTTAAAGAAATCTTTGATGGATTAATAGAATGGATACCACCGTGGAGGGTTAGACCTGACCAGTTAACCTATATAGAAGAAATAAGAACCGAAGAGTTACCAAATGTTATAGATAGATCAGGAGAAATAATAGGAGATAAAAATTTAGCAATTATTCGAAAAACAAAATCTGAGAGAACAAGTTTTAAACCAAGAAATTTAGAGGTTGGTAGAAAAAGTTTAGACTTAACTGAGAAAAGAGGAAGAGTTAGTACCCAGTATTTTATTAACGTAGGAATCAAACTAGGACGAAACCCTATTAAATGTTTAACAGATACAGGAGCAGGAACTAGTCATATAACCATCGATTTAGTACAAGGTATCAGAGTACCTATAAAAGAATTAGGCTCATATTCGAATATTATTTTCCCAAAATATAAATTTCCCATTACCGCTCAAAATAGAGCATCTTGTACGTTATGCTTGATTCTCTCATCGATTAGATACATTGCTATAGGTGAATCTAACCTTTCCTGAAAATATCCTTTTATCATAACTTGAACCTTAATTAAATCAACTACTTTCATTTTCTTCTTTTCATTCTCATCCATAGTTTTTAGTATTGAGTTTATAATTTCTTTGGTTAATAATGGAATTCTACCTTTCTTTTTTGCTACTCCTATTTCTACACTTGATTCATGGATTTTTTGTACTCGAACTGTCTGTCCTATATACTTTCCATATCTTTCTATTAAAGTTCATGTTGGTACTATGTCAAAATCTAATTGTTTAATTTCTTCTAGTTTTTCATATTCTCGTATATCAGAAAATTCTACTGCCTCTTCATTAATGTCTTCTTCTATTTTATTCATCTTCACTTATATCCTCAGAGTTGATACTAGCACTATATAAACTATCATCTGAGTCTATATCAGATTCTATAGGTTCGAAACCATTGTCATAGGTTTCATCTAGTATTTTTATATTTTGTTTATTCCTCTTCGGACATTGATTGACATAGTGCCCTTCTTCTTTACAAATAAAACAAGTACATGTCTTGGGTTTTCTTGAATAGGTATTGGATATATTTATACCATTTCTATCTTTATTATAGTTATTATAACTATTTTTAATTCTATCGAACCTTCTTTTTCTAAAATATCGATTTTTATTATTATTTTTATAATTAGTTTTCTTAAATTTCCATTACTTTCTTTTCTTATAGGGTTTATTATAACAGCCATATTGTCCTATTTCGTTATTCTTCGTGCAACATAATTGTCTTTTCTGGTATTTATAGATTTTATTTTGGTTTCTAGCTTCTATATAGTAATCAGTTATCTTTTTCTTGGCAAACCATGTTTTTGCTCCTAGGGTAGTCTTTTCTACATTTTGTTGTTTCATTTGCTCTGTGTAATCATTTATTAATCTAGTCCTAAAAGGTTCTGGTAATTTCTCATAATACATTTTACTATAGAGTTCATATTCTGGTGACGAGTCTTTAAATCTTGCTTTATAAAACCAGTCAGTATATTCACAAGTATATTGGTCAAAGTAGCACATATTACAAATACTTATATTCATCACACCTCTTATTGCCCCATCTCTATCTATTTGCCAGAGCTAAGTGATATCTTGATAGTATCCCAAAAATTCTCCTCTAATTAGTTTTTCAAGATTACTAAGAAATATTACTAGGGTTGCTGACTCATTTTTTAATATTTCATAATTAGTTCCTAAACTTTCAATATATCGGTCTACACTTCCTCGCATAGTCCTTCTTAAGAATTCTATACCTTGTTCTTTAGTCATTCCCTCTTTATTTATTACTGCTCCATTTTCTTTTATCCACATAGTAAGTATTTTTTCTCTATCTTCGACACAATCTAGATATAGGTAAATTCCAGTTAGGTTTAGTGCTTGTGGTTCTTTGTCATAAGGTACATATTTCATAGGGATGTAATCACTGGGTTTTCTCATATTATAGTATTGTCTTCTGTGAATATATTTCCTAGTTGGGATTTCTTGTTCTTCTTCATTTATTCTCCATTGGTTTTCTGTCATGTTGCTGCCTGAACTTGATCTTCGCCTATTTCTAAAGTTTTCAATTTATCTATTAATTCATTTTCATAGTCACTATCATTTTCCATCTCTAGATATTGATCAATATTTACTTTCATATTTTCTTCTTTAGAAATTTCTTTTGTACTTGAGCTAGTATCTATATTTATTTCAGGACTCAATTCCTTAATTTCATTCCCATATAGTCCTAAAATCGTAGGTGACATCTGGTCTTTATTTTCTAATTTCTTGTCAATAATAGACCTTTGCTTTTCTATATTGGGTTTAGGCGGTCTTCCTATAATATCTTGAATAAATTTCTTGTCCAATTCATTTTCCAGTAAAATATTAGTAATTTCTAATTGTTTCTTTATTATTTCTAACTGATCATTTAAAAATTCTAGCTTTTCATGATTAATTAATTTTAAAAAGTTTTGCTTAGTTTTATCTTGCTCTAGGTTTTCTATCTCTTCACGCAATACCCTTATTTTATCCATATTAAACATTTTGTAACATAGTATAGATTTGTTCCCATATCTCTTTCTGGGATTCATCAGTTTCTTTATCCATACGTTTCATGATACTTGTTTCAATTTGAGTTTTATAATGTATTAAACAGATCTCTAGTTGTAATATACCTTCAGAGGTAAAGTCATATATATCTTTTCCCTCTGTAGTTATAATTGGTAAGTCTATTCCTTGTAACCTATCATAACAATTAAAATTAGAACTACTAGCTTAATTTTCAATTTCTTATTTTCCTTTCTGAATCTTGTCTAGCTCTGATACCAGATTGGAAGGTTCTGCTATTCCTTCGACCTTGCATATACAAGGACATCAATATCTAAGTTTTAAGCATTGATGGGTTATGCAATAACCACATCCTGGGCATTCATTATTTCTAATTTTACATTGCTCTTTCCTGGCTATTATTCTTTCTAACGCATCTATAAGATCCTTTGTTCGCTCTTGGATAAAATCAAAATCTAGATGCAAATATATTATCATATTTATAATTTCATCATAACTATCAAAGGTTCTATAATAATTGGTATAATTTTCTATCTCGTAATCTTTATTAATTTCATTATATAAAGTATCAACCTCATCTTGGTTTAATAAATTTGCTTGGTCCATAATATCTTCAAACTCTGTTTGTGTTAATGAACTCATTAGAAAAATGTTTCCTACTCTCTGGTCTAGTTATCAGTATTTCGTTCACAGAGGTTTTCTACCTAAAATAATGATAAATAGTAAACTAAGAAGGTTAATGTGACTTACCACGCTTCTTAAGCGATTAATTGAGCTTGCCGTCCTTCAACACCTCAACAACGCCTACCCGGCTTTAACGGTGGACAAAATGGACCTCGAGTTCCGATCGTTCTTAAAGCATAGAAAATACCCTTCCTCCTGAGTTGTTTACTAGATCCTTATTCTAGCTAAGTAAACATGAGGAAATATGATACTAATACTCAGATTTCAGAAACTTGGAATTTTATTTAAAACATAATGGTTTTTTACATACGAAGGTTTATTTTTTGAGAGCTCGTGAGTACAAATGTTACATAACCGAGCTTATATAGGCACAAAAGGTAACCTTAACTATAGTTACAACATTATTTAACTAGAGTTTACATTATTGTTCGGTTTGATCCTCATCTTTATGGAATCTTATCTCTTCTTTTTCTTTGTCGGCCAAAAATACTTGTCGGCCATAACTTTCCCTTGTCGTATCTCCTTTTCACTGTTCTTGTTTTTTTATCAATTCTCCTTGCAATAATGGCACTTGTGGTCTCCACTGCTTTTAACTATCCGACAAAACTCCTGGTGTGTTTCCAGTTGTCCTTGGAAACTATTGCGCTCAATCTTCTGGGTAAATATTTGCAGGGTCCTCAGAATCCCCGCCTGCTGATCTTTATCTTTCTTGTAAATGACGATTGCTTTATCAGTTATAGAATAACTCGAAAACTTGGCTTGATCATAAGTCTACTTCATCATCATAAGGATTACATGAAATCCCAAGGCTCTTCTCCTAGTTATCCATGACTTGTCAACTATTGGCTTTTCTTTCTTGTTAATTACTTGTTGAGATTGTATTGTTTCATCATTGAGTGTTTTGATCTTGACAAAATAGACTGCTTCTCCTTCTTCATCAGGGCTACCTGTATATATATTTACAAATATAGTCTTATGAGGATTTACTCCTCTATTATATCCTCGAATACCATTTAAAATGGATTATGGGAAATACTTTAACTTGGATAAATCGTTGCTTGGATCAATATAAATATAGTCAATAAATCCAAATCTTAAGAGATCATTGAGAAGAGTAGTGTCTTCCCAATCATCTAAGATTATCAGGATTCTTGGATATATTCCCTTGTACTCAATAATATAGCTTTCAATTTCTCTTGGATTTCCTTTATACATGAATTCAACCATTTTTTGATAAATGGTAAGAAACCTATCAACTGGTTCCTTGGAGGGGGGATTGATTAACTTGTCTTTAAACGTAGAATTTATAAATCTCAATTTTTTAGGAGGATCTTTTTCTCTTCCCAAAAAACTAGATGAACTTGGTATATCTCTTGGCGAATCTGGATAGGATTTAATATCAAGAGTTCGGAGAATCTCTTGTTTAATTATATTCATATATTTGGAAAATATTTCCAACTTATTGTCAATTATAGCCATATGATTATCAATTTCAGAGGCCATATCAAAAAATTATTTTTCCATTTCTTCAAGCTTGGATGTTATAACCTTGGTTTTATCTTCTTGGAGTAGATTATCCATTGGGTCTTGACAAATAATCTGCACAACAATTGTCAGTCCCCTTTATATAAATAATTTTAAATGTAAATGGACTAATCCTCATTTTCCATCTAATTCTTCTTCTATTAACAATATTATCTTTAATCTTATTTTCGAGAAAAGCTTTAACTTGTGTATTATACGTTTTAATAATGAATTCCTTTTTTGCTAGCCAAATTTTAAAGGATTCAATGGCTCTAATAATCGCTAAAATATCTTTTTCAATTATATCATAATTTAGTTCAGCACCTCTAAATGTTCCTGAAGTGTATCTGAGAACTAAATCATCTCTTTGTCGTCGTAATACTGCTCCCCAAAATTTATCAGAGGCATCAGTTTCAATATATAAATTATATTCTTCTCTTGGTAGGGGAAGTCTCTCTAAATGTTTTACCTTTTCTTTTATAGTTTTCACCCAAGTGGTATCATCTTCATTCCAGTCAAATTTTTTATCTTTTCGGATCTTGGCCTACAATCTACTCTTTAATTTAGCACAATCTCTAATAAATTATGAAGCATAATTAATATGTCCCAAGAAGGATTGAACTTGTTTAATATTATCTAATTTATCGAGAAATTCTTGAATTTTTTCAGATATATGAGGTTGTAATTCTATAATTTCTCTATCAATTATTAATCCTAGATAACTAATCTTCTCTTTAGCTAATCCAGCCTTCTTTTTACTTAATACCAATCCATCTTCGTATGCTCTAGTAACGAATATAAAAAAGTGTTTGTTATGGTCATTAATATTTTGTCTAATCTTTATAGATTTTATCTAATCTTTCTTGAAATATTCCTGGACTTGTCTTTAATCCCATAGGCAATACATTCCATTCATATCTTCCTTGAGGTGTACTAAAAGCTGTACAATTTTTACTATCTTCTTTTAATAATATCTGATAAAATCCTGATTTTAGATCAAATTTAGAAAATATCTTCCCATCTTTAATCTTTTCATAAATCATATCTTTTCTCGGCAATGGATAGGGGTAATCTTTTACAATTCTATTTAGGGGTTTATAATTTATTACCATTCTTGGTTCTCCCCTTTTTATTTCATTATGGTTTCTTACTAAAAAACTTGCAGAATTATAATTACTCTTAGTATTTCGAATTAAATTGTATTTTAAATGTTTTTTTGTAAAAAAAGAGATGGGCCTAATTTCTTGTAACTTCATAAACTATATTCTTTGTAGGATTTTTGGTATGAAAAGACATTGGGCTTATGATAAGATGAATTGGAATTGAATCCACAATTGTAAACTTGAATCATGACATGATAATCCTTGAATAAACTTGCCATAAAACCAAGTGATGACCTCTTGAAAGAATGGCCAAAAGATGAACCAAATCCAATTAGAACCTAGGTCGATTTCTCATGACAATCTTGACTCAGAATTAAGGACTTTAATGAAAAGCTTCCATGAATCAATCTTGCATTTTTCTTTGCAGATTTGGACCATTTTGAATGGTGGAGACCATAGTCTTAATCATTGAACCAATTATGCCAATTACACGAGTCATGCTTGAAGCAGAAATGAGATTACTTGGGCCTTAAGTAAAGCCCAAGTGTATGACTTGAAGTTAAGGGCATATTCTTGACCTTTGTACCAAGATACATTCAACTTGGTTTCATCAACCTCTAATGACTTATCTTGCTTTGAATTTGAATGAATTAATCTCTGGGAAAATAAATCCACGGATAAACAGTTGAATTAATTCCACTTTGATCATGATGAATTTGACATTCACACAAAAAATCTTGACTTTGAATTCACATTGCTTGAGAAATAGCCCATTGAAACAAATAACTTGCAATTGAAGCAAAATCATAATGGTTTGACCAAGATGGGGTCAAACTTCCATCTGATTTTGATCATGAATGAATCATTACACTTGACTTGAAGATATGCCATTGCTTTTGACGTCCCTGTAAAACCCTAATCACAAAGAGACGAGAAACAAACGAACTGCAACATATTTTTTGTATTTTGGTTAGTAAACAAGAAATAATCAAGAAATAAAGAAAGAAAGAAACACAAAGGTGCCTGGTGATCTCTTTCATAAACAAACCCAGAGAAATGAGGGTTAGGAGAATCCCATGTTTGTGATCTTGATGCATTGTGAAGATGCAAATGAGGTGGGATCTTAGGTGAAAAAATTAGAGTAAGATAGGTGGGAATGAGCAAACACGGTATCCGAAAAGCTTCCAAATGATAAAGTGATGTTTGACTTCTCCCCAACTAAAAGCGTATGCACATCTCCCAATCCAATCAAACCACGTGCAGAACCGTCCAAGGAAGCTTGAGGATTAAGGTAAGTTGACCACTGAAAAGACAAGGAGCATAATGCAGCACTCGGTGGGAGGGAGACCACACGTCGTTTGTCTGTCTCAAATACTTCACTATCACCAAGAGACAGCTCCCCACTACCAAATAGTAAGTAGGTAATAAAAAGTAGCCACGACGAAAGTTCCTGCACCAACCATGCATTGAAACTGCCCATCATCTTCCTCATTTAAATCACCTGAAACTCTACCATTTTCACTTGAATTTTCACCCAAAAAACCCGTTTGACCTTAAAAGCTGTCACAAACATTATCTTCCCTATCTATATCATCAATGGTGCCCAACACTGAGCCAACATCATCCACAAGAGTTGGGCGAGATGGTGAGGAGGGAGAGTTGGAAATCCACGAAGAAGGAACTTCTTCCACAACCCAATCAGAAAAAACCAATTCTCCAACTTTAAGCTTGACCTCCAAATCGATGAGAGGAACAAGTTCCTTAGAGATTAGAATTCTATCAGCTTTAAAAATAACACCTGAATAAGAAATCTGATCAACTTTTAAAACTTTACCTAAAAATTTACCAATATCCAAAAAAACTTCTTTCCACGCATGGAGTGGAATACCTCTGCACATACGCCACACATTCTTTCTAGATATATTAAGCGACACAGACCACGGGACCATGGAAGTGAAGAAACGTTTCCAAATCTCTTCTTCATTAGCGTAAAAATCCTCCAAAGCTGCTTCAATAATGGAGCTTAAAAGAGCATAATCTGATGGAAAATTAATAGTATAACCAAAACATCATAGATATGATTGTAGGACATATTATAATATAAATTATTCAATAAACATGTACCTGTCATAGTTTAATCTATTTGCTTAAGTGTAAACTGAGAATGCTATTGCCCTTTTCTGATGGAATGGCTACGCTTAATTATCTGACCTAATGGGATAGCCAAATATATAACCACCAGATGAGGGAAGGGATCTCAGTGGGCTATCCAAAAGAATAACACAACCCATCACGGGTCATTCAACAATTAAGCCCAATACAATATTCATTTAATTAAATAAATTTATATTTAATATAATTATTATATTTTATTTAATAATAAATTAAAGTAAATCCATTATATATATATATATATATATATATATATATATATATATATATATATATATATATAACACTCTCCCACTTGGATGACTTTAATTAATTATTAAAATACAACAGTTATAATAGACAAATGTATCAATCATTTATCATCAAATAATGTGAGAAAGCACAAAATTTAACAATGCATAAATTGTATCTGATAGGGAAACAAATCACACATTTCAAATACTCACATTTAACATAACGATAATGAATATGAATTAACATAATATAATGAAGAAATATGTAATCCAATAATGATCCAAGCATTTGAAATGCTATAAGAGATATGATTATTAAATTGACGTCATCTTATACATATCTCATGACATTAATTAAATACAACAATCAGACTCCCACTAATCCAAAATATCAAATGACTTAACTACACCCATGTTGGTTACATGCATTTGAAAAACACCAACAGTTAAGCCTTTGGTCAGTGGATCTGCCAACATGTTCTCTGTGGCAAGATGTTCAATTCGAGTCTGAAATTTAAGAATTTTCTCTTTGACAAATAGATACTTAATATCAAAATGCTTTGAGCGAGAAGAGCTCTTAGTGTTCTGAGAGAAATGTGCAGCAGCAAAATTGTTGCAATATATCACAAGTGGCCTGGATATGCTTTCAACAACTTTGAAGCGAGAGATTAAGTTCTTCATCCACATAGCTTGACAAGTAGCTTCATAGCAAGTTACATATTCCGCCTCCATGGTTGAGGTAGTTGTGAGAGTCTGTTTAACACTCTTCCACGAAATAGCTCCTCCTGCCATCATAAAAATTAAGCCGGAAGTAGACTTTCGATCGTCAGGGCAACCTGCAAAATCAGAATCAGAATAACCAATGACCTGAAGTTGATCAGACTTCTTATAAGTCAACATGTAATCCTTGGTTCCCTGCAAATATTGCATGACCTTTTTAACGGCTTTCCAATGACCCAATCCAGGGCTACTCAAGTATCTCCCTAAAACATTAACTACATATGCAATATCGGGATGAGTACAAACTTGAGCATACATCAAACTGCCAACAGCGGAAGCATACAGGACTCTTTCCATTTCAGTAATTTCTTTATCATTTTGAGGTCATTCAGATTTAGAGAGTTTATCACCCTTTTGGACAGGAACAGTGCATAGGGAGCAAGACTGCATATTAAAGCGTTTAAGGATTCTTTCAATATATCCTTTTTGAGACAAACCAAGAACACCACGGGACCTATCACAAAAAATTTGGATGCCTAAAACAACAGAAGCATCACCTAGGTCCTTCATATCAAAGTGGTTACTTAACATTGTTCTTGTCTCATTCAAAAGACTAACACTAGTGCTAGCAAGAAGGATATCATCGACATACAACACTAAGATTATAAAATCTCTCCCACTGGTCTTTAAATAAATGCACTAATCTGAAGCATTTTCATTGAAACCAAAAGAAGTGACAACTTTATCAAACTTTAAATACCATTGTCTAGATGCTTGTTTTAACCCATATATGGATTTCTTCAGTTTGCATACTAACTTCTCTTTTCCTGCTTCAATAAAACCTTCAGGCTGAATCATGTAAACATCTTCAACAAGTTCTCCATTCAAAAAAGTTGTCTTCACATCCATCTGGTGAAGTTCCAAATTAAAGTGTGCAACCAAAGCCAAAACAACTCGAAAGGCATCTTTGGTAGAGACGGGTGAGAAAGTCTCTTTGTAATCAATCCCTTCTCTTTGACTATAGCCCTTCGCCACTAGTCTGGCTTTGTATTTATCAATTTTACCATCAAGATTACATTTAGTTTTGAAAACCCATTTGCTTCCAATGGCCTTGCAACCAACTCGCAACTCTGTGAGATCCCAAACACCATTATGAGACATAGAATTTAATTCATCATGCATAACATGCAGCTAATCAGAAGCATGAGAACAAGAAATTACTTCATTAAAAGTGGTAGGATCATCATCATCATGAATATCAAACTTATGCTATTGGAGATACACAACAGAGTCATTTGATATTGTAGGCTTTCGAGCTCTCGGAGAACGTCTCAATTGAACAACTTCAGGAATGTTACTTGGTTCAGCAACACCAATAGGCTCTAGGGTATCAGTTTGTTCATGCTCATTTATTTGTGGTGCCACAACTTGATCATTATTTTGAATTACTGGAATCGCAACCTCATTAGGGAAAGGAACAATTGGTATAGGGAGAAAAGTACGATCTTCTTCAAGAGTAACTGGTCGTGGCGTAGAGACTCCACTATCTAAATCACCCTCAAAGAAAATTGCTCTATCAGATTCAATGACTCGTGTAGAATGAGAAGGACAATAAAATCTGCAACCTCTAGACCCAACACTATATCCGATGAAGAAGCCACTAACAGTCTTCATATCAAGTTTCTTCTGTTGAGGATTGTAATGTTTGACTTCATCCTTACAACCCCAAACATGAAAATGTCTAAAACTTGGCTTCCTGCCTGTTAATAGTTCATAAGGAGACTTCGACACTGATTTACTAGGCACCTGATTTAGAATGTAGACAGTAGTCTTCAAAGCATCACCCCAAAGAAAATCAGCCAATGACGAATGACTCATCATGCACCTAACCATGTCCTTAAGCGTGTGATTACATCTCTCTATAACTCCATTTCGCTGAGGAGTACCTGGCATGGTGTATTGAGCCTCAATACCACATTCATCTAGAAATCTAGCAAACGGTCCTGGATTTCTTCCAGTCTCATCATATCTACCATAATATTCTCCTCCTCTATCAGACCTCACACATTTGACCTTCTTTTCTGATTTCAATTCAATGGCAGCTTTAAAAGATTTGAAGGCATCCAAGGAACTAGACTTCTCTTGGAGAAGTTCCATCCATCCAAATCTTGAGAAGTCATCTATGAAAGTGATAAAATATTTATACCCACCCATAACATTGGGTGTAATAGGTCCACACATGTCTGTGTGAATCAATTGCAATACATCTTCACATCTATTTGCTTTTGTATTCCTGGTTTTGGTTGTGAACATTCCTTTGAGGCAATCATCGCAAGTTTCAAAATCAGAGAAGTCAAGATTAGGCAGAATACCCTCCTTAATTAGTCTTTCAATACGAGGTCTAGAAATGTGCCCTAAATGTCTATGCCATAATATCGAAGAATTCTCATCTTTCCTATTGCGTTTTGTCCCAACAACATAATTAATAAACATCTCATTCACATTCAACTTATATAAACCATCATGCAAATTTCCACAACCAACAATAGCGGAATTAAAACAAACATCAAGTTTTCCATTACCAAAAACAAAAAAGTAACCACATTTATCCAAATCTGAAATAGAAATCAAATTCCTTCTCATTGAAGGTACATAAACTGCATCTTTTAAAATCAAAGTATGTTTGTGTCGTACCTCGAAGAATACGATCCTCGCGATGGACGCGGAAAAAACTGTTCAAAACAGATTCGCCGCCGAACTTTATTCATTCCAAGGAAGGAATAGAAAAATATCGATAAAACCTTTAAAGGATAAGAAAATGGTCATCGCAACCAAATTCGGGTTCGGGAGCCGGTTACGCAAAGGGAAGGTATTAGCACCCTCTATGTCCGTTGTACTCAACGGGAACCTCTTGATTTGATTTGGGAGATAAGTTAGCTTGGTTTGTTTATTTTCTTCTTAGGTAAAATTTCTTTCTAAGGGGGAAATGGGTGGTTTTATTATTAGTGTGCTCGGCAAGGATTGAGAATCCTTGGGCCTACGTATTCCCTCGTTCAATGGGAAAGTCAGAGCATTCGTAGTTCGGGGGACTACAGTTGGTTGGTGTTTTTTAAGCGAACGAGTGTTTAATTCGCATTCTAACTGCTAAACGTTGGCTTGTCTGCTCGTCAAGGGAGGCTGAAGCACTAGTTCATATGCGTGGAAGAATGGACTAAACAATGTTCTTTTGTGAAAGTTGTTTGAGTATGAATTAAGTGTATTAAAGATTTGATTGAGAAAAAGATTTTATTTGTATGTGTTTTTTAGGGTTTGGTCGCATGGGAGGTGTTTGGTTTGTTAAGTATTTTAGAGGAAGAATGACGATTATTCGATAAATGAGACGTCGGCCTCGCAACCAATTAATCAGGGTATTACTGAGATGCTAGATCTCAACAACACCTTTTTCATTCTATTAATTATGAAATTGTGTTCGTTGGACAATGGGTTTATTTGTCCATGTAATTAGGGCGAGTGTTTTAGGAACGAAAGATCGAAACAAACACAACCCAAAGCGTGCGCCTCAAAAGCGTTCATTCAAAGGCCCAAGAAGTGCTAGACCTCAAGAGTCCACTACTTTCGCAGTTTGATTAGGAAAAAGATTTGAATTTGATGTATTTTAGGCGCGTTAATTGAATTAGGGTTTAAAGTTGCTAAGATTTTAAAGATGATTAAGTATTTTAATTGGATTGGAAGATCGAAACGAACACAGCCCAAGGCGTGTGCCCCAAGAGCGATCGTTCAAGGACCCAAGGGGTGCTAGACCCCAAAAGCCCACTACTTCCATAATTTAATTAAGAAAAGCATTTGTGTTCTAACTTAAGTGAAATATGATTTTTAGTTTAATTTGATTTAAGAAAAATATTTTGAGGATTAAACAAAGGATTAGGACCTTAAGGAAATTGTTTTTTTTTTAAGAATTAAGAACTTAATTGGATTAAGTATTATAATTTGAGAAATATTGTATTTTAAGGGTTAAGTGTTTTAATTAAAATTGGAAGTTTTTAAGTATAGAAATGGAAGATCGAAACGAAAACAACCCAAGGCGTGCGCCTCAAGAGCATTCATCTAAGGACCCAAGGAGTGCTAGACCCCAAAAGCCCACTACTTCCATGGTAAATTAGGAAAATGTTTAAGAAGATTGATTTAAATATTTTATAAAAAAAAATATTTCAAGTATTTCAAAGTTGATTATGATTTTAAGTTAAAAGAAAGTTCGTAGAAGATTAGGTAGTTGTTTTTTTTTTAATTTGAATTAAGATTTATAAGTCAAAAAAGTTTTATTAAGGTTGAATGCTTTAGTTAGATTAAAATATTTTTAAGTATTTTAGAAATGGAAGACGGAACGATCACAACCCAAGGCGTGCGCCCTAAGAGCGATCGTTCAAGGACCCAAGGAGTGCTAGACTCCAAAAGCCCACTTTTTCCTTTATTGATTAGAAAATAATTTAGATATCTTAAGAAATGTTTTATGGTTTGATTTGGGGAGATAGTTAATGATTAGGCAAAATGGATTATGATGTAATTGGATTTGAAATTTTTTTTTTTTTTAAAGTTAAGAAATTAACTAGATTAGGAAAGTAATTTTTTGGATTTTTAGAATTAAAACTAAATTAATAATTAATCAAATTAAAATTCAATATTTAATAGGATTAATCATTAAATAGATTAATCACTATTAAATAAAAAAATTTAATAAAATTAACTAAATTAATTTAGTAAAATTATTCAAAGTTTTGTTTTTAAATAAATAAAAAAGTTTTTAGATTTATTATTAAGTAATTAAAATGGATTTTAAGTGTTAAAACTAAAAAAGAAAACACAAATGGGCCAGAAAATTGATAAAAACAGGGGGTGTGATTAAGGAATTTCCAGGCCCAATTGAAGCAAGCCCACACGCAGGGGAGGGTCCATCATGAACCTTCAGTCAGCCATGTTGATTCCAGAATCAATCTGGGGCGTTGATTCTCATGGAGTCAACCTTGACTCCTGATCTGAGGGTTGGATTGATATGGTGCATGGTATGGGTAAGAAAAGCACATGCATGGAATCACAAGGAGAAGCAACTCTTCGGTGACACTTGTCAAGGGGAGGGACAAGTGTCACCGTCCCCAGCTAACAACACCCACATATCAGCAACGATCATAAAACAATGAAAAAAAAAGGGACGAGTTCATTCATCATATTCTCACTCTCTTTCTTCATTTCCATCTCTCTCTTTCTCTCATTCTCTGTAAAATAACCCTCGCCGGAACCCTAATCTATGGCCGGGGAAGACGGTAGCCCATGGCGACCGCCGCTGTTCTCTCTAACGAGACCACCTCAAAAAAACAAAAATAGTCTACATAAACCCCCCTAACTTTTCCTCCACAATCCAAATCTCTACTTATATTTCACCAAAACAACCTCAAACTCTCAGATCGAACTCAATCCCTAATTAACCCTAATTTCAAAATCATGGAGAATCAAGTAAATCGATGCAAGGAAGAACAACTATGCTACTTAGAGGGCGAAAAACAACACTAGGCCATGCAATATAGTTCAAGTTGAAGAGAAACGGAGCTCAAAAAAATACCTCCTGAAAAACTCCTCAGAATGAGTCTCTAAACGTATCCCGGTAACTTTCGCTTCAACTTTCTTCCTATTTGTTTGATTTCTTTTCTCTTCTTCTTCTTCTGCTTCTCAATGCTTCTTCGGGTGTAGTAACTTCATCAGTAGGCTTTTAGCTCAAGCTATTTTGAGTCTCAATGTGAGACTCAGAAAGCTTTGAATATGAGCTTTGGTAGGGTTTTTGGGTTTTCTTGCAAAGTAGTATTTTTAGGGTTTTCTCCGGTCCCTTCATGAGTGAATAGTGAGGTGTATTTATAGGCTTAGAATTTGTGAGTGAGGTACGTGCGAGGTGAAATTTCTGTGAATTCTGGTGCGTGTGAGTTTTACAATCGTGTGAGGTACTCGTATGAATGAATCAGTGATGGAATTCCGTTAGAATCTTTACTGATTTCGTTGGATTTCCAACTTTCATGCTCTGCTAGAGATATTTTGTGGGACCATTTTATGATGACACACATTTTTCATTTGTCTGTAGTGAGCTTCTAGAATACCTGATTTTTCTGCCAAACTTTCACTGCGCGTGAATGAGTAATTTTGTAATTTTGAAACTTTTTACTATCACTGACTTTTATTGCTGATGTGGTATCTTTGACCTAAGATGACTTTATATCTTTTTGATCCTTGATCTACTTTTGTGTTGCTCTGTTTATTTTCCCATGAATCATATCTGATGCATATAGTTGCTGTTTGACATAGATTAGTGCTGGTGCTCATGACTATTTGATTGCTGCAGGGTGTAAGATCAGAGGTTTGGATACAAGACTTGGTATCACATGATTGAGCTTAGCATGAGTTTTCTGGAATGGTTATGCTGCCATGGTTGGTGCCACGATGTGATGCGGTTTGTGGTTTAGAAGGTTACACAAGATGGCTGGTGCGTGGGGAACAGTTTGGTGGGCCTGCTGCAGGTTATTATGGTTTTCGTATATTTGTGAGTCATGGAATTTGTTTTGTGAAGATTGGAATTGTGCATAGGATTGTAGTGACTTAGTTTGAAATGGTAGAGTCATGTTCTGTGGAATTTTGTGGGATTATTTGTATAATGTGACAAACTTTGAAGCTCCCTTGAATCTCTGTACCAACACTTGGTCTTATTTTCAATGTAATAACTTGGTCACCTTAGTGATTTCAAGTTTTGATTAATGAGTTAAACTTTGTAACGGTATTTTGTTTGGATTATAATACGATTTGTAGTGAACCAACATGACTTGTAATCTGCTGTTGTTGTAACATCTGTGGACATTAGGATCCCAAATTAATATTGAATGTAAACACAACTTGGTTAAAGAGCAAAAAATGCTATATTATAGTCTGCACCAGTCCTATATCATGACTTGATCCATATCATCACGCCTTAAAGAAACGTGACATGGTTTGTCAGTTTGAAGTCACTAACCTAAAACCAAGCTTAAAAAAATTCCAACCACAACTTTAAAACCTATATTGCAAAACCTCCAATAGGATTAGACATTTGAGTCATAGATTGAAAATCTTGTGACTCATGGCTTGAACACAAATTTATGTTGTCTTGAAAATTGTCCATTCATGGCTAGAACTTCCAAACGAGCCCAACGAACTCGCTTTTACACACAAGTGTCTTTATGGATGAAACTATTCTTGAAAATAAGATTAGAATTCATGACTTGAAGCATGAACTAATTACATCTTGCATAAACTCTAATCATGGTCTTGAATTAGCTTGCATCATGATTTGACTATGTATTAGTTATACCACGAGCTTTTTGAACCTTTACTTGCATATGCCTTAAAATCATCCATCAATCTTTGAATCAATTCAATCTTGGACTAAAGCAAGTTTTAAATATGACCAAATGACCTTATATCAATCTTAGAGTATATCTTGGGCTCGATCTTGAAACATGGCCTGACACCAACTAGAAACCAAATGAATATGCCTTGAGATAAACAAGTCACATAACTTGGGCAATCAATCTTGTCTTGAAGTATGATCATGAGAATGAGGATACACCTTCTTTTTGAAACCAAAATACCCTTACAAATGTCTATAATCATAATAAGCACACACAAGGCTCCACAGCCTAAATTTCTTTCAGAAGACCATGGCAAAAAACCACACGATAATCTAGAGAACAGTCATCAGGCTGCACAATTATTTATTATAATAAAAGTAAAAAGGTAGGACAAATTTGGGGTATGACAGATGCCCCTATCTAATTGTCTTTAACCCGAGAGAATGAACTGAGACATGGCGTTCATTTTTAGGGTATAAGTCGATTAGATATAAGAAGACCCCAAAATTTGTCCCACAAAAGGTAAAGTGCTATAGAGTGAGAGTTGACAGAATGAGGTAGCGCGGGATCCAAACTGAACAAAATAACTTGAGATCCTTTGGGTGGTCGAAGCAGTCCCTTATCTATTAAGGTTCTTCGCGATACCAAAGTAATATTTCTGAAGGCAGACGGTTCTCTGGGTCGTCGAAGAAGTCCCTTATCCATTAAGGTTCCTCGATGATACCAAAGCAGTATCTCTGAAGTAAATTTGCTGAGGGAATAGTTGAGCAAGATTCCTATCGGAGGAGATGTGCTGGCTCTGCAGGGAAAGCTCACAACAAACTTTCTAGGATATCCTCTGCTTGGGGAGCACTGACAGCAGCTGTTGGGATTGTCATTATCAATTACGTTGTTGAAGAATGACTTGCTGGGGAATATAATTCCTTGAGCACATGCGGGGTATCAACTCTTTTCAGAAGAATACTGCCGACTTTGATGGAGGACTAGCCACGATGCTTGCGAACTGATCCTGGATCCTGCTATGCTATGTTGGGGATGGATATTCCATGTACTACACCATGCACTGAAGCATATATTAAAATGCAACTGCTAGGGAATCTCATGCACGTATGATATGATAGCGCTTGATATGATTATGATACTACGCTTGCATGCCATGCGTATGATAATGCAAATGATCGGGTGCGCTGGGGATAGGTTTCCTTGTCGAGGGTATCACCAGGGATTGGAATCAGTAATTGCCAATTGAAATTGGACTTTGGTATTTTGGTGTTTGCCAATAAATTGGACTTTCAGGTGAGGATGCCAACAACGGTGGACTTTTAGTGGTTGCCAACAAAGACTGGACTTTAGGTCAAACTTCCAGACTAAAACTGGATTGGAGGATAGATTACCAGACGAGAACTGGTGTTTAAACCTTCGTGTATCAGACGAGAACTAACTTTTGGATAGTCTACCAGACTAGAATTGGTGAGAAAATGGTATTTTCCGGACGAGAACTGATCTTTTTAATGATTTGCCAGACGGGAACTGGGCCTTAAAATGATTTGCCAGACGAGAACTGGGCTTTAAAATGTTTTGCCAGACGAGAACTGGGCCTTAAAATGATTTGCCAGATGAGAACTGGATCTTAAAATAATTTGCCAGACGAGAACTAGACCTTAAAATGATTTTCCAAACAGGAATTGGGCTTTAAAAGATTTGCCAGGCGGGAACTGGACCTTAAAGTGATTTGCCAGACGAGAACTGGACCTTGAAAGATTTGCCAGGCGGGAAGTGGACCTTAAATGATTTGCCAGTCGAGAACTGGACTTTTAAAAGATTTTCCAGGCGGGAATTGGACCTTGAAATAATTGCCAGGCGGGAACTGGACCTTAAAAGATTTGCCAGTCGAGAACTGGACTTTGAAATGTTTACCAGGCGGGAACTGGACCTTAAAAGATTTGCCAAGCGGGAACTGGACCTTGAAATGTTTTCCAGGCGGGAACTGGACCTTAAAAGATTTGCCAGGCGGGAACTGGACCTTGAAATGTTTGCCAGACGGGAACTGGACCTTAAAATATTTGCCAGGCGGGAACTGGACCTTAAAATATTTGCCAGGCGGGAACTGGACCTTGAAATGTTTGCCAGGCGGGAATTGGACCTTAAAAGATTTGCCAGGCAGGAACTGGACCTTGAAATGTTTGCCAGGCGGGAACTGGACCTTAAAAGATTTGGAGGTGCCAACGAGTGTGGTTTTTTGGGTACTTGCAAATAAAGAATTGGACTTTGGGATTACCAATCTAAATTGGACTTTGGGTTATGAAAATGCCAACAAGGTGGACTTTTGGGTACTTGCCAATAAAGAATTGGACTTTTGGATTGCCAAGCTAAATTGGACCTTGGGTTATGAAAATGCCAACAAGGTGGACTTTGGATACTTGCCAATAAAGAATTGGACTTTTGGATTGCCAAGCTAAATTGGACTTTGGGTTATGAAAATGCCAACAAGGTGGACTTTGGATACTTGCCAATAAAGAATTGGACTTTTGTATTGCCAAGCTAAATTGGACTTTGGGTTGCCAAGCTAAGTTGGACTTTGGATATGTGCCAAATGAAATTGGACTTTAGGTTGCCAAGCTAAGTTGGACTTTGGTGTCAAGTCTAACGATACCAGGCTTTGAAATGTCAAATATTGGAAGGTTAGGATAGAGGAATGATATGATACGCATGTCTATGCAATGAGCGAAGCGACATGACTGATGCATATGAGTGATTTATGCAATGATATGAAGGTTTCCAAAGATGCCCCAGTAAAGGATAAGGTATGGATAAGTTCCTATGCAGCGAGGTTTCTTGTTAGAAGAAAGGCAAAAGGTTATTTGTGGGGTGATAGCATGATTCCCCGACACTCATCTTGAACTCAAAGATCACTTGATGGTGTTTGCTTGAGCAGATTGGAAGCAACAGAAAGATTTACCCCTGTGTGGCTCATCCTTCCCCAGTCTGGGTCTATGAAGAATTTCTCCTTGACAGGAAATTTGAAACAACTGTACCATGAGATGATCTCGAGATGGCTTACCCCAGGATTCCAAGTCGTGAAAGGATTTGTCCTTGAAAGGAAGTTGGAAGCAGTTGTACCATTAGATGAACTCGAGATGGCTTGCCCCAGAATTCCAAGTCGTGAAAGGATTCTTCCTTCATTGAATGACTCTTGAAGTACTTGGCTTCAAAGTACCCTTGAGGTAACTTGCCCCAGAATGAGCGTTGAAGCGACTTAACTTGTGTTGATTGAACATTGGAGGGGTTTTCCTTTAATCAAAAGAACCCCTGGGTGGCCTGCCCCTAGTTGGTAGAGTCTTGAGATAATTTACTCTGATCAACCTGTTCTTGAATGATTTGCCCCATTATCAACTAATGCTTCGAGGACTTGCTTAAAATGACTGATTCCATAATCATTGGATGTCAATGCCCCTGTTCCACAGGGTCATGAGGTGATGTCAATTCCATCCAACATTGTTGAATGACCCAGCCCCCTTTGATTGCTCCTTGTTGGAACTTCCTTGATGTCAAACACTGACTTGCAGTCAAAATTGTTCGTTCACAAATGGTAATTTTAATGTGATGCTCATGCAAGTTCTGAAAATTAGTCATTATTAGAATGATGTGATAGTGTGTGACGGATGTAGCAAGAATTTGACACCAAAATAAGTGATTAGCAAATTTGTAGGAGTCAGTTTACGCAACCTTGCTGTAGTATGCTTTCAGAATAAACCTCGCCTCAATTAGGTCTTTTGAGGGTTATAACGTGGACTGGTTCACGGTTTTTGAAACAAAGGATATAAGGCTCAAAACTTGATTTGTACCCACCCCTTCTTCGTGATGATCTCCAGTCCTACGTTCAGTTAATTCTGCACATGTTGGTTTTCCAAAAGGGTTGACGGTGTAAGAGTGATGATTCAAGGTTTGCTCGAAATGGGAGTCACCTTATTTTGTTTTTGTTAGGGATGTCAGTGACCCTCTTTTGCTTTTGATTTTTATTTTGATCCCTAACTTTTTCCTGGACTGGTTTTGTTTTTTCAAGTCCATCGGGATTGCCTTGATTTTTGTCTAAGTCTCCTTTGAGGTGCTTGACTTAGCAGGCTTTTGTTTTTTTTTTTATATATTTTTTTTTGTCAGAGGATTGTGACTGCCAAGTCATGGGTAATTGATGAACAACCATCATGTTTTTGGATTTTGCTTTTGTGAATTGAGTGCGTAATCAGGTTAACTAAACACTACCCTTCCCCAGGTGAGTGTAAGGGTTTGAATATCCGAAGGAATCTGCTACTTCTAGGCTCGAAGTGGTTTACTAGGGATTAACTCCTTGTCTCTCCAGTGTTTGGGGGATTGAAACAATGCCTGTACATCCTTGGCAGGATTCCATCCGAAAGCATACCATCAACAATTATGGGTATTTTGTTTTCATCATCCTCCCTCCAATCTTTGCTAAACAAAAGTTTGATAAAGAGAGTGGACACGAAGTATATGGAAGAATTTTGTTGTTTTTGTTTTTGTTTTTTATTTATGTAAGTAAAGAAAAACGAGCGAATGCGACATGATTAATTCAGAAAATGCATGATCACATCATTAATATTACCATTTAAAACAACAATATTAAAAAACAAGTAGCATTTAACATAACAAAATTACAAATGCAAATGATAAATGTCCAATGGTTTCCAGTATTTGAGGAAGTCTTCATGTCTGAACCACTAGCTACCTCTTGAAGTCTTGGAACTTATTTGGGCGAGAAGCTGACGTGCACAATCAAGTCTCCTTCTTGGAAGGATATGTACTTCTTGTCAATCAACTGTTGCACCTTGTCTTGAAAAGCTTTGCAATCTTCAGTCGAATGCCCCATTGATCCAGCATGATATCCACAATGTGAATTGGTCGTATCCAGGCGGGTATGGTTTTGGCAGTGGCTTGATAGCTTTGGGCTCTACCAGTGAGTTTTGGACCAGATGCGGTAAAAGCTGACTGTAGGGCATAGGAACTAGGTGAAGAGGAGCAGTCTTTCTTTCCAAGTTGTTTCGAGGCCTATGCTGATTCTGACGATGATTCTGATATCCTTGACCACGAGCTCGTTGATTTGCACGAGGAGAAATCACGGGTTTCTGGTATGACGCCCTAGGATTGACAGGTTGCCCATAAGGATGATATGGTGCTGAGATAACTTCCTAGAAGCTGAAGAGCCATAAAGTCTTGCTGGTGTACCCTGAGAATACTCAACATTCGCTATGACTGGATCACTTTCATTATCCTCTTCCTCTTGGGGATTGCTGAAGGATTCAGTCTCACAACCTTGATTACTCGAGACGTCTTGGACTTGTTTAGCTTTGAGGTAACTCTCGATGCGTTCTCCTACTATTATAAGGTCAGAGAAGCTTGAGAATGAACTGCCAGCCATCCTTTCAAGATAGGTGGCATGCAGACTATCCAAGAACATGTCAATCAATTCTTTATCCAAGAGTGGTGGTTACACCCTGGCTGCCAACTCTCTCCACCGTTGTGCATAGGTCTTAATGGATTCACCGCTCTTCTGAGATAGGCTTTGCAACTGCGCTCAACTGGGAGCCATGTCCAAATTGTACTCATATTACTTTAGGAAAGCATTGGATAAGTTTTCCCATGATTGGATACATCTTCTTTCTAAATCCATGTACCAATTCAAAGATGCACCACTTAAACTATCTTGGAAACAGTAAATCATCAACTTGTCGTCGCGGACATGAGAAGTCATCTTTCGGCAGAACATCACCAAATGACGCTTTGGGCAACTGAGACCAGCGTACTTCTCGAATTTGGGTACTTCGAACTTCGGAGGAATTACCATGTCTGGAACTAAGCACATATCAACAGTATCGAGCCCAAAAGTATCGCGAGTTTTCATAGCTTGAACTTTCTCTTCGAGGGCACAAAACCTTTTCTCCATGGAATCAGACATCGACATCATCTGAGACTGAGCAGGGATGTTCACTTATGGAGTATGGTCACCAGGTAGATGATCAAACAATGGGTTAGTTGACACAGCAAATCCTGATGAGGGGTAAAAATCCTTCATCCTATCATGTTGAAAACTATCCTCTGACATAGCTATCACAACTTTCAAAGTATCTATGCTCCTTTTATCTCTGCTTGAACTTGCTTCAAATGCTTTGAGGCTACCACAGGTTCAATATGAGCGTCAGGAAATCAGCTGGCAGGAAATGGACAGAGGATCAGACGAGTTTTAGTTGGAAGGGTATGCCATGCAAATGAGATGTGAATGCAATGGTATGCAATGCAGGAAGATCCAGGATCCAGGATATCGTAAGTAACTTCCCAACCCTCATAACAGGTAGGCTTTATGAGGATAGTTCTAGATTCTTTACCCATAAACCCACTCACGGGATAGCTTCTACGTTGATGGATAAGGTTCCCAGGATTACAGACACTAATCGCATCAACACCACGCAACAGGCTAGCTACATTACGACGAGGATACGAAAAGGTCTATCCTGAGTGTAGTCTTCATGCTAGGCCCACGAGAAGTGAGTCCTCGGAGACTAACACTAACGACCACCAAGATAGAAACTGGTGCTAAGAGTTGGTTCCCAGAGTCACGGACCCTTCATGAGTCAAGTCGTGCGACAGGCTAGCTGCGTTACAACAAGATCTACGAAAAGGTCTACTCTAGGGGAGGCTTTCATGCTAGGCACACAAGGAGCGAGTCCTCGGGGACTAACATTAATTACTTCCAAAATCTAAACTAGGTGTTCTCTCTTCTTTTTCCAAGACTCGGGTATAGAGCCTTACTTGTGATATAATCCTAAGATCCAACAACAAGATTGATAAACACTACATAATAAAGAAAAACATTAAGAGAAAATAGACAAATAATATAGAAACAATTAAGAAGAAAACAACCAAGCGAATTTAATACTCTCGAATCGAGTCAAGTTAGGCTTGACTCTCTCTAGCATAGGGAAATGCAAATCCCCAGCAGAGTCGCTATCTGTCGTACCTCGAAAAATACGTTCCTCGTGATGGACGCGGAAAAAACTGTTCGAAACAGAGTCGCCACCGAACTTTATTCATTCCAAAGAAGGAATAGGAAAATATTGATAAAACCTTTAAAGGAGAAGAAAATGGTCATCGCAACCAAATTCGGGTTCGGGAGTCGATTACGCAAAGGGAAGGTATTAGCACCCTCTACGTCCGTTGTACTCAACGGGAACCTCTTGATTCGATTCGGGAGATAATTTAGCTTGGTTTGTTTGTTTTCTTCTTAGGTAAAATTGCTTTCTAAGGGGGAAATGGGTGGTTTTATTATTAGTGTGCTCGACAAGGATTGAGAACCCTTGGGCCTACGTATTCCCTCGTGCAATGGGAAAGTCAGAGCATTCGTAGTTCGGGGGACTACGGTTGGTTGGTGTTTTTTAAGCGAACGAGTGTTTAATTCGCATTCTAACTGCTAAACGTTGGCTTGTCTGCTCGTCAAGGGAGGCTGAAGCACTAGTTCATATGCGCGGAAGAATGGACTAAACAATGTTCTTTTGTGAAAGTTGTTTGAGTATGAATTAAGTGTATTAAAGATTTGATTGAGAAAAAGATTTGACTTGTATGTGTTTTTTAGGGTTTGGTCGCATGGGAGGTGTTTGGTTTGTTAAGTATTTTAGAGGAAGAATGACGATTATTCGATAGACAAGACGTCGGCCTCACAACCAATTAATCGGGGTATTACTGAGATGCTAGATCTCAACAACACCTTTTTCATTCTATTAATTATGAAATTGTGTTCGTTGGACAATGGGCTTATTTGTCCATGTAATTAGGGCGAGTGTTTTAGGAACGAAAGATCGAAACAAACACAACCTAAAGCGTGCGCCTCAAGAGCATTCATTCAAGGGCCCAAGAAGTGCTAGACCTCAAGAGTCCACTACTTTCGCAATTTGATTAGGAAAAAGATTTGAATTTGATGTATTTTAGACGCGTTAATTGAATTAGGGTTTAAAGTTGCTAAGATTTAAAGATGATTAAGTATTTTAATTGGATTGGAAGATCGAAACGAACACAACCCAAGGCGTGTGCCCCAAGAGCGATCGTTCAAGGACCCAAGGAGTGCTAGACCCCAAAAGCCCACTACTTCCATAATTTAATTAAGAAAAGCATTTGTGTTCTAACTTAAGTGAAATATGATTTTTAGTTTAATTTGATTTAAGAAAAATATTTTGAGGATTAAACAAAGGATTAGGACCTTAAGGAAATTGTTTTTTTTTAAGAATTAAGAACTTAATTGGATTAAGTATTATAATTTGAGAAATATTGTATTTTAAGGGTTAAGTGTTTTAATTAAAATTGGAAGTTTTTAAGTATAGAAATGGAAGATCGAAATGAACACAACCCAAGGCGTGTGCCTCAAGAGCATTCATCTAAGGACCCAAGGAGTGCTAGACCCCAAAAGCCCACTACTTCCATGGTAAATTAGGAAAATGTTTAAGAAGATTGATTTAAATATTTTATAAAAAAAAATATTTCAAGTATTTCAAAGTTGATTATGATTTTAAGTTAAAAGAAAGTTCGTAGAAGATTAGGTAGTTGTTTTTTTTTTTTAATTTGAATTAAGATTTATAAGTCAAAAAAGTTTTATTAAGGTTGAATGCTTTAGTTAGATTAAAATATTTTTAAGTATTTTAGAAATGGAAGACGGAACGATCACAACCCAAGGCGTGCGCCCTAAGAGCGGTCGTTCAAGGACCCAAGGAGTGCTAGACTTCAAAAGCCCACTTTTTCCATTATTGATTAGAAAATAATTTAGATATCTTAAGAAATGTTTTATGATTTGATTTGGGGAGATAGTTAATGATTGGGCAAAATGGATTATGATGTAATTGGATTTGAAAAAAAAATATTTTTTAAAAGTTAAGAAATTAACTAGCTTAGGAAAGTAATTTTTTGGATTTTTAGAATTAAAACTAAATTACTAATTAATCAAATTAAAATTCAATATTTAATAAGATTAATCATTAAATAGATTAATCACTATTAAATAAAAAAATTTAATAAAATTAACTAAATTAATTTAGTAATATTATTCAAAGTTTTGTTTTTAAATAAATAAAAAAGTTTTTAGATTTATTATTAAGTAATTAAAATGGATTTTAAGTGTTAAAACTAAAAAAGAAAACACAAATGGGCCAGAAAACTGATAAAAACAGGGGGTGTGATTAAAGAATTTCCAGGCCCAATTGAAGCAAGCCCACACGCAGGGAAGGGTCCATCATGGACCTTCAGTCAGCCATGTTGATCCCAGAATCAATTTGGGGCGTTGATTCTCATGGAGTCAACCATGACTGCTGATCTGATGGTTGGATTGATATGGTGCATGGTATGGGTAAGAAAAGCACATGCATGGAATCACAAGGAGAAGCAACTCTTCGGTGACACTTGTCAAGGGGAGGGACAAGTGTCACCGTCCCCAGCTAACAACACCCACACATCAGCAACGATCATAAAACAATGAAAAAAAAGGGGACGAGTTCATTCATCATATTCTCACTCTCTTTCTTCGTTTCCATCTCTCTCTCATTCTCTGCAAAATAACCCTCGCCGAAACCCTAATCTATGGCCGGGGAAGACGGTGGCCCATGGCGACCGCCGCTGTTCTCTCTAGCGAGACCACCTCAAAAAAAACAAAAATAGTCTACATAAACCCCCCTAACTTTTCCTCCACAATCCAAATCTCTACTTATATTTCACCAAAACAACCTCGAACTCTCAGATCGAACTTAATCCCTAATTAACCCTAATTTCAAAATCAAGGAGAATCAAGCAAATCGATGCAAGGAAGAACAACTATGCTACTCAGAGGGCGAAAAACAACGCTAGGCCATGCAATATAGTTCAAGTTAAAGAGAAACGGAGCTCAAAAAAATGCCTCCTGAAAAACTCCTCAGAATGAGTCTCTGAACGTATCCCGGTAACTTTCGCTTCAACTTTCTTCCTATTTGTTTGATTTCTTTTCTCTTATTCTTCTGCTTCTCAATGCTTCTCCAGGTGTAGTAGCTTCATCAGTAGGCTTTTAGCTCAAGCTATTTTGAGTCTCAATGTGAGACTCAGAAAGCTTTGAATATGAGCTTTGGTAGGGTTTTTGGGTTTTCTTGCAAAGTAGTATTTTTAGGGTTTTCTCCGGTCCCTTCATGAGTGAATAGTGAGGTGTATTTATAAGCTCAGAATTTGTGAGTGAGGTACGTGCGAGGTGAAATTTCTGTGAATTCTGGTGCGTGTGAGTTTGACAATCGTGTGAGGTACTCGTATGAATGAATCAGTGATGGGATTCCGTTAGAATCTTTACTGATTTCGTGGGATTTCCAACTTTCATGCTCTGCTAGAGATACTTTGTGGGACCATTTTGTGATGACACACATTTTTCATTTGTCTGTAGTGAGCTTCTAGAATTCCTGATTTTTCTGCAAAACTTTCACTGCGCGTGAATGAGTAATTTTGTAATTTTGAAACTTTTTACTATCACTGACTTTTATTGCTGATGTGGTATCTTTGACCCAAGATGACTTTGATATCTTTTTTATCCTTGCTCTGCTTTCGTGTTGCTCTGTTTATTTTGTCATGAATCATATCTGGTGCATATAGTTGCTGTTTGACATAGATTAGTGTTGGTGCTCATGACTGTTTGATTGCTGCAGGGTGCAAGATCAGAGGTTTGGATACAAGACTTGGTATCACATGATTGAGCTTAGCATGAGTTTTCTGGAATGGTTATGCTGCCATGGTTGGTGCCACGATGTGATGTGGTTTGTGGTTTAGAAGGTTACACAAGATGGCTGGTGCGTGGGGAACAGTTTGGTGGGCCTGCTGCAGGTTATTATGGTTTTCGTATATTTGTGAGTCATGGAATTTGTTTTGTGAAGATTGGAATTGTGCATAGGATTGTAGTGACTTAGTTTGAAATGGTAGAGTCATGTTCTGTGGAATTTTGTGGGATTATTTGTATAATGTGACAAACTTTGAAGCTCCCTTGAATCTCTGTACCAACACTTGGTCTTATTTTCAATGTAATAACTTGGTCATCTTAGTGATTTCAAGTTTTGATTAATGAGTTAAACTTTGTAACGGTATTTTGTTTGGATTATAATACGATTTATAGTGAACCAACATGACTTGTAATCTGCTGTTGTTGTAACATCTGTGGACATTGGGATCCCAAATTAATATTGAATGTAAACACAACTTGGTTAAAGAGCAAAAAATGCTATATTATAGTCTGCACCAGTCCTATATCATGACTTGATCCATATTATCACGCCTTAAAGAAACATGACATGGTTTGTCAGTTTGAAGCACTAACCTAAAACCAAGCTTAAAAAAACTTCCAACCACAACTTTAAAACCTATATTGCAAAACCTCCAATAGGATTAGACATTTGAGTCATAGATTGAAAATCTTGTGACTCATGGCTTGAACACAAATTGATGTTGTCTTGAAAATTATCCATTCATGGCTAGAACTTCTAAACGAGCCCAACGAACTCGCTTTTACACACAAGTGTCTTTATGGATGAAACTATTCTTGAAAATAATATTAGAATTCATGACTTAAAGCATGAACTAATTACATCTTGCATAAACTCTAATCATGGTCTTGAATTAGTTTGCATCATGATTTGACTACGTATTAGTTATACCACGAGCTTTTTGAACCTTTACTTGCATATGCCTTAAAATCATCCATCAATCTTTGAATCAATTCAATCTTGGACTAAAGCAAGTTTTAAATATGACCAAATGACCTTATATCAATCTTAGATTATATCTTGGGCTCGACCTTGAAACATGGCCTGACACCAACTAGAAACCAAATGATTATGCCTTGAGATAAACCAGTTACATAACTTGGGCAATCAATCTTGTCTTGAAGTTTGATCATGAGAATGAGGATACACCTTCTTTTTGAAACCAAAATACCCTTACAAATGTCTATAATCACAATAAGCACACACAAGGCTCCACGACCTAAATTTCTTTCAGAAGACCATGGCCAAAAACCACACGATAATCTAGAGAACAGTCATAAGGCCACACAATTATTTATTATAATAAAAGTAAAAAGGTAGGACAAATTTGGGGTATGACAGTCCGAAAGGTAAAAACAAGGAAACAACTCCTATCTCCGTCACCGATACTCTAGCTCCATCTCCCACAATGACCTTCGCCTCAACATCACTTGGTTTCCTCAGGCTTGTAAACCCCTGCAAAGAATTCACGACATGAATAGTGGCACCTGAGTCCAACCACCAAGTATTGGAAGGAACATCTACTATATTTGATTCAAAACAAGTTAGAGCTAGGAGTGTGCCTTGCTTTTCAAGTTTCTTTTTCAAGATAAAACAACCATCTGCCTTATGTCCATACTTCTTGCAGTACTTACACTCTCCTTTAAAGAAATTTTTCTTAAAAGACTTATCCTTAGGCTCCAGATATTGTGTTGTCCTTTTTCCTTTCTTATCATCAAAATGATGTTTTCCCTTATAGAAGTTTTTCTTGAAATCCTTTGTTCCTGAAGTAGAAGAAACAAACTGAACACTTTGAGCTTTTGCCTTTTTCATAGAATCTTCCTCTTGAGTTACTATGGCTATCATCTCATCCACGAACCCTTCAACTTTCTGGGTATTATAGGAGGTCCACATAACATCAAATTTGGGAGGCAGAGACTCAAGAACCCTCCAAATTAAAGTGCTCTCACCAATTTCAACTTTGAGATTTTAAGCTTATTATAATAGTGGCTCAACTTCATAATATGCTCACGCACACCACTAACACCATCATACTTGGTTTTGTCAAACAAAGAGAGATACTCACACTTCTTAGCCTTATCAAAACGAGTGAACTTCTCACCAACAGACTTCAGGTAATCTTTAGCACTTTCACTTTCTGGTATGCTTTGCCTTATAGATTTTTTCATAGTGTAAGATATCACCTTAAGGCACACTCTATTGGAGTGTTCCCATTTTTCATAAAGAGTCCTCTGAGCTTCAGTAGACACGTCAGTAATAGCGCCAGGCTTTTCAGTTCCTAGAGCTAAGTCAAGGTTGGCTATAGCCAAATAATGGTCGAGAGACTCTTTCCAGTCCTCATAATTGGTCCCATTTAGAGTTTTGACAGAGTTAGGAAAAGAGACTGTTATGCAAGAATAAGGAATCATTAAATGAATAATTATGTAATATAGAAAAAAGATTCCACATATACCAGCCAAATATTTTCCTAATAAAATTCTAGATCATTATGATCTTACATCAAAGATACAATAATAAACAGAAACGTATATTACCAAAATTTCAATATCGATAGGATATTTAAACATGATAAAATAAGCATAAATTGTCAACAATATTTTGTATCATAACAGAATTACACTAGTAATAATATACCGATAGGGTATAATTCTTACTAATATAATATAGATCATAATTACTAATAAATAAAATTTTATTTATCCTGAATTTATATCAATAATAATATATCGATAGGATATGATCATTATTGATACAAATAATTATTATTGCCAACAACTTAATTATGAAATAAACAAGCAATGTTCATATAATTAAACTCGCGATAGGCGAAATTATAATCATACGGATCAATAATATTCATGCTTAAAAAATATGACAATTTATATTATTATTATTATTATTATAATCACGCATAGTTATAAACAGATACAATAATATTATATTTCGCAAAAAATAAAATAAAAAATAATATTCTAATGAATATTATATCATTAATTGTCATATTAAAAATAACATATAATATATTATAAGAAAAAAAATTGTTAATATAATTAAAAAAATGAAGTCAGTGAATAGCATCAATGGCATGTTATAACTTTAATATAGTTGGCATGATATAATATATTATAATAAAATAAGCTGCTATGTTTTAGGAAAAATGATGTTATCAATTACATATAGTTGTCGTGCTTTACGGAAACGGAAAACATATTTCCATGGCAATAGAATCGTTAAACATTTTTTTTAAATTGTTGTGAATCAATCAATTTGATTCTATGGAATTTTTCTGTTATAAAAAAGATATTATATATATATATTCATCTTTGATATCTTACCAATTCAGTATTAGAATTTTTTACGTAAATACCCCTAATTTTGAAAAAAATTCCCTAAATAACCCATGTTTCAAAAATATTCCCAAAATGCCCCAATTAGGGTTTTGGTTTGAACTATGTCGGCAATGGAATTGGCGACTCCCTTGTAGAGGTTGAACCATGTCGCCAATGCAACTGGAGACACACAACCAAGTCGCCAATGCAATTGGCGACACAGTGTAATGCTTAAACCATGTCGCCAATCCAAGTGGAGACACAGTGTAATGCTTAAACCAAGTCGCCAATCCAAGTGGAGACATGGTGTGTTTTGTGTTTTTTTTTTTAAATATTGGAATATTATATTGATTTTGTTTGCACAATGATATAAAATTTTCATTAGTTCAATTAAATATTACATTAATTAATCTTCGTGACCGGGTGCATCCAACCGGCCACCAGTTCCACATCCCCTAGGGACCCTCACTCGTTGCACTCGTTGTTGCCGTTGTACTCGTTGTACTCGCCCCCCTTGTTCCCCTTGTTGTTGATTTACGCCCGGTGTTTGAGGGGTCGAAGTCTCAGGAGCAGTCCTAGATGGTTCCCTTAGGATGTCTTGCATTCCCGTGAAGTCTTGGGGACTGAAACTGAGCGTGCGACCCATGCCATTATAGTTTGAGGGGGTGATTGGTGTGCGGGCAGCCCGATTGAAGGGAGACATTGGTGTGAAGGATTCGTTGATGAAAGGTTGAAATGGTGTTTGAAAGCCATAAGGATGTTGAGAAGGTTGGCTAGGGTATGATGTTTGGGCGTTTGGGCTATGAAAAGATGTTTGCCCAATTTGGCTATGGTATGATGTACCCTCGTTTTGGCTGTATCTTTGTGACATGTTGGGGGCATAGCCATATTGAGTCTCTTGATAATAATCATTTTGTTGAAGATGATATGGGGGACGCTCTTGGTATTGTGGTTGGGTGTATGGCATGTTTGGATGGATAATGGGTTGGTAATTTTGCTGGGTAGGGGGTTGTGAGTAACATGGCCTTGGAGGTGGGTTAGAAGTTAAGGCTTCTTGTGTGTAGGCCAGATGGTAGCATTGTTGACGGAAATGTCATCTTCCACCGTCTCTTTTGGTCGTTTCATCCATGCATAAGAGGTTTTGTATTCTGCAAACCTATTATTCAAATTGATGGAACATGGCTATACGGAAAATACAAGGGCACCTTGCTTATGGCTGTTGCACAAGACGACAATAGTAATGTCTTTCCTATTGCATTTGCTTTGGTTGAGGGTGAAACCGCTTCTGCTTGGGGTTTCTTCCTTAAGAATTTGAGAACACATGTCGCTCCACAATCCAACCTCTGTTTGATTTCAGACAGACATGCTGCTATAGAGAGTGCTTACAATAACCATGATAACGGGTGGCACAATCCTCCTTCTACTCATGTATATTGCATTAGACATATTCAACAAAACTTCATGCGTGCAATCAAAGACAAGTACCTTAGCAAACAGGTTATGAATGCTGGTTATGCGCTAACTCGACCAACATTTCAATACTACCTTAACGAAATAAGGATGTCAAATGCAGATGCCGGAAGCTGGTTGGATAACATTCCACTAGAAAAGTGGACAAGATCTTTTGATGGTGGCTGTCGATGGGGTCACATGACAACAAACCTTGTGGAGTCCATGAATGGGGTATTCAAAGGAATATGAAACCTTCCAATCACTGCTTTGGCGAGTTCAACCTATTATAGGTTGGCATCACTTTTCGTAACAAGAGGCGAAAGATGGAGTGCAGTGTTAGCATCTGGTCAATTATACAGTGAGAGCGTTATGAAATTGATGAAGGAGGATGCTATCAAAGCCAGCACACATGCAGTTACAATCTTTGACCGACATAGACAATCATTCAGTGTACAAGAAATAATTGATTTTAATGAGGAGAGGCCCAATTTATCGTCTGTTGTTAGGCTAAACAGAGGTTGGTGTGATTGTGGCAAGTTCCAGGCCCTCCGTGTACCTTGCTCACATGCCATTGCAGCATGCGCACATGCTCGTCAAGATGCTTATGGCTATCTATCTGATGTTTACAGGGTGGTTAATGTTATGAATGTATACAGCAAAGGCTTCGCAGTGCTACCAATGGAGGATTATTGGCCTCCATACCAAGGTGAAATAGTTTGGCACAACGATGAAATGAGAAGAAAGAAAAAAGGGCGCCCAAACAGCAAGCGTATAAGAACCGAAATGGATATCGGTGATAAAATGATACGACTATGCAGTATCTGTCGTCAACCCGGCCACAACAAAAAACATTGTCCCAACGACGACGATAAGTTGATTGATACCTTGTATGTTCCAAAACATCATGTCTATCGGTGGCTTGTCTCGCGAAATAATAACTTTACCCCAACGACGACGATACATTTTATGAGTAAAACAAAGTTGTGAGAAGAGATGTGGAACAAACCAAGCTTAACACCCCTATTTATAGTGAAAAATTTCAGTTTGAAGGGTGTCTCCACTTGGATTAGCGACTTGGTTTAAGCATTACACTGTGTCTCCACTTGGATTGGCGACATGGTTTAAGCATTACACTGTGTCGCCAATTGCATTGGCGACTTGGTTGTGTGTCTCCAGTTGCATTGGCGACATGGTTCAACCTCTACAAGGGAGTCGCCAATTCCATTGGCGACATAGTTCAAACCAAAACCCTAATGGGGGCATTTTGGGAATATTTTTGAAACATGGGTTATTTAGGGAATTTTTTCCAAAATTAGGGGCATTTACGTAAAATATTCTCAATATTACAGAATACACACGGATCTATTAAAAACACTATTTACATTACGTAAATAAAAAATATGATATTAATTATATATGTAATGGATAAATATATTTCTTGAATTATCAATTAAGTATCGCTCACAATACATGCAATTTCTTAATCGCAAATCTATAAATCGCAAAAAATAGCCTTACAACATATCTAACCAGGCTCTGATATCAATTGATGGAAAATTAATAGTATAACCAAAACATCATAGATATGATTGTAGGACATATTATAATATAAATTATTCAATAAACATGTATCTGTCATAGTTGAATCTATTTGCTTGAGTGTAAACTGAGAATGCTATTGCCCTTTTTCTGATGGAACGACTACGCTTAATTATCTGACCTAATGGGATAGTCAAATATATAATCACCAGATGAGGGAAGGGAACTCTCAGTGGGCTATCCAAAAGAATGATTCAACCCATCACGAGTTATTCAACAATTAAACCCAATACAACATTCATTTAATTAAATAAATTTATAATTAATATAATTATTATATTTTATTTAATAATTAATTAAAGTAAATCCATTATATATATAACATAATCTCCTCCCAAAGAAGATATTTTTATAGAAGGAAAGCCCAAGATGAAAAGTTGTTCTGAAACAAAAGACACTTGGAATTGTGAGTTCAGAAACCCAACATAACAACGTGAAAGTGATGCAACCATGGTATCATCTTGCTCAACATCAAGCCACTTAACCCTCCTAGAGAAAAAAGACGGACATGTATTGAGTTCTATAGGGTTCAGTCCCATTCTCCCTAAGGAGAATACCACATCTTTGAAGCTAGTTCCAAAATCAAAACCACTCCTTCTAGATGCTCTAAACCGAGTTTCAGGTTGGACCCTTAAGCCAGGTTTAGATAAACCTTCACACCTAATGGATGTTTAACAAATCTAGCAAGATTCACTCTCGACTTGAAAGAACCCATCCAAACATCTTCTAGGGAAAATTAGAGTTTGCGCAGATTCTTCACCTCCAAAAACCTAACAAAACCGAACAGTTCTCCAAATTTCAAAAGTTTCGAAGGAATGAAAACTTCCTTCACCAAACTGAACCTTTAAAAACACTTACAAACCGAACCATTCGAAGCTTTTACAGGAATATTTAAGACATAAAAAGAAGTAAGATCTTCCAGATGTGAAACCTTCATCAGATTGTTCATAGTAGAAAGGAACCATATGCAATGCGGAATGCGAAATACAAAAAAATGATTTTGAGAATTATAATGCAACAAAGAATGAGGAATGCAATGCTTTTTTTTATGATGAAGCAAGAAAAATGGGAGTAAGTTTATGCACTCAGGTGCAAAATGGAAGGAGGAATGAAACTTTATGTATATCGCCAGAAAGTGTCATCATTATTTTAACTCAGCCATATCAGATCTTTTTATTGAACTGATGTTCATATCACTACCCATAAGGAAAGTTAAGTTGGGTAGTCATGGAAGGATAATTTACACCCGTTAAATAAAAACTAGGGTGTAAATTCTTTAAAACTTAATTTAAATAATTAACATTTTACACCCGTTAGGTACAAAATAGGGTATACATTTTTTGAAATTGTGTGTAAGTAATTAACATTTTATGCCCGTTATCTTTAAAATTGGGTGTAAATTACCTACAATTTAGTGGAAAGTAATGCATATATTCAAACTTTGACACCCGTTATATTTAAAATTAGGTGTAAATGCTTTGATTATAGTATAAATATATTTTACGTTTAACACCAGTTAATAAGCTAAAACGGTTGTAATATACCCTCTTTTACATCCATTTTAAAACCGGTGTTAATTCTTCGTACATTTCTCACTTGTTTAGTTTACACCTGATCAAAATGGGTGTAATATGTCTAAAAAATGGGTGTAAAATAGTTATTTTGCACTACTATGATATATTAAATTTGAAGCGACGAATTATATTATGAAACATGCTAACGCTTCTACTTCATTTTTATGTCACACCATCCCATAGTCAAATGTGGCACCTCTCAATACTTAATTTCACTTTTCAAAAAGAAAAATATAATATAGCAATTGTTAGTTGGTCCAATGGTGATTGCCACTAGACTTGATGGGGAGGACCACGGTTCGATTCCCCGCAACTGCGATCAGGAGCGAGCTGGAACCACTTGATGCCATAACTTACTCTCGAATTGGATTATCCGACCGGTCTAGTGGACTAGATAGTTGTGGTGAAAACTAAAACAAAAAACAAAATACAAGGTAAACCACTATTTGGAAATATGAAATTAAAAATCTAGAGAGAGAGTCTCTCTTCCATCTCTAGAATACACAAGGTTCAAGCGACTCATCTCGTCTGGGTGTTTGTGATTTTTTCCATTTTTCAACTATGATCCAGGTTCATTAAGCACATGCATCAGGGTTTCTACTCAGGATTCATCGTGTTGTTCGGTTTAAATTCCTAGTTTTCGAACTAGGGACCTTCGCTCGGTGCTTTTCTGGGTGGTTATTGTGGTGGCATCGAAGCTGGTGGTTTCTTGATTCTTCAGTGTAGGTTTTTGGATCTTGCTGCATGCACTGAAGATGAATTGGGAGAGGTCATCTAGGAAGAAAAATAGGAGCTTTTCCGATGCTTTCTCGGATTGGAAGGAAAACCAAGGCAAAGGAGTGTTACTTGGGGAACCTACGACTTCCTTCTTCGTCACCGAATTCCCGGAGAAGATGAACCCCAAAGACCTCTTCGAGGTTTTCAAGGTTCATGGAGTGATATCCGAAGTCTTCATTTCTGCAAGAAGGGACAAACGTGGAAGAAGATTCGGATTCACAAAATTCCGGAAAGTCCACGATTCTCGTATCCTGGCTTGCAACCTCGATAGCATCATGTTAGAAGGCAAGAAGATCTTTGTCAATATCCCTAGGTTTAACAAGGATAGCATTAAGGCGCCCTCAGGTAAGGATTCTCACAAGAAGAAGTCTTATCCTCTTTTTCCTGTCAGAAACTTCGATAACTTTTCAAACCCAGAGAGACCATATGCTAACGTGGTGGGAAGAGAGGAAAGTATAGGCAAAGGGAGGGATAAGGAAAGAGGTAAATGTGTATCTTTAGAGGAGGATTGTTTAAGTTTGGAGAAGTTGAAGCGAATGAGAGTTGGCGTGGGGATGGAAGACGGTAACGCTTTCAACATACAGAGAAATTTCAACGAAGAAGGTTATTTCAATATCAAGGCAACACCTTTAGGTGCTTCTTTGTGCCTGTTGGAAGATACATCTGGCGGAGATATGGAAGCTTTTGTGATAGATGCTAAGGAATGGTTGGATGTTTGGTTTCGTGAAATCCGTTTGTGGTCCCCAGAGGTGATTGATAGAGATAGGTTTGTGTGGATAAATTGCTACTGTCTGCCTTGTTTTGCCTGGAATGAGACCAATTTCGGTCTGGTGTCCTCTTGCTTGGGAACCTATTTCCAGTGTGACGAGATCACTAAGAACATGACTAAACTCGATGTTGCAAGGTTGCTGATCAAAACTAAGCAAGAGGTGATTCTGAACAAGAAGATTAGGGTTGAAGTAAACAATCGTATCTTTACTGTTTCAGTGATGGAAGACTTCAGCTGTGGCCGTTCTAGTACCTTTAGGGAGGAAGAAGATGAGGTGATTGATTCTGATGAGGCCCTATCCTCGTCTCCCTCTGAGGAGGATGGCGCGTGGAACCCAGATGAAGAGGTAGAGAGCGAGGACTCTAGTTTACCGAAGGACGTGCCAGAGGAGAGAGAATCTCCCCTAAAGGAACACGTTTCTAACAGAGATAGTCCCTACTCTGCTTTTGCTGCTAATTCTGCTGACTTATCTTTGGTTGGTGATAGCTTAGAGAATTGTGCATCTCTGGGTGGGTCAGAGGAAAGTGTTTTAGGTGAGTTTCAGTCTGTAGCATGTGAAGCTAGTACGGAGAATATCATAGGGTTTTCAATACTCCGTAGTAAAGCAGATGGTAAGGAGATCTTCCAACCTAACGAGAAAACCATTGTTCATACAGTTGGATTTGATCTTGACCAGGTTAATATTAGTAGTGTTAACGACATCAGAAAAGGTGAACTTGTGGTGGACTTGGGCCTCTCAAACCCAATTTTTGGGCCCCCTGGTGGTCTTGTTGGGCCCTCAAATTGGGGCAAAGTCAAAAAGAAGAATCCTCTCAATGAGGTCTATAACTGCATTAATATCCCTTACACGCCTTCTTATTTTTCTAATCTCATTCACTCTGCTTTGAGGGACCCTGAAACGTCCCCTAAATGGACTAAAGTCAGGTAATCATCCAGTAGAAAAACGATTCGAAGCAAGGCTTATGATTCTAGTGCTTCTCTATTTTGCTGTGAATCTATTACTGATTCTGACCTGATTAGAAGTAATGTGAGATGTCGTAAAGTTTTAGAAGATGTACCATCTAAGATGTGTGAATCATTGCTAAGACTGGGGATTGTAGCTGATGAAGAAAATGTTGGTCTGGATAGTCTGCTAAGGAAGATGGATTATGACGACAAGATTGCAAGAGGTGGCAAGTTAGTTGTAGCTACAGATGGCCAATGATTTTTGGTTTCTATATTGTCCGTGGTTGCAGTGGTCCCCTCTCTAGAGGCTCTGCAGTTCTTAGACCGATTCAGGTATCAAATCTAGCTGAATTGGATTTTAATTTGGTTTCTTTTTTATGGAGTAGTCAGGATATGGATTGGTCGAGGTTAGATTCTTCAGGTAGATCAGGAGGTATTGTTTACTCTTCTTGCGGGCTTTTGGATAATATGAGGTTGTGGAGGGAGTTTAGGGAAGCGAAGAATATTCTCTGGTGGAGGGTGGTTTGTGGGGGGATTTCAACGCAGTTTTATTTAAGGAAGAAGGAAGGAATTAGTGACTCTAGCAGCAGTGGATTAAGGGCAGGAGTTTCTGCTAAAAGAAACATCTATTGGATTTTTGGTGTTTTCTTGGATTATTCTTATGGAGGTGGAGCAATATGGCTTTTTGGCATTCGGTTTGGAGGGGCAATGAGGCATTGTAGAATCGTTTCCCTGGGTTGTTACTCGTCTGCTTGACCTGTTCTGTTCGGTTTGAGTTACGGGGGAGTGCACTACAACAAAAAGGACTTATAACATCTCACCTTAGACAGCGCTTTATTACAAAAGCGCTGCTATAGGTCAAAAACACGGAATCTATTAATTTAATAAAGGAAAAGCGCAAAAAAATATAAGACCTTAGACAGCGCTTTAGTGAAAAGCGCTGTCTAAGGCCTTTTAAATTTTTAAAAAAATTTAATGGAAAATATTAGACAGCGCTTTCCTTAAAAGCGCTGTCTAAGGCCTTTTAAATTTAAAAAAAATATAAGACCTTAGACAGCGCTTTTAAGGAAAGCGCTGTCTAAGGTCTTAAATATTAAAAAAAATAAAAACAAAAGCGCTGTCTAAGGCCAATCTTAGAAAGCGCTTTTAAAGCGCTGTCTAAGGGCCACCTTAGAAAGCGCTTTGTTGAAAAGCGCTGACTAAGGTCTAATAAAATTAAAATATATGAATATACTCAGTTTTCATTTTAAGTTTTGCGCTCTTTCTTCTCCCTCCCCTATTGCGAACGGATACTTGCGAACCTGAGCTAAACCCTTGCCGTCGTCCACCGCGCCGTCGTCCACCGTTCCTCCCTCATTTCGCGACTCCGACGACCTTTACTCCACCGTGACCGTCTGTTCCTCTCTCATTTCGCGTTTTCGTCACTCAGTTTGGAAGTTTAAGAGTTTCAGATTATTACACATTTTATAAGGTATGCTGATAATGTTGCTGTTGATAATGTTGTTGTTGATGTTGATAATAATGTTGTTGTTGATGTATTACACATTTTACACGTTTCAGAGTATTACACATTTTACACGTTTCAGAGTTTCAGTTTGGAAGTTTCAGAGTTTCAGAGTTTCAGTTGATAATGTTGCTGATAATGTTGATAATGTTGTTGTTGATGTTGATAATAATGTTGTTGTTGATGTTGATAATAATGTTGTTTATGTTGTTGCTAATGTTGGACTGTTGCTAATGTTGATAATGTTGCTAATGTTGTTAATGTTGTTGCTAATGTTGGACTGTTGTTGGATATAAGAATAAAATATGTGCTAACTTCATTTTTGGTGATATAGGAATAGAATCAATATAATGTGTTAGTTTAGTTTGTTCTTGTTAACATTTTTCTACATTGTTAACTATTGCTATATAATGTGTTTGTTTAGTTTAGTTTAGGTTAGTGTTAGTGTTAGTGTTAGGTTAGTGTTAGTGTTAGTGTTAGTGTTAGTTTAGAACATCTATTATAGTTTGTTCTTGTTAACATTTTTCTACATTGTTAACTATTGCTATATAATGTGTTTGTTTAGTTTAGTTTAGTTTAGGTTAGTGTTAGTGTTAGTGTTAGGTTAGTGTTAGTGTTAGTGTTAGTGTTAGTGTTAATGTTAATAATGTAAATTCTTGAGGTTGTTGTTCTAAAGAACCGAAATTCAAAGCAATTTTGTTAATGAAGTTAATTGCTTTGAATTTCTTAGTTTGGACTTGTTATGCTAATGTTAAATTCTTTCTAACTGTTAGGATTAATAAGTAGGAAAACCATGGATAAAAAGTTTAATACTGGGTTAGATTTTCATTCTAAATTCATCTATTATATTTTTTTTTGTATTTTGACTTCGTGTAGAAAGTTTCTATCTAACACTTGTTTAATCTTACAGTGGACATTGGTTGTTGGTTGCAATCAATCCTATCCGCGGAGTAGTGTATTATCTGGATTCCGTAGGAAATGATTGGACCACATACCCGAATATGAAGGACTGTATTGACACGTAAGTGAAATTGTTCTAAATAGAAATGTGTATATTTATTTATTTATGTGAATTGTTCTAAATATTCATTTATATTTTATTAGCACTATACAAGCATTCCTAGAACATCGGGGAATCGACCACACCATTACATGGAATTATGTGAAGGTATATTAATTATCACATGTTTTATTATATTAGTGATGCTTACTTGATAAAACTTAGAATTTATCCATATTTTATTTTCATTTGTAGTGTCCTCGGCAACGCAATCAAATAGATTGCGGCTATTTCATGTTGAGATTTATGAGAGACACTATTTCGTTGGATCGTATGGAGATTCCACCCGATGTATGTATTTCTAACTTATGAGTTATTTTAACACATATCTCTCATATTGTCTAATGAAATAGTTAAAACTAAATCAAACTATATGTTATATTATTATGTAGTATTTTGAAGAATTCAGGAGTGCTACTTACACAAAGGCTCTATTGGATGAAATCAAAGAGGAGTGGTGTCAATACATTATGGAGCTCGGAATTTTACAAACTTAAGGTATAATATTATACTCTTACTTTAATTGATGAGAATTTTAATATGTGTAACTTTGGTTGGAGTAATGCTTTGGTTGGATGCAATTTTGGTGTATATACTTTGAATTGCAATTTTGGTGTATATACTTTGAATTACAAACTTTGAATTACAATTTTGGATGCAATTTTGGTGTATATACTTTGAATTACAATTTTGGTGTATATACTTTGAATTGCAATTTTGGTGTATATACTTTGAATTACAAACTTTGAATTACAATTTTGGTGTATATACTTTGAATTACAATTTTTGGTGTATATACTTTGAATTTTAATACTTTGAATTACAATCTTTGTGTTTTCAGGACCTATAATGTAGATTGAAGCAATGTTTTGGTTGGATGCAATTTTGGTGTATATACAATTTTGGTGTATAAGTAATATGTGCATTGTAGAAAAAATGCTTTGGTTGGAAGCAATAACTTTGGTTGGAAGCAATGCTTTGGTTGGATGCAATTTTGGTGAATAAGTAAAATGTGCATTTGTAGAAAAATGTAATGATTTGTAATTATAAATAGGTGTATATACAATTTTGGTTTGTAATTTTAAATATATATATTGGTATGAAATGCCAATTTTGGATATATAATTTTGGTGTAGAAAGGCCAATGGTTTGAATTGCCAATTCTGAAAAAAATTGCTGGTTGAAAATTACAGGTCAAATTCTGGTTGAAAAAACCTGGTAAAATTGTGGTTAAAAAAAAATTATATAAAATTTTTCGTACACCTTAGACAGCGCTTTTGGTGAAAGCGTTGTCTCAGGTCCACTTTAGACAGCGCTGTCTAAGGTGTACTAAAAAAGTCAAAAATGGAAGGTCTTAGACAGCTCTTATGGTGAAAGCGCTGTCTAAGGTGTACTAAAAAAGTCAAAAAAGGAAGGTCTTAGACAGCGCTTTTGGAGAAAGCGCTGTCTAAGGTGTACCAAAAAAGTCAAAAAAAGGTAGGGCTTAGACAGCGCTTTTGACGAAAGCGCTGTCTAAAGTAATCCATATAATGTGAAAAAGCGCTGTCTAAAGGTACCATAGACAGCGCTTTTCATTAAATACACGCCCCTTTAGACAGCGCTTTTGGTAATACCAAAAGCGCTGTCTAAACCTATAGCGTCGCTGGTTTATACAGCGCTTTAAAGCGCTGTCTAAAGGCTAAAAAAGCGCTGTCTAAAAGCACTTTTTCCATTATTGATTATAAAATAATTTAGATATCTTAAGAAATGTTTTATGATTTGATTTGGGGAGATAGTTAATGATTGGGCAAAATGGATTATGATGTAATTGGATTTGAAAAAAAAATATTTTTTAAAAGTTAAGAAATTAACTAGCTTAGGAAAGTAATTTTTTGGATTTTTAGAATTAAAACTAAATTACTAATTAATCAAATTAAAATTCAATATTTAATAAGATTAATCATTAAATAGATTAATCACTATTAAATAAAAAAATTTAATAAAATTAACTAAATTAATTTAGTAATATTATTCAAAGTTTTGTTTTTAAATAAATAAAAAAGTTTTTAGATTTATTATTAAGTAATTAAAATGGATTTTAAGTGTTAAAACTAAAAAAGAAAACACAAATGGGCCAGAAAACTGATAAAAACAGGGGGTGTGATTAAAGAATTTCCAGGCCTAATTGAAGCAAGCCCACACGCAGGGAAGGGTCCATCATGGACCTTCAGTCAGCCATGTTGATCCCAGAATCAATTTGGGGCGTTGATTCTCATGGAGTCAACCATGACTGCTGATCTGATGGTTGGATTGATATGGTGCATGGTATGGGTAAGAAAAGCACATGCATGGAATCACAAGGAGAAGCAACTCTTCGGTGACACTTGTCAAGGGGAGGGACAAGTGTCACCGTCCCCAGCTAACAACACCCACACATCAGCAACGATCATAAAACAATGAAAAAAAAAGGGACGAGTTCATTCATCATATTCTCACTCTCTTTCTTCGTTTCCATCTCTCTCTCATTCTCTGCAAAATAACCCTCGCCGAAACCCTAATCTATGGTCGGGGAAGACGGTGGCCCATGGCGACCGCCGCTGTTCTCTCTAGCGAGACCACCTAAAAAAAAACAAAAATAGTCTACATAAACCCCCCTAACTTTTCCTCCACAATCCAAATCTCTACTTATATTTCACCAAAACAACCTCGAACTCTCAGATCGAACTTAATCCCTAATTAACCCTAATTTCAAAATCAAGGAGAATCAAGCAAATCGATGCAAGGAAGAACAACTATGCTACTCAGAGGGCGAAAAACAACGCTAGGCCATGCAATATAGTTCAAGTTAAAGAGAAACGGAGCTCAAAAAAATGCCTCCTGAAAAACTCCTCAGAATGAGTCTCTGAACGTATCCCGGTAACTTTCGCTTCAACTTTCTTCCTATTTGTTTGATTTCTTTTCTCTTATTCTTCTGCTTCTCAATGCTTCTCCGGGTGTAGTAGCTTCATCAGTAGGCTTTTAGCTCAAGCTATTTTGAGTCTCAATGTGAGACTCAGAAAGCTTTGAATATGAGCTTTGGTAGGGTTTTTGGGTTTTCTTGCAAAGTAGTATTTTTAGGGTTTTCTCCGGTCCCTTCATGAGTGAATAGTGAGGTGTATTTATAAGCTCAGAATTTGTGAGTGAGGTACGTGCGAGGTGAAATTTCTGTGAATTCTGGTGCGTGTGAGTTTGACAATCGTGTGAGGTACTCGTATGAATGAATCAGTGATGGGATTCCGTTAGAATCTTTACTGATTTCGTGGGATTTCCAACTTTCATGCTCTGCTAGAGATACTTTGTGGGACCATTTTGTGATGACACACATTTTTCATTTGTCTGTAGTGAGCTTCTAGAATACCTGATTTTTCTGCAAAACTTTCACTGCGCGTGAATGAGTAATTTTGTAATTTTGAAACTTTTTACTATCACTGACTTTTATTGCTGATGTGGTATCTTTGACCCAAGATGACTTTGATATCTTTTTTATCCTTGCTCTGCTTTCGTGTTGCTCTGTTTATTTTGTCATGAATCATATCTGATGAATATAGTTGCTGTTTGACATAGATTAGTGTTGGTGCTCATGACTGTTTGATTGCTGCAGGGTGCAAGATCAGAGGTTTGGATACAAGACTTGGTATCACATGATTGAGCTTAGCATGAGTTTTCTGGAATGGTTATGCTGCCATGGTTGGTGCCACGATGTGATGTGGTTTGTGGTTTAGAAGGTTACACAAGATGGCTGGTGCGTGGGGAACAGTTTGGTGGGCCTGCTGCAGGTTATTATGGTTTTCGTATATTTGTGAGTCATGGAATTTGTTTTGTGAAGATTGGAATTGTGCATAGGATTGTAGTGACTTAGTTTGAAATGGTAGAGTCATGTTCTGTGGAATTTTGTGGGATTATTTGTATAATGTGACAAACTTTGAAGCTCCCTTGAATCTCTGTACCAACACTTGGTCTTATTTTCAATGTAATAACTTGGTCATCTTAGTGATTTCAAGTTTTGATTAATGAGTTAAACTTTGTAACGGTATTTTGTTTGGATTATAATACGATTTGTAGTGAACCAACATGACTTGTAATCTGCTGTTGTTGTAACATCTGTGGACATTGGGATCCCAAATTAATATTGAATGTAAACACAACTTGGTTAAAGAGCAAAAAATGCTATATTATAGTCTGCACCAGTCCTATATCATGACTTGATCCATATTATCACGCCTTAAAGAAACATGACATGGTTTGTCAGTTTGAAGCACTAACCTAAAACCAAGCTTAAAAAACTTCCAACCACAACTTTAAAACCTATATTGCAAAACCTCCAATAGGATTAGACATTTGAGTCATAGATTGAAAATCTTGTGACTCATGGCTTGAACACAAATTGATGTTGTCTTGAAAATTATCCATTCATGGCTAGAACTTCTAAACGAGCCCAACGAACTCGCTTTTACACACAAGTGTCTTTATGAATGAAACTATTCTTGAAAATAATATTAGAATTCATGACTTAAAGCATGAACTAATTACATCTTGCATAAACTCTAATCATGGTCTTGAATTAGTTTGCATCATGATTTGACTACGTATTAGTTATACCACGAGCTTTTTGAACCTTTACTTGCATATGCCTTAAAATCATCCATCAATCTTTGAATCAATTCAATCTTGGACTAAAGCAAGTTTTAAATATGACCAAATGACCTTATATCAATCTTAGATTATATCTTGGGCTCGACCTTGAAACATGGCCTGACACCAACTAGAAACCAAATGATTATGCCTTGAGATAAACCAGTTACATAACTTGGGCAATCAATCTTGTCTTGAAGTTTGATCATGAGAATGAGGATACACCTTCTTTTTGAAACCAAAATACCCTTACAAATGTCTATAATCACAATAAGCACACACAAGGCTCCACGACCTAAATTTCTTTCAGAAGACCATGGCCAAAAACCACACGATAATCTAGAGAACAGTCATAAGGCCACACAATTATTTATTATAATAAAAGTAAAAAGGTAGGACAAATTTGGGGTATGACAGTCCGAAAGGTAAAAACAAGGAAACAACTCCTATCTCCGTCACCGATACTCTAGCTCCATCTCCCACAATGACCTTCGCCTCAACATCACTTGGTTTCCTCAGGCTTGTAAACCCCTGCAAAGAATTCACGACATGAATAGTGGCACCTGAGTCCAACCACCAAGTATTGGAAGGAACATCTACTATATTTGATTCAAAACAAGTTAGAGCTAGGAGTGTGCCTTGCTTTTCAAGTTTCTTTTTCAAGATAAAACAACCATCTGCCTTATGTCCATACTTCTTGCAGTACTTACACTCTCCTTTAAAGAAATTTTTCTTAAAAGACTTATCCTTAGGCTCCAGATATTGTGTTGTCCTTTTTCCTTTCTTATCATCAAAATGATGTTTTCCCTTATAGAAGTTTTTCTTGAAATCCTTTGTTCCTGAAGTAGAAGAAACAAACTGAACACTTTGAGCTTTTGCCTTTTTCATAGAATCTTCCTCTTGAGTTACTATGGCTATCATCTCATCCACGAACCCTTCAACTTTCTGGGTATTATAGGAGGTCCACATAACATCAAATTTGGGAGGCAGAGACTCAAGAACCCTCCAAATTAAAGTGCTCTCACCAATTTCAACTTTGAGATTTTAAGCTTATTATAATAGTGGCTCAACTTCATAATATGCTCACGCACACCACTAACACCATCATACTTGGTTTTGTCAAACAAAGAGAGATACTCACACTTCTTAGCCTTATCAAAACGAGTGAACTTCTCACCAACAGACTTCAGGTAATCTTTAGCACTTTCACTTTCTGGTATGCTTTGCCTTATAGATTTTTTCATAGTGTAAGATATCACCTTAAGGCACACTCTATTGGAGTGTTCCCATTTTTCATAAAGAGTCCTCTGAGCTTCAGTAGACACGTCAGTAATAGCGCCAGGCTTTTCAGTTCCTAGAGCTAAGTCAAGGTTGGCTATAGCCAAATAATGGTCGAGAGACTCTTTCCAGTCCTCATAATTGGTCCCATTTAGAGTTTTGACAGAGTTAGGAAAAGAGACTGTTATGCAAGAATAAGGAATCATTAAATGAATAATTATGTAATATAGAAAAAAGATTCCACATATACCAGCCAAATATTTTCCTAATAAAATTCTAGATCATTATGATCTTACATCAAAGATACAATAATAAACAGAAACGTATATTACCAAAATTTCAATATCAATAGGATATTTAAACATGATAAAATAAGCATAAATTGTCAACAATATTTTGTATCATAACAGAATTACACTAGTAATAATATACCGATAGGGTATAATTCTTACTAATATAATATAGATCATAATTACTAATAAATAAAATTTTATTTATCCTGAATTTATATCAATAATAATATATCGATAGGATATGATCATTATTGATACAAATAATTATTATTGCCAACAACTTAATTATGAAATAAACAAGCAATGTTCATATAATTAAACTCGCGATAGGCGAAATTATAATCATACGGATCAATAATATTCATGCTTAAAAAATATGACAATTTATATTATTATTATTATTATTATAATCACGCATAGTTATAAACAGATACAATAATATTATATTTCGCAAAAAATAAAATAAAAAATAATATTCTAATGAATATTATATCATTAATTGTCATATTAAAAATAACATATAATATATTATAAGAAAAAAAATTGTTAATATAATTAAAAAAATGAAGTCAGTGAATAGCATCAATGGCATGTTATAACTTTAATATAGTTGGCATGATATAATATATTATAATAAAATAAGCTGCTATGTTTTAGGAAAAATGATGTTATCAATTACATATAGTTGTCGTGCTTTACGGAAACGGAAAACATATTTCCATGGCAATAGAATCGTTAAACATTTTTTTTAAATTGTTGTGAATCAATCAATTTGATTCTATGGAATTTTTCTGTTATAAAAAAGATATTATATATATATATTCATCTTTGATATCTTACCAATTCAGTATTAGAATTTTTTACGTAAATACCCCTAATTTTGAAAAAAATTCCCTAAATAACCCATGTTTCAAAAATATTCCCAAAATGCCCCCATTAGGGTTTTGGTTTGAACTATGTCGGCAATGGAATTGGCGACTCCCTTGTAGAGGTTGAACCATGTCGCCAATGCAACTGGAGACACACAACCAAGTCGCCAATGCAATTGGCGACACAGTGTAATGCTTAAACCATGTCGCCAATCCAAGTGGAGACACAGTGTAATGCTTAAACCAAGTCGCCAATCCAAGTGGAGACATGGTGTGTTTTGTGTTTTTTTTTTTTAAATATTGGAATATTATATTGATTTTGTTTGCACAATGATATAAAATTTTCATTAGTTCAATTAAATATTACATTAATTAATCTTCGTGACCGGGTGCATCCAACCGGCCACCAGTTCCACATCCCCTAGGGACCCTCACTCGTTGCACTCGTTGTTGCCGTTGTACTCGTTGTACTCGCCCCCCTTGTTCCCCTTGTTGTTGATTTACGCCCGGTGTTTGAGGGGTCGAAGTCTCAGGAGCAGTCCTAGATGGTTCCCTTAGGATGTCTTGCATTCCCGTGAAGTCTTGGGGACTGAAACTGAGCGTGCGACCCATGCCATTATAGTTTGAGGGGGTGATTGGTGTGCGGGCAGCCCGATTGAAGGGAGACATTGGTGTGAAGGATTCGTTGATGAAAGGTTGAAATGGTGTTTGAAAGCCATAAGGATGTTGAGAAGGTTGGCTAGGGTATGATGTTTGGGCGTTTGGGCTATGAAAAGATGTTTGCCCAATTTGGCTATGGTATGATGTACCCTCGTTTTGGCTGTATCTTTGTGACATGTTGGGGGCATAGCCATATTGAGTCTCTTGATAATAATCATTTTGTTGAAGATGATATGGGGGACGCTCTTGGTATTGTGGTTGGGTGTATGGCATGTTTGGATGGATAATGGGTTGGTAATTTTGCTGGGTAGGGGGTTGTGAGTAACATGGCCTTGGAGGTGGGTTAGAAGTTAAGGCTTCTTGTGTGTAGGCCAGATGGTAGCATTGTTGACGGAAATGTCATCTTCCACCGTCTCTTTTGGTCGTTTCATCCATGCATAAGAGGTTTTGTATTCTGCAAACCTATTATTCAAATTGATGGAACATGGCTATACGGAAAATACAAGGGCACCTTGCTTATGGCTGTTGCACAAGACGACAATAGTAATGTCTTTCCTATTGCATTTGCTTTGGTTGAGGGTGAAACCGCTTATGCTTGGGGTTTCTTCCTTAAGAATTTGAGAACACATGTCGCTCCACAATCCAACCTCTGTTTGATTTCAGACAGACATGCTGCTATAGAGAGTGCTTACAATAACCATGATAACGGGTGGCACAATCCTCCTTCTACTCATGTATATTGCATTAGACATATTCAACAAAACTTCATGCGTGCAATCAAAGACAAGTACCTTAGCAAACAGGTTATGAATGCTGGTTATGCGCTAACTCGACCAACATTTCAATACTACCTTAACGAAATAAGGATGTCAAATGCAGATGCCGGAAGCTGGTTGGATAACATTCCACTAGAAAAGTGGACAAGATCTTTTGATGGTGGCTGTCGATGGGGTCACATGACAACAAACCTTGTGGAGTCCATGAATGGGGTATTCAAAGGAATATGAAACCTTCCAATCACTGCTTTGGCGAGTTCAACCTATTATAGGTTGGCATCACTTTTCGTAACAAGAGGCGAAAGATGGAGTGCAGTGTTAGCATCTGGTCAATTATACAGTGAGAGCGTTATGAAATTGATGAAGGAGGATGCTATCAAAGCCAGCACACATGCAGTTACAATCTTTGACCGACATAGACAATCATTCAGTGTACAAGAAATAATTGATTTTAATGAGGAGAGGCCCAATTTATCGTCTGTTGTTAGGCTAAACAGAGGTTGGTGTGATTGTGGCAAGTTCCAGGCCCTCCGTGTACCTTGCTCACATGCCATTGCAGCATGCGCACATGCTCGTCAAGATGCTTATGGCTATCTATCTGATGTTTACAGGGTGGTTAATGTTATGAATGTATACAGCAAAGGCTTCGCAGTGCTACCAATGGAGGATTATTGGCCTCCATACCAAGGTGAAATAGTTTGGCACAACGATGAAATGAGAAGAAAGAAAAAAGGGCGCCCAAACAGCAAGCGTATAAGAACCGAAATGGATATCGGTGATAAAATGATACGACTATGCAGTATCTGTCGTCAACCCGGCCACAACAAAAAACATTGTCCCAACGACGACGATAAGTTGATTGATACCTTGTATGTTCCAAAACATCATGTCTATCGGTGGCTTGTCTCGCGAAATAATAACTTTACCCCAACGACGACGATACATTTTATGAGTAAAACAAAGTTGTGAGAAGAGATGTGGAACAAACCAAGCTTAACACCCCTATTTATAGTGAAAAATTTCAGTTTGAAGGGTGTCTCCACTTGGATTAGCGACTTGGTTTAAGCATTACACTGTGTCTCCACTTGGATTGGCGACATGGTTTAAGCATTACACTGTGTCGCCAATTGCATTGGCGACTTGGTTGTGTGTCTCCAGTTGCATTGGCGACATGGTTCAACCTCTACAAGGGAGTCGCCAATTCCATTGGCGACATAGTTCAAACCAAAACCCTAATGGGGGCATTTTGGGAATATTTTTGAAACATGGGTTATTTAGGGAATTTTTTCCAAAATTAGGGGCATTTACGTAAAATATTCTCAATATTACAGAATACACACGGATCTATTAAAAACACTATTTACATTACGTAAATAAAAAATATGATATTAATTATATATGTAATGGATAAATATATTTCTTGAATTATCAATTAAGTATCGCTCACAATACATGCAATTTCTTAATCGCAAATCTATAAATCACAAAAAATAGCCTTACAACATATCTAACCAGGCTCTGATATCAATTGATGGAAAATTAATAGTATAACCAAAACATCATAGATATGATTGTAGGACATATTATAATATAAATTATTCAATAAACATGTATCTGTCATAGTTGAATCTATTTGCTTGAGTGTAAACTGAGAATGCTATTGCCCTTTTTCTGATGGAACGACTACGCTTAATTATCTGACCTAATGGGATAGTCAAATATATAATCACCAGATGAGGGAAGGGAACTCTCAGTGGGCTATCCAAAAGAATGATTCAACCCATCACGAGTTATTCAACAATTAAACCCAATACAACATTCATTTAATTAAATAAATTTATAATTAATATAATTATTATATTTTATTTAATAATTAATTAAAGTAAATCCATTATATATATAACATAATCTCCTCCCAAAGAAGATATTTTTATAGAAGGAAAGCCCAAGATGAAAAGTTGTTCTGAAACAAAAGACACTTGGAATTGTGAGTTCAGAAACCCAACATAACAACGTGAAAGTGATGCAACCATGGTATCATCTTGCTCAACATCAAGCCACTTAACCCTCCTAGAGAAAAAAGACGGACATGTATTGAGTTCTATAGGGTTCAGTCCCATTCTCCCTAAGGAGAATACCACATCTTTGAAGCTAGTTCCAAAATCAAAACCACTCCTTCTAGATGCTCTAAACCGAGTTTCAGGTTGGACCCTTAAGCCAGGTTTAGATAAACCTTCACACCTAATGGATGTTTAACAAATCTAGCAAGATTCACTCTCGACTTGAAAGAACCCATCCAAACATCTTCTAGGGAAAATTAGAGTTTGCGCAGATTCTTCACCTCCAAAAACCTAACAAAACCGAACAGTTCTCCAAATTTCAAAAGTTTCGAAGGAATGAAAACTTCCTTCACCAAACTGAACCTTTAAAAACACTTACAAACCGAACCATTCGAAGCTTTTACAGGAATATTTAAGACATAAAAAGAAGTAAGATCTTCCAGATGTGAAACCTTCATCAGATTGTTCATAGTAGAAAGGAACCATATGCAATGCGGAATGCGAAATACAAAAAAATGATTTTGAGAATTATAATGCAACAAAGAATGAGGAATGCAATGCTTTTTTTTATGATGAAGCAAGAAAAATGGGAGTAAGTTTATGCACTCAGGTGCAAAATGGAAGGAGGAATGAAACTTTATGTATATCGCCAGAAAGTGTCATCATTATTTTAACTCAGCCATATCAGATCTTTTTATTGAACTGATGTTCATATCACTACCCATAAGGAAAGTTAAGTTGGGTAGTCATGGAAGGATAATTTACACCCGTTAAATAAAAACTAGGGTGTAAATTCTTTAAAACTTAATTTAAATAATTAACATTTTACACCCGTTAGGTACAAAATAGGGTATACATTTTTTGAAATTGTGTGTAAGTAATTAACATTTTATGCCCGTTATCTTTAAAATTGGGTGTAAATTACCTACAATTTAGTGGAAAGTAATGCATATATTCAAACTTTGACACCCGTTATATTTAAAATTAGGTGTAAATGCTTTGATTATAGTATAAATATATTTTACGTTTAACACCAGTTAATAAGCTAAAACGGTTGTAATATACCCTCTTTTACATCCATTTTAAAACCGGTGTTAATTCTTCGTACATTTCTCACTTGTTTAGTTTACACCTGATCAAAATGGGTGTAATATGTCTAAAAAATGGGTGTAAAATAGTTATTTTGCACTACTATGATATATTAAATTTGAAGCGACGAATTATATTATGAAACATGCTAACGCTTCTACTTCATTTTTGTGTCACACCATCCCATAGTCAAATGTGGCACCTCTCAATACTTAATTTCACTTTTCAAAAAGAAAATGGTGATTGCCACTAGACTTGATGGGGAGGACCACGGTTCGATTCCCCGCAACTGCGATCAGGAGCGAGCTGGAACCACTTGATGCCATAACTTACTCTCGAATTGGATTATCCGGCCGGTCTAGTGGACTAGATAGTTGTGGTGAAAACTAAAACAAAAAACAAAATACAAGGTAAACCACTATTTGGAAATATGAAATTAAAAATCTAGAGAGAGAGTCTCTCTTCCATCTCTAGAATACACAAGGTTCAAGCGACTCATCTCGTCTGGGTGTTTGTGATTTTTTCCATTTTTCAACTATGATCCAGGTTCATTAAGCACATGCATCAGGGTTTCTACTCAGGATTCATCGTGTTGTTCGGTTTAAATTCCTAGTTTTCGAACTAGGGACCTTCGCTCGGTGCTTTTCTGGGTGGTTATTGTGGTGGCATCGAAGCTGGTGGTTTCTTGATTCTTCAGTGTAGGTTTTTGGATCTTGCTGCATGCACTGAAGATGAATTGGGAGAGGTCATCTAGGAAGAAAAATAGGAGCTTTTCCGATGCTTTCTCGGATTGGAAGGAAAACCAAGGCAAAGGAGTGTTACTTGGGGAACCTACGACTTCCTTCTTCATCACCGAATTCCCGGAGAAGATGAACCCCAAAGACCTCTTCGAGGTTTTCAAGGTTCATGGAGTGATATCCGAAGTCTTCATTTCTGCAAGAAGGGACAAACGTGGAAGAAGATTCGGATTCACAAAATTCCGGAAAGTCCACGATTCTCGTATCCTGGCTTGCAACCTCGATAGCATCATGTTAGAAGGCAAGAAGATCTTTGTCAATATCCCTAGGTTTAACAAGGATAGCATTAAGGCGCCCTCAGGTAAGGATTCTCACAAGAAGAAGTCTTATCCTCTTTTTCCTGTCAGAAACTTCGATAACTTTTCAAACCCAGAGAGACCATATGCTAACGTGGTGGGAAGAGAGGAAAGTCTAGGCAAAGGGAGGGATAAGGAAAGAGGTAAATGTGTATCTTTAGAGGAGGATTGTTCAAGTTTGGAGAAGTTGAAGCGAATGAGAGTTGGCGTGGGGATGGAAGACGGTAACGCTTTCAACATACAGAGAAATTTCAACGAAGAAGGTTATTTCAATATCAAGGCAACACCTTTAGGTGCTTCTTTGTGCCTGTTGGAAGATACATCTGGCGGAGATATGGAAGCTTTTGTGATAGATGCTAAGGAATGGTTGGATGTTTGGTTTCGTGAAATCCGTTTGTGGTCCCCAGAGGTGATTGATAGAGATAGGTTTGTGTGGATAAATTGCTACTGTCTGCCTTGTTTTGCCTGGAATGAGACCAATTTCGGTCTGGTGTCCTCTTGCTTGGGAACCTATTTCCAGTGTGACGAGATCACTAAGAACATGACTAAACTCGATGTTGCAAGGTTGCTGATCAAAACTAAGCAAGAGGTGATTCTGAACAAGAAGATTAGGGTTGAAGTAAACAATCGTATCTTTACTGTTTCAGTGATGGAAGACTTCAGCTGTGGCCGTTCTAGTACCTTTAGGGAGGAAGAAGATGAGGTGATTGATTCTGATGAGGCCCTATCCTCGTCTCCCTCTGAGGAGGATGGCGCGTGGAACCCAGATGAAGAGGTAGAGAGCGAGGACTCTAGTTTACCGAAGGACGTGCCAGAGGAGAGAGAATATCCCCTAAAGGAACACGTTTCTAACAGAGATAGTCCCTACTCTGCTTTTGCTGCTAATTCTGCTGACTTATCTTTGGTTGGTGATAGCTTAGAGAATTGTGCATCTCTGGGTGGGTCAGAGGAAAGTGTTTTAGGTGAGTTTCAGTCTGTAGCATGTGAAGCTAGTACGGAGAATATCATAGGGTTTTCAATACTCCGTAGTAAAGCAGATGGTAAGGAGATCTTCCAACCTAACGAGAAAACCATTGTTCATACAGTTGGATTTGATCTTGACCAGGTTAATATTAGTAGTGTTAACGACATCAGAAAAGGTGAACTTGTGGTGGACTTGGGCCTCTCAAACCCAATTTTTGGGCCCCCTGGTGGTCTTGTTGGGCCCTCAAATTGGGGCAAAGTCAAAAAGAAGAATCCTCTCAATGAGGTCTATAACTGCATTAATATCCCTTACACGCCTTCTTATTTTTCTAATCTCATTCACTCTGCTTTGAGGGACCCTGAAACGTCCCCTAAATGGACTAAAGTCAGGTAATCATCCAGTAGAAAAACGATTCGAAGCAAGGCTTATGATTCTAGTGCTTCTCTATTTTGCTGTGAATCTATTGTTGATTCTGACCTGATTAGAAGTAATGTGAGATGTCGTAAAGTTTTAGAAGATGTACCATCTAAGATGTGTGAATCATTGCTAAGACTGGGGATTGTAGCTGATGAAGAAAATGTTGGTCTGGATAGTCTGCTAAGGAAGATGGATTATGACGACAAGATTGCAAGAGGTGGCAAGTTAGTTGTAGCTACAGATGGCCAATGATTTTTGGTTTCTATATTGTCCGTGGTTGCAGTGGTCCCCTCTCTAGAGGCTCTGCAGTTCTTAGACCGATTCAGGTATCAAATCTAGCTGAATTGGATTTTAATTTGGTTTCTTTTTTATGGAGTAGTCAGGATATGGATTGGTCGGGGTTAGATTCTTCAGGTAGATCAGGAGGTATTGTTTACTCTTCTTGCGGGCTTTTGGATAATATGAGGTTGTGGAGGGAGTTTAGGGAAGCGAAGAATATTCTCTGGTGGAGGGTGGTTTGTGGGGGGATTTCAACGCAGTTTTATTTAAGGAAGAAGGAAGGAATTAGTGACTCTAGCAGCAGTGGATTAAGGGCAGGAGTTTCTGCTAAAAGAAACATCTATTGGATTTTTGGTGTTTTCTTGGATTATTCTTATGGAGGTGGAGCAATATGGCTTTTTGGCATTCGGTTTGGAGGGGCAATGAGGCATTGTAGAATCGTTTCCCTGGGTTGTTACTCGTCTGCTTGACCTGTTCTGTTCGGTTTGAGTTACGGGGGAGTGGGTCGGAGTCCTTTGGAGTTTGGATGGTGTAGGTTTCATTGGTTTTTGTTGTCCTTTCCTTGTTCCCGAATGGAATGTTAGTTGCCACCTGCTGATAACTTCTCTCAATAGTTGTGCAGGTCGTTTGGTTTTGTAAGTTCCTTGTTTCATTGGCTTTTTAGGTTTGTTCCTACTTTTCTGCCCCATTTTTCTCTTCTGTTGTTTGGGGCTGAGTTGGTCTTTTAGGTTTCGATGCTGTTTTGTGGATCCAGTTAATCCGGTATTTCTGTAATCGTTTAGTTCTCTTGTTGGTTGTTGTTTGTTGATTTGAGATTCCCTTAATCTCCTATTATTGAATTTGCTTATCAAAAAAAAAAAAAAATACAATATTTATTCTCTATTAGAGGTCACGAGTTTGAACCTTGACAAAGACAAAATAAATCTCATTTTTAATAAATGATGTGACAAGACAAACACTATTTCAACTATGTACATTCCTCTAAATTTCAAATTCAAAATAAACATGTGAATCTAAAAACTAAAATTAAAACTATGTTTTCTTTGAAAGCATAAGAAAATGAACACTTTAAATAAATATTTTTAATCTCAAAATAGTTATAGTCAAAAATATATTAACCTAATAATTAATTACTAACTTAGTTAAATCTTTTCATAAATTTTATGGAACAATGTTTATATTTGTATTGAAAAATAATAGAGTATGCCACAATCTTTTATCGTATATGTATCATTTTTCATATAATACTGGATTAGAAACTAAATAAAAATAACAAGATTATTGACTTCTCGCATATGAGAGTATAAAGTTTTTCCAAGGTAAATTATACTTTACTCTTTTCCCATATAATAGTGACCATAGAGATTATAATAAATATATTGAAAATAATATCTAAAAAATAACACTCATATTTTAATTTATATCAACGATAAAATTAGATAAATTTTTATTATCCTATTAATTAAATTAAAATGACTATTTTAAAACACAATTAAACTACTATAGCAATTAGCATTTTCAACCCTTTATTCGGTAGATAACTAAAATTTGACAAAATAAATATAAAATTTATAAAGCTAATAAAGTTTTATTTGATAATAATTACAAATAAAATTTTAAATTAATTTAACACTAAGAATAAATACACACCTTTAACAACTTAAAATTAAATATCTTTTAAAGATAACTACTAAAAATACATGATAATCAAAACAATTACTTATTAAGTATGATACATATTATTTTCATAAAATATATAGACATTATTTTCATTCTTCTTCCAATTATTTTTTAATTATAAATACTAAAGAATATAAATTTTATAATATATTTTGGGTCAAATAAGTTTGTAGTCCTCCTAAATATCTCAAATTTCGTTTTTAGTCCCTCAAAATATTTTCTTCAAAGAATTGTCCTCTTAAATTTTTTCATTCACACTTTTGGTCCCTAATACTAAAACTGTCACTAAAATTGTCGCTAAGTAATAAATTGTCGCTAAAACCGTCACTAATTTTGTCGTTAAGTTGTAAAAATCGTTGCTAAGTTGTAGGAGGGACCAAAATTGTGGATGAAAAATTTTAGAAGGACCATCTTTAAAGAAAATATTTTGAAGGACTTAAAACGAAATTTGAGATATTTAGGAGGACCACAAACATATTTCACCTATTTATTTTTAATATAATGTCTCTAAAATAGTTTTAGATTATTTGAATGCTACATATTATGTCAGACAAATAAATTAAAGATAAACAATAAGATTATTGATTTTTCACATATAAAAAAATTGAATTTATAATTTTCTCATTTTTTATAATAAAGATTATAGTAAATAGAATAAAAATTAAAGATAATATTTTCTAATGAACTCTGATATTTCAAAAACAAAATCACATAAACATTTTACCATAGAATTCATTAAAAATTAAAATACTTTTTTTGTTATAAAAGTTATTAAAATAATTAGCATTTAAAACACTTTTAGTCGTCGTATTTGATAATATATACACATAAATTTAACAAAAAAAAAATTAACTTACAATCGTGCATCGCGGCGAGTCTTATTCTAGTTGTTTTTTTTATAAATTGGAGTATTATGATTTATATTTTTCAAAAGTGTGACATTATTATTAAAGATTTCCATAATTATACTTCCTGAAACCTCCTTTATTTTCAGATGATGTTTTATCCAAACTAAACTTTGATAAAGCACCTCTTTATATTCCAATGCCCCAATCTCAGGTAACCACTAACTTGGTGTTTTTGGAACTAAGCAAAGCATATAATACCTTTTAAAGGAAACAATGATGTATATGTCAACTAAGTAATAATCAAGTAATAGTATGACTCTAATGTAATATTTTTACTACTTCCTCTGTTTTAAAATTATTGTCGTTTAAAGTTTTTGTACACAAATTAAAAAATAAAATAATATTATCATAAGATATTACACTTTTATTAAATTAATTTTATAAATGTATTGAAAGTAGTGTACAGAATAATAATTGAAGGACATAATTGAACAATAGTAAATATTTTTATATTGAAAAGTGAGAATGAAATTCATTTTAAAACAAATTTAATTTACTAAAATGACTGTTATTTTGAAATGGAAGGAGTAAAATGGATAGGATCTTAAATCAGTGAGACATGATAATGGTTTAGTCCGTTAGTCCAATAAAGTTATATAAAATAATATTAAAATGCAAATGCACTACGCCAAAAATAGCCTTAGGCAGCACTAAAAAGACAACGCTTATATCACAAAGCGCTGCTATAAGGAATAAAAAAAATTTGCTAAAAAAAAGCGCTGGTAAAGGATACCTTTAGAAAGCGCTGCTAAAGGCCGTAAATAGTCCCCACCTTAGAAAGTGCTTTTTAAAAAGCGCTGCTAAAGGTATAACCTTAGAAAGCGCTTTTAAAAAGCGCTGCTATATGGTGACCTTAGAAAGCGCTTTTAAAAAGTGCTGCTATAGGGCGATTAAAAGATAACATTAGAAAGCGCTGCTAAAAGTATATTAAAAGAAAGCGCTTTATTAGGAAAAGCGCTGCCTTAGGTCAATTATTATTAAAAATAAAATAACACTAAATATTCAGAACCCTATTCATTGTTTCTAATCATTTTCACTTAAGACCACCAGCCTTTCTCTCTCGCGATTTCTCCGACCACCTGCCTTCTGTTCGTCCTTCTTTCTCCCATTTTATCTGTTATTCTCCGACCGTTTTAGGTTTTCTTCAAACACTGCATTTTTCGTTCGAAGAAGAAGTAGAAGCGGAAGAGGCATTTTGTATTCTTCTCCGACCGTTATCGTGCAGGTACGCATTCTTCTCCGACCGTTTTAGGTTTTTCTTGAATGTTAGGGTTCTTGAATGTTGAATGTTGAATGGCATTGTGAAGCTATCATGTTAGAGTTTAAGTTTTGCTCTGTTAGAGTTTAACGATAGAGTTTAAGTTCTTGAATGTTGAATGTTGAATGTTGTAATGTGTTTTACCTTTTGAATGAGTTTAAGTTCTTGAATGTTGAATGTTGTAACGTTAGAGTTTAATGTTGAATGTTGTACTGTTAGGTTTTCTTCTGATCATATGCTCTGTTAGATATTGAATGATGAATGAGACAATAATGCCTCCAAAATTCTTAGAACAGAAACATTAGAACTATTATTACACTCTTCAATTAAACTATAGTCAATTTTTGTGTACACCAAAACTAAACATCCATACCTGAAATTAAATATATTGGCACTAAACTACTACTGTCAACAAAACAGAACAGAAACTTTACAACTAAAAAAATGAAATGAATTAAGTTTAAAAATTTTCAATCAATTTTAATCTCACACATAGATTGATTAGTATTGAACTCTACACTCAACCGGTTTTTACAAATGTGAAATACTAATAAAAATAATTTGAATAGTTCTAAGCTCTTTGTTAAGTACTAGATAAAGAAATTTCAATTACTTCTGAAACTATTTAAAAGTATATTGGAATGCTGCTAAGAAATAATACCAAAAACATTCCAAGTTTGAGACTTACCATCAACTCATACAACGCCACAACTGTTTACCATTTTTAAAATTCTTTTGAGTCAACTCATATAACGCCAGAACTGTTTACCATTTTTAGAATTCTTTTGAGTCAGATTTCAATGTATAAAAGTGAATAAGAATTTTGTATATTTTGTAATGTTTATATTTTGGATATAAGTATGAATAAGAATTTTATCCTATTACTATAAGTTTTTATTTCTGGCTTCAAAAAGTGATGGTGGATGACTCTTACAAACTCAAGTAATAGAGTAGTTTAGTTTATCCATTAATTTGGTATTTCAACCGTGAAAAGTGATTTATGATGAATTCTTCTTTCAACACTTAGGCTTTTGTCCTATTGAAAAGTAAAAATTTGGATTGATATTGATAGTATGATTGTTTTACAAGTGCAGAGTGAAAGTCTGATCGTTGGAGGAATCTTACATTGTGTGGGTCCAAAACTTGATTACTTCTCTATAGGTAATTAGTTGTTCTTTTGCTATAGTTGTGTGAATAATTAACGTTTTTGTTTAGCTTAATTAGTAAAACCATTTGCTATAGTCCCTCAAAATATTTTCTTCAAAGAATTGTCCTCTTAAATTTTTTCTTTCACACTTTTGGTCCCTAATACTAAAATTGTCGCTAAAATTGTCGCTAAGTAATAAATTGTCGCTAAAACCGTCACTAATTTTGTCGTTAAGTTGTAAAAATCATCGCTAAGTTGCAGGAGGGACCAAAAGTGTGGATGAAAAATTTTAGGAGGACCATTCTTTGAAGAAAATATTTTGAATGACTAAAAACGAAATTTGAGATATTTAGGAGGACCACAAACATATTTAACCTATATATTTTTAATATAATGTCTCTAGAATAGTTTTAGATTATTTGAATGCTACATATTATGTCAGACAAATAAATTAAAGATAAACAATAAGATTATTATTTTTCACATATAAAAAAATTGAATTTATAATTTTCTCATTTTTTATAATAATGATTATAGTAAATAGAATAAAAATTAAAGATAATATCTTCTAATGAACTCTGATATTTCAAAAACAAAATCACATAAACATTTTACCATAGAATTCATTAAAAATTAAAATACTTTTTTGTTATAAAAGTTATTAAAGTAATTAGCATTTAAAACACTTTTAGTCATCGTATTTGATAATATACACACATAAATTTAACAAAAAAAAATTAACTTACAATCGTGCATCGCGGTGAGTCATATTCTAGTTGTTTTTTGATAAATTGGAGCATTATGATTTTTATTTTTCAAAAGTGTGACATTATTATTAAAGATTTCCATAATTATACTTCCTAAAACCTCCTTTATTTTCAGATGATGTTTTATCCAAACTCAACTTTGATAAAGCACCTCTTTGTATTCCAATGCCCCAATCTCAGGTAATCACTAACTTGGTGTTTTTGGAACTAAGCAAAGCATATAATACCTTTTAAAGGAAACAATGATGTATATGTCAATTAAGTAATAATCAAGTAATAGTATGACTCTAATGTAATATTTTTACTATTTCTTCTGTTTTAAAATGATTGTCGTTTAAAAATTTTTATACACAAATTAAAAAATAAAATAATATTATCAGATATTACACTTTTATTAAATTAATTTTATAAATGTATTGAAAGTAGTGTACAAAATAATAATTGACGGACATAATTGAAAAAATAGTAAATATTTTTATATTGAAAAGTGAGAATGAAATTCATTTTAAAACAAATTTAATTTACTAAAATGACAGTTATTTTGAAATGGAAGGAGTAAAATGGATAGGATCTTAAATCAGTGAGACATGATTATGGTTTAGTCCGTTAGTCCAATGAAGTTATATAAAAATAATATTAAAATGCAAATGGTTATTTTACGTAAAATTTACATATTCACTACGGGAAAAGAGGGAAAATAGGGCGCTTTTTTTGCCCTATAAAAGCGCTTAAAAGCGTTGTCTAAGCCTGCGCTGTCGTAGGTAAAGACGACGCTTTTTTATTTATGAAAAAGCGCTCTCTAAAAGGGAACTTTAGACAGCGCTTTTAAAAGCGTTGTCTAAAGTATACGTTTAAAATTTAAATTTTTTTTTTATAAACTTTAGAAAGCGCTTTTTCCTTCAAAAGCGCTCTCTAAAGGTGCTTTTAGACAGCGCTTTTGAAAGCGCTGTCTAATGTATATTGAAAATGATTTTTTTATATACCTTTAGAGAGTGCTTTTCCCTAAAAGCGCTCTCTAAAGGGGACTTTAGAGAGCGCTTTTTCCTTAAAAGCGCTCTCTAAAGTATACCTATAATTTTATTGGTTTTTTCTACGTATAAAAAATCCCATTTTAGCAGAAACCTGCATAGTTTCAAACCAGCATTTCTTATGTAATTTCTTGCAACAACAGAATTCTTATACATTTCAAGAAATAAAATTCTTGCAACAACAGAATTCATATATACATTTCAATAAAATTAACATTCACAAAACTTACAACAGAATTCACAAAATTTACAAAATTCACAAAATTCATGCAACAACAGAATTCATATACATTAACAGAATTCACAAAATTTACAACAGAATTCTTCTTGCAACAGAATTTTCTTATATTCACAAAACTAAAATTTACATTCACAAAACTATACATTCAAAAAATTCTTCTTAGAAGAAAGAATTCGCTCAATTCTTTCATAATATAATTCAATTGTTTCCTTGTGTAAGAAGAACACGCCATATCTTCGAAATACTACATAACAAAACAAAATACACATTATTTAGTTAAAAATAATAAATTATATGACATATCCGATAAATATTAAAATAAATCCTAAGTTATAAAACCATGCATACCCTAATAGGAATCTCCAATTGTCCCATTTGAATGATTTCTCTCATGAACCTCAAAACGAAGTACCCGCAGTCTATGCCATTACGCTGACGAAGGCACTACACATAGACAAACAAGTAAGAAATAATATATAGATGTTTTGTGTTATTAAGTAGCATCACTAATATTGTGAAAATTAATATACCTCCACTTTGACCCATGTAATACTGGTTGATCTAGCCCATGCTACTCGAGTCTCTCTTTGTGCACGGTATAGTAGTATAGCTCTATAAAAGAAATACGTAAACTTAGAACAATGTCACAGAAATAATTAGATATACAAATACACACGAATATTTCGAACAGTCTCACTTACGTGTCAACCACATCCTTCATATTCTGATATGTGGACCAATCAGTATCCAATGAATTAAGATAATAGACCACTTCTGTTATAGGATTAATGGCAACCAACAACCAGTGTCCACTGTAAAATATATCAAAAGTTTAGATGGATAATTTCTACACAAAAGATACAAATTAAAGATTAGAATGAAATTATAATGAAAATCTTACCCGTTTCCAGTATTCTACGGTAAAAGAAACAGACATTCTATGTTGCTGGCCGTAAATCGCTCAAGTAAGTGGTCTCTTACTTCAATTGCATTCATACCAATTCTCGGTGCATTAACAAGGCTGCAAGAGAAGAAACGGAATTTGTTTGACAAATCCGTCCCCCGGATGAATTTTTCATACATGCACCTTAAATAAAAACATAATAAACATTAGACTATTATCATTGAAATGTGTAAATAAATTGTTCAACTAAATAAATAATAGATTGATTGGAGTACCAGATGTATGACTGCATAACACCGATGCCTAATTCAGTATAATTGAAAACCTACTCCATGTCCTCTTTTCTGATTATCTCGGAATGAGGAAAACCAAAAACACCTTCGTTCATGTTGATTTGACGAATATCACCTTCCATCAAATTTGACATTGACAAAAGTGTTTCTAGACACGTCTGAAAGTGAGGTCTTTTTTCCTTCACGGTCCTTGTAGGAGCTTTTTTCTTGCCGGTCTGTTGTGAAGGTTGAGCAGGAATCTAACAATCATATAAGTTAGGTAAAGTAGAAAATCATGAATTCGGATAATAGAATAACACTTAAAAGCTACCTCTCTGTGTGATTCAACAGACTCGTTTTGCAGCAAAACCCCTTTATTCTTTGCTGCGGGTTTTGTAGGAGTCTAACATTACGATGTAAAAAAAATGTAAGTAATGGTTCGGAATGATTTTCATAATCGTTCAGAATTGACATTTAAATACTAAGAGATTCGTAATGGTTTTCAACATACCTCATCACCTATGGAAATGAGGTCTAACGGCCATGCAACAAACGAACCTATTGCATCCCGCAGCAATGTAACCTCTGAAACCGAGTCTGGTATCGGTAGTAACGCATCCGTATCTAAAGCGATATCAACCGACACTTTCAGATAACCTTGTGGGAGCGGATGATGGTGAAGTAACGCTCCCGCAAAGTTATGCATTTTTCCCTTGCCAACCATGCGATAAGTCGGAAACGACAAATACAGCTGGCAAGATGAAATGCCCTGAAGCAATAATAAATATGTAACTGTTAATATGTATAAAGGTCAAATAAAATAAATGTGTTAATTTAATTAAAATAAATATGTGCTAATTACCTCGGGAATTTTAATTGGAGAATTGATACTAGCTTTGTCACTAGCATCTTTCAAACCGGAACCGCGCCTTTCCGCCTCATATCTCTCTTTATCCTGCTGCAATGCTTGGACTTGCGCTTGTAGTGACATCACAGTTTGCATGATTTCTTGGGTGGTGGGATTTTTTTTTCTTTGATTGCTTATACAAGGATGATGGAGTCACACCAAATCCTTTACCTCTCACCCGACCGGGATACTCAGGAACATTTAGTACTCGACTAAGAATGCTCCTACAATCATCCTCACCTGCGGGTATGGATTTAGATAGATTCTCCTGAAATTCATTGATATATCGAAAATTATTAGTGGGGATTAAAAATTAATTATAATTTAATAAAATTTCAATTAACTTTGAGACATAATGTTATACTTACACATTCTTCATAAACATGCTGAACATCTTCTGTAACAGCTCCACCCTTACCCAAGCGAGCTTCTTTCCACAAAACATGGTCCGGAAGTGATGATTCTTCACTTTTAGACTCTTCTAACTACACATTTAGTTAAATAATAAGTTCATCAATTATAACACAATAATACAATTAATAAAATCATAGCATTAATATATACTTACCAATTTTTGTTGTAATCGTGCATATCCCAAACGCTCTTTTCTGTATGGATACGTGGGGTTTGATGCTCTTTCGCGATTAATGGCACTCAATTTCTGGATAAAAAATTTTAAGTCATATCAAAACAAACTAATGAAACACATATATAATACAATCAATAGACATGACAAGACAACATTACATCGAATTCTTCAGTTTTCCGTTTGTCTACAAAAATGCCCCATTCTTGCGGTGTAATCACATCCGCATACAACGGTGGAAGTTCTGCTTCAACAAAATTTTTGTTCTCATCCCTAAGATATTTGTTTGATAATAAGGCTCTAAACCCTCTGTGTCTCTTTCCGGCCAATTGAAGACAATACTTTTGCCGACTTTCTTCAATATTAAAGGACCTCAACGAAAAAACATACACATATAAACATAAAGTGTTTTAGTATAAGTAAATTAAAGACTTAATCGTCAACAAAAATCTAATAACGTCAATCATATTTGGTAAGTACCTGTATCTCAGTCCATATTTTTTCTTTACCGGCATCCAACGATTTACTCCTCCAATTATCACTAGTGATTGGAATGTGCTGACGGACAAGTGAACCAATGTATGAAGATAACATTGAACCGTTAGGCTCAAATAGTTGGTTCTGGTCACTCCAATGTACATCAAATCTCATCCCTTTATCTCTAGCACGGATGATTCTCTTCATAATGGTTTTTCCTCTTTTTATTTCATGTTCTACATTCGAAGCTTCATTCTGAGCTTCCTGTGTATCTTGTGTCTCGTGGGTGTCTTCCTGGTTATTAGACATTTTACCTGTAAGAAAGAAAAAAACAAAAATTAAATGACAAATATAAACTCATAAAGCAAAAGAGTTTCTTACCTAGCCCTTTCATCACACATACTACCAAGAAATATAAACTCATAAAGCAAAAGTGTTTCTTACCAACACCCTCACTTCACTATTAATGAACACTTACAACTTACAGAGCCTAAGCAAGTTAAAGTGAAAATTGAAAAGGAAAAGAAAAATAATTAATAAACACTGAAATTGATACTTGTTAGTAACAGGTACCAAGTAAATAAACAAACACCCTTATAAAAGAATGATAAGATTCTGAGTTTCTAATTCTAACAAGAAATTGATACTTGTTAGTAACATGTACCAAAAGGAGAGGTCAATAGTAATCCTACACAAATTTTATTATATTCTAGCTTTCACTGCAGGGTCATATTCTATTATATATACCAAACAAGAACAACAATAATAGTTTAAAAATCAAGAGAAATAAATTTATAAACAAAAAACATCAACAAAAATATTGTTTTACATTTCTTTAAAAAAAAAAAAGAAGTTGCAGGTGGTGGTAAGAAACACTTTTGCTTTATGACAAGAACGAACAACAGTAACATGCAAGAACGATTGACAATAACGATGGCAAGAACAGCAACAACGAACAATGTTAGAAGTAAGAACAGCAACAACAATGTACCTCTTCTTCGTCACGACGGCAGCAAAACGACGGCAGCAGTGAAGTCACGACAATGAACGACGGCAGCAGAACGACGACAACCACGAATGAACGACGGCATGGCGGATGAACGACGGCAATGGCAAAGGGTTTCAGCAGATACGAAAGAGAGCAAGGGTTTCAGCAGAGAAGAAAGAGAGCAAGGGTCGAGAGAAGAAAATGATTAGAAGCAGTTTTAGAAAATGAAATGAAATGTGTTTTATATTTTAATTAATAAATGACCTTAGAGGGCGTTTTCCTTAAAAAGTGCTTTCTAAAGTGAGGAGACTTAAAGACCTTAGAGGGCGCTTTTCTTAAAGTGCTTTCTAAGGTTAAACTTTAGAAAGCGCTTTAGAAAAGCGCTGTCTAAGGTTAAACTTTAGACAACGCTTTTCTAAAGCGCTTTCTAAAGGCTATTTTCAGAAGGCTTATAACAGCGCTTTGTCCTTAGAAAGCGCTGTCTAAGGTTTACCTAAAAATGTCAAAAAATATAAAATGAGTCTGGGGCGAGGGGGATTCGAACCCCAGACTCAAAGCATGGCAAACAAACACACAAACCTCCTTGACCAGCGGTACTACGCCCTCATCCATTGATTATACTCATTCCATAAATATATAAAATAAGGTGTCAACATATATATTTAAATATATTATTTGAATAATTTTAAATATAATTTAAAATAAATTAAAATATAATTTAATATAATTTAAATATATTAAATATAATTTGATATATTAATATAATTTAAAGTATGTTTTAAATTATATATTAATATAATTTATATATATTAAATATAATTTAAATAAGTTAAAATGTTTGTATTTAAAACATATATATTTAAATATATTATTTGAATCATTTAAAATATAATTTAAAATAAATTAAAATATAATTTAAATATATTAAATATAATTTGATATATTAATATAATTTAAAGTATATTTTAAATTATATATTAATATAATTTATATATATTAAATATAATTTAAATAAGTTAAAATATATAATTTAAATATATTAAATATAATTTGATATATTAATATAATTTAAAATTCATTTCCCTACCTATAGGGCGTGGGTTCGACCCCCCATTTTGCCATTTTTTGTGATTCTTGATGTTTTTTAGTAAATGACTTTAGAGGGCGCTTTTCCTTAGAAAGCGCTTTCTAAAGTTAAAAGAAATTGAGCCCTATTAGAGCGCTTTCTAAAAGCGCTTTCTAAGGTGATACCTATAGCAGCGCTTTTAAAAAGCGCTCTCTAAAGTGATACCTATAGCAGCGCTTTTTGGAAAAGCGTTGTCTAAGGTGTCACTCTTTTACATTCTTTTACATTCTTTTACAGCGCTTTTATAAAGCGCTTTCTAAAGCCTTTCTTTTAAGGCGTTTTTTTTAGCGAAATTTTTTTATTCTTTTTAGCAGCGCTTTTGCATAAAACCGCTGTCTTTTTGGTGCTGTCTAATCATATTTTTGGCGTAGTGATTCAAGAACAAAGTAGAATCTCATTAGAATAAGTTAATATATTTTGAATTGTGACTATTAGAGGCTGGAGGAAAGGCTGGATGAAAGGATATAGGAAAGTTTAGAAAAGGAACATGTGATTATGCGGGAGAGTTTAACTTGGAATGTGATTGAGGTAAATATAAGTTTGGTTTTGGAATTTTCTTCTTCTTTGTCATATTAAAAATATGTGTTGTGTGTTGTTGTTATTTGTGTTTGTAAAATTATGTATTATGTTGCTATTATTTCACAATTAGAAAAACAGTTATTAGCGTCGGCCATTTACAGACGCTAAAGATGAAAAAATGGAAACTACTCTGTGTTTAGCGTCGGTTTAGCGTCAGTGTCGGGCCTTGGATAAAAGCCTCGAAGCTACTGGGTAGCAACAGCTAGATATGCGTCGAGGCTAAGTAGCCTCTGTTAAACCGAGGCTAAGAGGACACAAAATGTACCGATGCTACATTGTTTCAAAAACCTAAAAAGTCAACAATTATGGTAGCGTTGCCCTAGTAGACTCTAAAGTCAACAAAAAAAGTCAATATTTTCTAGAAGCGTGGGCTTGTCCAACTCTTAAGCAAACAAAAAAGTCAATAAATATGTTTAGAATCAGCTAGCTGACTCTATAATCTATACAAAAAAAAGTCAACATTTTCTAGGCTTAGCCGACACTAATAGCGTCTGTGTTGGTGCCCGACTCTAAACAAGGAGGCTAAAATTGCATATTCTAGTAGTGTTTTATGATGCAATAATTGAAGTCGATTGTTATACTCGCCCACCCAAACTTAAATTTCTTAGACATATCAAGAAAGTTAATTTTGGTGGTGCAAGCACGAAAGGTTGATCTCCAGTACCCGACACAAGATTGAGACCCCAATACCCTAATTAGATCCATTGCAAATATTGACAAGTGTGGTCAAAATATGGGAGATTCCTTCAAGATACAATTACTACATGAATTATATTTTAGATCCTGTGTGAGTTACAAATTGGCTTGATATAAACATACTTCAATTATGGTGCATGTAACCATATCTTTTAGTATGATTTCAATTTATATTCATTATTCTAAAATACTTTTGATATCAAGACTCACGTCAAAATTTGACTTGTTTTAACATTTAGGTACATGAGTTAGATTTTTGAAGAAAGAAATGTAGAAAAGAATTATTTCTTTGACCCCTTAAATATTCATTATACCTAACATGCATCAATTGATATTCAAACTTACTTAAAAAAAAGTTAATTCAACATAAAAGATTGTTATCTATGACCGTTTATCAATTCGTAAGTATATATGAATTTGAATTTTCTCTTATTTAATATTCAATTTTCTACCAATTATTAAGTATTTTGAATGTTCATGGAGTGGTAATTGTTTATTAATAATTATTTTTCATAAGCAAAATAGCGTAATTATTATAGGTTCGTTAGTTAATCATCTTCATTCAGAGATAAAAGATATTACTAGCACATAACTGGTTTTATTTATAATACTAAAATGTTCACTTTATTTTTAAATAATTTTAATTTATGTTAACTTTTTTGCAACAAGTTGAGTCGTGGAGAGATACAATCTTATGTGTCGTGTTTTAAGATATAAAAAGTATGAATTTATATTTTCGAAAGTATGAAGTGTTATTTGTGACATTCTTTTATTTTTACGAATGTATTATGTGTTTTTTGTTTGTATTAATCATTATATAAAAATTATTTGTAGACGCGACTGCAACCAAAATAATATGAGTGTGGCTATTATGTTATGAAATATAGGTTAGATATTATCTCTCGAAGGAATAATGATTCATAGTTAAGTTAATCACTTTATCCATATGCATGTAATTTATTTATGTTAGTTGTTATGTTAATATTGTTGTTTGTTAGTAAGAGGCTTATGTTGTTGGTGGTGTGGAGATCGAATGTTTAATATTGTTTTTGTGTTATCCTAATTTAATTTTTGTTCAAATTATAGGTGTTTAACAAATCGACACCATTAACACAAGAAGATATAAAAGAAATGTTGGAATTAACCCGAAACCTTTTGAGAATTCCTATTCAATCTTGACTCAAGATTGTTAACAATCACACGCAATGGAAACGAAAATAAAATTGAGAAAGAAAGAAAAAAGATAAAAGAGAAATAGTAGTGTTGGAGAAGAAGATGAAAAACTGCAGAATTCTTTTTGCCCACAAACTGTGGAAACTTTCAATATTAACTTGCAACTACAAACTGTGAATTATCAAACTTAATTATTACAATGATAAGGGTTCCTCCCTATTTATAGATTTAGGTTAACTTGTATCTCAAGTTAAAGTCCAAACTATAAAAGCCCCAAAATATCTAATCTAATCTTTCTAAATCAAATAGGATCTTTCTAAACCAAATCAAATCTTTCTAAAACAATGAATTACATATTTAACACACCACCTAATTCATTGTGTCTAAACTGTCTATATTCATCATGGCTCTTAGTCTTCTGAAAACTTCGACTTGCACTTCCTTCGTTATGATATCTGCAATCTGATTCTCAGTTCTACAGTGTTCCAAGTTCATCTTCCCTTCTGCTACCTGCTCTCGAAGATAATGAAACCTCATTTCGATGTGCTTACTTCGACCATGCACTATTGGATTCTTCGCCAAGTTGATAGCTGACATGATGTCGATCTTCATGGTAATTGCTTCATGACTCTTCCCTGTGATCTCTTCGACCAGGTTCACCATCCACATTGCTTGACATGCACAAAGAGAAGCAACTATGTACTCTGCTTCACATGATGACAATGTCACTACTAGTTCCTTTCTCAAACTCCAAGCAACTGGTGCACCACCTAACATAAACACATAGCCAGCTGTGGATTTTCTATCCTCAAAATCACTACACCAACTAGAGTCGGTGTATCCCACTAGCTTGCATTCTTTTCTTTCATCAGATGCAGGAAATAAAATGCTATAGTCGAGAGTTCCTTTCAGATACCTCAGTATCCTCTTCGTTGCTGCTAGGTGTGATACCTTTGACTTCTGCATGAATCTACTTACCATACCCACATTGTATGCTAAGTCAGGCCTTGTGTGACAAAGGTATCGAAGTGACCCAATAAGTCTTCTGTATTGGGTTGGGTCGACATCATCTTTATTTGAATCTTTCGACAGTTGCAATCTAGTCTCAGCTGGAGTCGAAGTTAGGTTGCAATCTTGCATCTCAAATCTCTTGAGTATTTCGCCTGCATATCTTCTTTGGTGCATCATCAAACCTCTACTAGTCTCATAGAATTCAATGCCAAGGAAATATGAGAGATTTCCCAAGTCTGACATTTCAAATTCCTCACTTAGGTCATGTTTGAAATCTTCGATCTCCTTCTTGCAACTTCCTGTTATCAACAGGTCATCGACATAGAGGCATAGTATAAGCAATTCACTATTGCTTCTTCTTACATATACTCCATGCTCAGTCATACACTTCACAAATTCCTTCTCCCTTAAGAAGTTGTCGATTTTCTTATTCCAAGCTCTTGGAGCTTGCTTAAGTTCATACAGGGCTTTATGCAGCCTGTACACCTTTCCTTCTTCGCCTCATTTCACAAACCTAACTGGCTGTGCGACACAAACCTAACTGGTTGTGCGACAAACCTCGTTTCACACTTCATGTCCATCTGACATGTGTGCCAATTGTTGATATTTGCTAGACCAACAACCAACCAGATTGTTTCGATCCTAGCAACAGGTGCAAACACTTCGTCGAAGTCGATTCCTTCCTTCTGAAGAAATCCTTTTGCCACAAGTCTTAGCTTGTGTCAAGTTAATTCTCCTTTAGGATTCACCTTCACCTTGTAAACCCACTTCACATCAATTGCCTTCTTGCCTTGAGGCAATTCGACAAGTGACCAGGTGTTGTTGACTTCGATGGACTCTAACTCCTCATTCATTTCTTTCACCCACTTCGAATCTTTCAATGCCTCAGCTGCATTGACTGGTTTGACATCTGTGTCAAAAGCATAGTGTACCAGTTCACCCTCTTCATCAACCACATCATCTGATGTAATTACTCATTCTTGTAACCTTGCAGGCATGTGTCTTATTCGTCGAGGTCTACATGGATCTGCTTCATCTATGACTTGTTCCTGTTGAACTTCTCTTTCAACTTTAGTGGCTGGTTCTTCACAAGAGATTCTCACTGAATCCTTCTTGACATTCTCAGTCCAATCCCATTCTTTAAGCTCATCTATGATCACGTCCCTGTTGATCACTACCTGCTTATTCAATGGGTCGAACAACTTGTAACCTCCAGTCGAATGATATCTTATCAAGATCATCTGATTCGACTTGTCATCAAGCTTCCTTCTCAATTGATCTGGCACATGTCTATGTACTATAGATCCAAATACCTTCAAGTGACTGAGGCTCGGCTTGACACCAGACCAACATTCTTCTGGTGTGATTCCTTCAAGCTTCTTCGTCAGACATCTGTTCAAAATATATGTTGCTGTCGAAACCGCTTCTCCCCATAATTATTTGGGTAGATGCTTTACATTCAACATACTTATCACCATGTTCATGATGGTTATGTTCTTTCTTTATGCAATTCTATTTTGCTGTGGAGTGTAGGGTGGCACCACCTCATGCATAATCCCTTCTTTCTTACATAATGCATCGAACTCTTTCGACATATACTCTCCACCACCATCAGTCCTCAGAATTTTTAGCTTTTGACCACTCTGTCTTTCGACCATAGATTTGAATCTAGAAAATGCCTCAATCACATCATTTTTCTTCTTGATGAGGTAAGTCCACAACTTTCGATTGTAATCATCTATGAACGTGACAAAGTATTTGTTGCCACCAATCGAATCCACCTGGATTGGACCACATACATCAGAGTATATTACTTTCAGAATTGCCTTAGACTTCCTTCCTACATCCTTGTTGACGCTATTCTTATGTTGTTTTGACTGAACACACTCTTCACAGACTTCACTTGGAATGTCGATTTCAGGTAATCCTGAAGCCATATTTCTTCTCTTTAGTTCTCTGATGTCATTGAAGTTGAGATGGCCTAGTCGAAAATGCCATAACCACTCATCTTTGCTGGCTACAGTTGCTAGGCACTTGTGCTCCAACACATTGAGTTCAATCTTGAAGGTCCTATTCTGAGACATTGGAGCCTTCAAGATCAACCTACCACCTGCGTCAATAACTCTCATCATCTTGTCTTCGATCGACACCTTGTAGTTCTTTTCGACCAACTGCCCTATACTAAGTAAATTAATCTTCATGTCTGGTATGTACAACACATTGGAAATTGTTGACCTCTTGCCATCTTTCCTCATAATCAGAACATCACCAACACCTTCAGCTGCTAGAGTGTTGTCATTTGCAAACTTTACTGTGTTCTTCGACGAGGGCTTCATGTTGACAAACCAATCTTTCCTTCCAGTCATGTGTGATGAGCATCCTGAGTCCAAGTACCACTGATCCTGGAATCTCTCTTTGTCTCTTGTTGTGACCATCAACAACATCTCTTCTTCTTCTTCTTCATGTTTCGCCAGCTTTGCATCAGTTTCTTGATTCTTCTTCTTTTCTGGACAATCACTAAAATAGTGACCATACCTCTGACAATTGAAACATTGAATGTGACTCTTGTCAGGCTTTCGACCACCACCTCTTCCTCTACCTGCTACACCACCTCTTTGGTTGCCTTGGTTTCAGGGTTTTCTCTTATTCGACCAATTTCCTTCATGCTGATTTTGACCAGTCGAACTGTTGTAGCCTCCTCTACCTTTGTTGCCATTCCAGCTTCCTTTGCCTTTCCTTTCTTTTTCTGACTGCGCCTGCAAATCCATATCACTATTCGACTTTCCTGCAACTCTTTCAGCCATCCTTTGTTCATGAGACTCAAGCATCCCTTGAAGCTCTTCCTTCGTCAATACTGACAAGTTTTTCGACTCTTCTATGGCTACTAACATGTGGTCGAATTTTGGAGCCAATGACCTCAAGATCTTTGAAACAACTGATCTTGATGTCAACACCTCTAAACATACCTTGAGTTGATTCACCAGCTTTGTAACTCTGGTGAAGAAATTTGTTATACTTTCATTGTCTTCCATCTGAAGCAACTCATAGGTTCTCTTATGAGTTTGTAACCTCACCTCTTTCACCTTCTCTGCACCTCCAAACGACTTTTCAAGAATCTCCCACACTTCCTTTGCTGACTCTACTTCACTAACCTTTTCAAAGTTATCTGGATCGACACACTGATGGATTATAAAGAGAGCTTTATAATCTTTCTTCTTCAACTCTTTGTGTGCAGCCTTTTCTTGATCCGTCGCGTTCTCTGCAAGCGGTGCTACTCCTTCCTTCACAAGATCCCAAAGATCTTGATAACAGAAAACCACCTTAATCTGCTTGCACCAATTCTCATAATTATCTTTCTTGAGAATCCGAAGGCTCGCCGGAAAGTGCCCGTTCGGATGATTCATCGTCATCACGATTTTCCTTCCTTGAATCGCAACCAGACTCTGATATCAGATGTTGGAATTAACCCAAAACCTTTTGAGAATTCCTATTCAATCTTGATCTCAAGATTATTAGCAATCACACGTAATGGAAACGAAAATAAAATTGAGAAAGAAAGAAAGAAAGAGAAAAGAGAAATAGTAGCGTTGGAGAAGAAGATGAAAAGTTGAAGAATTCTTTCTGTCCACAAACTGTGGAACCATTCAATATTCACTTGCAACTGCAAACTGTGAATTATCAAACTTGATTATTAAAATGATAAGATTTTCTCCCCATTTATAGATTTAGGTTAACTTGCATCTCAAGTTAAAGCTCAAACTATAAAAGCCCAAAAATATCTAATCTAATCTTTCTAAATCAAATCTAATCTTTCTAAAACAATGAGTTACATATTTAACACGAAGTTCACTCACGTTGGACCAGTTGCTTCCTAGATTTTTTTTTATTTACAAGAACACTAATTTCTGTTGGTTGTTGTCTTGTTAACTGGTTAACTATTTGTATATATTTGTTGTAAAAAATATATCTATGCCATTTTGTATTTGGTGTAAACAATATATTTTGGTATATATATAATTTATATATAACTTTTTTACAAATATGTCATTTGATTATGTTTCACAGAATGTGGGTTCTGTCTAAAAATACTTATTAAAAAGAAAATCATGTAAAATAAAATAAAAATTATATTTCAAAAAATAAGAGATTTTCTCTCAGTTTGAACTTCTAAGCGAGATAAAAATCCAACTTTCACCTGCATATTTAAAGCAACCAAGAGAAAGTGTGGCTTGCTTTTCAATTTTAAAAATAAAAATATGTTTTTGATGGGGATTGAACTTATAACCAATGTCACATTTCTTTTCAATTGACAATTCAACTGAGAAAAAAAGTGACACATTTTATGTGACACTATTTGTTATCTTGCGCATCTAACTGAGATAAAACAATTTTCAACTGAGATAAAATTGATTTATTAATCAATTTGATGACTTCATTAACCACTAAAATGTATGTTATTAATCAATCATTTTACTTATAAATCATTAATTATTTTCTTTAATTCATTAACCAATAAAATACATTGTATTAACCATTTTCATACATTAAATTATGAAATGCATTAGCCAAAATTTTACAATCGATTGAGCCAATTTTATTTTATTACTCTGATTGGTAAGACCCAAAAAAGAGCTTTTATCTTTTAGCTTGTACCTTTTTTACTAGTTTTTAGTTTTTTTTTTCAAAAGTTATTTGAAGTAGCTTTTGAACTTTTAACTTTTAGCTTATGACTTTTTCTTCCATTTATACCTTCACTATTTTATCAAACACTAATTATTTCTACTGAACAAATTCAAGATGCAATCCATCTTCCATTTTGTTATTAATAGAATATTTTGATTCATTACATTGAATTTTTTTTTTTTACTTTTAAATTATTAATTTAATTATTTATTACTTGAGTTTTTATTATTAATGTATTATTTTTATAAATATGTTAATGAATGATTGAATATATTTCTTTATTAGTAGGTATATCATGGATTTTGAGAAAGAGAAAAAGAGAAGGAAGTATGAACTTTATTGAAATATAAGATCAAATTACAATATTATTATTTTAGATATCTTGTTAAATTTCATTACAAAATTTATATATAAGTGTTTAATATATTTTTGAGTTAGGTTTAATTTTATATTTATGTTTAAAATATTTTGCATTTGATTGTTAATACATTTATTTTTATTGAATAAAATTTAATTTAATAAATAGGACTACTAATTTTTATAATTACGAATGTTCTTTTATGTCATTTTGTATTTATCAGCTAGTGTAACCGTTAATCTACCAAACATTCAAATTATCTTATCAATTATAAATTATTAGCTATAAGCTATCAGACACCCGCTATAAGCTATAAGCTATTAGTTATTAGCTACCAACTAACTTATCAACTATTAGCTAGTTTTATAAAAGCTAAGACTACTTTTTTATGTTTGGACACTGATTAATCAAATTATGAGTTATATTAACCAATATTTTACTTACCATTAACTAAAGATTATTTACCAACTAGCCAAGACTTTATTTTTTTATGTTTCGACACTCAACAAACAAACTATTACACTCGATTAACCAAAATTTATATTACTAATTAAGATTACTTTTTTATGATAGAACACAAATATATATATATATATATATATATATATATATATATATATATATATATATATATATATATATATATATATATATATATTTCATTTGTCATTATGAGGGAATGATATGACTTGGACCATTATTCATAGTATATATAAATTATATTTGCAAACAGAGTTCTATTTCATCCATTTTTTTTAATAATCTCATTCATTAAGAGGTCAATTGAACCCAAATCAAGTTCAAGGATCTGAAAGTTGTAGATGTCAAACATTGGAATCAATACATCAAGAACTCCTACCTAGTAGCATAAATGCTACCTATCCAAAACCAAATGGGAACAGATGAAAAACCCCCCAGAGCAGGAACAAATACCAGCTAATGTTACATCATTCATCTATATAAGTCTAACGGTTGTTTGTACCAATCATACAAGGAGCCTCTTGATTTGGATTTGTTGTTCAAGTCCTTCCAATCCCAAGAGCTGATAATGATAGCCTGAAACATTTCCATAGGATCTGCAATTCTATCGTTGAAGAGTACTTGATTTCTGAATCTCCACATGCTCCAATAAGCCACCAACCCGAAAAAACATAGTTTTCTTCCCATTCCTGGAAAATTAGCCCAACTTAAAAATGAGTTTAAGCAGTTGTTTTCCTAAGGGAACTCGATTCCCAACCACTGTTCTACTTCCCTCCACATCTGTTGTGATTTTTCATAAGATATGAAAATATGATATATCTCTTCAATGACCTGAAAACAGAAGATACATGACAGTTGGTGTGTGTTTGTGATTATGCCTTTGTTAGCAAGACTTGACCGAGTAGGTAGTCTATTTAGAAGTAATCTCTATCCAAACACTTTGACCTTGATGGGGATTTTGATCTTCCACATGATGTCCAAGGCTTCTAACACCTTATGATTTAATTCCACCTCTTCCATGTTCTTCATTATATCTTGATAACATTCTTTCACACTAAATTTATCTTCATTACTTCTTGGCCACCTAATAGAATCTGCCTCATGACTCAGGCTCACCTCCTCAATTATCTGTAATAGCTCTCCGCTATCCCAGCAACATTCTCATTTAAGATAATGTTATTTCCTATTAAGTCTCATTTCCATACATTATCAGTCCAATCTCCGCATCCTTCAATCAGAGCATTTTGGGCAGGGGAAGAATTGTATAGATCCGGATATTGAAACTTGAGGGCTATTCCACCAATCCATCTTGAATGCCAAAATAATGTATTACCACCATTTCCCACTTTCCAGGTTAATATATTAAATATACCTTGTGAATTTGAAGGCATACACAACTGGGTGATGTCCTTCCACCAACTTGATCTTTGCCTTGAGTTGTTCTTGAATTGACCTAAAGAGATGATGTTCAGGTCATTACCATATTTAGATTTTATAATTCCATTCCATAGGGCTCCATAGTCATTAGTGATCCTCCACAACCATTTTGTAACAAGTGCTCTGTTAAAGAAAGAGATATCTTTAATTCCAAGTCCTCCTTGTTTTCTTGGTTTGCAAACTTGAGACCACCTCACCCAAGTTATGCTCCTCTTGTCCCAGTCACCAGCCCACAGAAAACTCCATTGAATTGCTTTGATTTCTTTCAGAACCTTAACAGGAGCCAGATAAAAAGACAGATAATGCACAGGAATATTTGTTATGACTGAATTTAATAAAGTCACACGCCCACCAATGGAGAGCATCCTTCCCCTCCAAGAGGATAAACGAGCTTTGATTGAATCTACAACAGGTTTCCAATAAGATATTTTCTTATGGCTTCCACCAACTGTTAAACCTAGGAACTTGAATGGGAACTTTCCTATTTTACAATGTAGAAAATTTGATACAGCTTCCAACATGTTATTTTCAACCCCTATGCCAAACATGCTACTCTTGCTATAGTTCACTTTCAGCCCTGTTACTAGTTCTATGCCTCTCAGTGTTGATTTTACAGCCCAAATATTAGCCCAGGAATCATCACACAATAGTAGTGTGTCATCCGCAAATTATAATATACTTATGGATGTTTCCTCATTAATCTCCAAGCCCTTCAAGATGCCATTGCTTTCAGCAGTCTTCACCATCATTGTCAAACATTCAGTTACCAGGACAAATAACAGAGGAGAAAGTGGATCTCCTTGTTTGAGACCCCTGCCCATTTTGAAATCTTTGGAGGTACTTCCATTCACCAACACAAAGCCAAAACTATTACAGATTATACCTCTAATCCAGGTAATCCATTTTGGACTAAAGTGCATTGCTTCCATGACCTTTACTAGGAACCTCCAGTCTATACAATCGTATGCTTGAGTAAAGTCTACCTTAAACATAAAACCTCTTTTATTCTTCTTAATCATATAGTCATGAATTTCATTGGCCACCAAAACACCATCCAATAATTGTCTACCTGGGATAAATGTTGTTTGAGCTTAAGACACCAATTTCCCAATGATTCTACTTAGCCTTGCTGCAAGTATTTTGGAAATGATTTTCTGAATGGACCCAATCAAAGCAATTGCTATGAATTCTCTCAAAGATTGGGGGTTATCTTTCTTTGGAATCAAAACAATGAAGGAAGAGAAAAAAGCTTTTGGTAAGAATGCATTCTCATAGAACTCATATATACACTTAGTAATATCATCTCCAATTATCTCCCAAGTTTTCTTTATGAAATTCAAATTAAAGCCGTCTGAGCCAGGGCTTTTGTTGCCATCACAAGAATTGATTGCCTCTAAAATTTCCTCAGCTGAAAAAGGATCAGTCAGACTACAATTCTCCTCTTCATTGAGTTTCACTAGAGCACTTAAATCCAGGTTAAACCCTCTAACAGACTTGTTCTTGTACTTTTCCTAAAAGTAGTCATGAATATGCTGATTCAATATCTCCACTTTCTCTTGATCATTCAATCCAATGCTCATGGCTAAAATATTATTCTCTCTCCTCCTGCTATTGATGATAGAATGAAAGTATTTTGAGTTGTTATCTCCCTCAACTAACAATTTTGCTCATGCCTTTTGAAACAATAGACTTTCCTTCAAGTGTAGTTTCTTCCAAATGTCTTCCATAACCTTACTTCTTTCTTTCAATATGCTGTCATGAATTTCTGAATCCAAGTTTGTCATTTCACCTTCCAAATCATTAAGCCTCTCAATATCCTTCTCAACTTTAAGATCCATAATTCCAAAGACATTATGGTTCCACCACTTCAAACTTGATTTCAGAATCTTCATTTTTTGGATAAGTATACTAAAAACATCTCCTGTGACTTGACAAGATTCCCATACCTCTTTCACAAATTTAAGGAAATCAGGATGATCAAACCACGCATTAATAGATTTAAATGGTTTGGGACCCCAGTTCTTATCGTTAAGGATCAATGAAACTGGTCTATGGTCAGAAATCTCCCTATTTCCAACCTTCTGATTGACAGTCTTCCAACATATGCAAAGATCCTCCGAAATAAGAAATCGATCAAGTCTACTCTTACATGAACCACTAGAGTTGATCCAGGTGAATCTATTGCCTACTATAGGCAGATCAATTAGTTCCATATCTTCAATAAACACTCCAAATTCCTCCATCTCAACATACTTATAACCCCCTTGCCTTTCCTCTCCCCCTTATCCTTAATTGCATTAAAGTCCCCCCCTAAAATCCAATCCCCACTTGGTAAATTTGATTTCACCCTGACAAGATCCTCCCATAATCTTCTTTTCTCACTCAGAACACATGATGAGTAGATGTTAACAAAATATAATGCCATACGTCTACAGTGACCATGAACTCCAAGATAACCAATGCCAGAAAAGCTAAAAATAGATTGGAAAAATTTCTTGTTCCAAATGGATAACATACCTCCAGGTTGGCCAATAGAATCTGTTGCAAACCAATCAAACTCCCCTCTTCCCTAAATGTTGTTGACAAAATTAGCATCTATATGTTGGCGTTTAGTTTCTTGTGTTAGGAAAAATTCAATCTTCTCCTTCTCAATTAGATGTTTGACTCTCCTTCTTTTAATGGAAGAGTTGCACCCTCTTATGGTTAAAGTTGTGATATTCATGGAACTCGTATGTTTGTCTCCTTCTGGTTCTGGTTTCTTGATCTATCCCTCATTTCCAATCCTCTAATGACACCATCAAGAGCTTCATCGTCCTCTTCTCCTTCAACTCCCAATTCCTTCAATATATCCCAAACCTTCCTTGGGACATCATTATATTTCCTCTTAATCCTATCATTGCCGTTTTCCACGTCCTTGTCAAATAAAGATCCACAAAAGAGAATTGATCCTCCTGTATAATTGGAATTGCTATTTTCTTTCTGGGATAAGATGCAAATTGTTTCTTCATGATGTTCAATTGAAGAGTTATGAGGTTTGACTATAATTGAAGAGTGAAGTAATGCTGAGTAATAGGAAGGTGCGTATGGTAACTGAATCTTCTAGTATATTTCAGACAAGGGTTTCTTTTTCCTACATATTTTGGACCCAGACGGCCCACAAAGACAAGGTTCGATAACTAGTGGAGCTTTAGGCCCAACACCAACTTTACAATTCACTGTATCATTGTTTAGACCCATTACCAAGATGTTGTCCAGAGTGTCCTCATTCAATTTCTCCCGCCCTTTGATTTTCTTAAAGTACTTGTTATTACTTTCGCTGACATTTTCCAATCTATCACTCCAATTCCCTTTATTCTGTCCCATCCGAACAACTTTTGGAGTACCTTCATTAAATGCATCCCTCCCTTCTGATCTTGTCTCATCATGTAGTTTTTCAACATTGCTTCCTAAATTTGACTTTATATTATCCTTCTGTGCCTTTCCAATGCTCCCAGAGTCATTATGACTCCCTATCTTCTTTTTCAAACAACCTGGTTTGTCCTTCTTCCCGATGTCTGACACCCTTCTTTCACCGCCTCCTCCTTCTGACCTATCCTTCTGATTGTTTACTTCATCTTCTTCCTCTGAATTTCCACCATTGACATATTTTTCAAACTCCTCGTCCTCTTCCTCAGGTTCATCCTCTGTTTCCTCTACAAATGATTCCTCTGGATCACTAGAATCTCTCTTCTTGTCATGGAACACTATCCTCACTATTACGAACAACCCATTTAACAATGGTTGGGAATGACATATAATGACGCAGGCGAGGGCGTTGTTATGTAGATTGTCGTTGTATATATGATACTTACAACAACGGCCTTGTAGGCGTTGTAATAACCTAGAAAGCGCGCTAACTATCACAACGGATTTTACAACACACCGTTGTAATAAAAATAATTGTCCTCGGTTCGATTCCCAGCAGCGCAGTTTTAATATTTATTTTTTCCTGGACAGCGCGCCAGATATTATAACGGTTATGAATTATAACCGTCGTTAAAGTTTCTGCAAAATTAACAAATATGATCCTGCTTTTATAATTAATCCCATTTTTTTACCTGTATTATTGTTCTCCATATCACAGCACAGCAGAAAAATACAATTCACATTTTGTGATAAAGTTTTCATAATAATATTAATCGTATCATATTCATAATATCACATATACCACCTTATAGTTTATCAGAACAAACAACCTACATAAATAAAATATCACATATACCATATTATAGTTTACACACATTACATAACTTCACATAATTGTAAGTTGGAGTATTGGTATCTTGTCTCTTGGTGTCTTGTCTCTTGGCCTGGTGTCTGGACTCAAAATACCTATGATTTCAAATAATTATACTTGTTAGTAAAAATACTTCTAAACTATAACATACAATTAATATATTATGAACAAATAATAAATTACGTACTTGTTAATTTTCCCATATGCCTTCTTCATGATCGAGTCGTATAGCATGCACGGCATCTCCATCAACTCCATCATATGAGGTAGGCACTTGTGTTGTGTAAGAAGGTGTGGACGGAATATCAAGACTTTCATCACTAAGACGAATGTATTTTCCTTGGAGAACGATTGACCATTTCCCCGATTTGTCCGATGGATCGGTAACATAGAAAACTTGTTTTGCTTGAGAAGCCATGATGAATGGTTCTGTATTAAAAGATGTCTTGCCAAGGTCGACTCGGGTGAATCCTAAGTCATCAATGTATACACCATTATTATTATTGGGAACCCACTTGCATTTAAATAAAGCCACTTTGAAAATAACATAATCAATCTCCCAAATCTCATCAATGACACCATAAAAAGCGGTACTTGCCAGTATCGGATTCTTATCTTTCGAACTAGAGAAATACATCGGTTCGGCTTCAACCATAACCCCACTATTTTGCATTGTACTACGATCATCTTTTGATTTTGTATAAAAGGTATAATGACCAATGTCGTATGCACTCCAGGTAATGGCACAAAATTTTGGCTCGTACGACAACCATTTAAGTATCTCGGATGCACTACGATCATTAGATACACTTTTATTAAACCAATCCATGAATCTATTGGTAGGCTCTATCAATAACAACTTGTCACTCATTCGGGGATATTTTTTCTTCAAAAGTCTTTTGTGAGTATCTATGAAAGGTTGAACCTCATCTATATTATTCAATATATAGAAATGTGATTGAATAACTACATCCCGAACCATTGACCTAACATTTAGACCTTGAATACCTCTTTCGTCTGTGTCAGCATGACGAGACTTTGGAATTCCTATAGAATCTGCATCCGACAAATAGTTTGTACAAAACTCAACCACTTCTTCTGGGATGTACCTTTCAATAATCGAAGCTTTCGGTCAGTGATGATTCTTCGTATATCCTTTAAAGATCTTCATATATCGCTCTATTGGATACATCCACCTTAAATAAACTGGACCACAAATTCTGATTTCTCTTACGAGATGAACAAGTAAGTGAACCATAATGTCAAAAAATGATGGCGGAAAATACATCTCCAATTGACACAAGATAATGGAAGCCTCATCTTCTAATTCATCCAATTTTTTGAAATCAAGAACTTTATTACATATAGCATTGAAGAATAAACACAGTCTCGTTATAGTTACTCTCACATTTTTTGGAAGGATCCCACAGATAGCCACTGGTAGAAGTTGTTGCATCAATACATGACAATCATGAGATTTTAAACCAATTAACTTGAGATCTTTCATTGATACAAGTTTCTTGATGTTTAATGAGTAACCTTGCGGAACTTTAATACCTTGCAAACACTCGTAGAACATCTTCTTTTCCTTTATAGATAGAGTGTGACATGCTGGAGGAAAATAAGTTATTTTTCCTTTCTCTATTGGAGCCAACTGTTTTCGTATACCCATCTTCTCCATATCAAGACGAGAAGTCTTACTATCTTTAGTCTTGCCCGAAATGTTTAGAAGTGTGCCAATCAAACTATCACACACATTTTTCTCCACGTGTATCACATCAAGACAATGTCTAACATCAAGACTTGACCAATATGGAAGATAAAAGAAGATGGACCTCTTTTCCCATATATTTTTCGCAACTGCCCCTTTTTCTTTTCCTCTCTTCCCACATTTTTCTTTTTCTCTCTTCCCACCTTTTTCTTTTTCTCTCTTCCCAAAGACAACATTAATGTGTTCCTGCCGTTGATAAACTTCATACCTGGTTAAAGTTTTAGGAGCCTCACCAAACTCTTGCTCTCCATTAAAAGCCTTTTGCAATCTATGATAAGGATGACCCAGTTTTAGAAATTTTCGATGCCCAAGGTAAACGGTCTTTTTTCCAAACTCAAGTTGGTGATAACAAGTATCATCTTCACATATAGGACATGCTTTATGTCCTTTGACACTGTATCCATCCAAGTTACCGTAAGCCGAAAAGTCGTTAATTGTGTAAAATAACATTGCACGCATATTAAACTTTTCCCCAGAATATGCATCATCAACTTCAACACCTTTATCCCACGAGAGTCGTAAATCATCAATTAATGGACTTAGATAAACATCTATGTCGTTACCAGGTTGTCGTGGTCCAGAAATCATCATACTTAACAGTATATACTTGCGCTTCATGCACAACCAAGGAGATAGGTTGTAAATAGTGAGAAGAACAGGCCATGAAGTATGATTAGTACTCAGATTACCAAAGGGGTCCATTCCATCGGTGGCAAGCCCAAGCCTAAGGTTACTTGGCTCGACTCCAAAATCCGGAAACAACGAATCAATTTTCTTCCATTGCAACGAATCAACTACATGGTGAATGTTTCCATCACGAATCCTTTCATCTGCATGCCATCTAAGATTCTTTGCGTCATTCGAATTAGCAAAAAGTCTCTTTAATCGTGAAACTATTGGCAAGTACCATAACACATTAGTGGAAGGATGCTTCCTACTAACATTGTCATAGTGATCATTGTCATCACCATTGTTAGCCTTCAGCTTGTAACGCGACACGCCATATTTCGGACATTGAAACAAGTCTTCATACTCTTTCCGGTATAATATGTAATCATTAGGGCAAGCATGTATCTTGATATACTCCAGACCCAGTGGACACAATATCTTCTTGGCCTCATAGCAACGATCTGGCAATTTGTTATCTTCTGGTAACATTTGCTGTAGCAATTCAAGTAACTCCATGAAACTTTTATCCGACCATTCATTTTTTGCCTTCAGATTAAACAACTTTAACACCGCCTATAATCGTGTGAACTCTGTGCATCCCTTATATAAAGGGGTGTCTTTATCACTACATAAATTATCATAAATATGAGCATTCATAAAAGAAGATTCTCCAATATCACGGAACATATCCTCTAGTTGATCTTCCATATATTCATCTTCCTCCACTCTTTGACTTTGTGACACCCGACTTTCCTTATTATCCACCTCACCATGCCACGTCCATATTATATAATTTTGACATATACCATCACAACAAAGGTGATTGTGTATTTCTTTCTTTGTACCCTTTTTGATATTCGCGCAAACAACACAAGGACAATAAAAGATACTATTATTGTCGGGAAGATGTTTATCAGCGTATTCAAGGAATTCACAAACTCCGTTCTCATAAACCGGATCTAATCTATTAGCTTTCATTCAACTACGATCCATTACAACTTCTGAAATTTATACCAAAATCCATTACAGCGTATAATAATGTGAATGACACACCAAAATCTAATCCAAAAACTCAAGCATATGCATATACAATATGAACAAAGAAAAAATCAATGAAGATGTACTCTCATACTAAACGTAAAGCATATGAAACATCTCATTCTGACTTGAGCATATACAATATGAACAAAGAAAAAAGGAATGAAGATATTGAAGAATACCGTACTTCGAAGCTGTAATCAAATGAATGTAAGGAATAAAGATGTTGAAGAGTACCGTACGTCGAAGCTGAAGAATCAAATGAACGAAAACGGTCAATATCTGAGCATATAAACCAAGAAAAAAGGAATGAAGATGTTAAAGAGTACCTTACTTCAAAGCCAAAGAAGCAAATGAATGAAGACGATAAATATTTGGGCATAAACCAAGAAAAAAGGAATGAAGATGTTGAAGAGTACCTTACTTCGAAGCTGAAGAAGCAAATGAATGAAGACGGTCAATATTTGAGCTACAAATGAATGGATACGAAGAGGGTAAAGGTTAGGGCGTCTCTGGCTCACTTATTCGATTAGTGCATCTTATGAAAGAAATACAGAATAATTTTTGTTTTAATTTATCAGTAAAGCTTTTAATCTTGGTTGGAGAAACAAACCGTAGTGGAATCTTAAGTGACACACGCTAAATGTATCCTAAAAAATAGAAAAAAATGTGTTGCAGGGAATCAAAGCATGTTACATTTCATTTATTACTACGGTTGTTCATCTTAACCGTTGTAAAATCATTTACAATTTATTTTTTAAATAATGGACTTAAGTGACACACGCTAAATGTACTCTAAAAAATGGAAAAAATGTAGTTGCAGGGAATCGAAGCTTGCTACATTTTATTTATTACTACAGTGGATTAAGTCAACCGTCATTAAATGAATCAGGTTTTTCCTGGGCGTAAAAATTTTAACCTATTACAACGGCGTAAAAGGATGTGTTGTAAGTCTGGCATTGTTGTTTTAGCGTTTTGTAGTAGTGCCTCTTCGGGCCATGGTTATCTTCCATTAGCTTAATGCAAAACACCCTTCCATTAATCTCAATATTAATCACCTCATTCAAATAAATGGTGTATTTTGTTTTAATCAATATTCTTGCAACATCAAACTTTGAGTGAGTTTCAGTTTCTTCATCGCAACAGACATAGTCTCCAATTCTGCTAGAGATGTATTTGAAAAAATCATGTCTACAAGCATAACATGGTAATGCAAAACATTTTATCCATGTAAATCTTTCTTTGTCAACTTCAGGAGGGGACCATTGTTTAATGTCTTCAAACCAGTTTAACAACCATTCTTCTTCATCTTTTAACAAAGACCAAACAGCATTCTCCTCAATATCCTCAAGCAGACACATCTTGGCTCCCATTGGTGTGATTTTAACATGAAAAAAACCTTCCATGTTAAAAAGCTCTTGTATGTTATAAGTGTTACATGGAGTCTTGATTACTCCCACATAAGCTTTTTCAAACCTCTGCATTTCCTTATCTTCAATGTTGAATGTCAGTCATGTCCACCTGAGAATCGTCTCCTTTGTATTTCCTTTGTTTGCACTTTGTGTAATGTTCTGTTGTTTCCACCTTTGATTACCTCTGTAACTAACCACTCTAGCATAAGAATTTCCCGTTCCGAGCTTTCTCCAATTCATCCTTGTGTTATGAGGTTTTGTTACTCCCATAGTTCCCTTCATTGTTTGACCTCTGTACCTTTCTCCAACCGCCTCCCTTTGTCTATTAAATCTTGGTTTATTGACAAACAATTTCCTGCCATTTATTTGGATGTTGTCCAATGTTATTGCCAAGATCCTCTCATCTTCTACTCTTCTGAATCTCACAAAACCGTATCGATTTCCTCTTTTATCCCTCCTGGCAGGTATGAATACTTCAACTAGGATCCCATATTCCATGAAGACTCTAGGCATGTCTTTTGCATTGTAATTTTCTGGAAATACTGTAAAGAAAAATGAAGATATTGCTTCATGATCTCCAAAGTGCTTGCCACTTCTCTCTGTCCAAATGAAAACTTTTAGTGTTTCTGTACCCTTACTTCTTCTCTTTACTTCTTTCCAATCCATAAGAATTTTTTAAACCAACAAATGTTACAGCTTTATTAGAACTAATCTTTATCAGTCTAGAAATCAAGATATTCCGGTAGATGCAGGCCCCTTGCCCTATGGCAAGGAGTTTAAGCCAAAAACAAAAGCAAGAGAATCTTAAATTCTTTATGACAAATTATTTGCTTCAATCTTAATGTTGGGTGTTTTTGCAGGTTTGGAGCAATGACAAATACTGGGCAAGCATAATGTTAAGGACATGCATCTATTTCATCCATAATTAGAGTCTTTGACACAATGCTACAATTTTTAATGTTTTTTTTTTTTTAAGTTTCAATTTTTAATTAGAGTCTTTAAAAAATAATAATCAAAATTCCATACTTTCAATTTTTTGTGTGAGGGTTATGTCCATTCAGAAGTGTTAATATTTGTTTTCTTCGTATTATCTATTTACTTATGGATATAATCAAACATTTTTGAGAAAACACTATTCCTGCTCATTTTCACTGATATTACAACAATTTTTTTCAAAAAGTTAGGCAGAAAAATATGCAGGTAACATTTTTTAAGCGAAAATTTTGTTTGAATCTGCAAGAAATTCAATAGGAAAACCAAAAGAAATGAAAAAAAAAATACAGTCTAATGCAAAATTTTTGCTCATTCAATATTTCAATGGGCGAATCCACATACAAAATTTAAAAGTTTAAATTTTGGACATTAGTTTTTCAAAGTGGATGATTTTGAATTTTTTTTTTCAAAAGTGTGACGTTATATAAAAGATTCCATGATTATGCTTCCTGAAACATCCTTTATTTTCACATGATTTTTGTCCAAACTCAACTTTGATAAAGCAACTGTGGTGCCCCTATTGTGCCCCTATTTGCATGATAAAAATAAGACAAAATCATTAAATATTTAATTTTTGGTAAGATTCCTAATCCCACCCTTTAGTTATTCAAATTGATTAAAGCTTTATTACACAAGTTACTTACACTACTACAAATATGTCCATTTTACCTCAGATGCGAATGATATTTTACCTCGGATAGACAAGCAAGTTAATGAAGGGCAATATGATAACCGATGGGATAATTGAAATAGTCATTGGTTCGATCCCCAGTGTAACTCCCCATTTTGTCTTATTTATTTAATCGAGTCGATTTAATTATTTTTATTTTTATATTATTTTATTCTTGACTTTTATTTGGCAATATATTAATTTTTCATCGTTATTGTGTTTTATCGCGTTTTGGGAGTGTTTGCGAGATATTTGAGTGTAGGGGTGTTTTGGTCTTTTGGTTGGGTAGATATTATGTTTGTTTTTCATAAGAGGGAAAATAGAGAGAAAAGTAGAGAGAAAGAAAAAGTTAAGAAGGAAAAGAGAAAGAAAGGAAGAAAAGGGGAAAAACTCGGAGAGAAAGAAATTGAATCAATCGACTTTTGAAAACACGATTAATCGGGTAAGGGTGTGAAACTCGATTATCTTATACTTGTGTATGATTATGTATGTATGTATTTGTGTAATATTTGGTTGAAATTGGATATAGAACCAAACCATAATATGTTGAGATTGTTAGAATTTGATTTAAATTGTGTCTGAAATCATGTTTTAATGTTCCTAATTGCTGAGACATGTTGGATAGATGTTGTTGGGCATTCAATTGGTAATTTTCTGGTGTTTAGATGAGATTTGGAGTGATTTTTGGATGAATTTCGCAGCAGAAATTATGCAGGAAAAATTCTGGGTTGTCGCTGCCGTTACGCGTATCAGGCAAGGCAATACGCGTATTGGGTTGGGCAATACGCGTATGACAGGTGCAATTGAGGGCAATATGCGTATGGAAATCCATTTTTCTCGGCCATCTGCTGAAATGCGTAATGGTACGCGTATGGGGCTGGGCATTACGCGTATGGCTCAGGGCAATACGCGTATGGCCAGCGGGGGTGCAGAATTTTGTCATTTCGCGATTCCCTTTCTTTTCAATTCCATAACTTGTGTTCCGATTATCCGTTTTGAACATCCTTGGTATCGTTGGAAAGCTAATAAAATGTTCTTTCTTATTAAAATGGTTTGGAGAATTGTGGCTGATTTAATTATGTCGGGAATTTGGAAATGTGTCGTTTTGTCGACTTTTACCGTTTTAATGGTGTGTATTTGATGTGTTATCATGCAATATGCTTCATATATATATCGTATGACTTGTGTGATGTTATATGATGTGAATGCATGTGATGAAATGTTGTGATGATGGTTTGTGGCCTAAGGGCAAGTAAATGCATTGTGATTGTGGTTGATTGTATATGCATGATTATTGATGTTGAGATGGTTCACATGATTGTATATATGTATGCATTGGATTGTCATGAGTCATTGTATGCCAAGCATCATGATATGCATCTTGTGATGTCGTGTACCCTTGTGGGGTGTGAGCGACGAAATGATTCCAGAGGGAATCCGCTATAACATCGTGTGCCTTATACAAAGAGGACCTAAAGCGATGATTATAGACGATCGTGTCCCTTATACAAAGAGGACCTAAAGCGATCAGATCGTGTGCCTTATACAAAGAGGACCTAAAGCGATCCATAAACGTCGTGTGCCTTATACAAAGAGGACCTAAAGTGACGGGGAACATCGTTTGCCCGACGGGGAGTTACACTAACTAACAAGCGATGATTCCAATAGTTCTTGAGTGAACTAATGATGAGATTGATGGATGGATGGTACCGCATTTGCATAAAATCGTTGTGTCGGTCTCCTTGCATTTGCATAAATCATGAATGGATTGATTATGTGTGGAAAATCACGAATGGATTGATTATGTGTGGAAAATCATGAATGGATTGATTATGTATGGAAAATCATGAATTAATTGAGTGTGTGATGAGATTTATGTTTGAATTGGTGAATTGATGTGCATATGTGATAAATGCATTGGTTGTGGATAATATGTTTTATGCATAGACATATGCTATGTGATGTGGTGGGGTGTTTCCATATGTTATGGCTTTGGTGTGCCTTGTGTGTGAATAGGTGATTATGTTGGTGTAATTGATATATGTTATGTGTATTAGTATGTGATGCTTGTGGTGAGAATGTTTTATATGTGTATTTTGTGTTATTATATAATTGTATGCAATTATATTATAATTGTGTTTCTCACCCTTCTGCTGTGGTTTGTTGCTCTATGAGGCAATTGCAGATTAGTAGTCTTGGAGGCTTTTGTGAAGATTAGTCCTCCGTCCATTATCAGTCTGTCTGCTCTGATACGTAACATGGGAGTCGAGGAACGCTTTTGTTATATATGTATACATTTGTTGGATATATTTTGTATTAACTTTGTATGAATATTTTGATGTTATAAAATGATTTATTTTGTAAAACAAGGCAGTTATGGATCTTTCCGCTTTATTCCATAATTGATCTTTCCTTTTATAAGGAAAAAGGTTTCCCTTTGAGGTTATTCCATTTTGTGTTATGTATCAAAAATTTATGAGCAGGGATTGTGTTTTCTTTCTTTAATTGTGGCATCCTTGTTTCTGTCAGAAAAATAAATTTTTACTTACTCTGATTTAATTATGTATTATTTATTCGTGACGGGAATTGGGGTGTTACAAAGTGGTATCAGAGCAGGCGGTCCGTTCGGCCATGTTGGTGTGACAGTTGAATACTGTCGATGTTGTTTGTTCCTTAGTATGTGATATATGTGTGAAACACTGTCAGTGCTTTCTGGTTTTTCTAATCCTTTGTCTTCAGGTGTGAGAATGAGATAAGTGGGGGAGAAGCTGGTGCTTCTCTAAGTTGCTTCAAGTGTGGAGTGTTGGCTCAGTGTGTTGTAGATTGCAAGAGTGTAAGTCTTGTTTGGACAGTGTTGTTTTTGATTCCGGAGGGAATGCGGAGGTAAGGTTTGTGTCAACTAAGGATTTGTGCCTTAGGTAGTTTTGTGCACAAGATGTAAGGAATGCTATTATAGTTTGGTGAAGACGGTTTATGCCCTATCATGATTGTCGGCTGTCTATTGACAAATTGAGGAACTGATCACCCTTAATCTCTTGTTGATAGTAGACGGGAATTATGTTGTATGGAATAGACGTGTCTTTCAGGCTTTTGATAGTGTGTGAAATGAATTGTTTGGAATTAAGAAAATGATTACAGATTGTTTTGATGAGTCGATGAAGATTCTTATGTCGGAAGATGAGGCGGATTAGAGGTTTTGGTATGTTGGTCCAGTTGGGAAGTCATTGAGAAAGAACGGTTGGGTATCTTTAATGGTTGTTCTCAGGGAGTAGAGTGTGAACTCAAATTTGATGAAGGGGAAGATTTGAGGTTTGGATCTGCCAAGTAAGTAGAAGAACTTTTAGGAAGTGAAACTAAGATGTTTGTTATGCTTATGATGATAGTGTTCTGGGAATTTACAGGAAAGCCACAGTGAAGGGCTGCCAGTTGTGCGTGATTTCCAGATGTGTTTCCCGATGGAATATTGGATGTTAGCATTAGAATTACTCAGATTGAAAGAGCCGTTGGAAGATTTACTGGAAAAGGGATTTGTGAGACCAAGTGTGTCGTCTTAGAGAGCTCTAGCTGTGTTAGTAACAAAAAGGATGGATGATTGAATGGAATAACAAGCATGATGTGTATGATGGTATTGAGACTATGGAAAGCAAACTTAGAGTTCTGGTGAGGTTTGGAGTCTTTGGAGTTTTAGAGCATTAATGGAAATCTTAAGAAAACCCTTATGTGTGGATGTAATATTGATATTAAGAGTTCTTTTTGGTTGGTTGTTGATACATGTTGGAATTTGTGGAATTGAACGGTCAAGAGAAGAAATTGTGTATGGATTACTAACAGTTAAATAAGGTAACGATTGAGAACAAGTGTCCACTTTCATGAACAGATGACTGGAATGGTTTGGTTGAGTTTGAGAGAAATTGTAATTGTTTGGAATGGTTGATAAGAGTAGTGAATTGTGTGAGTTGAGGCTTTGATCAATTTAATGTGATTGGTTATGTTTGTTATCATCGGGATAGGCTGTTATTTACTCGGTTAAGCTTGTATGTGAGTAACCAGTTACCCAGTGAAAAGTTTTGCAAAAGATTTAAGAATTTATATCTTTTGGAATTTGGTTGGGCATTACAATGTACAGTGATGTTATTTGGTGTTAGTAATGCGTCTGTAATGTTTGTGGAGTAGATGAATCGTATCTTCCATATTTAATTGGATAAGTTCGTAGTGGTTTTAATTGAGGATATTCAGATCTGTTATAAACTCAGAGGAAGAACAAATAGAATGTTTGAGATTTGAATTACAAGTATTGAAAAGAGACGAAGTTTTATGCTAAGTTATTTGAGTGAGAATTTTGGTTGAAAAAGGTTAGTTTTCTTGGATATGTTATTTCGAATGAGAGTATGGTTCATGGATCCATCGAGAGTAGATGCAGTTCTACAATGAGAGACTCCGAAGTTGGTTAAGGAGATTAGAAATTTTTGGGCTTAGTTGGTTGTTACGGCAGGCTATGGAAGACTTTGCTAAGTTCGTACTTCTGGTATCTCAGTTGACTCGCAAAGGGTGAGTCGTTGTTTTGGATGTTCGTTGTGAGTAAGTTTTGGTGAGCTGAAGTAGAATTTGTCTATGGCTCCAGTTTTGATTATGTGTGATCCTAATAAATCGCTTGTGAGGTTTTGGGATGCGTCTTTGCTGAGTTTAGACAGTGGGTTAATGCAAGAGGGTAAAGTCGTGGCTTATGCTTTACGATAATTGAGGATTCATAAAAGGATTTATACTATTCAGGATTTGGAATTGGTTGCGATTGTATTGTGTTGGAATATTTGGAGGTATCATCTTTACGATTCTAGGTTCGAAGTGTTTAGTAATCACCAGAGTTTAGAATACTGTTTGGTCTGAAGGAATAGAGTATGAGACAACGAGGAGGGTTGGAATTCGTGACGAGTTATGAATTTGGCTTGGATTATCCTTCGGGAAAAGCTAAGGTTGTGCCTGACAAGTTAAGTCGAAAGTTGTTATGTATGTCTGTTTTGATGGTCAGAGAATTAAAATTATTTAAGCAGTTCAGTGACTTGTGTCTGGTGTATGAGATAACACAGGAGAGTGTGAGGTTGAGAATATTAAAAGTGAACAATGATTTTTGGTGAGTATGAGAAAGAGTTAGACTTTGGGCGTGGGATTGGTAGACTTGATGGTTTCGAGTAATCAGAGTGCGCAGCAGAAGCGTGATGTGGCACATTTTGTATTTGCGGGTGAGACTTGTAAGAGTTCATAGGTTGAACATTGGAAACATGTAGGAATGATGAGACCATTGGACGTTTCAGAATGGAAATGTTAGGCGAAAGGTTTAAATATTATTCATGGGCTACTATGTAGATGGATGTTTTGGTTACATGTTCGATTAGGGAATCATAGCATTGTTGTAATAAGGTTGTGTGACAAGGATGTAGGTATTCTTTGAGTTGTGAGTTGGTCGTCAAGTGCATTGTATGGGCTTTGCATCTTGTTGTTGTAGTCGTCGTCGTTGTCGTGTCATTGTTGTAGTCGTTGTTAGCAAGGTTGGTTGTCAATTTGTGTTATCCGTGGTGCGTCTTTGGTTGGCATGTCGGTTTGTTAGTCGGATACGAGAGTCGTATCCGGAGTTGTTCGTATCGGTTATATTTTCGAGGACAAAAATGTCTAAGTGGGAGAGAATTGTAACGCCCCATTTTGTCTTATTTATTTAATCGAGTCGATTTAATTATTTTTATTTTTATATTATTTTATTCTTGACTTTTATTTGGCAATATATTATTTTTCATCGTTATTGTGTTTTATCGCGTTTTGGGAGCGTTTGCGAGATATTTGAGTGTAGGGGTATTTTGGTATTTTGGTTGGGTAGATATTATGTTTGTTTTTCATAAGAGGGAAAATAGAGAGAAAAATAGAGAGAAAGAAAAAGAGAAGAAGGAAAAGAGAAAGAAAAGAAGAAAAGGGGAAAAACTTGGAGAGAAAGAAATTGAATCAACTGACTTTTGAAAACACGATTAATCGGGTAAGGGTGTGAAACTCGATTATCTTATACTTGTGTATGATTATGTATGTATGTATTTGTGTAATATTTGGTTGAAATTGGATATAGAACCAAAACCATAATATGTTGAGATAGTTAGAATTTGATTTAAATTGTGTCTGAAATCATGTTTTAATGTTCCAAATTGCTGAGACATGTTGGATAGATGTTTTTGGGCATTCAATTGGTAATTTTATGGTGTTTAGATGAGATTTAGAGTGATTTTTGGATGAATTTCGCAGCAGAAATTATGCAGGAAAAATTATGGGTTGTCGCTGTCGTTACGCGTATCAGGCAAGGCAATACGCGTATTGGGTTGGACAATACGTGTATGGCAGGTGCAATTGAGGGCAATACGCGTATGGAAATCCATTTTTCTCTGCCATCTGCTGAAATGCGTAATGGTACGCGTATGGGGCTGGGCATTACGCGTATGGCTCAGGGCAATACGCGTATGGCCAGCAGGGGTGCAGAATTTTGCCATTTCGCGATTCCCTTTCTTTTCAATTCCATAACTTGTGTTCCGATTTTCCGTTTTGAACATCCTTGGTATTGTTGGAAAGCTAATAAAATGTTCTTTCTTATTAAAATGGTTTGGAGAATTGTGGCCGATTTAATTATGTTGGGAATTTGGAAATGTGTCATTTTGTCGACTTTTACCGTTTTAATGGTATGTATTTGATGTGTTATCATGTAATATGCTTCATATATATATTGTATGACTTGTGTGATGTTATATGATGTGAATGCATGTGATGAAATGTTGTGATGATGGTTTGTGGCCTAAGGGCAAATAAATGCATTGTGATTGTGGTTGATTATATATGCATGATTATTGATGTTGAGATGGTTCACATGATTGTATATATGTATGCATTGGATTGTCATGAGTCATTGTATGCCAAGCATCATGATATGCATCTTATGATGTCGTGTGCCCTTGTGGGGTGTGAGCGACAAAATGATTCCAGAGGGAATCCGGTATAACATTGTGTGCCTTATATAAAGAGGACCTAAAGCGATGATTATAGACGATCGCGTGCCTTATACAAAGAGGACCTAAAGCGATCCATAAACGTCGTGTACCTTATACAAAGAGGACCTAAAGCGACGGGGAACATCGTTTGCCCGATGGGGAGTTACACTAAGTAACAAGCGATGATTCCAATAGTTTTTGTGTGAACTAATGATGAGATTGATGGATGGATGGATGGTACCGCGTTTGCATTTGCATAAATCATGAATGGATTGATTATGTGTGGAAAATCATGAATGGATTGATTATGTGTGGAAAATCATAAATGGGTTGATTATGTGTGGAAAATCATGAATTGATTGAGCATGTATTGAGATTTATGTTTGAATTGGTGAATTAATGTGCATATGTGATAAATGCATTGGTTGTGGATAATATGTTTTATGCATAGACATATGCTATGTGATGTGGTGGGGTGTTTCCATATGTTATGACTTTGGGGTGCCTTGTGTGTGAATTGGTGATTATGTTGGTGTAATTGATATATGCTATGTGTATTAGTATGTGATGCTTGTGGTGAGAATGTTTTATATGTGTATTTTGTGTTATTATATAATTGTATGCAGTTATATTATAATTGTGTTTCTCACCCTTCTGCTGTGGTTTGTTGCTCTATGAGGCAATTGCAGATTAGTAGTCTTGGAGGCTTTTGTGAAGATTAGTCCTCCGTCCATTGTCAGTCTGTCTGCTCTGATACGTAACACGGGAGTCGGGGAATGCTTTTGTTATATATGTATACATTTGTTGGATATATTTTGTATTAACTTTGTATGAATATTTTGATGTTATAAAACGATTTATTTTGTAAAACAAGGCAGTTATGGATCTTTCCGCTTTATTCCATAATTGATCTTTCCTTTTATATGGAAAAAGGTTTCCCTTTGAGGTTATTCCATTTTGTGTTATGTATCAAAAATTTATGAGCAGGGATTGTGTTTTCTTTCTTTAATTGTGGCATCCTTGTTTCTGTCGGAAAAATAAATTTTTACTTATTCTGATTTAATTATGTATTATTTATTCGCGATGGGAATTGGGGTGTTACACCCAACATCAGCATTTTTTTATTTTCAAAACTATGTTGTGCGAGCACATACCTCTTGGTTTTTGTTAATAACCAGGGGAAATGCCGTTATAACAGAGGGGAATAACCTATTTTTTTCATTTATAAATTGTTTCAAATCTCATTTTTACTGGTCAGTATCATTTTTTACACAAAATACTAAATTTACATTTTTTACAAAACCAATTTTTTTTAGAGAATCAGATCATTTTATTGTATGTATAACATAAACACAAAATACCAAATTCATATTGTTTACCAAACCAAATGTACAATGCTTACAATACATGTTGTGAAATGATGTCATCAAGAACAAATCAAACTATGAGAAAAATTGAGTTTCTTGAACAAACACAAGAAGCCCTATTTGGTTTTATGAAAGAGAGAGAGAGAGAGAGAGAGAGAGAGAGAGAGAGAGAAGAACGAAGAAGAAGAAGAATCAAAATTGGTTAAAAATGCTTTACTATTCAATTACTCAACAAGGGTTCAAAGATTACAAGTGAATAACAATAATTAAACTCTTTAAACAACCTGAGACAACTAATCTATATACAGACTACTAAGCTAACTTAACAAATGGGCTTTCAAGCAAGGCCACATTTATCATGCTTTAAACAAGACATATTTCGACAGCATGCTTAAATAGACTTTAACTACAACATACACAACTCTAGTGGAATCGTGAAGCTATCCCTGTCGAGACTAGATTTTGATCCAAATTACTACAAATCTCCACCTTGGAACAAACTCTACACAACAAGGGAACAAACTAGCTTTCATCATGCAGCTTTATCAATTGCAAACAGTGGAAAACTTGCTACTTGGCAATGTCTTGGTGATCATCAGTAGCATTATCACCAGTCAAAACCTTCAGCAATTGGACTTCTCCACACTCCATTATCCCTCTGAAGAAATTCAGCCTCATATCGATGTGTTTGGTTCGATCATGATAGGTTAAATTCTTCGACAAGTGTATTGCACTTTGAGTATCACATTTAACATTGTTAAATCGCCGTTGAAGTTTCAGCTCCTTAGTAAAACCATCAAGCCACAATGCTTCTTTCACAACTTCAGTGAAGGAAATATACTCTGCTTTAGCAGCTGATAAGGAAACAACCTTCTGAAGTGTTGCTTTCCAACTGATTGTTATGCTAAACATAGTGAACACATATCTAGAAAAATATTTTCTAGAATCCATACAACCTTCATAATCAGAATCGACAAATACCTTGATTTCGACTTTGCTATAATCACCACATGCTCCACCATAAGCAGGACTCTTCTTAGAGACCCATTGATGTACATTAGAATCCACTTTATTGCTTGTCAATGCGCCTTCCCAGGATTGGCCATATATCTCCTTACAAGGCTCCCTCCATATGCTATGTCTGGCCTCATATAGACCATAAAATATATCAAAGAACCTATTATATTAGCATATGGAATGATATTCATATAGCCTATTTTGACTTCAGTACTAGGACTATGAGTCATACTCAGCTTGAACTAAGGATTAGTCGGTGTTATAATAGGCTTCAAATTTGACATACCAAACTTGTCGAGATTCTTCTTCAGGTATGTCTTTTGAGATAAGCATAATCCCGACTACTCTCTATCTCTCAGAATGTCAATCCCAAGAATCCTTGAGGTAGCTCCCAGATCCTTCATATCGATCTCTTTATCGAGTTCAGTTTTCACCTTCATAACATCTTCGACACTGTTGCTTGCTATGAGGATGTCATTCACTTAAAGCAACAAAATAACAAGTGAATTTCCTTATCAAAATCTAAAGTAAACGCAATGGTCGAACTGGCCCCTAGTGAAACCTATGTGTGCCATGAACTTGTTGAATATCCTATTCCATTGCCGAGAATACTGTTTAGGCTATACAAAGACCTGTTCAACTTGCACACATAGTCTTCCTTTCCCATTTCTGTATACCCGTCAAGTTCTAGGTCAAATTTTTCAACAAAGGCTAACAACATTCTAATGGATCCATGATTTACAACAGGTGACAACACATCGTTGAAGTCGACACATTCTTTCAGAGTGAATCCCCTAGCAACCAACCTTACCTTAAATCACTTTGACATCACTGATTCGATTCCTTCCTTAACCTTGAAAATCCACTTACAGCTAACTAACCTGGCCCATGCAGGTTTCTCGACCTGCTCCCAAGTGTTATTATCATGAAGTGTCGCAGCGCAAAAAATACCTGAGTGCATCGCACGCTCGAAAATACAATAGAGTGGTCACTAAATTTTATTTATTCTAAGAGAAAAGGAAATATGAATAAAACCCAAAGGGAAGAGAAACGGGTAAGGAAGTCAGTTATGCGAGGGGAAGGTGTTAGTATCCCTCACATCCGTTGTACTCAACGAAAACCATTTTGAGTTTTCTTTGTCTGGATGAGTGTTATTATCTAAAGGTTACTTGCTATTAGTTTTAATTAAGGGGAAAAATAAGTTTTTAATTAATGTGCTCGCCAAGATTTCAAAATCTTATGCCTACATATTTTCATAGTGCAATGAGAAAATCAGAGCTCCGTAGTTCGTGGTAGAAAATAAGTATTTGTTGGTTGATTTTAGGGAAAAGAGTTATAATTATATTCTAGAATTGTTTTGACATTAGCTGGTTTGATCCTAGTTCAGACACTTTAAGCTTTTAGTCTAACTGCTAAGGAATGGATTATAAAAAATCTTTTATGAAAAGAACTTGTTGTTTGGTTAATGAATTGAAAAGGTTTGTGAAATATGGTGAAGGTGTTGTTTGAACCCATACAATGATGTATGGACAAAGAATGAGGTCTTTTATCCAAGAAATGGCGATTAACCATGAATGAAGGGTATTTTAACTAAGAAATGGTGATTAACCATGCATGAGAGGTGTTTTAACCAATAAATGGTGATTAACCATGAATGAGGTGTCTAAACCAATGCAGTGTTGTAGGGGTTTGGCTAGACTCGGGGATCAAGGCCTACAAAAGGAGGTTTGCCTAAACTAGGGGATTAACAAAGCAAACATGCAAAAATATGGGTGTTTTAACCAAGAGATAGTGATTAACACAAAGAGAGGTGTTTTAACCAAAAGATGGTGATTAACCTTAAGAGTGTATGATCAAGAGATGGGTATTTTAACTAAGGGATGGTGATTAACCCAAAGAGAGTTGTTTTAATTAAGAGATGGTGATTAACCTCAAAGAGAGTATGGGTGTCAAAACCAAGAAGTGTTGTGTTGGGTCCAAAGAGAATGTTGTTTTGATGTTGATTGTTGTGGATTTTTGTATGAGGTTAAATGTTGAAAGTTGTTTTGATTTGAATTGCACTAAAGTCTATGAGTGGAGGTGAATACTTTGCACAACTGGGTCATGCATCCCGTATCCAAAGATATTTAGAATAATGATAGGAATAATCCCTCTCATTCCTTCTCCATTTCTTAAAGCCTGTGGCACACAATTCGCATCATAATTAATGAGTGTTTTAAATTTTAGTAAGAATAAAAATTTTAATTATAAATGGATGAGAAAATGTGTGTTTGAAAGAATGAGATATGATGTCATAGAATGAGAAAATTTTAATGTTTTCTTGTCTTGATGGTCACCTATTCTAGGGTTTTGAATGTGAATAGACTTAGGATTGACTTAAGGGATCATGTATAGGTGCAAATCTTAAGATCTAACTCAAATCAAGTGATCAAGGGATTTGTGATCACTTAATTGAATAAAAACCTAAAGGAACATGCAATTTGTTTTGAAAATCATGTTAAAAGTCCTAAATCTAATTAATTGATCAAGGTATGCTTAATCAACTAATCCAATCAACAAGGAGATCATGTTAAGCTATACACATCAAGAACATGACATTATGAAGGAAAAAAAATCAAAGGAAATAAAGAGTGAATTTAATGATAAAAGTAAACCTAATCATGCATTAATCCTAATATATCATTAATCTGCAATTAAATATTAAATCTAATCAAAATTAAATCTAATTAGAATTACATAACCTAATTTTCTATGCTATTGAAATGTCTCTTTTTTTGTTTAATGTGTTAGGAAAATGTTGACAAAATTATTAGCAATAATTAAGAAATAATGTAATCTACTAGGGGGTGTTAGAAATGAAAAGGGTGTTTAAGTGGTGTAGGGCGCAGGCCCATGGATTGAAAATCCCAAGTTGTGTTTTTTTTTACTCAAAATAGACGTGGGTTAGCTAAGCGTAGGGTGTGTGTGCAGTAAAACAAATGGGCTGGGCATGCTGAAGCCCAAGTGAGGTTTAGAGTGAGATGCGAAGGGGGAGCGAGAGTCCCTTATTCATTTCACAACTCAGTCAACTCATCTCCTTTCTCTTTTACCACAACCACCAAAAATTGCTCTGTTGCGCCAGAAATTGCTTTCAGCGGCGGTGGAGCCCAGAACCACCTCCGACCACCATCTCTAAGCTCCGTTCTTCACTTTCTTCCCACTTCTTAAATTAGATCTTGTCAAAACCTAACCTAACCTCTCATCTTAAAGCCAAATCCTAAGAAAACTAAAAAATCAAACTCAAATTAAATGCCCTAGAGTTGTGATCTCAACAGGAGATATTAGGGCTTTGGTTCCCCATCATCTAAGCTATGTTATGGTAACAAGAAAAGCACGAGGAATGAGAAATCAAGGTTGCGGCCTACCTACAGAGCTGAGGAGTGCTCTAGTGGTTGTTGAAGGATTTGGAGATGAAGATAAAGCAAAGAAATCCAGAGACACAATATTCGGGTAATGATGTTGAGCCTTAGCTTCTCACAAATTCCTTTTCTTCTCCTCTTTTTATTTATTCTTTCTGTGATTGTAGATGTTGAGTCAAGTTGTTGTTGTAGATTGATTAGGATATGGATTAGAGTAGTGAATTGAGAGATTGAGAGAGATTAGGTCTAGCTCTACTATTTCAGAGCTTCAATGTGAAGCTTTGAGGAGTATTTCGAAAGAGCTTTAATGATGGTTAGGGAGTGAGTTGGGGGAGTTGCAGAGAATTTGCCAGAGTAAGGGTAACAAAATATAATTGTTGATAATGATTGAAGAGGAAAAGTTGCTTAAATAGGAGAGGTTGAAGAAGAATTAGATGGAAAGTTGTGTAACAACTTCAGATAGCTTATGGCAATGGGCATAAATTAGTTTACTGTTAGGGAACTATTAGTTTGGGATGTTGAATGGTAGTTAGATTTAGTTGGAATGAAGAAAATAAATTAGTAACATAGTTAGAATTAACAGGTTTAGAAGTTAGATTAACAGCTAGAGTTAGTGTTAGGTCTAAAAGTTAGTTAACAGCTAGAAAATCAGTTAGTTTGAACTAGTAACAGTTAGTTGATTTGCTAATAGTTAGTCAAGCTTAGGTTAGTGAACAACTTTGCTGAGAAATATAAATGTTAAATGAAATTTAACTTGTTGGTGATGAAAAGGTGTTGATAGAAATTATCTAATTAAGCCAGCAGTTAAAACAGTTGGAAGTTAGATTTGTTAGATGTTAGTTCTCACAGTTAGGTTAATTGTTAGATTAGTTAGCAGTTTGTTAGTAGGTAGTTTAGGATTAGTTTAATGTGTAACTATTAGCTAGTTTATAACTGACTTGGAGTGTGATATGTTAACATTTGGCTAGGGTTAATTGGTCATGGTAGTTATAGTTAGTTAACTATTAGTTTTAGTTAACAGATGGTTAGAGGTTAGCAAATAATTTGGCCACTTATGGCAGGTACTTGTTGGCTTGTAACTGATTTAGGGTTGTTGGTAGTTAGAGGGTTTAGGAATTGGATTTTTATGGGCTGGTATGTTAGATTAGGGCAATGTTTTGGATGGCATAATGACTTAGTGGTTAATAGGTTCACTTGGGATCGCTATGATGGTTAAATGATAACTTTGAATTGTATGAAGGATTTTGGTGTGTGTTTATTATATGTGTGTGTGTGTGTGTGTGTGTGTATATATATATATATATATATGGAACTGTCATGACAATTTGATTGATTAGTATGTATATAGGCTTAAATGTACCATGGCATGGTAACCTACCTCGAAAAATACAATCCTTCACGAAATGTATCGCGGAAAATTAGCTCGAACAGAGTCTCCACCAAACTTCATTTATTCAAAGAAGGAAAGAGAAAATATCGATAAAAACCTGCAAAAGGAAAATGGTCGTCGCAACCAAATTCGGGCTTGGGAGTCGATTACGCAACGGGCAGGTATTAACACCCATCACGTCTGTTGTACCCAATAGGAACCTCATAGTCTAATTTATGATTGAATGTTAAATTATCATATTTGTCTTCTTCTAATGCGAAAGGGAAAATAAAGGGATCGCAATAGGTTCTTATCTAGGGTTACTTTCTATTGGGGAAAAAGGAGGTTTTTTATTAGTGTGCTCGCCAAGATCTCGCAATCTCGTGCCTACGTATCCTCATAGTGCAATAAGGAAATCAGAGCTTCATAGTCCGGGGGACTATGCCTTGTTTGTTTGTTTTTAAGGAGTGAACCTTTAGACATTCGAGTGACAAAAACTTTACTTGTTGCTCGCTCTTGGAGGCCGAAGTCTTTGTTTGTTTCACATCGATATGGATAAAGCATACTCATTTCTGAAAATATTTTATTTGCTCCGGGGCGAAAAGTTGAGTTACTATGTTGAATGCTTTATTTGAATGACGATTACTCGGATGGTCGAGTAAGTCAACTGGTATCCAAATAATCTAGGAGAGGAATCGAAGGCTCCAGACCATCTCCCTTTTCATCCTTATATGTAAAAGGATTTAAAATAATTAGAGTGTTTTGAACGGATGACGAATACTCGAATGGCCAAGTAAGGCTACTCGTATCCAAGTATTTGGGAAAGGGAATATAAGGCTCTAGACCCCTTCATTTTTCATCTAAGTCTTTAAAGAAGTTAGGTTTAATTTAATTTAATTAAGAAAAATGGTTTAAGGTGAATCAAATTATAAAATTTTAAGAGATGACAATTGTTTGACTAATCGAGTAAGGGAACTCGTGCCCAAACAATTGAGGAGAGGAATCGAAGGCTCCAGACTATCCCCCTTTTCATCTTTAATGAAATATTATTTAAGTATAGGTTAAGTGTTTTGATAAACGACGAATACTTGAATGGCGGAGTAACGCTACTCGTATCCAAGTATTCGAGAAGGGAATAGAAGGCTCTATTCTACTTCTTTTTCATTCAAGTTATTGCGAAAATGATTTGGATTTGATCGAATTAGAAGTTTTATAAGAGTTAAATTGTTTGACTAATCGAGTAAGGAAACTCGTACCCAAACAATTGAGGAAAGGAATTGAAGGCTTGAGACCATCCTTCTTTTCATCTTTAATGAAAGGGTGTTTAATCATGATTAAGTATCTTAATTTGATTTGGATAAATTACTCGATGTTGATCAAGGTTTGAATTTGCATTGAATCGAAACGGGGTGAAATGCGTTATGAAAGTGGTTTGAATCTAAGGAGAAATGATTTTTAAATAACAAAATTAATCGATAAAAGTTTGACTAAATAAATTAATTAAGGGTAATTAAGATTAATTATCAAAATTATTCGATTAAATCAAATAATCAGGTTAATTAAAATTAATTATTCAAAATTAACTAATTACACAAAGATTAATTAATTAATTAATTTAATTAAAACAAAGTTTAAATAATCAACAAACAAATTGCAAAATGATCGAAGCAAATTAACACGCAATGTGCTCAAAGTCGGTTTGTACATAACGACCACGTAATGGAAGTTCCGTACGTAAGGACCGAAACGTGGCGAAAATACCAAATTAATGTGTAGAAAATTCGGCCACATAACGACAGAATTATCGAATCCACGAATTAAAAATCGTATTTATATCGCAATGAAATTCAGCATTAACATCTCGTTATTATTTATGGTTAATACACATTTTAACCCCTGCCATTTGGGGTGAATTCGAAAAATGATCCTGTAAAAAAAAACACAGATTTCATCCCTGCCATTTGAAGATTCTTTCATTTTGGCCCCTCAGTCCACACACCAAAATTTGAACCAATGTCCTCATGGTTGAGAGGGGAATACTCTTCCACTAGGCCATTTAGTGTTTCTTGTTTATTTGTTAACTTCAAATGTATATATTACAATATTTTAATTAACAATTAAACTAACACTTAAATTAACATATTAAATACATAAATGACTTAAAATAAATACTATAACTTATTATTATTTTATTTACGTTTATCTTATTTATTTATTTATTTTTTAATTTCAGTTTAATATTTATTTATGTTTTATTATAATTATTATTTTATTTATTTATTTATTTTATTATTTTATTTATATTTTATTATACGTTTTATTTATTTTATTTTATTTATTTATTTTATTTACGATTAATATTTATTTAATGTTTTAATAAACGTTTTAAATTAATATTAACGTTAACGTTTTAATAAACTGCAAATGTCTATTTAAATTAACATTTCTATAAACGTTTTAATAAACTAAATTAATATTAATGTTTTAATAAACTAAACTAAATTAATATTTATATTATAAAATATTTATATTAATATTATAATATACTAATGATATATTTAAATAAATATATTTAATTAAATAAATATGTTAATTAAATTGAAATTAATATTAATATGTTAATATGTTCAATATTAAACTGAAATTAATATTAATATATTAATATAAAGATATACGTTAACTTTTAAAAATAAATTAAGATAATTAATATTTATTAAAAAATAAATTAAATATAATTAAAATAATATTTAATTAAAAATATAGCTAACTTTTAAAAATAAATATATTTAATTAAATATAAATTAAGATAATATTTAATTTTTATAAACTATTTAAAGATATTTAAAAAATTAAAATTTATATTAAAATAATTAATATTATCTTAACGTTAAATAATTAAAAAATTAAAATTTATATTAAAATAATTAATATTATTTTAACGTTAAATAATTAAAAAATTAATATTATCTTAACTTTAAGTGTTAATTTAATTATTAATTGAAATGTTGTAATATATACATTTGAAGTTAATAAATAGACAAGAAATACTAAATGGTCCAGTGGAAGAGTATTCCCCTCTCAACCATGAGGACATGGGTTCAATAATAAATAAAATTCCAACAAGCTGACATGTCACATTAAAAAAAAATAAAAATGTCAACAAAACAGTGTCACATCACAGATTCTGCTGACAGTGTGGACTGAGAGACCAAAATAAAATAATCTTCAAATGAAAGGGATAAAATCTCTGTTTTTTTTACAGAGTTCTTTTTCGAATTCGCCCCAAATGGCGGAGATAAAATGTGTATTAACCCTATTATTTATAATATTACAAGTTCCGCAATATTACAGTCCTCGCAACAAAGTCCAGTAGTAATATAGTGAAACCGAAATTGAAATGAAAGAAATAAAAAATAAAATAATTGATACCGCGATTGTTCCATAGAAAATGAACACAAATACCAGCGAAGAACACAAGCACAATATTTTATGCAAAGGTAAATCATGTACATATCATTATTATTATGATTAAAACAAGCCAAGTTAAAAATGACAACAGAGTATATCTTTGAAGTAAGTAAAAGCTAACAGTTGCTCCAATTTACATACAATGTCCGAAACAAAATATTAAATAACTCAAAAAAAATGCAGCAACATTGTTACATTGTATCGAAAGGTAAAATCAGCGGCATATCGACATATAACAATGTCATTTCCACAAATTGAGTTCGATTTTCAAAACGCAAGAGCAATTAACCAGCAGCAACCAAAATTTTACTTACAGTATACATAATATTACAAAGTTAACAAAAGTAATTCAACAACATTATTACGAATCGAAATTCAAATACATTTAAACTGCAAACAGCATGCAGAAGAGAAACATAGAGTTGATTCATTACCAAGAATTAGTCACAACGTTGCTGCCGGAGTCATTGTTTGCTTGGAAGACAACTGTTTTGGAACATGCTCAACTGCACTAGTTGAATCTCACACCATGAGCAGCCACGCCTATGATATATGTAATGAATCCCTATTTTCGCAAGCTTTTTATTCCTTTCAATCAAATCAACCTCGGTCCTAAATAAACATCATGAGTACACCCATCACAGTGTTGGTGATTTAGTATCATCAATGTATTTTAGTAGTAATGTGATTTGCTATAGGCCGATGCAATTATGCGTTAAGCTTGGAAACGAGTTAGGGTAGTACGGAGTGCACGCTCGTCGAGCCAACGTATAATTGAATGCGAATAATTGAAACGGGGTTCCAAGGGGCGAAGCCCCTGGCGGGGTGCGGGGCAGTGCCCCGTTGGGGTTCCAAGGGGCGAAGCCCCTGGCGGGGTGCAGGGCAGCGCCCCGTTGGGGTCCAAGGGGCAGAGCCCCTGGCTGGGGTCCCGCTGTTGTTGTTCTCCTATATAAGGAATCATTTGGCCTCGGTTTTCGGTTACAGAAAAACGATAATTTCTCTCTACATTCCTAATCAGTTCTCTATTGCCAGAAACAGATTGTTCTTCAAGAATTATCCCCACAAAGATTTCGTGAACCCAGGCAAGAATAGGGTCGAAATACTTTGTTCGGAAAGTGTACGAACACGATTCTTCGAAGTTATCCAGGATTATCATACCCGAATTTCTAACAAACGAACAAAGTACTTTCTGATAATCATGGCTGGAGGAAGCACCATCAAGGAGATGACTACAAATTTCGGAAAATTGAACAAGTTTCAAGGACAAGACTTCAGGCGTTGGCAGAAGAAGATGCATTTCATGTTGACAACGTTGAAGGTGGTGCACGTCCTGTCTACACCGATTCCAGAACTAGAGGAGGATGACACGGTTGAAAATCTGAGACGCAGATCAAAGTGGGAGAACGACGACTACATATGCAGAGGGCACATTCTTAACGGTATGTCTGATCCCTTATTTGATATTTACCAAAACGTGGAATCTGCAAAGGAATTGTGGGATTGTCACGAATCCAAGTACATGGCAGAGGACTCATCCAGTAAGAAGTTCCTGGTAACCGATTTCAACAATTACAAAATGGTTGAATCGAGGTCTGTCATGGAACAATTCAATGAACTCCTCCGAATCCTTGGACAGTTCACACAACACGGATTGAAGATGGATGAAACAATATCTGTCTCAAGCATCATAGACAAGTTGCCTCCTTCGTGGAAGGATTTCAAACACAATCTGAAGCATGGAAAAGACGAACTGTCTTTGATCCAACTTGGAAGTCACTTGCGCATAGAAGAATCTCTAAGAGCGCATGAGGATGACAAAGGAAAAGGCAAAGAAATTGCTGGACCCTCGGTTAATATGGTCGAAGAGGGTGGTAAGAACGATAACAACAAAAACAAAGGAAATAAGCGTGCTTTCAAGAACAAAAAGGGCAGTTTCGGTGCTAACAAAAAACCGAAACTAGAATGCTGGAAGTGTGGCAAAACAGGCCACTTCAAGAAGGATTGCCGTTTCGGCAAAAAGCACGACAACGCGAATGCAAGTGGTTCAGGAAAGGGGTCTAAGGACCAATCCGAAAACCAAGGTCAGAAATCAATTCGTGATTTGAATAGTTTGATTAAACATTCGGTTTCACTAAATTCTGAAGCATTTTATGTGCAGGATGATGCTGTCGCGTGGTGGATTGATTCTGGCGCCACAACACATGTTTCCAAGGATCGTTTCTGGTTCAAGACTCTTGTTCCAGTGGAAGATGGTTCTGTCCTCTACATGGGAGATGATCACTTCGCTCCCGTTGAAGGCAAAGGAAACGTGGTGCTAGAATTCAGTTCTGGAAAGACTATTACTTTGTTTAATGTTTTGTATGTTCCTAAACTACGTAAGAATTTAATTTCTGGTCCTGTATTAAATAAGCTTGGATACAAGCAAGTGTGTGAATCCGATAAATATGTTTTATCGAAGTCTGGTGTGTTTGTAGGATTTGGATATTATAATAATGGTATGTTTATGATGAATTTGAATGGAGTTCCTAATGATTATGGTTCTGTATTTATGTCCTCTTCGAATGTTATCAATTTTTCGTTATGGCATGCTCGTCTAGGACATGTACATTATAAAAGAATGCATGAAATGTCTAAAGATGATTTAATTCCTGTTTTTAATGAAAATGTAGAAAAGTGTAAAACTTGCATGTTAACAAAGATCACTAGGCAACCTTTTAAAAGTATAACAAGGAAATCTGTCATTCTTGAGTTGATACATAGTGATTTATGTGATTTACATGCTACTCCATCATTAGGGCATAAAAAATATTTTGTCACTTTCATAGATGATGCATCTAGATTCTGCTATGTTTATTTGTTGCACGCTAAGGACGAAGCCTTAGTTAAATTCAAAATTTATAAAACTGAAGTTGAAGTGCAACAGAATGTGCTGATTAAAACATTACGTACAGATAGAGGTGGTGAATATTATGATCCTGTATTTTTCCAATCCGTAGGAATCATTCATGAGACTACGGCACCTTATACACCTCAACAAAATGGTGTGGCTGAAAGGAAAAATAGAGTTCTTAAAGAAATGGTGAATGCCATGTTATCTTACTCTGGTTTGAGTGACGGGTTTTGGGGAGAAGCTATGTTAACGGCTTGCTATTTGTTAAATAGGGTTCCTAATAAAAGGAACAAGACTACCCCATATGAACTTTGGTATAAGAAACGACCCAACTTAACATTTCTACGTGTTTGGGGTTGTAGGGTCGTGGTTAGACTCCCGGACCCAAAAAGGAAAACTTTGGGTGAAAAGGGTATAGCTTGCATCTTTGTTGGATATGCTGAGCACTCCAAGGCCTATAGGTTTTATGTTATAGAACCTAATGACTCGATCTCTATTAACACGATTATAGAATCGAGAGATGCCATATTTGATGAGAATTGTTTCTCTTCTATACCTAGACCAAAGGTCTCTATACCTAATTCAGATGAATCTCTAAGGGATGATCATTCAAATGACGTGCCAAGTGAGACACTTGAACCCCGTAGGAGCAAAAGAGCTAAAAAATCCAGATCTTATGGATCTGATTTTCAACTATATTTAGTTGAGGGGTCAAAGGATCAGATTGATACTCAATACTATTATTGCTATAGTATAGAGGAGGATCCAAGAACGTATGATGAAGCTGTGAAATCTCGAGATTTTGGCTTTTGGAAAGAAGCAATTGATGAAGAGATTGGTTCTATCATGGAAAATAATACTTGGGTATTATCTGATTTACCACCAGGTTGCAAACCATTGGGTTGCAAATGGATCTTCAAAAAGAAGATGAAAGTCGATGGTACAATTGACAAGTTTAAAGCTAGATTAGTTATCCAAGGCTTCAGACAAAAGGAAGGGATTGATTATTTCGATACCTATGCTCCAGTTGCCCGTATCACTACTATTAGATTGTTGATTGCCTTGGCGGCTATTCATAATCTAGTGATTCATCAAATGGATGTCAAAACAGCATTTCTGAATGGTGATTTGGAAGAAGAAGTGTATATGAAGCAACCTGAAGGATTTGTAATGCCTGGTAATGAGCATAAAGTGTGTAAGCTAGTTAAGTCGTTGTATGGGCTGAAACAAGCTCCGAAGCAGTGGCATCAAAAGTTTGATGAGGTTGTTTTGTCTAATGGTTTCATTCTAAACCAAGCTGACAAATGTGTATATAGCAAATTTGATACATCCGGTAAAGGAGTTTTCATTTGTCTATATGTTGATGACATGTTGATCTTTGGCACCGACCAAAATCAAGTTGATAAAACGAAGAATTTCTTGTCATCAAAGTTCTCCATGAAGGATATGGGAGAAGCGGACGTTATTCTTGGTATTAAGATTAAACGGGAGAATAAGGGGATTGTAATTACGCAATCTCATTACATTGAGAAAATACTCAAGAAGTTCAATTATGAAAGTTGTTCTCCAGTAAGTACTCCCATGGATCCGGGAGAAAAGCTTATGCTAAATACAGGTAAACCTGTGGATCAACTCGAATACTCAAGAGCTATAGGCTCTTTGATGTATGTTATGATTAGCACTAGACCAGATATTGCTTATGCGGTTGGAAAGTTGAGCAGATTTACTAGTAATCCTAGTAGACATCATTGGTATGCGATAACTAGGGTATTCAAGTACTTGAAGGGTACTATGAATTATGGATTGTCATATATGGGATTTCCTTCGGTATTAGAGGGTTATTCGGATGCTAGTTGGATAAATAATGCTGAAGATTCATCCTCTACAAGTGGATGGGTGTTCTTGCTTGGGGGAGGTGCCATCTCATGGGCTTCCAAGAAGCAAACATGTATAACTGGTTCCACAATGGAATCTGAGTTTGTAGCATTAGTTGCTGCTGGTAAAGAAGCAGAATGGCTAAGGAACTTGGTATATGAGATTCCGATATGGCCTAAACTGATATCACCAATTTCTATCCGTTGTGATAGTACTGCCACACTGGCTAAAGCTTATAGTCAAATATACAATGGAAAGTCTAGACATTTGGGTGTTAGACATAGTATGATTAGGGAATTAATCATGAATGGGGTGATATCTATTGAGTTTGTTCGGTCGCAACAAAACTTAGCTGACCACTTGACGAAGGGGTTAGCTAGAGACTTAGTGAAGAAGTCGGTAATTGGGATGGGATTAAAGTCCATTTAAATCTATTAGCTATGGTATACCCAATTCCCTTCTAATACAACGTTAGAAGCAGAATTCAATGTGGAAAGATCATAGTTAGAGATTGGAGCAATTGTGTTTATCTTCCCAAGGTATGTGCTCAGACCTGCAAGTGATGGCTAGGTTGAAGTATATCTTCTTAATGGTTCTTTTGGAAAATTGTAAATGCAGGTGCAAGATTAAAAGGATCACCTATGTGAGCATGAAGTTTTGCCGCTTCAGGAAGCTTGGACTTGACTTCCTATATGCTTATTAATGGATAAGGACACATGGCTTGTAAAGTGACAAGTATGAATAGTAGAGTATTGTAAGGAACATAGGAGGTCATTTTTCTGCAGAACATCACCAAATGATGCTTTGGACAACTATACCCTTTGTACTTCTTAAACTAGGGTACTTTGAATTTTAGGGGTATAACTAGGTCAGGCACCAAACACATGTCAAAAGCCTTCAGACCAAAAGCATGATGTCCGTCTATAGCTTTAAGTCTTTCTTCCAACACACGACATCTTTCGGCAATCTTAACATCTTGTGGTCGTTAAACATTTACCACCAGGCTTGTCCCTTAGGAATTTGGCACCGAGAATGCAAAACTATGATACTTAACATCATCATGAAGCGAAGTGTACCCATCTTAGACAGTGTGACACACTTGTATAACCTGGTTCTCAAAAAGGATCTGCATAGGCTGAAGTTGAGCAAGATTGTTTACTTGAGATGTAATAACATTTTTAGTGATGACAGTCCGTTGAATGTTATCCTCTCTTTTTTCTAAGGCTATCATAGCTTCTACGAGTTGGTCCAACTGGTTTTTCATCAAGTCAACATCTTCTCTTGATGCAAACTGGGTTCACGATCCTTCAAAAGCTGCTTCAAGTCCAATATGGGTGTCGGGAAATCAGCTGCAGGTTATGGAGAAAGGATGTATGAGTTTTTTATTTTGGAAAATGATATGCATGATATTTATGAATGCAGATGCAATGGTATGCGAATCAATGTAATGCTCAGGATCACAGGTTCGTCATTTTTTGGAAAATGATATGCATGCTACTGATGAATGCAGATGCAATGGTATGCGAATCAATGTAATGTAATGCTCAGGACACAGGTTCATTATGTTCTCAAGTCAGTTATGATAACGGGTAAATAACTGGTATCTCTGATTAATGGAAACCCCATGGGTAGGCTCTACAGTCGGTAGGTTCCTAGAGTCATGAATCCTTCTTGAGAATATTAACGTCGTGAAGAAGGCTCGTCGAACAATAATGCCCTTAAGACAATCTCTTCTAGGTGAGGTCTTTGTATCGTCTCAATGAGGAAGGCTCCTCGCGGGCCTCTACTACACAACCATCGACACAAGGGTTCTAAAAAAGGTTCTCAGAGTCATAGATCAAGGTTGACAATATTACCGTAAGATAGTAATACATCCAAGGGATCTCATCTGATTGAGGCTCTCAAATCAACCCAACTAGTCCAAAGTCTCGTAGGTCAATAATACATAACCACATGGATGGAACGAGTTAAAAGGTCCCTAGAGTCATTAATCCAACTTGAAAATATTATCGTTGTGACCAAGGCTCGTCGGATAATAACATCTCCAAGAAAATCTACTCTAGGAGGGGTCTTCGTGCCGTCCCAATGAGGAAGGCTCCTTGCGGGCCTCTACTACACAACAATAATCTTAATCCTATAGTTTTACTCAGACTCGGGAAGGGAGTTTATCTCACAAAGTACCAATAATCAAAGAGCCCTAAATAGTATCATGAAAACCAATAACAGATATCAGATAGCAATAATACAATGAGATAAAGCAAAGAAGACAAAAGAAAACAAATAAACAAAGCTAACTTTCATCACAAATCAAACTAAGTTAAGCTTGACTCTCTCTTGCTTTGAGCATGAAAGTCCCCACCAGAGTCGCCAGTTGTCGTACCTCAAAAAATAATATCCTTCGCGAAACATATCACATAAAATTAGTTCAAACAGAGTCGCCACCGAACTTTATTTGTTCCAAGAAGGAAAGGGAAAATATCGATTAAACCATTCAAAAGGAAAATGGTTGTCGCAACCAAATTCGGGTTCGGAGTCGATTACGCAAGGGGAATGTACTATCGTCCGTAGTACCCAACAGGAACCTCTTAGTCTAACTTGTGATTGAATGTTAAATTATGATATTTGTCTTCTTCTAATCCGAAAGGGAAAAGAAAGGGGTCATAAAGGGTTCTTATATAGGGTTATTTGCTATTGGGGAAAAGGGAGGTTTTTTTATTAGTGTGTTCGTCAAGATCTCGCAATCTCGTCCCTACGTATCCTCATAGTGCAATAAGGAAATCATAACTTCATAGTTCGGATGACTATGGTTTGCTGGTTTGTTTTTAAGGAGTGATCCTTTAGACATATCGAGTGACTAAACCTTTACTTGTTGCTCATTCTTGGGGGCTGAAGTCTTTGTTTGTTTCACATCGATATAGATAAGGTTTTAATTGCGCGAGAACGAGAAGTTGAGTTAATATGTTGAATATTTTATTTAAATGACGATTACTCGGGTGGTCGAGTAAGGCAACTCATATCCAAATAAACGAGGAGAGGAATCGAAAGCTCCAGACCATCTCCCTTTTCATCCTTATTTGTAAAAAGATTTAATATAATTAGAGTGTTTTGAACAGATGACGAATACTCGACTGGCCGAGTAAGGCTACTCGTATCCAAGTATTCGAGAAAGGGAATAAAAGGCTCTAGACCCCTTCCTTTTTCATCCAAGTCTTTAAGAAAATTAGGTTTGATGTAACTTAATTAAGAAAATGGTTTTAACTTGAATCAGATTATAAATTTTTAAGAGATGACAATTGTTTGACTAATCGAGTCAGGGAATTCATACCCAAACAATTAAGGAGTGGAATCGAAGGCTTCAGACCATCCCCCTTTTCATATTTAATTAAATAATATTTAAGTATAGGTTAAGTGTTTTGATAAACGACGAATACTTGAATGGTCGAGTAAGGCTACTCGTGTCCAAGTATTCGAGAAGGGAATAGAAGGCTCTAGACCACTTCTTTTTCGTTTAAGTTATTGCGAAAATGATTTGGATTTGATCGAATTAGAAGTTTTTTAAGAGATGACAATTGTTTGACTAATCGAGTAAGGGAACTCATACCCAAACAATTGAGGAAAAAAATCGAAGGCTCGAGACCATTCCCCTTTTCATCTTTAATCAAAGGGTGTTTAATCATGATTAAGTATCTTAATTTGATTTGGATAAAATAGTTGATGTTGATTGAGGTTTGAATTGGCATTGAATCGAAACGGGGTGAAATGAGTTATGAAAGTGGTTTGAATCAAAGGCGAAATGATTTTTAATTAACAAAATTAATCGATAAAAGTTTGACTAAATCAATTAATTAAGGGTAATTAAGATTAATTATCAAAAGAATTTGATTAAATCAATTAATCAATTTAATTAAAATTAATTAATTAAAATTATTAATCAAAATTAACTAATTACATAAAAATTAATTAATTAATTAATTAAATTAAAACCAAGTTGAAATAATCAACAAACGGATTGCAAAATGATCGAAGCAAATTAACACGCAATGTGCTCAAAGCCGGTTTGTACATAACGACCACGTAATGGAAGTTCCGTACGTAAAGACTTAAACGCGGTGAAAATACCAAATTAATGTGTAGAAAATTCGGCGGCATAACAACGTAGAATTGTCGAATCTACAAATTAAAAATCCTATTTATAACGCAGTGAAATCCAGCATCAACATCTCAATATTATTTATAATATTACAAGCTACGCTATACTACAATCCTCACAACAAAGTCTAATAGTAATATGGCGAGACCGAAATCGAAATGAAAGAAATGAAAAATAACATAATTGATACCGCGATTGCTCCATATTAAATGAACACAAATACTAGCTAAGAGACCAAGCACAATATTTTATGAGAAGGTAAATCATGTACATATCATTATTATTATTATTATGATAATAATAAGCCAAATTAAAAATGACAACATAGTATATCTTTGAAGTAAGTAAAAGTCAACAACTGCTCCAATTTACTTACAATGTCCGAAAAATATATTAAATAACTCAAAAAAATGCAGCAACATAGTTACATTGTATCGAAAGGTAAAATTGGAGGCATAAAGACATATAACAATGTCAATCCCGCAAATTGAGTTCAATTTTCACAATGAAGAGCAAATTAACCAGCAGCAACCAAAATTTTACTTACAGTATATATAATATTCACTGCAAGAAAAATTTTATTTAACTAGGGGTTTAACCCCTCACGAATGCAAAAAAACTCATCACAAAACACAAATTTGCGAGGGGATATGACTCCTAACTAATCAGGGCATCGCAAATCAATGGCTAGGGGATATACCCCTCGCAAAATTGGTTAGGGGGTTAGCCCCTCACAAATTATAATTCATAAAATTCAGCCTGCTCCACTGCAGACATAGGCGCAGACTAGTGATACAGACATGTCAGGTACTTTGCTAGGGGATAAACTTCTAGCTAAAGCATCCACGTTTTGCATTTTGAGAGGGGTAAAACCCCTGCTAACTGTGTCAGACATTTGCGAGGGGTTTAATCCCTAGCTAATGTATATAATATTATAGTAAAAAATTATAATTATATTATTTTAATTATATTATTATAATTATAATAATAAAAATTTATAGACAATAAAATATATAAACAATATCATATAACTAACAAAATATATTCTTTACGAAATTTAATTATTATCCTATTTGAAGATTTAATTTTTCCAAAAAAAATTTATATATTTTTTAATACATATATTTAATGCATATTTAACATTTGCAAATAAATATATACTTTTTTCCTTACAAATTTACATAATTTCTAACATATTTTAACTTACAAATTATATACTTATATGATTTAATTCATTTTTTTCTATAAGTATATTACTAAGATATATTAATATTTTAAAAATTGTATACTTTCTAAATAAAAAATGTAAATTAAAATATAACAAAACTATATTACAAATTATATACTTTATAAAAAGTGCATATTATCTAAATATATTACAAATTATATACTTTTATGATTTAATTCATACTTTTTAAATAAAAAGTGTATATTAATATATAATATATTCTTTCATAAAAATATATAACATGTTTCTAAAACTAATTTTATAAATATTCTTTTATAAAAATATTTAATATATATTTAATAATTTCAAAATAAATATATACTTTTTTCTTACAAATTTACATATTTTCTAAATATATATTAAATATAATCTATTTTTAATATGATTTAATTCATCCTTTCTATAAATAAATTACATATTTTTTAAATAATCTTAAAATATAATCTATATTTTAAACAATATTTTCTATAAATATATTACTAAAATATATAAACAATATTATTTTTTATATTTATACACTAAATCATATAAACAACAAATACATATATTTATATACTTATATCAATATATCAATAACAACATCACACCAAATACAACATATATCAATATCAAATACACCTCAAATCTTGAAAGAGAAAAAAGATATGTGTACCTTTTGTTGTCCACTTAAATTTGAAGCTCACTTTTGATGAAATTTAACACCTTTATATGAATAAATATATACATGCAACACAGAAAATGAAAAAAAAATAATTAGTAAATTAAAATTATAAATTCAAAAAATTAAAGTAAAACAATAATATTTACCTAATTTTAGCTTGGTAGAATATTTGAAAGAAGAAGAAATGGATGTTTGATGGAAGTTGTTTTAATGAAAAATGAGAGAAGAAGAAGGATGGAGGAAAAATGAGAGAGAAAAGAAAAATGAGAGAGTTAATGTGTCTAGGAAAGAAGAAGGAACCATAATTTATGGTATGCAACTAGTGAGGGGCTACCCCACGCAGTCAAAGAGGATAACATTTGCGAGGGGGTGCCCCTAGCAAATGTTGATGCGTTGCAAGTATTTTTCTGTCATGTTGCATGTTTTAGCAGCAGAAATAAATACTTTTTATGACAGATTTGATATTACCATTACAACTGGTGAGGGGTAACCCCTAGCTAAGTGCACTGATAAATTTGGTGAGGTGTTATCCCCTTGCAAATGACAACCTTCGTCAGCCCATTTTGGAGCTCTTTCCTTTTTGCAAGGGGTGACCCCTAGCAACTTCCAATTTCACAATTCAAAAAAAAATTCTCCATTTTTATGAGGGGTCACCCCACGTTTTTTTTATTTAAATATATTTTTTGTATATTTTGTGCATTGCGAGGGGTTTAACCCCAAGCAACTTTGTTTTTTTAGTGAGGGGGTTTACCCCTAGCAAATGTCCCTAGCTATTAACAGTTTTTTTTGTAGTGATTACAAAATACCTATAGCTGACAAAAGCAATTCAACAACATTATTACGAATCAAAACTCAAATACATTTAAACTGCAAACAACACGCACAAGAGAAACTTAGAGTTGATTCATTACCAAGAATTAGTCGCAACATTTCTTCCAGAGTCGTTGTTTGCTTCGAAGGCAACTGTTTTGGAACATGCTCAACTGCACTAGTTGAATCCCACACCATGAGCAGCCACGCCTATGATACAAGTAATGAACCGCTATTTTCGCAAGCTTTTTATTCGTTTCAATCAAATCAACCTCGGTTCAAAATAAACATCATGATGACGCCCATCTAGGAATGTAAATTGATATCCATGGGTACGGATACTATGATATGCGTATCCGCTCAGTTGGATAAATATGATATCCATAATCATCCCATATCCATTAACAATAAATTTTTTTACAGTATCTGCGGTTATTTACAGATATCCATGGATAAAATTTTTTTTTACTAAAATTATTTTTTGAAAAAAATATTTTTAACTTCTTTTAAAGACTCAAAAAGTAATTATCACATAACATCTATATAATCCGCTCTTAATTTAACAATAAAATTTCATCGCATTAATTTTCTTCTTATTCACCTAAACATAATTAGATCCAGACATAATATCTATACATTTCTTTTTTAATCAAAAAAATAAAAGATATTGTAATTGTGAGTTATGATGGAAGAGCGGACGACAGAGGAGAAAGAAGGGAGACATTGATTCGATAGAGGAATGACGAATCTAGTTGGTTGGACTGTGAAATTGTTGAAGTGAGGTATGAAGTATTGAAGAGTTTAAATATGAAATGGTTAATAAAATTTGAATGAAATATGAACAGTTTTCTTCAAAGAAAATTTCAAAAAAAAAAAAAAATATAAGAAGACTATTTTTTTCTAGAATATGAAAAGATAAGGTATAATAAATTAATGATATTTAAATTATTTTTATAATTTATTAACGGATATGGATATCTGCGGACACGAATATCATTAAACCCGTATCCATATTCATTAACAAACGAATATTTAAATATCCATTTATTTTATCCATGGATATCCATTAAACTATCTGTCCCATATCCGTGACAGATTTTATCCGCAGATATCCATGGGTACGTATTTTTTTTGACATCCCTATGCCCAGCACAGAAACAAATTAAGAAAATAAAGGCACTTGAATCTCAATTGAAATAACATCAACAACAACATTACATTAAGCATTTACCAGTTTCTTACAACATCAAAATTACCATAACTCAATAAACATCAAAATCGAGCGAATCGCAATCCAAGGTATGCAACGAAACAAATAACATAAACACTGAAATAATACCGAGTCGAATGTCGCTGATCTGTTTAGTAGTGAGCAGATACGAGTCGTTGAACTTGTTGCTGTCGTGATTTTGATTCCTTAAGCCATATTGACTTTAGCAAATGTTCTCTTCACCATGATGAACTGGGTTCTACTTTGATCAGATCGTGAAATTCCACCTAAAGACTTCAACGTCCAGCCTTCAAAACCGATTCGAACCAGTCAATGAAAGAACAAGATTGCACAACCAAAAAGATCGAAAACAGAAGAATCTTGAGGCAATTAGTTCAACAATCAACACACTATTCAATTTCATTTCAGAAATTCATCGAAGCAAAGGGGGGAAAAGTCAGGCTTTGTTTGGATCAACTTGTTACTAAAAGAGACTCTTTTTTTTCCTTTATTTCAACCCATAAATGCCAAGTGTCATGCTACTATTGAATAGAGTGATCAAAATTTCAACAATCAACCACTTGGAGATGGAGACGTGTCACTTAATTAAAGAGAGGAAATAATTACTATTTTTTAAATTTTAATAATTAAATAAATAAAATGAAATGCCAAAATATGATTGGTTAATAAGGAAAAGTGAGGTTAATGCATCTAAACCTTTGATTAAAATCGAATCGACGATCTAAATTGAATCAAAGAAGCACACCTAATTTAAAATGCCAAAATTGCCCCTTCTAGAAGCTTTAATTGATTTAAAAGAGATTAAATCAATTAAAACAACTAAGATTCATAATTTTTTAAATAAATATAAGCATGGGAAATTCTATTTAATTATTCTGAATATTTTGACAAAAGGATAAAAATAAAACGACTGAAAATGAATAAAATTCGGGCGTCAAAGTGCCCAAAAAATTAAACTAAATGCATTAAAATGATCAACGTGAAATAAACCTCTCGGAAACATATATGTTTTAATCAGATTTTGAAATAAAATTTGACTGGTTAAAAGGCTTATACTGATCCAAATGCGATCGAAAAAGTAGTTGAAAAAATAAAACGAGCACACCTGGTTAAACTATGCAAACCGTAGATTAATAATAATGACGCTTGCAAGCTCAAATTTGAAACTTTTTTCTCCGCCGATTTTGCGTGCATTTGACAATTGATTCAACTAATTTGTTTGTATGTCCGAAAATTTATTCTGGTTGACTTTTTAGGCGTTATTCATGATTGAATACATGCCACTAAAATAAAATGAACTGCCAAGATCCTTGATGGATGTCTATGATTGACGAGATGCACAATTAGCCGGAATGATCATGGTATGTTGATGCAGATGAAAAACCTAGGGTAAAATTTAGGGTATGACACATGGTAGGCTTAAGGTTATGTGAAGACTCTAAATATTTGAGCAAATTTTGGTAAAATAGGTTGATGTACAAGATGTTCCAACTAGAGGAATTCTGCTAAAGAAGATGTTCTGGACTGGGCTAGCACCTGCCCTCCCGTCGGGCAGGTCCAACCCAATACGATGTGAGGCCCAATTAAGCACAGTTCGTCTTTCCGTCGAGCACACCCTATGGCATTACCGTCGAGCAGACCCTAGATGAACTGGGAAAAGGTTACGCCTCTTTCCCCATGAACTCCACGTGTTCTCCCCGCGAGGACACGTCATCAAGTAACGCCCACTTCTGAAAGAGTTGGTCAACCCACTTTCCAGAGATCACGGGACCATTACTCCAGGGCAAAGACCACGTGCTGGTGTAGCTCCCAGGATTTTCATCCAAGTACAAACGCGAAAGTGGCGCTGAAACAGAGTCGCCAGCAATGTGTATTTATCTCAAGAGAGGGAAAGGAAACACTGTGTAAACCTGAGGAAAAGGTAAAAGCATGGTCATCGCGACCAAGAGAAATGGGTAAGGGAGTCGGTTACATGAGGGGAAGGGAGTCGATGTGATCCACACTTGTTGTCTCGATCAAAGGGTTTCGTCATCTGGAGCTCCACTGCTACTGGAAAGGAGAAGAAACCGGAACGGAAAAGAACGAAGAAACGAGGGAGAAAAGAAAAAGAAGTGACTCGATAGGACATCACTCATCCTATGCCTGCGTATTCCCTCGTGCAATGGAAAAGTCAGAGTCAACGTAGTTCGGACACGAACTAAAGGGGGAGGTTGCTCGCTAAGACATCGCCGTCTTGTGCCTACGTATCCTCAATCGGACGAGAGAGAGGAAATCAGAGCAGTTGTAGTTCGACATAACAAGGTCGGTGTTTTTTTTATGAGTGACGTTAAGTTTGCGTCCGGTAGTTAGGGTCGATGCCTGTTTGGGACGAGACGGAAAATAACGTGCCCGTTTATGAAAATGAGGTTTGAAACTTAACGATCCCAAAGGATAAAAAGGTTTGAGTTTGTTTTATGTTTTTTAGACAAGAAATGGATTGAAGTTAGTTTATAACTTGCATTGCACCCAAGTCTACAACATAGGAACGAATACGTCGCGTATCGTCCCCAACAGGATGTACACTAAGTACCCTAGAAGAATGAAGGGAGACCCCTCATACTTCACTTCCCATATATAAGGCTCATGCGCAATACACGTTAACCTTTATTAAGTGTTTTAGAAAGGTTATGAGATGAGAAGAGAAGACTCAAAGAAAAGAAAACACTAAGGGGAAACTAATTATTCCTAAAAGTTGTCATGTAAGATGGCCCCAAGGGGAGGTTTGAGAACCTAAGTCTAAAGAGAAGAGAGGGATAGCACTACCTAATGCTTATCCTACCTCACCTTAATAAAAAATTAAGGATGAGCTAGGATCCCAAAGGGATGTGAGAGAGTTCTACACAATCAAGCATCATATCATGTAATCCACACATAAGAGAGAAAGAGAAGTAAGAGATGAAAGTAGGGATGAGCATGGATAAACATCCACATGCTCAAGTGACTTACCTCTGCCCCTACACAAAAGGTTAGCACAAAATAATCACAAGAAATGAATGTAAGTGTGTAGCGAGCGATTTTGGACGCATTTCTTAAGCGCTGGTCGCTCTCTGCGGTTTGAGCTTACTACAGGTCGATTCATTTTTTATCCTATTGTGAGCTGAATAAGGAAGGGAAATAGATGTCTCCAATTAACTCTGCTTGCATACTGAGTTTAAACAGCGGTCTGTTAGGTTACGGATGCTATCAATGTGGGGGGGCCTTTGTACTGGTTATTTGTATTTTCGCCAATACGTTTTTTTTTTGAATTTAGACAAAACGTTTCTGGCGGGGAACAAGGATTAGAATGTTAGGACTTATGCTTTTTGATGGATATGTGAGAATATGGGATTTTGGTTTTTTGTTGATTGCGCTCACTAAGATTTTTTCTTTCAATCTTATGCTTACGTATTCCCGTTTACCGAAACAGGGAAATCAGAGCGTTCGTAGTTCCTCCTATTCTATGGGAGGAAGTGGTTGTTTTGGTGTCTTGTTCAAAGCCCAAGACGTGAGGCTAAAGGGTAGTTTGTATCTTGTTCAAAGCCCAAGATGTGAAGCTAAAAAGTCTATTTGTATCTTGTTCAAAGCCCAAGATGTGAAGCTAAAAGGTCTGACTTTAGAGAGAATTTGGCATCTTTAAAGAGGGGGTTGTATGTCACAACTGTTTATAAAGGAGGATTACTTTAACCGGGATTTGTGAATCCGGCAATGCCATAATTTCCTTTAAAGGGGATTTTTAACCTGAAGGGGAAGACTTTAACTCAGTGTAGAGCAATGCTATCTTTCCTTAGGAATGTCTCATGCTAAAAGAGGGACAGTGGCATAGATATAGATGATCCAGAGGCTTGCCGCTTACAGCAATTAGATGAAAGGGGAAGGAGTTGTTGATGTTTGTGTACTGTGAACGAGGTACAACTTTGATGCTAAAAGGTTAATTGGATTAACCAGTGGTTTTCTTATACAAAGCCTAAGAGGAGGCTATTATGTGTCTCGTACAAAGCCCGAGAGAGAGCCTAAAAGGTTTTGGCCCGACGATGGAGTCTTTTGGTATCTCGTATAAAGCCCGAGATGGAGGCGGTTTGACTCAATAAGAGAGTTTTTTGTACCTCGTACCAAGCCCGAGATGGAGGCTGTTGTTTATTTGGCTCAATAAGAACCTTTTTGTATCTCGTATAAAGCCTGAGATGGAGGCAAAATGGGTGATCGACTCAATGAGGGAGTCTCTTATGTGTCTCGTACAAAGCCCGAGAGAGAGGCTAAACGTTGTTTGACTCCGCTGGGGAGGATCATTGTACAAAGCCCAAGAGGAGGCTAACTTCACTGGAGAAGGATCATTATACAAAGCCTAAGAGGAGGCTATGGTAACTGTTTTAGTTAAGTGACAGGTCTAGTATACTGATTTTAAAGAGAAAATCAGTTCTTATATGAGCAATACTGTACTCAAGGATTTGAATCAAGGGTCCGGGTTATTCCTGTTCTTTAAGGAAGTGGGAAATCCGAAGGGTATTGAGACTGTCCGAGTTTGCGGGTTTCCTTCCTATTTAACGAAGGGGTCACTTGAGAATGTCTTTGAGACTCAAGGAACTTAGACGGTCCAAGTCTAGAGTTTCATCTTTTGTACCAAGCTTTGAGAAACAGTTGTAGACTCTATGAAAGGACTGTTCTATTAAGATGACTAATTTCTGTTCCTATACCTCTAGGAGGTCGTCGGGACAATTTGTACGAAGCCCAAGAGGAGGCTGGAAACTTTTAAGAAGCCGACGGGTCCTTGTATTAAGCCCAAGAGGAGGCTATCATTCCCAGAGGAAGAGATCATTATACGAAGCCTAAGAGGAGGCTGTGAATACTTCTAAGAAGTCGTAGGGTCCTTGTACTAAGCCAAAGAGGAGGCGGGGTTGCTTTTAGGAAGCTTGTGGGTCCTTGTAAGATGCCCAAGAGGAGGCAGATGCTTTTAAGAAGCCCGTTGGTACACAAACCCCGAGAAATTCAAGGTAAGCTATTCACGGGGAATAGATCAAGTCAGGAAAGTTCGAGAATTTGGAAGAAACTCAAAGATGCCATTCACGGAGAATACATTCATCTTTGGGAATAGAGTTTCTTGATAATTCCTAATGAGGACAGCCGAAGAGAAGACTGTATCTGGTGATCCTATTGGGGATCTAGTTGTCTATTTCAATGAATAAACGAAACGGCGTCACTTAGTTCTAGACGTAGTTGTCGGGGAAACTCAAAATATCTATACTATTATTACACAGTTGATATGAGTTTATGAAAGAAGACTTACAGTGAAACAGCCCCACAATACAGTTATATGTATATGAAAGCGGTAAATGAAAGCAATAACCACTTACTCGGTTGTAGAGCTTCCATGCTGTTTGGTTAGTTATTCAACAAAGAAAGATTGAAAACATTAGTATATTCAAAATCAAAGGAGAAAGTGCTTTGGAAAAAAAGATTAGGGGCTTACAGCTCAAGGAGAGGCCCAGGGTTTTATCAGTGAGCGCACTGTTTAAATTTGTACAGGGGGACTTATACAAATGACTGAGGCCCCAAATGTTTTTTGTACAAAGGGATGGATCTTACACTCTCTCAAGAGGCCCAAAAGGTTTAAAGAAAAAGAGTGGGGCTTATAACACGAGGGTAGGCCCAGATGATTTTTCCGTTCGAAATGGCGATCGCGCCGAGATTTTCTTTTGACACAAAGAGACTTATACAATAAGTGAGGCCCAAAATTGTTTGGTTAAAAGGGGGTTGGGTCTTACACTCTATTAGAGGCCCAAAAGTGTTTTGAAAATGATTTGTTTTGAGTGAAAATCAAAGAAACCCTAATTTTATTCTTTAAAAATAAATATTTAAAGAAAATCAATAAAAAATACCAAATAGGTTTGAATAAACCACTTGTGATTTTTGTTTAAGGTTTGAAAAATGAGGTATAAATCACAAGAGATATTAAAACTCATTTGGTCTTGATTTTTCAAGATGAATATTCATTTTAAAATGCTTAAAAACAAATAAAAATGAATTTATTCAAAAAAATACTAATTATATTAAATAAATAATACAAACTCAATTTTTTTGTGGAATAAAATATTTCAACATTTTTGTGATTTTTTGCAAAAAGAACCAATAAAAAATAATTAAAATTGAAAGAGTTATTAATTTTCCAAATAATTAACAAAACATGAAAATAGTTGAAAAAATAGCAAAAATGTGAAAAAATCACAAAATGGCATGGGTGGGGTTTGAACCCACGACCTCAAGCATACAAGGCGCGCGCCTTACCACTGGGGTGGTGATACATCCATTGTTTGAAACAAACCAACAAATACACAAGTTATGCCTTGGTTTTGGCTTGCCCAAGGCAAGTTTTGGCTCAAAAACGTGAAGGTCATAACTTTCTCAATTCTTAATGGTTTGAGATAAAATTTATATGCATCTAGGCTAGAATTTCATAAGGAATCCAATGGTGGTGGTAGTTTTTTTCATATCACACTCCCTCCTCAAAACCCGATAGTGGTTTTGAAAATGACCTATAAATGCATTTTCTATGCTACAACTTGGTACAAGCATGGATTACATGGTGAATTAGCTCAAACACAACATATATGACATGTATGAGATGTTTATGATCAATGGACTTCAAATGCACACATGTTTTGGTGAGTGCAAGTTAAGAGGCTTACCCTTCTTTGAGATTTTGGAGGTTTCTCTGCAATCTGCCAACCCTCTTGCTCCAGATATGATTTTATGCTTTAAACCACCTCAAATGATCCCTTGGATGCTTTTAGGATGATTGGAATCAGTTGGTACCTGCAAAAACACAAACTGTCCCTTTCTTGCAAAAGGGGTTAAAAGTGACCAAAATAGTAACTCCCTCAAATGGTGTTCCAAATGGTGGGAACCATTTGGGACAGTTCAAGGATGATATTTGGAGTGTGTTTGAGGTTTTATCTGGTTTGGAAAGTGACTAAATCAAGACATGGCTTGAAAAATGCAAAAAAGTGATATTTTGAGGTTTTGAGAGGTGACTTTGTGATGTTGTGATTACAGGTCACTTTTGATGGTTTTCACAGCTTACATATGATATATATATGAGGTGTGTGTGTGTGATTAGTTTGGTTGGAATTGCTCTCTAGCTCAAAAACTCAGAATTACTTGCTTTGGAAGGCAAGTTTGAGGTGAAAGAAGAGATTTTGAGGAAAGCATCTGTTTGATGGCTTTGGTGTACTCAAACTGAACACAATTGAGCTTTATTTATAGTAGAGCAAGTTTGTTTTGGGATCCACAGTGAATGGCAACTGCAACAGGTGTTTGTTCAATGTTGGCCAATGGAAATGCAAGTCTCCTCTAGCCATTGACTAGAGGTTAGGGCACAGGGTTGTGGTTCCCTTGGTCTTGGATAAGTCTTGACTGATTTCAGATGAGAATGGCTCAGTCCATGCCACCTTGATGCTTCCATTGAATGCTTCAATCCAAATTTGGAGTCTTGTCCCTATTTTGGCCATTCTAGGTTCAACATGCTATTTCTCGTTCCATGGACTTTGGAGGCTTGGCTCAGTGATTGTCCCCTTTAGATTCAATCCTCAGATGTGTCCAAGTGGATAGGAGCATTTGAATTTGGCTGATTTTGGAAAATCGAGCAAAATTGCAAATTCTGCCTTGCCTTGACAGATTTCAGCAAGGCAACTTGCCAATGTCATATCTCATGGTGTAAGTTGAATTTGGTAATGCTCTTGACCATTTTGGAAAGCCCTTACATGATACAACAACTGTTTGAACATGTTTGGTTTTGATCTCTTTTGAATCCAAGTGAAAAATCCCCCTACATTTGGCAAAAAGTGAAGACAGATTTCGACTTAGTGAAAATTTCACTAAGTGTTGGAAAAAGTGATATTTTCACTTTTCAGCCATTTTGATCACTCCATAACTCAAAATCCTTAATGAATTGGACTTAGGTCTAGTTGAAGTTTTTGTAGAGGGTAATGAGGGCTACAAATCCATCTTTGGATGAGGAAAAATGGCTTTGTGGTTTAGGAGTTATGATCCTCCAAAGTTGGTACCCTTGTCACTTTATTTTTAACTTAGAAAATTTTCTAAGTTTTTATGGTTACCCCTTTTACAAGTTATCCAACTTTACTTGATTTTTCTTGATGAATGATGATTCAAATCATACATTAACATCATTTTAGGGTTAAAAATCCATTTTGGTGAAAAATCTCAAAAAGTCAAAGTTGACTTTTATGCACAGTTGACTTTTTATCAGATGAATTCCAAACTGTGCCATTCTTCATGAAATCATGTCCTTGGCCTAAATCAAACTTGATGGACATGTTCCATGGGTGTCATAGGGCATATTGAATCATGTCTTAGGGCTTGGGAGCATGTCTTGGTCAAAAGTCAAAGTTACAGTTGACTTTTCCCTTAAAACCCTAATTGTGGTGCAGATGAAATTGAAACTTGTTGCTCAAGCTTCTTGGATTAATACATTGTTCCAAATGGATCAATATAGTTCATTAGAGACCCTCAAACCCTCTCTTGAGGTCTTGGCTCATGGTTTGTCCCAAAAGTCAACCTAGGGGTGAATTAGGTCAAGAAACCCCTAATTCCTGATTTTTGATAAATGCATCCCCTAAAGCAAAATTGACTTGATGATTGGGTCCATGAGGTTCCATGAAGAATATTAGGTTATGTTTTGGATCATTGGCTTGTGCCTAGATGAAATTTTCCATCTGGAGGCCCTGGTCGACCAAAACCCTAATTTGGTGACACTGGCGATCTTGAGGCTTGATCCACCTAGAAGGGAGCAACCTTGTGCTTAATCCTTGAAGTGGGAGTCCTTTTTGATCCTTTGTGTATGTTTGAGAGTGTAGCCAAGTTGAAGATCATGTCATTCCTTGATTGACCCTTTGTCTAAGGCTCTGAGAGGGCTTAAAACCCTAATTTTGATTGTAGTGAATGCTCAACAACCTTTGAGGCATTTGATGACGCATGATGGTTCATCCATATTGTGATGATGATTGACACAATGATGGGACATCTTAGTGGTCAAAATTTGGGGTATGACAGATGCCCCCATTTAATCTTCTTGGACCCGAAGGCATGAATGACGAAAGTATTCGGGCATTCGAGGTGCAAGAGGATTAAATATCGGAATACCTGAAATTTTGATGGTGGTTATGAATGGTAGCGTATGCATTCATCTTCTTTTGCTAAGAAATGATGCTTAGAAAAGGTAAAACTTTCCCTCGATCCTGGTCTTCAGCCAAGGAATTGGTCTCAGTTTTCTTTTGTCAACCTCCCCCCCGTTCCTGGTTTCCTACCAAGGAACTGGTCTCAATTGCTGATTTAAACTTCCCCTCGATCCTGGTTCCCTACCAAGGAACCGGTCTTAGTTTCTGATTTAAACTTCCCCTCGATCCTGGTTTCTTACCAAGGAACTGGTCTCAGTGGCTGATTCAAACTTCCCCTCAATTCTGGTTCCCCACCAAGGATCTGGTCTTAGTTTCTGATTTAAACTTTCCCTCGATCCTGGTTTCTTACCAAGGAACTGGTCTCAGTTTCTTTTGTCAATAAACTTTATTGACAAGGAATGCTATTTGTAGCGGATTTCCCTCAAACTTCTCGCCGAATTTTCCTGGGGAGATGCCATTTGATGGAAAAAGCTTTGATGTCAGACTTGCTGGAGAACCCAGTCGTCTGAATTGTAGAGTTGCACAAACTTCTCTGTTATAGACGCCATTTGTCGATTCTACTAGGGAAATCGAGTCTCTTGAGAGACTATTTTCGTTCGGGGGCTTACATCACACTTTTCTCGGGATCTTTCCAGAGAAATGCCATATGATGGGATCCAATTTTGAAGTGCTGATGACCTTTTCATCAGTGGTTTTTTTGGAGAAAAATTGCCGTACCGCCGAATCTCTGATTAAGGGGCTTTTCCTGTGGACTTTCCCTAATCCGGGAAAGCAAGGATATCATCTTCAATGGCGAAGAGTGACATTTGTTGAAAGCTTTCTTGTTTCTCATAGGTTCAAGTTATCAAAGTGGTCAAGGACCGTCTCTAATCCAGAGATAAACGGGAGAGAGATTGCTTAGATGATTCACTTCCTAACGAGGAAAGGTTTGACAACTCGATTGAGAGAACTTTTATCACCAGGGGACAAGACCGACTAGAGTGATAGTGATGCAATATGAAATGTGAATGCAAATCAATAATGCAATGATGCATGTATGTTTATGCTGACAAGATGGACGCGACATACAAACTGACAGGTGAACATGACTGGATACTCGGCCATCGCGGGGCGAAGAAGTACTGTTGGTCCAAAAGTAGCAATTCTACCTTGCTTAGGAAAAGTAGTCCTCGTGGGGAATACCGGTGATCGGGCTTTAGGAGACGAGAACTCGGCCGAAGCGTGTCAGACGTAACAAGGTCTCTGAAACAGTTGATCCCTTCATTCAGGCGTACTAGGTTAGAAGGAGTACTTTGATTATGCACTTTGAAGTTCGCTTACTTCTGGAGAAGCGGTTAATGCTCTTTTGATGTTCAACAGTCAAAAGAAATTGCCATCTTTATTTTAAAAGCATAAAAAGTTTTAACAAGTAAATTCATTTTTGTTTTATTTAAAGAATCCTTAATCATGTTAAAATACCGTTCTGTAAAGCTAAAACAAATAAGAATTACAAACAAAAGCACAAGGGCTCAAATTTTATTGATAAGATGGAGATCAGCCAAACGCGGGATTCCAAAGAGTATATACAAAGTTAGAAAAATGGTAATTTACAGGGAAAAAGGGCTACGTTAAAACATAACGACCACTATCCTTCTACCAACTTTGAATTCGGGACATCCTGAGCTTCTGTTGAAGATGACCTTGACTGGAGTTTTCTGACAGATGATGTAACTGCTGCTGCTGAGGGACTTGCCTCTGTTAAACATAGTTACTTGCCATTATCCCTAACTTTCGCCTGGATTGTTCTTTGATGTTTCCAATCCATCGGGATGATTTTTTTCATGTCTCTAATTTTTGCCTGGACCGCCCTTTCGGGTTTTCAATCCACCGAGACGTTTTTTTTAGGCGAAGTATTTCTTGACTACATCAACATTCGTGGGGTAGGCAAATTCCTCTCCGTCCATGGTTGTAAGTCTCAAGGCGCCGCTTGAGAAAGCTTTCGTGACCACATAGGGGCCATCATAATTTGGAGTCCACTTGCCCCGAGAGTCAATGAGAAATGATTGCATCTTTTTGAGCACGAGGTCTCCTTTTCTGAAGACACGAGGTCGGACCTTTTTGTCGAACGCCCTCTTCATTCTATGTTGATACAACTGACCGTGGCATAGTGCCGTGATTCTCTTTTCTTCGATCAAATTCAGTTCGTCGTGTTGGCTTTGACACCATTCAGCTTCGGTGAGCTTAGCTTCCACCAATACTAGGATTGACGGGATCTCTACTTCTATGGGGAGCACTGCTTCCATGCCATATACTAGAGAGAAAGGGGTTGCCCCTGTTGAAGTGCGGACATATGTGCGATAACCGTGAAGAGCAAAGGGTAGCATCTCGTGCCAGTATTTATAGGTTACAACCATCTTTTGAACAATCCTCTTTATGTTCTTGTTAGCCGCTTCTACCGCCCCGTTCATCTTGGGTCGGTAGGGAGATGAGTTATGGTGTTCGATTTTGAACTCTACACACAACTCTTTCATCATCTTGTTGTTCAAGTTAGATCCATTATCAGTAATGATCTCGCTTGGAACACCATAACGGCAGATGATATTGTTTTTGATAAATCGGACCACCACTTGCCGGGTTACATTGGCGAATGACGCTGCTTCGACCCACTTGGTGAAATAGTCAATGGCTACCAGGATGAACCGATGTCCGTTTGAAGCCTTAGGTTCAATCATGCCGATCATGTCGATTCCCCATATAGAAAATGGCCATGGGGAAGAAAGAACTTTGAGATGTGATGACGGTACATGAATTTTGTTGGAGTATATCTGACACTTGTGACATTTCCTCATGTACTTGTAGCAGTCGGATTCCATTGTCAACCAATAGTACCCTGCTCTTAGAATTTTTCTCGCCATTGTATGTCCGTTGGCATGAGTGCCAAAGGATCCTTCATGAATTTCTTTCATAAGCATGTCGCCTTCTGGTCTGTCGACGTATCGGAGCAAGACCATGTCAAAATTTCTCTTATAGAGAGTGTCACCGCTCAGGAAGAAGTTTCCAGCCAATCTTCTGAGGGTTTTTCTGTCTTTTCGGAGTGCCTCAGATGGGTACTCTTGTTTCTGAAGGAAGCATTTGATATCGTGATACCAAGGTTTGTCATCTATGACTGCTTCAATCGTAAAGATGTAGGCGGGCCGTTCAAGGCGCATTATGTCGATCTTAGGCATGTCATTCCATTGACCTACACTAATCATGGAAGAGATAGTGGCTAATGCATCAGCCATGTGATTCTCCTCACGAGGGATGTGATGAAACTCAACTCTGTTGAAGAAGGGTAACAACCTTCTTGCGCTGTCCCTGTAAGGAATCAGTCCTGATTGGTATGTGTTCTAATCTCCTTTTATCTGATTGATAACTAAGGCTGAATCGCCGTGTACGTCCAAGTTTTTGATCCTTAAATCAATCGCTTCTTCGAGACCCATAATACAAGCTTCGTATTCGGCCTCGTTGTTTGTACATTTGAACGTAAGTCTGGCAGTGAAAGGAATGTGGGTACCCTGAGGGGTAACAATGATTTCCCCAATTCCATTTCCATAATGATTAACTGCTCCGTCAAAGACAAGTCCCCACTGGGAACCTGGTTCTGGCCCTTCACTGGGTAACAGTTCATCGCAATCTTTCATTTTTAGATACATGACATCTTCGTCTGGGAAGTCAAACCTGACTGATTCCTGATCGTCAATCGGTTGATGAGCCAAATGATCGGCTAAAACACTCCCCTTAACGGCTTTCTGAGCGTGGTACTCTATGTCATATTCAAATAATAACATCTGCCAACGGGCAATCCTTCCCGTGAGAGCAGGTTTTTCGAAGACGTACTTGATTGGATCCATTTCGGAGATCAACCAAGTAGTATGACGAATCATGTATTGGCGAAGACGTTTGGCTGCCCAAGCCAAAGCACAGCACGTTTTCTCAAGCATTGTGTACCGAGTTTCACAGTCAGTGAATTTCTTGCTTAGATAGTAAATGGCAGACTCTTTCCGTTTAGTTTCGTCTTGTTGGCCAAGTACACATCCCATTGAGTCCTCTAGAACTGTGAGGTAAATGATCAGTGGTCTTCCTTGCACTGGAGGTGATAGAATCAGAGGATTCAACAGATATTCCTTGATACTGTCGAAAGCGGTTTGGCAATCTTTTGTCCAAACGCAGTCCTGGTTCTTTTTCAGTAATTTGAAAATCGGCGCACACTTGGCGGTCATAAGGAATATGAATCTGGAGATGTAGTTCAAAGGTCCCAAGAATCCTCTGACTTGCTTTTCAGTTTTCGGAGAAGGCATTTCTTGAATGGCCTTGACCTTGTCAGGATCAACCTCGATTCCTTTCTGGCTAACGATGAACCCTAATAGTTTCCCTGAACGGACACCGAAGGTGCACTTGTTGGGATTTAAGCGGAGTTTGAATTTTCTTAGACGTTCGAACAATTTTGACAGATGTTCAACGTGCTCACTCTCTATTTTTGATTTTGCAATCATATCATCGACATACACTTCGATTTCTTTGTGTATCATGTCATGAAACCGAGTAGTCATGGCCCTTTGATAGGTTGCCCCAACGTTCTTCAAACCGAACGGCATTACCTTGTAACAAAAGGTGCCCCATGGGGTAATGAACAAAGTTTTCTCCATGTCTTTCGGCGCCATTTTGATCTGGTTATAGCCCGAGAATCCATCCATGAAGGAGAAAATTTTGAACTTTGTTGTGCTGTCTACCAGCATGTCAATGTGTGGTAAAGAAAAGTCGTCCTTTGGACTTGCCTTGTTCAGATCTCTGTAGTGTACACACATTATGACCTTTCTGTCCTTTTTGGGAACGGGTACGATGTTGGCTAACCATTGAGGATATTCAGATGTAGCGAGGAAACCCGCGTCAATCTGTTTCTGCACCTCCTCTTTGATTTTGATGGCCATGTCCGGGTGAGTCCGTCTCAACCTTTGCTTTACTGGCGGACATTCCGATCTTAACGGTAAGTGATGTTCCATGATGCTGGTATCCAACCCTGGCATATCCTGATAGGACCAAGCAAATACATCGGGAAATTCTTTGAGAAGCTTTATCAAACCCTCTCTAGCAGTTGGATTGAGCAGTTCCCCAATCCTGACTTCTTTTCTCTCTTGCTCTAAACCCAAGTTTATCGTTTCCAACGATTCTTTGTGAGGTTCAATGGACCTTTCCTCTTGTCTGAGTAGTCGGGAGATCTCTTCTGGAATTTCATTGTCAACTTCTTCTTCAGCCTTGAATACCAGGAACTCAAAGTTGGGAGAAGGCATCGGATCGTATGTTTCAACGGGGTGTAAAACAAGCAATCTGCATGGCGTTATGATTCGTGTTTAGAAGAGATAGAGAAAATGCAAGTGTGTGCAGTGTATTTATTTTACTGCTTGTTTTTATTATTGATTTTTTTTTAGGATTACCATTTTCTGAAAAATCAAAAAGAGAAAACAACAATTAATGCGGAAATTACAGAACGGCGTTATTTTATTAATGAACAAGTCGACTCTTGAAACTACAACCCTATAAAACAAAACTCTGTCGCTTTGGGCTAAGCGAAGAGGGATATTTACAGAAAGTGAGCCCTATCAAAACATCTGTTTCACCTGGGCAGGGTGAAAGGTTAAAGATGGCAATTACTTTGACTGATGAACGACCTTCGGAACCTCGACGGCAACCCATTGGCGGCGAACTCCTCGGTGAATCACAAAGTCTGGCACCTTCCTTGATTTGTCTTCAGAAATGATGCTGATTTCTGTTGGAGCGGGATCATTGGAATCTATCTCCCAGGCAGAATTATTGTAGGAGAATTCCTCTGTTGCATTTTGCATAGCATTTGTGCTCTCAGCTGTATTTTCCCATCCAGTTGGCTGGGTATCCTCGAGCCTGATACGAGAGCTTTCGGGAGCGGTGTACTTGACCATATAGTCAAATTTTCCACTTGGTTCTCCCAAGGTGTCCCAAACTTCTTTGGAACTGAAGGAGTCATCTCTCTCGATAACGTTTACCTCGGGAAAAACATAGTTGATGAATTCAAGTCCTGCAAACGTTGCGAATTCATCTTCATGTTGAGTAGTTTCTAAATGACCTGAGTGTTGATCCCATGACATGGTGGGGACACAGGTATTCTGTTCAACGACGGTCAGCTGATTTTCATTGTTCGACTGACTTTCTTGCCCCAAGTTTCCTGGGTAAGGCTGCCACATTGGCAGACCATCCATTGGGCCATAGTAATCGTGGTAAAAGTTTTCTTTCATCAGAGTGTCCTCCTTTAATGAATTTGGCGGAGCACGACATCCTTCCGGATCACAATCTCCATATATCATTTCGACGTCTGACCTTGGTATAAATCTCGGACTCTGTGCGAGATAGCAAAATAGTGTAGGCACCTCTTCCTGAGACATATAACCGTCCTCATTAAGATAGGATTTCCATTCTTCATCTGGGTCAGAGGGATCTTCCTCATTGATAGCATGTACTGCTTGAGACACTGGGTGAAGGAAACCTCCACTGTGGAAGAAATTTTGAAGGGGATGAAGACTTCCATCGCTGGCAGCTATCTGGGTACAGGTTGCAGAAAAACCAAGACCCTTCTTTGTTTTATTTCTAGTAGGAATTACAAGCTATCCCCATCCTGTTGTATCGGTACTCTCGACCGCTTTAATAGCATCTTTGTATGAGGAAATCGAGGTTCCTCCTTTGAAATGATTGTCCTTGCTCACCGACAGTGCTTGGAAATGAGTTCCAATAACCTCCTCGGGTTCTATACCAGTAGATGATGATAAGTTACTCACGAGCAAGGCCTGTTCTCCACAGACTATGACAAGTTGCTCGTTCTGAACGAACTTTAGCTTTTGATGGAGGGTCGAAGTGACCGCTCCAGCCTGATGTATCCAAGGTCTTCCTAATAAATAACTGTATGTTGCCCGGATGTCCATGACCTGGAAAGTGACCTGGAAAGTGTGAGGACCAATAGTTATGGGAAGGTCAACTTCGCCGATAATCGTTTTTCTGGATCCGTCGAACGCTTTGACGACGACCTCGCTGATTCTCATCGGAGGGCCCTTGAATGATAATTGCTTCAAAGTGGACTTTGGCATAACATTCAGGGCTGACCCTGTGTCTACCAGTACGCTGGCTAAGGCATCGTCCTGGCAGTTAACTGTGATATTGAGCGCCATGTTATAACAGCGACCCTCTTCGGGTAATTCCTCATCACTAAATCCCTAATTATTGCAGGAAGTGATGTTAGAGACAATACTATCAAACTGTCTGATTGTTACATCTTGTTCCACAAAGGCTTGCTCCAAGACTTTCTGTAGAGCCTTCCTGTGGGCTTCTGAACTGAGTAACAGTGATAATACCGAGATCTTTGAAGGAGTCTGTAACAGTTGATCGACAATGTTATATTCACTCCTTTGGATGAGCTTTAGCATCTCATCATTGTTTTTCGAAAGGTCGAGATTACTGGATTGACAAACTGGTGGATCAGGAGCTTCTGTCTAAAGTTCCTTTTCTTTGTTAAGTTCTCCAACTCCTCGGTTGAAGATTCGACCGCTCCGTGTTACACGACTGATGTCTACAATATTCACGACAGAGGGTAATGGAATTTCCTTTCCATTTTCAACTATCGTTGCACCGTATTTGTAAGGGATAACCTTAGCTGATTCATACGGTAGTGGTCCCGGTAGATAGATGACTATGGGAACCTTCTGATTTTTCTGACCATCATAAGTAATCTCGATCCATTCCCGGTTGGGAACTCTAGATTCATCAAGTAGAGGGATAACGACAAAAACATCCCTGGTCCTGTGATGACCAGAGATGGTGACAACATCCTCAATTTGATTAGCAAGGTAGTTCGGCGTCCAGTCAATGGGTCCAGAACCCGGATATGGACGAATTTATCCACGATCGACCTGACCCTGAAGAGCTGCTCTCACAATGTAACACCCTTGGTTACTTTCCGAACAGACGCTACAACGGTCATAATTGTGTGGTGGCACCTGGCCACGCCCACTTTGAATACAATGTAACCTTACTAGGTTAGCTTCCACTGATCGGACATCCTGACTTTGACGCCGAGTGGGGTTTCTATTACTGATACTAATCTGCTGAGTATCTTCATCCATATAGATTGTCATCCACCAGTGATTTAACAAATGCTGAAGTGCCTCCTGGACAAGGGTACAACCTCGATCATTTTCGCAACCCGCTTTACAGCTGTGATAGTCATGTGATATTAAGAATCCGAGTAGGACCTGCTCAGCATGTAACTCTACCAGGTTGGTATTCATCACGCGAATATCGAAGATCTGAACCATGTTGATCTGATAAGGGTTCCTATCATGGTAGTCTTGGATCCATCCAAGATCTATCTGACGCTGGAGGGCCTCCTGTATGAAAGAGCATCCCTGCTTGTTTACCGAGCAAATCAGACATGAATTGTAATCGTGTCACGGCAAATTATGATGTTGGCTTTGCCTTGAGTGCATCGCCACCAAGTTGACATTCATTGCACGGATGTCGTGGTTCTGAATGACGTTAGAATTCATGTAGACCATGTTAACTCCACGAAATCGGTGCTCTTGGATCCATCCATGATCCATCTGTTCCTGCAGAGCTGCTTGCACTACAGAACATCCTTGGTTGTCTTTAAAGAAGATATCACACTGGTGATAATTATGAGGTGGCACATGGCCATATCCACTCTGTCTACAATGCATCTTGACTAGATTGGTTTTCAACAAGAGTACATCGTGAATTTAATAGACATCGTTAGTCTCTCCTTCTATCAAATTGACTGCAGCCTTCTCGTGTTGAGGAAGCGGATTCGCGAGAACATTAGGATTTGTATCCTTGAAGGATAAGACCCCGCTCCTAACAAGTTTTGCACGTCGGACTTGAAATTGAGACAAGTCTCTATGTTATGCCCTGGACCTCCTTGATGATAAGGGCAAGTTTGATCCACCTTAAACCAAAAAGGTGGATTTTCCGGTACTGTATAAGGAGATTTAGTCTGGATGTGCCCCTTAGCCAGTAGTAATGGAAACAGTTCTGCATACGTCACGGGTATAGGATCAAATCCTGGTGGCCGTGTTGTACGGTTGTTGTTATATGGAGGACGAGCCTGCTGAAGAGGCTGTTGTGTCCTTTGCTGGTCAGGTTGGCTCTGCGCAACCTGAGGTTGATACGTAGGAATAGGCGCAGGGTTGATAGCAGGAGTCACAGCTGCTACCGGTTGTTAACGTCGCCTTTGCTTTCCGAGAGAGATATTCCCAATATCTTGCTCTTTTTTCTTAGGGAGAGCACTACCATATTTTTTAGTACCGCTCGTCGATCCAGTGTCTTTTATTTAAACGTCCTTCTCGGACGGCTTCCTCAAGACGTACGCCCATGCCGACCATTTCGGTGAAATCACTGGGCGCACTGGCAACCATTCGGTCATAGTAAAATGAGCTTAAGGTCTTTAAGAAGATCTTTATCATCTCTTTTTCCTCAAGAGGTGGACAAATTTGAGCGGCGATTTCACGCCACCTTTGAGCATAATCCTTAATGGTTTCCTTGTCCTTTTGCGACATCGATCTGAGTTGATCTCTGTCGGGTGCCATGTCCAGATTGTATTTGTATTGTTGGATGAAGGCAGTGCCAAGATCTCTGAAAGTGCTGATCGTGGCACGGTTTAAACCCATGTACCATTTGAGTGCAGCACCGGTTAAACTATCCTGGAAGTAGTGAATCAGTAGGTCCTGATTCTCCGTCTGGGCTGACATCCGCCGAGCGTACATCACCAGATGGCTCTGAGGGCAAGAGTTACCCTTGTATTTTTCAAAGTCGAACACTTGAAATTTGTGCGGAACTTTCACATTTGGGACCAAGCAGAGGTCTGCGGCGTCCTTTCCAAATAGATCCTGACCACGAATGGCTTGCAGCTCCTTCTGCATTTCCAAGAATTGCTCCTGGACTTCCTCCATTCTGTCAAACATAGTTTCCTTCTTACCAGAAGGTGTTTGTGGAATCTGCCCTTCCGGGACAGTGTGCACCACAGGGGGTGGGACCGTGACTACGGCACTGAGTCTTGGCGTTTCGCGAAGTTTGTAACCTTCAGGAGTCTTCAGTATGCCCCTGGCATCTTCGCTTTCCCGAAGTTTGTAACCTTCAGGCCCAACGGCTTCTGTTGTGATTCCCTGATCTTCAGTGATCGGCGGAACATATCCTTCCGGGATATAGTTAACAAGCATACCCCAGAGATGATATTTCGGTATCTGATACCTAGGATCATACTTCTCCACTATGGGTGTTGAGGTGATCTCTAAGATCACAGTTCTTTGTAGCTGAGCTTCTACCATGGCTTGCATGTAGTTACGAAGCTTTCTCATATCCTCTCTTAGAGCGTCGATCTCTTCTTTCAACTCTCTGTTTTCTTCCTCAAGATCATCCATCTTTTTCTGACGATTGGCCCGAGTATTATACGAATGAGACAGTTTGACTCTAGAACCGAGACACAAACGTGAGATTCGTAGGGAAGAAGAATACGCGATGTGAGAATGATGAATGCAATGATTATATTAATTGTTTAAGGTTTAATCAAAATAAACTTCGACAATTAGATTGCAAATATCAAACAGTGGGGAAACCCCTTTTTATTGAAATTCAAAGGATTACAGAAATGGAAATACAGTAGATTACAAGGTGCAGAAACAGAAACCTAAGCTAATGGGTCCCGAGTCCTCTCTGAAGAGAAATCGTGTGCTGATTCTGATATCTTCCTTTTCTTTGACCGGGGCTCTTGGGCCGTTGTCGGGTTGTCGTTCCTTTGCCAAGTGAAAGGAGCGAGCAAATTCCTTTGGTCATCCTGATTATCCATAGCATGTTTCTCTAAAATCTCAATCAGAGCGTCCTTATCTTTTAGTAGTTGCTGTATTTTGATACACTCCACGTCGAGGGTGCGGTACTTGTTCTTCCAAGACCTTCTCCCCCGTTGAACTTTGTTGAGAGTAACCTGAAGCTTTTCAATTTCCGTCATGAAGTACATGATAGATTCCCTTGGCGGAAGAATTTCGTAACGAGGATAAGGCATCTTTAGCTTGAGAGCTCTAGTTTGTACCCAATGGAGATAAGGCTCCACCGAGACACAGTCTGGTTTTCCCAGAGACTCTCGTCCTTTCTTATGAACGTGCTTCCAAGCGTGCACTATTTCCATCTTTAGTGCTCTGTCGTTTTCTCCTTCCTTGAAGAAAAGACCTTCTAGATGAACACCCCGTGGGATGTGTCTCATCGGGTATCCAAATTGACGAAGAACCAATATCGGATGGTAATTGATTCCTCCCTTAGTTCCTATAAGGGGTACGTTGGGGAAGTTTCCACAACGGTCAATGATCCTAATTCCCTCATAAATCCTATTACACCAATCTATATCAGAGTTGGAAAGAGACATGATCTTCTGTGACCAACGTAAGGAACTCTTACAATCCCAAAAAGCAGCAGACTTGGGCAAGTGAGAGATAAACCATTTGTAAAGCAAAGGTACACAGCATGTGATCTCCCCCCCGCTGTACAAATTCCCCAAGTGTACAGAATGATACGCATCTGCGAGCAAAGTCGGCACAGGGTTTCCAATGAGAAAAACCTTAATGGAGTTGATATCTACAAAGTTATTGATGTTGGGAAACAAAAATAACCCGTAGGTGAGCAAAACAAAGATGCTTTCAAAAGCAGTCACGTTTCATATACTGGCGAAATACAGGGCTTTATTTGTCAAGAACTAGGCTGGCAAACCTTGAATGCCACCCTTAGTAGTTAGGTGAGTCCTAACCTCAGACTCGTCCAAATGAATTGCTCTTGCAATAGTCTGATTCTTTGGAATTTCTTCCAGTCCAGAAAATGGAGCTCGGTCTGTAATGTGTAGATCGATCAGGTGAGAATACTCCTCCAGCGTTTGTGCGAGCTGGTAATCCGGGAATGTGAAACAGTGATAATCTGGATCATAAAACTGAATGAGCGCATCCATGATTCCCTCAATCACATGTACTCTTAACAGTGGTAGCAAACCTTCGTGCTTGGCTCTGAAAGCCTCTGGGTTAGTGATCATCCTCGCTAACCTTCTCAAATCCTTTAGTTTTGGAACCTTGAAGGTATACTGGTGAGTTCTCCTTCTACCGAAATCCATTAGTACAATCCTTTTCTCTGATATTTGCAATCACAGTCTTAGTTTATTTTGAAAAACAGAGAGACTAGAAGAGAAATATTTTGAATGTTTTAATGTTTTTTTTAGATGAATGCATGAATGCAGCACACAAAAACATAGAAAAAACATGGGGTCAAAGGGTCGTTGTCATGAAGTCAAGGCTCTACCCATCCCCAAAGGTTTATACTAGGGTGATTTTTGTACCTGTACTCATTATCATCAGCTCCTCCCAGGAAAGCAAAACAACAAGCGAATCGCCAACGAGTTGTAGTGCAATCTTAGAGTAAGTGCCATTCACCGAGAATAGATCACCAGCCTCAAATGAGGGTAGTATCGCATAACAACTATTCCCGATAGTTTTCTCACTACAAAAGGGTTTGGCTCCTCAGCTTCTCAGACTTAACAACCTGCCCATTGTCTAGGTGAGAGAATGGGTTGCGTTGGTCAGCCTTCACTGAGGTTGATGGTCGACCCCGTCGCCATCACTTATCTTAAGTGTATACTCAATCTTTCCACATACGGCATCACCCGCATTCCCATTAGCAGAAAAATAAACATGTATAGCAATTAGGAAAAGCGGTATATATATTTGTCCTAATCATCCTAGACCTTTAAAGCTATGAATCTTAAGATCCTGACAGAAAATGGGTTCCCCGGAGGAAGCCCCAATCTGTGGTGTTCACGCAAGAGGTAAAAAGGAAGAAAAAACAGAGACGGGCCCCACGGTGAGCGCCATTTTTTCTGTAGCGAGCGATTTTGGACGCGGTTCTTAAGCACTGGTCGCTCTCTGCGGTTTGAGATTACTACAGGTCGATTCATTTTTTATCCTATTGTGAGCTGAATAAGGAAGGGAAATAGATGTCTCCAATTAACCCTGCTTGCATACTGAGTTTAAACAGCGGTCTGTTAGGTTACTGATGCTATCAATGTGGGGGGGGGGGGGCTTTGTACTGGTTATTTGTATTTTCGCCAATACAGTTTTCTTTCTTTTTTTTTGGATTTAGACAGAAGGTTTCTGGTGGGGAACAAGGATTAGAATGTTAGGACTGATGCTTTTTGATGGATATGTGAGAATATGGGATTTTGGTTTTTTTTATTGCGCTCGCTAAGATCTTTTCTTTCAATCTTATGCCTACGTATTCCCGTTTACCGAAACAGGGAAATCAGAGCGTTCGTAGTTCCTCCTATTCTATGGGAGGAAGTGGTTGTTTTGGTGTCTTGTTCAAAGCCCAAGACGTGAGGCTAAAGGGTAGTTTGTATCTTGTTCAAAGCCCAAGATGTGAAGCTGAAAAGTCTATTTGTATCTTGTTCAAAGCCCAAGATGTGAAGCTAAAAGGTCTGACTTTAGAGAGAATTTGTCATCTCTAAAGAGGGGGTTGTATGTCACAACTGTTTATAAAGGAGGATTACTTTAACCGGGATTTGTGAATCCGGCAATGCCATAATTTCCTTTAAAAGGGATTTTTAACCTGAAGGGGAAAACTTTAACTCAGTGTAGAGCAATGCTATCTTTCCTTAGGAATGTCTCATGCTAAAAGAGGGACAGTGGCATGGATATAGATGATCCAGAGGCTTGCCGCTTATAGCAATTAGATGAAAGGGGAAGGAGTTGATGATGTTTGTGTACTGTAAACGAGGTACAACTTTGATGCTAAAAGGTTAATTGGATTAACCAGTGGTTTTCTTATACAAAGCCTAAGAGGAGGCTATTATGTGTCTCGTACAAAGCCCGAGAGAGAGGCTAAAAGGTTTTGGCCCGACGATGGAGTCTTTTGGTATCTCGTATAAAGCCCGAGATGGAGGCGGTTTGACTCAACAAGAGAGTTTTTTGTACCTCGTACCAAGCCCGAGATGGAGGTTGTTGTTTATTTGGCTCAATAAGAACCTTTTTTGTATCTCGTATAAAGCCCGAGTTGGAGGCGAAAGGGGTGATCGACTCAACGAGGGAGTCTCTTATGTGTCTCGTACAAAGCCCGAGAGAGAGGCTAAACGTTGTTTGACTCTGCTGGGGAGGATTATTGTACAAAGCCCAAGAGGAGGCTAACTTCACTGGAGAAGGATCATTATACAAAGCCTAAGAGGAGGCTATGGTAACTGTTTTAGTTAAGTGACAGGTCCAGTATACTGATTTTAAAGAGAAAATCAGTTCTTATATGAGCAATACTGTACTCAAGGATTTGATTCAAGGGTCCGGGTTATTCCTATTCTTTAAGGAAGCGGGAAATCCGAAGGGTATTGAGACTGTCCGAGTTTGCGGGTTTCCTTCCTATTTAATGAAGGGGTCACTTGAGAATGTCTTTGAGACTCAAGGAAGTTAGACGGTCCAAGTCTAGAGTTTCATATTTTGTACCAAGCTTTGAGAAATAGTAGTAGACTCTATGAAAGGACTGTTCTATTAAGATGACTAAGTTCTTTTCCTATACCTCTAGGAGGTCGTCAGGACAATTTGTACGAAGCCCAAGAGGAGGATGGAAACTTTTAAGAAGCCGACGGGTCCTTGTATTAAGCCCAAGAGGAGGCTATCATTCCCGGAGGAAGAGACCATTATACGAAGCCTAAGAGGAGGCTGTGAATACTTCTAAGAAGTCGTAGGGTCCTTGTACTAAGCCCAAGAGGAGGCGGGGTTGCTTTTAGGAAGCCTGTGGGTCCTTGTACGATGCCCAAGAGGAGGCCGATGCTTTTAAGAAGCCCGTTAGTCCCCAAACCCCGAGAAATTCAAGGCAAGCTATTCACGAGGAATAGATCAAGTCAGGAAAGTTCGAGAATTTAGAAGAAACTCAAAGATGCCATTCACGGAGAACACATTCATCTTTGGGAATAAAGTTTCTTGATAATTCCTAATGAGGACAGCCGAAGAGAAGACTGTATCTGGTGATCCTATTGGGGATCTAGTTGTCTATTTCTATGAATAAACGAAACGGTGTCACTTAGTTCTAGACGTAGTTGCCGGGGAAACTTGAAATATATATACTATTATTACACAGTTGATATGAGTTTATGAAAGAAGACTTACAGTGAAACAACCCCACAATACAGTTATATGTATATGAAAGCGGTAAATGAAAGCAATAACCACTTACTCGGTTGTAGAGCTTCCATGCTGTTTGGTTAGTTATTCAACAAAGAAAGATTGAAAACAATAGTATATTCAAAATCAAAGGAGAAAGTGCTTTGTAAAAAAAGATTAGGGGCTTACAGCTCAAGGAGAGGCCCAAGGTTTTATCAGTGAGCGCACTGTTTGAATTTGTACAGGGGGACTTATACAAGTCACTGTGGCCCCAAATGTTTTCTGTACAAAGGGATGGGTCTTACACTCTCTCAAGAGGCCCAAAAGGTTTAAAGAAAAAGAGTGGGGCTTATAACACGAGGGTAGGCCCAGATGATCTTTCCGTTCGAAATGGCGATCGCGCCGAGATTTTCTTTTAACACAATGGGACTTATACAATAAGTGAGGCCAAAAATTGTTTGGTTAAAAGGGGGTTGGGTCTTACACTCTATTAGAGGCCCAAAATTGTTTTGAAAATGATTTGTTATTAGTGAAAATCAAAGAAACCCTAATTTTATTCTTTAAAAATAAATATTTAAAGAAAATCAATAAAAAATACCAAATAGGTTTGAATAAACCACTTGTGATTTTTGTTTAAGGTTTGAAAAATGAGGTATAAATCACAAGAGATATTAAAACTCATTTGGTCTTGATTTTTCAAGATGAATATTCATTTTAAAATGCTTAAAAACAAATAAAAATGAATTTATTCACAAAAATACTAATTATATTAAATAAATAATACAAACTCAAATTTTTTGTGGAATAAAATATTTCAACATTTTTGTGATTTTTTGCAAAAAGAACCAATAAAAAATAATTAAAATTGAAAGAGTTATTAATTTTCCAAATAATTAACAAAACATGAAAATAGTTGGAAAAATAGCAAAAATGTGAAAAAATCACAAAATGGCATGGGTGGGGTTTGAACCCACGACCTCAAGCATACAAGGCGTGCGCCTTACCACTGGGGTGGTGATACATCCATTGTTTGAAACAAACCAACAAATACACAAGTCATGCCTTGGTTTTGGCTTGCCCAAGGCAAGTTTTGGCTCAAAAACGTGAAGGTCATAACTTTCTCAATTCTTAATTTTTTGAGACAAAATTTATATGTATCTGGGCCAGAATTTCATAAGGAATCCAATGGTGGTGGTAGTTTTTTTCATATCACACTCCCTCTTCAAAACCCGATAGTGGTTTTGAAAATGACCTATAAATGCATTTTCTATGCTACAACTTGGTACAGGCATGGATTACATGGTGAATTAGCTCAAACACAACATATATGACATGTATGAGATGTTTATGATCAATGGACTTCAAATGCACACATGTTTCGGTGAGTGCAAGTTGAGAGGCTTACCTTTCTTTGAGATTTTGGAGGTTTCTCTGCAATATGCCAACCCTCTTGCTCCAGATATGATTTTATACTTTGAACCACCTCAAATGATCCCTTGGATGCTTTTAGGATGATTGGAATCAGCTGGTACCTGCAAAAACACAAACTGTCCCTTTCTTGCAAAAGGGGTTAAAAGTGACCAAAATAGCAACTCCCTCAAATGGTGTTCCAGATGGTGGGAACCATTTGGGACAGTTCAAGGATGATATTTGGAGTGTGTTTGAGGTTTTATCTGGTTTGGAAAGTGACTGAATCAAGACATGGCTTGAAAAATGCAAAAAAGTGCTATTTTGAGGTTTTGAGAGGTGACTTTGTGATGTTGTGATTACAGGTCACTTTTGATGGTTTGCACAACTTACATATGATATATATGAGGTGTGTGTGTGATTAGTTTGGGTGGAATTGCTCTCTAGCTCAAAAACTCAGAATTACTTGCTTTGGAAGGCAAGTTTGAGGTGAAAGAAGAGATTTTGAGGAAAGCATCTATTTGATGGCTTTGGTGTACTCAAACTGAACACAATTGAGCTCTATTTATAGTAGAGCAAGTTTGTTTTGGGATCCACAGTGAATGGCAACTGCAGTAGGTGTTTGTTCAATGTTGGCCAATGGAAATGCAAGTCTCCTCTAGCCATTGACTATAGGTTAGGGCACATGGTTGTGGTTCCCTTGGTCTTGGATAAGTCTTGACTGATTTCAGATGAGAATGGCTCAGTCCATGCCACCTTGATGTTTCAATTGAATGCTTCAATCCAAATTTGGAGTCTTGTCCCTATTTTGGCCATTCTAGGTTCAACATGCTATTTCTTGTTCCATGGACTTTGGAGGCTTGGCTCAGTGATTGTCCCCCTTAGATTCAATCCTCAGATGTGTCCAAGTGGATAGGAGCATTTGAATTTGGCTGATTTTGGCAAATCGAGCAAAATTGCAAATTCTGCCTTGCCTTGACAGATTTCAGCAAGGCAACTTGCCAATGTCATATCTCATGGTGTCAGTTGAATTTGGTAATGCTCTTGACCATTTTGGAAAGCCCTTACATGATACAACAACTGTTTGAACATGTTTGGTTTTGATCTCTTTTGAATCCAAGTTAAAAATCTCCCTACATTTGGCAAAAAGTGAAGACAGATTTGGACTTAGTGAAAATTTCACTAAGTGTTGGAAAAAGTGATATTTTCACTTTTCAGTCATTTTGATCACTCCATAACTCAAAATCCTTAATGAATTGGACTTAGGTCTAGTTGAAGTTTTTGTAGAGGGTAATGAGGGCTACAAATCCATCTTTAGATGAGGAAAAATGGCTTTGTGGTTTAGGAGTTATGATCCTCCAAAGTTGGTACCCTTGTCACTTTATTTTTAACTTAGAAAATTTTCTATGTTTTTATGGTTACCCCTTTTACAAGTTATCCAACTTTTCTTTATTTTTCTTGATGAATGATGATTCAAATCATACATTAACATCATTTTAGGGTTAAAAATCCATTTTGGTGAAAAATCTCAAAAAGTCAAAGTTGACTTTTGTGCACAGTTGACTTTTTATCAGATGAATTCCAAACTGTGCCATTCTTCATGAAATCATGTCCTTGACCTAAATCAAACTTGATGGACATGTTCCATGGGTGTCATAGAGCATATTGAATCCTGTCTTAGGGCTTGGGAGCATGTCTTGGTCAAAAATCAAAGTTACAGTTGACTTTTATCTTAAAACCCTAATTGTGGTGCAGATGAAATTGAGACTTGTTGCTCAAGCTTCTTGGATTAATCCATTGTTCCAAATGGATCAATATAGTTCATTAGAGACCCTCAAACCCTCTCTTAAGGTCTTGGCTCATGGTTTGTCCCAAAAGTCAACTTAGGGGTGAATTAGGTGAAGAAACCCCTAATTCTTGATTTTTTATAAATGCATCCCCTACAGCAAAATTAACTTGATGATTGGGTCTATGAGGTTCCATGGAGTATATTAGGTTATGTTTTGGATCATTGGCTTGTTCCCAGATAAAATTTTCCATCTGGAGGCCCTAGTCGACCAAAACCCTAATTTGGTGACACTGGCGATCTTGAGGCTTGATCCACCTAGAAGGGAGCAGCCTTGTGCTTAATCCTTGAAGTGGGAATCCTTTTTGATCCTTTGTGTATGTTTGAGAGTGTATCCAAGTTGAAGATCATATCATTCCTTGATTGACCCTTTGTCTAAGGCTCTGAGAGGGCTTAAAACCCTAATTTTGATTGTAGTGAATGCTCAACAACCTTTGAGGCATTTGATGAGGCATGATGGTTCATCCATATTGTGATGATGATTGAAACAATGATGGGACATCTTAGTGGTCAAAATTTGGGGTATGACAAAGTGCTAGAACATAAACCAAACAATGCTAGTTGTTTTAAGAAGACAACTTAGGAAGCAAACAAGTGTTGAACCAAAAGGGAAAGGTCGTAAGGGTTAAGGATCATGCATAGTCAGTAGGTACATGTCAAGGTGTCCCACTAAAGTTAACATGCCAATTGAAAGCAAACAATGTCAAACTATGCATCAAATGTTCACACAAATGTAAGTTGTGCACAAACTATGCAAGATGAATGCAAATGAACCATGAACATGAATAAATGTACATACAAGCATTAAAGTCAGAAGTGAATGACATTTATAAATATGTGGAGATGTCATTAAGATGGCATGCAATTCATGAATGCAAGCATTAAGAATGATTAAGCAACAAGAAGTGAAAACAAACAACACTTAAGTTCATACATTTATGCATACTTGTAACACAAGTAAAGAATGAAGATGCAAGCTGAACAAGCATGGAAATGAATGAAAGTCAGTAGTATATGACATTTGAAATGAAATTTAAGATGCAAGAATGAGCATACAAAGTTCACACAAATGTATTATGTTAAAGCACATTGAAGATTAGAAACAAACTAGGTGCAAACAAGTTCAAACAAGTTCTTATGTGTTCAGGAAATTAAGAGACATGCAAGATGCAATTAGGGGTCATGGTTTATGGTTGAGAATGATCACAAATAGCAAGTGAATCATTTTTTGATAGATGTATAAGATCATACAAGCATTAATGAAGTCAAGTCATCCAAGACATGTAAGGAGATAAGCACAAGTGCACACAACATTTCAAGTTTAAACAAGTGCATACAAGTCAATCCAAAAATGAATAATAAATGACCTATAATATGAGAAATAGGACCTATAATGTTCACACAACATGTATCAAGAGGTCTCAACAAGTATCAAAGAGGGTTGCATACCATGCACATCAAAACCCTAGCATATGATCCCTAACATCCACACAAACAAACATGCATTTATGAATTCACAAGGATCATGTTAAGAGGTCAAGAAAATTGGAAGAAGTCAAGTGAATTAAAGTGCAAATAGAAAGTAAATATTCCTCAAAAGAATGATTAAAAAATTATTAAGGATCACCCCAAAACATGCTTCACAAGTTCACCTAAGTGACACAAACAAAGTACCTAAAGATGGCATTCAAAAGTCAATAAAAAATGACCTAAAAAATCTATGAAAAATGTATGAGATGCCTTGATATAGCACACAAGCATGTATAAATTAATATGTAAAAATTCACTTCACAACCATGTCAAACAAATCAAAGATGAAGCATGTATAATGAGTAAATGCACATACAAAAGAAATTAGAAGAAAATTCATGAAAATATAGAAAAATAATCCAAAATCAGAAATAAAAATGATCAAAAATTATTTAAATGCCTAAGAATGCATCATGAATTTTTTGGGAGTTTTATCATGCTTAGAAGGAATTTTAAAAATTAAAAACCAAACATGTATGAAAAGAAAATTAAAAAAAAAACAAAGAAATTGCCAGGGAGGTGCAACATTAGCAAAAGTCCAGTTGAAATACACGTTGGGCTCATATAGGAGGGGTGTGCATATCAAAATTCACAAGGCCCAAAGCGCGTGGGTCAGAGAGGTGCACAACATGTGGATCAGTCAAACTGTTGACTCAATAATAGCCCTTGGATCTAGTCAGCGCAAGATGATCACAAAAATACAACAATCTAATGGTTCAGAATGCGTGCACATGCAAATTATGATGAGATGCATGTACGTGATCACATAATTCAAATAAACTCAGAAAAATGACCACGTGCCAGAGATGATGCCTTATTAATGCGCTGGCAAGCTTAGGGGCGGTGGATTAAAAGCCATCGACGGTCACATTATAACCTGGCAAGTGAGTTAGGGTTCTTGCTCAGATGAGTTTTCAGGTGGCTGGAGAAGACTCCGGTCGTCTTCTCCGGCGAGCAACCACCATGCCCAGCCTCCAACCATCACAGAAATTCACAAACCACACATCAAAATGATCCTCATGCCACGAGATTACAAATCCAGGTTTAAAAATCGCAAACAATTCACATACAGAGAGAATCGAAGAGAAACATTTTGCCCTAAAAATTTCAACTAAGCACCTAAGGTGCCTATCAACTAGCCGAATGTTCACATTGCTCCTATTGAGCATAAAATCAAGTTTAAATCAACTTAAAATGCAAGAGGAAAATGAAGAGGAACCTGTGTTATTGATGAAACTTTGAGCACAAGAAAACCAGAGATGAGGTTCCTTATTATTTGGATCTTGTTGCTTGGCCAAATAAAGGCTTAATGTGACCTCAAATTCCTTGAAAATCCACTGATGAAGATGAAGATTGAAGTGGAAATGGAGGATGCAGTGGTTGCCTCAATGCTTCCTTGATTCTTGACGAAGAAGAATGGAGCAATGTGCAGCGAAAATGGATGAAGATGAAGCTTCGAGAGAGAGAGTTCCCAGAGAGACAGAGTGTGAAAATTGAAAGAGAATGGAGAATGAACAAGTTAGTTACAAATTCTGTTAGAGATTCTCTTTATATCCTTAGTTAAGATCTAACTCCTATAGTTGATGGTTAGAACTCTAGTTAAGTGAGTGAGTTAACTGAGTTAAAAATGAAATGAAATGGAGGTGAAGTGATGAGAGTGAGCTCGTTTTGTGGTTGTTTGCTATGGTGCGAAGAGAGCATGAAATGTTATGGTGGAATTCAGATGGAAGATGATGATGTAGTATTGAATTGGAATGGCTTGCTTCACAAGTTTCCTTCTCATTTGTGTTTGAACAATTATAGCATGTATGGTACATGAGCAGCATGGCATGTAAGAGCCTTTGTTTGGTTTAAAATAGCAAAAATGACATGGGATGGCTGATGTATGTGAAGCATGCGCATGAAAACAACAAAAATGCAACAAGTTCAACCTGAATCACTTGCTTGGTAAGGAAGAAAAACAGTTGGCATGTAGTGATCTTTAGAGGAAAAAATCTTCATGACCATGGGATGAAATGATATGGTCAATGGCTTTTTGGAAAGAGCAGATGGAGTAGAGCAACCTTGGTGTGGAAAGCAAACATGATTGAAGCCTCTAACATGCTTAAAATTAGCTATGAAAATGCTTGCATACAACTGTGTTGGCAGGTCAGCTTGACCTGGTCGTGCCCTACCACATGCGTGTGAATGAATCAGTTGGAGGTCACACAGTTTGCCTCATTATATCTCTCAATGAGTTGATCATATGAAAATTTCTCCAACATCAAAGTTGAAGAGGAGATCAAGAGGAACAAAAACCATGTTGGTCAATTTTTCATTTGGAGTCTCCACCATGGAGAAATCTGACCTTGAACTTGGAAAAAACATGCACATAAGGTGTTTGTTGAAATTATTGCGTGTTGACTGGTCATGACTTGCCAACTTGCCTTGATTTGTCTCAACTTTAATCCATCATATCTCTCTCAATTTTAATCCAATGGAGATGTTCTTGGTATGGTTTTGAAGCTTGGAATGTGAACTTTTGATAGGCCTCCAAAAAATTTCAATTTGGTGCTTGCATCATAGAGAAAGAATGCCCTAAAGTTGGGTGCTCACCTTGCCAAAACTTGCCATAAATGGAAACCCTAATTTCTATTTTTGGTAACTTTGCACATCTTTTAACTTTTGATGAATCCCTTGATATTTCTTGACCAAATCTTCATCAATAAACATATTTGAGATGAGAAACATGAAATTGACCTCAAAAAGTCAAGAGTTGATTTTTTCTTCTGCACAGTTGACTTTTCCCCAATTCTCCTAATTTTCAGTCAATTGATCAATTGAAACCCTTCCAAACCAAATTGATGGACAACTCTCCAATCTTAGACACTTAAGGATATGAGGAATACCATAGAATCAAGTCTTACCCAAAAAGTAAAAAATAAACTGATTTATGGCAAACCCTAATTTTGGTGCCTACGGTCTAGGAGGAATCAACACATCCTCCAAATCCAAATTCCTCTGAGTATGATGTGTATCCTCTCAAACAATGATGAGATGTGCCATTTGGAGATGATAAAAGCTCAAAGATCTTGCCCATTGGGGTGTTGAACTCAAGAATTCCAAAATCCCTAATTTTGCACTAGTTAGGAGAATGTGATTTCCTTGAAATCTTTTGACAAGTTTGATCATATGATGAGATGGTAGATCAATTAAGATACCTTGAGGCTCATGGTTCCTTTGATTGGATTTAGATACCTTGATCCCATGCTAATGCCAATGATATGCAAAGATGATAATGCAAGAATGCAATGAAACATAAGCCAGTTAATGCTAAAACAAGAGGGCAAATTTTGAGGTGTTACAGTTGGTCTTCACTATGCTATGTAAGCCCTGGCAGTTATCTGCATTGGGCCTAGCGACCTAGCCCAGTGCAGATGACCGTTGGCCCTGCGCTGGGGGCAGCCTATAAATACCCTCTTTCACTAGAGAGTCAGGTATTTTAATTCTTACTCTCACTTTCTGTACTTGCTTGCTTCGTTCCTGACTTTAGCATAGGAGTACCTTGAAGGTACACCCCCACTGTCTCACCATCACCGGAGTAGCGGAGCTCACGACGTTTGCTGGCCACTAATCTACTTTCTGATTAGGTACGATCAGTGGCGCCGTCTGTGGGAACCATTGCTTCCTCATTTTTCTCACCGTAAAAACCAAAGAAACTTTCATTATTTGACAACCATGGCTAGCCCTCTAGCTGACACCAACGCTCCGGACACCGCCTTCTCTCCATTCAACAACGGAGACGACCGCGATCCCAACGTGGTCGTCAACGTCGAGGAAGGCGACTAGAGGGATGGGCGTACTGCCTCCCCCTTCTCTGATGACGCGGCCTTCAAAGCCGCCTAGCATGATGGAAGCCCCACTGGCTACTAGCCGATCCCTCTGCCACCAAATGTTGATACAAACACAGTGGCCCTGTTCACTCTGATCAATCAGACTAACCTGCTGATCTCTCAGTAGAACGTGCGACACTTGAAAGGGAGCGACAACAACGCTCTTCCTTGCGGAGACATCGTCGTCCCCCATCTCACAGCCCTTCTCCTCCCCCGCGGAGGACACAACAAGACGACTCTAGGAGTCATTCTCCTCAACCTGCAGGGCATCGCCCGCACCTGGAACGACCTCAACCTGTGGTCACCCAGACGCGAAATCGACCCCCTCCTCGGAAGGAACGATGTTCCCCTGACCATAAGAGGAACAAGGCTGATGGCTACCGCAAGAAGCCGAAGAGCTGGCCGAGGAGTCCACCCCGATGTAACAGGTGCGGTCGGGGAGACCCATCTCTGTCACAATCACCCGTCAGGAGTTGTAGCGAACGATTTTGGACACGGTTCTTAAGCGCTGGTCGCTCTCTGCGGTTGAGTTTTAACTACAGGTCGATTCATTTTTTATCCTATTGTGAGCTGATGAAGGTAGGGAAATAGATGTCTCCAATTAACCCTGCTTTGCATACTGAGTTTAAACAGCGGTCTGTTAGGTTACATATGCTATCAATGTGGGGGGGGGGGGGGGCTTTGTACTGGTTATTTGTATTTTCGCCAATACTATTTCTTTCTAGGACTTGACAGAATGTTTTTGGCGGGGAACAAGGATTAGGATGTTAGGACTGATGTTTTTTGAATTACTGCTTTTGATTGATGGAGATATGGGATTTTGGGTTTTTGTTTAGTGTGCTCGCTAAGATCTTTTCTTTCGATCTTATGCCTACGTATTCCCGTTTACTGAAATAGGGAAATCAGAGCGTTCGTAGTTCCTCCTATTCTATGGGAGGAAATGGTGTTTTGGTGTCTTGGTCAAAGCCCAAGACATGAAGCTAAAGGTGGTTTATATCTTGTTCAAAGCCCAAGATGTGAAGCTGAAGGGTCTATTTGTATCTTGTTCGAAGCCCAAGATGTTAAGCTAAAAATATTTTGTCTTTAGAGAGAATTTGTCATCTCTAAAGGGGTCTATTTGTCTCAACTGTCGGGTGACTGACTATAAAGGAGGATTACTTTAACCGGGATATGTGAATCCTAGCAATGCCATAATTTCCTTTATAGGGGAATTTTAACCTGAAGGAGAAGACTTTAACTCAGTGTAGAGCAATGCTATCTTTCCTTAGGAATTTCTTGTGCTAAAAGAGGGACAGTGGCATGGATGTAGATGATCCAGAGGTTTACCGCTTACAGCGATTAGATGAAGGGGAAGGAGTTGTTGATGTTTGTGTACTGTGAACGAGGCACATCTTAGCTGGTAAAAGGTTGAGTGGATCAACCAGTGGTTTTCTTATACAAAGCCTAAGAGGAGGCTATTTGTGTCTCGTACAAAGCCTAAGAGAGATGATAAAAGGTTTTGACTCAATGAGGGAATTTTTTGGTATCTCGTATAAAGCCCGAGATGGAGGCTATTTGACTCAACAAGAGAGTTTTTGTATCTCGTATAAAGCCCGAGATGGAGGCTAAAATTTGTTGGGCTCAATAAGAACCTTTTTGTATCTCATATAAAGCCCGAGATGGAGGCGAAAGTGGTAATTGACTCAATGAGGGAGTCTCATATGTGTCTTGTACAAAGCCCGAGAGAGAGGCTGAAAGATTTTGATTTGACGGTGAAGTCTTTTGTATCTCGTACGAAGCCCGAGAGAGAGGCTGGACGTTTGCTTCGCTGGGAAGAATCATTGTACAAAGCCCAAGAGGAGGCTAGGGTAACTGTTTCAGTTAAGTGACATGTCCAGTATATTGATTTTGAAAGAGAAAATCAGTTCTTATATGAGCAGCACTATACTCAAGGATTTGATTCAAGGATCCGGGTTATTCCTGTTCTTTAAGGAAGCGGGAAATCCGAAGGGTATTGAGATTGTCCAGGTCTGTGGGTTTCCTTCCTATTTAACGAAGGGGTCACTTAAGAATGTCTTTGAAACTCAAGGAAGTTAGACTGTCCAAGTCTAGAGTTTCATCTTTTATACTATGCTTTGATAAACAGTAGTAGACTCTATGAAAGGACTGTTCTATGAAGATGACTAAGTTCTGTTCCTATACCTCTAGGAGGTCGTCTGGACAATTTGTACGAAGCCCAAGAGGAGGCTGGAAACTTTTAAGAAGCCGACGGGTCCTTGTACTAAGCCCAAGAGGAGGCTATCATTCCCGAAGGAAGAGAGCATTATACGAAGCCTAAGAGGAGGCTGTGAATACTTCTAAGAAGCCGTAGGGTCCTTGTACTAATCCCAAGAGGAGGCTGGGTTGCTTTTAGGAAGCCCGTGGGTCCTTGTAGGATGCCCAAGAGGAGGCCGATGCTTTTAAGAAGCCTGTGGGTCCCCAAACCCCGAGAAATTCAAGGCAAGCTATTCACGAGGAATAGATCAAGTCAGGAAAGTTCGAGAATTTGGAAGAAACTCAAAGATTCCATTCACAGAGAATACATTCATCTTTGGGAGTAGAGTTTCTTGATAATTCCTAATGAGGACAGCCGAAGAGAATATTGTATCTGGTGATCCTATTGGGGATCTAGTTGTCTATTTCTATGAATAAAAGAAACGGCGTCACTTAGTTCTAGACGTAGTTGTCGGGGAAACTCTAAATATCTATACTATTATTACACAGTTGATATGAGTTTATGAAAGAAGACTTACAGCGAAACAGCCCAACAATACAGTTATATGTATATGAAAGCGGTAAATGAAAGCAATAACCACTTACTCGGTTGTAGAGCTTCCATGCTGTTCGGTTAGTTGTTCAACAAAGAAAGATTGAAAACAACAATATATTCAAAATCAAAGGAGAAAGTGCTTTGAAAAAGAAAGATTTGGGACTTACAGCTTAAGGAGAGGCCCAGGGTTTTATCAGTGAGCGCACTGTTGAATTTGTACAGAGGGACTTATGTAAGTGACTGTGGCCCAAAAATTGTTTTCTGTACAAAGGGATGGGTCTTACACTCTCTCAAGAGGCCCAAAAAAGTTTAAAAGAAAAGGATTAGGGCTTATAACACGAGGGTAGGCCCAGATGATTTTTCCGTTTAAGATGGCGATCGCGCCGAGGTTTTCTTTTAACGCAGGGGGGCTTATACAATAAGTGAGGCCCAACAAGGTTTTGGTTAAAAGGGGATTGGGTCTTACACTCTAATAGAGGCCCAAAAGTTTTGAATGGGTCTTATAGCTCAAGGAGAGGCCCAATTGATTTTTCAAAAGGCGACGATCGCGCAGTTTGTTTTTGACGGTATCGGGACTTATACAATACACTAAGGCCCAAAAATGATTTGGTCAAAAAAGGATTGGGTCTTACACTCTATTAGAGGCCCAAAAGATTTTGAAAATGATTTATGAGGGTTGAATTAATCCAAAACCCTAATTTGCTTTCAAAAATGTATTTAATTGAATAAAAATTCAATTAAAAGGATCAAAATTGTTTAACATATGAAAAACAAATTGTGATCTTGGATTAATGCTTCAAAAATTTAGTATTGACCTACAAAATAATTAGAAAGCATTAAAAGTTGCAAAATCAATGTAGAAAAAGTATTTTAAATGCTAAAAACAATTAAAACATTAATTCTTTGCAAAAATATCAATTATATGAAATAAATAATATTTTTGGGATTTTTAGGGAAAATAAAATATTTTGACATTTTTGTGAATTATTAAAAAAAGAATCAACTCAAAATCATTAAAACTCAGAGAGAAATTAATTTTTGAATCAATTAAATAAAACCACAAAATTCAAATATTCAAATTTGGAAAAATGGCGCCAAGAACAAGCTGAAGAACACGCGCGTGTTCTGAGATTCTCAGATTTGCATTTTCTCTCCAATCTCACTGAATACTTAATCATATCATGCAATCCACATATCATTATGCTCGTCTCAACCTCACGATCATGTCTATGTCAATTAATTTCATTTAAGTTAAACATATAACAAGAAATCATGAAAAATACTCAAGAACCCCTAATTTCTGCATGAAGGCTGGGATTTTTGATACACGATTCAAACAATGCAATTATTTGAGGGAAAACATTCCATGCATGATTATGAACATATAGCCAAATTATTGTGCAGCAAAAATTGCATGGATCATAGAGTTAGAAGAGCTCATGCTTACCACTTGCAGCTGGTGATCGTGATTTGTGTTGGAGGTGTTACAGCTAGGTTCTAATGATGTGGATAGCTTCCCTAGGTGCCAAGTGATGTGTCTGAGTGCTTGGAATGGATTGAAATGGTTTGGAGTTGAAGATGGCACCTCAACTGCAAAACTGTCAAGAACTTGAGCAATTGGCTGGTGATTTTGTGAGATCAGTGTTCCAGATGTTATGTGAGTGTTTGGATCACTTCTATATGATGTATGTGAGGTGTGTGAGTGATTGGTTTGATTGGAAAAGCTCTCAAACTCAAAACCCGATAGCTACCTTGCTAAGAAAGGCATTTTTGCCAAGAGAAAGAGATTTTGAGGAAAGCATCTGTTAGATGGATTTGGTGTACTCAAACTGATCACAATTGAGCTCTATTTATAGTAGAGCAAGTTTGTTTTTGCAAGGAATAGTGAATGGCAACTGGTAAGTAGGTTTGGCCAATGTTGTCCAATGGAAATCCAAGTCTCCTCTAGCCATTGACTAGAGGTTAGGGTACAGAGCTGTGGTTCCCTTGGTCTTCGATAAGTCTTGACTGATTTCAGATGAGAATGGCTCAGTCCATGCCACCTTGATGCTTCCATTGAATGCTTCAATCCAAATTTGGAGTCTTGTCCCTATTTTGGCCATTCTAGGTTCAACATGCTAATTCTTGTTCCATGGACTTTGGAGGCTTGGCTCAGTGATTGTCCCCTTTAGATTCAATCCTCAGATGTGTCCAAGTGGATAGGAGCATTTGAATTTGGTTGATTTTGGCAAATCGAGCAAAGTTGCAAATTCTGCCTTGCCTTTGACAGATTTCAGCAAGGCAACTTTCCAATGTCATATCTCATGACTCAAATGGAATTTGGCAATGTTCTTGGCCATTTTGGAAAGCCCTTACATGATATAACAACTGTTTGAACATATTTGGTTTTGATCTCTTTTGAATCCAAGTGAAAAATCCCTCTACATTTGGCAAAAAGTGAAGGCAGATTCTGACTTAGTGAAAATTTCACCAAGTGTTGGAAAAAGTGACATTTTCACTTTTCAGCCACTTTGATCACTCCATAACTCAAAATCCTTAATGAATTGGACTTAGGTCTAGTTGAAGTTTTTGTAGAGGGTAATTAGGGATACAAATCCATCTTTGGATAAGGAAAAATGGCTTTGTGGTTTAGGAGTTATGATCCTCCAAAGTTGGTACCCTTGTCACTTTATTTTTAACTTAGAAAATTTTCTAAGTTTTTATGTTTACCCCTTTTACAAGTTATCCAACTTTTCTTGATTTTTCTTGATGAATGATGATTCAAATCATACATTAACATCATTTTAGGGTTAAAAAACCATTTTGGTGAAAAATCTCAAAAAGTCAAAGTTGACTTTTGTGCACAGTTGACTTTTTACCAGATGAATTCCAAACTGTGCAATTCTTCAGGAAATCATGTCCTTGACCTAAATCAAACTTGATGGACATGTTCCATGGATGTCATAGGGTGTATTGAGGCATGTCCTAGGGTTTAGGAGCATGTCCTGGTCAAAAGTCAAAGTTACAGTTGACTTTTCCCTTAAAACCCTAATTGTGGTGCAGATGAAATTGAGACTTGTTGCTCAAGCTTCTTAGATTAATCCATTGTTCCAAATGGATCAATATAGTTCATTAGAGACCCTCAAACCTTCTCTTGAGGTCTTGGCTCATGGTTTGTCCCAAAAGTCAACTTAGGGGTGAATTAGGTCAAGAAACCCTAATTCCTGATTTTTTGATAAATGCATCCCCTAAGGCAAAATTGACTTGATGATTGGGTCCATGAGGTTCCATGAAGTATATTAGGTTATGTTTTGGATCATTGGCTTGTGCCCAGATGAAAATTTCCATCTGGAGGCCCTAGTCGACCAAAACCCTAATTTGGTGACACTGGCGATCTTGAGGCTTGATCCACCTAGAAGGGAGCAACCTTGTGCTTAATCCTTGAAGTGTGAGTCCTTTTGATCCTTTGTAGTTACTTGAGAGGTTATACAAGTTGAATATCATGTCATTCCTTGATTGACCCTTTGTCTAAGGCTCTGAGAGGGCTTAAAACCCTAATTTTGATTGTAGTGAATGCTCAACAACCTTTGAGGCATTTGATGAGGCATGATGGTTCATCCATATTGTGATGATGACTGACACAATGATGGGACATCTTAGTGGTCAAAATTTGGGGTATGACAGATGCCCCTATTTAATCTTCTTGGACCCGAAGGCGTGAATGACGAAGGTATTCGGGCATTCGAGGTGCAAGAGGATTAAATATCGGAATACCCAAAATTTTGATGGTGGTTATGAATGGTAGCGCACGCATTCATCTTCTTTTGCTAAGAAATGATTCTTAGAAAAGGTAAAACTTCCCCTCGATCCTGGTCTTCAGCTAAGGAACTGGTCTCAGTTTTCTTTTGTCAACCTCCCCCTCGTTCCTGGTTTCCTACCAAGGAACTAGTCTCAGTTGCTGATTTAAACTTCCCCTCGATCCTAGTTTCCCACCAAGGAACTGGTCTTAGTTTCTGATTTAAACTTCCCCTCGATCCTGTTTTCTTACCAAGGAACTGGTCTCAGTTTCTGATTTAAACTTCCCCTCGATCCTGGTTTCTTACCAAGGAACTGGTCTCAGTTTCTTTTGTAAATAAACCTTATTCACAAGGAACGCTATTTGTAGCGGATTTCCCTCAAACTTCTCGCCGAATTTTCCTGGGGAGATGCCATTTGAGTGGAAAAAGTTTCGATGTCAAACTTGTTGGGGAACCCAGACGTCTGAGTTATAGATGTGTACAAACTTCTCTGTTGGAGATGCCATTTGTTTCTACTGAGGGAAAGCAGGTCTCTTGGGAGACTGCTGTCGCTTGGGATCTTACATCATACTTTTCTCGGGATCTTCCCAGAGAAATGCCATATGATGGGATCCAATTTTGAGGTGCTGATGACCTTTTCATCAGCGATCTTTTCGGAGTGAAACTTGCGCGCTGCCGAATCTCTGATTACGAGGCTTCCCCTGTGGATTTTCCTTAATCTGGGAAAGCAAGGATATCATCTTCAATGGCGAAGAGTGATGCTGACTAAAAGTTCCTCTAGTCTTTCAGAGGTTCAAGTTATCAAAGTGTTCAAGGACCGATTTCATTCCAGAAATAAACTGGAGGGAGATTATTCAAACACAGTGTTTCCTGATGAGGCAAGAACTGACGACTCGATTGAGAGGACTCCTATCTCTAAGGGACAAGACCGACTAGAGTGATAGTGACGCAATATGAAATGTGAATGCAAATAAAAAATGCATGATGTATGTTGTTTATGCTGACAAAACTGACACGACATACAACTTGACGGATGAACATGACTGGATACTCGGCCATCGCGGGGCGTATAGAAATATCGCTGATTCAAGATAGCAGCTCCTCCTTGCTTAGGAGAAATAGTCCCTGTCGGGAGCTATGTTGGTCGGGCTTAGGAGGTAAGAACTCGGCCGAAGATGTCAGAAGGAATAGTCGCATCCGACACTGTTGATCCTTCATTCAGGCGCACTGGCGTAGAAGAAGTACTTTGATTCTGTACTTTGAAGTTCGCTTACTTTTGGAGAAGCGATTGATGCTCTTTTGATGTTCAACAGTCAAAAGAAATTGCCTTCTTTATTTTAAAAGCAGAAAAAGTTTTAACAAGTAAATTCATTTTTGTTTCATTTCAAGAATAGTTAAGCATGTTAAAATGCCGTTCTGTAAAGCTAAAACAAATAAGAATTATAAACAATAGCACAAGGGCTCAAATTTTATTGATAAGATGGAGATCAGCCAAACGCGTGATTCCAAAGAGTATTTACAAAGTTAGAAAATGGTAATTTACAGGGATAAAGGGCTACGTTAAAACATAACGATCACTATCCTTCTACCAACTTTGAATTCGGGACATCATGAACTTTTGTCGAAGACGACCTTGACTGGAGTTTTCTGACAGGTGATGTAACCGCTGCTGCTCAGAGACTTGCCTCTGTTGAACATAGTTACTTGCCATTATCCCTAATTTTTGCCTGGATTGTACTATGAGATTTCCAATCCATCGGGATGATTTTTTTTTCATGTCTCTAACTTTTGCCTGGACTGCCCTTTCGGGTTTTCAATCCACCGAGACGTTTTTTTTTTAGTTTAGGCGACGTATTTCTTGACTACATCAACATTCGTGGGGTAGGAAAATTCCTCTCCGTCCATGGTTGTAAGTCTCAAGGCGCCGCCTGATAAAGCTTTCGTGACCACATATGGGCCATCATAATTCGAAGTCCATTTGCCTCACGAATCAGTGAGAAATGATTGTATCTTCTTGAGCACGAGGTCTCCTTTTCTGAAGACACGAGGTCGGACCTTTTTGTCGAACACCCTCTTCATTCTCTGTTGATACAACTGACCGTGGCATAGTGTCGTTATTCTCTTTTCTTCTATCAGATTCAGTTCATCGTGTCGGTTTTGACACCATTCAGCTTCGGTGAGCTTAGCTTCCATCAGTACTCGGATTGACGGGATCTCTACTTCTATGGGGAGCACTGCTTCCATGCCATATACTAGAGAGAAAGGGGTTGCCCCTGTTGAAGTGCGGACAGATGTGCGATAACCGTGAAGAGCAAAAGGTAGAATTTCGTGCCAGTCTTTGTAGGTTACAACCATCTTTTGAACAATCCTCTGGATGTTCTTGTTAGCCGCTTCTACCGCCCCGTTCATCTTGGGTCGGTAGGGACATGAGTTATGGTGTTTGATCTTGAACTCTGAGCACAACTCTTTCATCATCTTGTTGTTCAAGTTAGATCCATTATCAGTAATGATCTCGCTTGGAAAACCATAACAGCAGATGATATTGTTTTTGATAAATCGGATCACCACTTGTCTGGTTACATTGGTGAATGACGCTGCTTCGACCCATTTGGCGAAGTAATCAATGGCTACTAGGATGAATCGATGTCCGTTTGAAGCCTTAGGTTTGATCAAACCAATCATGTCGATTCCCCATATGGAAAATGGCCATGGGGAAGAAAGAACTTTGAGATGTGATGGCGGTACATGAATTTTGTCGGAGTATATCTGACACTTGTGACACCTCTTCATGTACTTGTAGCAATCAGATTCCATGGTCAACCAATAGTACCCTGCTCTTAGAATTTTTCTCGTCATTGTATGTCCGTTGGCATGAGTGCCAAAGGATCCTTCATGAATTTCTTTCATAAGCATGTCTGCCTCTGGTCTGTCTACGCATCGGAGTAAGACCATGTCAAAATTTCTCTTATAGAGAGTGTCACCGCTCAGGAAGAAGTTTCTAGCCAATCTTCTGAGGGTTTTTCTGTCTTTTCGGAGTGCCCCAGATGGGTACTCTTGTTTCCGAAGGAAGCATTTGATATCGTGATACCAAGGTTTGTCGTCTATGACTGCTTCAATCGTAAAGATGTAAGCGGGCCTTTCAAGGTGCATGATGTCGATTTTAGATATGTCATTCCATTGACCTACACTAATCATAGAAGAGAGAGTGGCTAAGGCATCAGCCATGTGATTCTCTTCACGAGGGATGTGATGAAACTCAACTCTGTTGAAGAAGGGTAACAACCTCCTTGCATAGTCTTTGTAAGGAATCAATCCTGATTGGTATGCGTTCCAATCTCCTTTTATCTGATTGATAACCAAGGCTGAGTCGCCGTATACGTCCAAGTTTTTGATCCTTAAATTAATCGCTTCTTCGATACCCATGATACAAGCTTCGTATTCGGCCTCATTGTTCGTACATTTGAACGTGAGTCTGGCAGTGAAAGGAATGTGGGTACCCTGAGGGGTAACAATGATTTCCCCAATTCCGTTTCCGTAATGATTGACTGCTCCGTCAAAGATAAGTCCCCATTGGGAACCTGGTTCTAGCCCTTCACTGGGTAACGGTTCATCGCAATCTTTCATTTTTAGATACATGACATCTTCGTCTGGGAAGTCAAACCCGATTGATTCTTGATCGTCAATCGGTTGATAAGCCAAATGATTGGCTAAAATACTTCCCTTAACGGCTTTCTGAGCGTGGTACTCTATGTCATATTCTAATAACAGCATCTGCCAATGGGCAATTCTTCCTGTGAGATCAGGCTTTTCGAAAACGTACTTGATTGGATCCATTTCGGAGACCAACCAAGTAGTATGATGAATCATGTATTGGCGAAGACGTTTGGCTGCCCAAACCAAAGCACAACAAGTTTTCTCAAGCATCGTGTACCGAGTTTCACAGTCGGTGAATTTCTTGCTTAGATAGTAGATGGCAGTCTCTCTCCTTTTGGTTTCATCTTGTTGGCCAAGTACACATCCCATCGAGTCCTCTAGGGCTGTGAGGTAAATGATCAGTGGTCTTCCTTCCACTGGAGGTGATAGAATCGGAGGATTCAACAGGTATTCCTTAATACCATCGAAGGCGGTTTGGCAGTCCTCTGACCAAACACAATCCTGGTTCTTTTTGAGTAACTTGAAAATCGGCGCACAAGTGGCAGTCATAAGGAATATAAATCTGGAGATGTAGTTCAAACGTCCCAGAAATCCTCTGACTTGTTTTTTCAGTTTTCGGAGAAGGCATTTCTTGAATGGCCTTGACCTTGTCAGGATCAACTTCAATTCCTTTCTGGCTGACGATGAACCCAAGTAGTTTCCCTGAACGGACACCGAAGGTACACTTGTTGGGATTTAAGCGGAGTTTGAATTTTTTTAGACGTTCGAACAATTTTGACAGATGTTCAACGTGCTCACTCTCTGTCTTAGATTTTGCAATCATATCATCGACATATACCTCGATTTCATTGTGTATCATGTCATGAAACAGAGTAGTCATGGCCCTTTGATAGGTTGCCCCAGCGTTCTTCAAACCGAACGACATTACCTTGTAACAAAAGGTGCCCCATGGGGTAATGAACGAAGTTTTCTCCATGTCTTTCGGCGCCATTTTGATCTAGTTATAGGCCGAGAATCCATCCATGAAGGAGAATACTTTGAACTTTGCTGTACTGTCTACCAGCATGTCAATGTGTGGTAAAGGAAAGTCGTCCTTTGAACTTGCCTTGTACAGATCCCTGTAATCGGCACACATTCTGACCTTTCCGTCCTTTTTGGGAACGGGTACGATGTTGGCTAACCATTGAGGATATTCAGATGTAGCGAGGAAACCCGCGTCAATCTGTTTCTGCACCTCCTCTTTGATTTTGATGGCCATGTCCGGGTGAGTCCGTCTCAACCTTTGCTTTACTGGCGACATTTCGATCTTAGCGGTAAGTGATGTTCCACAATGCTGGTATCCAACCCTGGCATATCCTGATAGGACCAAGCGAATACATCAGGAAATTCTTTGAGAAGCTTTATCAAACCCTCTATGGCAGTTGGACTGAGCAGTGCCCCAATCCTGAATTCTTTTCTCTCTTTTTCTGAACCCAAGTTTACCATTTCCAACGGTACTTTGTGAGGTTCAATGGACATTTCCTCTTGTCTGAGTAGTCGGGAGATCTCTTCTGGAATTTCGTTGTCATTTTCTTCTTCAGCCTCGAATACCGGGAACTCAAAGTTGGGAGAAGGCATCGGATCGTATGTTTCAACGGGGTTTAAAACAAGCAATCTGCATGACGTGACGATTCGTGTTTAGAAGAGATAGAGAAAATGTAAGTGTGTGCAGTGTTTTTATTTTACTGGTTGTTTTTATTTGAATTGTTTTTTAGGATTACCATTTTCTGAAAAAGCAAAAAGAGAAAACAACAATTAATGCGGAAATTACAGAACGACGTTATTTTATTAATGAACAAGTCGACTCTTGAAACTGCAGCCCTATAAAACAAAACTCTGTCGCTTTGGGCGGAGCGAAGAGGGAAAATTAACAGAAAGCGAGCCCTATCAAAACACCCGTTTCACCTGGGCAGGGTGAAAGGTTAAAGATGGCAATTACTTTGACTGATGAACGACCTTCGGAACCTCGAAGGCAACCCATTGACGGCGAACTCCTCGGTGAATCACAAAGTCTGGCACCTTCCTTGATTTGTCTTCAGAAATGACGCTGATTTCTGGTGGAGCGGGATCATTGGGATCTGTCTCCCAGGCAGAGTTGTCGTAGGAGGATTCCTTTGTTGCATTTTGCATAGTATTTGTGCTCTCAGCTGTATCTCCCCATCTAGTTGGCTGGATATCTTCGAGTCTGATACGAGAGCTTTCAGGAGCGGTGTACTTGACCATATAGTCAAATTTTCCACTTGGTTGTCCCAGGGTGTCCCACACTTCTTTCGAACTGGAGGAGTCATCCCTCTCGATGACGTTGACCTCGGGAAAAGCATAGTTGATGAATTTAAGTCCTGCAAATGTTGCAAATTCATCATCGTGTTGAGTAGTTTCTGAATAACCTGAGTGTTGATCCCATGACATGGTGGGGACACAGGTATTCTGTTTAATGACGGTCAGCTGATTTTCATTGTTCGGCTGACTCTCTTGCCCCAAATCTTCTGGGTAAGGTTGCCACATTGGCAGACCATCCATTGGGCCATAGTAATTATGGTCAAAGTTATCTTTCATCAGAGTGTCTTCCTCTAATGAATTTGGCGGAGCACGACATCCTTCCAGATCATAATCTCTGTAGATCATTTCGACATCTGATCTTGGTATAAATCTCGGACTTTCTGTAGGAAAGCAAAAAGGCGTATGCACCTCTTCCTGAGACATATAACCGCCCTCATAAAGATAGGACTTCCATTCTTCATCTGTGTCAGAGGGATCTTCCTCATTGATAGCATGTACTGCTTGAGACACTGGGTGAAGGAAACCTCCACTGTGGAAGAAGTTTTGAAGGGGATGAAGACTTTCATAGTTGGCAGCTGTCTGGGTACAGGTTGCAGAAAAACCAAGACCCTTCTTTGTTTTATTGTCAGTGGGAATGACAAGCTGTCCCCATCCTGTCGTATCGGTACTCTCGACCGCTTTGATAGCATCGTTGTATGAGGAAATCGAGGTTCCTCCTTTGAAATGATTTCCCTTGCTTACTGACAGTGCTTGGAACTGAGTTCCAATAACCTCCTCGGGTTCTACACAAGTAGATGATGATAAGTTGCTTACAAGCAAGGCTTGTTCTCCACAGACTGTGATAAGTTGATCGTTCTTGAGGAACTTTAGCTTTTGGTGGAGGGTTGAAGTAACCGATCCATCCTGATGTATCCAAGGTCTTCCTAATAAACAAATGTATGTTTCCCGGATGTCCATGACCTGGAAAGTAACTTAGAAAGTGTGAGGACCAATAGTTATGGGAAGATCAACTTCGCCGATAACTGTTTTTCTGGATCCATCGAATGCTTTGACAACGACCTCGCTGACTCTCATCGGAGGGCCCCTGAATGATAATTGCATCAAAGTGGACTTCGGCATAACATTCAGGGCTGACCCTGTGTCTACCAGTACACTGGCTAAAGCATCGTCCTGGCAGTTAACTGTGATATTGAGCGCCATGTTATGACGGAGACCCTCTTCGGGTAATTCCTCATCACTAAATCCCAAATTGTTGCAGGAAGTGATGTTAGAGACAATACTATCGAGCTGTCTGATTGTTACATCCTGTTCTATAAAGGCTTGCTCCAAGACTTTCTGTAGAGCCTCCCTGTGGGCTTCTGAACTGAGTAACAGTGATAATACCAAAATCTTTGAAGGAGTCTGTAACAGTTGATCGATGATGTTGTACTCACTACTTTGGATGAGCCTCAGCATCTCATCATTATTTTTTGAAAGGTCGGGATTACTGGATTGACCGACTGATAGATCGGGAGCTTCTGTCTGAAGTTCCTTTTCCTTGTTAGGTTCTCCAACTCCTCGGTTGAAGATTCGACCACTCCGTGTTACACGACTGATGTCTGCAATATTCACGACGGAGGGTAATGGAATTTCCTTTCCATTCTCAATTGTTGTTGCACCGTATTTGTAAGGGATAGCCTTAGTTGATTCATACGGTAGTGGTCCCGGTAGATAGATGACTATGGGAACCTTCTGGTTTTTCTGACCATCATACGTAATCTCGATCTGTTCCTGGTTGGGAACATTAGATTCGTCAAGTAGAGGGATAATGGCAAAAACATCCCTGGTCTGGTGACGACCAGAGATTGTGACAACATCCTCAACTTGATCGGTAAGGTAATTCGGCGTCCAGTTGATAGGTCCAGAACTCGGATATGGACGAATTTCTCCACGATCCACCTGACCTTGAAGAGCTGCTCGCACAAGGTAACACCCTTGGTTATTTTTCGAACAGACGCTACAACGGTCGTAATTGTGTGGTGGCACCTGGCCACGCCCACTTTGAATACAATGTAACCTCACTAGGTTAGCTTCCACAGATCGGACATCCTGACTTTGATGCCGAGTGGGGTTTCTATTATTGATACTAATCAGCTGAGTATCTTCATCCATATAGATTGGCATCCACCAGTGATTTAACAAGTGCTGAAGTGCCTCTTGGACAAGGGTACAACCTCGATCGTTTTCGCAACCTACTTTACAGCTTTGATAGTCATATGATATTAAGAACCCGAGTCGGACCTGCTCAACATGTAACTCTACCAGGTTGGTATTCATTACGCGAATATCGAAGATTTGAACCATGTTGATTTGATAAGAGTTCTTATCATGGTAGTCTTGGATCCACCCAAGATCCATCTGACGTTGGAGGGCCTCTTGTATGAAAGAGCATCCCTGTTTATTTACCGAGAAAGTCAGACAGGAACTATAATCGTGCCGCGGCAGATTATGATACTGGCCTTGCCTTGAGTGCATCGCACCAAGTTGACATTCATTGCACGGATGTCGTGGTTCTGAATGACGTTAGAATTCGTGTATACCATGTTAGCTCCACAAACTCGGTGCTCTTGGATCCATCCGAGATCCATCTGTTCCTGCAGAGCTGCTTGCACTACAGAACATCCTTGGTTGTCTTTAGAGCAGATATCACACTGGTGATAGTTATGAGGCGGCACGTGGCCATATCCACTCTGTCTACAATGCATCTTAACCAAATTGGTTTTCAATAAGAGTACATCATGAATTTGATAGACATTATTAAATTCTCCTTCTATCAAATTGACTGCAGCCTTCTCATGTTGAGGCAGCGGGTTTGTGAGAACATTAGGGTTCGTATCCTTGAAGGATAAGACCCCGCTCCTAACAAGTTTTTGCACGTCAGACTTGAAATTGAGACAAGTCTCTATGTTATGCCCTGAACCTCCTTGATGATAAGGGCATGTTTGATCCACCTTAAACCAAAAAGGTAGATTTTCCGGTACTGTAAGAGGAGACTTAGTCTGAACGTGCCCCTCGGCAAGTAGTAATGGAAACAATTCTGCGTACGTCACGGGTATAGGATCAAATCCTGGTGGCCGTGTTGTATGGTTGTTGTTATATGGGGGACGAGCCTGCTGAAGAGGCTGTTGTGTCCTTTGCTGATCAGGTTGGCTCTGCGCAAACTGAGGTTGATACGTAGGAATAGGTGTAGGGTTGATAGCAGGAGTTACAGCTGCTACTGGCTGATACAGACGCCTTTGCTTTCCGAGAGAGATATTCCCAATATCTTGCTCTTTTTTCTTAGGGAGAGCACTACCGTATTTTTTAGTACCGCTCGTCGATCCAGTGTCCTTTACCAAACGTCCTTCTCGGACGACTTCCTCAAGGCGTACGCCCATGCCGACCATCTCGGTGAAATCACTGGTCGCACTGGCAACCATTCGGTCATAGTAAAATGAGCTTAAGGTCTTTAAGAAGATCTTTGTCATCTCTTTTTCCTCAAGAGGTGGACAAATTTGAGCGGCAATTTCACGCCACCTTTGAGCATACTCCTTAAAGGTTTCCTTGTCCTTTTGCGACATCGATCTGAGTTGATCTCTGTCGGGTGCCATGTCCAAATTGTATTTGTATTATTGGAAGAAGGCAGTACCAAGATCTCTGAATGTACTGATCGTAGTACGGTTTAAACCCATGTACCATTTGAGTGCGGCACCGGTTAAACTATCCTGAAAGTAGTGAATTAGTAGGTCCTGATTCTCCGTCTGGGCTGACATCCGCCGAGCGTACATCACCAGATGGCTCTGAGGGCAAGAGTTACCCTTGTATTTTTCAAAGTCGGGCACTTGGAATTTGTGCGGAACTTTCACATTTGGGACCAAGCAGAGGTCTGCGGCGTCATTTCCAAATAGATCCTGATCGCGAATGGCTTGCAGCTCCTTCTGCATTTCCAAGAATTGCTCCTGGAATTCCTCCATTCTATCAAACATAGTTTCCTTCTTACCAGAAGGTGTCTGTGGAATCTGTCCTTCCGGGACAGTGTGCACCACAGGGGGTGGTACCGTGACTACGTCAGTGAATCTTGGCGTTTCCCGAAGTTTGTAACCTTCAAGAGTCTTCAGTATGCCCCTGTCATCTTCGTTTTCCCAAAGTTTGTAACCTTCAGGCCCAGCGGCTTCTGTTGTGATTCCCTGATCTTCAGCGATCGGCGGAACATATCCTTCCGGGATATAGTTAACAGGCATGCCCCAAGGGCGATCTTTCGTTATCTGATACCTAGGATCATACTTCCCCACTATGGGCGTTGAGGTGATCTCTGGGATCACAGTTCTTTGTAGCTGAGCTTCTGCCATGGCTTGCATGTCGTTACGAAGCTTTCTCATATCTTCTCTTAGAGCGTCGATCTCTTCTTTCAACTCTTTGTTTTCTTCCTCAAGATCATCCATCTTTTTCTGACGATTGGCCCGAGTATTATATGAATGAGACATTTTGATTCTAGAACCGAGACACAAACGTGAGATTCGTAGGTAAGAAGAATACGTGGTGTGAGAATGATGAATGCAATGATTATATTAATTGTTTTTTGGTTTAATCAAAATAAACTTCGACAATTAGATTGCAAATATCAAACAGTGGGGAAACCCCTTTTTATTGAAATTCAAAGGATTACAGAAATGGAAATACAGTAGATTACAAGGTTCGGAAACTAAAACCTAAGCTAATGGGTCCCGAGTCCTCTCTGAAGAGAAATCGGGTGCTGATTCTGGTACCTTCCTTTTCTTTGACCGGGGCTCTTGGGCCGTTGTCGGGTTGTCATTCCTTTTCCAGGTGAAAGGAGCGAGCAAATTCCTTGGGTCATCCTGATTATCCACAGCATGTTGCTCCAAAATTTCAATCAGAGCATCTTTCTCTTTCAGTAATTACTGTATTTTGATGCACTCTACATCGAGGGTGCGGTACTTGTTCTTCCAAGACCTTCTCTCCTTCTGAACTTTGTTGAGAGTAACCTGAAGCTTTTCAGTTTCCATCATGAAGTACATGACAGATTCCCTCGGCGGAAGAATTCCGTAATGAGGCATCTTTAGCTTGAGAGCTCTAGTTTGTACCCAATGGAGATAAGGCTCCACCGAGACACAATCTGGTTTTCCAAGAGACTCTCGTCCTTTCTTATGAACGTGCTTCCAAGCGTGCACTATTTCTGTCTTTAGTGCTCTGTCATTTTCCCCTTCCTTGAAGAAAAGACCTTCCAGATGAACACCCAGTGGGATGTGTCTCATCGGGTATCCAAATTGACGACGAACCAATACCGGATGGTAGTTGATTCCTCCTTTAGTTCCTATGAGGGGTATGTTGGGGAAGTTTCCACAACGATCAATGATCCTGATTCCCCCATAAATCCTATTGCACCAATCTATATCAGAGTTGGTAAGAGACATGATCTTCTACGACCAACGTAAGGCACTCTTGCAATCCCAAAAAGCAGCAGACTTGGGCAAGTGGTTGATAAACCATTTATAAAGCAGAGGTACACAGCATGTGATCTCCCCTCCGCTGTACAAATTCCCCAAGTGTACAGAATAATACGCATTTGCGAGCAAAGTCGGCACAGGGTTTCTAATGAGAAAAACCTTAATGGAGTTAAGATCGATGAAGTTATTGATGTTAGGAAACAAAAATAACCCGTAGGTGAGCAAGACAAAGATGCTTTCAAAAGCAGTTATGTTTCCTATACTGGCAAAATACAGGGCTTTCTTTGTCAAGAACTGGGTTGGCAAACCTTGGATGCCACCCTTAGTAGTTAGGTGAGTCCTAACCTCAGACTCATCCAAATGAATTGCTCTTGCAATAGTCTGATTCTTTGGAATTTCTTCCAGTCCAGAAAATGGAGCTCGATCTGTAATGTGTAGATCGATTAGGTGAGAATACTCCTCTAGCGTTGGTGCGAGCTGGTAATCCGGGAATGTGAAACAGTGATAAACTGGATCATAAAACTGAATGAGTGCATCCATGATTCCCTCAATCACATGGACTCTTAACAGTGGTAGCAAACCTCTGTGCTTGGCTCTGAAAGCCTCTGGGTTAGTGATCATCCTCGCTAACCTTCTCAAATCCTCTAGCTTTGGAACCCAAAAGGTATACTGGTGAGTTCTCCTTCTACCGAAATCCATTAGTGCAATCCTTTTCTCTGATATTTGCAATCACAGTCTTAGTTTATTTTGAAAAACAGAAAGACTAGAAGAGAAGATTTTTTAAATGTTTTAATGTTTTTTAGATGAATGCATGAATGCAGCACACAAAAACATAGAAAAAACATGGGGTCAAAGGGTCGTTGTCATGAAGTCAAGGCTCTACCCATCCCCAAAGGTTTATACTAGGGTGATTTTTGTACCTGTACTCATTATCATCAGCTCCCCCCAGGAAAGTAAAACAACAAGCGGATCGCCAGCGAGTTGTAGTGCAATCTTAGAGTAAGTGCCATTCACTGAGAATAGATCACCAGCCTCAAATGAGGGTAGTATCATGTAACAATTATTCCCGATAGTTTCTGCACTACGAAAGGGTTTGGCTCCTCAGCTTCTCAGACTTAACAACCGGCCCATTGTCTAGGTGAGAGAATGGGTTGCGTTAGTCAGCCTCCACTGAGGTTGATGGTCGACCTCGTCGCCATCACTTATCTTAAGTGTATACTCAATATTTCCACGTACGGCATCACCCGCATTCCCATTAGTAGAAAAATAAACACGTATAGTGATTAGGAAAAGCAGTATATGTATTTGTACTAAACATCCTAGACCTTTAAAGCTATGAATCCTAAGTTTCTGACAGAAAATGGGTTCCCCGGCGGAAGCCTCAATCTGTGGTTTTTACATAAGTGAAGAGAAGGAAGACCGTGCCTAGATAAACCTTTTTCGGGCCCCACAGGGGGTGCCACTTTTCTGTAGCGAGCGATTTTGGGCGCGGTTCTTAAGCGCTGGTCGCTCTCTGCGATTGAGTTTTAACTACAGGTCGATTCATTTTTTATCCTATTGTGAGCTGATGAAGGAAGGGAAATAGATGTCTCCAATTAACCCTGCTTTGCATACTGAGTTTAAACAGCGGTCTGTTAGGTTACGAATGCTATCAATGTGGGGGGGCCTTTGTACTGGTTATTTGTATTTTCGCCAATACTGTTTCTTTCTAGGACTTGACAGAATGTTTCTGGTGGGGAACAAGGATTAGGATGTTAGGACTGATGTTTTTTGAATTACTGCTTTTGATTGATGGAGATATGGGATTTTGGGTTTTTGTTTAGTGTGCTCACTAAGATCTTTTCTTTCGATCTTATGCCTACGTATTCCCGTTTACTGAAACAGGGAAATCAGAGCGTTTCTTAGTTCCTCCTATTCTATGGGAGGAAATGGTGTTTTGGTGTCTTGGTCAAAGCCCAAGACATGAAGCTAAAGGTGGTTTATATCTTGTTCAAAGCCCAAGATGTGAAGCTGAAGGGTCTATTTGTATCTTGTTCGAAGCCCAAGATGTTAAGCTAAAAAGATGTTGTCTTTAGAGAGAATTTGTCATCTCTAAAGGGGTCTGTTTGTCACAACTGTCGGGTGACTGACTATAAAGGAGGATTACTTTAACCGGGATGTGTGAATCCTAGCAATGCCATAATTTCCTTTATATGGGAATTTTAACCTGAAGGAGAAGACTTTAACTCAGTGTAAAGCAATGCTATCTTTCCTTAGGAATTTCTCGTGCTAAAAGAGGGACAGTGGCATGGATGTAGATGATTCAGAGGCTTGCCGCTTACAGTGATTAGATGAAGGGGAAGGAGTTGTTGATGTTTGTGTACTGTAAACGAGGCACAACTTAGCTGCTAAAAGGTTGAGTGGATCAACTAGTGGTTTTCTTATACAAAGCCTAAGAGGAGGCTATTTGTGTCTCGTACAAAGCCCGAGAGAGAGGCTTAAAGGTTTTGACTCAATGAGGGAATTTTTTGGTATCTCGTATAAAGCCCGAGATGGAGGCTATTTGACTCAACAAGAGAGTTTTTGTATCTCGTACAAAGCCCGAGATGGAGGCTAAAATTTGTTGGGCTCAATAAGAACCTTTTTGTATCTCATATAAAGCCTGAGATGGAGGCGAAAGTGGTAATTGACTCAATGAGGGAGTCTCCTATGTGTCTCATACAAAGCCCGAGAGAGAGGCTGAAAGATTTTGATTTGACGGTGAAGTCTTTTGTATCTCGTACGAAGCCCGAGAGAGAGGTTGGACATTTGCTTCGCTGGGAAGAATCATTGTACAAAGCCCAAGAGGAGGCTAGGGTAACTGTTTCAGTTAAGTGACAGGTCCAGTATACTAATTTTGAAAGAGAAAATCAGTTCTTATATGAGCAGCACTGTACTCAAGGATTTGATTCAAGGATCCGGGTTATTCCTGTTCTTTAAGGAAGCGGGAAATCCGAAGGGTATTGAGATTGTCCGAGTCTGTGGGTTTCCTTCCTATTTAACGAAGGGGTCACTTGAGAATGTCTTTGAAACTCAAGGAAGTTAGACTGTCCAAGTATTGAGTTTCATCTTTTGTACTATGCTTTGATAAACAGTAGTAGACTCTATGAAAGGACTGTTCTATGAAGATGACTAAGTTCTGTTCCTATACCTCTAGGAGGTCATCTGGACAATTTGTACGAAGCCCAAGAGGAGGCTGGAAACTTTTAAGAAGCCGACGAGTCCTTGTACTAAGCCCAAGAGGAGGCTATCATTCCCGGAGGAAGAGATTATTATACGAAGCCTAAGAGGAGGCTGTGAATACTTCTAAGAAGCCGTAGGGTCCTTGTACTAAGCCCAAGATAAGGCGGGGTTGCTTTTAGGAAGCCCGTGGGTCCTTGTACGATGCCCAAGAGGAGGCCGATGCTTTTAAGAAGCCTGTGGGTCCCCAAACCCCGAGAAATTCAAGGCAAGCTATTCACGAGGAATAGATCAAGTCAGGAAAGTTCGAGAATTTGGAAGAAACTCAAAGATACCATTCACGGAGAATACATTCATCTTTGGTAGTAGAGTTTCTTGACAATTCCTAATGAGGACAGCCGAAGAGAAGACTGTATCTGGTGATCCTATTGGGGATCTAGTTGTCTATTTCTATGAATAAACGAAACGGTGTCACTTAGTTCTAGACGTAGTTGCCGGGAAAACTCTAAATATCTATACTATTATTACACAGTTGATATGAGTATATGAAAGAAGACTTACAGCGAAACAGCCCCACAATACAATTATATGTATATGAAAGCGGTAAATGAAAGTAATAACCACTTACTCGGTTGTAGAGCTTCCATGATGTTCGGTTAGTTGTTCAACAAAGAAAGATTGAAAACAACAATATATTCAAAATCAAAGGAGAAAGTGCTTTGAAAAAGAAAGATTTGGGACTTACAGCTTAAGGAGAGGCCCAAGGATTTATCAGTGAACGCACGGTTGAATTTGTACAGAGGGACTTATGCAAGTGACTGTGGCCAAAAAATTGTTTTCTGTACAAAGGGATGGGTCTTACACTCTCTCAAGAGGCCCAAAAAAGTTTAAAAGAAAAGGAGTGGGGCTTATAACACGAGGGTAGGCCCGGATGATTTTTCCGTTTAAGATGGCGATCGTGCCGAGGTTTTCTTTTAACGCATGGGGACTTATACAATAAGTGAGGCCTAACAAGGTTTTCGTTAAAAGGGGATTGGGTCTTACACTCTAATAGAGGCCCAAAAGTTTTGAATGGGTCTTATAGCTCAAGGAGAGGCCCAATTGATTTTTCAAAAGGCGACGATCGCGCCGTTTGTTTTTTACGGTATCGGGACTTATACAATACACTGAGGCCCAAAAATGATTTGGTCAAAAAAGGATTGGGTCTTACACTCTATTAGAGGCCCAAAAGATTTTGAAAATGATTTATGAGGGTTGAATTAATCCAAAACCCTAATTTGCTTTCAAAAATGTATTTAATTGAATAAAAATTCAATTAAAAGGATCAAAATTGTTTAACATATGAAAAAAAAATTGTGATCTTGGATTAATGCTTCAAAAATTTAGTATTGACCTACAAAATAATTAGAAAGCATTAAAAGTTGCAAAATCAATGTAGAAAAAGTATTTTAAATGCTAAAAACAATTAAAACATTAATTCTTTGTAAAAATATCAATTATATGAAATAAATAATATTTTTGGGATTTTTTGGGAAAATAAAATATTTTAACATTTTTGTGAATTATTAAAAAAAGAATCAACTCAAAATCATTAAAACTCAGAGAGAAATTAATTTTTGAATCAATTAAATAAAACCACAAAATTCAAATATTCAAATTTGGAAAAATGGCGCCAAGAACAAGCTGAAGAACACACGCGTGTTCTGAGATTCTCAGATTTGCATTTTCTCTCCAATCTCACTGAATACTTAATCATATCATGCAATCCACATATCATTATGCTCGTCTCAACCTCACGATCATGTCTATGTCAATTAATTTCATTTAAGTTAAACATATAACAAGAAATCATGAAAAATACTCAAGAACCCTAATTTCTGCATGAAGGCTGGGATTTTTGATACACGATTCAAACAATGCAATTATTTGAGGGAAAACATTCCATGCATGATTATGAACATATAGCCAAATTATTGTGCAGCAAAAATTGCATGGATCATAGAGTTAGAAGAGCTCATGCTTACCACTTGCAGCTGGAGATCGTGATTTGTGTTGGAGGTGTTACAGCTAGGTTCTAATGATGTGGATAGCTTCCCTAGGTGCTAAGTGATGTGTCTGAGTGCTTGGAATGGATTGAAATGGTTTGGAGTTGAAGATGGCACCTCAACTACAAAACTGTCAAGAACTTGAGCAATTGGCTGGTGATTTTGTGAAATCAGTGTTCCAAATGTTATGTGAGTGTTTGGATCACTTCTATATGATGTATGTGAGGTGTGTGAGTGATTGGTTTGATTGGAAAAGCTCTCAAACTCAAAACCCGATAGCTACCTTGCTAAGAAAGGCATTTTTGCCAAGAGAAAGAGATTTTGAGGAAAGCATCTGTTAGATGGATTTGGTGTACTCAAACTGATCACAATTGAGCTCTATTTATAGTAGAGCAAGTTTGTTTTTGCAAGGAATAGTGAATGGCAACTGGTAAGTAGGTTTGGCCAATGTTGTCCAATGGAAATCCAAGTCTCCTCTAGCCATTGACTAGAGGTTAGGGCACAGAGTTGTGGTTCCCTTGGTCTTGGATAAGTCTTGACTGATTTCAGATGAGAACGGCTCAGTCCATGCCACCTTGATGCTTCCATTGAATGCTTCAATCCAAATTTGGAGTCTTGTCCCTATTTTGGCCATTCAAGGTTCAACATGTTATTTCTTGTTCGATGGACTTTGGAGGCTTGGCTCAGTGATTGTCCCCTTTAGATTCAATCCTCAGATGTGTCCAAGTGGATAGGAGCATTTGAATTTGGCTGATTTTGGCAAATCGAGCAAAGTTGTAAATTCTGCCTTGCCTTTGACAGATTTCAGCAAGGCAACTTTCCAATGTCATATCTCATGACTCGAATGGAATTTGGCAATGTTCTTGGCCATTTTGGAAAGCCCTTACATGATATAACAACTGTTTAAACATATTTAGTTTTGATCTCTTTTGAATCCAAGTGAAAAATCCCTCTACATTTGGCAAAAAGTGAAGGCAGATTCTGACTTTGTGAAAATTTCACTAAGTGTTGGAAAAACTGACATTTTCACTTTTCAGCCACTTTGATCACTCCATAACTCAAAATCCTTAATGAATTGGACTTAGGTCTAGTTGAAGTTTTTGTAGAGGGTAATGAGGGATACAAATCCATCTTTGGATAAGGAAAAATGGCTTTGTGGTTTAGGAGTTATGATCCTCCAAAGTTGGTACCCTTGTCACTTTATTTTTAACTTAGAAAATTTTCTAAGTTTTTATGTTTACCCCTTTTACAAGTTATCCAACTTTTCTTGATTTTTCTTGATGAATGATGATTCAAATCATACATTAACATCATTTTAGGGTTAAAAAACCATTTTGGTGAAAAATCTCAAAAAGTTGACTTTTGTGCACAGTTGACTTTTTACCAGATGAATTCCAAACTGTGCAATTCTTCAGGAAATCATGTCCTTGACCTAAATCAAACTTGATGGACATGTTCCATGGATGTCATAGGGTGTATTGAGGCATGTCCTAGGGTTTGGGAGCATGTACTGGTCAAAAGTCAAAGTTACAGTTGACTTTTCCCTTAAAACCCTAATTGTGGTGCAGATGAAATTGAGACTTGTTGCTCAAGCTTCTTGGATTAATCCATTGTTCCAAATGGATCAATATAGTTCATTAGAGACCCTCAAACCTTCTCTTGAGGTCTTGGCTCATGGTTTGTCCCAAAAGTCAACTTAGGGATGAATTAGGTCAAGAAACCCTAATTCCTGATTTTTTGATAAATGCATCCCCTAAGGCAAAATTGACTTGATGATTGGGTCCATGAGGTTCCATGGAGTATATTAGGTTATGTTTTGGATCATTGGCTTGTGCCCAGATGAAATTTTCCATCTGGAGGCCTTGGTCGACCAAAACCCTAATTTGGCGACACTGGCGATCTTGAGGCTTGATTCACCTAGAAGGGAGCAACCTTGTGCTTAATCCTTGAAGTGGGAGTCCTTTTGATCCTTTGTAGTTACTTGAGAGGTTATACAAGTTGAAGATCATGTCATTCCTTGATTGACCCTTTGTCTAAGGCTTTGAGAGGGCTTAAAACCCTAATTTTGATTGTAGTGAATGCTCAATAACCTTTGAGGCATTTGATGAGGCATGATGGTTCATCCATATTGTGATGATGACTGACACAATGATGGGACATCTTAGTGGTCAAAATTTAGGGTATGACAGGAGTGACGTGTATGATGCACGCACCACGCTGTCCAAGGAGATCATGGAGACTCCTTTGCTCGTCGGGATGGAGAAGCCTCCACCCTTGTCGACTTACGATGGGACCTCTGACCTGGACGACCACGTCGAGAGTTTTGATGCCATGCTCGATTACAGGAATATCCGAGGATCTATTAAGTGCAAGCTCTTCCCGACCATCCTCCGAAAGGGTGCCATGGCGTGGTATAAGAGCCTCGCACCAGAATCCATCACCAGCTGGAGGGAATTGAAGAGGCAGTTCTCTAAACATTTTACTGCTTCCCGACGCCACCTGAAGACGAAAGCCATCCTAGAAGCCATCGTCCAGGGAAAAAATGAGTCTCTCCGAGATTACATCGAGTGATTCAACAGAGAAGCCGTCCAGGTGTCCACCACGGACAACATGAAAAAATTTCTTATCGAGCGTGGACTCCGACTAGGCACTGAGTTCGCCAAGGCTGTGGGCATTCACAGACCCCGCTCCTTAGAAGAACTCCTCCATAAGGCCCAATCCTACATCTAGTGGGAGGAGATAGAGGCCGCCAACTGTGCCCGCAATTCGCGGAATCAGGAGGGCCCCCGAAGCTCCTGGCATGAAGACTCCACTGCCCCCCGGCGAGGCAGGAATAGAAAAAGAGAAGACCGTCCCAGGGACTCTTGCGAGGTGAGGGGTCCAGCTAGCCGGTTCACAGACACGCTACTCACGGCTCCCCACGAGCGAATTCTGGCCAAGTGTATAAACTCAGAATTTCAAAAAGGGGTGTCCGCTTCCCGAAGCCGACGCCCCCAAACCAAACACTGACAAATCCAAGTACTACGGGTTCCATCAGAGCCATGGGCATGTCACCGAAGACTGCATCCACCTCAAGAATGCGATAGAGATCCTGATCAATGAGGGGCATCTCAAGCAGTATACGAGGAGGAATGACACTCCTCGACCGGATGCATGGGACGCACAAAGCGTCGAGGAAACAAACCCTTCCTCTGGAAAGAACAGACTGCAAGTCGCCCTGAGCATCACTCGGCCAGAGTACTTTTAAGTTCCTGAAGAGATCAAGGACCACGTGACAGCTCGCAGCCTGTGGGAGAGTCCCCCCACCCCTCGAGGACCCTGTCATAGCCCGTAGCCCGTATGAAAATTTCCCCACGACGATGGTCATATCTGGCGGGAGGTTCGACAAGGTTTTCGTAGGGTCGATCAAGCGAAAGTTCGACGAGCTGATCGACGGTAGTTCAGGGCAGACGACCACCTTCGAGAGGGTCCAAGGGAGGTCAAACCCCATAATCTTCTACCTCGAGGAACTGCCGGGTGGTGCCACCAACTCCATTATCCCTCTGCTGATCAGGGCGCAGATGGAAAATTTCGATGTCCATCGGATCCTGGTCGACCAAGGGAGTTCGATGGACATCATGTACGCCCACCTCTTTGAGACCCTTCAGCTCGACGAAAAGCATCTGACCCCTTACATGGGCTCGGGTCTACAGGGTTTCAACGGCACCACCACTAGACCGTGGGGTTATGTTGAACTGATGGTCACTTTCGGGAGCGAGGACACTGCCCGACAAGTCAAGACTTGTTTCCTGGTGGTGGATTGCCATTCCCTGTACCAATGCATCCTGGGGAGAACCACTCTGCCTGAACTCACGGCGGTACCATCCACAGTCCATCTAAAGATGAAGTACTAGGCAACCAGATGTCGGGTCGTCACCATGCACGAGGACATTGAAGCTGCTAGGAGATGCTTCAAAGCTGTAACCAAGGGTCTTAACTTGGTCAACGTCAAGTCAAAGACTGGAGAGAAGCCAACCCCAGACACAGAACAGAAGCCACTCCCTTGTATCAACGCGGTGGACCTCGACAGTCGCTTCCCCAGCGAGCAGGGGCAAGGAGGAGCAGCGGACAGCGACCTTCCCGCTGAAGTCAACGGGAAGCCTCTCCACCCAACGCGCCCCATTTTAGATGGAGACTTTGAGCTCATAGCTCTCAGGGATGATCCAGACAGGAGCGTGAAAATTGGTATCGGACTCCCCGACCTTACGAGACAACATTTGAAGGCCTGCCTCGGTGAGAACGCTGACCTGTTCGCCTGGAGCGCGTCGGAGATGCCTGGCCTCGACCCAGAGGTTGCCTTCCATCAACTTACTATAGATCCAGCCGCTAGGGCTATAGTGCAATGTAGGCGTAGGCAGTTTCCCGAAAAAGCGGAGGCTGTTGAAAAAGCTGTAAAAGACCTCTTAGAGGCCAATTTTATTTCGGAAGCCCGGTACACCACCTGGCTGTCCAACGTTGTACTTGTTAAGAAAAATAATGGAAAATGGAGGATATGTGTTGATTACACCGATCTTAATCGGGCATGCCCGAAAGATGCTTATCCACTGCCTAACATCGACCAGTTGGTCGACAACTCAGCAGGTTTCAAACTATTATCTTTCATGGACACTTACTCCAGGTATAATCAAATCCCCATGGCGAAGGCCGACAAGCAGTACACAACCTTCATGACTGAGTCGGGCAACTACTACTACATTGTAATGCCCTTCGGACTAAAGAACGTCAGCGTGACCTACCAGTGGATGATGAACAAAGTCTTCTGGGGAGAGAACGGTGGCAGCTCGAGGTCTACTTGGACGACATGATCGTTAAATCTGTGGAAGAGGTCAACCACGCTACCCATCCCAAAAGGGTCTTCGACATGGCGAGGAGCTGCAAGATGAGGTTCAACCCAGAGAAATGTACTTTCGGCGTCCGAGCAGGGAAGTTCCTCGGTTTCTACCTCACGGAGCGAGGGATCGAAGCGAACCCCGACAAGTGCAGGGCATTCTCCAAACTCCCCACCCCGAGCTCAAAAAGTCGATACAATCATTAAACGGGATGCTCACCTCGCTCTCCCGCTTCGTGGCCAAATTGGCACAATACTCACTTCCATTTTTCAAACTCCTGCGCAAGGAGGCCACATTCGAATGAACTGATGGGTGCGAGTAGGCGCTCCTTCATCTCAAACAAATCCTCTCATCCCGCTCCCCGGTCCTTTCGCGACCAAAAAATGGAGAGACACTATTTCTATACCTCGCCGTCACCAGCGAAGCAGTAAGCGCGGTTCTAATTCGAGAGACCCCTAACGGGCAAAAACCAATTTACTTCACTAGAAAAGCCCTCCAAGGTCCCGAACTTAGATACCAAAAGATCAAAAAAGTCGCTCTGGCTCTCGTCACAGCGGTCAGAAAACTACGACATTACTTCTTGGCCCACACGATCGTGTTAAGGACCGAGCAACCCGTGAGACAGCTCCTCGGATGGACGAACATGGCTGGAAGGCTTCTCAGGTGGTCGCTTGAACTCGCGGAGTTCGACATCTAATACGAGGGGAGAAAGGCTCTGAAAGCACAGGTTCTAGCCGACTTTGTGGCAGAAATGACCGTCCTGGAACCTTCGACCGACTAATCCCAAAAGTGGACTATCTACGTTGACGGGGCATCCAGCTCGACAGGAAGCGAGGCATGCATCATCTTAGAGAACGAATAGGGTATCCTGGTCGAGGTCTCCCTCACGTTATCCTTCCCGACTTCAAAAAACCAGGCCGAATATAAGGCTTTCCTTGCTGGGTTACGCCTAGCCGGGGATCTCGGCGCCAAAGAAGTAAAGATATTCACTGACTCCCAGCTGGTGGCCTCCCAAGTACGAGGAGAATACCAAGCCAAGAACGACAACCTCATCGAATACTTGGCTCTGGTGAAAGAGATGATGAAAAAGTTCACATCGGCAGAGGTGAGCCACGTCCCGCGCGAACACAATACTCGGGCTGACGTCCTATCTAAGCTCGCGATCACAAAGAAAAAAGGCAGGAACAAGCATGTCATTAAAGAGGTGCTTCCACATCAGAGCATCGAGAAACC